>CAWUFW010005387.1:0-1345543 GCA_963921515.1 Calotriton arnoldi | reverse complement strand
GGCTGGTGTTTCACGGTTTAGGGCAGTGCAGTGGTGTTCGGGCAGTGTAAGGGGTCGTGCTGGGGCTGGTGTTTCAGGGTTTAGGGCAGTGCAGTGGTGTTCGGGCACTGTAGGCGGTCGTGCTGGGGCTGGTGTTTCAGGGTTTAGGGCAGTGCAGTGGTGTTCGGGCAGTGTAGGGGTCGTGCTGGGGCTGGTGTTTCAGGGTTTAGGGCAGTGCAGTGGTGCTCGGGCAGTGTAGGGGGTCGTGCTGGGGGTGATGTTTCAGGGTTTAGGGTAGTGCAGTGGTGTTCGGGCAGTGTAGAGGGTCGTGCTGGGGCTG
Source organism: Calotriton arnoldi (assembly GCA_963921515.1). Classification (NCBI taxonomy): domain Eukaryota; kingdom Metazoa; phylum Chordata; class Amphibia; order Caudata; family Salamandridae; genus Calotriton; species Calotriton arnoldi. The sequence continues at coordinate 1,345,224 of CAWUFW010005387.1, read as the reverse complement.
GTGTTTCAGGGTTTTGGGCAGAGCAGTGGTGTTTGGGCAGTGTAGGGGGTCATGCTGGGGGTAGTGTTTCAGGGTTTAGGGCAGTGCAGTGGTGTTCGGGCAGTGTAGGGGGTCGTGCTGGGGGTGGTGTTTCAGGGTTTAGGTCAGTGGTGTTCGGGCAGTGTAGGGGGTCTTGCTGGGGGTGATGTTTCAGGGTTTAGGGCAGTGCAGTGGTGTTCGGGCAGTGTAGGGGGTCATGCTGGGGGTGGTGTTTCAGGGTTTAGGGCAGTGCAGTGGTGTTCGGGCAGTGTAGGGGGTCGTGAAGGGGTGGTGTTTCAGGGTTTAGGGCAGTGCAGTGGTGTTCGGGCAGTGTAGGGGTCGTGCTAGGGGTGGTGTTTCAAGGTTTAGGCAGTGTAGGGGTCATGCAGGGGCTGGTGTTTCAGGGTTTAGGGCAGTGCAGTGGTGTTCGGGCAGTGTAGGGGTCGTGCTGGGGTAGTGTTTAGGGTTTAGGGTTGTGCAGTGGTGCTTGTGTAGTGTAGGGGTCGTGCTGGGGTAGTGTTTTAGGTTTAGGGTAGTGCAGTGGTGTTTGTGTAGTGTAGGGGGTCATGTTTTAGGGTAGTGCAGTAGTGTTTGGGTAGTGTAGGGGGTCGTGCTGGGGGTAGTGTTTTAGGATTTAGGTTAGTGCAGTGGTGTTTGGGTAGTGTAGGGGTCGTGCTGGGGTAGTGTTTTAGGGTTTAGGGTAGTGCAGTGGTGTTTGTGTAGTGTAGGGGGTCGTGCTGGGGTAGTGTTTTAGGGTTTAGGGTAGTGCAGTGGTGCTTGTGTAGTGGGTCGTGCTGGGGGTGGTGTTTCAGGGTTTAGGGCAGTGCAGTGGTGTTCGGGCAGTGTAGGGGTCATGCTGGGGGTGGTGTTTCAGGGTTTAGGCAGTGCAGTGGTGTTCGGGCAGTGTAGGGGGTCGTGAAGGGGTGGTGTTTCAGGGTTTAGGGCAGTGCAGTGGTGTTCGGGCAGTGTAGGGGTCGTGCTAGGGGTGGTGTTTCAGGGTTTAGGGCAGTGCAGTGGTGTTCGGGCAGTGTAGGGGTCATGCAGGGGCTGGTGTTTCAGGGTTTAGGGCAGTGCAGTGGTGTTCGGGCAGTGTAGGGGGTCGTGCTGGGGGTAGTGTTTTAGGGTTTAGGGTAGTGCAGTGGTGCTTGTGTAGTGTAGGGGTCGTGCTGGGGGTAGTGTTTTAGGGTTTAGGGTAGTGCAGTGGTGTTTGTGTAGTGTAGGGGTCATGTTTTAGGGTAGTGCATTGGTGTTTGGGTAGTGTAGGGGGTCGTGGTGGGGGTAGTGTTTTAGGGTTTAGGGTAGTGCAGTGGTGTTTGTGTAGTGTAGGGGTCATGCTGGGGTAGTGTTTTAGGGTTTAGGGTAGTGCAGTGGTGCTTGTGTAGTGTAGGGGTCGTGCTGGGGGTAGTGTTTTAGGGTAGTGCAGTGGTGTTTGTGTAGTGTAGGGGGTCATGTTTTAGGGTAGTGCAGTGGTGTTTGGGTAGTGTAGGGGTCGTGCTGGTGGTAGTGTTTTAGGATTTAGGTTAGTGCAGTGGTGTTTGGGTAGTGTAGGGGGTCGTGCTGGGGGTAGTGTTTGAGGGTTTAGGATAGTGCAGTGGTGCTTGTGTAGTGTAGGGGTCGTGCTGGGGGTAGTGTTTTAGGGTTTAAGGTAGTGCAGTGGTGTTTTTGTAGTGTAGGGGGTCATGTTTTAAGATGCAATGCTCCAATACCTGACCAGTCTGCACTACATAAAACTGCAAAAAAACTAAAAATAAAAAGTGTTTTGCACACTTTTGTCATTGGGCTATATGTGGGCTACATCTGGGTAATATTTGTGCTACATTTGGGCTCTTTTTTCACTGGTGGCCATCTTGGAAGACTTCTTTGTTATGAAGTTTCCTAATTTCTTCATTTACTGCAGTCTCCTCAGTAGGAAATGCTTTCAGTTTTTACTTTGATTCCATCAAGAAGGCATTCAGATGTGTCTCACATCTGCCATAAATTCAGAATGTTAGCACTCTAGTTGCTCATTAGATCACTGGAGTAAAGCTACTGCTCACCAGGGAGTTAACTGGTAGTCTGCTGCTGGTATTGAAAGTGATTGTTTCAGTCTGCATGTCAGAATTTTCTAATGAAATAGAAGAGGATTTCAGATCTCACTTAAAACATGCCCTAATTTTTCTTTCTGCAGCACTAACCATAATTTCTATTTCAAAAGAAGCCCTCATTTTGTTCCTTTTTAAATTAAATGTTTTAAGTGTTACCGGTTTATTCCAATCAAGATGGCTTCAGGTGTGCCATACTTTTGTCATAAGTAAGGCTGTTAGCGCTCTAGTTGTTCTTTAGAACACTCTGGGAAGCTGCAGTAGAACACAAAGGCATCAACTGGCAGGCTGCTCCTGTTGAAATATAACAGGAAGATATTTGAGATCACACTTGAAATATGTCCTAATTTTTCTTTCTACAGCACTAACCATAATTTCTATGACAAAATGAACCCCATCATTTTGTTCCTTTTTAAATTAAATGTTTTAAGTGTTACCAGTTTATTCCAATCAAGATGGCTTCAGGTGTGCCATACGTTTGTCATAAGTAAGGCTGTTAGCACTCTAGTTGTTCTTTAGAACACTCTGGGAAGCTGCAGTAGAACACAAAGGCATCAACTGGCAGGCTGCTCCTGTTGAAATATAACAGGAAGATATTTGAGATCACACTTGAAACATGTCCTAATTTTTTCTTTCTACAGCACTAACCATAATTTCTATGACAAAATGAACCCCATCATTTTGTTCCTTTTTAAATTAAATTGTTTAAGTGTTACCAGTTTATTCCAATCAAGATGGCTTCAGGTGTGCCATACTTTTGTCATAAGTAAGGCTGTTAGCACTCTAGTTGTTCTTTAGAACACTCTGGGAAGCTGCAGTAGAACACAAAGGAATCAACTGACAGTCTCTGCCCTTGTTGGATGTACATGTTTTACTGAGAATGTCAGACTTCATTCTCACATGAGTGAGAAAGATAATGTGAATTTACAGAAAATATGCTCTCATTTTAGCTTCTGGAGCACCTTCCAAACCTCCATGGGACAAGCATGAGAAAATAGTGTTCTCTCAAACATGATTCATGATATCCCAGCAGAAGGTTTTTCACATGGTAAAATCACCTTAGAATACACCACAATTCCTAAAATTAGTATGGTACCATCAACAAATAAATTCTAATGTAACTAAAGCCTGTTATCACCCTTTATAGTTCTCCTTTTGGTGACCCTCAAAATCTTCTATTCACTACAATGCATTTCAATGAGGTACTATCATTTATATTGGTCTCAAGATGGCTGCCAGCAATTCCAGGATGAAGTGCTGACAGCCAATCAGATCTCACAATGACATGTGTGGTTAGGCTCCGCCCAGATATATATGTGACTTTACTTTTGATTTTCTCAGGAACTACTGAACGGATTTACACCATTTAAGCAAAAGGCACGACACTGAACCAAGGGCTACCTCTTTGCCAAATTTGGTGTAATTCCGTTCAGCAGTTCGGGCTGTAGCTGCGACTAAAGGTTCCTATGGAAAAATGAATGGGGAAAACGCGTTTGGGGACCCCTCTTTTTCTCGGCCCCCGCTTGACGTATCACCCCGAGACTTTCAGGATAGGAGCGGATCGGAGCGCCCCAACAAGTTGGAAACTTTCGCGAAGATTCGTCAACCGGCGCCAACGTTATTTCAAATAGAATGTCGCGGATTTCCTATGGATAATAGGTTTTAACTATAACTATCTACTGGCGACCGCCAGTAGATAATGTATATATATGTGTGTGTGTGTGTATATATATATATATATATATATGTGTGTGTATATATATATATATATATATGTGTGTATGTATATATATATATATCCCATGCATTCCGCTGCTTTCCTGTGGATATCTACAGAAACGGACACGGACCCAGGAAATTGTGCTTCAAGGTATCTTTATTCCTCTGTCGCCATTACGCGTTTCGCCTTCCACGAGGCTTGATCACATGACAATGGTAACCAAAGAATGTGCTGTATTTAAAGTGATAAGTGCTTTACAAAAAACTGCATCACATGACTAGTTAAATCATTCGACATGGAAGAAATACTCAATGCTTAAAATTCATAATATGTCTAAATTAATGTTAATTAAAACTACATAAAATTACATAAAATTACAAAGAGTCACCGGTTGTTATTATGGTTAAGTTTTATAGAAGAACTCCATTTTACTCGTGTTGTATCAAACAGCTATAATGGTTTCAATACCATTTTTTAAATTATTGTGTCAGAACAACCTAGGTCATATTTACAGATGAACTTAACATATGTCAATTGTATGTTGGTGATGCCATAAAGTGCTAAAGTGCAAAAAACATTAGTGTAAAAGTGTATAAGATATGTGGTATAAAATTGGAGATAACTTATTGAATTCTCAATTTTCATTGTAACTGGAACAAAATAGTCGTAAGGAAAGGCGGGAATTTGTTTACATGTATTTTGTTTGCATAATGCTCACTGCCATCTTTTGTTGTTTATACCTGAATTTGCATAAGGCATCGTGTTATATAATTTGCATGTGCACAATATTTAAGTTATTCAAGGAATTGATTATTTATGGGGTTATGTGCAAAATGCTGCTTAATATAAATATATAAATATTAGAATATAAGCATACAAGAGAATATTTCAAAAACATTTAAAAATATCCTAAAATATTTAAAAACATTCAAAACAATTCAAAAATACCTCACAATATCTAAAAGCATCATCACATATTGCAATTGCTATATAATACTCATTGTGTTACTACAAAATATTTGTGTGCAAGTTAAATACTTGATATAACCTTATAAATTACAATGAGCATCTTTAAAACCCCTAAAATTCTTGAACAATAAATAACTAAAAATTACATTATTAAATACTGATGTTTCTGCCACTGCAATGTATATAGGTTTTAGATTGTGTGGTATATCTTAGTTTTTATGTTAAGCAGGTATGTAAATCCTCTGTTATGTTGAGGCCCCCTGGGGACTTAGAATCTAACTGAATGATGTAACATGTTTCCAACTTTCTCAACTTAATTTCTCTGTCCCCACCTCTTCTACTTGGGGGACTTCGTCAATTACAAAATATTTTAAAAATGAAATGTTTGACTCATGTTTTTCCCTGAAATGTCGTGCCACCGGATAGGTATTATCCTGGTTTGTGATGGCACGTAGGTGTTGCAATATCCTCTTGTGTGCCTGCAATTTAGTGCTGCCCACGTACTGCAAGCCACATGGACATGACAGCACGTAGACAGCAAATTCTGTTTTGCATGTTAATAACTTGGATATTTTGAATTGTTCTTCACTAAATGGTGTACTATATTTGCTTTTATTAATGCCATGTACACACGCCTTGCAGGTTCTACATTTGAAAAATCCTTTGCCTGTTTGGAGCCAGTTACTATTTTCTATGATTTCAGGACTAGTTTTTACTATCCTGTCTCTCATTGATGGCGCTTTTCTATGTGTGATGGACACCCTCCGCGGTAGCAGGGGTCCAATCACCGGGTCAGTGAGAACCATAGACCAATTTCTTTGTATAATTCTGTGTATTGCTCTGTGTTGTCTGTTAAATTTCATTATTATTCTAAAATCATTTTCTTGTGTAATTGGCTCGCTTGGATTAATTCTAGATATGTTCACCATTGTTTGTGTTTTCTCCTTTAATGCTTCCTCTCTTGAGATTAACATGGATTTACTAATTGCTTTGTCGATGACGTTAATTGAATATCCTCTCTGTTGAAATCTCCTTTTGCTATCCTTTTGTGCAGCTCTCAAATCCTCATTATTACTACATAGACGCCTTATCCGAAGCATTTCACCATAGGGGATGCTATTAATTAAATGCTTCGGATGGGAACTGCTAGCATGGAGAGTGGTATTGCCTGCGGTTTTCTTTCTAAACAATTTAGTTTCTAACTTGTTATGTTCTACATAGATTTCAGTGTCTAAGAACTCCACCCTAGTTTGACTGATGGTGGCCGTAAATTGTAGGTTTACACAATTAGAATTAATTATCTCCACAAATGCATTTGCTTCCTCCATAGTTCCCTGCCATACAATAAACAAATCATCTATGTAACGCAGCCACATTCTTACATTGTTACGCATATATATTTGGTAGGTACCCCTGTATGTATATATATGTGTATATATATATATATATATATATATATATATATATGTATGTATATATATATATATGTATGTATATATATATATGTATGTATATATATATATGTATGTATATATATATATGTATGTATATATATATATATGTATGTGTATATATATATGTATTTGTATATATATATGTATATATATATATATATTTATATATATATATATATATTGATTTGTGGGAGCTTGTTTTGAATGATTTCCATTCAAAGATGGCTGTGAGTTTTGCTACAGCTGCTGATAGACTTGCTGGTTCACTCCTTTGACTCTGTCAGCCTACTGGTGCAGTGGGCGTGCCCTGCGCCACCAGCAAGAGGCCTTTTTAAGAGGCAGTGTGTTTTTAGGTTTCGCCTACGCAGCGCGCATGCGCTGCATAGGAGGGTCTTTAGCCGTCGCTCTGCACATTTTCAAGCACACACTCGTGCTTGTGGCGGCATCCACCTTGCAGGAGCGAGCAGGGGCGCGCCACAAGCACGAGTGCAGTGCTTGAAAATGAGTTCTCCAAGCGCGCGCTAACTGTAAGCACGGCGCCTGCTTTCATGTATTTTTAATTTACTTTCATGTGGACGGGCGCCGCGCTAACTGTAAGCATGGCGCCCGCTTTCATGTATTTTTAATTTACTTTCATGTGGACGGGCGCCGCGCTAACTGTAAGCATGGCGCCCGCTTTCATGTATTTTTAAATTACTTTCATGTGGACGGGCGCCCCGCTAACTTTAAGTACGGCACCCACTTTCATATATTTTTTTATTACTTTATTGTGGACGGGGGCAGCGCTAACTTTAAGCACGGCGTCCGCTTTCATGTATTTTTAAATTACTTTATTGTGGACGGGCGCAGAGCTACCTTTAAGCACGGTGCTCGCTTTCATGCATTTTGAAATCACTTTTATGCGGACGGGCCGCCATGCTAAAACAAAGCGTGACGCCCGCTTCCATGTTTTTTTTATTGCCGTGGCAGCCCGTGAAACTTCTCAGATGGTGCACTTGGATACCTGCTCATTGCTTACTGAATTGTCCCATCAATCGATACTTCCGTTTTCCACTCCTCTCCCCTTCACCGTTTGGTTTTCTCTCACAATCTCGCTCTGCCCCTTTCATCTATCCTCTCCTTTTCACTCGGTCTCCTCGCACTTCCGCCTCCTTCTCTGCCGTTTTCAACCTCTGTCTTCATTCTGTCCTATTTTGTTTTTGCATGTTTATTCAGTGGGAACTCGACCCGAAGGTGTCAGAGCGCTTTACATAATACCCTGAGGGTGCAAGGGAGTATCTGTCCCTAATGGTTCACTGCAAGATGTGATATTGTAAGAGGGCAGGGATCTTACTTCTTGTGATTGTACGTGGATAGGGAGTAATAGTGTGGGTTTTCACGGACAGTGCTGTGTGGTACATTTTTATTATGTGATCATACCACCCAGGCGGCAGAAGAGATTGCTGTGTGATGATGCCCCAAGAAATAGGGGGCGTGGCCGAGGTCTGTCCAGCAGGCCTCTCTCCACAGCACAGTTTAAACAGAACAGTGATCCAAACATTGAAAACAAGCATTTGCAAAGCAATAGGTCTCGCATTTGCGAGAGTTTAAGCTATTAGCATTGTGAATGATAATGCATTTTATTTAGGTTTTAAAAACCAAAACATAAATAAAAGGCATTGTCATTTACAATGCCAATAGCTCAAACACGGGTAAGTGCGAGACCTATTGCATTGCAAATGCTTGTTTTTCTGGGCGTGGGAATCCGAGTTGCCCATATGTTGCGGAAAGAGAATAGAGAACTGCGGGGACTAGCAGGGTATGCAGGAGGCTCCGGTACAAAGGAGAGGCATTGCAGCTCCAGAGCTCCAACAAAGCAGTTATGAGACCACGGGAACCCTATGCTATCCTTCATGTAGCATAGCTGTACCTAGAAGGAAGCTCTTGAGCACGAAGTACCGTTTCTGTGGGAATAAACCCACTGGCCTTTTTTTAAAATTATCAAATAATCGAACCTCACGGTGCTATCCATTACCTTTTCCTTATCCGGGGCGCGTTGGAGTTTGTGGCTTTGTTTAACCTCTAATCACTCCATTCCACTTTTTGTTTAACCTCTAATCACTCCATTCCACGTGATGCCGTTGAATTGTTTCCGATTCCCTGCACCTCCCAACCACAGCCCAAACTCTCTAATGTCCCATATCGTACCCCAGGCACTCCTTATGCCGCTGCAACCCCCTTGCTCCCCTCTCATCAAAGCGCCTCGTTAGGCCACCTAGTGGCTTCTAAGTGCCTTCATCCCCCTATTGCTTCAGCTATTACCTCCCTCTGTGACCCACTGAGTTCCCATTTTTCTTTCCGAGTTTATCGCTGCTAAGCCAATTAGACATTCAAGTTATTGTACTTTTGATTCTACCTTTTTAGCCAACACATTCCTCTTGTTTTTCAGATATCGGGCTGGGATGGTCGACCCCCTGTGGTTTGACAGATGATTTTCCCCTGCAAACATAAACATTTAACCCTGCAAACATAAACATTTAACCCTGCAAACATAAACATTTAACCCTGCAAACATAAACATTTAACCCTGCAAACATAAACATTTAACCCATCTCCCTTGTCATTGTTCCAGCCTTGCTTTTTATAATGGCCTAGTAAATTGAACCTGGTTTTGTCTTTTCTTTATATGGCTCTTTAAAAAAACCAGCATGGCCGTTTTAGAGCACTGTTTCCCTTCCCTGCATCCTGGTGGAACCGCTACTGGCCCCCAGTTACAGACAATGTGCTGCATGGCTAAATACTTATAAGGCCCCAAATGCGAGACCGATTGCATTGCAAATGCTTGTTTATTCTGGCATACTACAGTGCTACTAGTCTTCTACCATACATTGTGGTGTGTAAGGTAAACATGATGTTTCTTGTACAGCTTTTATGCACGTTATTTCAAGATTTGAAGACTCGGACCAAACCAATTTACTGTTCTGGTCTGTCTACAAATCTTGAAATAACATTCATGTTCTAGATTTCTAATTCACCTCACATAATGTGTGATAAGTTAATACCTTTCTCTTCATCTCTGGCAGGTTCCTGTTGCTCATGATTTGGTGGATTTCTCTCCAGTGTACCGTTGTCTACATATATACTCTGTTCTGGTAAGTGAACATGCCACACATTTTGACTTCCATATAAATAAATTGGTGAAAATGTGTCCAAGAGGCCCAGCTTGAAGTAAGTGTAGCTGTCAAGCGGACAGGCCGTTGTAAGTTGCTCGAGTTGCCTAATCGTGCAGTCCACCGTTGATTGTGGCCATCACCTGTTAACGTTACAGTGTTTTGTCCCCTGCAACACACATTGGTACACTGTACACAAAAACAAATGAATTGCTTGGGATGCCAAAGGGATGTTCCTCTATAATTTACATTAAACTAATGACCACTTGGTGTTCTTAGCAGCCACATTCAGCTGCTGAGGCACTTCCTTCAGATCTACTTTTCTTCGAAGTTTGGTGTAATTGCGCTCAGCCTCAGAGAGAGCAAAGATTGCTATGGGACTTAAAATGATTAAAAAAATCACTTTGTGCTCCCTGTTTTTTTTTTTATCTGCGTAAGACTTGTCATTTAGAGTTGGGTGACTTTTTTTTATGTTTCATGCAGATTTATCGAACAGCGCCAAAGTTATTAGGAAAACTAAAAATGGCTTTTCAATGAAAGTGAGACCTAACCGTAACTAATGTGGCACTGTCACGATCTCTGTATTACGCACATACATAGATGTTGTATATGGCTTCCATAGGATAACTTCATTGTGATCAACTTGATTGGAATTCAGCTGTTTCCTGCTATGACGTCACAACAGTGGTTAACCAAGGTAGTTGGTCACTGTTGTGGCTTCACTAGGGGAAGAGCTCATTTCCCCTTTTGTTCCACCATTTCCCGCAGGTGTCCAGAGATGTAATTGCGCCAGTGGAAGGGCTGTTGGTGGGCTCACCTGCTTTCTCCAGGTCTCCACAGACGTAAAGGAGACAGGGGAACATGGGCTGTGCTGTTTCTTCACCAGCCACTTTCTCTTCTTTGTGAGCAGGATCTCCATTGACCCGTGCGGAGGCGAGAAATCGACCTGCACTGACAAGCGGCTCTCAAAGAGCCAATGTTTGCACGTTGCTGAAACTCTGCTGTCAGAGTGAGAGTGGAGAACACAGTTATGGGTTACGAGGGAGTGGGATGGTTCAGAGGGTGGTGTGTATGGGTGGCAGGCAGCCAAGTGCCTATTTTTCTGATTTCGGTTTTCGGGGTGGTGTGGGTGGGTGCCAGGAGCCTATTATCTTTTAATATTTGGAAATTGCATACCTGCCAACTTGAACAAAAATCTCCCTGTTAGGAGGGGGCGAGGCCTTGGAGGGGGAGAGTCCTCGTGCCGAGTAGTACCTCAGAGACACTTTTGCCCCCACCCTGCCCCCAATACCCCTCCTCCAAAAACAAAAAAAAAGAGAACAAAGCTTGCTGAGGATGGTGCCAATGCACAGGAGTGTTTTCACACCCTTTAATGGACGTCGGCAGTTCAAAGCCTCAGAAACCGATTGATATCAGTATTTACAGTGGTTTTCAGCTTGTTTTCCCTGCCACCATGTGATATCGGCTCCTCACCGAGTGACCATGTATTGGGAGCCGATATCATGTGTTACTCGGTAGCACCGTGTGTGTTGGCAGGTTTGAAATTTATGGTGGAGGTTTTTTCAGAGGGAGGTGAGGGTGTGTGGCAGGAGGCCAGGTATTTCTTTTTTAATTTGAGGGAGGGTATATGTCGTGGGTGGTTGAGATGGGTGGCCCTAGTCTTGGTTATTATTATTTTTTTACATTTTGACTTTTTTTTTTTTGCATTTATATAATGCTCCCCAATACTCCTCTGCGTACATGTTGGAAGCAGTGGCAAATGATTTGAGGGGTCCATGCTCAATATAAAATTACAGAAGGTAAAATGTGTACAACAGAAATGTTTTTCAACTCTGTTTCTGAGTGACATCATGGAATGGTCGGCTTAGCTTTCTTGGTGTATTTGTCACTCAGAAGCTTGAGGTTATTCAGTTATCCACATACAATTCCATATGAAAACATGTTTTGGTGCTTTTATTCCGTAAAATGCAGTGGTGTGAAAAGCCATATATCTCAGGAAACTATGAAGTATGGTACATTATTCACATTTAAATGGGAAATACAGATTTCATCATCATTATGACATCTCCCAAACTACTCTGCAGAGCTTTAACATTATCAGCGCTGTTAGGATTATGCGGCACAGATGATCAAATGCTGCAAAATTTTGTAAATTATGTAGTTAAAAAATGCTAATTCTATTGTTGTGGTCAGTATTATTTTTATCCACTTGAGATAGAAACTTTTTGGGTGAAATATGTAAATTATGCAGCAAATTATATAGCAAAGGCAATAAATCAATAATTATGTGGTAAACGCTGTATCCACAGGAAGGAGACTGTGAATGTCCTATCTGAAAGAGACAATTAGTTATAGATTCCTTACCTTAGAATTACCCCCAGGCATCAGACTGGATCCGGAGAATTTTTCGTCAGCAGTACCCCTGCGCGTCGAAAGGTGGCGTCGGTCGGCTCCACATTCGTCGTGGGCGTCATGGTCGCCGGGATGATGTCGCGGTAGCTACTTAGACGCCGCCCTCGCGCGCTGACGTCAGTTCTTTCTTTTTCCGCGCCAGCCAGCGCAGATCCGGAGAGAGCGGTACCTCCAGTCACTATCCTCTCCCACCACCCCACCCCAGAGCGCTTGGTGGTCCAAGCCTCCACGTCCAAAGGTGCATTCCCTAACGCACCACCTGATAGGGAATCCAAAAAGCTGGACCACCTTGGGAAGAAGATGTTTTCGTCCTCCAGCTTGGGACTGCGGTTGGTAAACACTGCATGTCTGTTGGGCCGTTACACCCACCCTGTGTGGGATACGGTGGCGCAGGTGCTGCCCCAGTGCCCGGAGGAGGCCCGGGCCGTACTCTCCCGTGCAGTTGCCGAGGGGAGAGACGCAGCCAAGTTTACCATTCGCTGTGGACTGGACACCGCCGACTCGCTAGGCAGGACGATTTCAACGTCGGTAGCCCTTCAACGCTACGCCTGGCTGAGGTCGACTGGTTTCTCTGGGCATGTCCAAGCTACCCTTATGGACATGGCCTTTGATGGCCGTCGCCTGTTCGGCGACAAAGCAGACAACGCGCTAGAGCGCTTCAAGGACTCTCGGGCTAATGGCCAAGTCCTTGGGCCTCTCCACCACCCGCCCTGCGCAGTCTGCTTTTCGCCCCTTTCGTGGCTACGGAAGGGGTGCCCCGCCACGTTCCGCCCAGAGCCACAGGCCGGCGTAAGCTGTTCAGCCCCTGCGCGGCCAGGGACGTGGGAACCACCGCCGTGGTTCTGGGGGCCAGCGAGCGGGCCAGTCCACCACAGCCCCCTTTGCAGCAGCCTCCAAACCCTCCGAGTCCGACCTTTCAGGGCCACCAATCGCCAGTGGGCGGCAGGATTCGCCATCACCTCCCCCACTGGTGCACCATCTTGTCGGACAGGTGGGTTTTGCAGATAGTCCGAAGGGGCTACTCCCTCCCCTTAGAGACTACCCCTCCATCCATGCCACCTCAACACCATCGCATGTCGGAGGATCATCTGGCCCTTCTCCAACAGGAAGTTATGGCTCTCTTGGCCAAGGGAGCCATCGAGCGAGTTCCTGCCCCAGAAGTAGGTCGTGGGTGCTATTCCCACTACTTTCTGGTGCCCAAGAAGGACAAAGGCCTGCATCCTATCTTGGATCTCAGGAACGTCAACCGCTTCCTCCGGAAGGAGAAGTTCATAATGTTGACGCTAGCTCAGGTCCTGTCTGCCCTCGACCCTGGAGACTGGATGGTAGCGTTGGACTTGCAGAACGCATACTTTCATATACCCGTCCTGCCGGCCCACCGGCGTTACCTGCGGTTCACGGTAGGCCACGAGCACTTTCAGTTTACCATGCTCCCCTTTGGCCTTACCAGCGCCCCTCGGGTGTTCACGAAAGTGATGGCGGTGGTCGCAGCTCATCTGCGCAGATCAGGGGTTCCAGTCTTCCCCTATCTCGACGACAGGCTGTTGAAGGCGGGCTCGCCCCAGGCTGTCGTCTCCCACCTCCAGACTATGGCGGACCTCCTGCATTCGCTGGGGTTCACTATCAACGTGCCGAAGTCACACCTGACGCCCTCTCAGAAGCTCCTTTTCATCGGAGCGGTTCTGGACACGATGCAGTTTCGGGCTTATCCTCCCGAGCAGCGAGTCCGGGATATTCGGGCTATGATTCCGATCTTTCAGCCTCTATCCCGGGTTTCGGTCAAAAAGACCCTGAGGCTGCTGCCTCATGGCCTCCTGCATCCTGCTGGTGGATCATGCCAGATGGCATATGCGGGCTCTGCAGTGGTGCCTGAAGTTCCAGTGGGCACAGCATCAGGGGAACCTGTCCGATTCCGTCCAGATCTCAGAGGGCACTGCACGCCAATTGCAGTGGTAGCTAGTGAACCGGGATTGTGTCAACGGGCAGATCCCTCTCCCTTCCCCAACCAGAGTTCACAGTTGTGACGGATGCATCACTGTTGGGGTGGGGCGCCACATGGGAGAGGCAGAGATCAGAGGCCTCTGCTCTCCGGCGGAGTCCGCGCTCCACATCAACCTGCTGGAGCTCCGGGCGAATCGTCTTGCACTCAAGGCATTCCTTCCCTCTGTCCGGGGAAGAGTAGTGCAGGTATTCACGGACAACACCACCGCCATGTGGTACTGCAACAAACAGGGCGGGGTGGGGTCGTGGACCCTATGTCAAGAGGCCCTCTGTCTCTGGACATGGCTGGAACATCAGGGCATTTCCCTGGTGGTTCATCACGTGGCAGGTTCACTGAACGCCAGGGCGGACGAACTCAGCCGCAGGTGCATGATGGATCACGAATGGCGTCTTCACTCGGAGGTGGCGCAAGGTCTCTTTCAGCAGTGGGGAGAGCCTTGGTTAGATCTATTCGCCACCGAAGAGAACGCGCAATGTCAGCAATTCTGCACGTTGGAATTTCCAAGGCGGCACTCGCTAGGCGACGCTTTTCGTCGCGAGTGGAGTTGTGGTCTTCTATACGCCTTTCCGCCTATACCACTTCTGCCCAGAGTGCTGAAGAAGATCAAGCGCGACCGGGCCCAAGACATCCTTGTGGCTCCGGATTGGTCACGAAGAGTCTGTTATCCCGAGCTGTTATACATGGCCATTGATCCTCTGATCCGACTGCCTCTTTGGGAGGATCTTCTGTCGCAGCAGCAGGGGACGGTCCTCCACCCAAACCTTTCCAGCCTCCACCTCCTTGCATAGAGACCGAGTGGCGACAGTTGACAGCCTTTGACCTTCCTCCCGAAGTCTGTGATGTTAACTTGACAGCCAGGCGTCCCTCCACTAAGACGGTATACGCCTGCAGATGGAACAAATTTGTGACATGGTGCGCAGCAAAGGCTGTGGATCCCCTTTCTGACCCTCTTTCTGAGGTTCTCTTGTTCCTCCTTTGTTTGGCCCAGCAGGGCTCTGCTCTGGGCACTCTTAAGGGCCATCTCTCAGCCATTTCATCCTTTCTTAGGCTTCCTGATCAGCCTTCTCTTTTCAAGTCCCCTGTTGTAAATCGCTTCCTTAAGGGCATTACTCATCTTTTTCCTCCTGTTCCCTTCGTAATGCCTCAGTGGGACTTGAACTTGGTTGTTACCTACCTTATGTGCGCTCCCTTTGAGCCGCTTCATAACTGTCCTCTCAGACTTCTTACTTTAAAGACTGCCTTTCTGGTTGCCATCACCTCTGCTCGCAGGGTGAGTGAGCTCCAAGCCCTTTCTGCAAAGCCTCCTTTTCTGACTGTTCATCCGGACAAGGTCGTCCTCAGAACCAGACCTTCCTTTCTTCCCAAGGTGGTTACTTTTTTCCACATTAGTCAAACCATCACTTTGCCCACCTTCTTTCCGCCTCAACATCCTTCTAAGGAGGAAGAGAGGCTCCACTGTCTGGATCCAAAACGTGCGCTTTCCTTTTATTTGGATCGCACCAAGCAATTCGGGGTGGATGACCAGCTCTTTGTTGGCTACGTGGGCGCCAAAAAAGGTCGGGTCATGCACAAACGGACCATCTCTAGGTGGGTCGTTTTGTGCATTAAAGCTTGCTACTCTTTCGCAAAAAAGGAGCCTCCAGTGGGACTGCGTGCCCATTCCACCAGGGCGACTGCAGCTACCACTGCTTTGGGACGGGGAGTCCCCCCTCAATGACATCAGTCAGGCAGCTACGTGGGCATCTCAGCACACGTTCACGAAACACTACTGCCTGGACAGCCAAGTCCGCAGAGACCGCTTCTTTGGCCGTATTGTTCTCCAGGACTTTCTGGTGTGAACTTGGTTCGCAGACCCACCTCCGGGGTTGGTATTGCTGGGGTATCTATTCTAAGGTAAGGAATCTAGAACTAATTGTGTCTTTCAGATTAACAAGTTACTTACCTTCGGTAACGATATATCTGTAAGAGACATAGATTAGTTATAGATTCCTTACCGCCCCACCCGTCCTCCCCGTTCTGCGAACTGACTTCTAGGGTCAGGGAATACCTTCAGGGCCCTAGTTTTGTGCACCAGTGGTCAGTGTCTTGCATGGCTCTGCGCTTCTGGCGTGGAATGTCGTGTAAAGAACTGACGTCAGCGCGCGAGGGCGGCGTCTAAGTAGCTACCGCAACGTCATCCCTGCGACCACGATGCCAACGACGAACACGGAGCCGACCGCCGCTACCTTTCGACGCGCAGGGGTACTGCTGACGAAAAATTCTCCGGATCCAGTCTGACGCCTGGGGGTAATTCTAAGGTAAGGAATCTATAACTAATCTATGTCTCTTACAGATATATCGGTACCGAAGGTAAGTTACTTGTACTATGAAATGAAAGGGTTGGGAGGCTACTGGATAGCAACTAGGGCTGCGAAGGGTGTAGACGAGGAAAAGGAAATCCTTCTATGGAGGGAAAGGCATGTGACAGAAGAAAAAGGCATGGGAGGAACCACACTGGTGGAGGGCAGGTTCTTCTCTGAATATTAACAGGAGTTTGGGATTGCACTAGCGATCAGCGGAGGAGGCTCCAAGTAATAGGAGGCTAGCCATTTCTGAAGTCCAACTGTAAAGTTCGAGAGACCACAGTAGTTGTGTAGAGCATGCCGGACACCCCGAACCTGAACCAGCATTCACACATGAGCATACAGATACAGACGCCCAGGCCACATACGTAGTTGATGTTGGGATTCGAGAGGGGCAGCCTGTATTCCCTTGTATTGCAAGCTGAAAGCCATGCAAAGGTATTAAATTGTTTTGTCAAGTGCTGGAATTCATGTGCATCCATGACAACCCCTGTCAACATGGCCAGCAACCTCCCAGGACTGGCCCCACCGCTTTGGGGGTTCCCATTCCAGCAGCCCCAAAACTCGGCCCAGAAAACATAAACGTGGCCAAGGAGGAGGGAAATTTGAAAGGTAAGCGAAGGTCAATATTAATGATAGGCCCGTGTGGGTAGGTTTTGTTAAATGGATGAGGAAAAACCATGATGGATGCTAGGGAGGGAGCGTTCCGCCAATTGCATATCCTGACATCCATCTTGAGGATGTAGACTTATGCGATTTCAAACTCCTTGTGGAGTCAGTTGAGACATAAAGTACATTTGGGCCATAATTAAAATAGCTAAGAAGTTGAGACTACAAAAGAGGCCTAAGGTGTTCGTCTGCAGCTGAGGCCAAAGGGGTGTGACTCCAACTGAAACCAAACATGGTGTGACTGCAGTTAATGCTAGGAGGGACCATGTCCAACTAAGGCCTTCAAATAATTAGAGTGAGCCAGAGGATGAAAGGAGAAGATGGAGAAAATGACCTGATGAGTGAGGTGAAAGGAGAAGATTGAGAATAAGACCTGATGAGTGAGGCATAGAAGGAAGTTTAGGATTGTGAGGTATGTGACTGGAGCGAGTCTTACCAGAGAATCTACACAAGAAGTTGATACCGCCCTCTGGAAGAACAAGGCTTGCCACATATGGGGGCGAATTGCTGTATTTTATGACCACCCATAGAAGAGCCACTGTAATGGACTGAAGAAGGGTCGGGGTAAAATGGGTTCCCGGAGGGCTGGACTGAATATAGGTCTGAAGTATGAGAAAGCAATGTGACCAGGGTAGGACTGCAGGTGTGGACTCTTGAGGGTCAGAAAGGATTGATAGCAGAAATTCCTTGACTGTGGGCATGAGCACAGAGATTCCTTGAGCGTGGGCACAAGTGCAGAGATTCCTGCAGTGTGGGCCTGAGCTCAGTGATTCCTCGAGCGAGGACCTGAGTGCAGAGATTCCTGCAGTGTGGGCCTGAGCGCGAAGATGTCTGGAGTGTGGGCACGAGCGCGGAGATGCCTGGAGTGTGGGCTTGATTGAGCGCACTGATGCCTGGAGTGTGGGCCTGAGCGTACTGATGCCTGGAGTGTGGGCCTGGGCGCACTGATGCCTGGAGTGTGGGCCTGAGCGCACTGATGCCTGGAGTGTGGGCCTGAGCGCACCGATGCCTGGAGTGTGGGCCTGAGCGCACCGATGCCTGGAGTGTGGGCCTGAGCGCACCGATGCCTGGAGTGTGGGCCTGAGCGCACTGATGCCTGGAGTGTGGGCCTGAGCGCACTGATGCCTGGAGTGTGGGCCTGAGCGCACTGATGCCTGGAGTGTGGGCCTGAGCGCACTGATGCCTGGAGTGTGGGCCTGAGCGCACCGATGCCTGGAGTGTGGGCCTGAGCGCACTGATGCCTGGAGTGTGGGCCTGAGCGCACCGATGCCTGGAGTGTGGGCCTGAGCGCACCGATGCCTGGAGTGTGGGCCTGAGCGCACCGATGCCTGGAGTGTGGGCCTGAGCGCACTGATGCCTGGAGTGTGGGCCTGAGCGCACCGATGCCTGGAGTGTGGGCCTGAGCGCAGCGATGTCTGGAGTGCGGGCCCGAGCCCGGAGATGTCTGGAGTGCGGGCCCGAGCGCATAGATGCCTGGAGTGTGGGCTTGATTGAGCGCGGAGATGTCTGGAGTGTGGGCCTGAGCGCACCGATGCCTGGAGTGTGGGCCTCAGCGCACTGATGTCTGGAGTGTGGGCCTGAGCGCAGCAATGTCTGGAGTGTGGGCTTGAGCGCAGAGATGTCTGGAGTGCGGGCCCAAGCGCAGAGATGTCTGGAGTGTGGGCTTGATTGAGCACGGAGATGTCTGGAGTGTGGGCCTGAGCGCACTGATGCCTGGAATGTGGGCCTGAGCGCACCGATGCCTGGAATGTGGGCCTGAGCGCACCGATGCCTGGAGTGTGGGCCTGAGCGCAGCGTTGTCTGGAGTGCGGGCCCGAGCGCATAGATGCCTGGAGTGTGGGCTTGATTGAGCGCGGAGATGTCTGGAGTGTGGGAATGAGCGTAGCAATGCCTGGAGTGTGGGTTTGAGCGCACCGATGCCTGGAGTGTGGGCCTGAGCACAGCAATGTCTGGAGTGCGGGCCCAAGCGCAGAGATGTCTGGAGTGTGGGCTTGATTGAGCGCGGAGATGTCTGGAGTGTGGGCCTGAGCGTAGCAATGTCTGTTGTGCGGGCCCGAGCGCAGAGATGCCTGGAGTGTGGGTTTGATTGAGCGCGGAGGCACCGAAAGCGCACCGATTCCTGGAGTGTGGGCCTGAGCGCACCGATTCCTGGAGTGTGGGCCTGAGCGCACCGATTCCTGGAGTGTGGGCCTGAGCGCACCGATTCCTGGAGTGTGGGCCTGAGCGCACCGATTCCTGGAGTGTGGGCCTGAGCGCACCGATTCCTGGAGTGTGGGCCTGAGCGCACCGATTCCTGGAGTGTGGGCCTGAGCGCACCGATTCCTGGAGTGTGGGCCTGAGCGCACCGATTCCTGGAGTGTGGGCCTGAGCGCACCGATTCCTGGAGTGTGGGCCTGAGCGCGGAGATGCCTGGAGTGTGGGCCTAAGCGCGCAGATGTCTGGAGTGCAGGTCCAAGCGCGGAGTTGTCTGGAGTGTGGGCTTGATTGAGCGCGGAGATGTCTGGAGTGCGGGCCCGAGCGCGCAGATGTCTGGAGTGCAGGTCCAAGCGCGGAGTTGTCTGGAGTGTGGGCTTGATTGAGCGCGGAGATGTCTGGAGTGCGGGCCCGAGCGCGGAGATGTCTGGAGTGCGGGCCCAAGCGCGGAGATGTCTGGAGTGCGGGCCCAAGCGCGGAGATGTCTGGAGTGTGGGCTTGATTGAGCGCGCAAATGCCTGGAGCGCGGGCCCGAGCCCGGAGACGCCTGGAGCGCGGGCCCAGAGATACATGGAGCGTAAAACGCAGGGTGACTGGTGTCGGGACTGAGGCTGTCACCTTTTTCGTCTAATACTAATGCATAATGTAGGGATGTTACGTTGCTGCATAGCCAGGTGGGCGACTTTGCGGAGTGGTGCACGCCCTACCAACCTGTTGCTAACAGGACCTGGATTCCATCCTTTAATAATCTGTGCTGCGAGGATTCTCACTGTCACACTGGAAATATAAACCAGGCTCGCAGCCTCTGGGTGCTTCTAGAGCATCAGTGCGTTACTTTCACATCTCGACATCTGCCTCTTCCCCCACTGCTCACGATGAGCTATGTGGCTGTGCCGCACGTGGCCGCGCATCCTCCGCCGGCGAGGCTGCCAGCAGCGTCCCCCTGACCTTGACCCGCGGCGAGGGGAGTGAGGATGCTCAACTCTGCGTGACACCCCGCTGCCTCCTGCGCGGGCGGAAGGATCGCGCTGCGAGGGGCTGCCATCCTAACATGAATCTTCCCTACTGCATCTCGTGAACTTTTGGCCGCCCCGGCTAGGGAAGACGGGCCTTCTCGGGATAAACACGGCGATATGTATTATTATTGTGCGGACCCGACCTCGCAGTCACCCCTGGTTTATGGCCGGGCCGAGGTTCCCAGAGGCCCCTATCTGCCGCCTTATCAGCGGGCGGGGGGTCGGCGCCCGGTCAGGGCCTACAGGCTGGGCCGGGCACCTGTAGGCCCCCTGTGCAGCAGCCAAGGCTAGGCTCGCTATCAGGCCGGCGGCCCGGACTTTCCCAGGAAGCGCTGAACTTTAGCAGGAAGGCCGCCAAGGCGCTGAAAGTGAGCGCGGAGGGGTCGCACCGAGGTTAATGGAGCATTTGTGCTTTGAATGGACACTACTGTAAAGTTGGGGGAGGTATGGGGGAGCCGAGGAACGGGTTTCTGTGGAAAAGATATGCAGTGCGGGTGTAGGAGGCAATATACCAGTGGAAAAGACTTTCATAATTAAACCACAGAGCTAAAGCCTATAGTGGTGTGGGCAACTAATAAGCTAACTCTTTGCGCCATTAGCTAAGGTAGGGAGAGTTGGGGGTCACTTTGTGACTCGGATATGAATTTAGACACTTAAATATCCCTGCGTCCTTCTTTTTCGCATCTTCTCCGTCCGACCGTTCTTCTTATATTTTACTTCACCATCTTTCCTCTATTTTCTTGCGGCCATCTTTCCTTTGTTTTCTTTTCTCTGTTAGACCATTTTTCTCTTTTTTTGTCCTTTGGACAATCGTTCCTCTGTTTTTCCTGAAGCATCTTTCCTCTGCCTTTTTTAACCATATTTTCATTCTCTTCTTTCGACCATGCTACCTTTGTCTGATCATCTTTCTTCTATTTTTCTTCTAACCTCATCTTCCATGGCACCCTCGTTCACCTGTCTCCCTTCCAACCACCTCTTCTGTTTTCAGTCCCACATCATTTCCTCTGTCATCTGTTTCTCCCCGTTTACACAGATGAGTAAATGGAAATCGTAAAACATCCTATGGGACAGCCTTTCCCAAACAGGGTTCATGTGTGTAAAAATGACAAAATAATGAACTAATATAATTACAAATTTGCCGCACGATGCTGCATAATTTCCCTTTTTTGCTGAATAATTTAGAGAACTCTGCCAATTAATGTAGTCCTCCCCTGGCGCATATTTCCAGTGGCCTCCCATTGGAGTGATAGTGCTAAACGTATTATATTATAGCACTAAAAATATACAGGTATATGTAAAAACTGTGCCATTCCATCAAACTCTGCGTCATAGAGGTTCATGTGACTAATAGGTTTTTATGCATTTGGATACCAAGAGCATTCTGCTGCCCAGTGTTAATTGTTTCAAATAAATAACGCATGTATGCAGTCCGCCATCATATTGAGCGCTTCACTTGCTGGACAGTATATTTGGAAACACCTATACAAAATCAGTTGGGTACTGCGAGGCTCAGACAATTTCATTTGTGATGCATAGGTATCGTGGCCAGCTAGTCTGAGGGAGGTATAGGGGTTCAATTGGACAACGCATAAGTAGGCCCCATGTGTTTACTGCAACACAAGACGTGTTCTCTGTGTAGCTGATGAAAAACAAAGTTGCAGAAATCAGGTGAGTTCATCCATTTCTATTTAACCAATATCAACAAATATTCCACCATAAAAAGAATGCCCAAGATTAATAAAACCAACCTGGAGACTCTCCTTCCTGGTGAAAATTGTGAAATTAGGGGGGGCGGAGCGTGCCGCCCATGACAATAGAGGCTGTCTTGTGAGGCTCCAAAGAATGGAGCGAGACCAGAGCCGTTCTAAGGTCTAATATCACATCTGGCCATCTTCACATGCAGAAATTATCTTTCAGAATCTAATTGGGACCACTGGCGTGCCAAATTCCTGCTTGAATCGAACCCCAGCTCCAAAAAACACAACTGCTATGCTACACGCCAGGAGGACTGAAGTGCGCTCTCACAAACGGCTTGACACCAAAGTGCTTGCCGAGGGGAGGCACCAGGATCTCCCTCATCAAACAAACAGATTGTATTTTAAGGTACTATTTCAGACTTTGCTAACGCATTGGCATATAACACCCCAGAACGTGCTCATCTGAGCTCTGACCTTTGCTCTGGTCCAATAATTGTAACTGTATTTATACAGCGCTTACTACCCCCGACGAGGCATCGAAGCGCTTTTTCGGTGAGTGCTATCACACGCCCCTTACTGCTTTTATTGGACAGGTAGCGCATGCATGAGTGATCCCGTGACTTCCACAGTCGTGTCCCAGTGGTGCCTGGAATCACTATCTTCTGAGGTACTCTTTTTGGGATGAGTGATTAGGAGTCTCCCCTTCCTTTATTTTAGGTTTTTCTTTTTGGTAAACCTCCTCATTTATGGAACTAATGATCAATGCTTGTGCTCATTCAACCTTTGTGCTATCATGTTACCTTTTGATGCAGCTTAATGGGGATGTTTGATGGCATATCATGTGGGGATAATGGAGGATCAATAGTTGCCTGGAGTTTATTTTGGTTCCTACTTCAATTTGATGGTAATAATTACTGTTCATTTCGTTCTTGTTCCTGGGCCATGCTTATCACACCTTTTGGAATTACTTAATTCTGGTATGAATCTTGCATAAGTGGGGATCCACTAGAAAACAATTGGAGAACGACGATACGCTGCAATTTCTCATTACTCTGATACCCAACATAACAAAACGTACTTTTTTCCCACAACTTGAATTCCAATGTGCTCATCAGGTGTATTCCAAAAATTCTGCTCACACCTCCCAACCCCATCATATCTGGCTTGCTGCCTGCATCATCAACAGGCTCGTCAATTCATATCTGCAGCAAGGAAATATGGTCCATATAATTATAATGGTACACAGATTATCGTTACCACTGACTTTTCCATTCCTACTAATCTTAAGAGGGAACAATTCTTGGCTCTACGTCCTCGGTTAAAGATAAAAGACATTAAATATGGTCTATTGAAACCAGCGACTATGATCTTAACGTACCACGGACAGACTAAGGAGTATTTTTACCCTCATGATCTGGAGTCTCCTCTTAACGACATAGAGGAAGACGACTCGAGAATGGAGCATAAATCTACACCTTCCTCAGTTTTTCATGAACCAAACAGTGGTAACTCTTCAGAACACCTGATCAAGGTTGATGGGAAACTGCGTCTCGCAGATGGATCTCTAGCAGAAAATGTAAAACTGGGAAGGGCTCACAACAAATGGACAAATCGAGATCACCACTGAAGACTTGATCATGTTCTTAATCAATATCCTTTTTAGGTCGAGCCTAGCGGCAGCGCGCATGCACTGCTCGCTCTGCGAGGCATGCTGTATTAGAGTATGCACTGGAAGCCCCGCCCACTCTCCGCCCATATTTGTCATTGGCTTGTGTCATTGTCCTTCCTAAATGCTGGCTTCTGATTTGTAAATAGCCTTGTCCCTCCTTGGTACCGCCTTGTCTGCATTTGTTACCGCCCATAACGACTGGACCTTTTACTTGGCTTGTTACACGGTCTGCATTATAAGTGGGTGAGCACTATTTTGTTTAATGACACTGATGGGGACAACTGCGGGCGCTTTTCTTATAGAGCGCTATGCCGCTCTAACTTGCATGCTGAGCGCAGCAGGTGATTTCGGGACACAGTGCTTAGTTTACATTTAAAAAAAAAAAACATTAATGTTGAGCGTGGCACCTGCTTCAGGGACACAGTGCTCTGTTTATTTTTTTAAACTTTAATACTGAGCGCGGAGCCCGCTTCAGGGACACTGCGCTCGGTTTCAGTTTTTTTTTCTTTTAAACTTTAATAATGAGCTCGGCGCCCGCTTCAGGGACACCGCGCTCTGCAATACAATAGGTATTGCTTTTGCAAAACTTTGAACTATTGGTATTGTAAATGACAATGCCTAGGGGCGTGGCTTGCCAGCAAATGGAGGCAGACGCGTGAGCTTGGAGCTCCGCGCCGGCCCCGTGATTTATCCTGAACAGACGGCCGCCCGATCTCTGGGGGGCTGCGACGGAGGTCCTGCAGCGCTGTGGGATCCAGGAGCGACGGCTGTGACTCCCTCCCACCCAGAATGAGGCAGCAAAACGGCGGTGGCGACTCGGAACAGCGGCCGGGGAAAGGCAGACAAGATGGCGCCGGCCCGATCACGGAGCTCCGCCCGCCCGGATCGCGCTCTCTGAGGTGGCGTCTGCCGAGCACTGGAGCGGAATTGACGATCAGCGGAGCCGGGTAGTGCTGCAGGGGCGCTGAAAGCGCGAAAGTGGAGAGAGGTGGTGCCTTGCTGATGGGACTGCCTGAAGGTGATCGGCTAGGCGGAGGAGGCTGGACTGCGGAAGAGCACTGGCCTAGCAGGCCTGTGGATTGAGAGCCGGGAGGACTGTGAAACGCGGCCTGCTCTGAGAGCGATGAAGAGCACAGGGCAGCGGTGCTTGTGGTCAGGGAGATATATTGTCGGCGAGTGGGCGGCTGTGGACACCTGGGCGGACACTCGAATACGGAGGCCTGCAGTGAGTGACTACTTGACGGCCAGCCTTCCTCCCCTGGGGCTGGCTGTGGGCTCCCGTCGAGCGTAAAGGCGGATGGGACCGGCGGTATCGTGCGAGAGCCCCTGAGAAGCTGTAAGGGAGACCCTGGGTTGCGCAGAGGGGGGCCCCGAGCTGAGAACTGGCAACCCACCGCGCCCACTTACAGGTGAGAGCTGTCCTGCGCGAGACTTGAGCGGTGCCCTGTGCCGGGGATTGTGGAGGATCCCTGTGTTGCTTGGAGGACTGGCAGCCGCTGAGAGCTACCGGAGCGGAGTGGGCGTGGACTGCGCTGACGTCGGTGCGCGATGGGCACGGGGAGAGGATCCTGGCTCCTTCAATGAATGGCTGGCCCCCTCCCAGGGATATAGCCCGCGGCACCTTGTGCGAGGGTGCTGATGCTGCCTATTTGCCCACTTGAGGATCCCGCAACTGCTGGAGTGGCGCTTGCTCTGACCCCCTGCCAACTACGGACGGGCCTCACAGAAGCTGCTTGTGGTGGATGCGACCTGCACGCGAGGTGAGCCTGAATATCCACACTCGTCGGGTCGTCACCTGAGAGATGGGGAAGCAGCAGGCGGCTCTGCCGGATCGGGATGATGGGGGACACGAATCCACGCGGCCGGAGTCTCCCGGGCCGCTGTGTGATACGGGGGTGCAACAACAATTGTCCCGCATACTTCAGGCCATCACGGACACACGAGAGGCTCTGCAGCGAGATATTGCCACGGTCTCAGTGGGTTTGGGATTGCTGCGCGCTGACCACACTAAGCTGTCGGACAGAATGAAGCAGGCTGAAACCTCCCTGGCAACAATAGAACCAGCACAGAAAGTCCTTACTGCTCAGCAGGGAGAGGTCACCCGCAGAGTGTCGGTGTTGGAAAAAAGGGCAGAAGATGCAGAAGGGAGAAATCGAAGAAATAACATTCGCGTTTTGGGGCTCCCTGAGGAAATTGAGGGTTCTAACATGGTCCAATATTTGGAGGACTGGCTCCGCAACACTGTAGCACCAGAGGGACTGACACAGTTATATACGCTGGAGAGGGCGCACCGGGTGCCGGCACGCCCCTTGGCGCCGGGTCGTCCCCCGCGCCCAGTGGTGGCGAGACTCCTTCATTACAAGGACAGGGATCACTTGCTGCGGGTGGCACGCTCGTCGGGACCGTACACAGTGGGCAACGGCAGGGTCTCCATCTTCCCTGATTATACGCAGGAGGTTCAGCGCCGTCGCGCGTCTTTCATGGCAGTCAAAGGGGCTCTTCGTGAGGAGGGCCTCCAGTACTCACTGATGTTTCCCGCTCGCCTGAGAAAAGTTCTGGATGATACCACTCACTTTTGCGAGGATCCATCGGAGGCCTGGGACTGGTTGGAGACGTATAGAACAGGCAGAAAACCGACTAGAGATACTGGGATTTGTGAGCCTTCGAGACAGTTGCCACGGCGCCCACGCAGTTCGAGGTGGCGCACGGCTGCGGTAGACGCCTGGCCCATCCCAAACGGAGAAAGACAGACATGCGGCATTGCAGGCGGTGTCGCAGATCGTGGGAACTCCAGAACAACACTCAGGCACTGGGCAGGAGTCGGATGAGGCGTGAGTGGGAGCAGACACGGATACGGCCGGTTCCCAGAACAGTGACTCTCAGTTGCCTCATGTTACACCGGGCACAGCTGATGAGCTTATGTAATCCGTTGCTGCGTGTATAGCTGATTGAATGATCTTTATGACTGCGAGATGCGAGCTGAGATTGTTGGCTTAAATTAGCATCGTACCTTTGAGGTTTTGTATCGGATGCTGGGTGAGGTAGCTGGGCGGGGGGGGTAGGGGTAGGGGCTGCTGGCATGATTCCTCCTGGGGGTGGGAGCGGGTAGTATAGCATAATGCGGGGCTTTGGTGTGGTCCGTTTATTTTTATTTTTCTATACTCCTATTGTCATTAGGTGACTGCTTGCAACCACTTTCCCCCACCGTACTCCCTCAGTAGCCACTAGAGGGAACCCAGTTTGGAGTAGTTTGGATGGGGGCTTGTTTTTTTTCAGTACCTGTCCTGGGGTGGGGTTGTTGGGGCTGTTTGTTTGTTACGAGGGGAATGTTGAAAGGGGAATGGCGCAACCCTATTTATAAGGATTTGATTCATGGCACTGGGCTCGATTGGTTATTGATGGCGCAGGACGATTGGTGTTTGGCAGCGACAAGGGCTCGATGGCTATGTCTGGGTTGAAATGTATAACTTGGAACGTCAGGGGCATGCACTCAATGCAGCGTAGGCATAAGATTCACACATATTTGGTTCGTAGAGGAATTCAGCTGGCGTTCCTGCAGGAAACTCATATTGCCCCGAAGGAGGACATGGCGCTGCAGCGTAGGTGGAGAGGGCAGGTTTTTAGCACAACTTATTCTGCCTTTGCCCGGGGCGTTTTGGTGTGGGTCCGAGCCGGGGTCCCGTTCCAGCCCACACGTCAATTGACCGACCCAGAGGGCCGCTACGTTTTAGTTGCGGGCAGGCTGAACGGTAGGGATGTGGTCTTGGGTAGCATATATGCCCCTAATACGGAACAATCTGCCTTTCTCATGCAGTTATCAGGGAGGGTTGCCCCCTTTTTCACTGGACCTGTACTCTTGGGAGGGGATTTTAACTCGGTCACGGATGTTGTGCTGGATAGATCCCATCCTCCACTCCCCGAGGCGCCCATTCATAGTCTTTCCAGGGCTAGGCGAGACTGGCAGCAACGATGGGGCATAGTGGATACTTGGAGGGCGCACCACCCGATTGACCGGGATTATTCCTATTTCTCTGCTGTACATGACCTCCATGTGCAGTTGGATGCGATGTTATGCACTCCTGATATACATGCAACGGTGAGCATAGTGAGTATCTTACCAGAACGATATCGGATCACAACCCCTTACTGTTGCGTATGAGCTTGGTCCCCGATCGCCCTGCAATCCCGACTTGGCGTTTAAATCCAACATTGTTAGAGGATCAGGTGTTCAGAGAGGAGGTGGGGGCTGGTATCACTGACTATTTCCAGGTCAACGCTGGCACTGCTTCGTCGCTGACGGTGGAATGGGATGCCTTCAAGAGTGTGATAAGGGGGCATTGCATTGCGCAAAAAGTGGGAGTGCGCAGGGTATTGTTGCAGGACCTGGAGAGCGCGGAGTGGCAGTTGCGCGACATAGAAAGAGAAAGGCTTGAGCATCCGGACCGACAACAGGACCTACTGGCCGCTAGGGAAGAGGTCGCAGTGCAGATGGAACGGCTGCGCTGCTTTGATCATAAGCAATATCTCACGCGTGCGCATGCGGAGCGCGATAAATCCGGGTCATTATTGGCATGGCTGGCCAACCCGGCGAGGAGAGGGACGGTTATACTTGAATTGCGCACCCCGGGTGGGGAGGCCTGTTATACGCAAAAGGGGATAAATGATCAGTTCCTGGCTTATTATGCAGAATTGTACCGGAGTAAGGTGGACCCGGATGGGGAGGCGGTTCGAGGCTTTCTGGCAGAGGCGACCCTCCCAATGCTAGACGGGGAGAGAGCAAAGCTACTGGGTGAGGACATCACGCTGAGTGAAGTCCGCAGCGCAATTAAGCACATGCTCAGGAAAAAGACCCCGGGAGTGGATGGACTCCCGGTGGAATTTTATAGTGAGTATGTTGATCTCTTAGCTCCCAGGTTGGTGCTGCTGTATAATGCAGCGAGGAAAGACCGGTTGCTACCTGCCACAATTCGCGAGGCGCTTATTGTCCCCTTGCTGAAACCGGGGAAATCTCCCCATGACGTGACTGCCTATCGACCATTGTCACTGTTGACCACGGATTACAAAATCCTAAGTCGGATTCTGGCGTCCCGATTGCTCCCATATGACCCACCTAATACATGAAGACCTGACGGGTTTCATACCAACCCGGAACACAGCTCAGAATATTCGGCGTCTTTTTAGGATCTTGGATGCGGACACGTATGATGGTGCATCTGCTGCTGTCTTGGCCATAGATATTGAGAAGGCCTTCGACAGTCTTGAATGGTCATATTTGTTTCAAGTCATGCATCACTTTGGGCTGGGAGAGGGCTTTATTAACTGGACATCTCTCCTATATTGCCAATCCACGGCCCGTGTGAACACAGGGAGGATGGTATCGGATGCCTGCGCCGTAGGGCGAGGAACGAGGCAGGGGTGCCCCCTCTCTCCACTATTGTTTGCTCTGGCCATGGAGCCGATGGCGGCGCGGGCTCGCACGGGCCAGCATTATTCAGGGCTGCGTGTCTCTACGCGGGTTCACCATATAGCTTTATATGCTGATGATCTCCTTTTGTTCCTGACGGACACCGAGGGAGCCCTTAGTGGTGCGAAAGCATTACTGGCAGATCTAGGCAGGATTGCCGGGCTTAAAGTGAATTGGGAGAAGACCTGTCTGTTTCCCACAGAACCACGGACTGATGGGCCTGAGACTACTCAGGGGGTATGCTGGGAACGTCGGTGTATGACGTATCTTGGTACTCGCATATATCATACCCACACTGATTTGTTAGAGGGCAATGTGGGCAGGGCTATTGGAGCACTCAGGGGTTGCATAGCATTTTGGCGCACGCTTCCATTGTCACTGGCTGGACGAGTAGCTCTTCTTAAAATGATAGCGCTCCCGAGACTCCTGTATTATTTTCGAACCTTACCCTTAGGGATACCGGCCTCGGTTTTCCGACAGTTGCGGTCGATGACGATTGGGTTCCTTTGGGCTGAGGGCCGACGGCGAGTGGCTATTAACACACTGATGAGGCCACGTTCGGAGGGTGGCCTAGCGGTCCCCGACTTTGAAACATACTACTTAGCGGCACAACTACAGGGGCTCACTCAGGCAGTAACGCAGGAGATCAGGAGCACGGACGCTGAGACGGGGATTAGGCACCTGCTCTCCAGATTGCTATTGCAGTTGCCGTTGCCGACCTCTTCTCTCACTCGTGAGATGGGGACGTTTAAACTTTGCTGGAATAGGGCCCACCGGCGTGCGCAGGTTGTACGGCCTTATGCTCCGGAGATTCCTTTGGCGGTGTGCACGGCCTTACCGCATGGGGGTAATTGGATGGCCTTACAAGGCTGGGAAGAGAATGGGCTGATCACCATGGGAGATCTTTGAGGATGGGGCTGTGCTCCCCTATGAGACGCTACAGGATAGATATGACCTACCTCGTGGTGATTATTTGCTCCACTTGGCGCTTATTGCAGCCATCCAGGCACATTGGAAAATGGGGCTTAGTGAACCTGCGACCTCGCTGACATGCCAGTATGTGGTCCTAGCAGCTGGCACCGTTAAGGCGGTAACCTGTCTATACCGTAGATTGACGAATGAGAGGCTGACCCCTTTAGCGACACTTCGGTTACGATGGGAAGAAGATGTAGGGGAGGAAATCCCTGAGAAAACATGGGCAGAACTTGTCGAGCGTGCGTGGAAGAGCACAAGAAATGCTCGCTTCCAGTTGGTCCATTTCTACATTCTTTACAGAGCCTATCTTACTCCGGCCAAAATTAATCAGTACTTTCATACAGATTCGGCAATGTGCCCGCGCTGCCGTACGATGGGGGCAGATTTTGGTCATATGATGTGGACATGTCCCCAGCTTGGGACGTATTGGGAAGAGGTGGTTGAGCTCTTGCAGGCTGTCACGGACAGGGACATAGAACCCACTGTGGGCTTATGTTTGCTGCATTGGTTTCCTCACACCGCTAGGAACAAAATAACGAGTAAATTCATAGACCTGGGGCTTTTGTTGGCGAAGAGAGAGAGAACAACTCACTGGAAGGCAGAAAGAGGCCCCAGCTATAGGAGATGGCGCGCAGAATTAGTTAAATGGGCGGACTGCGAGGGAGTCACAAGGTTGCAAATGGCGAGCCGCGCGAAGAGTGAGAAAGCGCTGGAGCTGGCGAGGGCTTGGGAAGCATTGGTGCAGCTTTTGAGAGCCCCGAATGATGAATCTGATGGGGAGACGGAGGCAGCAACTTCATAGTATCCAGGAAAGGGAGGCTATCTTGTTGGTAACCTCACTGTACTGAGTTTCTTACATGTGCACTGCCCTTGGCGATGAGAAGCCGTCGCCCTGTTTTCTGCCTTGTATTCCTTTGTCCACCACACAGTTGAGTTCTGTTGCCACTACTGATTGTGTATAGAGGTTGTGCCGAGGAGGGAGGGGGGTGGGATAAGAGGGAGGATTTAGAGAGGGAATTGATTGCTAGATGGTTTTGATGTTTAATGAGCTGTATTGCCATGACATGCAGAAGACGACCACCAGACGATTCAATTGCATAAGTGGCCTCTGGCACGATACATTATTATGACAATCATTTATCTCAGTGGAGTACAGCTGCTGGTCAACAAAGGTACCTTGTAACTATGGGCTACCTGTGAAAATTAATGGCTGAATGGACAGAGTTGTGATGCAATTGATTGTATTTGTTATAAGTGTATAAAGCAATAAAAACAGATTAAATTTTTTTAAAAAAAAGTAAATGACAATGCCTTTTAATATTATAAAAGACATTGCCTATTGCATTGTAAATGCTTTTATAATGTTGTTCCTCTTGCTTGGGATAGATTATTGTACTTCTTGTCTTCATCTTTTCTTTAACCTCCTTTCCTTCTTTCCTGATCTTCCTCGTTTCCTTCCACTAATTTTGAAGAAAATGTCTTTTCGTGTTTTGTAACTATCATACTTGATGTGCATTTTATCATTGCTTTGCTGTCTCATGTATAAGATTTGAATATTATTAAGATTATGTATTAATTAGGAGTGCCATGCACTTTACATGCTGGACATTGATATTGCATCTTTACAAGGCTGATGGTCTTGTACTCCTTCTCATACCGCCTTATACACTCTAAACCAGTTAAAAAGTTAAAAGCTTGTACTATATAGTCTGAATGCTCACTGTTTGACTTGTTATTGATCATCATTTTTACATTTCTTTATCTGTCATAGTATAAGCTCTACACAGTATTTACTTTTGAATTTGACATTGATTTTTGTTGCTTCAAATTCATATCACATTTGTATTAACAGTACATTAAGTTTACATCCATTTACGACTTCATATTATTTATTGTTCTCAATCCATAATTTTATCTCATGTATCCACTCAATCGAAACCGTTGAAAATTGTTTCCCTAAATGTACATGGTTTGACACACTTTATTTAAAGGAAGAAAACGCTGACTTATATTGACCACAATAAACCGGATATTGCTTTATTACAAGAGACCCCTCTTACTCCTCTAGAAAGCGAAAAATTAAAATGTGACTGGATAGGTCAAGTAATCCATGCAAGTTTTACCCCATAAAACCTCTGAGCGAACACACACACACACACTCACGCGAACACACACACTCACACACACACTCTCTCTCTCTCTCTCTCTCTCTCTCTCTCTCTCTCTCTCTCTCTCTCTCTCTCTCTCTCTCTCTCACTCACTCACTCACTCACTCACTCTCACATTATACTTTTACTTCTTGTCCTCATTCAGTACATACAAGAATTGATTTTTTCTTGACCTCTTCTGTTTTGCAACTGGTAACTCGTGAACATTGTTCACTGCAGTATATAGGATCATGTTCTTATTGACATCAGCATTGACTCTCACAACTTCCAAAATCTCCATGGAGACTTAATATTTCCTCATATAAAACTCCACAAGAGAAGCAAGTATTGAGTTCGTATATGGAACAGTTTTTGAAAGACAACAAACACTTGGTATCTAATGCACATACACTTTGGGATGCTGGGAAGGCAGTATTAAGAGGGATGATAATGAGGGATACTGCGCTTGTTGAAAAAGTATGACTGCTAATCAGTATTGACCTTGAGAAAGATATCTTACCTCAATCTATTCTCAAACACAATGCTCAATAGTGTTACAGAAATTATCAGCAAAATTTGCTCTTAATAATCTTTATACTTCTCATGCAGAAAAGTATCTATTTCATATTAGTCAACGACATTACGCACATGGGGGAAAGGCTGGGCGGTTACTAGCTCATCAGTTGTGAGAACAGGAATCCTTTAGAACAAATCCCGCTATTAGAAATTCCGATGGTGCCCTACTTACACTCTCATCATAGATTCTTTCTCGATTTCAGACATTTTATGAAACTATATACTTGTGATCGTCCAAATCATTCCGAAGAAAATACCTTCTCCAAACTTTATCTCCCAAAATTGACACAAGAACAGAGACATAAACTGGAGGGAGATGTTACCAGTGAAGAGGTAATTAGGGCGATTGACTCTTTGGCCACTGGTAAAGCACCGGGAGAAGATATACTTCCTGATGAATTCTATAAAATTACCAAACCACATACTGTTCCACTATTGGGGTCTGTTTTCAATGAAGCTTTGCGTTTGGGACATTTACCTTCTGATTTTTTGAGGGCTCGACTCACGGTTCTTCCTAAACCAGGTAAAGACCCTTTAGAATGTTCTAGTTATAGACCAATCTTGTTAATAAATTCTGACGTTAAAATTGTAGCTAAAGTATTGCCGCATCACCTTTGTTCGGTAATTACCTCCTTGATACACCCCTCTCAAGTTGGGTTTGTCCTAGGTCAATCCTCTGCTAATCATCTTCTTACTATTTCACACTTATTGCAATAACGAATCGGCAAAGAGGAGAATGTTCTTCTTTCAACAGATGCCGAAAAAGCCTTTCACAGAGTAGAATGGGGATATTTATTCCGTACAGTGGAAAGGATGGCTTTTGGCAAAGACTTTCTCACCTTAACTAGTGGTATGTATCACTTACCCACCGCGTCCGTATCATGTGGTGGTTTCACATCATCATATTTTAGCATTTACCGCAGCACTAGGCAAGGTTGTCCTCTTTCTCCATTGTTGTTTCTACTGGCTTTGGAACCTTTAGCTATAGCCATAAGATCTAATGCTGATATTAAGGGTATTGACACTGCCGCTGGGGAAATTAAAGCCTTTTATTATGCAGATGAGATCCTTTTGACTCTCTTGCGCCCAAAATCGTCAGCAGATGCTTTAATCTCACAATTAAATTAATCCTCAAACTTTCACGGTTCTAAAATAAATTGGGCCAAATGTGAAGCCCTACCAATAACCCCTGTTACTACTGTAGCCGCTATTGATGGCCTTCCATTTAAATGGCTACATCCAAAATTAAAATATTAAAGGATTTTCCTTAATAGCAGCCTCAAGGATTTGGTTGCAGATTATTTAAATCCTATAATTGACCAAACTAAAAGAGATTTTCAACGTTGGACACTTTTAAACGTATCATTATGGGGTAGGGTGCAGATTATAAAAATGAATACAACTCCCAAATTTAATTATGGTTTTGGACTAATTCCACGTTCCATTCCGAGATTTATCTTTAAAACATTAACATCCATTATCTCCCGATTTGTATGGGGTGGTGAAAGACCTTGTTTAAGTGATTCCAAATTACATTCCTCATCAGAGAAACGGGGCTTGCGTCTTCCTCATTTGGAATTTTATTGGATTGCTCAACGTTTGGCTCATACTATTATATGCTGCCCACTCATAGGACTACACCGTTATGGGCTAAACTGGAACGATATATCCTCATATCTGATTTGGAATTAGCAATCTATTATATTAAACGATTGAAGTTTACAAATTCCACTAATCCCATCATTCATTCTTCACAACTAGCATGGCAGAGAGCACACAAGCTTAGGAATACTCATAATTGTCTTCATAATGAAGCTCCACTATGGGACAATGTAGATATCGTATCTAAAGAAACTGAACTCAATTGACCTCTTTGTAATAAACATAAAATACATAGGATATCGGATGAATTTATGCCCCCTCATTCTATGAAATCATTCTCCA
The DNA here is from genome assembly GCA_963921515.1 of Calotriton arnoldi. NCBI lineage: Eukaryota > Metazoa > Chordata > Amphibia > Caudata > Salamandridae > Calotriton > Calotriton arnoldi. The sequence goes on along the minus strand of CAWUFW010005387.1, from coordinate 1,310,727 downwards.
GTTTACAACAAGAATTTGATTTACCTTCGTCACAATTAAACAGATACACACAACTCTCATCTGACCTTGCTTTTAAGTATTGCAAAAATCCTGACATAACATCTCACTCTTCAATTGCACGTTATATTTATACTTGGAAACATTTTAACAGTACAGTTTCCGGTCTATATGCCATTCTAATGGACTCTTCATTCTCTATTGAAACTTCCCATAATTTAAGATTATGGTGGTCCACACGTTTGAGTATAGAATTTACGGATGAGGAGTGGGATACTATTTTAGATAACTGTAACAAAGGACTTGGGGATTCTCGCCTTAAATTCAATTACTTCAAAATTCTGCATCACTGGCATTGGCCTTCATCTAAGTTATGCTCAGCAAAATTAAGTCCTGCTTCCCTCTGTTAGCGATGTGGGACTCCAGATTGTGATATTGTTCATATAATGTGCGAGTGTCCCAATATCTGTACATTTTGGCTTCAGATATAAGTTACACTCTTTTATTAATGTCTCCTTCTCAAACAGTTTGTCACTTTTACATGATACGTCAGAATTACCGTCCATGTCCGCTCATGCCTTTAAATTGCTCTCTGCTGCTATTAGCTTAGCAAAAATTAACATTTTACGTTTTGGAGGACCAATGTTATTCAAACTCTTTACTTATGGCTTGAAGATGTGTTCGATTTGGCTAATTTTGAGAAAATGATTTATAAATTGACTGACATTTTAACCATGTATGGGGTTCGTTTATAGGTTCACAATGACTTTGATTATATTTTAACACATTTATTGTCAATGGGTTTAAACTAGTGATTTTGTTTATGAATGCATATACTTTATTTCTTGTGATCATATATCTTTATTTTGTTATATCACTCAATTGTCAATGTATGAAACCGTGATATTGGTACTATATTTCAATTTGTTTTTTTTTCTTCGGGTTTTTTTCGTGTCTTATTTTGCATCTATCACATACTTTATTTTTGCCAATGTATTTTTCTTTTGTTTGTTTTTGTGAAGCTATTTGAAAGTTAATTGTTTATGTAATTTTGAAAAATTTTCATAAAGAATTGTGATGCAAAAAAATAAAATAATTTAGAATTTAACTTTGTTTTTTGTTGTTGCCATTTTTTCTTTTTTGTTGCCCTTCCTGAACTATCCATTCTCTTTTTATGGGTGGTGGGCAAGGAGGTGGTGGGTGAAGAGTTGCCCTGTGTACCCTCCTTCTGTGTTCTAGTAGTCTAATCCCTGTTTCTACTTAACCACCCCATCCCCTTCATGTTTGTTTTTCTTTTTGTTTGTGACCACCACTGTAATTGTATTTATATAGCGCTTACTACCCCATTGTGTTGAAGCGCTTTTCGGCACACTACTCCAGAACCCAAAAAGGATTTGTGATGATTAGTAAAAGGAAATGGGAGTTAATTTGAGCGGTGGACATGCAAGTCTGTTAGTTGGATTGAATAGCATAATGGAGGGATAGAAGAGGAAAGAGTCTAGAAAGTGTTATTTGGGAGATCATAGTGGTAAGATGAGGTTTGGGATGAGTAAAAGGAGAGCTGGAGGAGGAAAGAGTCTCTAGAAAGGGATTAGGGAAATCATAGTAGTAAAATGAGGTTTGAGATGAGTCAAAGGAGGGATGCATGAGGGAAGAATTTAGAAAGGGCTGTTTGGGAGAATTTAATAGTTGTCATAGAGGTAGAATGAGGTTTGGGATGAATTAGAGAGTGGAGGTAGAGGATATATTGAGAGAGCAATTGGGTGAGACAGTAGTGAGACTGTAGTGCAATGGAGAGAGTCAAAGATTTTTTTTTCTTCTACAGTAGGAGTAAATTAATAAATATATAGATACCTAACATAGGAAGGATATACATATAAAAGTAAGATAATATATTGAGATTTTAAGTTGTATTGTATAAACTCAGACTTTCAAGTGTTGCTGTGTACTTGAAGAGAATTTGTGTATTTTTATAACATTTTTAAACATTTTCTTTTCCTCAATATTTAAATAGTGAAGCACTTGTAGTTAAATTAGTTATTCTAGTATACCACATTTTCACCCCATCCTATGTTTTGTGCATTTAACTACTCTTCTTTTTTTTCTTCATCTTCTTTAGAATGTTCTTCTTTCTTCTTTCATCACTATTTTTTTTGGTTTCCAGGTTTCCGTAGACATAGAAATAAGTAATGCAACCCGTATTTTCATTTGTGTACTCCGCCTTTTTTCTACTTAAAAAATATTCTGACGTCTTCTGCTATTATAAGAATTGTAAGACATGTTTGTTTTTGCATTAACTGAGTTCGGAATTCATATTTGGATCCAGTAATCTTTTCTCACAAAAATCTTCAGAATTTTTATAGAAATTGGTATTTGTTATTTTGGCAATAACACTTAATGGGATTTCTACAGGCTGGTGAGCTCCTTTTTGGGAATTCATCAAATTAATTTAGTACCACGAATGACGCTTTTCTTTGTTATCACCTTTTTCTCATGCTCAAACCACTGGCCAATCGCCCCAAACGTGCCTTGCACAGGAGCTCCTTGAGTGAAAGCTGACATCTATATAGTATAAGTAGCAGGCTTGACTGCCAATGACCACTGGGACTTTAACTCAGCAACCTCCAATTTTTTCCCAGCAATTCATTTGGTACACAATTCCAGTATATGGTGTAGATATTTTCTTACATATAGCCATCTCAAAGTTAGTATTTACCTCTCTTGGTTGGTTTGGATGCACATTTTGGATAGAAGCTCTTTTAAGTTGCAGTAGCAGATGTATCAGTCGCAAGCGAGAGGCACATAGATATATCAATGTTTACTTCATTCGTTAATCTCTTTTACAAATTGTTATATGTGGTCACATGAATTACAGTGCAACCAGGTTGTAAAATGGAGTACAAGATCAACAGAAAAGCTATGTAATTAGGATTGGACGGGAAAAAACCAGGAAAGACAAGTGACCGAAGAAGAGGCAAAGCGGACAGATGATGGAAGGACATTTACAAGTGTGTGTACTAATCTAAGTTTACAACATGCTTTAGTGCAGTATCAATGACTTTGACCTTTAACACATAAAGCATTAGCTTTTGGAACTAACTTTGTAATCTGCCTTCAAACGATAAGACTAGCATTTGCTCCTGAAGATTACTAATGCTTCAAGGCTAGAGTTACCCCTTTCCACCACCGGTGACATTTTAGGATGGCAATTTCTAGCAGAACTACTCGAAATTCTAGAACTTTTTTATACGTTTAAGCCACATTGATTGTAATGTTTGAAGACTGGACAAGACATGTCAAACTAGAAGATAAAGATCCCCACCTGACTGTACCAGCTGTCCTATTTTGCCATATTGCTTTTGTCCCTGAAGACTCACTCTTATTTTTCCTTTGACTCCGTTTGAGAGGCTCCTCATTGAAGGGACATGTGAGACCCTAAACATTTATCCTAGCTTTTGGCTGATGGCAGAAGTTACATAGTTTTGGAGCTGCAGTAGGGATACTGGGGGAGCATGTTTACTCCCCATTTTAATTAAGTCTACTGACCCTCAGTAAATGGGGTCATTTAGTTTCTTAGTTGTTAGGTCTGTCGTTAGCCACAACCTTTTGATTTTATCAAAATTATATATATAATATACTTACATAAAAGGTCTTTTGGCCACCTCTGTTCATCCATTGGCCTGTTCTTGTCATTCACATTTTGCTTCCGCCCACTACAGTGTTCAGCATAGGGCAACGGGTCAGCTTTCTTTCTTTCTCTTTCTTTCTTTGTTTTTAGACGGACCCCTTATGGAGACATGTGGAAGTGAGAGGTTTCTGGGGACGACAGGATGTTACGTTGCTTAGTGTATATGCACCCCCATGCTAAAGTCCCCCACATTTGAGAAGCTAGCGGGTATAATGCTGGAGGTGGACTCCCCCCTCCAGATCATGGGTGGGGATTTCAATGATGTTATGGTCGTGGAATGGTTTAGGACTGGCTCCTCAAGTCCAACCACACATGATTTGCGACCACTTTGGGCCTCTCAGATCTCTGGAGGCATGCTCACCTGCTCGAAAATATATACTCCTACTTCTCAAGGGCCCATAAAGTGTTTTCCCGCCTAGACTATATCTTTGCTCTGGCAGGGGAAGTAGGTAATATTCAACAGGTGGACTACCTGGCACGCTTCCTTTCAGATCACTCCCCCCTACTGGTGAAGGTGGGTAGGCGTTGTCATGGGGGAATGGGTTGGAAACTTAACTCCTGGGACCTGCGGGACCGAGAGGTGGCAGTAGGGTTGAGGGTGGGCTCCAAGTTCTACTTCCAGGAAAATGAAGACTCAGTCACTTCCAATGTGGTGCTTTGAGAGGCTTATAAAATTGTCCTCCGAGACCGCGCCCAGAACCTGATAGTCCGGAAGAGGGAGAGGGGAACCCTGGAGAGACTGGAGAACCAGCTGCTTGAGATGAAGAGAACACTGGGACCTGAACCACGCCCCCCCACCCCCTCCACTCCCCCACTCTTAGAAAGTTAGCTCTCCTAAGAGACTAGTATCAAGCCCTGGCTCAAGAGGATGCCAAAACCCAAATGTTAACCACGCTACACTGAGTATATGATGCCTGTGACAAGGCAGGGAAACTCTTAGCATGGCTGGGGAAACGGGAAGCTGAAACTAGGTGGTTGAACCAGATAATTGGGCCGGAGAGTGAAATTATGGACAGACGAAGCAATAGCTGGAGCTTTCCCTTGCTCCTACGCGTAGTTCTATAGGGCTGATATTTCCCCCAAATTGAGCACTATCTGGAGTCTGTGACTACTTCGGTTCTAGATGTAGAGGATAGAGAATCACTCGATGCCGACCTCACATTGGCATAAGTTCAAGCTGCCATTGCAAAATTAAGCTCTAACAAGACACTGGGCCCAAACAAAACCAACCCCAAGCACTGCTGCTTTTGTTACAAGGGACCGATATTGCAGCATCGCTGTAAAACCGACAGCAGTAACTAAACCGGCCTCACCTCTCCAAAGCCGCCCCCCACTCTTCCAAAACCGGGGCCCCCACCCTTCCATCCTCCTGGGCAAATGCCCGATGCCTGCTACGGCCATTGTGACCCTCCCGAAGACCTTCGACAGGCTGTTATAGTTGTCATTCCTAAAGAGGGCAAGCCGGAAGAGGGTTGTGACTCACACCGCCCAATTTCATTACTCAACACGAAAATCTTGGCCAAGGTGTTTTCTACTAGACTGCTGCAAGTTATCACACCTCTAATCCATAGGGACTAATCAGGCTTTATGCCTGGTAGGTCAATGAGATACAATCTCCGAGTCACCCATAACTGGCTGAACGAAATCCAACACTGATGGGAACCTCACGCCTTTCTAGCGCTTGACACAGAAAGAGAGTTTGATGCAGTGCATTGACCATTTCTGGAACACACACTGGTTAAGTGTGGGTTTGGTCCCCGCTATAGGAAATGGGTTAGGTTATTATACCAGGCCCGATGGCAGTCATTCGAGTGAATGGGTACTGCCTCAGGAGTTCCCCATTGGTAGTGCACGAGACAGGGTTGCCCCCCGTCCCCCTTACTGTTTGACCTCACTGTAGAATCCCTGGCCTGTGCGGTCCGTAATCTTCTCGGAATACATGGTTTCTGGATTGTGAGGAGGTCTTTATGCGGACGGTATCCTCCTTTACATTACAGAACCATCCTTGTCCCTCCCCTCGACCTTCCAGCTGTTTGAGGACTTTGGGAAATACTCCAGTTATAACATCAATTGGGGCAAATCAGTGCTTTATCTTCCACAGGGTGGATTGGTGGTGCCCTCACTCCCTCGCTAATGTAATAAAAAGGAAGTTTTAAGCTTGGATTGGGGATTATAATTGACCAAGTCGAATTGGCAGTTTAGAACTACTACCTACAGGCTGCAATGGCAGGCCTGATACTTGCTAAAAGGGCTACGTAAGTGGGTGGCACAATGCATGCTGCCTGCCCACTAGTAGCACTTACTTTACTAGCCCTGGTTACGAGATGTACCACTTTACTAGGGACTTATAAGTAAGCTAAATATGCCAATCCGGAATGAGCCAATATTACCATGTTTCAGGGAGTGAGCACAAGCACTTTAACACTGGTTAGCAGTGGTAAAGTGCACAGTCCCAAGGCCAACCAAAAACGAATTCAGCAAAATATAGGAGGGGAGTAAGCAAAAGGTTTGGGGGTGACCACCCTAAGGCTGACAGATCTAACACCTTCTGTAATTCTTTCTTTCCTTCTTTCTTTCCTTCTTTTGGTTCATTCCTTCTTTCTTTCCATTCCTTCTTTTTTTCCTTCTTTATTTTTTTTTCCTTCTTTAATTCCATCTTGCTTTCTTTTATTCTTTTTTTTCTTGCCTTCTGTCCCGAAGGCAAGAGTCTGGCAGCCAATGCAAGACAGATTAGCTTTTTTTAAGTCTGTATTAACCAATACCTTTTGATTTTACTAAAATTGAGTATAACATTGTTCCCTTTAGAGGCTTTCAGCCAGACTTCGTCCATTAGTCTGTGGTTCTGTCATTCTTTTTTTTCTTACACCCACTCCAGCTTGCAAAAAGGGGTAATGTGTCAGCCCACTTGAGTTATGGGTTGCTGCACTTTCACAAAGAGCACACTAACACACAAAATAGTTCCCTTCAGTGCCAGGGAGTACTATGGCAATGTGTGCTATATTTGAGACCAAAACAACATTATTGCCTTTAGCCAATGTTCTTGTTTAGATTGATGAGGGCCCGACAGTCACCCAAACAAAGTTTTGCAAATACCATGACAAAATAAGAATTGCCAAAAGGCTGTCGGCCAACACCAGGCCTGTTGGCTTTGCCAAGGCTTGTTTGGCCACTTCCCACTTCTAAACATCGGCTACTTCTACAACCAAAATTTGCCACACAATCAAAGAGCAGGGGTGTTGCAAGATGGAGCATGTGTCACAGAATACTCCGTGTGCTTCTGAGGAATGTCAATAACAGAAGGGATGCGTTTAATTTGCCCCCTAGCTCCTGGCAGGCTTTTTTGTACATATATAACTTACTGAACCTGTATACATCACAGATAATGTACCCCTTGCCATACATTATAAGGATATTGCAAGTCACAGAGGAATTCCATAACAATATGGAGGAACGAGGCTGAAGGCCGAGTTCCTTTATAAGGTTATGAAACTCCGAGGTAACTTGCAATATCCATATCATGTACGGCTGGCAGTAATTTATCCCATGTAATACTTGGTCAGACCATCACCTTTTCCACAGACCATCACCTTTTCCACAGACCACTTAAAACCTTAGTATGTAGCTCTTTCATATGAAAGAGAAAGCATGTTTGCAAACATGAAGAATAAAAATAGAACCTTTAGTGCAAAATTAAACACATCAAAAACCTGTTTGTTGTAAAAAGGTATTAGAAACAGTTCAATACAAGGCAGTTTAAAAAAAAAAAAAGAAAGCTGCAGTAGTTCAGAATGTGTAGAAACATGCAGAAAGATTTCAACTTTTCTATAATTATCTAACGAATGCAAAATATAATCTTTCTGCTAGTCACTGTAAGGTAGAAAAATAGAGCAGAAGAAAGAAAAGCAATATTTCATTTTTGTTGCTTTAAACAGCTGCTCCATGACCTGACTTGCCTTTCACCTTGGCTGCTGGCAGCAGGCATTGTGACGTCTGAACTCGACTGCAATAACTTATTACAGTCGAGTTCTGATGTCTTTTCTTTATAATGGGTGACTGGGTGTGTCACAAGTCGCCAATTCTAAAGAAACTAGAGACATGTTTATATAGGGATTGTAGAATCCCATGTATTATAAAGAAATTAGGGACTAGCATTTACACAGCGATTTCAGAATCACATGTATTATAATTAAATTCACTGAATGGACCCTTCTTACGTCTGGATAGGGAATACCACAGCATTAAATCTCCACAACGGCATTGGTTGTTCACCTTTTAACTTCTGTGGATCCCCAATAAATTATTATTGAAACGGGGGAATGCTCTCTGAGTTATTGGAATCGACGGGCCCAGCTCTAAGCAATTTCAATGACCTGAACTGCAACAAAAAAAAAAAAATATTGAAACAAGCATTCATCATACAAAAACACAAATTATGAAATATTTTATTTAATTTGCAAACAAATATTTTTTTTTTAAACTTTTTTTTTAATGGGAACTTCAATTGAGGCCACTCATACTATATTCTATTTGACTGCTCCCATGAATCAATCTGAGGATATCAACTTAATATTTAGCCTCTAATTTTAAATTCCTTCACATTTACAGACCGTTTTAACATTTTCAATTTTACATTATGGTTCTTTATGTATATACACTTTATTAAGCTGGTAATATTTCATTTTCTGAGTAGCCGCGGATCCTCTGAGTAGGAGTCACTGACCCCAGGGTTCCCTGGACCACAGGTTACTTACCTCTGCTCTACAGTTTACAGAAAGAAAGGACACTGAGAGACGACAACAACAAATGCAGAATCAGGATTCAAATGAACAAGTTGTGAAGAACACAAGTCCCATACTCCTAATACGCTGAAGAAGTGTAAAGATCTGCAAAAGGTGTAAGAGTAGCCCACATGGTAGCATACTTCTAATAATCAATTCCTTTAAAAAGCAGTGGAATCAGATGGAACAGGTGTTGGAAAGTCATCCTGTACCCTGGGCACCCCCCAACATTTTGCTGACTGGTACTAACGGACTCTGACTGACCCTGGGCTCTGCCTAACCGGGCCCAGTGCCAGTGCTATGCTGAAAGAGACACAATTAGAATACAGTGAAAACACCTACATACACTAGGTTACACTATGGGTTGGGGGTACCCCTGTGATTGGCATGACCTACCCTATAAGGCCCTAGTACATAATAGGGCAGGGGGATTGAAACTACCTATCAGTCCATAGTATATAATAGGGCATGGCAGTTTAGAGGCCAGCAGCCCTTTCTGCACTTGCATGTGTGCACTGCTGAAGCCTGAGGTCAGTTTAAAAGTGGCTCTGTGTTGCAGGACTGCTTTTAAAAAGTAAATTGTGCCCAAACTCGACTTTGGTGTTTGGGGCCCTTAAAAATGATTAACCTTTCATATTTGGGCATATTAGGTACCCCCTAGGTGTCCCAGGGGTGGGGGATCAGGTATTTATAAGGAGGACCCTTATAAAATCAGTTTTATATGCCCTGGGTTAAGTGAAATTGCACATTTCACTCCCCACATTGTGATAAAGTGCTGCCCAAAATCGACTTTGGTGGGAGGAGCACTGTGGAGGGAGGATCTGCAATATTTGTACATATTCAGAACCTCTAAAGTCTCCCCTAGGTGTTTCTGGGGTGGGGGTCCTGTAGATATATGTAGAGTACTTATAAAATATGTTTTTATAAGCCCTGGTGCTGGAAAAATGGCCCAAGTCATTTTTAGGTCGAGCCTAGCGCAACGTGCATGCGCTGCTCTAGGAGAGGGCCTCTTGGAATCACTCCAGACTTTTAGAAAACATGGCCTCCAGCTTGCGGGAGCGAGCAGCGGAGGCGTGCAGGGTGCCATCTGTTTCCAATTAGCGCGGTCACTTTCGCGGCCTCGTGGCCCTTGTTTGTTTCCTCCTGCTTGTTCTTTATTGCGGAAATCGTACCAGTTTACAAAAAGGGCTCACCTTTGCTCCCCACAAATTATAGGCCCATAAGCCTCATTGACATCAGTCAAAAAATATTTGCACGAGTGCTGCTGGGTCGATTACAGAGTTGGATAGAGGAGCATAATGTTCTCAGCCCGTTTCAAGCCGGGTTTAGAGAAAAAATGTCCACATTAGATCAGATTTTTAGGCTCCAACTATTGCACTGGAAGACCGTGTGTATTGAGGGTGGCAGTCTCTATTTAATATTTGTGGACCTAAAATCTGCATTTGATTTGGTGCCAAGAGATAAGTTGTGGGCAACCCTTCTGGATATGGGGGTTCCAGTCTATCTGTGCCAAATTTTAAGGCGGTTACATGAAGGAAATTTCGCACAAATAAGGTTTGGCAAACACGGGGAACTCACTGCACCCATCCCTGTAGATAGAGGGGTCCGGCAGGGATGTGTCCTTGCCCCGACTCTCTTTTGTCTGTTTATAAATGGGCTAATTGAATTTTTAAATGCAGAGAAGGATATAGATGCACCTAAGTTGGCGAACCGTAAAATCCCGGCTATGATGTTCGCCGACGATACTTTGCTACTTTCAAAATCACCCATGGGTATACAGGTTCTCAATAAGTTTGATGTCTTCTGCAAGGAAAGGGGGCTTGAGATTAACCTACAAAAAACAAAATTTATGGTGTTCAACTCAGGTAATAGTACCCGACCAAACCCATGCCTGGATGGCAGACCCCTGGAGAGGGTGTCTGTTTTTGAGTACCTCGGCATTACGATCACAGAAAAAATGGACTGGGGGGGGCACAAATCAAAAAAGCCAGTCTGAAGTTATGCCAGACAACGGGGGCCCTGACAAAGGTATTCCGAAACTCCATTTATAAACCTGGGGGCCCGGTAATAGAAATATACAAGGCTCAAGCTAGAGGTGCTGCTCTATATGGGGCAGAAATCTGGGGACACTGCCATACTGACAATCTAACAAAAGCAGAGAACACCTTTGCCAGGCAATTATTTGGCCTCCCTCGCAGCTCCCCCCTCGTACCGCTTCGACTAGACCTGGGGGTCAGATCAATTGCGGAAGAAGCTGCTCTCAGACCTCTTCTATTTTGGCGACGTTTGTGGGTTACTCCACAACTGGCGGAGTACAGGGAAGAGCTAAGGGAGGTGCTGAGTATACCCGGGGTGGGGAGACTACCATGGTTGGCTTTTATCAGGGATACTCTTCTGACTATGGGAAGGGGTAATTTGTGGGATAGTCCCGAAATAACCTGTTCCACGGTGACAAGGAAGGAACTAAAGGATTGTTACTGGGAGAACAAATTGACCCGCCTCCAGGGGAGCTCCTTAATAGACAAGCTGACTGCAGTATTTCTAGAAATTAAAGAGCAGCACAGACTAGAGTCTGTACTGGATGACATTAAGCCGGCTGCAGCAAGGAAGCTATATTTGCAATTCAGGCACGGGGTACTACCACTGCGTGCTTTTACAAATAAATGGGCGGGCTCACAAACTTTGGGTTGCCCGACCTGTAACAATGCAGCAGAGACGGAACACCATGTGTTTTTGTTCTGCCCAGGGTATAAGAAGGCGAGAAAACGATGGCTGATTCAGATATGCAGAAACTTGGGAACCAGGCATTGCTCAGAGGCTTTTAGGATATTGAAATATGATGCATGCCTCCCTGTAGCATATTCAGTAGTAGGTTTTTTATTTTCTATGTGGTGCCCACGCAGAGTATTTTTGAAGCTGACCACCACAGATACTGGTTGATCTTTGTTAAACTTTTTTAAATGGACTTTGGATGTCTTTCTATTTGTAGGTATGTATATGAATTCTATGAGCTTTTTTAACCACTTTGTGTATGTATTTTTTAGCTTGATGTATAATGCATCAGTGCGTAGGACTGTTAACAAGTTGAATTGTGGTCCTTGGCTGTGGGTGTATGCACATGCTTACAGTTTCTAATCGACAGATATAAGCACCTTATAAAAAGATGCTATAATGGTTGACCTGTGGGCTAGAGCATGGGCTTACCATGCCCGACACTGTAAATTGTACACATATATTGCACATGCACTTTAATGAAGCTAGCGAGCCCGGATTGATTGCAATATAGACTGTATGTTACATTTATGTGTTATACATGTATTGCTATATGCTGAATGGATTTACTTTTATTGTTTTATTTATGAATCAAATGAAATGTATGTTATTGTATATATGCTTTTATGGTCAAATTGGCCGAAATAAAGTTTCATTGATTTATTGCACTTCTTCGTCTGCACTCAGCTGGTTCCCTGGCTGCGGGTAGGCCCAGAGCCACCAGAGATGGTTACCATAAACATTGGTGTAAAGTCAAGCATGTGGATTTATTTGAATTTACTCTTAAGGTGCTAAAACTAGAAATGGCTATCCAAGTGGCATGTCAGTTGTTATCAGAAAGCAAATTTTGATTAAATCGAAGATCTAAGGCAGCAAAGTTTTGATGTTTTTTTCCTGACCGAGAAGTTTTGGCTCGTGATTCTGCTCAAATTGCAGCGAGCGCTTCAAAGGCATCTGCTCACTAGCTGCTGGGACTCAGATGTCCCCTAGGTGGATTCCCATCTGTCCTGTCACATAGAAGGCTCAGCCTCCACTCTCGTGCATGCCTAGACTGAGCCGTACTACCAAATAACAATGCTAGGTTTTGTTGTCCTGTTGCTTCTTTGACGATGTGTTAAATATTGCTCAGGGTTCTCCTTAAAAGAATGCTAGAATACTTTTAGGCCTTGGGAGAGCTGTTTGGTATTAATTGGGCATCAAAAGAGTGCGGCATAACAGTGCATTTAGTATACATTCCAGTTGTACTTTTTCATCCCACATTTTGTAGCTACTTGCGGGAGTGAGCAGCGGCGGCGCGCAGGGTGCCACCTGCTTCCAATTAGCGCGGTCGCTTTCACTTTCGCGGCCACGTGGCCCTTGTTTGTTTCCTCCTGCTTGTGTCTTCGCTGCTCGGCTCGTGCACAGACTTTTGGCTCGGCTCTCCCTTATAATGTATTTGATGGTGAGCAATTGCTTTGCACATCTCAAGCGCAGGGAGTTCCTATTCTAGAAATGTACTTTTTCTATAGATTGACAATAATACAGGCGCATCAGCTAAACTCCGGTCCCCCACGTTATCCTGGGCGCCTCGCTATTAGTGCCTGCGTATTTGGTTACAGTATGTAATCAGCTCTTAAACCGCACTATTAAAATAGACTACCTTTTCAATTAGAAGCGCCTTGAGCACAGCAGTCAATTACCCTAATGAAGATGCGTTCTGTTTTCACTTTTTTATTAATGAAAGAGCTCGGCGTTCTCATTAGACGTGATTAGGAAGCGCTGCACTAAAAGAGCGTGCACACGTTGGCGCTGCACAAAATGCACGTTTACACGAGGGAATTTAAGTGCAAGGCTCTTAAATAAATTGATTATCGCGAGCCTCTTGCCCTTAAAACAACCTCCTTGGGGTCCTCAGTATGCAGTCAGATAAGAGCTGCACTGCGCGAACATATATGGATTGAAAACTTTTTAGTTGAAAGGGAATAAACCTGCAGATGTGTTTTTTTAATGTGCATTTTGACTTGTATTAGTCGTTTTTGGCAACCATGTTCCCCTGTACCTGACCCACCACCTGCAGCATATTTCAGCCGATCCTAGCCCATGTTTGTAGCATGTGTCACTCACTCCTGGCTCATCAGAGGCATGTCACAAGGGGCTCTAAGATTCCAGCGACGTCTGGGCTTCAGGTTCTCCTGTGCCTTAGGGGGCCGCCTGCTTTTGCATATGTTTTTTTCTTTTTTTACAGCGCTGTGCTTTTCACAAGCGCTACTGCCTATTTGTTAACAGTAGTCCACTTATAAGGTCCCAAAGGCGAGACCTATTGGCTATGCCAATGCTTGTTCCCATTGCAAATCCCCTGCCACATAGGTTAACATGGCAGAAAGTTATTAACTAATAACTCTTGATAGGAGAAGGCTAAAAGTACCATTCAAAGACTTCCCAGAATGGTATTAATAAACTCAACAATATTATATTGTTGAATTTCTCCTAAAATGTACATACAAGAAGTTATAAGACTTTCTTGTTTGTAAGCCCAGATTCAGCCTTCCAGTGGTCTGTCCTGATTGGTCAGAGTTAAGTGGATTAGCCAGGCTTCTTTGAAGGGGTGATAAAGAACCCCTGGGGTTGACCAGCTCTGCTGGGAGGGCAGTGTCCTATTGCACAGGAATGCCAGAGCAGGGGGAGGAGTCGTAAACAATGGACTTCAAGGGAAGGGGAAGACACCAGTGTCATTTACAACTCCACTCTTTTGACCCCAGCCAGATGCTAGGATTAAGGAAGGAATGAGCAGATGCAAGGGGGAGAGACTATGGAGATTAGCCATCCTCGGGGTGTGTTTAGCCAGCTCTTCTCTCCCTGCTGGAAAATCAGCCATTATGAATTTGGAAGAATTGGTGCACTCTGGGACAAAATAGTGCCACACTCTGCAGGAAGTGGTCAGACCTTTGGGTGGTACCCTGCAGCCCTTTGGACAGGAGTGACCTCCTGCTTGACCCAGAGAAATTGGAATAAGTATCTGAGAAGGGCAAAGCCCCTCAGATCTGCTGCTTGAAACTTAAGAAAGCAAGACGGGCCATGCTGGAAGTTTGATGTGCATTTCCTAAGGCCTGCACTCTGAAGACTGCACCTTCTGCACCATCTGAAACAACAGCCTGTGGATTACCTTGCTGTAAAAGGATTAATGAGTGGACTCCCTGCAAGCTACAGGTTAACAGAGCTCACCAAGGAGCCTCAGCCTGGAGAACTACCAGTGGATTTGTAAGGGTTTTGTACAAGTGGATTGTGGGAACTGAAGTCCTCAACTTTCAAGGACCATCTTGGAGCTTCCAGACCCTTGGAGTGAGTTTGAGACACTTTGGGACCCTGTGGAGCAACTTTGGAAAAAAAGCTCCATAAGGGGACCAACTCAACCTGGCCAGCCAAGCCGCCTGCCTTCAACCGCGAGTTGGCCTGCCGTCCAGGTTTGTCCCACTGAAAAGCTCCATAGGTCCTACTTCCAGAGTTTGACCGGGAGTAGTCGAAATCCGAGGCCGGCAAACTCTCTCCGAATCCAGCCTGGTGAAGAGCATCGAGGGACCCCGCGCGAAAAAGCTCCGTAATAGTGTCTTAAGTCCGAGGGGGCGTGGCCAGCCGCCGATCATGGCGGACATGGATTGAAAGGGCTCCGGAGCCCGAGCACAATAATCCTGAATAAACCACAGAATTTCGACCTAGTTACACTGTACCTGGCTGGCGGAGCGAGAAAACCAGTGAGCTGTAACTCCTACACGTCGGATCCGTGCTGATCTCTGGGGTAAAACGGATCTGAAGCTGTGATCCGTGGGGCGGCTGCTGGCTACCGGGACTCTGCGCACTCAGGAGGCGAGGCCTGCAACAGACCCTAGGCTGCAACCCGAACGCCGGGAATCGCCTGACTGGTAAAGGTGAGAGACCCGGTGGCGCAGGACTGATCCTGAACAGTGCTGCGGCGGTTCTCTGGCTCTTGAGCCCGGATCCTGTGGGGCGACCTGCGAGAGCTTCCGACCGGCCGGAGCTGCGTCACGGTGCCACGGTGAGCCTCGGGGGAGGGCCTGCCTAGGCCGGCGAGTGCGAGCGGTGTGCCCTTCGCTAGTGGGTGGCACTCGAATCCTGGGGCTCCGAGGGCTGTTGGAACATTTTTTTACCCCCGTGGATTGGCAGCTCCCATCGCGACGGCCCGTGTCGGAAAGGGCGGCTGCGCACTGAAGGTCATTTCCCCTTCCACCTCCCTCTCCGGCTCATCCCAGCGGCTCGGGCGGAGAGGGAGTGGAAGTCGCACCTGGGAGAGCATCCATGGGAGCGGCCTGGACCGGACCCCCCCAGCGCAGTTTGACATGAGAGCGGCACACCCACATCACATCTTGGGGGCATTTAGGGACTGATTGGGATCTGGCGTGAAGACGGAGGGCGGACACCGGATCCGTCTTCAATTTCCCGGCTGGCAAGATTAACTGATGGGATCCCTCGGGGGGCGCACACACGGCTTTCAGGGAAGAGGATAGTGCAGCCTGCTGTGGAGACAATACACTGTGTCTTTTTCTCTCCCCCCGACCCCCCTGCATTAAGAACTGCCCGGAGAGGCGCCCATGTCCCCGACACTGGAGGGGATCCCTAGGTGCACGCTGAGTATTGGCGCAAGTTGAACCTGAGCATAGCTCCTGGGGATCCCGGGGGGACCAGGCACTCACGTGCTCCTGCTGCACCCCCAGCCTCTAAAACGTGTTACACTGGCTTTTTATTGAGGGTGGGCCCCACCAAAACTACATCTTTGTAATAGGCCCGCACGTAGGATTGATTCCGCCTGTCATCTGCCCTGGGGCCCTCGCAGCGACAGGGGGAAGGAGAGCGCACACTGCGCATTGAAACCGGACCGCCATCTTCGTTGCTGCGGAGCTGATCGGATAGTACGCATCGCTACATCTTACAGCGGAATTGAGCGGCGCGCACCGCTCGCACAGTCATAGGCCGCCTAAAAGGGAAAATGCAGGAGGCAGCCGCCACTAACTCCCAGGACGGGGATGAGAGAGACTCGCCTGTGAGTATGCAATCAGTTAACACCATCCCACCTACAGGCGAAGCGGGAGCCCCGGACAAACTGGACTTAATCCTCAAAGAGGTGCGAGAATCCCGGAGAGCCATAGAGCAGTAGATAGGCACCCTTACTACAGGTTTTACCCTACTCAAAGCAGATCATGCCAAATTGGCGGACATGGTGAAAGATCATAGCTCCACCCTGGAGGACTTGGTGCTGCAACATAAGGACCACACGAAACAAATCCAAGTCCTCCAACAACAAGTCACGGGATTGATCGATAGAGTTGAGGACGCTGAGGGCAGAGCACGGCGCAATAATATCCGCGTCATTGGGCTACCGGAGCGAATGGTTCCGCACGCATGTAGCCCCGGAGGGTCTCACTGATTTCTTTTGCACCGAGAGGGCGCATCGCATTCCCACGGGGAAGCCGAGAGTGGGAGCCCCACTGAGACCCTTAATAGTGAAAATCGTCAACTACAGAGACCGCGATTTGTTACTTCACAAAGCACGAGAAAAGACACAGATTCAATTTGAGAATTGTCAAATCTCATTGTACCCCGACTACACGCTAATGGTCCAATGTCAGAGGTCCTCATACCAGGAAGTGAAGAGAAAGCTGCGCACCATGAACCTCAAATATGCACTGCTTTTCCCAGCGCGTTTGAAGATCATATATGATCAGAAAACATACTTCTTCGAAAGTCCGGAAGATGTGGAAGAATGGCTGGAGGTTATGGAACCCACGCAGCTTTCGGGTAAATCCCTACCTAACCCGCCACGTGGTCCCGGGAAGATGGGATATCGACGATCTCAGCGGACAGCTGGACCCGTGGGTCCATTGTCATTTCCTGGTCCGACGCAGAAACAGGCCCAAGCAAGCAAGGAGTTAGCGCTAGTGACTGCGACCACTTTTAGAGACAATGCCTCTCGCAGGAACTCAGGGTCATCGGAGCGCAGCACGATTAGATCAGACTCTGAGAACAGTTTGACACTCTTTCCCACCGTGACACCTCAAACGGCAGATGGCCTACTGGGGCCGTGATACTCTTGCGGGATCTGCAACACTAAGATGATGTTGCGGCTGACGGCGTTGCAGGCGTACATGCCCCAGGAACAATATATCCTTTTTTGCTCTGGTTGTATCTACGTTTCCTGACAAATGTAATGCTAGACAGTATTCGCTCGGGCTCGGAGGAGCTCCTGATTACATGTTTCTTTACATGATGACTGTGGCTGCCAGTCCCCACTTTGCGAAGGCTACAGTTTATTATGTATTAATTCAATGGTTGTTTTGTTTGGTCTGGCCTGGTTCAGTTTATGGGCGAGACCTGGTATTGTGTTTAGTTTTGGGGTTACAGGGCTCTGGCGCATTGCAATTCTTATGTCCCGCAAGGCTGCAAGATCCACTACCTGGGTGGAAGGAGGTACGGTTAACAGAATGCAGGCACTGGACAAGTATAAATTCGTTACTTGGAACGTCCGTGGGCTGGGATCTATACACAAAAGGCATAGGGTGCACGCACAACTATTACGACGAGGGGCAAATGTGGTTTTTCTCCAAAAATCGCATTTGATGGAAGCGGAGGCCACAAAAATGAGAAGGAAATGGAGGGGGCAGGTGATCTCTACAAATTACTCTGCTTTTGCCCGGGGTGTGACTATCTGGATAAGGGGAGGGGTGCCATTTAACATACAGGAAAAGAGGGTGGATACACAGGGAAGATACATATTCCTCCGTGGCACACTGGATGGAGTGCCGGTCATTCTTGGGAACATTTACGCCCCAAATCACGATCAACATAAATACTTTACAGGCTTGAACTCGATTTTGGCGGGATGGGACACTTATTCGTGGATAATAGGGGGTGATTGCAACGCGGTCATGGATTTCGATCTGGACAGATTGCACCCCCCCTTGAGAGGTACAGGAGCCAGCAAACAGGCAGAAGCATTACGCAACTGGGTGGAGGGCTGGTCCCTTATTGACACATGGAGGCTTAGGAACCCCCGACATAAGGAATACTCCTTCTTTTCCCCGGTACATCACCTACACACTAGAATAGATAGGATTTTGTGTTCTAGCCCCATAGCGGACCAGGTGACTGACACTACTCACCTAGCGAAGACTTTCTCTGACCACAACCCCCTGGAGACGGTCTTCAGGTGGGGCAGAATACCCACCCCGGTTCCCACGTGGAGGTTATGGCCCCAATTACTAGAGGACGCTGTGTTTCACAGCACGCTCTCCACAACACTTCAACATTATTTTACAGAAAACCAGAACACCGCCTCCACAATCTTAGTCAAGTGGGACGCGGTGAAGGCGGTTATACGGGGAACAGCAATTGGTGCCACGGTGGGAGCCAGGCAGGAGACACATAGGAACTTGAAGGACATTGAAAATGCCATGTCAAAATTAGAACAGGAAGCAGCACATGACCCTGCAAAGCAGGCTCCACTGCAGGAAGCACGTATTCAACATGCAGAACTGCTTGAAACTCTCAGATTGATAGACTATAGGTCATACACTCAAATGCGACATTCAGACGCTGACAAAACGGGAACCCTCCTGGCGAAACTAATAAGGAACGACCCTCCAACCACCGTTATTTGCTCTATCAATCTCCCTGAGGGGGGCACTGCAAATACGCAATGTGACATTAATGAGGCCTTCAGTACATACTACGAAAAATTATATAGTGCACCGCCCTGTTCGGAGGGATTCCACATTGACAATTTCCTCACGGACCTACCATACCCACCACAGACCCCGAGGGGTATGAAAGAGGCCCTGGCGGGACCTATTACTAGGACGGAGATCAAGGCCGCAATAGGTGGGCTTGCGCGCAATAAGTCACCGGGCCCGGATGGGTTGCCGGTCGAATTCTTCGCTGCATTTTCGGACATTCTAGTACCGCAACTGGAGGAGATATATAACAAATCGCTTGAACTAGGACATCTCCCTTGTACCACTGCTCAAGCACTGGTAATATCGCTGCCCAAGCCCGGTAGGGATTTATCAGACATGTCGGGTTACTGCCCTCTGTCACTTTTATGCACTGAATATAAAATCCTAAGTAAGGTGCTAGCTAATAGAATTCAACCATATCTTAATAAGCTGATCCACATAGACCAATGCGGATTTATACCAGCCAGGAGCACGTCCCTAAATATACGCAGGTTACATCAGATTATGGCCACAGATCTTACACAACACCAACGTGCTGGCTGCATATCATTAGACATGCGACAGGTATTTGACACGCTGTCATGGGGATACATGTTCAAGGCTATAGCACGCTTCGGTTTACCCCCCGAATATGTCCGATGGATAAGGCTATTATACGCAGCTCCAAAGGCAAGAGTCAGATCCGGGAAACATATCTCCAGGGAATATTACATTCACAGGGGCACACGACAAGGTTGTCCCCTGTCCCCAATACTCTTTGTCTTGGCACTAGAGCCGTTGGCCCTCCGTCTACGGATGGAGGCTACTCATTGTGGAATACCTGTAGGCGCATCGGTACACCTGGTGTCTGCATACGCAGACGACTTGATTGTATATGGTACGGACATACTGGAGGGACAGTGTCCGATTCACCGTATGTTTGCTGATTTTGAAAGAATATCTGGCCTAGCCATCAACAAATCCAATGCTTTTTTCTTCTATGACCAAACACACCCGGACAGTATTGATTTTGGGGGACTCACAATACCAACAGCACCACATACTTTTAAATATCTGGGCATTAACGTCTACCGGTCGCAGGCGGATATGTTGGAGGGTAATCTAAGGCCATCCGCGGTATTCGATCGCGGGTAGCTTTCTGGACCACACTTCCCCTATCGGCTATGGGTCGGGTGGCCTTGGCTAAGATGGTGGTGCTTCCTCGCCTCCTATATTACTTTGCGAACCTGCCTTTGCTGCTACCGGCCACTATTTTTAACACGCTAGATACCATGTTGATAGACCTCATCTGGGGTGCGAGTCGTCACAGAATAAGCCTTAAGAAACTACAAATAAATACACGAAGGGGAGGCCTGGGCGCACCTGACTTCAGAGCTTATTACTATGCATGCCAGCTGCAGTGGTTGTCCTATTGGACGGCAGGGCGTAACCTGCAGGAGTTCGGATACACAGCCAGACACACAGAACAGGGAGTACTACACGCTCTACTCTTACCACATACCAAACCGCCCCCAGCGCTGCCCACTCTACTACATACCGCATTGCAGTGTTGGAAGAAGGCCCTGAAATACACAGCCAGCGGGGGACTTTATGCTGGTAACATCCCACTAGTGGGGATACCACTAGCGGGAGGCAGGCTGACGACACAGGCACTCGGACCCTGGTTGGAGGCGAGGGTGGAGTCTATTGGGGCACTTTTTGGTGACGGATCACTAATGGACCATGATACCTTCACGCACGACACGGGAGCACCTAACACGCTCTATGTCACACATGCAGCTGTGCTACACTATGTTAAACGACAGTGGTCCCCACAGCGAGAGGAACCCAAAGTGAATGAGTTTGTTAAAGCTCTTTATTATATGGGACTGGGTAGCCACCTCATAAAATGGTTATATATTAGTATTCGTGTGCATGCTGAAATCCCTCTAGACACCACTCGGACGCAATGGGCATGGGACGGGAACTAACGGACAGGGAATGGTCTGATATATTGGAATACCCGCGGAAGATACCGCGTAATGCCAAATTTAAGTTTATACAATGTATGATTGTACATAGAGCTTATCTGACCCCGCATAGGCTACAGAGAATGTACCCAGCCACTGCCCATCAATGCCCCCCGATGTAAAACGCCAGAGGCAGGTCTCCTTCATATGCTATGGGCGTGCCCACGTCTAGGTGGGTTTTGGGAAGGAGTTAAGAAATGGATTGAAGATGCCACTCACCTCTCAATGGAGGGTGCAGCACTGGAGTGTTTATTAGGTGTCTGGAGACGTAGAAAGACACAAAAGGTCCAGTTACGATTCTTGGATTTGGCGCTTATCGTTGCAAAAAGGGCCATTACTATGCGCTGGAAGTCAGTCAAAGCTTATACATTAAACATGTGGCATAGCGAACTGATCAGGTGGGCGGGGGCTGAAAGCGCTGCGCTGCGTAGAGAGGAGGCATGCGGCCTACGAAAAAATTTAATCTCCCTAGATTGGGACACGATGGTAGAAGCGTGTAAAAACAACATACCCGATGACGCCACTGATGTTGCACATACTCAATAGTAGATGGTAAAATGTGATTGTTAAAGTGTAGCCAAGCATTACAGGCCCTGGACATACCGGCGAGACAACTGATTGTGATCGAAGAAGCTTGGTTAGAGAGGGACAAATATTATTAGGACATTGTAAAGCACAGCCAGAGCCTGGGGGAGGGGGGGGCATCCAAAGGGGTGGGGGATGGAGTTGAATGGGTATTAGTTGAATTATGACATCTAGGAATGGTTCCTACTCGGACGTGTAGATGGCATACTATGCACGACTTTCCCTCTTTTTGTTATAATTTGTACGTTTCTGTACGCTTCACAGATAGTTATCGTGGTGTCTTATACTTATTGTATGGAAACATTCTGGATAGCTGATGTATAATCATATGTGATAATGTATGACAAATGTTTTACTACTTGAGACAAAGGACAAGAAACAACAACTAAAAACCCAATAAAGTTTGTTTAAAAAAAAAAAAGTGTCTTAAGTCCGAACAAAGAAAAGGTGACCGGGAGCAACCGCGAAAGCCAAGCCGCCTGCCTTCAACCGCGTGTCAGCCTGGATCCTTGGTTTTTCCCGCTCCGGAGGTCGGACTTCCATAAGTTTGACCGGGAGCTCGTCGCAAGGTAATCCGGCGAACCCTCACCGAATCCGGACTGGCTGAGGGCTTCGAGGGACCCCGGGAAGAAAAGCTCCAGAAAAGTTTCTAAGTCGGAAGGTAAAAACTTTGACCAAGACCTACCGCGAGGGGTAGCCACCCAGGGCTCCATTGCGGTTGGCCTGGAATTTTGACTTTGACCCGGTCTATCGCGACCAGATGTCCCGATAAAGCACTGTAGGTTTCTATGGGCTAAATCTTTAAAAATTCATATCACCGTTTCCCTACATTGGATTTTTGTCATTTTGATGTCATTTTAAAGATGAAAATATTTCCTATTTTTATAAATTGGGGTTGGATTTTTATTGTGTAGTGTCTTAATTATTTACTGAATTGGTGTTTTTAAATGCTTTACATACCTGTCTTTGAAGTTAAGCCTGCCTGCTCGCAGCCAAGCTACCAAGGGTTGAGCATAGGAATAATTTTCTAAGACCTATTCTGATCCCTATACTGTGTTAGTGGCCTTATTACCAGTGGCAGATATACATTTGCCCCTATTAATAATCCACTTTCCAACATCAGGCATTTAGGATATAGGTAAGTATGTATGTATTTGGAAGGCACAAAACTAGCCAAGAGGCATCAGAGTGCTGAACATGGTCAAAGACAGCAAACAGAGTCAACAAGTGATTTGTGAGGTAGGTAGTTTGTCGACTGTTACTGCATTATGATGTAGTGTACCTTAACGAGGTGTGTCTTCAACTCTTTCCTATATTAGAGCAGCATGCATGCATATTTGGTGAGACAAGAATAGGTTAAAGAACCTCATAGATTAGATATGAGACAATTTATCTGATGATAATGACCAGTGAAATCCACAACGGATAACATTTATAAAAACAATGACATGCAATGATTTGTTGATAAAATATTTAAGTTCCAAAAAACACTGATGTTATCCCCCTTTCTACCCAACGTGTTCTTCCAGACCTCTACCCTTCCATCACTTTATAGGTCTTGCCTAGATAGTGTATGCGTGGGCTTCGAGACCTTTTATTTTCTATCAGTGGGATTAGAGACCACCTATTGCTTACCATTGTTTAGCTTCATTGTTTGTTTCTTATTGGTCGGCTGCCATAGGCTTCCTTCCTCTTGTTTTGTTTGTCCCTCCCCTGGAGCATGGACGCATTACTTGTGTCCTTCCATTGGTCATCTTTGTAGGCACTACTTTTTTCTCTGTGTTTAAGCACTCTACCAGAGTGCATCTGTTTCAGCTACTCCCTCGTGTACTGTCCGTTGTCTTTCCTCCTCTGGCCCTCATTCCCTCCGATATTGCCCGTGTTGCTTGCCCCAACCTACCAGTTTCCAATTTTTGTTTGCCTCCACCCTCCCGCCCTCCTTCCGTTGTTGCCCAGGTTGCTTGCCGTTCCCATGCGTCCACCCTTCCTCTGTTGTTCTTGTTAACTCTCAGCCATAATAAAAGTAGTATGATGCAGAGACCTGTGGCCACACCATAGCACTTTTTTTTCGCTCAACCCGCCTTCCCTGTTTTCTCTTCCCTCCCTCTGTGTTCTCTCCCCCTTCCTCCGTGTTCTCTACCCAACCCTCTCTCCAGCAATAAAGAAAAAAAAAATGGTATGACCCGGCCAGCGCTAGCTGTGTTATATTGTTTTTGTTTTGCTTTTAATTCCAGCCATGCTGCCCAGCAGCTATGCTTCTGTACAACATGGCTAAAACATTGACAAAGCCATACCTCGCCAAACCTGTTGGCTTTGCCAATGCTTGTTCTAGTACTCAGTACCCGCAGAGTCAACCACCACGTTAAAATGCTGTTCTACTCACTAACTCAGAAGAGTCGTGCTCCCATCCAGTGACCATCAACAGCAGTGAAGTACTGAACAAGAGGACTGCATGCTTCCTATGTGTCAGAGTGAACTTCTGCTCTCAACTCTGCTGGCTGGGACAATATACAACAGCAAGAGAAGCATGCACAGCAACAGGGATTCACCCACTTTCAGGTCACAAATGCGGGTAACCACTGACTGATCCAATGAAGAAACAAGTGTAACAAGCATATCGTATTAAATAACCCTCCAGATACTGATAAGAACTGTGCATATGCCTTCACAAGTGGAACAGTGATGAGGTCATGAAATGGGGTCCTTCCTTCAATGTTGACAAACCACTGCCCTGCCTGCTACAGAGGTGGTAATCCAATCAAATGTGGCCTATCATGAAAGAATTGTCACTGAGGAGGAAGTGTTTACAAACATGCAGTTTCATTTTCCTCATGTACTTTAAATGTATGTCCTCATTTACGGCTTAATGCCAGTGCTAATAATTTAATAATTGACTAGAGATAGAGAAACATCACAGAGACCTCACCTGCTTTCACCAAACACCGTTGAATGATGCTCCCACTGTATCTGTGCCATTGCTTCTACATAAAGCATTAAATATGCAACTGTTCATTAGTATTAAGCTATCTTCTGATGTCTGCTGCGTCACTGAGCAGAAATGTCTATGGGAGTTTAAATAGGGAAGACAACTTTTGGTACCTATCCCCGACCAATGTGTACAGAACAGTAGTTTAGAGAATCATTTTCACTTTTCTAAAAGTTTTGTGCAGTTGTCAAACATGGCCAAAGTTATTATTGATTATACGGATTAGAACTTCATTGAGGAAAGCATGAGATTTTGAGCTGAACTGGACCAGAGTGGGGGAAGTTACTTTGGATGATATCTCTCTTAGACTTTATTTAGACAGGCAGGCTCCAGAAAACCTGCTTCAACAGATGAGCTAGGCTGAGAGAGGGGGTGAAGGAGAGCGAGCTCTTGCCCTTTCTCTTCTTAGCCCCTTCGTCTTCCTCCTCTTCTTGGTAGGACTGGAGTACTTTGACGCGGGAGCAGCCTTTACCACGCATGCCTTAATAATGCAGGCTTTACAGTTCATACGTCTGTACCACTCATGCCTTTACCGCTTAAACTTTTACGAGTACGCCTTCACCACGAAAATGTAAGTGTTTCACAGTTAAGTATATAGCCATTATATATATAGATATCTGTACATAGGAAAAGCGTTTTTTCACTTGCCGATATCTTTGGCGCCGTTTGACGAATCTTCACGAAATTTTCCAAAATAAGTGTCCTAGTTAGTCTTGTTGTGCATGGAAAGTTTTGGGGTGATCCGTCAAATTTGGGCCTGAGAAAAAGAGGGGGTCAAAAAGTGTGTTTCCCATATTAATTCCCACAGACTCTTTAGACACGACTGCAGCCTGAACCGCTGAACGGAATTGCACCAAATTTGGCAGAAAGCTAGCTTTTGGTCCCCAGATTGTGCTTTTTATTATTTGGTTTAAATCCGTTCAGTAGTTGTTGAGAAATTTAAGGAAAGGCTAATTTGCCAATAATAACGAGCTCATGTAGGGAACTGCAGAGCTCTGATTGGCTACCTATACTTCAACCAGGAAGTGTTGTTAGCCATCTTGGGTCTCAGCTTCAGGCGAGTGCCAAAAATAAATGTACAAAAAATAAAAGGGGGCAGGGTAGAAATACCCTGACCCCCCCCGCCCCCCCCAAGCCTTGGTTTTGGGGTCCCAGAGGGACTCTGGCAGGGCAAAAAACCTTTTTTTTAAAACGCATTCCTGCAAATTTTCAAAATTTGCAGCAAAAATTAAAAGAAAAAACGAGCGCAAGCTCCAGCGCTTGTTTATACTAAAGCCCCCGGGCGGGCCAGGTCCCAGGGGCATGTGCACACATTGTATTAAATAAAGGAGTGGAGCTCACGGGCCACCACTCTCAGGGCATTTTTATGCCCCAGGGACCACCACCTTCCCGGAGCTTATTTATTGTTTCCAGGAGGGCCACGCCAACCTCCCCGGGGACCACCTCCTACCCGGGGCTTTAATTATAAAAATTGTGCGGCGGCCGCGAGGACCCCCCCCGGAGCTTATGTTAATATAGTGCCTGGTGGGGGGGGCTGCATGGACCCTCTCGCGCCCTGAGGACCACCATCTCCCCGGGGTTTTCTTGTTTTTAATAAGAAAGACCAGGCTGCACAGGCCCCTCCTGTACCATTCTTGGCCCAGGGGACCACCACCTCCCCGGGGCAGCTCATGCAAATAGGAGGGGGGCCTCCCCCTGGACCCGCCCTCCCCCCTTCCTGGAGCCATACATGGCCTCGGAGATTGCCTCCCCCGGGACATAGCTGTTTGCTTTTGCTTGGTGGGAACTTTGACAGTGGGAGCTGTCAAAGTGCTGTCGCCCACTGGAGGCGGAGGTTTCATCTCTTTCCCTGCCTGGAGACATGTGGGCAGGGAAAGAGATGAAATGATTGCTCCTGCACGGAGGATGATGGCTTTACAGCACCTCCTTCCGTGCAGCATCAATGCCGGCTCCTGCAGGAGGCGAGGAGTCGGCTGGGACCGTGGGGGCCTTGAGGTTCCCCCGCGGGTTCATCGTGCACACTGGGTACCCAGGTAACATGGCCGGGTCCCAGGGGATGGGTCCCCGGGGCCGAAATGGCCCTATTTGTTTATGGCTGGGGAATAGGATGCATAGGTGAGTTCATGGGTGTGTGAGTGGCATTATGAGTGAGTGGTTGTGTGAGTGGCTCTATGGTTGAATGATTGGTTGTGAGTATAGGTGTGGGTCTGTGAATGGGTATGTGAGATGTTGTGTGGTAGTGGGTGTATGATAGGTTCTATGGGGATGTGAGTGGGTGTGTGAGTGGTTCTGTGGATGTCAAGACCTGGCTTTTCGGCTGACCCGGAGCTGCATCCGGGGTGAGAGTGGGTACGTGAGTGGCTGTATTGTTTAGTGATTGGTTGTCTGAGTACCTGTATGGTTGTCTGAGTGTAGGAAAGTAGGATCTGCTTTCATGGTTACCCCCATTTTTTGCTGGTATTATTCTGGTTTCTGACTAGTCTGACTGGGATCCTGCTAATCAGAACCCCAGTCACTGTGCTTCCTCCCTAAATTTGACAGTGGTAAGTACTTTGGTACCTTCCCAATTGTCAACTGGTGTACCCATGTAAGTCCCTAATATATTGTACTAAGGTACCCAAGGCATAGGTACACCAGGGGTCTCCCATGGACTGCAGTATGTATTATGCCACCTATGAAAGACCACTCAAACTGTGACTACAGGCCTTCCATTGTAGCCTGTGTAAGTTGGTGCTAGAGCCACTTACAACAGATATAAGTTTCCTTATATCTGAGGTCACTGCACTTAAAACTGTCACCCCAATGGCAGGCTCTTCAGTCCTGAGAGCAGGGTTCTTGGTTATAAGTGGAAGGGTGCCCCTGCATGAGTACAGCCCCTCTACAAACCCCAGAAAAAATTCTCCAGGCTTTGTAAGTGCGGTCAGCCATTTAATACATATAGTGAACATCAAGTCAAATACGAGATGTCTAACTATATATTGGCTGCACCGAAACTGGTCATGTTTGGTATCAAACATGTTGGAATCCTACCCCAACACCGATTCCAGTGTTAAATATAGTATCCCATGTCCTGGGAGGCTTTCCTAGTGTAAACCCCTGTATTCCTGGTACAAGCCTTTTAGGGACTAACAGCAAGCTAGTGCTGCGGCCGACTACAGACACGTTTCTGCCCTCCTGCTGCAGAGCTGAGTTCGAGCAGGGGAAGGCAGAACAAAAGGTTTCCATCCACAGGAGGTGGGACCACCTCCCAGACAGGACTTAGTGTATTGGGCTGGGGTAGGGGCGCTTGCCAGTGCCACCAGACTGCTTTGAAGGGCACATATGGTGCCCTCCTTGCATACTTAAGTTTGAGCCAGTTTAGGAAGTCGTTGGCCCCTGCTCTGGTGCGAATACTGGACAAAGGACCTGGGAGTATCCTCCCCTCTGTATATCCCCTTTTGTGGGAAGGATCCTTGAATCGTCCCAACCCTTTCCCTAGGGTACTTAAGGGCTTACCTGTGGGTGGCTCTTCAGATCCGTCATGGGACAAGATTCAAACCTGAAACCACTTCAACTTCTACCGTCTGGGCACTTTGGACTTCTTTGTACTTCGCCTGGAACTGAGACTGCATCAAGGAAGACTCCTGCTGCTTCTGGTCCAATATCCTGCCAGTCTTCTGCGTTTTTTGTGCCTGTGCACCATCCAAGTTCCTCCCCAGGCCTGTGGGCATCAAGGACACCCGAAGTAATCTCCCTTGGAGTGAAGGAGTCACCCCTGCTTCTGCAGGTACCACAACCAAGCTGACCTGTCTGCTGCTCCTGACGTCCTATGGACTCCAAAAGGCTCAGCAACACAGGTGGTGGTTCTGCAACTCCCTCGAGGTCTGCACTGTCTTCTCAGCAAGTTTTAGGCCAGTATCCCTCGTCGGAACTGCTGGAACGGAACCCCTGTGCATCGTGTCGACTTGCTGTTGCAAAGGCTTGTTGACTGTCCTCCAGAGATCTTTGGGCTACAATAAGCTCCAGCCTCCAGCATCTCTTCCTACCAAGATCTTCGTCCTCACCACATCCTCTGCACCGTGGGCCTGCATCTTTGGTGAGCTGCTCGAGGTCCTCTTGCGACTCCTGTGCCTTCGGCCTGTGAGTCCTCTTGAGGGTCTTCTTTGGCTTCAGTGGGCTCCCCTGCTTGCTCGGGGCCTGCTTTGACTCTCCTGCACTTGGTGAGTCCCTTGGACCTTGCTGGTCCCAATGCTGCTCCTTTTTCGTTTACCACACCTGTTTCTGCTGTCAAGGCCTGTTGGTGCTCCCGCCGGACACCGACCCTCTGGTTCTTGACTTTCGATGTGGGACAGCTCGTGAACGGCTCCTGGTCTTCCACAGCGTCGCCTGGTCCCAACAGCTGCAGCGACAAGGCCACCGTCATCACTCCTGCATCTTCCGTCATCTGTGGTCATTGGTCTTCCGTGCCTCCTTGTCACTTCCGAGTGGCATAGACTCTGTCCCCTCTGATTGCAGGTACTCCTCTTCAAGAATCTATTCTTGGATTCCACGGGACTCTTTCACCTTCTTCGCCAGCGGCATCTTTTATGAAATCCACCATTGTGGTCTACAGCGGTTTGTGACGTCATTTCACACTTTACTCACCCGGCTTCCCTGGTGTAGGTATCCTGGTTCCTGGGTATCCACGGGTGGGGTGACTCTCCAACCTTCTGTCTTCCAAAGGGTTTCTTCAGGGTCCACTGGGAAGGGTCCTTCTTAAAAACTGCAACCGCGACTTTCCCATTGCCTTGCATTGAGTAAGCGCCTGTGTTTCCACTCTGCACACAGCCTCCGTGGGGTTTCTGGGTACTTACCTCGGGTGGTCCCTCATGTCCCCAGCTCTTCTGAGTCTTCTGGTCCAAGTCCCAACTTCGGTCGCAGTTCGCATTCCACTTCTTTAGTATATGGTTTGGTCTCCCCTGGAGACCACTGTGTATTTGTGCTTACTTACCTGTTTTACATTTGAAATATTGTGTGTATTGTGTTGATATCTCTGGGTAGGAGATATGCCAATGTGTTAGTGAGTGTGTATAATAAATATAACAATTTTTATAACTACACCGTATGGTTCTTTTTTGTTTAACCTACACTATATGATTAGTTCTGGTAAAACAAGCTTCTTAACACTCCTTCTGGACTAAGCCTGAAGGCTGCTCTCCACAGCTACCACTTGGAGAGCTTTCTATGGTTGTCTACGACCACTATAATCACCATAAGGGTTGTCTGGATTAGTGCAAGGTGCTTCATTTAAATAAGTGTGCACCATGTACTAAGCCAGCCTCCTACACTGAGAATCTGTGTGGGTGGATGAGGGTGTGTGTGAATGTAAGAATGAGTGAGTGGCTGTATGGGTTAGTGAGTGTGTCTGTGTGAGGGCCGTATGGATGAGTAAATGTGTGTATGGCTGTGTGGGTGAGTAAGCGGATGTGTCAGTGGTATATGGATGAGTAACTGGGTATGTGAAAGGCAGTATAGGTGAGTGATGGGGTATATGAGTGACTGGATGAGTGAGTGAATGTGAGAGTGGCTGTATGGGTGAGTGTGTGCGTGTGTCAGTGACTGTATAGGTGAGCGAGTATGTGTTAGTATCTGTATGATTTAGTGAGTGGGTGGGTGTGTATCTGTATGGGTGAATAAGTGGCTGTGTGATTGACTGTATGGGTGAGTGACTAGGTGTGTGTGTGTAGCTCTATGGGTGACTGACTTAGTGTGTGAGTGGCTGTATGCGTGTATGAGTGGATATGTCAGTGGCTGTATTAGTGACTGAGTGGGTGTATGAGTGGCTGTATGGGTGAGTGAGTGGATGTGCTTGTTGATCTATGAATCAGTGAGTGGATGTGTAAGTACTGGTATGGGTCTGTGAACGGGTTTGTGAATGGTTGTGTGGGAGTGGGTGTATGACAGGTTCTATTGCGGTGTGAGTGGGTGTCAGTGATTCTGTGGATGATGTCATCAGTGATGTCTTTTGATGTGTTATCAGTGATGTCACTGACCATGTGAGGTCATAAGCAGTGCATTGCGGGGGTTGCGAGCTATAGTTAGCTCAGCTAACTATAACTGCTGAATTTCACTGGTTTTGTACGAGTGAAACCTGAGCCTAACTATAACATCCCTGTAACCTTCGGTTTTTTTCAGTGAATTTCGATGTTTTTTTAATGGCCTGGGCTGAGCTTGTGGGGTTTCACTCTGCGGAATTCCATGGAGTTACAGGGAAACTCTGCCAAATTCCGCAGAGTTCCGCGTGCGGGCGGAGCACAGCTTGGCTACCCACAGCGTCTGATACACCAAGGAAACAGCACCTCCCGTTTGAACTACAAGGCTGTTCCACCCAGCTCTGACAGTAGTGTCAAGCTGGGGAGTGACTCCAACACAAAATCAGTGCTTGAACGTGTGCACTACTCACCAGAATAGCAACCAGTCTGTCCCTGCATAAACAATAATCACGCTAGAGGAAGCTCAAGACACTACTCACCAGAATAGCAACCAGTCTGTCCCTGCATAAACAATAATCACGCTAGAGGAAGCTCAAGACAGAGGCGGGTTTGTTTAAACCTCTGGACAGCAAGAAAACAACACCCCAAAGTCGTGCACCTCGACATACAACTCCACTCGGTCCCCCAGACCACCAAAGCAGCAACAGAACAGCACAGGGACTCACTCCCCATGTCCGCTGAAGTCCACTCCCTCTGGCTTGCCCCGCAGCTCTGCCTCCTGTGACACTGCAGCGCCGAGTTACTGCATTCTGCGTGCTCAGATTGGCTGAGAGGCTGCTACTTATGAGCAGTGTGGGCTTGGCTTGGCAGACAGGAAACAGTCTGCTGACTTCCATTGGCAGTTTATGAGAAGCAGCGTGGGTTCTTATTTGCAGACAGCTTGCTAACTCCCAACAGCCTGCTGACTCCCATTGGTTGCTGCTAATAAGCAGTATGGGTTTGGAAAGTAACGGGCTCACAGTTCACTCCTCCTGTCCCTTGGCCTGCTGCGTCCTGCTGCTCTTCCTCTTCTCTGCAGAAGCCTCTGTCTTTGCACGGAGGCACCAGACGGACAGCCTGCCCATGCCAAAGAGCGTGGCCTGCTTGTGTGTCACCCCGATTGCCACCGAAGGTGTTCACAAAAGAGAGAGAAAATAAGCATTTCTGAACTTAATCAGACAGGGCAAGGCGTCGAGGAGGAGGAGGAGAAGCCATTGTGCGATGCACAGTCGTTTCATGGCCACATCAACTCATTTCGGCCTCCAACTTATGGACTGTTTAATTGTTTACCAAATTTTGCATCACTCCTACACACATTTTTTGAATGGGCTGCAGCATTTCCATTCTTGTGGATGACCATGGAGGAGAGACAGTGCGAGGGGACAAGACCCGTAAAACAACCCACACCCCACCCGTCATAGTGTTATCTTTAGTTGAAAAAATCAGAACTTTCCTTGCCGATATATTTTTCATTAGGGGGTGGGGGCATGGTGCAAAGATAAACACCGAATGCACGCTTTTAGGTGCGAGTGTGTCTCTGCTTGAGAACGCTTCATTAATAACGGCCTGATCCACATCATCTGTGCACTGTTTCTAGGAGTGGGCGCCCAGACGCTGGTAAATTCCGCTCCACGGCGGCCAGCAGAGTTTTGTTGAACTTCGCGCTCTGAGCGGAGCGCAGTGTTGCAAAACCCCACAACTCCGCTGGCGGAGCAGGGTTTGTTTCCCAGCCCTATTTTTTAAGTAGTATCCGTGTTTGCAGAGTGGTGGAGAAAGGAATCCCGCTTTGTAGGACTTACAGGAGGTACCACGAGGCATTATTGGCCCCCAAGGTCCCTCGGGAGTAAAGTGGACATCATCCTCCAACCAGTAGTGTGCCAGGAGGTGCGTTTGCAGAGTGGTGGATAAAGGAGGCATGGCCTCCGAAGACCTCTTAGCAATCCCCCTGTTTGGACCTACTGGAGGTAACAGGAGGGGTAGTTGGCCCCTAAGGACGTCCTGTTATAATAAAGCGTCATGCTTACTTGCGAAATACCTACATTTTCATGGTAACGGCATGCATGTTAAAGTCATATTCGTTGTAAAAGTTTGCGTGGTAAAGGCATGTGTGTGGTAAAGATGGATGAGTTGTAAAGACAGTATTGTTGAGGCATGCATGGTAAAGGCAAGCACTGTTCCGTCATACATCTCTCTGTGCCTACTCAGAATGTGCTTCATCGAAGATTTTAATTACAATGGTTCTTCTGTTTGTGTAATTGGTGGGCGCACCAGGTTCTAAACAATACATTTTATGGACACAACCTGGAAGCCCAATGGACTTGGCAGTAGGAGTGACAAATACCCTATGGTTAGAAACCTGCTGTGCTGAGCGGCAGTACTGCCCATCCCTGCTATTGAAGATTTCATAGCAGCACCTAGAAGGGAAGAAGAGTTTCCAGATACCAGGGAGTGTGCGAAATGTGTGTATACCAGTGGCATTGAGGTCAAGGGGTTAAAAGAAACAGGGTAATTTTAACATGCAAAATCTACAGCCACTTGAGAATGACCTCACACTGCAGGCCGAATAGCACAACTAGCCAAGAGTTATCACAGGTCACCGGGCTGATGGCTCCTGAGCTCTTATCAGCCCAAGGCAAAGCCAGTCTCGGCTTCGCCTTCCCTTATGATCTCAGCAGAGACTTCACAGCTATCTAACCCAGCAGGGACCGCTGGGAGAGAGGCCAAGGGCAGCAGGATGGACTAATCTCCAGAATGTCGACGGTGACCGACAGATGGCCAAAGGCTTTAAGCATACTACTTTCGATTACAGAAAGGGAGAGATCATTAACCCCTTCGCTGCTAGGCCTTTTCCACCCCTGTGCTAAGCCTTTTTTTGGCTATTTGGGGTAGTTCGCGCTTAGGCCCCTGTAACTTTTTGACCACATTAAGGTATCCACGCCAAATTTGCGTCCTTTTCTTCCAACATCATGGGGATTCTAAAGGTACCCAGGGTTTGTGGATTCCTCTGGAGGGGACCCAGAAATTAGCCAAAATATAGCTACATTTTTTTTGGGGGGGGGGGGGAAGGGCTACAGATGAAAGCGTCTGGGTTTTTCCCTGCAAATGGTATCAACAAAGGGGTTGTGGTGCTGAAATCACCATTTTCCCAGCTTTCAGGGACAAGCAGACTTTTGTCAGAAAACCAAATATTTTTACACAGTTTTGGCATTTTTCTGGGACATAGCCTATTTTTGCTATTTCTTGTGCTTTCAACCTTCTTCCAGTTAATGGTAGAAATGGGTATGAAAGCAATAATGGATCCTGGAAAGCTATACATTTTAGAAAAGTAGACAATTCTAAATTCAGCAAGGGGTCATTTGTGTAGATCCTTCAGGGTTTCTTTATAGAAACTAACAATTGAATATAGGAAAAATTGAAAATTAGTTGAAAAAAACAGCCATTTTTGTCAACGTTTTCATCTGTAACTTCTTCTAATTATGACAGCTGTTTGAAAGCAATATACCGTTACATCCGCTGGGCCTTTCTGGTTGTGGGGATATATAGGACTTGTAGGTTCACCAAGAACCCGACGAACCCAGAGCCAATAACTGAGCAGTGTCTTGCAATGGTTTTTTATTATGTACCGGGTATATAGCAATTTGGGAAAATATATACATGGAAAAATCGGTATGAAAGACACCTATGTATTTCTGAAATTGGAACAAAATATAGAGTTTAGAAACAGTAAATATTTGCACATTTCCGAAAATGTGAGTACCCATACTAGCATGAGAATTATAGCTTATTTTTCAAAATGACTTCTTTTTTACACATTCTTTCATTTGGAAGGCATAAATGCATCGAAAGTCAATAGGTAATACCCTTTGCTCTACAATTCTGTGTTACCCTAAGTCTCCCGATAAAAATGGTACCTCACTTGTGTGGGTAGGCCTTGAGCCCGCGACAGGAAACGGCTCAAAACGCAACGTGGACACACTTTATTTTTACAGTGAAAACTGACCCTTTTTTTGCAAAGTGCCTAGCTGTAGATTTTGAACCCTAGCTCTGCTGGCACCTAGGGAAACCTAGCAAACCTATACATTTTTGAAAACTAGACACCAAGGGGAATCTAGGATGGGGTGACTTGACTGGCTCTCACCAGGTTCTATTAACCAGAATCCCTTGCAAACCTAAACATTTGTAAAAAAAAAAAAAAAAACAATTTTCCTCACATTTCTGTGGTGGAAAGTTCTGGAATCTGCGTGGATCCACAAAATTCCACCCACCCCGCGTTCCCCAAAGTCTTCCGAGAAAAATGGTACCTCACTTGTGTGGGTAGGCCTAGTGCCCGCGACAGAAAATGGCCCAAAACGCAACGTGGACACACCACATTTTCACAGTGAAAACGGACCCTTTTTTTTGCAAAGTGCCTAGCTGCAGATTTTGAACCCTTGCTCTGCCGGCACCTAGGGAAACCTAGCAAACCTATACATTTTTTTAAACTAGACACCCAGGGGAATCCAGGATGGGGTGACTTGACTGGCTCTCACCAGGTTCTGTTACCCAGAATCCCTTTCTCTGGGAGAGGTGGGGGTATTGTCATGCCGATTTTGGGCAGCCCCCACCCCTACATGGATACAAAAAAAAAAATCCCTGGTTT
This sequence comes from Calotriton arnoldi, assembly GCA_963921515.1. Lineage (NCBI taxonomy): Eukaryota > Metazoa > Chordata > Amphibia > Caudata > Salamandridae > Calotriton > Calotriton arnoldi. Next base: position 1,275,562 of record CAWUFW010005387.1, on the reverse strand, counting down.
CTAGTGGGCTTTCTGCCCCCCGGGGGAGGGGGGCAGAAAGACTGGAATTTTTGCCCGTTTTGGGCAGCCCCCACCCCTGATTCAAATTGGCAAAAAAAATCCCTGGCGTCTAGTGAGCTTTTTGCCCCCCCAGGGGGGCAGATTGGGGGCTACTGCCCCCATCTGCCCGCCAGAGGAGGCAGAAAGGCTGTAATTTTTGCGAGGTGCGGGTGGGGGCATTGGCATGCCCGTTTTGGGCAGCCCCCACCCCTAATTGAAATTGGCAAAAAAATTCCCTGGCAGCCCCCACCCCTAATTTCACTTGGCAAAAAAAATCCCTGGTTTCTAGTGGGCTTTCTGCCCCCCCGGGGGGCAGAAAGACTGTAATTGTTGCGGGGGGTGGGGGCATTGGCATGCCCGTTTTGGGCAGCCCCCACCCTAATTGAAATTGTCCCACAAAAAATCCCTGGCTTCTAGTGGGATTTTTGCTCCCCCTCCGGGGGGGAGATTGGGGGCTACTGCCCCCATCTGCCCCCCAGGGGGGACAGAAAGGCTGTAATTTTGGCGGTGGGATGGGGGCATTGGCATGCCCGTTTTGGGCAGCCCCCACCCTAACTAAAATTGCCCCAAAAAATCCCTGGTGTCTAGTGCGCTTTCTTCTCCCCCCCCCGGGGGAGCAGATTGGGGGCTACTGGGGGGGGCAGAAAGACTAAATTTGGCCAATTTTTTGGGGGGGGAGCAAAGGCCCTTTCCCAAGGGGCCGCTCCCCCCTCCCTGGTGCCTAGTGGGTGGATCCCTGCTTGGGGATCGCCCTCCTGGGGCGATCCCCAAGCAGGGATCCACTGGGGAGGGGTTACCATTGGAAAGGGGAGATTCTCCCCTTTCCAATGATACCTCTCCTGTCTTTCTACGTGCTCAGGGGGCTGAGATAGCCCCTGAGCACATAGAAAGCGAAACTGAAATGAGTCTCTTGGCTCATTTCAGTTTCGGTTTCACTGAAATGACGTCAGCGCGACGTGCGCGCTGATCGTCATTTCAGGGAAACCGGGGGGGGGGCCTCGGAAGGTGGGGAAGCTCTTCCCCAGCTCCCGAGGCTGTTGGGGGGTAAAGGGAATCCCTCTGGTGCCCGCACCAGAGGGATTCCCTGTGCCATGGCGTCGGACGCGCGGGAGCCGTCCGACGCACATGACCACTTTTGCGTCGGACAGCTCCTGCGCGAACGACGCACGGAAGGGGTTAAGAAAGAGCTCTCTTTCACAGCTTTAAAGTAGGACATATACAGATGTATGTCGTGATGTCCCAGTGCCGCTCATGAAGCGCCCCCAGGTCCTGAATAAAACTAAGCCGTGGCCGCAAATCTGATGCGGGCTAGTAAAAACTGGCGGTTATACAGTTATTCAGTGACTGGCATATTATTCTTTTTACCCTCACTCTAACCCTCTTTCAGTCACCCATCCTTACCGATTCCAGGTCTGCTTTGTGCCAGGATAGAGCAGGTGCTATGTGCCAGGATAGAGTAGGCGCTTTGTGCCAGGTTGCAGTAGGTACATGAACAGAATATTGACAACCCTCACTTGAAATTCTTACTAGACCCAATTCCACGGTCCAACCCTTGTCCGCTTCTGAGGTGCAAGTTTATGTATTCATTGGGTAGAAAATCGTCAAATTAAGGCAGTGGCTAGTCAGGGCACATGATGCCTCAGTTCTTGCATGTTACATTAATGTATACTTCAAAGATTGGAGATTAGGTCTTTCCTTTCATAATATGAGAAGAGGGTTGGAGATAGGGTGTAGTGGGGGCTTAAATCAGGGTGTATCTTATACAAAGGAATTTATTCCTAAAACAGGGTTTCTTATTTTTTTTAAAGTTCAGTATCTTAATCTCAGATTAATAAAAAGCCACTTTTTAAAAAGTTTATACTTTAAAATGGAATTTCCCAAGATGCACAGCAATTAAATCTAACTTAACATACTAGTAGAGAACATGTCCAAGATAAAAATGTGGGAGAGCATTTGTCTTTTTAAAAAAAATTAAGTTGATATCCACGGTTTCCAGGAGGTGGTGTTATAATGCGGAGAGAGGACAATATTGAGTTTGAGCTGTTGTTTCCAGAGTTGGCCACATCAGCATACTTCTCATCAAACGCTCTAGGCTGCTGAGGTGAGCACCACAGTAATCTGGCTAAATCAGACTAAACACAAAATAGTTCCAGCATTACCTCTGAACGTTTGTTAGCTCTGCCTCTTAAACAAGCATTGGCAAAGCCAATAGGTCTCGCAATGGCTTTGTTTTTGTTTTTTTAATTTCCCCCATCCGAGCTGTATTGGTAAATTTAAAAATGTAAGACAAAAGCATATTTTATTAGGCAGTAGAAACATGACTTACATGGGGAGAAGCAACGCGAAGGGTGCGGGTGGGGAATGAAGCATAACACAAGTGAAGCAACACGGAGGGCGGGGGCCATGATGGAAGGCACATATGTAACCTTTGCTCAGTTATGTGCCTTACAACAAATGCCGTACCCATTTAAGACAATTTACTGACTGACCCAAAACTTGCAGGCAAAGATGATAAAACTTAAGAAAGATTTACATCATTTATTTAACCACCCATAAAGAATGTCTTCTATTTCATGTAAGTGAACAATAACTGCTTATCTATTGCAAAAAGATGAGCTGTGCTCCACTTACTGCAATATCTTAAAATATAAATTGCCTCACTTAAAAAGACTGTTCTGTATGCCACCGTTTACTCACTGTATTTAGTTTGCAAGGGCAGTGCCTTGCAATGATGCCTTCACATGCCATCTGGTGACCAAATGCACTGATAATGTCAGCCACGTACAAGTTGGGAATCCAAACAAGTTACAACCGTAGTCAGAATTTTTTTTTTTTTTTTTAGAAAGTAGCAAAAACATTTTTGATAACTCAAACACCCAAACTCCAAAAAGTACCACCACCCAATCCTCTTGCTGTTTTTTTAAGTCTGCAAGCAACTCCAAACTGGAGATAAATTTAACATTGCTAATTATCAAATATACAAGTGCGGCTAAAGGTAAAAATCAAACTATTGTGACTTGTACAGGTCCCTTCTACAACAACTATACTTATCTCCCTACCTGCCTTGTCAGCATCCAAGCGTCTCTCGGCTGCTCCTCCCGCACACTGTGTGCCGGACCTCTCTAAACTTAGTAATTTGAAACATGAGTTACTACTGGGAATCCATCTGCCAGCATAAATGTTTGCTTATCCTGGGCCTTGAATTTACATTTCTAGGTGGATTCCTCTTCACAAACTTAAAATTAGGTACACAACAGAAGTTGTGAACCTGTCCCTTGTGGCATTTTCTGTTACAATTTACTGGAAGAAGGAACCTCAGTGCAATTGATTCATTGGAAGCACACAGACTTCAACTCCCACAAGGCAATAGGTCATCAAATAAAAGGTGCTGGAACATGGTCTCCTACCAACACAGCCCGAGGTGGTAACTCAGCCACGTCAATTTGTACTGAGCTTTGAAACATGGATTTGTGCTATTTTTGTTTATTAGCATGGCAGAAGGGAGAAGTTCAGTGCTCTGATCCTGTCAACAAATGCTCATGAAAAATAACATTAAATTATTGACACTTATAATGCTCTCTTTCCTATAACAGCGACGGGAGGAAGGTGGTGGGAAAGATGGGTCAAGCAACCAATGTATGCGGGTGGGGTGGGAGTTGGGTACTTTAAAACAAAAACGAAGTGCTAAATAGGAAAATAGACTTTAAAATATGATTACGGGGAGGGGAGGAGGCAAGCAAAGATGGGGCAAGCATCGACCGCGGTAGTGAACAGGACAAGCAAAGGGGGGTTGGGGGGTATCGGTTCAGTGGACCATGGGGCGTCTAAATAAAAAAAAAATCGTTATTATGTTCCTTTTTCTATTACTTCATGTGCCATGTGATGTTTCCTTGAAAAGCATTGTTTGCATTAATTCCCTTTGAATTGCATTCTAATCGCATCGCACTCGGTTCTAAGTTTATATTGCTTTTAGTAGGGTAGCAGTGCATGACAAATGTTGTATGGGGACCCTCCTCACACTAGGCTAGACTCTGCCTTGATCCTAGCTTTTTAGTGCTTTTGCATCTTGAGAAAGCGTTGTGAAGGAGCTGCAAGGAGCTATGTAGTGCCGTGTAAACCCCCAGCATAAGTAAACTAAAAATAAGACACCGTGTGCAGTAGCACAAAAGGGAAACAAGAGTCCCGTAGGCACTTTGCAGCAGTCTGCACTCCTGATAAAAAAAAAACACCCCCCCCCCTCCCCCCAAAAAAAGTATGAAGACACGAGAAGCCCGGAAGACTGGGAGCAGCAACATGAGGGTGGTGCGGGGAAGTACGGCGGGAGAGAGGGGCGTGCAATTGATACAGACATGCACTCCTGGAAAGAGCATGTCAAACTGATCCTCGAGCAGATCAATGCAGTTGCCCTCGGTTTTGTTTTTTGCATCCTGTTTGAGATCGTCGCATTGCATGTGAACCACGCCAAACAAAAGAAATTAGTGCAGTTTAAGAAAACATATGGCCCATATCGAAAGGATCCGTGTAGCAGAGGCAGTCGCCACGGTCGGAACAAAACACCCACAAGGCGGGACAAATGTACTCTAGTCACCAAAGAAAACTATGGAATTAGTAAAGGCAGACCAAGCAACCAATGAAAAGCAGTGGGCGTATGGTGGGTGTGTTCAAAAGCCACAGACCGAATACAGCCTGCATCGCAGAGCAACGCTTGCGCGCTGCCTCTAGGCTCGACCTAAAAATGACTGCTCCCAGATGACTAGTAGGAATGTAAAAGGATTGGAGATAGACTTGGCTAAAGTCAGGATCAACACTAAGAAGTGGGCCATTGGGGGATGAGACGTATAAGGGGCATGGTGAGGTTCAACATGACATTACTTCTATTTAAAGAACTTGTACAACTTTTGAGATTTTATTTTTAAAGGTTGCTCTAGTCCGTAAGAAGATGCAATTTTCCAAGCAGAATTTCATTTCAGGTGAACATGCATGCTTAAACTCTGCAGGTTGTGTTGTCTGCTTGTTTAAAAAATCTGGATTAAAGACAAGAAAAATGACACCACAACATGTTATGTTTCCAAATTCTACAAACCAATATTTAATTTCCTGTCGCCAGTGATCGAAAGCAGTCGGGGTCCTCATTCTAGATCACTGAGCCCTCACTGGGTATTGGCACAAGGCTATGACTGGGGACTGCGATTACTTATTTACAAAAGTTTAAAATGCAGAAAGCCAGGTCATGGAGCTGTCGACCAAGAACTACTGAAGGAAAATTGGGACAAATCAAGGGTAAGTTTGAGAAAGTCTAACGCGCTGAGGTGTCTGTGGGCTTTAGTGTCTCCTACTGACACCTGAAAGTTAATAATTAAAAAGTGGCAGACCTCGTTTTCAAATGCCCATAAATAAGTGGTTCCACTAAATGTATCAATGGTGCAATATCTGCCATAAAACTGAAGCCAACAAGGAGACAACTACAGTCTTGATCAATACCTAAACTTGGTACCTGATGAGGTACAGAGTTGAAGTATTAAAGGATGCATTTGATTATTGAACAAACCACGCCTTCACCTTCTACCCAGCTAAAGGATGTCCAAAGCGAAAAAAAAGTGTTTTCAAAACTTCTGCATGACCCATGAAGCCTGACAAATCCTAATGGCACAGCATATGCCCACTACTAGGGCCCAGGGAGGGCTGTGTTGGCAGGGTGAAGGTGTAGGGACAGAACAAATGATATTATATTGTGAATTACTTTCCTTCAAACAAATAGAAATAACCATGAGAAACATTTCAGAGATTCAATCCAAATTTAATAAAGGGGGCTTTAGAGACAGGACCGGACAGAAATGTTTGCACTTAGTATGCGGAAGAGATAGTGTAGCAAATCTCCAATGAAGACTTACATCCAAGGAATGGCACAATCACAGCTAACACTCATACATGTTGTGATTGGTTTCTCTACATAGTGGTGAAACCTAAGTGCACACAAAAGCCACGGGCTAGCAGTACAACCAGAGAGGCTTCTTTTGATTCTTGGTAGCTATGGCAGGGGGATGGGTCCTGGTTTACGGAGGTATCTGGTTTGGAAGTTAAGGCCAGGGAATTCATTTCCTGGGAGGCTGGTAGAGCTGGGAGTTGAAGTCTTCTGAACCTCTGGCTTCATTGCTCATCTTTCCTTGTTGCCTCTCTACTGTCCTTTTCCTATCCTTAGGCTCCCCTCAGGAGCAGCAGTATTCCGGGGCTAGGAGATTGAGAAGAATGCAGACTGATTTTTAGGGTTGAGCATGCGCTAGCGAGACACTGTTAACAAAAAGGACTTGGAGCCCGCCCTTTGCCTACCATTTGTTGTCTTGCCTGGCACTGTTCTTTACAGTCTCGTAATTCATCAGGGCATGCCCAACACCATATCCTTTCCTCTCTGTGGAGCAAGGACCAAGCACAGATTGATTCAACTTAATCAGTGCTTGTCCGCTGCTCCCGACATGATTGAGCTACTATTTTGTTCTGTTTAACTTTTGGTGCCCTGCAAACAGGAGTGTCACTGGCAAAAAACATGCCCAACAGGACAAACAAAATTGCAAAGATTTATTTTCTCTAGTTAACTTTCTTTTATTTGGCCAAATCTTCTTTTCTCACTTTGCACTCATGTTTTCTTTTGTTTTTGCTCGTGGGCACTGTTCTCAAAAGATGAGGATTCATTTATTGCAAAGCAACGTTACGTTGTTTCTTGTTGCTTTAACACATAATTGTGTAGTACACCCTAATCCACCCCACTCCAATCAATGCCAAGCTGCCCACCTCACCCCACACCAATCCACCCCACTCAATCCAATCCACCCCAGTTCAGGCCATCCCACTTAAATCCAAACCACTCATGCCAATCCACCTCATTCCAATACTCCTAACCCACCCCACTCTGCTCCACTCCCATCCAAAACAATCTGCCCAACTCCAATCCAGAACAGTGTGCCCCACTCCAGTCTGCCCCAATCCAAAATAATCTACCCCACTCCATTCCAAAACTTTTTCCCCAATCCAGTCCAAAACAATGTGCGCCACTCCAATCTGACCCACTCCAATCCGCCCTACTTTAGTCCGCCCCACGCCAATCCAAAAAACTGCCCCACTCCAATTCTCCCCACTCCAGTCTTCCCCACTCCAATCCAAAACCATGCCCCACTCCAGTCTTCCCCACTCCAATCTAAAACCACGCCCCATTCCAGTCGGCCCCACTCCAATCCAAAACAATCTGCCCCACTCCAATCCAAAACAATCTGCCCCACTCCAATCCAAAACAATCTGCCCCACTCCAAAACAATCTGCCCACTCCAATCCAAAACATTATGCCCCATTCCACTCCAAAACAATATGCCCCACTCCAATCCAAAACAAAATGCCCCACTCCAATCCAAATCAATCTGCTCCAATCCAAAACAATCTGCCCCACGCCAATCCACCTCACCTCACCCCATTCCAATCCAACCTACTCTAATCCAACCTACTCTAATCCAATCCACCCCAACCCTATCCACCCCAATCAAGCAAAATCCAATCTCCCCTACCTCAATCCAACCCACCACAATCCAGTTCACCCCACCTCATTCCAATCCACCCCAATCCAGTCCACCCCACACAATCCAATCCACCTCACTCCAATCCAGTCCACCTCACTCCAATTCAATCCACCCCACTGCTATCCAATCTACTCCAATCCACCCCACGCCAATCCAACTCACCCACTCTATTTCACTTTACTCAATTCCGCCCCACTCCAGTCTACTCCACCCACCCCATTTCAGTCCAACCCACTCCAGTCTAATCCACCCCATTCAGTCCACCCCACTCCAATCCACCCCACTGCAGTCCAATCCACCCCACTCTACTCAAGTCCGCCCAACTCAAGCCCAATCCAGTCCATCCCAGCCCGGTTCAGTCCACTCCACTCAATGCAATCCATCCACCTCACCACACTCCAATCCACCACACGCCAATACAACCCACCTGCTCCAATCCCCACCCTCCAGTCCAGTCCACCCCCCTCCAGCAATCTAATCCACCCCACTCCAGTCCACCCCCTCCAGTCCACCCACTGCAATCCAACCCACTCTACCCAGTCCAATCCACCCCAATTTACTCCAGTCCACCCCAATTTACTCCAGTCCACCCCATTATATCAATCCACTCCACCCTAATCCACTCTACGCCACTCCAATCCATTCTACACCACTCTGACACAGCATTCTCTGGCACTCTCTGCCACTGAACTCTACTCAACTCTGCCACTCTGCTCCCCCTACTCTACTCTGACACTCTATTCCAACAAATGCAGTCTATGACACTCTACTCCCCCCCACTCCACTCTAGGATACTCTACACTACAATACTTCACACCACTAACTTTTAGCCATGCCGAACAGCAGCTTCACTAGTGTACAACATAGCAAAACACATTTCGAAAGCCAATAGCTCTTGTATAGGCGAGCCTTATTAGCTTTTCCAATGCTTGTTGATATTGGATCTCGGGTTATTCTTTTCTGTTGAATCTTCTGGGGATGGTTTCTATGGGCTTGCTAGTACAGTGATTACTTGCAATTGAATTGCCCCAGTATATCCGAGGTACATGAAACCAAATGTCACAACTGGAGCAGTTTCTCTTGTTTGCTCTATGGTCTCCAAACTAGACATGGTTGTGGACACTGCCTTTGGAAAGGGTGAACTGGCGTAGTAATAAACTCTTCTGCTCATCTTTACTGGGAGGTATGCTAGCTGCTGAAACCGACTTGGGATACCCTTGCTATTGAGGGAGATGCTACTATTCCCGGTGGACATGTGGCCTGGTGTGGTTTTATATTATGGTGTTGATATTGGGGCATGTAAATCGCCTATCCAGAATAAATATTCTGGGACGATATTAGAAATGATGAGGAATTTTATACAATGCGTTAACTCCCACTTTTAAAAATAATATAGTGGTAAGGCTTGGTTTTGTAACTCTCACCAAATAAAAGAGTGAAAAACTTAAGACGCCACAATCAATAGTCACAGTTCACAAACTGCTGCAATAGTTTTACCTGTCTAAAAAGATCGACAGATTTAAAGCGCTTAACTTTTAATGAGGAAGACTACAATTAGATACAATAGCTTCAGCATCACAATTAACCCATAAGAAAAACAATCAATTTAAGATAGTAAATTGCCAAACAAGAGTTAAAAGTCCCAAATTAAAAAAGGGTAAATGAAGGAACACATTGGTAAAAGCATTCTAACCAAAAAATAAGCTAACTTAACTGCACATGGCTACTAATGGAGTTGGGTGCAAGATTGTTCTATGCTGTATCAAGGAAATGGACTTGTAGATAAAACTTCATATTTCTATGAGTCTATTACTCAAGGGGTTGACTCCACTGCTCGAGTCAAGGACCATGGAGAGAAACAACAGTGACGGTGCCAGAAGCCATCAAGTTTTTCAAGACGCCTTCCAGCGTCCAATGCACAGGAAAGGAAGCAGGAACTAATAAATTTCAAGGAACGATGTTCTTAGCTGACCCAAGGTTAGCAGTCTCAAAATAACCAAATATGACAACGGAGGCAATTTGTATTCAGTTGTAGCTTGGACGGATTCCTGTATGTATTTGCTCCTTGGCAACTGTTATTAGTGAGGGTGACTGACATTGACCCTAAAATGGAGCACTGCAGGGCGGCTGTAAACTTTAACCATGTGATGGGTATGATCAGTCTGCTGTACACGTCATTGTCACTAGTTAATGATCGCAATACAGTATCACTCGGTGTTACTACTTTTAAAGGTGAAATCCTTTTATTGTGAGAAAATTAACACACACACCACAACAAGAGATGAGCCACTGGCATTACAGAGAATTTACCCAACTAGACGCAGAACAAAACAGGAAATGAACCACTCCTGGGTAATCTACATCTATAAGAGGCGGAGCCACAGTGGCCTTGCTCGCTCACTTACAATTTTCGAGAAATGTGTTAGCTTCCTCAGGTCGAGTAAACAAATGCCCTTTCCTGCCCACTTCACCCTCAACCTCACCGGGTAGGTGAGAAAGGCTAGAGGTTCAGGCTGTTCAGCTCCTTTACATTAAGAGCAGCTTTCTTAAACTCCAGTGTGTCAGGGCACAGGTAGGTCAGTGATCATAACGCGCACTGGTCTCTGAAGAGTTCAGTCCTCTCCTTAACCTTACCTTTAAAATCACCTCTTTTAGCTCTGCAGGTCTCCAAACACCATCTCTGTCCCACTGCCTCCGACTCAGGCCGGGTATCCCTTTTCAGCAGTCTGGAGACGCTCTTCATCAGGAAAGATAGCTCCTCTCCACTAGACTCAGACAATGGATGAAGGGAAGACTCCACCTCAGCTTGCAGATTGATGATCCTCCGAGTATTAGGCACTCCCAAAATTCTCTGTTACTCCTAGCCATAGAACAATACAATTCTCCGTTATGGATCCCATTGTGGCAACACATTTTGTCAAACCCTTTTTAAAAGCCTCCCCTTCTCCAGTAGCAGAATCTAGACCAGGCACCTTTCATTCCAGAGAGCCAACCTGTGCCTCAATGTTGTCTTGGTAACCTTCAACACTCATCATGGTTTTTGAGAAGCCCCACAACTTTGTTTCAGTAATGCTAATTGCAACCAAAATAGCATTGATGTTAGCACTAAGGTCTGCATGAAGTGCGAGCGTGATTATAGCAGGACCTTCTCTCCCACAGTGAGATCTCCTTCTGGGCTTTGGGTGGCTCATGGCTGATTTTAAGAACTTCCCGACTCTAAGGGCATGAACAAGCTTTCAGTGCAGACTTTCTTTGCTTTTTACTGTCAGGTGTGGCATCTTCACTTCACTTACGCCAAGATGACTGCTGTTAAATGCATTTGAGCCTCAAGGCTTCCCTTGGTTAGTGTGTGCTCAAAGGTGCAGGGCTCACCTTGCGCTAGAGCTCCTCACGGCCACTCAGCTGTATTGAATCTTTCTGGAATCCTCCGCATCCCACTGTTCTTCATCCCTTCAATGATCTTGATCCCTTTGCTGTTCTTAAATTAAGTGTTCAGCTCTATAAGAATTATGATGTTCTCATAGAAAACAAATAACAAGGATGTCATGTATAGGGCATTTGATAACAATTCTGGGGAAAAATATTAGTCACACTATACTGTTTGGAACAACTAGTTTGATATAATCACAACTGAACATGCAATCATGTGCATCATATAATGAAGGTACCTTGTGGTTCATCTGGTATTGCGCCGCTGAGGGGACCTAGGCTACTCTTGTGCATGGGCATGAGCCCTGAAACGCGGTGCTCCCTTCCCTTTGCTGCATACAAACCGAGCTAAATAAGCAGCTTCCCTAACCAGGATGGGACGTGCTTGGAATGAGGGGCCTCTACTGCAGCAAGCCTTGTTCAATCAGCCAGTCCTCCTAATAAGCTGTGCCATTCGAGCACCCCAGAACTGATGAAAAAGTTGCATTGAGGACTGAAGAGAATTCTGATTTCTAAATGAGGATGGTAAAGTCAGGATACAAAGGGGTACTTAAATTGAGCCATGAAGAAGGATAAGTGCATATATCGAAAAAAAGAAAAGGGGCTCCGTTACTGGCGGTGGCTGTAGGAGTTCCTTCAGAGCTCCAGACACCCTTGACAGAGGATACCTCGGCCCTGATGATGTCCTTTTAGGACGAAACGCGTTGGCTGATTTATATTGTGGAATCTGATCTAAATTATGGAGCACAGCTCAGCTACTGGAAATGAGAGTGCAGCATTTTGAAATGATTTTCTGTTGATTTGCAATAAAGAAGAACTTTTGTATCGCATCTACTGCCTGAAGACTTATCTTTTTGAAGGATTTCAATAATTGATTGTTACACGAATTGACAGATGTGGCGCTCCTTCTCTCTATAGTTTAGTTTTCTGTAAGGGTGGTTGTTGTGCGGTGGACCACTAGGAGTGAGCACGAAGATTCATTTAATATATATATTTTTTTCAATTTACTAATCGACTAGTGCGCTGTTGTGCAAAGCCCTCACCGCTGGTGCTTGCTCAATAGTAAACAATATTTGTGCATCATCTGCTTGGATATGGTAAGAGAAACCAAATGAGATGTCACTAAGGGAGCTGGTGTAGAGAGAGAAATGAAGTGATCCTGACTCTTGGAGAAGGGACACCAGATGCTGATGAAATGGATGAGAATAGCTTGGGAGGCCCTCACAGTGTAAGAAAAACGGTCCTAGAGGTGAGAGGATAACAATTGAGGATGGATGGAAGGTGATTGTGCTGATCTCAGGCAATGATGTTGGCTTTGTGTGAGAGTGCAGTTTGTTAAGCGAAGGGCAGGGATCCCTACTTGAAGTGGACTGAGTAGATTGTTAAGATAGATATGTGGTAGATTTTGCATCTTTGTGCTTAGGGACCAGTTTTGAAGTAATGATTTAAAAGACAAGTTAGGCAGTGAAGACCCTAAAAGAAAAATGCAATGGTTTGATAATTTATGGGCAAAGTGACCACATAGAGCACATGATAAACGGGTAAATGAGAATGACCTCTGTGGGAGCTTCAGTAAACTCTAATAGTAAATGAGAGTGAGGTTGGGCGGCCTTGTGCTCTAAGGAGAGCAGAGATGGTGCAGTGAGTAGAGAAGCAACAGTTTCTCTAATAGTGGTGATCCTGGAAGAGAAGTATGGTGCAAATTCCTCGACTGAGTGCGAATAATATATCATAGATGCGCATGGTGGAAAAATGAAGTTGTTGATTGTGCGTACAAGGGCGTTCAAGATGAGGTGATGAGATTTTGATAAATGCGGGTTTAGTGCTATCCGCAGCTCAGACTAATGTGCCCAGGATTTCTTTGTAAGCCTCAAGATTTCCTGTGCATTTATTTCTTTGCCTTTTACGAGCACTTGAATCTAGGTTTTGCACAAATACAAATATTAAGTGACATCAAGAGTTGTGGTTTCTAAGCTATTAAAAAGAATGTGCATAAGAGATAATGTGTATTGGAAGCATGTTTCAGGGCTTAATTTGTTTGGTCAAAAGATATGTTGTGCTGCGTAGTTGTGTGACATCTTTATGGATTGGGTACAGAAATGCAGTGAAGGAATCTGGGGAATTATTACCTTTGGAAATTGCGGCTTGTTTGATGACATGCTTGGAGGTAGAGTAATCAGTGGTAGAGTTTTTGCTAATTGTATAATGTCAAGGTTTTTTCCTTGATTATACATAGGTGTAAAGTATGTATTGAAAGTGAATGATCAGAGAGTACCTGAAGATTTTGCATTGGTGGCATCCGGGTGTGGATTCCGACACCGGCGACATTATGACATACTAAACATTTTGTGATGCCGTAGCATTTTGGTTATTTTGATGGAAACTTGCATGGAAACGCGACACTAACTTGTCTGTCAGCATTTACTAATAATTGAGAATATATACACGCAGTTATTACCGTAAACGTTGGATGTGGTATTAAAAAAAAAAATTGGGGGGTGTTCATAATTTATTTTTTATTCTATTTTTTATTGCTTTTCATTTATAATCAACAATAAAGTGTATGAACACCATATTAACACAGCAGCAGGTCATTATCCAAACAGTACAGTTCTGGTACCTTTCACCCTCCCTACCCCACCTTCCCATTACATGGCAAAGCCTCCCAGCTCTATGAGCCTCTTATTGCAGGGTTTCATGTGCTAATCCCCGTTGTGTGCCTTCCCATCGTCCTTAATCCTTCCTCCCCTGTCCTACTCCCAGCATGGTATCCAGTATCTACCCCCCGACTATTCTGTGTCTCCGGTATCCCAGGTCCCCCATCTCATACTTTTTCTCACAGCCCCTACTCTTGTATACCTCTCATTCAATAATTTTACAGCGTGCCATACCCTCTTCCCATTTCCTGAATGATTGCGGTATCTCACATTCCCACGTCTGGGCGCTGTCCCTTTTTGCCACCATATATCCCAGATCCACCAGAGTCTTCTGGTATCTCGTGAAGTTTGAGGGTTCCATATGCCCAACATTTCGGGTGTCAGTTCAATGCCACCATGTATGAATTAAAGGTCCCTTCTAAACCACACTTCAGAAGAGACAGAGCATTCTTGGCCCTCCCAATTTTGTGGGTCAGTGTTCTGGTGTAATATGTCCTATGCAGCAGTTTTAGTTGGGTTAGTCGAAAGCTGGCCTTAATGGCCCCTACTGTTGGGAAACCCAACGCCTCTTGCCAATTCTAGTCATCAATTTTCCCAATGTCCTTCTCCCGTCTATCTTTAAGGTGTGTGCCATCCCCTGGGTATTCCGCATTAATGTGCCATATGTCAGTGATATCAGTTTGTTGTACATGTCCATTCAATAATCTACTGTCCAATGGGAAGTCCTCCTGAGTCTCTTCTTTCTCTATGCTGTGGATTAGAGCATGTCTCAACTGCCTGTATTTTAGCCACTGTGGGGTTGGCATCTGGTATTCCTTTTGTAGATGAGCAAACTGGACAACCCCATTAGCATCCCACACCTCTGCCAGCATGGTGATGCCTATCCGATCTCAACCCAGGAAGCCCTTCAGATCGGCCACTTGCAACTATGATCTCCTATTCCCCATCTGTCCACCTGGAATGTCAGGTCCTCTCTGCGTATACCCAGTCGTTCACCACGCTAACCTGCGCTGCTTCATAATATTTCCGCACATTAAGAAGTACTATACCTCATTGAATTTAGAACGTTGCAGGGTCCGCATCGCCATACGGGGCTGTGTTACCCCTCCTCCCTCAGACCACCCTCCCTCCCACCCAGAGAAGCGTCCTCACCAGGGCGTCCACCCGTTTGAAAAATGTCTTCGGCTGCTTAAATGGGCTATTCTTCAACACATAAAACAATCAGGGATGGGCAATCATTTAGAACATAATTGCCATACCTAGCAGTGACAATGGCAATGTACTCCAGTGCTTTACATACTAATCCAGTCTCTGAAGCAACGGATTGAGATTGGCCTGGGCGTAGGAGGTAGCATCCCTGGTTATCCATATACCCAAATATTTGAAACTGTGAGGTTGCACTCGTAATAGTAGCCGCATCGGATCTGCCTGCCTCCATCACCCCATTGGGAACAGGAATGATTTCTCCCAATTGATTGTAAATCCTGAGAACTCCCCAAATATTTGGAAAACTTCAGACACGGCCTATCGATTATTCCGTACTGGTCAGATAAAGCGGAATGTCGTCCGCATATAACGATATTCTTTCTTCCCATCCTGAATCTCCCGTCCAACCCCAGATCCGGGCATCCACCTTCATGAGGGTCGCCAGTGGTTCTACCGCCAGTGCGAAGAGAATTGGTTAGAGAGGACAGCCCTGTCTCATGCCCCCCCCCAATAGGGAATTCCCTGCAAAGGCAGCCATTGACCTTTAATCTAGCGCGGGGTCTCTGATACAGCAACTTGATCCAGCTGATGTAGCGGGGCCCAAACCCCATGCTCTCCAAAAGCAGGACAAGAAGGGCCACTCTACTGAATCAAACGCCTTATTGGTGTCCTGGGATAACCCAGCCCACCGTTCTTCCCCTGCACCCAATTGCGTTATGTTATTATGGAGTCGCCGCTAGTTCAGTTTTGTTGAATGACATGGCATAAAGCCTTCTGGTCCAAATTAACCAGATCAGCCACCACCGTACGGAGCCTATTGGCCAGCACTTTTACAAGAATGTTGGTATCGACATTTATTTACGACATTGGCTTATAGGAGTCATACCTCTGTTCAGGTTTTCCTGCCTTAGATATTAACACAATTGTTGTCGTGCTCAAATCAGCCAGTAGAGACCCCTTAAGGAGAGCATCCTGGTACATTAAGAGGCACCTTACTTGCCATTTTATGGAAGAACTCTACAGGTAGCCCACTCTGGCCTGGAGCCTTCTCCGCCTGCATTTGAGCTAATTCCTCTGTGATTTCTGCTTCGGCAAGACTCAGCTCCAACCTTTCCCACTGCTCTAGGCTCAGGGTTCTAGCCAGGCTGTCTTGCACAAAACTCCTAATCTCATTCTCCAAACCCCCTGTCTTGGGTGCGTAAAAGACAGCCAAATAGGTCGCAAATGCATCTGCAATTTGTCTGCTACCCCTTACAACCTCTCCCATCTCCAGTTGCAACTCTGTAACATGCATGGACTCTCTTTCTCTGCTACCTATCCTGGCCAGCAATTTACCAGCCTTGTCACCGGCTTCATAGCTGCGCTTCTGTTTAGCTAGAAAGGACGTTTTCGCTGCATGTCGTGCCACTTCCCTGTACTCAGTACGCTTGCGTTCCAGTTTCTGATGGAGGGACGTCACCGGATGGGAGGCATGTTACCTCTCTAATTCCTCTGTCATGCTCCAGCTTCTCTAGGCGTTGAAGTCTTTCCCTGTGGTCTCACTTTTCCTAGAATTAGTATGCCTCCAAGTGTTGCTTTGTATGCCTCCCAGACTATACTAGAACTGTCTACTATGCCCTTGTTTTTGCAGAAGTAGAAGTCAGTAGCCTTGCCAAGTGCCTTCACCACCTGTTTGTTAGCCAACCTCCAAGTGGCCATTATCCAACCCTGGGGTTCCTTATCTCTGCTAGCGGGCAGAGTGACCTGTAAAGGGGAGTGATCAGAGATCCCTCTCGCTAAGTATTTGGCCTCCGAGAACCTCCTCATGGTATCTCTAGGTGTGAGAATATAGTCTAGTCTGGAGGACATGTCGTGTGAGTAAAAGTCTGGAGGACATGTCGTGTGAGTAAAAGGAAAGCCCCGTTCCTGTCCATGAAGGGTCCTCCAGACATCCATCAGTCCTAAGGCCTACGTAAATCCCTCCAATTTCCCAATCATGGCCTCCCCTTCTGGTTTGGTACTCATTCTATCTAAATGTGTCATGCAGTAGGTTGAAGTCTTCCCCTAGGATAGTAAAGTCTTGTGGGAGTCCGGCCAGGAGCTGCCTCACCTTTTGTAGCATCTGCAATTGGAGGCATGGCAGAGCATATATACTGAGAAGAATGACCATCTACCCCCCAAACAATTCTCCCATTATAGCTGTATAACAGCGTGCAGTATCCGACCAGGTGTGAAGGACGTGGAACGTCAAAGACTTATTAATCAAGATTGCTAAACCCCTCGAGCTCGATGTATGTTTCGCATATGATGCTTCCCTATATTTGCCTCTTCCAAGACTATTGTGTTGTGCATCCATCAAGTGAGTCTCCTGGCGCAGCATCATATCAGCCCTATATCTGGTAAAGGCCCCAGTGACCAAGCTTCTCTTCAACTTTTTTGCGAAGGCCATTAACATTCCACGAGACAAGGGTTAAGTTGTGTGTCTGGGCCATAGCAATCTTGACTGTCTGAGGGCCTGTTTGTGTCCTAGTTGTGGGGAGGGACCTCTTTTACTCTATATTTGGCGTTGCGTCCATATGTGTGTCCAGTATAACAGTCCACAAAATCTCCCCCCACCTACTGTGCTGTGATCTAGAACTTGACCCCCCTCCCCCAATTCATGGTATGTATTGACCCTTAACCAAATAAACATGGTAAACCAAAGGAACTTTTTGTACTATTCATGCGGGGCGGATCCTACAGGCACTGTAGCTGGTACAGAGAAACACACTATATGTTACCCACTGGCCTTCCCCCAGTCCTGTGCATTCCCGGAGCATTTTACCAAGAGTGCCAGTCTACAGATAGAAGCCCATATTTAGTGGCGCCCAGACCTCGGGCATGCAGCGCCTATGCTTGTACATACAGTTCACATAGGACGAGATTTCACTTTTAAACGATGTCTTCTGATTACATCGGGATACTCACCGGCAATTGCTCTCCCTCTGTGCCGGTACCCGTGGAATCCGTTCTCCCCCGTGCTATGGCTTTCCATTTATTGTTATCAAGGACGTCACTACAGTTCTTAATTGCATTCACCGCCTTTTCTTGTTCCGCCTTCATCTTCGGGAAGATCTGTTGCCTGCACCTCTCCATTTCTTGGACTCCCATTGCTGCCACTCATTGTCGTTCTCCGGTGAAGTGTCCTGGCCGGACCACAGCCCCTGATGCTCCAACCAACGCCGCGCCTCCTGTGTGGATAGCAAAAAGTGTGCCTTATCTTGGTGTACCACTCTTAGTTTCACCAGGAAGATAAGGGCATATTTAAGACCTAGTTGGCGCAGTACTTTATTGACAGGCATAAATGCCCACTTTTGTTTTTGGATCAAGGACGTATAATCTGGATAGATATTAAATTCCTGTCCTTCCATTGGCCATGGGCCGTGCCTACGGTGGATCTGAAGGATAATGTCCCGGTCTCTGTAATTCATTAACTGAACAATTATCGGTCGGGGTTGTCCCGGGGCCTTGTCCCAGGGCTGGGGCCCTGGCTGGTATCCTGTGCACTCTTTCTACCGAGTTGAAGCGTGAGGGCCGTCCCTGTAGTACAGTCTTTTCTAGCCAATCTTAAACGAAGAGCTCAGTGTTATGTCCCTCTGCCTTTTCAGGGACCCCTATGAGTCTTACAGTGTGCCTCCTTGATCTCCCTTCTGTGTCCTCCAGGCAGTCGGTGAGGACAGTCATCCCCTTCAACTTCGTGCAGCGCCTCGTTAGGTCCTGTACTGCCGGATGTGTTGTATCCAGCTGAGTTTCCACCCCTCTGACCCTCTCCGCTAGTTTCTTGTGGTCAGCCCTCAGTATGTCTACTTCATTCACCGCTGCTGCTATTTGCGATTTCAGCGTCAGCTTAGTGTCTTTGATGGCTGGCAATATTGCTGTGGTATGCGCTGCTAGAGGATTGTTCCTGGGATTGGGTCCTTCTCCCATCTCCCTCCTGTGGCATGTCTGGCATTTTGCTCTTTGCTATCTTGGCTTTCTCTGTCTCTCTGGCCAATGTGGCGATGTGCTGTGTGGGGGGTGCACAGCTCACCTCTCTAGCTGGCAGTCAGGCTGTCTTCTTTGTCTCCCCGTCAGGCCATCAGAATTTGTTGATGATGTGCACCCCCACCATAGGGTGCAGTGGCAGTGTTACCGGGTGACACCCGGCTGAAGTGTCCCGGGATCCGTCCGGTCCCTTACTTGTTTTCATCTTTTCATCATTTACACACCTCTGTAGCCAAAATGGCAGCAAAGTTTCTCTACCTCACCGAAGGCACCTCCATCTCCCTTCCTCAGAGGCCTATGTCAGCGCTGAGTGCCGCTGCGTGCCTCCGTTACTGTCCATCCATAAGATTGGTAGCCCCTCCAATTGGCTCCTCAGAGGCCTATGTCAGCGCTGAGTGCCGCTGCGTGCCTCCGTACTGTCCATCCATAAGATTGGTAGCCCCTCCAATTGGCTCCCCGAGGTCAGAAAGGGGAGAGAGAGCTGAGGAGCACTCTTGCATCGCGGGCGCAGCCAAGCCTCGGGCCCGGTCTGCGTCAGAGAGCTGCTCTCACCACGGGCCTCCGGACGATCACAGACCTCCGTCACGTTCAGCTCCCCCAGGCCCCCTCTGCTCTACTCCGTTGACGAGCAGCTTGTATATGATGGATCGCGGGCACCTTCCAAGTGCCCGCCCGTGGCCCCAGTGATCCAGGCACTCACCCCGCCACTCTCAGCGACGCGGAGCCTGACGTGCTGCTCTGGGCGCCATCTTGTAAGAGTCGCATCCCAGCTTCAACTGGGCGTTTCCCAACTAGGAAATTTCAAGGCCTGCGGGACATCAGTTGACCCCCACCATAGTTCTTTTGGACGCGTAGATGTATAACCCCCTAGCGCTGCTGGTTACACAGGGCTGGGCTCAGGATAAACGGCTCCAGGGCGCCTTGAGCAGCAGGAGCTTAAACAAGCACATCCACCACCATTGCCCGCCAGTGGTATTTTCATTTTTAGTCTCTTTACAGGATACTTATGTAGTATATTCTGAGCCCTGAGGAAGTCTAGCAAGACAAAACACGTATTCGCTGTGTTGTTTGATCGGACAGGTTATGCGAAAACATAGATTGTATTTCTCTGTGCATCACTTACTGTCTGATGTCTTTCCATCTATGTGGACATCACGTCATCCCGGCGATCACGACGCCGACGACGGACGCGGAGCCGCACGGCGCCGCCTGCCGACGCGCAGGGGTGCTGCTGCGCGGGGACTTTCCGGATCCAGCCTGGGGATATTCTGGGGTGAGGAAACTGTCACTAACTACTGTCTCTTACAGATATATCATTACACAAGTTAGTAACTTGTGCATCAGTTCTCAGGGGGTTTCCTCTAGCTCCAGATACTCCTCCGATTCTGACGACAGATGCCAGTCTTTTGGGATGGAGTGCAACTCAAGGGGACTTCTCGACTCAAGGCCTTTGGTCCTGTGTTCAGAGGCATCAGTCCTCCAATTGGAGGGAGCTCTCAGCTGTATGGTTAGCCCTGCGATTCTTCAAACTCCATCTGGTGAATCGTCGTGTGTTGGTGAGGATGGACAACTGTGTAGCCATGGCTTATCTCAACAGACAGGGAGGGTCGAAGTCCTCCTCTCTCAATCTGGTGGCAATGAAGATCGGGAATTGGGCTGAACAATTTCTTCTATCTCTACTGGCCACATACATCAGGGGGAAGGACAACACATGAGCCAACACCCTCAGCAGGACAGTTGTCATATCTCAGGATCTCTGCCTGACAGTGTTTTTGGAGATATGTCACACGTTTGGAAACCCTTTTCTGGACCGATTTTGCCTCCAAAGGAAATACACAGCTGACTCTAGTCTGTTCTCAAATTCTGACGCCGGTGGGTGTGGGCGGTGGATACCTTGTCCATCCCTTGGCCTCACAAGCTTCTGTAGGCCTTCCCTCAGTTTCCTTTTATTAAAAAATTGTTAAGGATTTGGAGGGAAGGGTTGAGGTAATAGTGGTGGTACCTTTTTGGCCCAGGAGATCATGGTTTCCTCGGTTTCTTTCAATGTCTTAAACCTCACTGGAAAATTCCTTTGGTGTCTCAAGGGTCTTTACCTCTGACTCTATCTCTTTCAGCCTGGAAATTGAAAGGGAGGGGTTAAGGAGTAAAGGGATCCCTGATCATTTGGAAGCTGCCATTCAGCAGTCTAGGCATCCCACTACACCATCTTACTATTAAAGGCATTGGAGTAACTTTCAGCCGTGGTGTGAGGAGAATCATTATTCGCCATCTGCTTGTGAAATTAAGGCGGTGTTGCAATTTCTATTGAATGGTTTTAATAAGGGCCTTTCTGTAGCTACGTTTTGATATCACTGGGCTGATTTTTGGACTTTTTGTAGTCCCATTGGCGAATTCTCAGATAATGGGTTTTTGGTTTTTAGGCTTCTCAAGAGTTTCTCTTTCCAGACCTGCTACTCGCTCTGTTTGTCCTCCCTGCGATTTGCAGTCTGTTCTTTCTTTTCTCCAGGATTTCCCCTTTGAATCTCTGTCTTCAGTGGAATTAAAGTGGCTGACTCTGAAGATTGTCTTTTTGGTTGCAATAACCTTAGCTAGGCGTATGGGGGAATTGGGGGCTTTACTGTGTAAATCTCCTGGTTTACGGATTCTGGATGATGTCATTTAAAGAACAGATCCAGGTTTTCTGTCCAAAATTCCTTCCCTGTCTCATAGGGGGCAGGACATTTTTCTCCCTTCTTTTTTTTCCAAATCCTACTTCTGATACTGAAAGATTGCTTCATTTGCTAGATGTTAGGCGAGCAATCTTGCTTTATTTGGATAGCACCCTTGGTTTCAGGAGATCAGACCACTTGTTTGTACCTTTAGGGGGGTCTAACCAAGGTGGCAAAGCATCTAGTATTTCCATTAGCCGATGGATCAGGGAGGCAATTTCTGTTGCATATGAGTCCGCAAATGTTCTCGGTCCCCCCCCCCCCTCTCTATTCAGGGACACTCGACTAGAGTGTCCCTGAATCATGGGCTCATTTCAAAAGTTTCTTTGCAGGAGATTTGCCGGGCAGGTACCTGGGCCACTCCGCATACTTTCTTACATCACTATAAGATTGATGGGGTAGGGATGGATACCGATTCCTGTGGTCACAAAGTGTTTGAATCAGTGCTGCATTCTTCATGAGTTCTTTTTGGTTTGCTGTACCTTGTGTGATGCTTCTGCATTTTTTGTCTTTATTAAATATGCAACATTTTTTGCAGAATTTCTGATTGCTGTGATTCTTCGGACAGTCTTGGCTTTGGTATTCCTCACGAGTAATTGACTGTGACGAGGACTTAGGAATAATGCTCCGGTTACTTACCGGTAATCTTCATTATCCTTAGTCCGTAGTCCTCGTCACAGTCAATACGACCCTCCCGTCCTCCGAGGTTACTGGCCTCAAAAGGCTTGGTGTGGAAGGGGATTGGCCATGTCTATACCAGCCTAAATGGGTTGGTTAGTGCAAGTCCATTCCTACTTCCTGGTTTTGTTCCTGTCAGCAAGGTGGGTACACTTCACGAGTAATTCACTGTGACGAGGACTACGGACTAGGGATAATGAAGATTACCGGTAAGTAACCGGAACATTTATGCATCGGTTAGAGTTTATCTCTTTGCTTTTGTGGCATACACAGAAACGACCTATCAGAAGCACGTTTGCAGTGTTTAGTAATTATACACCATTTCTAGAATGGGCAAAAACATTTGTACCACATGGAGTACCAGTACCGAAGTGGAATTTAAAACAGTATTTATTGGGATTAATAATGCCATTTATTTAAAGTATGCACAAGGCATAATAAAAAGATCTTGCTTTAAAAACTGCTCTATAATTCCAATTATTTCTTTAAGAGGCGTTACTGAATTGCTAGCCTTAACAGTTCAAAAACTATACTTGATTGTTTACAAGTATAAAGTAGTAACAGGAACAGTCACATATTTTAGTTACCTACGTTATCACCTTCCCATATCAATTAATCCATACAGTTACTGCCTCTGTTTCAAAATCCAACTAATGCATCAGAGCTTTGCACACATGAGATCAAAGAAGAGCGGGGTGGTGTCACATTTTTTACTATACTAATTTTCAACACTAATCCTTAATGGGTTCCGGAGTGGCGTGCTACTCGCCAGAAAAGCGCTTCAGCACCCATCAGGGGTAACAAGTGCTATATGAATGCAAACCTTTCTTCCCTTTTTATCCCTCCGCTATCCTTCTCACTCCAAATAACTGACTAATATCCACCACTGAAACTACTTTCATATTTCACCATATTAATTCACCACTAATCCTTTATGGCTTCCGGAGTAGCGTGCTTCAACACCCCATCAGGGGTAACAAGCGCTATATAAATACAAACCTTTTTTTCCTCCTCTATCCTTCTATCATTCCAAATAACTGACTAACCTATCCACCACTTAAAATGTACTTGCATGTTTCACTATACTAATTCAACACTAATCCTCTATGGGTCCCGGAGTAGCGTGCTACTCGCCGAAAAAGCGCTTCGACGCCTCGTCGGGGGTAGTAAGCGCTATATAAATGCAATTACAATACAATACAATAGTGTATTGTATCTATTAGACTGGTTAAGCGACATGTTGTATGACGGCATTATTATATCTATGATCATGTACTTTTTGATACTCATATTTATGCTATACATTTTGTAATAAATAGAAACAAATATTTGCTATATTGTTTTGATTTATATATTAGAGTGCTCTGGACTATTATATAATGTTAGGTTTGGCATAGTATTTGACAATTCCTACTCATTCACTTTCTTGCAGCAGAAGTGTTGTCTGGTGTAGCACCTTTTTATGTTTCGACTGACGACTTTTGTGGAAGGGTGGTGCAGGTTGTGTGTTCCACTGCTGCAGATTGTAATAGTCAAGATCCGAGTGTAGCAGGGAGAGAAGGCTGTTCTTCTGCTTGACATTGAGGAGTAGGTTAAAATCCCAGGATAAGATGAGATGGTGAGCTCAGACTCTTGAATTACTATATTAATCTCATAAAATAATTCAGTTATGCTTGGTGAGCTCTTGATGGGGATAGTGTTGGCTTTAAGTGGGGTAATGCCTGTGATAGAGTGAAATTACAAAGAGGAGGTGGTTGATATTTTAGATAGGGATGGCTGTGAATGTTCTCTTGTGAAAAATGCCTACTCCACCCTGCTTGAATCCAGATGGCACTGAAGACTTATCTCCCAGAAGAATCAGGTCATGTTTTCAAGATATGATCGTTCAGTGATTTGTGGCAAAGAATAACAACTCTTTCTATTTTGAAGTCCGTCTGAGAATGGTTGTGAAGATCGTGGGCGATACTGACTTGCCCACCCTGTCTCTTCGTAATTTCCGTAAGTCAGCCCAAGTTAGATGTGTATCCAGTAACATAGAGATATTTGGGTTTTTTAAATCCTTGATATGATACGCCATTTACATTCAGAGATTGCATGGTAAGATATGTAGAGGTTGTTGATCCGGCCATGGTCGGCATTAGACAGCTTACATAAGAGGTGGTAAGATGAATAGATCACTGGACGTGCGCCTCAGTCCTGTTGTTTCGTGAATTTTGAGAGAATGACATTAATGGTGAAGCTCAATGAACATAGGAATGCTATAATGAAGGACAGCAGAGTCTCCCATTCACCTACTGGCCGGCTGTACATTGAGACAGCCAAGCTTGTGGTCCTGGTGTCATGAAAAAGATGTTAAGTGAGCATGTCTGTCAGATTAAACATGTTGGTATATTCTGCTAGTTTGGGAAGGTACCTTGATTTGTCTCTGTTCCATAGAGTGGTCCTTGTCTAGTAGATTGGTCTCTTTGTGTCTGGTCTTGCTCTGATCTTTTATCTTAGTGGTTTCTAGTTGGAGGCCTAGAAGGCTGACGACCTGAATTGTCAGGATTGGGAAATGATGTGTTTTCCTCAATATGAGCTGGGAGCACGTTCTCCATTACTATGGCGGCAGGAAACTGTAAAAATAGTTCCAGTTGTCTGGGGTAATAATACTCTTTAGATTTACCATTGATGGTGATGAGCATTGTTGCAAGCTCTAATAATCTGAATCCGACGTCCCGTTTGTTGAGGTGTGGGTCTCGGAGCTAAAATCTTTTTCATTCTATGTTTGGTGAAATCCGCAGAGGAGGAGATTGTGCATCCTTTGCGTTGATAAAGTCTGCTCATCTTACCTGGTTGGATGATGTACCTTGTGTGTCGTCATCTCAGAAGACAAGCATTGATATCTGAGCTTGCCATTCTTTGTTGGATTCCTAGAGCAGACCCTATGGGCCCTCTGGAACTCTAGTGAATTAACAAAGTTGATTTTGTTCAGTATTGCGTTAAAGTGTGTGAGGAAGGTGATCATATTACCTTTTTTTCCTCAACTGCCTCAAAAATCCTTATGTTTCTCTCCTGCTTCGATCTTCCAAATCAGTCATCTTATGTAGATTCCACATCTCATAACTCCAGTAAGGTGTTTTGAGCAATCTGTATTCCACCATATAAAGTCCGCTGTCTCAATCTTGTCTTTAAAGAAGACAAGTTCATAATGTATAGTTTTCATGTGCTTTTAGTTTTTTGGGTGTATTGTTCCCCTCTATGAATGGAAAGTTTATCTCTAAGGGGTGCCTGGTCTGGTAGCACCGTGGACTAATGCATCCACTGCAGGGACCTGTGTTCGACTTATTAGTCTCTGGTTCTAATCCCGGCCCGTCTACTCAGGTTATCATCCTTGTAGGATTGATGAAATTAGGATCGTTCGGTTGATAACAAAAAACATCTTTCATTTACTACCAAGATACCCTTCTGAACGTGCACTCTACAAATACATATTATGTTACGTCCGGCCATCAGCAATTTCAGAATGATTGCTGACATTGTTCTGGTAGGTGGTGGATCTGCTCTTTATATTTGCCCGACAGAGCCTCGGAAGGAAAAAGCTGGCCAGATGATTTGGGCCCAGACATGTGCAGTGGGGGCGGGGGGTACCCAGAACATGATTAACGTATAGGTGAGGGCCCGAAGGTAGTGTAGACAGTGGTATCTGGGATGTAGACCCCACTGATTTGAATGTGGCCATTTAAATGATTTCTAGGTGCAGTGGTAAGATGGTCTTACCTGGCAGCTGGAGCTGTTGAGCAGTTAGCGAATCAGAGGGATATATAAAGGATATGGCCACTTCTTCCATGGATCAGTGACCAGGGCATGAGAGTTCCAGATTTTAATCAATTCTCACCTGAATATGTTTGGTCCCAGGCCCTGAAAAAGCTTCCAACTGATGTGCCAAGCCCCACTTCCTCCTTCACCTGTACTCCTGCTTGGGTGGTTGTGTGTATGTGAAAAAAGCTGGCACGATCAGGAGTCGTTGTGTTGTAATGCCGGCTGAAAGTGGTGGATCGAGCAGGCACTTACCTGGTTGTAGATTGTCTCTGCCTGGTTCCCTTGCAACTCTGACTCAGTATATGGATGGTGGAATATTTTGCTGAAGCCACAGTGATAGCCAGATTGTGTGGGAGAGAGTCTGTGCTTCATAATGTGGGCCTTTAAGTGGAACTTGGAGCATGGTGGTACAGTGGGACATCTGTGGTGATGGGCACTGTAGATGTGGGTCAGGTAGGGGCTGCCTGGCTCTGGAATGGTGGTGCTTGCCCCTCTCACAGCACTCGCTGGAGCAGCGTAGAGTTGATCTTGAGAAAGCCTCATATTTTCCCTTCAAGGAAAACACCCAAGCATCATAGGCTGTGCACCCAGTGCAGGCCTTTATATAAGAGGTGGTGACTCTCTTGCAGTGTGATGTTGGTTGGGGGAGGTGAGAGCAGCCTGCTCGACTCCCAGCCAGAAACAAATACTTGTCAACCTGATTGTGTGGTCAAGTTTTGCAGTTCAACCCTAACAACCATAGATGATGGGTGAAAAGGAATTTTACTAACCCTGTTAAAACTACAGACCTTTGAGCTCAGTATTGTTGGATACTTTGAGTAGAGCACTTCTGCAATCAAGAGCATCGTTATGAAGTCCATCAGAAACAGGGTTGTTGAGTCTGTTACTTCACATTTGCTTTGACACCTTTTTTTATGCCACTCCCAAAATATTCTGCCATCACCACTGACAACTTGTCAGCTACCTCAAGAATTCTTGCATTCTGTGGTAAGTGTGTTGTAGGTGAAGCCTGGAGCTCAGAATAAAACTTGAGCTCTCTTGTTGGCAGGACATCCTGTCCCTCTCTACTGTCTCCTTCCTTCGCTGGTGAAATTCTACCACTGTCCTGCCTTGTCTGCAGTGCTGCAGGTGGCTCCTGTTGCACCAGGAAATGTCCCATTCCAGAAAAGGCTCAAATAGCGCCAAAGCAGATCCTGTTGCCCAACACGACTTGAACTATTAGCTGAAAATAAAACACTGAACTCTCGTTTGTGATCTAGACGCTCTCAAATAACCTCGATGAGAGATGGAGGAAGGCAACTTATGCAGAGGCAGAAAGGAGACAGGCCCATAAACATCCGCTGGCTCATTAGGACATTGAAAATATCAAGAAGCATTGCCAAGACTAAGCCTTGAAAACCACTGCTGTTCTTGGTCCAACAAGGGAAGGTAGTCGTCATCTTCTTGGACGTGTCCTCTTGCACTCACTACAAAGGCTGATGGTGCTGAAGGCCAGACATTTTCGTGTGGTCTGAAAAGCATGGTGGGAGCCACATTTTTACAGTCGAAACACCGGCTACCTTGTTCGTTTGGCGGGGTTTGCATCAGATGCACTTATGAGAACCAGATGACGTCTGGTGATCGCGTTGTACTTTGACAAATATTCCATTGTTGGAGTTTGCGGCAACCCTTAAGTGGTACTTGGACCCATTTGAGCAGGTTCTGTCTGAGTGCCGCCTTTGTTTGCTGCTCAAGACCCATTCCATGAACGACTGTCTTCTCCCTCTCGTGCCTCCCTCTATCTCTGAAAATACAGATTTCTTTTCACAACTAAAGTCTTTGTTTTGCTCTAAAGTACCCTAAATACACACGTGTTGACAGGTTCCTTTTAACCCTGTCTTTACTGAACACCTTTGTTCGAGAGAGAACATAAATGCTTCAGAAGCTACGCTGTAGCTCGGATAACAGTTTGCAAATAACCTAGATAAGACAAGTGAAAATGTCCATTGGTCAGTCATTTTTTTAAAGTGATTTTTTTCATGGCAGACAGTTTTTGCAAGTGCAATCTTGAAAATTATTAACACAGACAGAAGGTCTGTAACACTAAGACATTGAAAAACGTTAAAAGTGCTGCTTAGTAGTAATTCATTCCTATTCTGCTGTATCAATCACTTGTCTATGTATGAAACTCTGGTACTTGTACTATTTTTCCTTTTTTCCCCTTTCTCATGTTGTTTTGTTGTGTTTTTGTTTTTCTTACTTTTGCTCATATCTCATAAGGTATCCTTGGCACTTTCTGTTTATATGAAGATATTTGAGTATTGATCATTATTATATAATCTTGAACAAAATGTAATAAACTATTGAAATACAAAAAAGTGCTGCTTACTGTACTCATTGCACAGTGCAGTGGATATTAGGATACATAAGCAAAGCGCTTCGGGAGATTTCTGATGAGCAGTACTAGCTTTGCAGAGAATTTACCGTGAATATTATGTCAAGTTCTTAAGATAAAAATCCCACATAGGATAAAATGAGGTTGAGAGTGGTGAAGCGAGGGTGCAGTGGGCCCTGATACAGAGACTCACCGGCCTGTCGACTGGGTAGGAAAAGATAAACATAATTGTGCAGTGAGCCCCCTACAGCTCTGGCCCGGTGCTTCTGCACCCTCTGTACTAATGATAGCTGTGACCGTGTGAGGTGACACAAATTCAATTTACTCCATCAGCAGTGAAGGATTTAGTATCCTTGAAAGTCTTTGAGACCAGTAAGTTCTCCATTGTCCATGTTTTCCCCCAGAATGGCCTAGGAAGAGGGAGTATCGGGCAGATTGTAGCTGTCAAAAGCAAATGAAGACCCATGAACCTGCAGTCGTCCTAACCTGTTGTAGGCCACATGTGGTTGTGGTCCTGAAGTAGTCGATAGTTCAGGTGCCCATGCATCTCTCACAGCTTGGCTGGTGTTTTAAGATGGGAATAGCAGAAGGGCCCACATGAGTGTCGGACCAAGTTGAGACTCCAAAGTCAGGGCAGCAACATGCCCTGCAGCATACCCTCACAGTGGCAGGTGAACTCTTTGTTCATTAATGTTATGCAGCAGCACTCTTACTCAACGCAACTTCACATTGTCAGACCCTTCCTCATGGCTGAATAGATTTCTTGTCTCTCAGTTTATTGCTCTTGTTTCAGTGGCTTTCCTTCTTTTTCCTGTATTTGACCCATCACCGGTTCATAGCTTATTTACCGTTATTTTGATTGGATGAGTTGTATCCTTCAACTTACATATGGGAACTTTGTTTCATTTGTGTTTTAGCACTTCTTGGAAGTTTCCTCAGTCTCTTTTTCCTTGACTGATCTCTTCCTCCTGCTTCTCACTACCACTTTCAACCCTTCAGTGTTTTTTTATTTTAATTTAATTGCTTTTGCGAGGGTCTGACAGCTGTACATTGCTACCGGGCAGCTCACTGACCCGCTTATCCATTGCTCCCTAGTCCCTCGCTTCTGTGTATTTACACAGCCGGCCCATGAATACCTTATTTTTTAATTTACTTTTTCAAAAATCTTCCACGTTAAATTAACAAAGTATAATCACAAATGTTCTTCAAAAAATTGGTTATTGCGTTTGAGGATGGCATACATCGGTAGCATTTGTGGGATGATTTTTGTTATAGTTTGCAAAAACAAATTAATACCGCCGCCCACTACACATGCATATCTGCCATTTGGGGCGAGAAAAAAAGCTTTGTCACAGCCAGTTGCCCTGCACCTACATGTGAAAAGCATGACCTTTTGACTTTGTCAATGCTTGTTTCCTGTATTCCTGCAGATTACCCCGGTTTGACCATAGCATATTGTGTTGTGTGTGTATATGAGGTAAGCAGCAGCGTTACTTAACCAGCCTCTTTTGCACTATTCCATCAAGTAAAAAAATGTAAATCCAGTATTTGTAAAGCGCGAACAGCTACCCGAAGGCATCCCGGCGCTGGGGGCCGTCGGGAAGATTAAGCAAGCTATTGCCCAGAGTCACATGGTGCTGGGCTGACCTGCCGCCGGTGCCGGGGATCGAACCGTGAGCCCCAGATTCCAGCGTCAGTCGCCCTGGCCGTGGCGCCACACCTCTTCCCTCTTCCTTAGTCCTTTTAGGAAAATCTAAGCTAGTCTTGGACAGCTTGATTTGTGCTGTGTGTAGAACTAGAACTGCCACTGCATCCCCGCCCAACCCAAGCGCTACCTAAATCAGGAGTGGATGGGCCTGCTCAGGCAGCCCAGTAGGATAGCCCTCAAGCAAATCTGTACAGTGTGAACTTGGCTTGTGCAGACAGAAGGTGCAGCCAGCTTCAGCGCAGAAGGTGCGGTAGAAATAGGCCCTGGTGTGCGACAGGATCATGGCTTCATGGGACCCATTTCCTCTGCTTATTTGCTGTTCATTGTGTTACAGCAAACAAATGATGGACGGAATGCTGACAATGCAAACATTCTCCCCCAGTCAAAAGATCTGGGTTAAATCCATCGTTCTTTTGCCCACTACGCCACCCCAGTTTGGACCCAGCCATATGCAAATCAGTCTTGACCCTGAGCCCCATGGGAACAGTCAAGACCGAACTGCCAGGCCAGGTATTCCCTGGACCGGACACAAGCATCCTGGAAAAAAAAAAAAAAAAACGGTTTCAGGGTATGTCACCCTTCTTCAGCCAGGCTAGCTTGAATCCAGTGGCACAGTGAGCAAGGGACCCATGTCTGGGCATACCCATCCCACTTAGGGCGAAAAGTGTTACAGCAAACAAATGATGGACGGAATGCTGACAATGCAAACATTCTCCCCCAGTCAAAAGATCTGGGTTAAATCCATCGTTCTTTTGCCCACTACGCCACCCCAGTTTGGACCCAGCCATATGCAAATCAGTCTTGACCCTGTGCCCCATGGGAACAGTCAAGACCGAACTGCCAGGCCAGGTCCTCCCTGTACCGGACACAAGCATCCTGGAAAAAAAAAATTAAAACGGTTTCAGGGTATGTCACCCTTCTTTAGCCAGGCTAGCTTGAATCCAGTGGCACAGTGAGCAAGGGACCCACGTCTGGGCATACCCATCCCACTTAGGGCGAAAAGTGTTACAGCAAACAAATGATGGACGGAATGCTGACAATGCAAACATTCTCCCCCAGGCATATGGCCATGTCTGAACTGGGGTGGTGGAGTGAGCTAAAGAATGATGATGGATTAAACCCAGATCAGTTGACTGGGGGTGAGTGTTTGATTTGCTCTAACGCTCCGTCCATCATCCCCTTTGGTATCGCTTTGTTCGCTCTAAGTTGGCAGGGTATGCCCAGACGTGGGTCCCTTGCTCACTTTGCCACTGGATTCAAGATAGCCTGGCTGATGAGGGTTTTGAACCCGAAACCGGTCCCAGGATGCTTGTTTCCGGTCCAGGGAAGACATGGTTTGGCAGTTCGGGCTGGACTGTTCCCATGAGGCACAGGGCCAGACTGATTTGCATATGGCCATGTCTGAACTGGGGTGGTGGAGTGAGCTAAAGAATGATGGATTAAACCCAGATCAGTTGACTGGGGGTGAGTGTTTGATTTGCTCTAACGCTCCGTCCATCATCCCCTTTGGTATCGTATTTGCTGTTCATGGCATCCTTGCTAGACCACTGTGTGCAGAGATGCACCTGTGGGAAGCAGCGCTTTGTTTACAAGGGCCTAGATAAGGGGCGTGCCCCATGGGTGCAACGGATTTGTGTGTCCCCTTTGTTCCACCCCGGGGCTCTTTGGCTACAAAATGGGCCTCAGATACCTGTGCAGCCCCTTCTGTAATAGAGATAGCGCAGGCACACGTAGTTCTGACGCTGTCCCAAAAGGGGACATGGGGTGTGGCCTCGTGCAAATCAGAGAAACACTTTGCCTCTGCGCCCTATTATGGATGATGGCACAGAGGTAAAGAGGCTTTCAGGAGGCGCACTGACTACTCCAGAAAAAGTGGGTGCACTGTCCGTGTGCCCGACTGAAGGCGCTGCGGCACTGATACTAGCCTGCACGCACAGCTTTAGATACGTTTTTTTTTTAAAATATGCTAATAAGGTATTAGGAGGAATGTCAGAACCCCTGCAGGAGCGGCCAAAAGCTGCCATTAGCCAGATTGGGTTAATGCCAGTTTGCCCCCGACCTGTACCACAGGCATCTGCCCTTCCCTACCCATGGTCAGCACTTCAGTTTCTGGAGCCAGCCCTTCTAACCATCCCAGCTGAGATGCAGCTCCTCCGGGGTTCCTGAGTGCCTTCAGCTGTTTATCATCTTAGGTCAGAGGTTATGAAAATCTCCACAGTTCAAAGCAGCGTGAGATGTATCCGCTAATGCACAGAGCAGGCCAGGCAGCCAGCATCCTTCAAGGAAAGCCCTTTGTTCAGGCCTTTTCAATAAATTAACGCGCTCTTGCTATCGGGGAGCTGGGAAGTGGCGATGGGCAGAGGAGGAAACTGCTTACAAAGGCCAGGATTGTTAATCAGAATGTTTACTTTCTTCAAACGCTCGGCCACCATTTCCCCACAATCTCTCCCTGTGTGATTACTTGTTTCTCGGTTCGTGAATTTTCAGTGCCACTGGCTGCAGACGGCCCCGGAGGGGAAGTGCTTCCTTAGGTCATGACTGGGACAAGGCGCTAGGGAGGTGCCAAGACAAACGTGGCTTAGAAGGGCATCCCGCGAACAGAGGGCCCGTGAGCGGAGTCTGGCCGCCTGGAGGGGCACCAGCGGCAGGGACCGGTTGCTGCTGCTGGAGGCTGCACAGGAGGCGGCAAACTCAGAGAGGATAGGCGCAGGGTCTCCGAGGGCGTCACTCTGATAATAAGCAGCTGGTGACACGGATGGGCCTGTAAAGATTTGATCGAGCCACTGTTTATTAGCTTCCCTGGTGTTCTCCAGGTTACCTTCTCTACCTGCTTTCACACCTTAGCACCGCCCTCCCCTCAAGCCCCTGGGAAGTTGTTTGACATCCACGGTTGTATTGTAGGAGGCAGGCCTTCATTGTGCAGATATCCTTCAGACATGTCTTCATATGTAGAGGAGCATTCTCCGCACTCTGGTGTATACATCTCTTGAACTCTTGTAGTATGTCTGGGAGAGCCTAAAGATAGAGATACAATAATGATGGAGCTAGAATTGAGCCATGTAATTGAAACTAGACATTGAGGCACAGTTTCCTATTTTGACCGTCTTTGGTAGGGTGAGAATCCGCTCAGGACTTGGTCGCCAAAGTCCATTCTGTGCTCAAACAGTGCCACCAGCCTGACGAGATCTGTGGTTTTGAAAGATCTGGCAACGCCAGGACTCACCATTGTTGATGAGGTGATGGAGACAAGTACCATGTAGGTGCTCGTCTCTGTGCTGAATCCAGACTCGACACCTGATAAGTGGAGAGGAAGGCGATTGTTATTATTGACAAATATGGTCACTTGTAGGGAGATTCAATGCTCCATGGCTTTGTCGAGCCAGGAAAGGTTAGTGAACGAGGAATTATATTGGTCCAGATTTATTTATTAAGGATGGGAATGATTTGGCCAGATGGGAGAGAGTTGGGAAAGAGTCCCTCCCCCTCGAGAATGCAAACTTTGATGCAAGTTGATTTATACGACAGATGTAGTTTGTGGATCTGAAGCAGGGTGTCAGGTCAACATTATCTTTGCTATTTTGGTTGCTCCCAGTCTGATGAGATCACCTAAGTATATATTTCTTGCCAATAACATGTTGGTGGTTATATAGTCTGATAAGTGATCTACAAAGTTCATCTCTAATTTAGGAGGCAGATAGCTGAGGTATAAGTAGATGTTTTTTTTAGGTAACAGAAAGAATTAAATATTCATAGATTCAGATGTGGTGAATGAGATGGACAGCATGACTTTGCAGTCCAGAGGATCCTTGTAGATTACCTCAGTGCCACCCCCATGGTTTAATCACCTATCTTCACGAATGATGGCATAGCCTTCACAGAAAATGGGTTGATGATCGCTTGTTTATAGTCGTTTAGCCACAATTCTGTGAGGCATAGAATGTTTAGAATCTGTCATAGATAAAGTTGGCGCAGCCATTGTGATGAGTATTTGCATAACGGGCATTTTGGAACACACTTCAGTTCAAGACAAGGAAATTGTTGCCATGATTGTATCTGAAAGAGACACGTTAGTGACAGATTCCTTACCTTAGAATATCCCCAGGCGTCAGGCTGGATCCGGAAAGTTTTTGCGTAGCAGTACCCTTGCGCGTCGGTAGGCGGCATCGTGCGGCTCCGCGTCCGTCGTCGGCGTCGTGATCGCCGGGATGACGTCGCGGGCAGTACTTAGGCGCGCCGCCCCTGCGTGCTGACGTCAGTTCTTCTTTTTCCGCGCCAGCAAGCGCAGATCCGGGAAGAGCAGTGCCCTAGTCATTTTTTGACTAACTTTTTTGGTGAATTTTTTCACTGTTTTTCTATCGAATCGACTTCAAGGTGTCGTAGGGATGCCCGGGTTTAAACGTTGCGGCGCCTGTGCTCGGATGATGTCCATCACAGACCCGCATCGGGAGTGTATCTTCTGCCTCGGCCGAGGCCACGACACGGAGTCTTGTTCCGACTGCCGGGCCCTCAACCCGAAAGCTTTGCGAGAGCAGTCTCGAAAGCTCCTCGAGGCCCGGCATTCGGCTCCGCGCAAGCCCCGGTCGCGTGAGAGGTCCAGGGGTCGATCGCGGAGTCCACACCGGTCGTCGGCATCGAAGTCTTCTTCGTCCGGTAAGTCCAAACACAAAAAGTCCAAAAAGCATCGTCGCTCTAGGACTTCGCCTCGCCGGTCTCGCGACTCGGCTGAGGCCCCTCCCGGCACGGTCCCCGCCCCCGCGGCCCCGGACATGCCTGTGGAGCCGCCCCCGCAATACCCGTCATTCCCGGGTTCAGGGGCGGATCCGGCCCAAGTACAGGAATTCCTGTCAGCCATGGCCCGCCTCTTCGGGCCTCCAGGTCCCTCCGGTGCGCCTTCGGGCCCCGCGGGCCCTGATGGGGTTGCTCCGGCGTCGCCGACGGCTCCGGCCCCGGCGTTGCCCGTGCCTCCAGCCTCGATCCCGGCTCCGGCCCCGGCCTCGATCCCGGCTCCACAACCCCCATCGACGCCGGTCGACCTAACGACACCTCCGCCGGCGCCGATGTCTCCGGTGCCGTTCTCGACGCCGCCTGGGGCTCCGGGCGGCGACGTCCCCCAGTTCCTTCCGGAACGACGTCGCTCGACGCCGGTTCCGGCGCCGATGGGACCTTGGGTCCCAAATGTCCCTCCTCCTCCTTATTTTGAACCAGAGGAGGACCAGGAGGACTGGGAGGGGTCTGATGACCCTCTGACACAACAGTGTCAGTACGATGAGGACTGGACAGAGGGTCTAGGGGATGCCAGTGGTCTAGATACTTCCCCTGACACTGGCATGCTGTCTCCTCCCGTGGCTACGGAGGAGGGAGCCAATTTTGCAACGGTGTTGCGTAGGGCGGCTGGGGCCTTACGTCTCCAACTCCCTACTGTGGCGGTCAAGACTAACATCTTGACAGAGGTGCTTCAGCCGGCAGCCTCCTCTACGGAGACTGTGCTGCCGTTTAACGACGCCCTCACTGACGTTCTTTTGGGCGCCTGTTCCAAGCCCAACACAGGGGCTCCTGTGGATAGGAACGTGTCCCGACGCCATCGCCCAGCTCCGGGCGACCCCCTGTTTCTCTGTCCACCCCACTCCTGAGAGCTTGGTTGTCCAAGCCTCCGCTTCCCAAACCGCCTTCCCTACCGCCCCTCCGGATAGGGAATCCAAACGCCTGGATCAATTTGGGAAGAAGGGTTTTTCTTCCTCCAGTGCTGGCTTGCGGTCCATCAACACCGCTTGTCTTTTGGGCCGATATACCCACTCCTTGTGGGATTCGGTGGCGACTGTTTTGCCCCAGTGTTCTGAGGAGGTCCAGACACTGCTTTCCCGCGCCATTGCGGAAGGAAGGGATGCGGCCCAATACACGATACGATGTGGCCTTGATACCGCCGACTCGCTGGGCAGGTCTATTGCAACGACGGTGGCGCTGCGACGCCACGCCTGGCTGAGAACCACTGGTTTTTCAGGGGATGTCCAGAATACTCTCATGGACATGCCCTTTGATGGAGTCGGTCTTTTTGGGTCCAAAGCAGACCATGCGTTGGAGCGCTTTAAGGACTCACGGGCTACTGCCAAGTCCCTGGGCCTTTCTGCTACACGCCCTCCGCTGACTTCTGCTTTTCGCCCCTATCGTGGCCACGTTAGGGGCGCCCCTTCACGTCAGCAGCCCAGCCACCGGCCCGCGCAGCAGGCGTCTTCGCGTGGCCGAGGACGTGGATTCCGCCGTGGCGGATCGGGCAACCAGCGTGCGGGTCAGGCCACCACCTCCAACCCGTCCGCGGCCTCCAAGCCCTCCTAGTCCCTCCTTTCAGGTGCACAGCACGCCAGTAGGGGCAGGGTCCGCCATCACCTTCCCCACTGGCGTACCATCACCTCGGACAGGTGGGTCTTGGACATTGTCCGAAGGGGCTACTCCCTCCCCTTCGAGACCACCCCCCAGCCATGCCACCTCAATTCCACCGCATGTCAGGGGATCACTTGGTACTTCTGCAGAAGGAAGTCACGGCCCTCTTGGCCAAGAGGGCCATCGAGCATGTTCCGACCCCAGAAGTAGGGCGTGGTTGCTACTCCCACTACTTCCTGGTGCCCAAAAGGACAAGGAGGACATGCGTCCTATCTTGGACCTCCGGAACGTCAATCGCTTCCTCCGGAAGGAGAAGTTCAAGATGCTCACCCTAGCTCAGGTCTTGACTGCCCTCGACCCTGGAGACTGGTTGGTAGCGTTGGACTTGCACACGTTTACAAAGCATTACTGCCTTGACAGTCCGGTCCGGAGGGACGGCTTCTTTGGCCGTTCTGTCCTCCAGGACTTCCTTGTCTGATCTTTGTTCGCAGACCCACCACCGGGGTTGGTATTGCTGGGGTATCTATTCTAAGGTAAGGAATCTGTCACTAACGTGTCTCTTTCAGATGCACAAGTTACTAACTTGTGTAACGATATATCTGTAAGAGACAGTAGTTAGTGACAGATTCCTACCGCCCACCCATCCTCCCCGTTCTGCAAACTGATTTCTAGGGTTAAGGACATCCCTTTCAGGGCCCTAGTATTTTTCAGACACCTATGTCAGCTTCTTGCATGGCTCTGCGTTCCTGGCGCGGAAAGTCGTGTACAGAACTGACGTCAGCGCGCAGGGCGGCGCCTAAGTACTGCCCGCGACGTCATCCCGGCGATCACGACGACGGACGCGGAGCCGCACGACGCCGCCTACCGACGCGCAAGGGTACTGCTACGCAAAAACTTTCCGGATCCACCCTGACGCCTGGGGATATTCTAAGGTAAGGAATCTGTCACTAACTACTGTCTCTTACAGATATATCGTTACACAAGTTAGTAACTTGTGCTTCAATTAGCGATCGGTTCTCATCTTATGGTTATGAAGTTACTGAGGTTTGCACATTTTTTGTCGGGAGAAAATTTTAGTTTAGGACAAGGGGATCGGCATGGGGTTCTTGTTGTTTTGCTATTGAGAGGAGAGGGTGGAGTCAGAGGTATGAAGAATATGGTGGATTCGAGCCAGAGCTATGCAGGCTGCTTATCAACAGAGAACTTGGCATGGAGTTGGTGATGGGAGATCAGTAATTCCAATTAAACGATCCTCCCACAGTGTAGAAAAAGTGTGCGGACAAGCTGCCTATTGGAGTAACATAAGGTCGTACATGGGATAGGGAAAGAGTCAGTTTAGTGAGGTAAAAACCAGCTGCATGGACCAGTCTCTGTAATGAGTCGACCAATTAGGTGCTAAAATTGCCTGATACAGTGAGGAGCAATCAATGATTTATAGAAAATTGATCGAGACTGATGAGGTGCAAACTTGCAGCCTGAACTGGTCTCTCGATGAAGAGAACTCAAGAGATACAGGCTTGTAGCAGCAGTTCAGATTGATTGATCAATTGTGGCCTAATAATTATTGGTAATTTCCTAATAGGAATGTGGTTGAAATCCATTTGCACCATGAAAGTTTAAGATATAGATGAGAATTCGGGAAGACTCTTGAGTAATGAGTTTTACTAGATGTGTGGCTGCAGTCAGGATGAAATTACGTATATTAAGAATAATCACAGGTTGGGTTGAGCTTGTCTGAAAATATTATTCTTTGGCATATGCATGCAGCTGGACAGCGAATATTGAATTTGATGTTGGTTATGCCGGAAGGTTGGTGAGATAGAAGCAGGAAAGGGGAGGGAGTTGCTCAGTGGTAGTTATCAAGGAAAGACCGGTGATAGAGGGCATAGCTAGGTACGAATCAGAGGAGAGGTCTAGTTGTTGCAAAAAAGAGAAGTAGCCGTTGGGAGATGAAGTTTGAAATGGCAGTTCTTCCATTTTTCGCAACTGCGTGGTCTAGCGCTGGCTGTGTGAGGAGTGCAGTCATACTTGATGCCAAGACCTACACACTCATCACAGCAAGCTGGACTATGTGAATATGCTGGAATCTACAAACATCTCACCAGAAGACAGACAGACAATCCCGAACTCCGCTGCCATAATCTCTCCTAATCTCCCACACCGCACACACATCACACCATACCTCAAGGAGCTCCACTGGATCCCCATACACAAACGAAGACAAGTCAAAGTCCTCACCCACACCGTCCAGGCATTGCATGGCTCTCGCCCAGCGTACCTCAAAAACCGCATCTGCTTTCACAAACCCTCCAAGACTCAGATAGGAGCCAATGGGTTGAGAACCGCTAGGTATGGATCAGAACAGGAAGAGCCCTCCTTCAGGACAGATAAGCCACTGCCACCAAGCTGAAGTGACAAGGCCAGACCAGAAGGGCAGGACCAAAGCTTGAGGTGACTGCCACCAAGCATGTGCATGAAGAAGGTGCTGCACCCCAAGATGGACACGCTTTGGGCGCAGTCTGGTGCCCGATGGTGGCAGAGGTGACCGAGCTATGAAGTAGGCATTGTCCTCCAGGATGGAAGGTGAGGGGTTGTGGTAGTATTTATTTATATAAAGTTTTATATAACGCGGATGTGACCCAAGCGGGTATCAGAGCGCTTAACAGATGATCAAGGTACAAAGAGTTGCAGGTAAAAAACAACAGTGAGAGGCAAGATACTTGGATAGATAGGGGAGCAATATAATATGCCACGGCAAAAGGAAATAGAAGAACATATAAGTGCAACAGACAAATATAGGGGTTGAGCACAAACCAAAGTCACAGACCTAGTATGTGGAAAAATAAAACCGATGAAGTAGCGTTAATCAGGGCGAGGCAGTCCGTGGAGAAGGAGAAAAGCCGGCAAGTAGCGGAACCAACCACGAATGGTACCTGGTGGGGGTAGGTGCCGTCAAACAAGGGCGTTCATCCATAGAGCTTTCACTTCTTTTTTGAAAGATGACGTAGAGGGAGTCAGTATGATGTGCGGAAGCAGGGAGTTCCAGATTCTCTGGGCGATGCCCGAGAATGCCCGATTATAGGTTTTCTTTTTATGGAATTTCTGAGGTTTCAGCAGCAGGGTGCTGGAACTCCTATAAGATCGGCTCCCACCAGAAAGCTCCAGTTTTTGGGCTAGGTACAGAGGGGTGTTAAAGTGAAGGGCCTTGTGAGTCATGCACGCAATCTTAAGATGAATCCTAGCCTCCAGTAGCTGGGGCCCGATGGGAGTAAACCTTAGCATAGTGTAAGACCAGGAGATGTGAAGTGAAAAAAATCCAGTAATGGATGGAGTCAATCAATCAGGGATTTGTAGAGCGCACTACTCACCCATGCGGGTCTCAAGGCGTTGAGTGGAAGCCTAGTTGCTGAGCACTGCGGACCATTTGGGTTAATTGTATAAGTTTGTGGGCCATTAGCAGCAGATTATAAGTTGGTTTAGGAGGAGCTGAAGCAGAAACCCCACTCATTCAGTCGGCTATCTTGATTCATTAAGTCGGCTATCTTGATTCATTAAGTTGAAGTGCCTTAAATCCAGTTCTGACATTGATAGGGAGCCAAAGACCGTGTCTAGGGATATTTTGTTATAAGTTTTAGTGCCTTCTGACACCCTAAAAAGTGCATTCTTTCTGGAAGAGCAACCACTTTGAGATTAACTACAGTTCATTAGCTCTGGACTACATTTTATTTTAAGCCTAATTTAAGCCTATTTTAGGTTAATCTTGAAGAAGTTGTTAAGCAGTATGGCAATAGTGCTCCAAGTCTTAGACGTGTAAGACTTGATTTTTCTCCCTAGATCTGAAGAATGCGTGCTCCACATCCCCATTAGGTTGAGCCACAGGGTATTCCTCTGATGTGTAGTGGCTGAAGAGCACTGCAGGCTCACTGAGCTGTTGCCCAGCCTTATGTCTTCGCATAGGGTCTTGTTGTCACAGCTCGGTATCTCAGAGGTAGGAATATGCATTTCTCTATCTACACGGCCTTGTTGGTCAACCCCAAGAAACACTTTACCACATCATTTTACCATATTTCCCTTGCTGTACCACCACCTTCAATTTATGAAGTGGTTCTGGGCATTGTAACACCCCATGCCTCCTATGCAGAAGTGACTGCACATGACCATCTTTTTTGGCCACTAACCTCACTCGTGGATGTTCCTTTTCTAGCCTCTAGGACCTCTTCACACTTTAAATTTTTGGTCTGTCTGGCCAGCAGTGAAAGATGAACTTTCACTTGAGAATTGCAATTCCAGTGGAATTAGTTTGGTAGACCTATTGAACCTGACGTTTTCCAGTTACCTGCCTTCAGACGTTCATTAGTGAATGGTGAGAGAAAAATTGCCGAAGGGCAAGACTTTCAGATTCACTTTGTCACAATAGTTCTATTGATAAATAAATCTTTTATTTTGATTGAGAGCAAAATTTGGCGATCAGTCAATCAGTGGGGATTTTTTGCAGGAATATTGTAGCATATCAACTTTCAACTACTTCAATCTATTCACCTACGACGGGTCTCCTTTCACCCATCTGCTGTGGCCTGGCAAGTCCAAATCTGTATAAACATACTACAGGTGTGCAACATATATATCTATAAGCAATGCAGTATGGAATTTAAGAAGTGAGGTGCAGGAGCTGTTGAGACCTGCTTCTGAAGGCTGGAGGACCGGGGTCTTCTCTGAAGCACAGAATTTGTGTTTCTTACCGTTTGAGGCTTGAGAGAAACCCCATTTGCATAATGTTACTGCTCATGATAGATTTACAGGAATTCCCTTTCTGTGAACCAAAAGAAAAATGAAGACTGAGAATTTGTCAAGGGAAAGGGAAGTGGCTCTGTAATTGCTCGGTTTACTGTAAACACTATGCATTGCATTTCGTGTTCCTCCAATCATGGAGAAGTACCAATCCCAATGTTATGTCTTTACAGCATGAGTCTTGGCATCAGTGCAGGCTGTTATCAGACTATAGGTCTCACCAGATCTCCCTTATAAAGGCTGAGATGGAACTTTATGCCAAAGTCCTACCAAATGGGCTCCTCTATGTGCTAAGCAACTTGATCCATCCGGAGCAGAGGGGTTTATCCCACATCGCAGCACTGGACGCTGCATATACAAAGTACACGTGGCCTTGACATATCTGCATCACCTGAAGGACTGCAGTGACCTTATGCTTATGGATTTTTAAAAAGCATTTGACTCCTTGGACTGGCGCTTCCTCGAGGGGTTGTTTCAAAAATATTTGAATTGGCCCCAGGTTCTTGTCACACGGTCTGATTCTATATCTGCACCCACCGGTCCAGGCCTGTCCTTTGTCACCCCTCCTCTTTGCTTTGGCCGTAGAACCTCAAGGTGCTGTGGATTTGATGTCCTGCTTAGATTTGGGATATATTTGGGGTGTGGCGCTGGAAGATAGGATTGCCCTCTATGCAGATAGTATCCTTTTGTGTTTCTCTCGCCCCCTCTCTCACTGGATCTCGTCTAAATTAAGTGCAGGACCTCAAAGGAGAGGCATCTGCCCTCCAAGTTCATTGGTTCAAGTCCCTTCTGGTTCTGCTGCGGGAGATAACGAAGATGTGGACTGGCAGTCACGCCTGCTGATCCACAGACTCCGCTTCCAATATCTTCATAGTTCCCCGGAACCGTCTTGGAGCCTTAACTTCAGGCTGCTAATGCTGAAAACAAGAAATGATCTTAATAGATGGTCCAAACTCTCGCTCAACTTCCTGGGCAGGGTAGGCCTGGTCTTACCACGGCTTTCATATGGGCTCCAGAATTTTCCACTAATTATCCCCCAGAGCTGGTTTCGAGAACTGCTCTCCGGGGTCCAATCTTTTCTCTGAGTTAACCATCCCGCTGCTTAGCTTTTGGCGAGGGTGTCCATTCAACTCGTGATAGTGATATGAGCCATCACAAGTTTAAATGTATGTTTTTATTACTGGGCATCACAGGTCCTGGTGCTGAACATCTGGCTGAACTGTGGGCCATGCGATCCCCTTTTTCGAGCGGCGATGGCACTAGCGGGGTCCAGATAATGTTTTGGAGCTGCTCTATGGGTCTCCTATCCCACATGGCCTTTCTAGGGTTACCAAGTTCTATTGCGTGGAGTTAGGCACTAGTTGGGACCAGAGAATTACATTCGAAACACCATTATGGCAGGGCCGTTGGTTAAAATATTGCACACAGCTTCTCGGGATATTGAAGGTTGCTGACTTCTGGTAAAATATACGAATGAAGTCCTTCCGGAGTCTCTAGACTGATTTGAATTC
Organism: Calotriton arnoldi; assembly: GCA_963921515.1. Classification (NCBI taxonomy): domain Eukaryota; kingdom Metazoa; phylum Chordata; class Amphibia; order Caudata; family Salamandridae; genus Calotriton; species Calotriton arnoldi. The sequence continues at coordinate 1,232,724 of CAWUFW010005387.1, read as the reverse complement.
TACAAATCCCAGTTGTACAGATACTTGCAGCTGCGCTATGCACTCACACGACCAGGGTTTCCTTTCTGACATACCCAAATGCAGTGCTGGAAGCAAAGCCCCTTATGGGGTCCTTTAGGGAAACGGGGGTTATCTCGATTTATAAGTCATTGGTCATTAATTCCTCCGGCCTCTTTTCAGGACTGAAGGCAGGGTGGGAGGTATGGCTGGGTCCCCCGATCCGATGATAGTGACTGGAGAGCTACAAGTATGGCTCCACGGGTGCTTCTCATTTCCTCATGATTCCGACCCATACAGCATAAGTATTTACATGTTACTTACCTCACACCCAAGAAGTTGTGATGGACACAGAAGCTCCATGCGCCCACATGCTTCTGTTGCCCAGAGATGGAGTGGGGGTGTCCTGTCATTCCAACATACTGCCCGGGATTTTTACCACCTTATCGAAAGTTCTCTGAAGACCCCTCACCCCAGAATACTTTGAATAGTATCCTGGAGGACTTGGAGGGCTGCAAAGGAGAACGTCCCCTAGTCTGGATGTGAACCATAATTGCTAAAAGAGACATTGCGAGGCACTGGAACTCTGTGACATCTGCCCTGGTTGAGTGGCGTTTGGCCATGGACTGGTGCATGAAGCCATAGGGCCCTAAGAATATGGCGTTAGGCTGCCCCAAAAACATAGGAAAGTTTGGGAGAAATAGTAGGCTTATGCTGTTTTAAGAGGACAATGTGCATAGTGACTCATGATATATGTCGATTGCAAGACAATTTATACTGTGGTTGTTCTGTTTGTGCAAGTGCACTTCAACAGTTCCTCTTAGTGAATTAGGATGTAGAATTTGGGAAAGCAAACTCCTGATATATATTTTTTTTCTAACGGTAATTGCACGTTTTTGAATCAGGCAGTTGTGGAATAACTTGATAAAGGCTGATTAGTGGATTTTACAATAAAATGTAATTCAGAGCATGATATAGAATTGAAACGTAGCGCTTATAGCAATCAGTTATAGCGATTTATCAGACCGAAAAATAACACAAGACCTTCCTGAATTTTACACACATTAAGAACGCTGCAGGTTCACTGCTGGCTAAAGTATGACAGCTTAAAGTACTGTTAATTTTATATGTCCATATTGGCCCCCAGCCGCTCGGCCATCTGAATCTTGTGTGGATTGTGTGGGCCATAAAAAGATTACATTAGCTCATAGAAAAAACATAGGCAATTAAAAAGAAAAAGTTATAACCTTGAAAGTCTCCTGAACAGATGAGACTCAGTTCAGTTTCCATGATGTAATACTTTTACACAGAAGTGACTGTGACCCATGCTGGACGACAAACCAGAGCAACACTGCAGGAGGCATTCGCTAGAACGAGGCTCCTATTGCACTGTACAGGATTAGACCCTGCACGCTGACCATGTGAAGACCACATTGACACTACATTAACTTAACAGGGTCACAGCTTGGACTGTTCCTGACCGTCCTAATAGTCCCACCAATACATGGGAGGGGTTATTGGTGGAAGTAGCGGCACGTTGCGCGTGTCCCACAAATTCCAAAACTTCCTGTCACTGAAATGTGAGGAAATTCTGTATTTTGAACCAAAGTTTGACATTTTTAGGGCATTCTATGTAAAAAATAAATAAATGGGTGATGGCACCCACACAAGCCACTCCATCCAGGACTCTCCGGTGTATCTAGTTTTCAGAAATGTTTCGGGTTGGTAGGATTCCATAAGTACCAGCTGACCCAGACCCCAAATACTGCAGCCACCCACATCCTAAAAATCAGCCTAATACCAAGCTTCTCTCTTGGGCTTTTCAGTTGCGTTCTGGGGTTAGGGTGATAGGCCCATCCACTCTTGTGGGGTACCATTTTTTGTTGATTGTGCCGGCATGTCCTGTGTTCTCCCCGAAGTATTAGGCCACTGTGTGCTACAGTGACATTTCCAAATGTTGTAAGTGAAATTTTAGTTATTCATTGTCTGCCTGTGTCTCTTAGTTCCAAACTGTGGTAAACTGTAGGCATACTTACCATTCCACTGTGAAGAGTGGGGGCAGAAGACGATTTCTCTTTTATCAAAGTGTATCTTTTTTTCACTAGAAGTGCATTCCTCACTAGAGATTTCTATCAGAAGACAGGACGGAATTTTCTAGTCCACCCCCCCCCCCTTCCAATATATGTATTCCTGTCACTCTAAGCCCTCGCAATCAACACCGAAAGTCAAATAGACGCATTGATGCTGATCTGTGGCCTAGTTTACACGTATGTATGTAGGTATGTTTGTCTGTATGGGGTATTTCTATAGCGGGAACCTAGCCAAAAGGCAGAGGAGCGCTGCACATGGTCAAAGAACCTTTTTTAGTTTCGGAGTAGCATGCTACTCACCGAAAAGCGCGTCGTCAGGAGGTAGTAAGCGCTATTTAAATACAATGGCAATTACAATAAAATCAACGAGTGATAGGAGAGGTTTCTGGACTGTTAATGCATTGTGAAGTAGTGTTCTTTAAACAGTTGAGTCTTCAACTCTTCTAAATTGGAGCCGCACTGGGGCGGTCCTGGACACTGGGGTATTGTTCCAGGTCCTGGGGGCATCCATAGAAAAAAAGAGCAGTTTCACATGGGAACTGGGGACGTCCGAGTGATAAAGATATGCGTGCCTTTGCAATGTAACCAACGAGGAATGCTGCGAAGGACTGTTTGCATTAGAAACAACATGTTGGCCATTTATTTCCTAGCCACCCCATCACAAGCTGGACTGTATCTCAAATAATGGTCAGCTCGGTGTAGCGCGGGATGTGACCTGATGCTCAGGGACGAGGGAAGAGAATTCTGTCACCACGAAGAATGCCCCCCACCCCCCTTCTTACTTACTACTGAAACAAACACGTGACCCTCGCTCTCAACGCACCACTCCCTCCCCGACATAATGTCCACATCTGATATGTACAGATGTAAAACAGCATTTAATCACCCGAAGATGCCAGTAAATTGAGTGATGTGAAACAAAGCTGTCATGACGGGTCCCATCTGTGTCCAGTAGGGGGCAGTGCTTGCCTGTGCTTTCTTACCTGTTGGGTCTGCAGCACCTCTGGCTGTCGGCAGATACATTCGCTGGTGGCCGTATAACCGGCCGCACCGCACCGCACCTCTCTGGAGCCCACTGCCCAGGCACGGACAGGCTGGTGCTGCAGAGATTTTTCTGCCATCATAAAATACATTATTTTAAATTATGTATCTACTTATTGGGGCCATATGTTCAGTAGAGCCCTCATTCGTCACGAGCCTTGGATTTAGACCCAACAGAGCACCAAGTAAAATAAAAAAAATAAAAACAAACTTATTTATAAAGAGAGGATCCCCGTTCATATATTCGTCTTTTCTTTTTGTCTGTCTAAAGCAGTTCGCTCCTTTATTAAAAAAATAAATAGTCTACGCGTGTTACTCCATTTTGCCTCACCGACCATCTTCTTAATTCGCTGCATTGTGACCTTATGCTATGCAACTATACAGTTTTTCTTGAAGGTATCATAAGAAAAAAATGCCAACAGTTTTCAAGATTTTAGATTTTGGGGTTTCTTTCTGCTTTTCCATCATGCACATAATGCCACGTAGTGATGTAATTTCCTGTAACTTTGTATTTAGCTGAAAAATAGCTAGTGGGCAATAAGTAGGTTAGGTTAACCCAGATGGTGCTGATACACTTGTGATTGATGTAACGGTATGTATAGTTCTGCACTCACCATGAAGTATACTTTTATGCACCATAAACATTTACATGAGAAGCATTAGCTTTCAGTAAAATCGTCGAATGTTTTCCCCATGGTTCAGTGGCATGAACCTAAGGCCACTCACTGTGTGACCTTCAGCAGCAGACTGTTCTGTTTCATTGGCTAGCCCATGAATGAAACCAGTTTCATAGGTTCATGGTGATTGCAACTTGACTGATTTTTATAGCAATCCAGTGGATTTTTTTAAAAATCAAAATGTCCACCTGGTAGTACTTGGGATTTTGTTACTGTGACCTGTTACCTGCTCTGTTAGAAGTATCATACTTGCCAGTGAGAACTCCTCTTTACTGCCTCTGTTGGTGTCTTACATTGTACCTGAATCATAGCTGGCAAGCTTCCCAGCTCCATGTGTGATGTGCCGCTCTAGTCCGGCTGCTGCTGAAGGCTGATCGGAGTTTGGCTTAGTAGAACAAAGTCATCAACGTATTGGATACATAGCAGAGGTTCATCAGCTAGTTTGGGAGGATCGCACACCACTTAAGATAGCCGATTGTCATAGTCGGCCATATATATGTTTTATAGGCATGTGGCTTAAACGCACCCCTGTTTTTGGACCTTTTGAGTGGGGAGCTTGTGAGTGGTTCTGTGGCCGTCACCGACCTTGATTTGGGCCCAAGTACAAATTAATAACAGCTTCCAATAGTTTTGATGGCACTTCCCAATTGGACATTTTTGCCCAGAGGCGACCCCTTGTTACCCTGTCGAAAGCTGCTTTCAGATCCACAAAACAAGTGTAGAGTTTGGAACTTTTGAATTGGGCTTTTTCTACGCGGATGCTGACTGTTCAGAGATTGGTTGTTGTATTCATGCTCGCTCTGAAGCCTGTCTGTGTTTTTGGAATGATTGTGGAAGAAACCCAAGCTTCCAAATCTATCAAAAGTTTGGAGGAGTAGATCTTTGCTTCACCGTCAATAAGGGCAATCAGTCTGTAGTTTGTAGGATTGGACTGCGAGCCTGGTTGGTAAATGGGATGAAGAATGCTACCACGCGAGGATGCCGGTATGGAGTTGGTGACGAAGCTGTAATTGAACAGTGGGGTTAGATGAGAGGCCCAGAATGATTGATCTTGTTTGAATAGAGCATTTTGGTACCGTTCGGGCCTGGGGCCCCCTCAGATCTGAGTCGCTTAAGGATGTGCAGGACCTGCAGATCGGCCAAACACGGGCCATCTGATTGGGTGGATGTTGGATCCTCCATTATGATGGTTTAAACATGGTGCCCTGGCGTGACCAATGCGGTTCAGGAAGAATGGACAGGGTTGTCCAAGGTGTGAACAGCTGCTATGTGTGCTACCCAGTCTGCTACAGTGATGCCAGCATTGTGGTGGCGATGGCTCCCATTTGCAAGTTTGATTTTGACCCAGAATAATTTACTGTTTTTCTGTTTGCTCGTATGGAGAAGGTTTATCCCCCAGTGGCAACTCCTCCGCTAAGGCGGAAGAGCGTCGCCCCACTGCTTTTAAGCAGTGTAACTAAAGGAAAAATAAAATGATAATAACTGAATGTTACTATCATTTTATTTGTTCCTGCTGCTTTGCAAGCGGCGCTTCTTTGCTTTCACAGCAGGGCAGGGAGGAGTGGTTTGCCCACTCCACGTGCGCATGAGTTTTTGGCCGGCCCTCTTGGGCCAAACATTCATGTAAACTTTGCATATTCTCCACGCAGGCTGCATTACAGCCTGCGTGGAGAACATGTTCAGACCCCCATTCTCTGGCTGAGCTTTGCACCACTGCGCTAAGACCAATCACAACGCTGCATTGCAGCGTTGTGATTGGTCAGGGGAGCCTGGGTGCTTCCTTGTTCCTGTTGAGTCCTGACACGGAGGAGAGACTGCAGAGACGCGGCGGCGATAAGGTAAGGTTTATTTATTACATTTACATTCCACCACCCTGCCTCACCACCCCCGATCCGTGCAGGCTACCACTGTTATCCATAGTTGTCTGGTGGGAGGTTTAAGCCAACCAAATGGCTTTTCTGTAAGCTTGCCTCAATGAGGAATGCTTCTTCCTCGAGTCTTGATTAATCTGAGGGTCTGCTTTAAGGGCCCATCAGATCTCCCTGTTTAGCTGCCTCTTCTTCAGTAGTAGTAGTAAGGGGGTGAACCAGTCTGCCTCACCCGGATAGTGTCTTTCTTTGGGAAGGATTTTGTTGAGAAGGTGGAGGTGAGGGAGGTGACACAGGACTCCCAGGCCTGTGCTGGACTTGTGTGTTGAATTGAGCTTGAGTGCTCAGTTTTCAAATGGGCTCTTGCAAAGTCCATGATCTCCTCTGCGGCTCTGACCATGTGAGACGTTTTAAATTGAAGGCCCTGGGAAATGTTAGTAAGTCGTTCGCATGTAGGGCCCTTGGTGGACAAATCGATAGCTTGACGTGCTGGGGAAAGTGATCGCTCTCCAACCTAACGGTTATGCCATAGTAATTAATCATTGGAAACATCTCGGCATCTGCCAGTGTGTAATCCAGGATTGCGTTTGTTTTATGTGACAGCCTTGTGTAAGCTGCCGGTTGGTCCTGGGGAGGAGTCCATTTATTGTGAAAAACCGATACTTTCTAGGGCCCAAATACATGACTTTCCATGCCAGTTGGTTCTGTAGTAATTTGAAATAATTACTGGCACAATGTGTTGCATGTGTTTGACGCTCTTCGGGCGTCAGAGATCTACTTTACATTAAGTGCGTATTGAAGTCCCCTGACAATACCAGATGTGGTTGCGGAAAGGTGAATTGAAGGGATTTAAGCCGGGCGGTCAAGGTTTTCATTTTGTCAGCTTTGCTCTTGTTGCCTGGATGAATGTATAGATTGAATACTAAAAGGCTGAAGTCAGTTTGTGCTGAGGAAGCGGACAGACGCATTGAGCCCAGGAGAGGCCCAGGTCTGGGTGTTCTTGCTCCCACTGTAGGTGGAGAGTCCGCCTGTGGCTCTTACTGCCTGGTTCAATTTGGTTGCTTCAGTATGCCATTCTTTGAAGCCGAACAGTGGTGTAGGTGTTTGCGACCAGGTGTCCTGCAATAGCAGGATGTCGACATTGTGTGAAAGTAGTGGAGTCATTCTCACCCACCTTGCCACTAAGGCCATTCACATTGCAGGAACACTGCAATTGTTCAGTGCTGGGACCCTCTTGCCTTCGAGTTCATCCGTCCCGACTCACCCTAAAGGGGAACCCCTGCTGTGCTTGAAGGGTGACGAGCCTTGTGTGTGATGACACTCCTAGCGAGCCTGGTTGCTGGTTACTTGAGATTTGCAAAAGAGCTCTGTGTTCACTTAAGTCGGTTTCACCTATTGCCCCCCTTAATACTCCATTTGTTGGAATCAGCCTCTTGTGTGACAGTCCCTGCGAGGGAAGTAGGGGTGGGCTGGCCTAAAGTACTGTAACAGCAGTCTGTGCTCTCATTGGTTTGTGACTGCCTGTCCGCCATATTTGGGCACAGGGCGGGCTCGGTTTTCTTAATTATAGAGGTGAGTAAGAATTGTTTTTTGCTTCATCTGATTCTTGTGCTTTTCCTTTTTAGGGGGCCAGAGAAACCTTTGAGAACTACTACAGGAAACAGAGACGAAAACAGGCCAGGCTGGTGCTTCAGCCACCTTCAAACATGGTAAGTGTTTCTGCCCGTGACTTCACTTGCATTGCTGGAGGGTGTGTGTGCGGCAGTGAACTCCTGGCACCTGTTAACTGCTTTTCGCTTGTTTCGTTGACGTGTATAGCCTCTCAGAAAAGGCTGACAGATAGGGGGACAGATCACCATTATCTGTCCCCCTAACCATGTGTTGTGCGCTTTTATCATTCACATACCTCTCATACACACATGCATACACTCTAGGGTGGCCAGGGATGCCGGATTTGCTGGGGAAGTCCTACTTTTTCAACATCTGACCTGGCAAATTCCTAAAAATGTAATACTTGCCCAGGTTTTTCAAAGAGGGTCTACTCAGTACAGAGAGAAACACGCCTTTGTGTAGTAGCGCATGGTTAGTAAGCCACCTTATCAGAAAGCAATTTATTTAACATAAATCATGCAGTGTCTAAACGTAATTTCCCCTTACTGCCTCTGTGAATGCCAGTCATTCTGTGCCCATGTCGCTGCAGAATTGTAGTTCTACTTCCAGGTTTGTGTCCTGTCTCTGTTCTTGGTTATCAAAATCTGGTTACGCGAATAATACATACATACATACATACTTTCTTTTCGGAGTCATTGAGGTTAAAACAGTAAATAAAACTTTTTAAATAATTCGTGTTTGGGCCATTAAACATTTTGTTTGGCAGATCTCAGTGGCCCAGGACTGTTAGAAACTTTAGGACCCGTTCTAGGGTCCAGTGCACTCTTCACAACAAGCATGGTGCGCACGTCACAATGTTTTTTTTTTTGTCATGTTCAAGTAGGGACAAGAATATAATTAAATCACCTGGGTTTAGTAGAAAACGTTTTGTCCTGTGATCAGAAAAGCCATCGCCAACATACGTTGCTAAATGTGTTTATTCTTATATTACATTTTAAATTGTGTGTTCTCTTTGAGTAGAGGCTGAGAAGAAGCCTGTTTGCCTCACTAAACTCAGAGCAGTATTCCAAACAAAATGGTGTAAGCGTCGCAGATAAGTTTGCTGCTGTTTTTACTTGCACTGCCCTGCTAGTGTGTTCATATCCGTGCATTAGCATTTTATGTTAAAAGGAGGAGCACTGCTGTTGTTGCTGGCTGCTCAGGAGATGGTCTTTCATGTAAACATTCATCTTTTTATTCACTAGAATAAGCAACTGCAAAGAGTGGCTTATGGTAAAGGTTATCCCCCATTTAAAATTAAAATGTATTTTTACTCACCCTAATAATTGTACCTGTTGGGATACAACATATATCCATCCCTTTTGGGAAGCATTTTACTGCCACTTCAAAGTCTTATCTGGAGCGGTCTGTAAGGTTGGATGAAAGGTCACATGCCTCCACCCTTGGTTACCTGCTTGAAACGCTGTATGCGTGGGCACCAGTAGATAAATGCCAATCAATGGAGTAAAACCTCCTCTTGGTGTCTTCAGAAATAGACTTGAACTAAAACCACGTCCAGCAGTGCTTTAAAAGGAAATGCATGTTTAGACAGAAGCACAGTTCTCTGTAATCCTCTCCTAGTCCTGGCTGCTCACATCAGTTTACCATGAGTTAAATCTACATCCAAAATGACACACCCTGCTTCTGCCGATAGTAGAACAAGCCAAAGTTATGTTGTCTTTAATAGCTACATTTTTCTGTTTACTTTTGGTATTTTATTCTAACAAACCCTGCTCTTCATTGCAGCATGAAACACTGGATGCCTATAGGAAGTATTTTAATCAGATTGTAGGGTAAGCATCTTTTTCCATCTTGTACATCTCTGCATTTGCTTCTTTATTGTCCACTGTAATGGCTGAATGTGTTGCATTGCTTGCTTGGTGCAGTACATGTTAAGATTGTTTGGTTGGAGCTTCTTGGGTTAAGTTAAGAACTTTCACCATGACTGGTAAATATCTGCCTGTGCGTATCTCCTCTGTAACTGAGATTACTTCAGATGCACCGTGTTGATAACCAAGTTACCATTAAGGTGCCCTGCCCTGCCTTCCATCACGAATTCATTCACATAAAATATTTCATCCATAGAAAACTCTTGTTCACTGGCCAAAATCTACATCTCTAGAATAAGCAGTTACTCAGCCCAGGGACTTAAATACAGAATTCACTGTACCAGGATAAAATGGAAAAGTAATGTTCGTAGCATGTATGGCTGTAGATAAACTTGCTCTGCATGCTCCTGCCAGCTAGTGTCTGGCTTAGACGTTTGCAAGTTGTTTTTCTACGAAGAAGTCTTTCAAGTCACAAGGTCTCGGTGACTCCTCTTCTTGTCCTATATGCGCATGGGCACCAACTTCATTGTTGGATTGTTTTTCTTTGCCATCAAGTTCAGACGCAATCCAGCATGCCATCAGTCTGGGCAAGTTTTTTAGTACCGTTGCAGCCGTGAAGTCTGTTGCCTTCCATCCTGTGCAAGAAGACTCTTCAACACGTTTCTTTGAACAGTGCCAAATCCATTCCTGGAGTCCATCGTCGTGGTGCGATTTTTCCTCCCCGCCCTCGGGGCACTTCGGGCCACCACGTGCTCTGGACTGCCCTTCGGAGAATGATGAAGAGGTAAAGGAACAAACGCCCTTGAAAAGGTTCCCGTATTTTCATTCTAAATATCCCTGAGCCGCTCTCTATGCTGTCTGCAATCTTTTCCTCTCCCCGGAGCACAACGAGTGCCACTGTGACCCTTGCTCGGCATTCAGGAGTAAGAAGCCTTTGCGTCAATATCTAGACCGATTGTGGGCCCTCAGCAGGATGGCCAAATCCTCTTCAGAAATGCCAGATATCTTCGGCACGGCTTATTTGCTCGGCGCTGAGGAAGGAGAGGAAGCATTGGGTGAGTCAACCAATCTCCCGGCACACCAGCCCAGTCCTCAGTTCATCGACTTTAAAGTCTCGGAGTCATGTGAGGAGGCATTCCTAGAGCAAGAAGAGGCGGCACCCGAGGATGCTCCATCCACCTCAGTCACCTGTGGTCCTTGCTTCACGACCACGCCTCACGTGAGTACTATTGATGCCCAAGCCCTTCTCAAAGTTCAGATATAACAGCATGTCCGAGCCAAGCACCGCCCCTCCAAAGAACAGGCATCGAGCCCTGTGCTAAAACCGCCGCCACCTTCAGGTGTGCCACCGCCTCTGAGCACTGGTCGCCACTGAAGCAAGCCCTCGGAGCCGAGAAAAGACCATTCATTCCAAGGACCTTGGCCACCCTCTAGCCCCAGGACACCTGCTGGCTCTGAACCCTGGAATCTGGCTCTGTCATCGAAATCAAAAATTCCATTTGCACCGAAGCAGCCTCCATCGGTGCTAAGGCCACCTTTGTATCAGAGGCCACGAGCTCTCAATATCAAGGAATGCCCCATCGTGGTTAGGCTGCAACAGGAGCTGAACGAATGGCAGAGGAGGATCATCATCCACCCATGCACAGGCAAGATCTCTGCCTCGGAGAAGACCTTGCCAAAGAACACAGCCTGCCTTCGAGGAAACATGCCATGGATACTCATGTGACCCTAGTGCCCTCCAGGAGGCTTAAGGACAAAGTTTCTGCTCCTCCTTCTCTTTCTCCTCCTTCACCTTCACCTTCTCCACCACCTCAACTTTCACCTCCACCCTCACCTCCTTTGCCTTCACTTCAGGGATCCCCGGAGTCTACTTTGATACTGACAGTTCTAGCCTTATTTCCCAGCTGAGGATTTTGCTCCAGTCTACCCTGATAACTCAGGGGTTCCTTGGTAGGATTATGACACAGACTCTTAGACAGACCATGATCTAGAACACGTACCAGTCAGGGCCTCCTCGCCACATGACCCCACTGTGTGCCACAGTGTTATTCAGCACACGGCCGCCTGCCATAAAGTAGAGATGTACACTACTCTGAGGAGGAGAACGTTTTGGTGGAGATGCTCTCCAAGACAAAATGCTCTGTCCAGTGCTTCCCGATGTACAAGGTGATGATTAAATCTGCCCCTGAGATCCTTAATGATTCGGTGAAATCTTTCGTGGTGACACCTAGTTTTGGAAAAAAAAATTAAACCGGCAATCTCTGGCCTGCTCTACATCAGGGGTCATGTCCCACTAGTATCCTTAGTGGGTACATAGCTAGGAAGAGAGCAGAAGCCTAAGCCACTGAGGACGCTTGGCCTCCTGACAATGAGAGCAAGCGGATTTATGCTGCTGGGAAAAGAGTAGTGGTGAGTGCATCACCAATTCTGTAGGCCTCCTTGCTCGCTATGATAGGGGGAAGAGTTAGTTGAGAAAGGCAAGGCTGTTTCCAATGCAACCTTCAGGTGTGCACTAGATGCTGTGGATACAGCAGCCAGGGAATTTGAACACCTCAGTCATTCTTCGCTGCCACTCCTGGTCCTGCATGTCTGGCTTCAAGCTAGAGGTGCAATAGCACCTCATCAACATGCCATTCAATGGGTAACACCTGTTTGGATCTCAGGTTGACATCGTAACTGAAATAATCAAGAAGGACACAAACTGCCAAGACTATGGGTGCCCTACAGGTTACTTTCAGCAGGGGCTCTGTTTGGAGGCAGCAGTGAAGAGGAGGCTTGAAAGCCACTTCCCCAGAACCATCCCAGTCCCACAATCGGCAGCAACATGGTGATCATCCATAAAATGGCAGGGGTTTCACCCAAGGCTCCTTTAGATGGAACAGCTCCAAGAGCCAAGGCAGAGGCAGCACTAGTGAGGAAGCCCCTACCTCTAAAAACAGACTTGCCTCGCATCCCGCCCAATCACACAGCACCTGTCGGGGGCCACTTCAGGGTTTTTCTTTTCCCTGTTGGATGGAGATCACCACAGACCGATGTGTCTTAGCCATCATCGAGCATAGCTCCTACCTGAAGCTCATCACAACCCCACCAAACATTCCACATCGCACACTGCTAAAAGAGGAGATGCAAGCGCTCCTGTCCAAAGGAGCCAGAGATCTAGTGCCCCATCAGCAGCACGGCACGGGTGTCTACTCCCTATACTTCCTCATTCCCAAGAAGAATGGATCTCTTAGATCAATCCTCGACCTCCACCCTCTCAACAGATACATCCTGTCTCAACTTTTCCACATGGTCACCCTACAGGATGTCATCTCCCTGCTACATTAAAGCGATTTTATAGTTACCCTGGAACTGAAAGATGCCTACTTTCACATCTGATTCATCCAACTCATTGGCGCTATATCTGTTTCATTATAAGTTATCTTCACCAGTTCAAGGTGCTAACTTACTGTGTCACCACGGCTCCAAGAATCTTCAATTTTTTACCATTGATAGCCACTCACCTCAGGAAGGGAGGTTTTCATGTCTTACGCTATCTAGACTACTGGCTGATCAAGAGTACAAGCATGCAAGAATGCCTAGCTCACACTCCTGCGGCGGTACCTCTCCTATGCAGGCTGGGGTTCACAGTGAACGCCACAAAGTCTCACATGGAGCAGCTCCAAATTCCACTGTTTCTAGGGGCAGTCCTCAATTCAGTCATGGGCAAGGCTTTCCTCAGCCCTCAGAGGGTGCAAGCATTCCAACAGCTTCTGCCTCTTTTGCAGCCACTCTGTCCAATTCCAGGTGGCACGGTTATGCGCCTTCTAAGAGTGATGGCTTCATGTATTGCCCTAGTGCCCCACTCCAGGCCTCATATGTACTGTTTCGGGAGTGCCTCTGAAGCCAGTGGACACAAGTAAGGGTCAGATGGAGGATCTAGTGTTAGTAAGGGCCAGCACTCATTGCTCTCTGCAGTGGTGGAACAGCAACAGCGTTTGCAGGGCTGACCCTTTGCAGACCCAGTCCTCCAGGTGACCTCTACTTCGGGCACATCTCTAACCGGCAGGGGAGCAAATCTCAATGACATGGCAATCCAGAGTTTGTGGCCACCTCATCTACAAATTCTCTACATCAACCAATTGGAACTGTTAACCATTCAACTAGCTCTCAAAGCCTTTCTTCTATAGATTCAAGTCAAGGTAGTCCTTCTGCATACATTCAACATGACCACCATGTTTTATCTGCAGAAACAAGGAGGCTCACACTCCAGCAACAGATTTGGCATTGGGCCACCCACCACCTAGTTACTCTCCTGGAAGAGAATCTTCTGGGAGTAGACAATGACTTTGCAGACCTGCTCTGCAGGACGCAGCAACAAGTCCATGAATGGGAAATCCACCCACCAGTCCTACTCCCTTAATTTCTCAGCTGGGGCATCCCAGACATAGACTTTTTCACCAACATTTGAAAATGCAAAATTCCCAAACTTCGCCACCGGATTTCCGCACTTCCAGTCCATGGGCAATGCTATGTGGATTAACTAGTCAATGAAATTTGCCTGCTCTTTTCCTCCTCTCTTACTGTACTTGGTTAGCAAGCTGAGGCAAACATCCTTAAACATCATCCTGGTGGCTACAATATGGGCCAGAAAACCATGGTTCTCAACCCTCGTCACAAGAGGCTCCCCAATTGGCCTAACATTTTCAGTCTAAGTCATGCAGACCCCAGCCAGCTCAACCTGGCGATTTGTCTCCTTAGGTCCTAGAGTTTGGTTACCTTGGTTTGCCTCAAGTGTGCATAGACATACTCAGAGAAGCCTGTAGGCCTACTACGCACACCTGCTATGCTGCTAAGTGGAAGCGTTTTGTCCACTATTGTACTCCAAAACACATTACCCTCTCACCCCTTCAGTGCAAGACAATCTTTGTTACCTCCTACATTTGCTATAGTCAGGAGTTAGCCTACACATCAATTAGGCTGCAACTAGCCACCATTGCTGCATGTATGCAGAATAGGGGGCACTCTTCAAAAACTCTGTAACTAAAGCGTTCATGGACGGCCTTAAATGTGTAATTCCACCATGGTTGCTTCATGCCCCAGTCTGGAATCTCAATATTGTCCTCACATAAAGGCCACACTATGTCTAAGGAAGGGATTGTCAGGTGGATTGTCAAATGCATCCAAACCTATTATGCTAAAGCTAAAAGAACCCTACCATCCCGTCCAAGGCGACACTCCACCCTGAAACAGGGAGCTGCTGTGTTTTTTTCTGGGGAATATACCCATAGAAGATAGCTGTACAGTGATCTCCTGCGCACACATTTACAAAACCTCACTGTGTGGACGTCCTGGCAAGAGAGCAAGCCAGAGTGGGTCAGACTGTCCCCTTGACCCTGTTCCAAACCTCTACACCATATACTGGCTAGCCACAGCTTGGGGGTAGTGATTCTTTACAGTCGATGCAGAGCATGTGTATCTGCCGCTTGGTACATATTACAGGCTTGTAGTGAAGAGGAAGGTCATAGATCCTCTTGGATGACCTGCATTACAGTCATCTTTAAGCAAAATGTAGCTGTGCCAAGAGAACTTCTTATGCTTTTGAGTGTCCAGGCTTGGTGGTGTTGAAGGGCAAGAGCCAGGCCTATAGGAATGGACTATATTAAAATCGCCTACTGTGGTAGCCATTGTGTGACAGATCTCTTTGTGTGTACAAAACATGTCCTCATTGGTATTGAGTGACTTAGCTTGGGTGGGTTGACCGCTTTTGCCTGAAAGTATAGGTGTGATCTATTCAATCATTTAAAGGTGCTGAGTCTTCCTTCGCATTAACTTACCTTATATTGCCTTTGGTGCCACTGTGCAAAGTTACACCCCATAAGAGGAGGGTTGCAAAATACCAGGGTAATCCATTATGGCCACAAGGAACCTCAGGTGAGCTATATATAAAATAACAATGTTTCATCAATGTAAGAAGCTGGCTCTCTATATAGTGTACTACCAAGAAGTACACTGTGCAAAGAGTCCAGTGGGTCCCCAATTGGTTTACAGAGGCTAAAGTAGATAATACTAACGCTCTATTTTGTGATAGTCTGGGCGAGCATTTAGGCTTTTCAGAGGGTAGTGCTAAGCATTTGTTGTACTCACAGAGGCAATAAATGAGACACACACTTAAAGAATACATAGGAGACCAATTTAGAAAAATAATTCTTTTTATATGTATCTTTGAACCAAGAACTGCATTCACAAAGATAAGCAAATAGTCCAAAGTTGTGCGCAGTTACGCACCATGCAATCCTATTGAAGGAAAAAGCAGGTAGGTAAAGCACACAGCTCAGACAGTTGTAGGGGTTCAAATTCTGGGTTTAGAGTAGTAGGAAGCCAAGGTGCAATGTTCTATCAATAGTTCGTCGGGTGCGTCCCGAAATCCACCGGTAGCCGGGAGTTGGTAGCTGGAGCGCTACGGGGAAGGGGGGCTCTCTAGAGATGGGGGCTGCACAAGGAGACTTGCGGGCAAGTCCGAAGGCTCCCAAACGGGGGCTAGGGTCGCAAGGGCCTTGGGGACAAGGGAACACAGCCGGTTCGTCATTACCCGGGCTGGGTGCAGAGCAGGTAGGTTGGCAGGCACCGGTGCGTAATGGTGCTCCTCGCGGTCAGGGGCCAACAGCTTGCAGGAGCAAATTCTGGCCTACTGGGCCACTCTCAAAGTGGGTCTTCATGTCCCTCTGCGGATGCTGGGCTCTGGTACAGTTGGAGTTCCGACAGGACTCTTCGATGTTGGTTATGGTTGCAGGGCATCTGGCACCCCAGGGATTAGTACTGCACGGCTCTGATTGGTCCTGGTGCATCCACTTTCAGTGGGGAGACAAATCTGACCTTCCAGAGCACGAGTACCTCTTCCCGGCCGATTCCTGCACCGGTTGGGCCAGGAAGCTGCAAGTCGGTGGACGGGACTCTGCGGTTCCGGTGCCTGCGGCCTGCAGGGGAGTAACTCCTCCACTCCGATGGAGTTCTTGGGCAGTTTGCTAAGGCTGGTAGTCCTCTAGGGTTTTTAGAGGCCACACAGCAGCAGGGTGAGACAGTTCACCTCGACTGTCGAGTCTTGAAGCGGCATGCAGGAGTTTGTGCCAAAACTCTGCGGCAGGCACTCAGTTCTCCGGTTCAGCAGCTCTTCTTTGTCCTCTTCGTCTTTAGGCCTGTCAAATCTGAAGTTCAGGGTCAAGGGGTGCCACCTAAATACTCAAATCTGAAAGAGACACGTTAGTGACAGATTCCTTACCTTAGAATATCCCCAGGCGTCAGGCTGGATCCGGAAAGTTTTTGCGTAGCAGTACCCTTGCGCGTCGGTAGGCGGCGTCGTGCTGCTCCGCGTCCGTCGTCGGCGTCGGGACCGCCGGGATGACGTCGCAAAAGTACTTAGACGCCGCCCCTGCGCGCTGACGACAGTTCTTCTTTTTTCCGCGCCAGTAAGCGCAGATCCGGGAAGAGCAGTGCCCTTGTCATTTTTTGACTAACGTTTTGGTGATTTTTCACTGTTTTCTTCGAGTCATCTCGGCTCCACGGTGTCGGTAGGGATGCCCGGCTTCAAGCCATGCGACGCCTGTGGTCGAATGATGTCGATCACAGACCCGCACTTAGTGTCTCTACTGTCTCGGCCGCAACCACGACACGAAGTCGTGTTCCGACTGCCGGGCCTTGCACCCGAAGGCTTTGCGAGAGCGGTCTCGAAAGCTCCTCGAGGTCCGGCAGTCGGCTCCGTGCCGCACCAAGCCCCGGTCACGCGAGAGAACGAGGGGCCGGTCGCGGAGTCCTCGCCAGTCATCGGAGTCCAAGTCTTCGCACTCCTCGGGTAAGTCGAAGCACAAAAAGTCTAAGAAGCACCATCGCTCTAAGACTTCGCCTCGCCGGTCTCGCGACTCGGCTGAGGCCCCTGTCGGCACCGTCCCCGCGGCTCCGGATGTGCCTGTGGAGCCGCCCCCGCATTACCCGTCCTTCCCGGGGTCGGGGGCGACTCCGGCCGAGATACAGGAATTCCTGTCGGCCATGGCCCGCATCTTCGGGCCTCAAGGCCCCTCCGGTGCGCCTTCGGGCCCCGCGGGCCTTAATGGGATTGCCCCGGCGCCGCCGACGACTCCGGTCCCGGCGCCGCCTGTCCCACCAGCCTCGCTCCCGGCCCCGGCCTCGATCCCGGCTCCGATGGTACCGCAACCCCCATCGACGCCGGTTGACCTAACCACGCCTCCGCCGACGTCCCCGGTGCCATTCCTGACGCCGCCCGGGGCTCCGGGCGGCGTCGTTCCCCAGTTATCTCCGGATCCGGACGCGGCGTCGTACCGACGTCGCCCGACGCCGGTTCCGGCGCCAATGAGACCTTGGGTCCCGGACGTCCCTCCTCCTCCTTATTTTCAACCTGAGGAGGACCAGGAGAGCTGGGAGGGGTCGGATGACCCTCTCACACAGCAGTGTGACTATGATCAGGACTGGGCAGAGGAACTTGGGGATGCCAGTGGTCTGGACACTTACCCTGACACTGGCAGGCTGTCTCCTCCTTCCGTGGCTACGGAGGAGGGAGCAAATTTCGCAACGGTGTTGCGTAGAGCAGCTGGAGCCTTACACCTCCAATTGCCTACAGTGGCTGTCAGGACTAACCTCCTGACGGAAGTGCTTCAGCCGGCAGCTACCTCCACGGAGCCATTGCTGCTGTTTAATGATGCACTTTCTGACGTTCTTTTGGGCACCTGGTCCAAGCCCGCCACAGGGGCTCCTGTGGATAGGAACGTGGCCCGACGCCATCACCCTGCTCCGGGCGACCCCTTGTTTCTCTCTCAACATCCCACCCCTGAGAGCTTGGTTGTCCAAGCCTCTGCCTCCCAAACCGCCTTCCCTACCGCCCCTCCGGATAGGGAATCCAAACGCCTGGATCAATTTGGGAAGAAGGCCTTTTCTTCCTCCAGTGCTGGCTTGCGGTCCGTCAACACCGCTTGCCTTTTGGGCCGAAACTCCCACTCTCTGTGGGATTCGGTGGCGCTCGTTTTGCCCCAGTGTCCTGAGGAGGTCCAGACACTGCTTTCCCGCACCATTGCGGAAGGAAGGGATGCGGCAAAGTACACCATCCGTTGTGGCCTTGATACCGCCGACTTGCTGGGCAGATCGCTTGCAACGACGGTGGCGCTGCGTCGCCACGCCTGGCTGAGGACAACTGGTTTCTCGGGTGATGTCCAAAACACACTCATGGACATGCCCTTTGATGGAGTCGGTCTTTTTGGTACCAAAGCAGACCATGCGCTGGAGCGTTTTAAGGACTCACGGGCTACTGCCAAGTCCCTGGGCCTTTCTGCTGTGCGCCCTCCGCTAACCTCTGCTTTTCGCCCCTTTCGTGGCCACGGAAGGGGCGCCCAGTCACGTCCGCTGCCCAGCCACCGGCCCGCGCAGCAAGCGTCTTCGCGTGGCCGAGGACGTGGCTCCCGCTGTGGCGGGTCAGGCAACCAGCGTGCGGGTCAGGCCACCAACCCCGCCCCGTCCGCGGCCTCCATGCCCTCCTAGTCCTTCCTTTCAGGTGCACAGCACGCCAGTAGGGGGCAGGGTCCGCCATCACCTTCACCACTGGCGTGCCATCACCTCGGACAGGTGGGTCTTGGACATTGTCCGAAGGGGCTACTCCCTCCCCTTCGAGACCACCCCCACAGCCATGCCACCTCAATTCCACCGCATGTCAGGGGTTCACTTGGTGCTTCTGCAGAAGGAAGTCAAGGCCCTCTTGGCCAAGAGGGCCATCGAGCATGTTCCGACCCCAGAAGTAGGACGTGGTTGCTACTCCCACTACTTTCTGGTGCCCAAGAAGGACAAGGAGGACATGCGTCCTATCTTGGACCTCCGGAACGTCAATCGCTTCCTCCGGAAGGAGAAGTTCAAGATGCTCACCCTAGCTCAGGTCTTGACTGCCCTCGACCCTGGAGACTGGTTGGTAGCGTTGGACTTACAGGACGCTTATTTCCACATCCCCGTCCTGCCGGCCCATCGGCGTTACCTGCGGTTCACGGTAGGCCTCGAGCATTTTCAGTTCACTGTGCTCCCCTTTGGCCTTACCAGTGCCCCTTGGGTGTTCACGAAAGTGATGGCGGTGGTCGCAGCTCATCTGCGCCGGGCAGGGGTTCCAGTCTTCCCCTACCTAGACGACTGGCTGCTGAAGGCGGGCTCGTCCCAGGCAGTCGTCTCCCACCTCCAGACTACGGCCGAACTCCTGCACTCGCTGGGGTTCTCCATCAATGTGCCGAAGTCGCATCTGTTTCCTTCTCCACAGCTCCTTTTCATCGGAGCAGTTCTGGACACGACGCAGTTTCGGGCCTATCCTCCCGAACGGCGAGTCCGGGATATTCAGGCTATGATTCCGATCTTTCAGCCTTTATCCTGGGTTTCGGTACGGATGACCCTGAGGCTGCTGGGCCTCATGGCCTCCTGCATCCTGCTGGTCGATCATGCCAGATGGCATATGCGGGCTCTGCAGTGGGACCTGAAGTTCCAGTGGGCGCAGCACCAGGGCAACCTGTCCGATCACGTCCAGATCTCGGAGGGGACTGCAAAACAGTTGCAGTGGTGGCTCTCGAACCGGCAATGGGTCATGGGCAGATCCCTCTCCCTTCCCCAGCCAGAGCACACAGTTGTGACGGATGCGTCCCTTCTGGGATGGGGCGGTCACATGGGAGAGGCGGAGATCAGAGGCCTCTGGTCTCTGGCGGAGTCCCGGCTCCAGATCAACCTTCTGGAGCTCCGGGCGATCCGACTTGCACTCAAGGCATTCCTTCCCTCTGTCAAAGGGAAGGTAGTGCAGGTGTTCACAGACAACACCACCGCCATGTGGTACTGCAACAAACAAGGCGGGGTGGGGTCGTGGACCCTCTGTCAGGAGGCTCTGCACCTCTGAACATGGCTGGAACATCAGGGCATGTTCCTGATGGTTCAACACCAGGCAGGTTCCCTGAACGCCAGGGCGGACGAACTCAGCCGCAGGTGCATGATGGATCACGAATGGCGTCTTCACTCGGAAGTGGCGCAAGGACTCTTTCTACAGTGGGGAGAGCCTTGGTTAGATCTATTCGCCACCGAAGAGAACGCGCAATGTCAGCAGTTCTGCACGTTGGAATTTCCAAGGCGGCACTCGCTCGGCGACGCTTTTCGTCGCGAGTGGAGTTGCGGTCTGTTGTACGCCTTTCCGCCTATACCACTTCTACCCAGAGTGCTGAAGAAGATTCGGCGCGACCGGGCCCAAGTCATCCTTGTGGCTCCGGACTGGGCTCGAAGAGTTTGGTATCCCGAGCTACTCAGTATGAGCGTCGATCCCCAGATCCGTCTGCCTCTTCGGGAGGATCTTCTGTCGCAGCAGCAGGGGACGGTCCTCCACCCGAACCTGTCCAGTCTCCACCTGCTTGCGTGGAGATTGAGCGGCGGCAGTTGATTCCCTTCGACTTGCCTCCCGAAGTTTGTGATGTGATTCTGGCAGCCAGGCGTCCCTCCACTAAGGTGGTATACGCCTGCAGGTGGAACAAGTTTGTGGCATGGTGCACAGCAAAGGCTGTGAATCCCCTCTCTGCCCCTCTTTCTGTGGTTCTTCTGTTCCTTCTTTCTCTGGCCCAACAGGGTTCTGCCCTGGGTACCATCAAGGGCTATCTTTGTGCCATTTCGGCCTTCCTCAGGCTTCCTGATCAGCCCTCCCTTTTCAAGTCCCCTGTTGTTAACAGGTTCCTAAAAGGCATTACACACCTCTTCCCTCCTGTTCCGTTTGTGATGCCTCAGTGGGACTTGAACTTGGTTCTTACCTTTCTCATGTGCGCTCCCTTTGAGCCTCTACAGAACTGTCCTCTTCGTCTTCTGACTCTGAAGACAGCCTTTCTGGTGGCCATCACCTCTCGCTCGGCGGGTGAGTGAGCTCCAGGCTCTATCATGCAAACCTCCCTTTCTGTCTGTCCATCCAGACAAGGTTGTTCTTAGGACGCGTCCGTCCTTCTTGCCAAAGGTGGTTACTGCCTTCCACATTGGGCAGACCATCACTTTGCCCACCTTCTTTCCGCCTCCGCATCCTTCCAGAGAGGAAGAGAGGCTCCACCGTCTGGACCCAAAACGTGCGCTTTCCTTTTATATCAACCGCACACAACACTTCCGGGTGGATGACCAGCTCTTTGTTGGCTACGTGGCCGCCAAAAAGGTCGGGCGGTGCACAAGAGAACCATCTCCCGCTGGGTAACCTTGTGTATCAAAGCCTGCTATTCTTTGGCTAAGAAGGAGCCTCCTGTTGGGCTGCGTGCCCATTCCACCAGGGCAATGGCTGCTACCACGGCTTTAGGCCGCGGTGTTCCGCTGCAGGATATCTGTCAGGCAGCTACGTGGGCCTCGCTGCACACGTTTACCAAGCATTACTGCCTTGACAGTCTGGTCCGGAGGGACGGCTTCTTTGGCCGTTCTGTCCTCCGGGACTTCCTTGTCTGATCTTTGTTCGCAGACCCACCACCGGGGTTGGTATTGCTGGGGTATCTATTCTAAGGTAAGGAATCTGTCACTAACGTGTCTCTTTCAGATGCACAAGTTACTAACTTGTGTAACGATATATCTGTAAGAGACAGTAGTTAGTGACAGATTCCTACCGCCCACCCATCCTCCCCGTTCTGCGAACTGATTTCTAGGGTTAAGGACATCCCTTTCAGGGCCCTAGTATTTTTCAGACACCTATGTCAGCTTCTTGCATGGCTCTGCGTTCCTGGCGCGGAAAGTCGTGTACAGAACTGACGTCAGCGCGCAGGGGCGCGGCGTCTAAGTACTGCCCGCGACGTCATCCCGGCGGTCCCGACGCCGACGACGGACGCGGAGCCGCACGACGCCGCCTACCGACGCGCAAGGGTACTGCTACGCAAAAACTTTCCGGATCCAGCCTGACGCCTGGGGATATTCTAAGGTAAGGAATCTGTCACTAACTACTGTCTCTTACAGATATATCGTTACACAAGTTAGTAACTTGTGCTTTAGGGGCGTTAAGGGGAGACCCGGATAATAGACAATGGGCTGCCTACCTGTAGGGCGTCTACACCCTTTGTATTACCACTTCCTGTGGGAAGTGGGCATTACCCTGACCCTAATAGGCTACTTCTCTCCAACACAAGATGGAGGATTCTGAAAAGCAGGGTCCACATCAGCTGGCCCGCCCTAGGGGTGGAGCTGGATGAATGTGGGCACACCTCCTAATCTAACTATTTTTCCCGCCAGTCTTGCAGCCAAAAAGTGGGGTCAGAACAGGGGGGTGGGCACCTCCACTACCTAGAGAGGCCCGGGGTCATATATCAAAGGCGGCAGGGGCTTTGAAGCTTCCAGCCCTGGAATGTCCATCCTGCTTGGAGGAGGTGTGAGGACCTCTGCGCAGAGCAGGCTATGTTTCCTGTCCTCAGAGAGCGAAGGCTTTCACCTCAGGAGGTAATAAATCTGTCTATGGTGGCTGGCTGGTCGAGACCAGCCAACACACTAGTATTCGGTAGATTTTCAGGGGGCACCCCTAAGGTGCCATCTGTGCATTTATTATTAAATCCAGCACTGGCATCAGTGTGGGTTTACTAAGACAAGGTGTTTGGTACCAAACACCTTGGGGTACAGTGAAGCCATCATGTAGCTGGGGAACTCGTAATGACAAGTGTTCAGCCCATGTACTCGTTATGGCTTCCCTGTGCACTGGTATATCGAAGGGTGAACTTAGATATCTCCGGGGCATATCCACTCTCGCAGATATGCCCTCACATGGGTATAGTGCACCCTGCCTTATGGCTGTAAGGCCTGCCGTAGGGGTTACTTGCCTATACCACATGTAGTACTGGCAGTTATGGCACACAGGGATGTGTGCCATGTCAACTGTTCAGTTTTCTCTGCACTAAGACACGCAGGCTGCAATGGCTGTTTGCTTCAGCTTGGTTGAGGGGTGCCACAATTTGTGCTGCAACCCTGAGGGACCCTCTTTAGGTCCAATGCCCTAGGTACCGGTTGTACCATTTACTAGGGACTTACAAGGGATCCCAAGGGCTTGCCAATTGTAGAACAATCGTACAGTTTAGGGAAAGAACACTGGTGCTAGGGACCTGGCCTGGCAGAAACCCAGCACACTTTCAGTCAAAATTGCACCAGATACCAGGCAAAATGTGGGGGGGGTAACCTTGTCAAAAGGGGCACTTTCCTACAATCAGTGACTCATTAGACCAACATTAGCATCTACGACCAGCGGAGAATTTACCAAAACATCATGACTCTAAAGGCTTCTTCGAAGGAAAACAACTTGCAAACGTCCGAGCCCAACACTAGATGACAGGACTATGTAGAGCATGCGAGTCCATAGCACTACATGCAATGAACAGATGCTTACAGGATAAGTAACATAATTGTTTTTGTGTCGAGCTGCCTCTATATCCTAGAAATTCCTAGAGGTGATTACATTAGCAGGGCAAGTTCTTTCATTCACTCAGCTGTTGAACTGTGGTTAAAAAACTATCGAAAATTTTCCAGCTTGTGAGGATAGTTAGCGTTTCTAGCTGTTTTGCTCCACAGTGTAAAAGACACAGATAAAGATTCATGGGGTGCTCCAGTTACCCATGCATGTATCAGTGTAACAAGACAGTAGCCCTTCTTGCATAACAAAAAATGTAAACATACCAAGTGTATTAGTTTTTATTTCTTTGATATATAATTTATTCAAAGACCTCATACTTGATCACACATTGAAACAGGTGAAAAAAGTGAGGCAGTGTGTGTGTAATGTCCATGGTTATTTCCATCTCTCAAATAGTGTGTGTGCAGTTCCATTCAGTGTAGACGTGGCCTATTGGTTTGGCTGGACTCTTTCTTTTAGGCAGGACCAATAAAGATTTGCTTGCCACTGGTACTTGTCTGTAATGACACAGTGAGCGAATAAATGGAATGTAATGTTCCCAAATAATTATCAGTGCTTAAGAAGACATACATTTGGATTATAAAAACACATTTGTCATCATGTATGGCTCGGTGTTGTATGTTATCATAGTCTGTTTGTACTCCTGACATTGATAAGAGCTGTGATGAAGAACTGATAATGTCCTGTTTGCTTACCTGGTCCTTCCTTGCTATGAGTCACAGCTCTGTTTTCCACAGGAGGTATCATGTTCTATTGCTGTTCTAAAAGTCATAGGATGTCATTAGATCGGTTTCCTTTTCTTAGGCATCCATGTCCCCAAGAACTTGTGAAAGGGCTAGGGGCTATTGGAACATTTTTCACTTTGCAATATTTTTTAAAGAGGCAGTAAGGTTACTTTGAGGAGAAGTCCTGTGAGTCAATACAGTGAGGGTCTTCAGTGTATAACTGAGGCTTTTAGACTGTCAAATGAAAGGGATGATATCCGTGAGGCAGTGTTGTAAGAAGAGGTTTATTCTGTTGAAGTGGGTTTGATGTAATCATGATCGATATCCTGAAACCAAGCAAAACAGCAAAGTCAGACAATTTACCAGCAATGTACTGCATGGCTTGAGGAGAGTCAAGTACTTGGTATCTTATCCTACACCTTTGGAAGTACTACACAAGGGCAATATCTTTCTTTACCCAGGAAGGTGCAGCATCCTGTGAAGTACCAGGTGCTACACCTAGACCTGCCTTCAGACAGCTGACTTGTAGATTTGGACACCTGAACCTTCTAATTCTCAGTAGTATGGTCTAAGCACACATTGTAGGTTCCTTGGTGGTGGAGGTAGGTGCTTGCAATCTTATACCATATAATATGTTTTGGGTACCTAATAACAAGCAGTTAATTAACAAAAACATAATAGCAAACAGCTCACTCCAACAGGAGTAGTCAATCATTCAAAAATGTGTTTATTAGTCAATTAAAACTATAAACATTATTAAAATATACAATGAGTATTACAGCCAATGAAAACCAATGTACAGACACAGAATAATAATGACGTAAAATACATGGTCAGCCCCGCTTGGCCAGAGTACCTTTGCTGTTGTGAGCCTAAAGTGCTAAGCTGCCTCCCTTCACAAGGCTGCCTGATGGTTACCCTGATGTATCAAAAGGCACATAAAGTGCTAAGTGCTTAAATGTGAGTAGTATCTTGTCTAGATTAACCTGTCAAGTAAATCCATAAAGATGCCAAGATGCTTGACATATCTTTTAATGTAACTGAAAACCACACAAAGCAATGGGGTTTGGGGAATCCTGGAAACGCATACATTGCCGGGTGCAAACTGTAAGCTTTCTATTAAGTAGGGTAGATTGTCAAGTAAATGCATAAAGTGCCATCTTGCTAATATGGTGTCTAAGATGTATTTGGTGCTCACATAATGTGCCTC
Organism: Calotriton arnoldi; assembly: GCA_963921515.1. Classification (NCBI taxonomy): domain Eukaryota; kingdom Metazoa; phylum Chordata; class Amphibia; order Caudata; family Salamandridae; genus Calotriton; species Calotriton arnoldi. The sequence goes on along the minus strand of CAWUFW010005387.1, from coordinate 1,207,245 downwards.
CAACTGATCCCTGTTTATTGGTGCATGTGTCCCTTCCCCTAAAAAACCTAACTGGTCACCATCCAACAGGAGTTTCCCGCACTAAAGCCTGAAGCCTACAGGAGAGAATAGCTGGCATGCCAGTAGTCAGAATATTTAAAATAACCAGGTTTTTAGCAGGTTTTAAAGGTGATAAAAAGTCGACAAGTACGGATCGGGATCGGGAGCTTATTCCAGTGATATGGTGCAAGGTAAGAAAAGGATCGTCCCCCATTTCTAATTGTTCAGATGTGCCGGATAATAGCAAGTGCAGTATCAGATGATCTAAGACTCCTAGCCATGTGGTACAACCCAATTCTTGAATGGAGAAAGGAAGGGCCTACCCCATGCAGGGCATATATGAGCATGGCAGAGGGGTTTAAAAATAATATTGCTTACTAATCGGGATCCAATTTAATGATCTCAACACCCACCCTGAGTGTGTGCCTGATGGAAGATGATATATCAATTGGGCAGCTGTGTTCCCATCCACTTGCATTTGTTACATCAAGGTTTTGTCCAAATGATATCACCAATTGGGTGTCATTGGCACAGGACATTATTTCTAAAGCAAAGGACCCAATAACGTTTGCTATTGGGGCCACATAGATATTAAAGAGCATGGGCCTCAGAGAAGATCCTTGAAGATCGCTGCAGGAATTAGAAATCTAGGAATCTAGAATTAAAAAGTGGCACACTGAATTCCATTGGGGATTTAACTGTTCCACATGTTGTTTTGAAACAACCTCTGGAGCAGCCAGATTGTTTGTCGGTATTTTAGTTCAGCACACTGTTACACAAGAACATTACTACAGCAATTCTGGCCATTAACCCATGTCACTTTTCAAATGAACCCCCATCAGTTGCAGATTATATGATGTAGACCAGCAAATTGCCGTTGTGAAAATACCTCCACATTATGCAAATCTGGTATTCATTAGGTCACACATTCTATTGTTTTTTCTGTCTTTTATTTATGCAACTATTTGCCTCTTAATCAGAAAAGTCCCTCCTACTTTGTTTTCCAGCAATTGTTAAGTTCTTGTCAATAGCTTGGTGGAATTTATGTATCAGACAGACTTGGTGAATAGTCTTTTAATTAACTCCATCTGCATTTTGCTTTTCTTGTCAGGTTTTTTGTAGTTGAGGATCACATCTTGCATACGTCCCATGGTTTAGTCAACAGAGCCTATCTTGACGAATTGTGGGAAATGGCTCTTTCAAAGACTGTAGCTGCTCTACGAACACATTCAGTAAGTCATTGGTAAATTTCCATATTTATAGTGCAGTGCGTGAAACTGTAAAATCTGCTTTAGTCTCCGATTTGGTATACTGTGGGATTACCACTTGATGGTGTTAACTTCCTGAAAACTCCTCCTCAATTCTATACCCCTTTCTCTTTACTATCTGTTTATGACCTTATTCTGCTCATCGTCCATTGCATTCCTCATACATACATACATACATACATACATACATACATACATACATACAGACAGACAGACAGACACACATACATACCATAAAAACAGCAACCACAAAACAGCTGCGATTCTCAACTGGATCGAGTTTGGCGATATTCTGCTGTGGTTAACAATGGTTTATAAAACCAGAGCAACAACAGTTTAAAAACTCCTGTTCATTTATGGGGTTTGTTCAGAGGTCATAAAAGGTTAAGATTTCCTTGCCAAATTAGTCCTTGATAATCACTAAATGGCCTTAGTTTTCTTAGTTTTGAAAGTGTTCCACAGTGTTTAATGACAATAGGACATACCCATACACATTCATAGTTGTCTACCTTTAAGCATTGTCATTTATGTGTAGTCAAACTGAACTCCGAGAACATCAAAGTGGTGGTCTTCGAAAAAGATTGCTCTCCATGGGAATCCACCTGGTGACATAGAGACCTCAGACCCACCGCCATACCTTGCTCACAAGCGAGAAACCTCAGAATCATCAGACAACAAACTAGACATGACCGCCCAAGTCAGCGCAGTGGTCTCGTCCTCCTTCAACACGGACAAAAGGATGCTGAAGAAAATCTTAAGTGACTTCCAAACAACACTAGGAAAATGATTGTCCAATCCCTCATCACCAGCAGACTAGGTTGTGGGAACATCCAGTACGCAGGGATAAGCAACCAGCTCACCAGAAGACCGCAGAGTGTCCAAAACACAGCGGCCAGACTAGTCCTCAACATCTCATGCCGAGTCCACATCCCACCCCACCTTAGGGAACTCCACTGGCTCTGGATACAAAAGCGTGCACACTTCAGACTCCTTACCCTCACCTACAAAGCACTCCACAACTCAGGCCTGGCCTACCTGAAAAGCCATATTCACTTCCACAGACCTTCCAGACACCTCCACTCTGCCGGTCTCTCTTTAGCACACTCCCCAGGCATACACAAAATCAGGAAGGCCATGCCTTCTTATACCTGGCTCCTAAAGAGCCTGGATGCCTCAACATATCAGAGCCTACTCCTCTCTTCTTGACTTTCACAAGAAGCTGAAGTCCTGACTTTTCGAGTAATCCTTCCAAGGGCTGACCTCACACACCTGTGATGGAGCACCTGGATACCAGAAACTTGCATCAACTCCAAGTATAGTCATGGTTCTTTAATTATACCAATTCCCTGTGAAGGACATGGCAAAAGAGTAGGTTTATTGAGGAACATGCGGTCCTTTGGTATGAAGATTCAGTAATCAATTGGCACAAAAGTTGAATAATTTCTATGCCGTAAGCTCATGTAATAAGAAAATAACAATATTTATTAAATCACATAACAAAAAAAGGGGATACTCGATTGGATTGGGAAACATCAATAATATTTGCAATAGTCATGGTACTATAGATATATAGTACCATGACTATTGCAAATATTATTGATTTATAGATTTTCTAGCATTGGTACCACAAATTGTGCCGCAAACTGTGTATTATTTTCTCGTCACTTTCTCTTAAAAGTCTGAGTCTTACAGTTCCCCTCCTCTGTCCAACATTTTTATATCACACTATGGGACATGTTAACATAAACATTATACTGCATACAAGTGAGATGTCGCTGTTTAGGATTTAAGTGATTCTTGTCAACAAGAACTTGAAAGTGATATGGCTCCAGATTGAATTATCTTTTTTTTTGTAGTCAAGGATTGATGGTAGGCATTTTCAGTTATTTTATCGGGGGCTTCAGTGGTCTTTCCATAACCCTATCTTGATGCCTCCTGACAGGCTGCCCTGCTGAGAGCATTGCTTGGTCACCTGCTGACCGCCATCAAGCAATGTGGATATTTTGTTTCAAAGACTGGATGGGGTGTGGCTTTGAAACATCATTTAAAATGATTCCCAAAATGCTCAATCTGCTCACAAGAAAACATGTATTTCCCTTCATGAACGTATTCCAGTATACCTTGGCTAATTCCATCACCTTGCCACTTGTTTTGACTTAAGAAGCAGATTAGACTGTTCGGTGTGTTCCAATTCATTGTCTAATATATGTATTTCTTCCTTTATTTAGTCCTACTGCTCTGATCCTAACTTGATGCTGGATTTGAAGAATCTCATAGTTTATTTTGCAGACACTCTGCAGGTAAGGACTATCAAAGTCATGTGAGAATTACTGCAAAACACAGTTGTCTCTTATGGAAAAGGCGCCATTTGTAGTACTGTGGGGAAAAAGGTATTATAATACAGTCAGTTGAGAACTAATTTTGAGAGTGAGGCAATTTAATACCCCTTTCTCTTGACTCACCAGGGCCTTCACATAGGTAATGTGTCTAATTTGTTATAAAGGGATTGGTCACTCTTGTAGAGTTCAAATCTTTATCAGCTTGGCTTCTACCTGTGTAAGTCAGGACTCCTTTTCCTCTGTGTGGTTGACACATCTTCACTGTTTGTTGTGTTTCGAAGGTTAATCCCATTTGTTTGTTTTATAGCAGATACTCTGCTTCCTATATCTATTTGTTGTTCTGTTTTATAAAGCCCGTAGCCCCTTACAGAGGGCTGCTGTTCTGATGCCTTTTACAACAAAAGGGGTCCATATCAATTGTGGCTTTTCCCAGCACCCTTAATAGCTGTACTTCAAAACGATAAGGTCATTGGTAGAGTATGGAATAATTTCAGAGCTAAAGCAGTATCTTATTTTAATTGTTGTTCAACCATCTGCCTTTTGTTAGAACCCTCATTCTGATTCTGAGTGACAAAAGATTTTCCTCTGAACTGTTTTACCATTTTACTTTGAGAAATCAAAGCGATACAAAGGGGATGATGGACGGAACGTTTGAGCCAATCAAACACTCACCCCCAGTCAACTGATCTGGGTTTAATCCATCATCATTCTTTAGCTCACTCCACCACCCCAGTTCAGACATGGCCATATGCAAATCAGTCTGACCCTGTGCCTCATGGGAACAGTCCAGCCCGAACTGCCAAGCCATGTCTTCCCTGGACCGGAAACAAGCATCCTAGGACCGGTTTCTGGCATTCCAGCCGTCATCAGCCAGGCTTGCTTGAATCCAGTGGCAAAGTGAGCAAGGGACCCACGTCTGGGCATACCCCCGCCAACTTAGGGCGAACAAAGCGATACAAAAGGGGATGATGGACGGAACGTTTGAGCCAATCAAACACTCACCCCCAGTCAACTGATCTGGGTTTAATCCATCATCATTCTTTAGCTCACTCCACCACCCCAGTTCAGACATGGCCATATGCAAATCAGTCTGACCCTGTGCCTCATGGGAACAGTCCAGCCCGAACTGCCAAGCCATGTCTTCCCTGGACCGGAAACAAGCATCCTAGGACCGGTTTCTGGCATTCCAGCCGTCATCAGCCAGGCTTGCTTGAATCCAGTGGCAAAGTGAGCAAGGGACGCACGTCTGGGCATACCCCCGCCATGAGGCACAGGGTCAAACTGATTTGCATATGGCCATGTCTGAACTGGGGTGGTGGAGTGAGCTAAAGAATGATGATGGATTAAACCCAGATCAGTTGACTGGGGGTGAGTGTTTGATTGGCTCAAGCGTTCAGTCCATCATCCCTTTTGTATCGCTTGTTCGGCCTAAGTTGGCGGGGTATGCCCAGACGTGGGTCCCTTGCTCACTTTGCCACTGGATTCAAGCAAGCCTGGCTGATGACGGCTGGAATGCCAGAAACCGGTCCTAGGATGCTTGTTTCCGGTCCAGGAAGACATGGCTTGGCAGTTCGGGCTGGACTGTTCCCATGAGGCACAGGGTCAGACTGATTTGCATATGGCCATGTCTGAACTGGGGTGGTGGAGTGAGCTAAAGAATGATGATGGATTAAACCCAGATCAGTTGACTGGGGGTGAGTGTTTGATTGGCTCAAACGTTCCGTCCATCATCCCCTTTTGTATTGCTTTGTTCGCCCTAAGTTGGCGGGGGTATGCCCAGACGTGGGTCCCTTGCTCACTTTGCCACTGGATTCAAGCAAGCCTGGCTGATGACGGCTGGAATGCCAGAAACCGGTCCTAGGATGCTTGTTTCCGGTCCAGGGAAGACATGGCTTGGCAGTTCGGGCTGGACTGTTCCCATGAGGCACAGGGTCAGACTGATTTGCATATGGCCATGTCTGAACTGGGGTGGTGGAGTGAGCTAAAGAATGATGATGGATTAAACCCAGATCAGTTGACTGGGGGTGAGTGTTTGATTGGCTCAAACGTTCCGTCCATCATCCCCTTTTGTATCGTTTTGAGAAATCAAGCCATCTAGATTTAGGAACATACTTCTTGTTCTACGGAAAGTAATTGTTCGGCTGCCTGGGGCTGCCTTCATGCAGTATAAATATGTCCATATAAATTAAAGTAAGAATTTAAAAAGTTTATATAATTATAATACATGGGATTCTGTAATCCCTGTATATTCGCCTGTCTCTAATTTCTTAATAATCGGCGACTTGTGACACATACTGTTGCCAATTGTAAATAGGAGACGTCAGAACTCGAAAATTATGTTATTACAGTTGAGTTTTGACGTCACAATGACTGCTGCCAGAGCCAGCAACTGAGGGGGAAGGAAGGTCAGGTCTTGGAGCATAATTGAAGCAGCTGTTTAAAGCAACCAAATCAGAGGTTTGCTTTTCTTTCTTCTGCTCTATTTTTCTAGCTTACAATGACAAGCAGAGAACATGTTTGTTATATCCTAAGTTTTACACTCATATGTAATCAGCCTACGTCTTCCTAGCTGCTCAGCCAGAGTGTGAGATGGCAACGGAATGTTGGTGTGAATGTGATGAATGGAATGCCTGGGTGCCTGTGTGGATGAGTGGATGACAGTTGGAGATGGGCTGAGCAGCTAGGCAGGCTGCTCCTGTTGGGACTGGTGTAGGAGATGTAGGAGCTGTTACATGGCTGAACCTTGATTGATACCACATGACTTGGAACTAATAAAGAAGACTTAGAAACTTACAACATGGCTACCAGTGTCCTCATGTACAGAATACAACATCTTTTTGGCGACGAGCGGACCAGGACCCAAGCGTACCTATGGACAGTACAGAAACTAAAAGTCTACAAAGAAACCACAGTAACAAAGGAACTTCAAGAAACGTAAGCAACTACATGAAGCATAATGGAGCAACAGGCAAGCCAGCCCCACCAGAGTCCAAGTCAACGGACGGCCCTCCCACCAGCCTGAACTTGCTCCAGATGATCCCTTACATGAGTGATAGGTTTTGGCCATATTTCATTCCTTAAATGAGGGATGGGTTTGGGGCTATGGAGTTAGTCCTATCACAGTGTTGGGTTTGAGTCCCAGTAGTAACCTCCTCATGAGGTTTAGGTCATGCGTTAGTTCCCATACCTAATCGATTTTATGGTAACCCTTTCACTGGGTTAGTTATGGGTTTATATCCCATTTACAGTTGTGCGCAGTACTAATGTACATCAAGGGTACACCCCATTTACAGTTGCGCGTAGTACAAAAGTACAACTAGGGTGTGGGTTTGGGTGCTTGCCCCTCACACAGTGTTATGGGTCGTTGTCCCATTTCTTGGCAGTTTCCCCTGTTGTTGGGGTTGGCGTTGCGGGGTTTTTACCTTTTGCATTATAGTATATATTTTACAGCTTGTTTCAAAGTATTACAATGTGTATGAAAAGCTAGGATCTTTCTGCATGTTTCAACACATTCAGAGCTACTTGCGCTTTAAAAAAAAAAGAAACTGACTTATATTGAACTGTTTCTAATATCTTTTTGCAACAAATATCTAACAGGTTTTGTTGTGTTTAATTTTGCACTAGAAGTTTCTTTTATTCATCATGTTTCCAAACATGCTCGCTCTTTCATATGAAAGAGCTATTCTCCAAGTTTTAAGTGGTTTGTGTGAAAGTTGATGGTGTGACCATGTATTATACGGGCAAAAGTGCCACCTGCTGAACATGATAAGGATATTGCAAATGACTTAGAAGTTTCATAATCTTATAAAGAAACTTGGCCTTCGGCCTCGTTCCTCTATATGGTTATGGAACTCCTCGGTGACTTGCAATATCCTTATAATATACAGCAGTGGGTACTTTATCCCTTATAGAACATTGGAATGCTGAGAGCTCCATTGAATACAATGAAGTGACTCTGGGCTAATAATGGCTGGTATAAGCCTTCTCTTCCAACATTCCAATTGCTTGTTTTTCTGTTTCTCCATTTTAAATTTAGAGTATTTTACCCTCAGTGGGTGGAATTTTCTGATAACCTTAAAGCCCTTGTGCCTCCAGTTGTTAAAGGCCCTCTCGCTTGAGATAGACACTCACTCGGTTCATGGCCTTTATAGTCCTTAGCACGTGTCTAGAGATAACAGCACTACCTGCACCAACTTTGGTGAAAGACTACTGCAACTTTGAAAGTAAGCGTACTGCATTTACCAGGATGCAATGGGGTGAACTGTGCTGGGATGAGAGGCAGTGTGCTCCCTCCCCCCCCCCCTGTGTTCAAAAGGCTCCCTTGAGCCAACGAGCTGACGAGCTCACCTGGGATGCACCTGTGTGCCTGTGGAGAGGTACTGTGACCTGTGAAGACTTGGGCACCATTTCAGCAACCCCTGATGACTTTTCTCTGCTCCTTACTACTTTTGCTCTCTACTGATGACGAGCTAAACCCAGAAACACGTGTCTAGAGATAACAGCACTACCTGCACCAACTTTGGTGAAAGACTACTGCAACTTTGAAAGTAAGCGTACTGCATTTACCAGGATGCAATGGGGTGAACTGTGCTGGGATGAGAGGCAGTGTGCTCCCTCCCACCCTGTATACATTTTTATTAGTAAAGCCAACCCCCAACCACTGTGGTATGCTTTAAATCCTGAGTTTGAGCTTCCCCGGCCCAAACCCTCTTAAAATATACTGCCCACCATTATGGATGACATTTGATTCCCACACCTTATAATCCTCATTGACTTATGTGACATTCCCTATAGACTGATTTACATACTTGTATGATTAATTGTCTCTGTATAATGTGTGTGTGGTGTAAAGTACTGTGACACCCTACACTGATATGAGTAGCGCTATACAGCAAATGAAATGCATATGAGAGAGGGACTATGGAGAGATGAAGGGCACTGTTGGAGGGTTTTAGTAATGGTATCTGCAAAGAAAGAAGTCATTGGTGGGGCGTCAAAAAAGACTTTCGCACTAGCGCGAAAGCCGGCCCTGTCATGGTCTTTCTGTTTTTATTTAATTAGCAGTCAGGTAATTAGGGCAACTGTGGAACATATTGTAAAGCGTGTGCTAATTATATTTACTGCTATATTCAATGTTTTAAGTTTGAAGGTGATATTACTAATGTTTTTTACAGGGATAATGAAAGTGAAGCTGAATGGTGGCTGATATGGGGCTGGGGCCAAGGTCAGCTGTGAGATAAGGTGCACAGGAGAGGGATGGTAGAAAAGTAGATAATCGGGCCTGGAAGTACTTGTGTTGAAGCGTGGCCTGTTGGAATTTGAGAGTTTGCACTTAGGTCTAGACATTGCTCTTACTTTCAAATAACTCTCCACATGCTCTGTATAAACACAGAATTGATCTGTTGTATCATGGTGACTGTTTGCAAGTAGCTATGATGTAATATTGGGCTTGTAGGCTACCACAAGAAGCGACAAATTGGGCCCGAAGTGGCCCACCCAAATGCACCCTTGGCCCACCCAAATAAAAATTCCTGGAGCCGGGCCTGCGCCTATCTTGTTTGGCGGGTGTCACTATGGTATGAGGGGTCAGGGGATGGGTGTGTAATAGAATGGCATTATGGTATGACGTCTCACTAGTTCACCTTGTAATACTTGACTGCTACAACTGCAAAGAGTGCTTGTAAACCAAATGACACTACAGCTTTACACATGAACAACTTTACTTTTAGGAATAATTAACTATTACGATTTATCCATAGTGCTATGGTTTTCCTGTGAATCAGCTGTTTGAGATGCTGCTGGAAATTCGGGATCAATACAGTGATATTCTACTGAAGAAGTGGGCTGGAGTTTTCAGGTGAATATTTGTGTAGTTTACTGATGTACAATTCGTTTTGTATATCTCCGCTAACTCACAGAACAACAGTGTAGCCAGTCATTTATATTAAAATGAAAAGGATGCTGGTTTTTCTTATTTTAAGAACAAAGCAAGAACAGTTAGGAAGTAGTGTTAGAAGTTTTTGTTTTTCAAAAGGATAAAATAGAAAATGCTTGCGCCATGTGTTTTATACCAGATGTTACACTTGTATTATGCAATTAATGAAACAATTGAACATGTGGCAGTGTGTGTTGTGCTGAAAGCAGAATGTCATGTTGCAAAATAAATTTGACAAAACGTAAAAAAATGGAGACTTGCAGACGTAAGGAAAGGCATTATAAAACTGAAGTCTGGGAGCATCAGATTTGACGGGTGTTCTTCTAACTTAGCTTTTCTGTGTAACAGTGATAGCTCAAGATTCTGACTATTCTTTTTAAGGGTACCCTCGATATTCATAACCGGCTCGGGGGACAACACATCAAAATATACTTACAGAACCCCGCTAACCTATTTATTTTTTAAGTAAAAACAGCTTTATTGAGAAATACGAAGAGCAAAACAGGTAACAATAATAAGGGGCAATATACATGAAAAATGAACATACAAGTTTGTCATTAAGAAGAGAAGCTGTTTAACAATTTTTAAATATATCGGGGAATAAGGGAAGGAGAAAAGGAAAACTAATAGAAGAAGACCAATTCTGACATCAGAAAATATAACATAAGGAATTTGAGTTACAATATATAAACCAAAAAAAATATTAAGAAATCAAATTTAGCAGAGAAATACAATATTTATGGCAGCTTACATTTTCTCAGAAGAAATACAATTAGTAGAATTATGAGCAGCACCATCTAAAAAAGAAGTCGGTGGTGACCAATACAACTCTCTAGCAACAGTAGGGCAGTATAAAGTAGTGAAAGCAGTATCTAATCTATGATAATGACAAACATTATACCACCAAGCTGTATAAGATATGTTCGAGGAACACTTCCAGTTAATAGAAATCTGTTGAAACGCCAAAGCCAACATGAGATCTAGCAACCTTAAATTAATGAAGGATGAGTGGATATCTTCAGATAAACTACCTAGAAAAAGTGTCAGGGGAGATAATGTGGATTGTAAATGAAAACTTGTGTTAATCTGAGACCACACCTTTTCCCAAAAGGAAGCAGCAGGAGGACAATGAAATAATAAGTGCATGAGATCCCCATTATAATAATCACAGGAGCAAAAGTTTGAAGATGTGTTCACGGAGAACTTGGCTATTGTAGAAGGGGTAAGGTACAACCTGTGATATAGAAAAAACAATGATTGAGAGGTAGAGTCTGTTCTGTAAGTTTTATACAATTTATCCCATAACTTATTCCGAAAAGGAATAGTCCAGGTACATCCCAAATCAGACTCCATTTAGTCTCTAGCTTAAATTTAAGTCTCATGGAAGTAGAAGAGCGTAGAAGTCTATAAATAGGTGAAGCCTTAGGAAAATGAGTAAGAATCATACCAAGAGGTTTTTGGGCTCGTGGCTGCTGCCCTACTTGCTCTAGCTGGTGCTGCCTCTGCGGACCCGGGTGGCGGTGCCGCTTTCATCTGGTGTGGTCGCCGCTAGGTCCAGCGTCTACGGGCGGGGGCCTGCGCAGGCTGACCGGAGCTGGCGGGCGACCTTGCCCCTGGAGCGGGGTGCGTATGCACCGCACTGGATTGCCCTGCCCGGTGAAGGTGTATACCTGCAACAGCGAATATTGCTGATACCTGCGGCCCGGCCCTGTGACTACACGAGACCCTGCTGCCTCCGCGTGGCCCCGGTAGGTGTGTTCAGTATGTGCAGCCTTGCCTGCGGTGGAACTCTGTGCTAGATGCCTACGTATCTGGCAAAGCTGTCGTAGGCGGTGAGGCATCTCCAGAGGGGCCTGCCGTTACACCCGGTTCCTCTGTCTGGGGGCCCTGTCCTGTCTCTGGCCTGCGCGGGGGCTATTTCGACGAATCGGCGCCTTGGACTTCGCCATTTAATCCTTCGCCTGTGTGTGACTGGATCCTCGTCCTTTGCACTACGTGTAGTAGCGGCTGGGATAGACTGTTGGCGCCTCTCCTGGCTCTGCGGTGGGCCGGTTGAACATTGGCTCCTTTGCGTTGTACTCCCCTACTGGAGCGCCCTCACTCAGGTGCTCTACTTACCTGCTGCCCATATTAACGTGGTCCGACGGGCTTGTGTCCTCGGTGCACCCCAATCCTCTCCAGTGGATCCCCTAGCTGCTAGCGACATGGGAAAAAGTGACAAGACACAGACGAAGTTAGTTTGATCAGCGTAAGTCTGCCAGACATAGAGAAGACGATACTGACCATACCATGGCTGGCCGGTCGGTTGACCCTGCTGACCCTGATGGGGATATTAGGCAAATCCTGGGGGCAATGCAGTGTAGCCTCACCTCCATTGACGCCAAAATGGACTCCTGTCGTATCGCGTGGACAGGATGTCCGAAAGGGTAGACAAACATGCGTAGCGGATCGATCTGGCTGAGCGCAGGATCTCTGATGCAGAGGACGCCCAGACGGAGATGGGGGCAGCGCATAAGCAGATGGAGAAACTCATGACGGCGATGAAAGACAAGGCCGAGGACCTTGAGGCGCGCTCCAGGCGCAACAACGTACTGCAATGGCCATATCTTTTGTTTTTGATATGGAGTGGGTGGGGTGTTGGGGGGGTGTTCTTTGTTGCATTTCAGCCAGTTTATATGTCTCTACAGGGGTACTGCATTCTAACGTGTGGAGTTATGTACAGTTGGTGTGCTAGGTTACTATGGATATGGAAATTCACACATGAACAAGCCCAGTGATTGCCCAGCTGTTATCCGTTTCCTTTCCTGAAACGTTAGGGGTCTCAACGACCACAGGAAAATACGTGAGGTGGTTGCTTATTTGTACAGGCATGAGATAGATGTGGCTATCCTGCAGGAGACGCATCTCTCTCCTAAGTCCGGTTTGCTATCCCAACGACGGCTGAAAGGCTTCTGTGTGGCAGCGGGGTTTACATCGCATGCCCGCAGGCTACTCCTTTGGACTCGTAGGAATTCAGGCATTCTGCTACAAGCAATGGATATAGACGCTAGCGGCAGATTTGTTGTAGCGAAATGTCGTAAAGATCATTTTAATATGCTATTGGTGGGAGTTTATGGGCCCAATTATGATGACTCACAATTTTACCATTCCTTACATTCTAGGATTATGCAGTACTCTCATTTGCCAATACTATGGGGGGGGGGATTTAATTGTATTCAGGACCCCGACTTGGACCGTTCAAAGGGTGTGCCTAGGCCCCCATCGCGTGCAGCTCGTGCAGTAGCCTGTATAGCACAGGCTGAGGGATTGCGGGATGTTTGGCGACAGCTTGCAAATTTGGGTAGGGAATACTCTCATTATTCAGCTGCCCATGATATCCATACTAGAATAGACTACTAGTTTGCCTCACTCGCATTGATCCCCTCAATCCGTGACTGCCAGCATATGGCCCGAACCCTGTCAGATCACTCCCCAGTAAGCCTCACGTTAGAGCTCCCTATAGCTGGCTGTGCCAGGCAAACATGGAGATTTTCACAATATTCGCTACTGGACGCAGTCTTCCGTACGGAAGTAGGCACGGCAATAGATGAGTTTTGTCTTACAAATTTGGGCAGTGTTACCACTATGAGTACAGTGTGGGAAGCCTATAAACTGTATGTGAGAGGGATTACGATTTCCAAGCATGCTGGTGTTCTTAAATCCATTTGTACCCAACTTCATAAGGTCGAGGCTTCATTGCGGTCATTAGTGGGCTTATTGCAAGAAACGGGTGACCCTCAGATACTGGCACAGATTAGGACACAGATAAGTAAATATAACGAGTTAGCTGACGATGAAGTTAAGCACCTGGGGAAATATGCTGTGGCCAGGTCATATTTGGAAGGGGACTGACCCAATGCAACACTAGCAGCGACGGTCAGACCTCACAGGGGGGACAACCACATCATGCACGTGTATAATGCAGAGCAAGACTTGGTGGAAGGTACTCCAGCTATATTGGATGCATTTGCTGACTATTACACGGGACTCTACACTTCCAGGGAGACTACGGCCCATGACTCTGACGATGACTATTTAGCTCACATAGCCATGACCTGGCTGCACAATAGCGACAGGGAACGACTTATAGGACCTCTTAGGCCCACGGAAATAATAGCTGCCCTTAAAGACATGCCTAACAAAAAAGCACCTGGCGCAGACGGCTTAACGGTGGCCTTTTATAAGGCATACCAGGATAAGTTACTCCCCCACCTGGTAAATCTGTTCGAAGAGATGGCCAAAACGGGGAGGATGCCTCCATCCATGCGTGAAGCCACTATAGTTACCCTGCTCAAGCCCGGGAAGCCTCCTGAACATTGTTCTTCATACAGGCCGCTATCACTGCTGAATACCAACACGAAATTGTTTGCAAAGGTACTGGCGAATAGACTAGCTCCCTTGCATCTAAAAATTCCACACACTACCGGGTGGGAACACAGATGGTCATTCCCGGCCACAGCTTTGTTGCATGCGCTTTTTAAATCTGAACTACAGGACACGATTGGCGAATATTTCACACTGAACACAGGCTCAGTGCCACAACATGCAACATTATGGGACGCCTTTAAGACTTATATCCGCGGTGTTTTCATATCCAAACAGGCCGGGGTCCTGCGCTCAATACGTGGTAGCCTTGCCCGAGTCAAAGCTGAATTGACGCACCTGGGTAATTTACTCACCACGCCAGACATTCTTAACAAGCGCAACGCTCTCATACTTGAATTTAATGAGCATGCGGATAGAGAGGCCATCTTATCGGGCAAATATCACGTGGCGCGTAGATACGGAGAAGGGGAGCGCCCTGGCAGGACTCTTGCACGATTAGTGCGACCCCCCCCCCCGAGGAGCTGGGCATATCGCGGCACTGCGACGCTCTGTTGACTCAACAGCTACTGATAATGCTGATATATTGACAGAGCTAATCTCGTACTATCGGTCCCTATATGCGACCAAACTCCCCACAGGTTTTACACAGCACCTTGCCTACTTGGAGGTGATCACAATGGTATGGCTAACCACAGGGCAGGCATAATTCCTAAGTGAACCCTTTACCGTCGAGGAGATTGTCCAGGCAATAGACGCCCTAGACGGATCGAAGGCCCTTGGCCTTGATGGTCTGTTGGGGGTCTTTTACAAAGCGTTCAAAAAAACACTAGCGCTGCACCTTCTTGAGGTATATGCTGAAGCGCTCAAAAAAGGCACTCTCCCCCCTTCAATGAGGGAAGCAGCCATATCCCTCTTGCTGATACCTTGTAAAGAACACACTAATTGCACCCCATATCGCCCCATCTCCCTAATAAACTTTGACAACAAAATACTGGCCAAGATGTTGTCCACCAGACTATCACTGCTATTGGACCAAATTCTCTCACCGGTACAATCAGGCTTCGTTCCACATAGATCTACTGCCCTGAACCTCCGGACTGTATTCTCAGTGAAAAATAGGATATCGCCGAATGTCCCAGCAGCGGTGGCTCTTCTCGACGCAGAGAAGGCCTTTGATTCTCTAGAATGGCCATTTCTCTTTGCCACGCTTCGTAAGCTTGACATTCCAGCAAACTTTATTGCTCTGACTGCTCTGTTGTACTCTTCCCCTATGTCCAGGCTTCAAGTAAATGGTTATCTCCCCCCCCCTCCCTTTCCGGTCTCCCGTGGCACCTGTCAGGGCTGCCCTTTATCCCCCTTACTTTTTATAGTAGCAATGGATCCCATAGTCAGGCATCTGCAAGAAAAGCATATGTTCCGCGGCCTTCAATTCCATACGGGACCCCTGTTGTTATCCATGTAGGCAGACGACATCCTGCTCTTTATTAGAGACCCCGGTACAAATTTGCAACCTGTCATAGACGAGATCTGTCACTTCGGCGACATGTCTGGGCTGCAAATTAATTGGGACAAGTCAGAGCTCTTCCCGATCACTGACTCGACCAACCCGGCGGGAGATGACCTTCCCCTCCGATGGGCGGTGGATGCTACCAAGTACTTGGGTATCACTCTACACAGAAACAAAGAACAAGTTATCCGCCTTAACTATGGTCCAGCCATAGAGCTGCTTGCTTCACAGATTGAGGGATGGATTCAGCTGCCGTTATCCATTGTCGGACGCATTGCCCTCATTAAAATGAATGTCCTTCCCAGATTCCTATACCTATTTGTCAGTATACCAATCCCATTAACTAAGGCCTTCTTCGCGCAGCTCCGTGGCTTACTTATTCATCTGGTCTGGGCGGGGCAGAGGCCGCGGATAGATTGGGACACCCTAACGCTCCCCTATGAGCGGGGGGATTCGGGATTCCTGATTTGCATCTTTATTATCTAGTCGCGCAAGCCCAATTTGCTCCTCTCTCGTTCCATCCAGACGCCCGCATACCGTATACCAAACCCGAGCGAGACCTGTCCGCCCCTACTCCCCTAGGCTCAGTGTTCCCCCTGGGCATACGACTTGACCCAAATGATATGCAACATTTATCCACCACTTGCTGGGCTTGGCGTAGACTCAGCCAGCTACTGGGCTCTGGCTCTCTATATTCGCCTAACCTCTCATCGCAGAATCCGTTTCTACTGCTTACTTTCAAGAAGGTAGTTCAGCGCACCCTCAACAAGCTACAAATGCACACCATTGGCTCCCTTTTCCCTGGCGGCCATGCGATAACCATGGCGGACCTGACCACGCCGACCGAGATGTCCTACATGGATAAATTCATAGAGACCAGATTGCTCGGTGCCCTCCGATCAGCCACTCCTTCCTTTCCTCTCCCTCCTGAAGAGTTCACACCTCTTATGCTGCTTATAGCAGACCAGGATGGTGCCCATTTGATCACCAACCTATATCGGGCGTGTATGGCACTCAAACAAGTGCAGGACAGGGGGGTGCGACGTCGCTGAGAGGAGGATCTGGGCCACCCACTGACCGACAAAGAATGGACCTGTAGCCACGAACAAATAAAGAGGGTATCCCCCATTCACAGACATAAATTAATTCATTTCAAGTTTATACATCGGGTCTACATCACGCCATTACAACTGGCTAAATACGATCCTACCAAATCATCAAACTGCCCCAAATGCCAAGCCTCTGATGCTGATTTTGCGCACATGACTTGGACATGCCCACCCATAACTGTATATTGGACTGAAGTGTTTCAAGTGCTCTCCGACATAACTTCCATACCGCCTCCTCCTCCCCTAAATTAGATTTGCTGGGAAAAGTCAGTGATATAAAACTCTGCTACAGCAGGTTTCTAGCTATAGTGCTATTATTAGCAAAAAGAGAAATTGTATTACACTAGGGCAGTAGACCATGCCCCAAGAAGGAAGCATGGCTTCGCAGCATGACTTACTGCGATAAGCAGACTGACATATACGCCTCACTTCACCCCCCCACCTCGCGGCCCAAAGACATCTGACATATATATCGCCACTATCTACGCCCGACACACCAGGTCTCACCTGCCCTATCTCCTCCACACCTGTCTGGTATGGATGGGCCTCCATCCATGAGCTCTCCGCAGCCGCCCTCAGAATCGGCCCAATAGGTTCTCATACCTCCATTGCACCTGATGCGTTCCCAACTGCCTGTACATCATCTATCCTCTTAACATCCCCCTTAGAAGCAGTTTCATCGTATTTCTTTCGCGACCCTCTTCTCTGCGTACGCAGAGCGCGCATGTGGGTCCCCCCTCGTCCCCCTTTTCCTCTCTTCCTTCTTTTCTATCCTTCCTCCCATCCAAATGTTGACCCATGTCAAGTTCTAAATTTTTTATTTGTAAAATGATAGATATTCTTTGTCCATGTGTTTGTAAAATCAAACAATAAAATCAATAACAAATAAAATAAAAAAAAAAGATTCATAAGCTAAGTAAGATGCCTCCCGCCCCCATTTCTTACCACCACGAGTACGTAATCGTAATCCTCTCCAGGCTGGCTTTTCAAAATGACTTCTGTGCTGGGATCACCTATCATTTTTCTCCAGTCAATCAATCAATCAGGGGTTTATATAGCGCACTACTCACCCGTGAGGGTCTCAAGGCGCTGGGGGGGGGGGGGCAGCTCCGGATCAGTCGAAGAGCCAGGTCTTGAGGTCCTTCCTGAAGGTGTGCAGGGTTGGGGAGGGTCTGATGTACACGGGGAGCTCGTTCCAGGTCTTGGCTGCGATGTAGGAGAAGGCTCTCCCGCCAGTTCTGTTTCTGCGGATGCGGGGGACCTCTGCCAGGGCGAGGTCGGCGGAGCGGAGGTTCCTCTTGGGTACGTGGAAGGATACTCTCTAGTTGAGGTATTTGGGTCCAATGTCATTTAAACATGCTGAGAATACTGAAGCCAAAATGTGATGGCTCCCTCTTTTGTTCTGCAGAACTTTCAATAACTTTCAATAGCTTTCTATAAAGAATAAAGGAAACAATGTGCATGTTAAATTGGTCCCTAGGTGGATACTGTCTGAGCAGCAAAAATAATCCAAGCCCACCAGCGAGTATTTCTACATCCAGCTCAAAAGCCCTGCTTTCTGTGTATAGACTTAAACCTGCAAGTATGGTGACGGGTCTAGAATGCAGCAACTGTCTTCCCTATTTAAGACCCAAAACCTTGAAATGCACACCTTCTAGAAAACAGGCAGATTAAGAAACATAGAAAATGCAGGATAGTTGTAAAAGCCTTTGTTTTTACCTAACACCCGCACGTTGAGTCACTTGGTGTGATGACCAGCATCTATGGCCGGATAACTCGAAAAGTTCAGGTGATAATTTTTCTGCACTCCATTTTATTCAGGCCGGGCAGATTCTAATATTTGTTACAGCACTAACAGTTACATTGTATTTCTCTTCCAGAAACATACTGGATTCGGATAACTACAGCCCTATTCCAGTGGCAGACGAAGACACCTATAAGAAGATTGTAGGGCAGTTCCCGTTCCAGGACACTGAATTGGAGAAGGTGCGGATGTGTAGAAGTATACTCTTGCTAGTTTTCCACAAAGGCCAGTTAGGGGGTCACAGTCATATTTAAAGAGATGTAATGATACAGGTGGCATTATAATGATATATGACAAATTTAGTGGATTAAAGAATGTGTATCAGTAATTGAGATCACCTAGCCTTCGATACTTCTGGCATCAAACGTGTTTCATACAAAATATCATACAAGTCTAAAACAATTAAAAAGTCTTATGGAAGCCTGTAGAATACAGGCATCAGAGTCCCATGGGTGAGTGTAGGGGACTCATCTCCAATTGTACATGACCCATGCATGTTGCTTTACTATCAGTGAGACCTCCGACTTCGGTCCAAGGATCATACTCTCCCCGGCAGCTCCGCTGTGCTGTGTCGCCTGCCAGCCCCTCCGTTGCAGGGTTCGATTCCACCCTGATACTGGTCTCGGCTTTTCTCAGTTTTGTGCTGCATTGTGCCTGATTGTGTTTAATCTTCACTATTTTTACCCTTTACTCTGCCTCTGCCGAACTGTGTTAATTTTCACTGTTTTACCCTTTTCTCTGCCTCTGCCTGATTGTGTTTAATTTCTTTTTTCACTGCTTTACTCTGTGATCTTTCCCCCCTCTTCCCGCCGTTTTTCTCCGCCGTTCCCGCTGCCGCGTCCACCCGTGACCCCTCCCCCTGACCGCCCCGCTCCCGCCTCCCAGCTACTCGTCCCTCCCCCCGCCCCTACATAATGGCGTCCGCTGCGCAGTCGCGCAGCGGACGCGCGCAGCGGGCGCGCCTAAGGCAAGCCCGTCTGCGCCCGTCCGCGACGCGGCCAGCGGCAGGACCCCTGGTTCTCCGCGGCCTCACCGCTACGACTCAACCACCCTCCACGCACTCAACCCCAGAAGACACGCCGACTGCGCAAAATCCTCGCCGAACAACACACACGGGCAGTTCTTGTGCAGACCCTGCCGCAAATCCTTCACCATCGACAGAGCCCCCGCGACCGCCGAAGGAACGCCCGATGCACACACCACCAAAACCCTGACGTGCATCCTGCTCAACGTGCGCTCCCTGCACCGACACGCCATTGAGATTTGGGACCTGCTCGACACCCTCTCGCCCGACGTCGCCTTCTTCACGGAAACCTGGACCAACGCCACCTCCGGTCCCGACCTCGCCACCGCCATCCCTGACGGCTACAAGATCCAGAGAAAGGACCGTCCACACCGCCCAGGAGGAGGACTCGCCATCGCACACAAGACCCCCCTCCGCCTCTCCACATCCAGCACTAGTGACCCCCACTCCAACACAGAACACCTCCACTTCCAGATCCAGACAAGCCCCAGGACCACACTGCGCGGCACCCTCATCCACAGACCGCCAGGACCTCGCACCCACCACGCGACTACCATCGCCGAGCTCGCCACACCCCACGCCATCACCTCCATGGACTACATTCTACTCGGTGACCTGAACTTCCACCTCGACAACGGCAACGACCCCGACTCCACTGCTCTCCTCGACAACCTCACCAACCTAGGGTTGAAACAGCTCGTCAACACACCACACACTCGACCCCATCTTTGCGGGAGGAACAAACATCCGCTTCTGCCACACCACCCGGCCCCTCTGGACTGACCACCACTGCGTCCACTTCCCCTTCAACACCACCACCGCACCCAAACCCGCCCTACGCCCGCCACGAAGGAACTGGAGCAAGGTCACAGAGGAACTCCTAAACACCACCCTCCTCCAAGACCCCCCCCAGCGCCACGACCGACACCAACTCCGGAGCCAAGGAATTCCACCGCTGGATCTCCTGCTGCGCCGACAAGCTTGCACTTCTCCGCCACCCCGCCAAACAACGCCCGCTGAAAGCCGCCTGGTTCACCACAGAACTTCAAGAAGCCAGACGCTCCTGCAGACGCCTAGAGAAAACCTGGCGAAACCTCAAAACTACGGAAGCACGGAGCGACCACAAGAGCGCCCTGAAGGAATACCACCAGCGCATAAGAGACACCAAACCGACCTTCATAAGAGACAAAGTCCAGACCAACGCGACCAACGCCAAGGAACTGTTCAACGTCATACAGCAGCTCGCAAAACCCACCTGCGAAGCCACGGACGTCACACCTTCCCAGGAACTCTGTGACAAGCTCAGCTCCTACTTCCATCTGAAGATCAAGGCCCTCTGACAACTTCAGCGAACCAACGACGAGCACCACCCCCCCTACCCACCGCCGCCGTTAAGCCGACCATCACGTCCTGGGATCCCGTGACCGCCGAACTCATCACATCGACCATGGAGATAACCCACTCTGGAGCCCCTATGGACCCCTGCCCTCCGCACATCTTCCACAGGGCCGCCACTGTCATCGCACCCGAACTAGGATACACCATCAACGCCTCCCTCACATCAGGCATCTGCCCAGACGACTGGAAACGGGCGGAGGTAAAAACCCCTCCTCAAGAAACCATCAGCCGACCCAACGGACCTGAAAAACTACCGGCCCATCTCTCTCCTCCCCTTTGCGGCCAAAGTCACTGAGAGACTCGTAAACACCCAGCTGACCACCTTCATAGAAGAGAACTCCATCCTGGACGCCTCCCAGTCGGGATTCCGCAGCAACCACAGCACCGAGACCGCCCTCCTCGCCGCCACTGACGACATCCGCATGCTACTCGACCAGGGACACACCGCGGCCCTCATCCTTCTAGACCTCTCCGCAGCCTTCGACACTGTTTCGCATCGCACTCTCGCAGCCAGACTGCACGACGCGGGAATTCAAGGAGCCGCCCTCGACTGGATCCAATCCTTCCTCTCCGGCAGAACCCAGAGGATCCGACTCCCTCCCTTCCTCTCCAAACCCACGGAAATCAACTGCGGAGTACCCCAGGGATCTTCACTCAGCCCCACGCTCTTCAACATCTACATGGCCCCCCTCGCCGCCATCGTCAGACAGCATGGGCTCAGCATCGTATCCTACGCCGACGACACCCAGCTCATCCTCTCTCTCACGAAGAATCCCGAAGACACCAGACTCTGTTTCCAGGAAGGCATGAGGAACGTGGCAGCCTGGATGAAGGACAGCTGCCTGAAGCTAAACTCAGAGAAGACCGAGGTCCTCATCCTCGGTCCCTGCACCTCCGCCTGGGACACCTGGTGGCCCTCCGCCCTCGGGAGCCCATCCACCCCTACAGACCACGCTCGGAACCTCAGCATCATCCTGGACTCCTCCCTCTCCATGAAACGCCAGGTCAACGCCGTCGCCTCCACTAGTTTCAACTGCCTTCGCATCCTCCGTAAGACCTTCAAGTGGATCCCCCCCGACTGCAGAAGGACCGTCACCCACGCACTCATTACCAGCCGACTGGACTACGGCAACGCCCTCTACGCCGGAATCAACAAAACTCTCCTGCACAGACTCCAGACCATCCAGAACGCTGCAGCCAGACTCGTCCTCGGGACACCGTGCCATGAGCACTTGACCCAACACTTACGAGGCCTCCACTGGCTCCCCGTCGAGAAGAGGGTCACCTTCAAACTCCTCACCCATGCCTACAAATCCCTCCACAACATCGGACCCAAATACCTCAACGAGAGAGTGTCCTTCCACGTACCCAAGAGGAACCTCCGCTCCGCCGACCTCGCCCTGGCAGAGGTTCCCCGCATCCGCAGACACAGAACCGGCAGGAGAGCTTTCTCCTACATCGCAGCCAAAACCTGGAACGAGCTACCGGTGAACATCAGACGCTCCCCGACCCTGCACACGTTCAGGAAGGACCTCAAGACCTGGCTCTTCGACTGATCCGGAGCCGCACCCCCGCGCCTTGAGACCCTCACGGGTGAGTAGCGCGCTATATAAACACCTGATTGATTGATTGAGTTATGGTGCCACAGAATGATCAATCAGTTCTTCGTTGGTTCAAGCAGAAGGGGGTTGGTCTTTTAGAATGACTGTGTTTGTCCTCCTGTGAGTACTCATGACAGGAATAATCTAGGTGTGCAGATGCTTTTCTAGAAATATTTGCTGTCACAACTAGGAGACCCTTTAATTATATTCATGTTACACTTGATACTTTAACACATCTTAATATTCAGCTGAAGTTGAAAACATAATTAGTATTACACTCAAATCAAACTAACTTACCAAAAGAAATCAATATTAGATATTCATATGGCATGCAAAACAGATTGATTATGCAACCTAAAAAACAGTTCCCCCAGCCCTCAGAACCCCTCTTCCCCCTCCCCCCCCACTACCACCACCAATATTGAGGTCAACATCTAAGACTACTCTAATCATCACTCACCCAGCCATTCCAAATATTGTCAAATGTTTTAGGGCATCCTCTCCCCTTATAAATCACCTTTTCCTGCGCGTATCAAATATTAATTTCTCTTTCCTAGTCTCCCACCACTGGTATCACTGAGGAGTCCCATTTGCATGCTGTTTGAGCAAGTGTACTTCTGAATACCTTCAAGTACATTGCCATCCACCATTGCATCTTATTTCACCTTTCCAAGCAATCTCACCATCTTCCCCTTTCCCCGTCAACGTACCTCAACATCAGGGGTAAAACACTGGCCACTGCAGTCCCGGTGACACAGGGGGCCCCTATTCAGCAAAAGGCCACTGAATAGCTGTGTGATATGGGAAGGAAACAGTGGAAGCCTGCAAATTTTCTGTAGCAAAACCCTGACTCTGGGCGACCATGAAATTCACCATTCAGTTGGAAGTGTATATCACTGTATTTCCCAGAGTAGTTACAAATGCATCTTTTTGTGCTCATCAGGGATAGTGGAAGAAACTTGCAGTAAGGGACATATTACAATATGAGAATAGGTCATCTTTCTTCAAGATCTTGAGCAGACTTAAATGCTTGGCTTTAACGACTGGAGGCTACAGCCTTAGCCTTAATGATGTTAATTGAAAGAGTGAAAATCTGATTTTTTTAGACTCAGTTCTGCAGGCTCGCAAAATTCTTCAGTCTGGAACAAGTTTACAATCTACATGGCCTTTTACCTCACAACTCTGGATCTCTATGGGTAGTGTTCTCTGTGGTCGATCTAAAGAGTTATGTAAAGGGCATAACAGAAACCAGTTTAGAGGTTTTTACCATCCGTCGGAATTGGTGGATGCCATTCTGCCTACCCATCGTCTTTCCCAAAAGTTAATGTAATTCAGACATTGGACTTGAGTAGTTGCCTGTTGTGAGGAAAAAGATGACCAACAACCCCCCACCTCCAAATCCCCCACCCCACTCAATATTGCCTGATGTTCTTCTGGGCACATTTAAAAGTTATTTATCACCACATTTGCCTTTATTTAGTTGTCTAATCAGTACTCGTTACTCAAATCACCTGTTATGAGGCGTTTCTTAAAAGATCTTTGACATGTATTTCCTCCTCCTTCCCTTATGATGTGATGTTGCAGCGGGATCTTGTTTTGGTCTTAACCTTTCTGATGTGTGCTACCTTCAAGCCACTTTACTTCTGTACTCTGTGACTACTTACTGTGCAAACTGTTTTTCATATTTCAGTTACTTCCATGTGTTTTGTCAGTGAGCTTGAGGCTTTATCAGTTCAGCCTCTGTATACTACCTTTTTTCCTGACTGGTACTCTGGACCTGTGCATCCTTCTTCCTGAAAGTGGTGTCGCTCCTGCATGTAGTGCAGTCCATCACGCTATCCATTTTTTTTTCCCTGCCTCATCCATCCATCTTGACACAGAGTATCCTTCTGAGGGCCTTAGGGCTCATTGCACCCCAACAAAACTCATGACTACAGCCCCAGCTCAGGGTGTTCTTGTGGAGGAAATGTATTGGGTAATCACGTGGGCTTCTATCTGTACTTACATCAAGGAGTACAGTATTTATTTGCCATTTTGCCCTTTCCCTTTCAAAGCTACAGGGCTTCCTCGTGTAAGTTCACTCCTGAGACCCACCTCCTGGGTGGTGAGATTGCTTTAGTTCCGAATTCACAAGTTGAGTAATCTGTGGTTAGAAGTATCCATCAAAAGAAAAAGCTCCTTCTCTCCAGTAACTCTTTCTAGCAAATTCTCTGTCTAATTAGATTTCTCGCCAACCGCCCGCCCCACCATTCTGCAGAGTGAACTTGAGAGAATTAATAAGTTCTTAAGTTTGTTTGTGCAGACTGACAGGACTAATTCCAATCCAGTCTTGTCAGCCATGCTCTGTTTCTGAGGTTGAGGTAAACTGACATCACTGTGAAGGGTGGTGCCCGTATACGATTCTGTGTTATGTTTGGATATAGGATGAATTTGTGATTGGGGCCAGTAGTGCCACCTGCCTGCATGTAGGAGGTATTGCCAGAGTTTCTGAATCTAGTCCGCCATCTTGGGAAATTCCCATAGGTGAGGAATCTGAGGTACATAGAGTGTCCACCAGAAAAAGTATTACAAAACGTGAATTATTTATTCTTCTCTACCTTGTGTCATGCACCCTGCATTTACTAATAAGTGTTATGCGCACTTACATGAGAAGTTCAAAGGAGAGATATTTGGAGAGGCCAATTGAAAGAACAACTGATGAAATGAAAGGCTATAGATAAACAAGCATTGGCATAGCCAATAGGTCTCACCTTTGGGACCTTATAAGTATTTAGTTATGCAGCATAATATCCTTGGTGCAACAACATCAACTGTTGCATGGCTAAACACTTATAAGGTCCCAAAGGCGAGACCTATTGGCTATGCCCATCCTAAGTTCATACAACTCCCGGACGAGGCGCAAAATGTAGGCAAACTATTAGGAGGTCTGCATTTTGCAGCCTCCCCTTTTGAGGGGGTGTATGGATGATTTTGGGATGCCCTCATGGGCTGCTCACTTTATTGCTTCTCTGATAACCAAGATGCATTGGTACCTAGTCGGGCAGCTTGGATGGGGCCATGTGGTCTAGGCCTGCGCTTCGGAATCCTTGTGCCATAACACTGAGGTTCCTGATGAGCGTGGGTGCAGAACCCCTCATAGGGTGCTGAGCCCCCTTCAAAGCCCAGAAGCCTACCTGTCTGCATGCAAAGACACAGTAGACGAGGCTGCGGCCCGGCGAGGGCGTGCAGCACGGTGAGTGCGCGCAGCTCTGCGAGGGTGCGGGTGGCACATAGCTCTGTAGACACACACTAGCACATGTGCGCATGCGTAGCAGCTGAGGCACCAGATCTCTAATACAGCGCCTCGTGTTGTTGGGTGGACACAGGGACAGTCCCCTTGCACCGCCAGACAGCAGTTTCAGGGCCATCATAAGCAGGGGGCAGAGAGCCCCCGTGTCGCTGCTTTAAACTCTATTAAAAACATTATAAAAACAAGCCTGTCATATTTGTTATTATTAATGATGAGACATCTAATACAGAAATGCCACTCCATGATGCCAGATGCTATACACAAAACTAAGGCGACTTTTAAAAATATTTTGAATCATGGCGTGTGAGCCAGGTGTCAGCAAGTGGGCACTGGGTGTAGTTTTTTTTTACTAGGCCTTACCAAAACAAATGACAAAGCTGAGGACATTTCATGTAACACACTCAATTGCCTAGTGGGCAAGTTAACATCTTAAGGAGCCCGAGTTATGTTGCTGCTTGCACCCACTTAACCAGAAAATGTTGTAATCCTGTGAACACCCCTTTATAGCGCGCACTTCAGGGTCCTTATTTCCTCATTTGCCAAAAATGGGAGCATTTAGAAACTGACTGAAGACCAATATCAAACGGTATGAAAAACAAGACCTATTGCAGCACCTGTACTGTTCAGCAATCACTGCTGTCCATTTACTTGGGTCTCCACGCTTGCAGATACAGGACTCAACACAAACCATGAAAGCATATAAATCCTCACAATGGCTGCTTTCCGTTCGCAAACCATGCGTTTATCACGGCAGTCAAAAGTAAAAGAAAGCACAACACTGATACAGACGCTCCGGTCTCAGCTTGCCCCCCTCAACACTCCATGCGTCTAAAAGCACAGCTGCAAGCATGACTCACACATGCCAGTGTTTATATACATTGTTTCCTGAAGTCAAAATGAGATCCTGTAATTCATTGGCCAAATCCACCCACCGCCCCATTATGCACTGCTAGTCTGCTTCTGATTGGCCAGCACAATTCAGTGCACATTGAGTTACAACTTTGTAGTGTAAAGTAGTTTCTTCCAACCGAAGAGGGGGAAGTGAAATCAGTAAATCGAAATGCACTCAACAGAAAGCATTTTAAACGGAAATGAAGTGCACCTAAAACACGACGTGCGGCCGCCATGATTTAATGTTGAAAAAAATACGAGTTGGGCGACCCGCGTGCAACAAGACGCGCGGCCGCCATTATTTAATGTTGAAAAAAAAAAAGAGTTGGGCGCGCGCTTGCGAGCAGCAGGCGTGACCACACGCTCGTGCACCATGGCCTTTTGCTTGCGGTTACCCGCACGGCCACCGGGCGCGATAATTGAAAACACATGGCGGCCGTGCGGGTAACCGCACGGAAAAGGCCATGACGCACGAGCGTCTGGTCAGCTTTTGGAAGCCCCTACATAAAGTCTTCGCCAGAGCAGCGCTTGCGCGCTACTCTAGGCTCGACCTAAAAAAGAAGCTGCTTGTTATCTTTTTTAATCTACATAATAGTTTTCTTGAAAGCATGAGTGCAATAACTGTATGTAGCTGGAGCTTTTCAGGGTAAGTGAACTGTCTGGTACTACAATGTTTGTGCTTCATGGGTTGCAGTCTTGCATATGTTTATTTTCAAGGGGTTACAATGATTTTTATTTTACACTGTTTTTGTATGTTATGTTGTTTTTTTTTTTTTTTTACAGCTGCCCTTTTCGAAAAAGTTTCCCTTTTCCGAGTTTGTGCCTAAAGTTTACAGTCAAATTAAAGAATTTATTTATGCCTGCCTCAAATTTTCAGAAGATCTTCATCTGAGGTAAAATTCATTCATCAGTTTTCCACACATTATATTATTTCTGGTTATATTTGTTTTGTTCCAGCTCCACATATAATCTGTTTTTGGGGATTATTGTGATTTTGACCATTGTTTTCCATTAATGATGATGTAATTTGGATTTATGACTATTTTGGTGATTGCTTGCTTATATCGTAATAATTTTTGCTGTTAAAGGCTCCTTAATTTGAAGATACATTGGTAGACTGCTTTTCAGAAATTGTAATTGTGTTATCGTCCTAGGTGATGTAATCCCAAATTTTCCAATATGAATGAGCAGTGTTCAAGATTGGTCACTGTAGAGATCGAATTTAGTCTTGTGGCCAAGGGGTTCTTTCATGCAATCTATTTTTGCTCATGTTAATGTCAGAAACTAGACTGTTCTGACCTTTGTGATTTATATATTATGTGAATTATATATTTGTGATTTTATCAATGAACATGTCTGACTTTTCCCCATCCTTTGGTATAGTTGATCACGGCATGCTATTTCAAAGACCATATTACATATTGTCTCCTCATTTTAGGAGGTGTGGCTGTAGCTCACAACAAGAGTTCTTGGTGCTGCTTTCCTTGTATGATGTTCGACTGAGTTCTTTATGTTGTCTCCATTTGTCTTCCTTTGATTCAGAGTCACTGATTTAAGTAGAGCTATTGGAAATATTATCTGTCTGAAAAAATGTCTCTGCCACAGTCATAACTTGGGCCACAATAACTACGGTACATAAAAAATGGATTTGTAATCAGCCCGAGTTGTTTATAGTAATTTCTTTAAGTGTCAAAGGTTAGGTTTGTGCAAGATGATCCCTTCATAGATTGCAAATTAGAATTTACAAGAATTCGATTATCCCCGAGATCGAGGCAGGATTCACATAGAAGTAATCTATTTGTGACAATGTTCACATTTCGGCTAATTTGTGACATAAATATTGTAATCTGCAACATGGTAATCTATATGTTGCCTTTGTGAATCTTTCAAATGTGATGTGTTTTTATGCGTCCCCAAGAAACTATATGGGAAAAATTATTACGTTTGAGAATTCCTTTGAGTATAGTGAGTCATCTGAATGTTTCAGACTGTTTACATAGATATTTTCAAGTGATTGTTATGTATCCAATCCTTTCGATATGACATATCTGTGTAAGCTCTTTGCAATACATATATTGTGTAAAAAGAAATAACTCAGTTATCTGAACATTTCACTCTGTTACATACCTATTTGTAGGTGATTTTCAGTTATGTACGAACTCCTTCCGATCTTTTACACTTGAAGTTGAGATGCCAGCAGAAAGTCAGCTGATGCATGCTGACAGTGTAGCACTAATTGATCTTATGTACTAAAAATTGATTTTACCCCAAAGATCTGGAGGCCCGGCTGGGCGATTTAAATATATATGCTAAAACCAGCATCACTTTGAGATATTTGCTGATGATAATAAAAAATACTTTAAGGACATTGGACAAAAATTTATGTCCACCGCACTACCTCCACAATGTGGTGTACATGTACGGTTTGCACTCCAAACCGTGGGAGAAAACTGTTCTGGTGCTCGCACCAAAAGGATTTTCTTTTAAAAAAAAATAACATCTGGACACTAGTGAGCATCTTCACTCTCACCCTGAGATTGTAATATATATTTTTTTGATCAGTGTGACACGTAGTGCAACTATGTCACATTATTTGAAAGTGGAACCAGTAAGCACCATTATCACCGACTGGTTTCACTCTGATCAATGGTCTGGAGCCAGAAAGACCTCTGGATGCAAGGGATAGTTAAAAACAAACAAGCCTTGGCAAAGCCAATAAGTCTTGCACACATGGTAAAAAGTTAGTGACGTAGAGGAGAGTGGCGTGGAGTGGATTGTCGTGGAGTGTCGTGGAGTGAAGTGGCATTGGTTGTCGTAGAGTGGAGTGGCATTGATTGTCGTAGAGTGGAGTGGAGTGGCATTGATTGTCGTAGAGTGGCATTGATTGTCGTAGAGTGGCATTGATTGTCGTAGAGTGGCATTGATTGTCGTAGAGTGGCATTGATTGTCGTAGAGTGGCATTGATTGTCGTAGAGTGGTATTGATTGTCGTAGAGTGGTATTGATTGTCGTAGAGTGGCATTGATTGTCGTAGAGTGGCATTGATTGTCGTAGAGTGGCATTGATTGTCGTAGAGTGGCATTGATTGTCGTAGAGTGGCATTGATTGTCGTAGAGTGGCATTGATTGTCGTGGAGTGGCATTGATTGTCGTGGAGTGGCATTGATTGTCGTGGAGTGGCATTGATTGTCGTAGAGTGGCATTGATTGTCGTAGAGTGGAGCGGCAATGTGTGTCGTAGAGTGGAGAGGCAATGTGTGTCGTAGAGTGGAGCGGCAATGTGTGTCGTAGAGTGGAGCGGCAATGTGTGTCGTAGAGTGGAGCGGCAATGTGTGTCGTAGAGTGGAGCGGCAATGTGTGTCGTGGAGCGGCAATGTGTGTCGTGGAGCGGCAATGTGTGTCGTGGAGCGGCAATGTGTGTCGTGGGGCGGCAATGTGTGTCGTGGGGCGGCAATGTGTGTCGTGGGGCGGCAATGTGTGTCGTGGGGCGGCAATGTGTGTCGTGGGCGGCAATGTGTGTCGTGGGGCGGCAATGTGTGTCGTGGGGCGGCAATGTGTGTCGTGGGGCGGCAATGTGTGTCGTGGGGCGGCAATGTGTGTCGTGGGGCGGCAATGTGTGTCGTGGGGCGGCAATGTGTGTCGTGGGGCGGCAATGTGTGTCGTGGGGCGGCAATGTGTGTCGTGGGGCGGCAATGTGTGTAGTGGGGCGGCAATGTGTGTCGTGGGGCGGCAATGTGTGTCGTGGGGCGGCAATGTGTGTCGTGGGGCGGCAATGTGTGTCGTGGGGCGGCAATGTGTGTGGTGGAGCGGAGTGGCAATGTGTGTGGTGGAGCGGAGTGGCAATGTGTGTGGTGGAGCGGAGTGGCAATGTGTGTGGTGGAGCGGAGTGGCAATGTGTGTGGTGGAGCGGAGTGGCAATGTGTGTGGTGGAGCGGAGTGGCAGTGTGTGTGGTGGAGTGGCAGTGTGTGTGGTGGAGTGGCAGTGTGTGTGGTGGAGTGGCAGTGTGTGTGGTGGAGTGGCAGTGTGTGTGGTGGAGTGGCAGTGTGTGTGGTGGAGTGGCAGTGTGTGTGGTGGAGTGGCAGTGTGTGTGGTGGAGTGGCAATGTGTGTGGTGGAGTGGCAATGTGTGTGGTGGAGTGGCAATGTGTGTGGTGGAGTGGCAATGTGTGTGGTGGAGGGGAGTGGCAATGTGTGTGGTGGAGGGGAGTGGCAATGTGTGTGGTGGAGGGGAGCGGCATGGAGTGGAATGACAGAGTGGAGTAGAATGTCTTAGAGATTGCAACGCAGAGTGTTGCGGTGTGGCTTACAGCATTGAGTGGAGGGGCATAGAGTTCAGTAGAGTTACTTGTACCGCACTACCTCCAAAGTGTGGTGAACATGTACCGCTTGCACTCCACACCGTGGAAGAAAATTCTTCTGGTGCTCGCACCTGAAGGATTTTCTTTAAAAATAAATAACATCTGAACACAAGTAAATAGCTTCCCTCTCACCCCGATATTGTAATATCTTTTTTTTGCTCAGTGTGACAAGTAGTGCAAGCATGTCACAGTTGAAAGTGAAACCAGTAGGCACCATTATCACTGACTGGTTTCACTCTGGTCAGTGTGTGGGAACCAGAAAGATCCCTTGCATCCAGAAAGACCACTGGATGCAAGGGATAGTTAAAAATAAAAAAAATAAAAAGCATTGGCAAAGCCAATAGGTCCTGCCTATGCAAGTTTTTGCCAATTCGTATTAGCCATGTTGCACACCAGAATGGCTAAATGTTAGTGGCATTGAGGAGAGTGGCTTAGAGTGGAGTGGTATAGAATGGAGGGGCGTGGAGTGGATTGTCGTAGAGTGGAGTGGCATGGAATGGCATGGAATGGCGAACAGTGGAGTGACTGAGTGTCGTGGAGTCCCATTGCGAGTCGTAGAGTGGAGCGGCATAGAGTGGAGGGACTTAGAGTTGAGTAGAATGTCTTGGAGTGTTGTGGAGTGGCGTGTTGTGGAGTGGAGTAGAATGTCGTGGCATAGGGTGGAGTAAAATGTCGAGTTTCATTGCATAGAGTTGAGTAGAATGTCGTTGGGTGTCATGTCGTAGAGTTGAGTAGAATGTCACTGAGTGTCGTGGCATACACTTGAGTAGAATGTCGTGGCATACAGTTCAGTAGAAGGTCGTTAAGTGTCGTAGAGTGGAGTATTGTAGAGTGGAGTGTTGTGGAGTAGCATAGAGGTAAGTAGAATGTTGAGTGTTGAGGCATAGAGTGTAGTCTTGTAGAGTGGAGTGGCATAGAGTTCAGTAGAGTGTTATGGAGTGGCGTGGCGTAGAGTGTCGCACAATAAACTGTTGTAGAGTGGAGTAGAGGATCGTAGAGTGGCTTAGTGTGTCGTAGAGTGTAGTGGATTAGAGTGGCGTGGAGTGGTGTAGCGTAGCAGGGAGTAGAGTGTTGTGGAGTAAAGGGTATGGTAGCGCACTGCCATTACAGATAACACATTTGAAATGACCATTACATTTACACAGACATACAGTTTTACTGATAAAACTATACAGGGCACAAAACCATAATGTATGGAAATGTCATCACCTAGTGTATTGATTTGTTTTGATTGTTTTAGCATATTTGTTTCCACCAGACTTAAGAATTAACAAAAAATGTGCTTCATTTTTGCTCTCCTAATTATGATATATTCTCAAATATTTGTACAGTTAATTTACAGACATTTAAATTTTGTTGTGTGCTAGAAAAAAATAAGATCATACAGCCTTCCTCCAGCACACTCATAGTCCCCAGCATGACAGTCACATAAATTCTTTCCCTTTGAAGTCAGAAAAATAAACACCAAGCTCCCTCGGATGACAGAACCCAGCATTTGACTTCTGTCTTTGAATGCCCAGCAAATATGCCAAGATAAGAACAACACTTAAAGGCCTGTTTACGGAAAGCGAGCAATCGTGGAAGAATACAGTAAACATGTGAGGGGCAAGACATACCGGACAGC
Organism: Calotriton arnoldi; assembly: GCA_963921515.1. Lineage (NCBI taxonomy): Eukaryota > Metazoa > Chordata > Amphibia > Caudata > Salamandridae > Calotriton > Calotriton arnoldi. The sequence continues at coordinate 1,174,697 of CAWUFW010005387.1, read as the reverse complement.
CTAAAACAAAAAAAAGCCAGCAAATAGAAAGCAAGCAACGGTGAGTTACACAATTTAAAGCCAATGCTAAGCATTGGACAGAATACATTTCTAGGGAAGCTTTCCGAATGTCCCTAAGAAGTCTTTGCAAACCAGACAGCTGTGCTGCTTGGTAGGCTTTGACCTTAAAGGGGAGGGAGGGGGTGGACGACATTGATTTCATATGATCAATTTTCATCTGTTCCTCTCACAGGCGATTTGCCCAGCCACATAAGTGGCGGCCCTAGTTTTGAGGGTGGGAACTCTTCTTTTGCAGCTGCTGGAGAGTATGAAGGATGACGTTGATCAATCAAGCTCCTTAGATAGAGGGTGATGGAGGTTGACAACCAAGGAGTTTCTCCTCTGTGTTATGTCCAGTGGACATTTTGCACTTGACCCACATGGAGACGGGCCAGTACTCCTTTAACTCCGTAATCTGTTGGTTGTTTTCCACCATGGATTATATACTTTCCCTAGTGAAGGTGTCCCCCAGATTTGGGGACATGACTTTTTTGACCAGGGACATTTCCACCCATTTCCCACATTGAGAGTCTTTTAGTACTTGGCTCTCTGGCTCCTAGAGATAAAATGCTCGGGACATTAGGGATAGAATATGACGAATAGCAGTAACAGCATTGGTTCCGTAGGCTCTAACTCAACGCTATGGGAAGCCTAAACAACTGTTCTTCTGGTGTCAAGCCATCTGTTAGGATTTAAGGTAATTTGAAGATTTAACTAAATAATAAAAGAAGTAGAAGAGAGCTCACTGCACTGGAAAAATGTTATTGGCTCTTCTGGAACTCTAAAAGGTTGTGTGCTAATGCCTAACAGGGAAAAATACGGGGCTTTGATAGAGAAGGAAGCCACGGCATGTTTTGTTAGCCACAAGGAGAGGTTTGTATGAGACCAGTAATGAGCCTAGTAAATTGCTAATCTGGCTTATCCAATATGATGATGGGCTGCAATAGATTAATGGAATGGTGTGGTCTAGGCAGAGGGTGATATGGCGATTATAGCAACAAAGGGTTGCTTACTACCAGTTTCTATGTAGCTGTAGGGTGACTGGACTGAATATAGATAAGAGTGATCATGTTACATTAATGACCTCCTGGTCCTCACTCTGTGTCCATATGACAGGTTTACTCTGGATAGGGAGCTGACACAGGAGGAGAAATCCACCCACAGCAGAAAAGCAACCTAGTTTGCAGGCCAAACAGCATATGGCTTTGATATTGCTGATAAATACATATGGGATACCTGATGGGTGAGCGCACCTCATGTAGGAGTGGTTCCCTACTTAATAATGAAAAAAAAGTGCTAGCTAAGTTGCTTGAAAATGATTATATAACAATAAAATGTACTTAGTTAATTTGGTCATTCCTTTTGGATTCATTTTTTTTTAAACATGTTTTTATTTATTGAGGGTGCAAACCTTCCGGTTTCAGAAAATCAGTACAGAAACAGCAATCTCTCACTTCAGATCAATCGTATAAATAACAATAAATGTACTACAAACATTTTTGCCATGTAGCTAAGATTGGAACGGAAAATGTACATGAAGGAATAATACCTCTTAAACTAGGAGCACATACTAATCGTAAGCATCTGTATCTCTACTCTGTACAATGCATATAGCAAGGTTAAATTTCCCAATAAACAAATCGCAAAAACAAAGTGTCATAAACAATCCCACCCCCACACCCTCCTGGTCTCACACACAAAGGAATCTCCGGTCATGTCATAGGTCACTGCACCCCTTCGCTCTATACAACTGTGTGATTACTCTACGTTTATTACGGGAGCGTCCGTACGCTGCTCCTCCGTGTCGTCCTCAGTGCGGACTGCTTGTGTGCTCTCCGATCGCTCCGTGTCAGAGGCAATCTCCAAGGGGACCTCCAACATCAAACCAGGCCCTAGCATCCTCTTCCAACTTATCATCCCTCCTGACCCTCTTCATACGGATCCATTCCGCTGTTGCCCATTCCCTCAAATCTTTTGCCCAACTCTCCACCTTGGGGGGGGTTGGGAGCCCATCCAGTGGATCGCTATCCGTCTCTTGGCCAGCACTAGCCCCAGTTGGAGAAATCTACGTGTAAGCTTCCTACCCTTGGGACAGGGGAGTAAACCCAACAGTATCTCTTTAATAGACTGGGGTAGCGTCCATCCCGTTACGCGGCGCAATCTCCCTAATATGGAGTCCCAAAAAGAATTCAGTCTCGGGCACTCCCATACCATATGCAAAATGGAGGCAGCATCACAACCACATCTGGGACAACAGGAGGAACGTTCTGGATATATTTTATGCAGCACCCGCGGTGTTAAATAGGTTTGATGTACAATATTAAATTGGATGAGTTTAAATCTGGTATTGGAACTGATTTGTTTTACACCTTCATGTACTCTCCTCCATTCAGAATCTGTAAGGGGCACCTCCAACACTTCGTCCCATCTAGACTGAATCGGAAGCGGGTGCGCAGCAAGATCCGCCCGTAATGCTCTATAAATATAAGAGACCAGTCTACGGCCCCCAGCAAGACTCACAAGGGCCCGAAGGGTAGCAGCTATTGGAGGCTCCTCGGGGAACGTCGGCCATATCTCCCGTGCTACCGCAGCCACTTTTTCATATTGAAGATATTGACCTCTGCCCAGATCAAACGCAGTCACTGCTTCCTCCCTGGACAGAAAATGCTGCTTTAAATACAGATCCCCCATCATTCTACAGCCGCCCTCCACCCATCTTGAGACGGACATAACTTGACCGATCTGCCCAAATGGGACAACCGCCCATAATGGGGCCTCAGGGGCATAAGGTGCCCTTCGTATTTCAACCTTAACTGCAGACTCCCATGTAGAGGCCACATGCCTAATAATATACGGGAGATGATCAGGCACACGTGAGCCCAACATCAGCAGGTCCGGGAGTGAATTATCCCCGTGAGTACCCCTCAGCAATTGTTTCTCCCAATTATCTTGGTCGTCGAGCCAATGTACAGCATGCTGGAGCTGCGCTGCTATATAATAAAATTCCAATTTTGGAACTTCCAGACCTCCACTTTCCTAAGTTCTCTGCAGTGTTTGCAACCCCACTCGTTTCAGTTTGTTTCCCCACAGCAGGTCTACCAGCAGGCGGTCTAATCGGAGGAAGCACTCCTGTGGTATCCGATAAAGGGAGTTCTGCATTACATATAAACATCGGGGGAGGACCACCATTTTTATCAGAGCCACACGTCCCATTAGTGATAAGGGTAAGGTACGCCAAAACTCTACTGACCTACGGACACCCTCTATACATAGTCCCATATTTTGTTCTAAATAAGCCTCCTGTGTGTGAGTTAAGCGGACCCCCAAATAACGCACCGAGTCTGTGACCCAGCCAATCTCCACATTGGGCAGATCACCCTCCTCCTTGTCTCTCAGGTTCCCCATAGGAAATAGCTGAGATTTCCCCGGGTTACGGCAAAGGCCTGATACCGCCCCAAAAGCTGTGAATTCCCGAAGAAGCTCCGGGACCGACTCCCCGGGACGACGGAGATACACCAAAGTGTCGTCCGCATACATTGACACTACGTGCACTGCCGGACCTATCGTCACCCCCCACCGTGCCATCCGGTGTCTGTGTCGTCGCCAGTGGCTCCATCCCCAGTGCAAAAAGGAGTGGCGACAGGGGGCACCACTGACGAGTACCTCTCTGGAGCTCCAAACTGTCGGAGACTTGGTTGCGGAGACGGACTCGAGCCGTTGGTCGAATATAAAGGAGCTTCGCCCAACTTATATATTTGTCCCCCACCCCCATTTTAGCGAGTACTGCCCAAACATAATCCCACTCAACTGTATCAAAGGCCTGTGTAATGTCTAAAAGACATAAGGCCCAATCTTCGCCTAGCAAATGCGGATCATGCCATATATGTGCAAGTCGCCGTAAGTTATGCATTGTGTTCCGACCTGGAATGAACCCGGCCTGGTCATGATGGACCAGTTTGACCATATAAGGCTGAATTCTTGCTGCCAACACTCCACTAAGTATCTTCTCATCCACATTTAAAAGAGATATGGGCCTATAAGAAGTCGAGAACAAGGGATCCTTTCCTGGTTTAGGAACCATAGCCACCAGAGCTTCCATCATGGTGGTAGGGAGTGCCCTCCTCTCAAGAGTCTCGTTGTACACCTCTAAGAGATGATCTACCAACTGTGGGGCAAATTGTTTATAAAACTCGGTCGGGAGGCCATCACTACCAGGACATTTTGCGGATTGCATGCTCTTAATTATAGTTAACATCTCCTCTTTAGTAATCGGAGCACCTAACGACTCAGCGTCCGTCTCCTCCAGGGTAGGGAGCGTCACTACGCCTAAATAATCCATCAGGGCCCTGCGAGCGGGCCGGGGGGGCCGCTGTGCGTGATCTGCAAATGCAGCAAGTATTGCGGCTTGTGTGTGTAACACCTCCCCTTTAGCATTATGAAGTTGTAACACCGGAGTCTGTTCAGTTTCAGTGCGAATTAATCGCGCTAGAAGTGCTCCTGATCTGTCACCCTCCATGTAAAGTCGCTGTCTATAAGTGGTGTATCTATGCTTCTCCAATCGAGACCAAGCTTCAAGCAATTCTCCCTTAACACGTGTCCACTCGGCTATATTTGTCGGGGTCTTATAGAGTGTGGACTCTATGGTTTTTAGCCGTGTTTCCAAAGAGTCAATATCTGCCTTAAGTTGGTGTTGAACCCCATAGGTAGTCCTCATACAGACTCCCCTGATCACAACTTTTAGCGCTTCCCATTCAGTGGCCCTAGTGGAGGTGGATCCCCAAATTTCCACAAAATAATGTTGAATAGCCTCCCTTACTGTGTGCACAAACGGGGGGTCCGTGAGGGCCTCCGCCCGGAGCCTCCAAAGCGGGATGGACGGTCGTCCCGGTCCGCTCGTCACCGTCAATAACAGTGGAGCGTGATCGGATATATAACGCAGCAAATAAGAAATGCCTTCCGTAGCTGCAGAGAGGCCCGCAGAGAGACAACAATGATCAAGTCGGGAAAATGTGTTAGCCGCCGGGGTAAAGCATGAAAACTCCCTTTTAGTGGGGTTACGGGCTCTCCATTCGTCCCTTAAGGGCGTACCCTGGAGCATATCAACTAGGGATGCTACCATATGGGGTTTGGTACGTTCCCTCGGGGGCTACCTGTCTAAGGTCCCATCAAACACACAATTAAAATCTCCAAAGAGGAGAATTTCAGCTCCGATATAGAAAGTCGCCGCCTTCAAAACTGCCGGGTAGAAATCAGCACAGTCTAGGTTGGGGGCATAAACGTTAATAATGCAGATCTCTCTGCCCTCCCACCTGCCAAACACAATGACATATCACCCCTCTGGGTCAAGTACATGCTGGATATGGTGAAAAGGAACTCCAGGCGCCACCCAGAAAAGCGCCCCACGTGCGAAGCCTGAGTATGATGTGGCGTACAACTGTCCCCTCCACCGTTTACAAAGACTCAGTATTGAATTTCCCCAGACATGTTTCCTGCAGTCCGGCTATTGCTACGTTATATCTCTTCAGAAATGCATATATTCTGCGGCGCTTATCTAGGGCAGCTAGCCCCCGGACATAACAGCTAAGAAATCGTAATGTCTGTGCTGTCATAGTGTCGTTGTAAAAAGCAGTTGACATCGACCACCTCCCTGAGCAAATCACCACCTCTAGGGGGCCCAAATCCATGTACTATGCAATAATACGTTGTGACCAGTAAACTACCCCAACAAATAAACCAACTCCCAAAAGTCAAACAATGCAATCCCTTCCCCCCCACCCCGGGCAGTAGTAAAAGTTCACATGCGCAATGAAGAATCCACATTAGAAACAGTACACACCGCCCCAAACCTCCCCCACCCCCCCATTCCTCCCAATCTTGTAATGGCTGCATTTCCTTTCCAGGCCCGAGGCCTAGGACAGCCTTATTCAACATATCAATATAAACATTTAAATCAAATGCTGTGCAAGAGAACAGGTAACGTCGAGGCGCAAGATTGCTCTCAAGCTACCTCAGCGGACCTGGGCTCTAGAGAAGGCGTCACCATTCCGGCGGCCACTCGTTTTATAAAATTACAAAATATTCACCTGAATGGCTTCCAACCCATGTATATTAGAGGAATTAAGAGGAGATCAAAAAAGAAACAGTTCAAAACCCCGCTTCCCAGACATCGTAATTCAATGTACCTCCTAGGACCACATAATATCGGATACATGAGGACAACTTATCTGCACAATTCAGTTGTCGATGCACAGTTCAAGAAGAGGGTCAGTCACAACCGCTGCCTGGCCCCCCATCGTCTCGCACAAGATCTGGTGTCGGCGCCACAGAGTCTGGAACCACCTCAGAATCCGAAGCGTGTAGGGTCCCATCTCGACAGACCCTGACACGGCCAAGGCTCATTGTTCTCTTTTTCGGTTTCTGACGGGTGAACTGTCTACGACTTTCCAATGTGGACTGTAAGGAGGGAGTCCCCCCCAGAACTCGTAGAGGGCACCAACTGTCGTCCTTCCGGGGCCCTTGCATCCAACCAGTCTCTCGCCTCCTCTGCCGAGAAAAAAACAGGACACGGCCCTCACTCACCACCCGAGGTTTCGCCGGGAACATAAGACTGTATTTCAAATTCTGATCCCGAAGGCGGCGCTTGATGGCCACGAAGGACTTCCTCTGCTCCTGAACACGCTGCGTATAATCCGGATACACTGAGATAGAGTGGCCTTCGAAGAAGAATCGTCGTCCACTGCGAGAGAGCTGAAGCAAAAGGTCCCGATCCCTAAAATTAAACAACTTTGCAATGATAGCCCGAGGGGGCGCTCCAGGTCTCGGGAGGGGGGGGGAGGGGCGCGCCAACGTCCGATGCGCTCTCTCCACACTGAAGAACTTCGATAACTCAGCAGCTTCGTCAGGGCCATGGGAGACTGGCTGGGCATAGTTCAGTATTTTACTCGCTTGCGACTTCACTGGCTTGTCCTTCCCCATGGCTCATAGAGGACTATACAGGAACGCCTCTACCAGGAGCAACAAGCTCCGCTCAACCACGAGTGACCCTCAACTCCAGCCGGTTATATGCCCCGTTGACCTCTCCAGGACCCTCCGTCTCGTTTCCAAACCACAAGGTTGGGACCTCAAATTATCTCGTTCACTGCCCAGACCTTCCCCCCACCAGCCACCTCAGGTATTTGCTGCCCTGGGTCCGCGCTTTCCTAAGGTGCGCCCGTCCTTTAACCTGCACCACACGATTCTCACCACCTGTAGCAGCCAACAGTGTGTTCCCCTAAGTATGCTGTTGGCATCCCTTTAGTAGACTATGCAGCTCACATGGTCTAAGGCACATACAGGGATTCCGTCTTGTGCCAGGTATAGCTTGCTTCTGCTATCCAGTGTATATGATGCACCTCCAACTTGTGCCGAAATGGGGAAGTACAGTTGACCTGTAGTCTCAACCCACAACCGGGCTAAGACCGCAGCAGAATAATGCTGGGGGATCCTGACCAGTACTCACTAGTACCCAGTGCTGCGCTGGTATGTTGCTATTGGTGGGCCGGTAGGAGCCTCCGTCACTTTGTTTCCCCAGTCTCCACTCAGGGGATCCACTCACCAGGCAGTTACATCTGAGGTCCAGGCAGCGTCCCCCTCCTTCCGGGGTCTCGGTCGGAGGCGCCCCACCACCCGGACTCGTATGGGAGAGGCTCTCACCCTCTACCCACGTCGGGTCCGGACCACTTCCCAGCAGGCTTCAGTACTCCGGAGCGGCGCCTCTCCTGACAGCCCCCGTACAGGGGCAGAGCCCGTAGTATTCTTCCACTTCTCACCGCAGGGCTCCGCTTCAGGGCTCCAGCGGCCCACCGGTGTCTCAGCCTCTGCCTCGACGCTGCTCCAGGATCAGGACCTCCACCACAGAGCGCCGAACTCGCTCTCCGCACCTCAGCAAGTCCCCCAGACGAGTCTCGGGGACACCCGGGCACTCGGCTCTTCCTCTGCTCCGCGTCTCAAGGTTCCCCCAGGTCAAGATGGCGCCGCTACGCAGTCCAGGCAGCCCCGCTGCTCCGGGCAATGCAGTATTATATTCACCTCCGTAGCAACGATCGGTAAATGCACGGGGCTCCGCTTTTAATCAGGGTGCCATCCGGGATCAATATGAAGCAAGGATAATGCAGGATTTTAAGTTACATCGGGCTGCCGCACGGAGCTCGCCTAAGACACGTCTATGCAGCCATGATGTCAGGCCACGCCCCCCTTCCTTTTGGATTCATGTTGCATAGTTTCACAAGGCTCATCCTATGCTGCTTACATTGTTGTTTGAAATATCCCCGTAGGTTGAAGTCCGCAATGATTCTTTCACTAGATGCTGAGAAGGTATTCAAGTCTGTGGAGTTGCCATTTATGTGTGTGTTTCTTAGAAGCATAAGTATAGGACCACATTTTATTTTCTGAATATCATTGCCAAATAAGGCGAAATTAGCAAGGGCTAATGAAGTTTAGCCTTACTTTATTTCCCTTGGGAGGAGACCACAATAGGGTTGTCCCCTGCCCCTCTTTGCCTTAGTAATAGAGGCGTTGGTTTGGTGGGTCAGATGGGAATCATTGATTAGGGCAGTAATTTTGACCATGGGGTGTGATGTTGTCGTAATATGCACACAATCACCTTTTAGTGACTGAACCTTGCATGTTTTTGTAGTAAAAAGGTTGGGCTACATGGCCGTTAAACTGGTTTATGATGGATATTTCTAACTACTCATGCCTCACCTTTAGAACATTATCCAGGCGTCAGACTGGGTGTAGAAATGTTCACAGCTGTGCTCCTTCATGCCACTAGATGGTGCTGTGCAGCTCCACTTCGGCCTTGTTCTGCCCTGGAAAAGACAGCACGTTGCTCTCAGTTCCATTCTTTCCAAGCTTTCAAACTCTTTTTGTCGGTTGATGACTTCTTTTGATTTCTTTTTCGAATGGATTGATGTCTCCACCGAAGACTATAGGGTTCAAACCGTGCTGCAACTGACGGAAACAGATGCCTCTGGTGGACCTCTACATGGTGTGTCTCTGATGTTTGGGCACAGCTCCAAGTTGTTCGAAGAATGTGCCCTCAGGTACCTGAAGGTGTTCCAAGATAGTGAAGTGAAGCTGTATGTCGCTGAATACCTAAAGAAGTCCTGTACTTTGCATTAGTCCTGCTCTCGCTCCAAGATGAGGGCGCTGACCCGTTACATCTCTCAAGGCTGTTTTCGCAAGAGGTCTTCTTCGCAATCTAAGTCATCTGAGAAGTCAATGTCCAGGTCGAAAAAGAAGCACAAGAAGTCGAAGAGGCACTCGACCCATCCCACAACTTTTTGTCCACAGACTAGTTGGGGGGGGTGGGGGTGGGGGATGTCAAGATGACAATCGATTTCGCTCCCGACCTCTGATCAAGAAGCCGATTCCACAAATGGTCCATGCTTCATATTGTTGTCACTCTTCTGGCCACATCTGTTGGGGGCCCCAAGAATCCACAGGACCTCCAGTCGAGTTACTGAGAGCAGATCTGTTCCCAGCATCGCCTGAAGCCCTCGAACCCAGCTCTGGTTCCGCACCGACTCCAGTACCAACTTCCATTCAGTCTCCAAGCCCTGCACCTGTCCCTTCTTCATCAATGTTCGTCCCGACGTTGCATGTGCCGGAGGTCGAGCCTCTGCCGATTCCAGTGTCCGACACCAAGCCGAATCCATCTCGACGGAGATAATGCCTTGACTCCATTCCAGTGCACTTGGTCCCATACAATTTGATTCAGACAAAACAATTCCTCTGCCACAGAGCCTTTTCCAGAGACTCCACCATCTTTTTGGCTCGAAATTCAGACCAGAGTCCTTACTTCCATTCAATAAAGCCCTGACTGACACCCCAATGGTCACTAGAGCTAAATCTTGCTTTTGCCCAATGGTGGACAGGCAGAAGGCCAGATGCCACAGACCAGCTCATGGCGAACCAGATTTTCTCTCTCAGCATCCAACTCCTGAAAGTTTAAAGGTCCAGGATTCCACCAGCAAATTGAACCCCACTGCATTCCCCATACAGGGAGCCTAAAAGGATTGAGGTTTTTGGGTAGCGAATGTTCTCTTCAGCCAGCTTGGCACTGAGGTCAGTCAATTCGGACTGCATTTTAGGCCGTTACACCCACTGTCCCTAGGATATGACTAGCAAGATCATGCCAGCGGTCCCAGAGGAGTTTCGGGCCTCTGTAGTGCAAACTACTGAAGAGGGCCAGGATGTAGCCACATATGTAATTTAAGCATTTTATCCATCACTTTGTTTTTGTATATTACAATGCAGCACCCGTGCCTAGACATGCTTCCTATGCTCACTTTGCCACTAGAGCCAAGCTACACCTGACTGGAGACGTCCAATCAGGGCAAAACCTGTCTTGAGTGGCATTTGTTCTGGTTCAGGGACTTCAGCAGGGTGTTCTCGCAGTTTAGGCTGGACTGTTCCTATTGGAGATGGGCCAAGACTGATTTGCATATGGTTGAGTCCAAACTGATGTGGCATAGTGTGCAAAATAACGATGGATGGGGGAACGTCTCCAAGTAATCACGAGTGGCTGAGATTAAATCAAGCGTTGGATCCATTACTTTATTGTATATTTCAGTATGTAAATAGTGGTGGCTTAAATATTTCTGATTGCTTGGGACGAGTGATGGACACATACAGGGTGCTTTGTCTCTGTGTGTGGATTCCGTCTACTGGATTTTCTGGAGATGTTCAGACATCTCTTGTGGATATGCTTGTTGAAGGGTTCCGCCTAATTGGTGAAAAGGCTCATTCTTCCCTTGAACACTTTAAAGAAGGCAGAGCCACAGCATGTTCCTTAGGCCTTTCCACCCCTGCTAAACAGTTTCCCCATCAGTTTCGGTCTGCATGAGCCTTCTCCAGAAGGTTGGCTTATTGACAGTGCCAGGCCCTGCCACTACTGCAACAGTCACCTCAGTCCTTTCATTGCCATGGATGTGAATCAAGCAGATAACATGCAGATCACCAGTGACCACGTTTTACTCAGTCCTCCCGCCCAGCTGCCTCAGCTTCCAAGCCACTTTAGTTTACCCACAACATCACATAACTACCCTGTGAGGGGCCCTATCAGACATTTTTTTCCAGTGTGGTGGCCCATCACATCTGACAGATGGGCCCTCTAGATTGGCCAGTAGTATTGTGATCTCCTGTTCCTTTCTGACCCTTAACAGCTTGTTCCCACAGAAGAGTCTTTCAGAGTTGCACTTAGTCATCTTGCTGCAAAGAGCTATGAAGCCTCCTGGGTTGCTACTCCTATTATTTGCCTGTTCCAAAGAAGGGTGGAGACCTATATTTTATTTTAGATCATTGCCCTCTGAATGCTTCCCACAGAAGAAAAAATTCAAAATGCTCACACAGGCCCAAGTTCTGTCCACCCTGGATGCAGGCAACTGGATGGTTGCCTTGAACCTGCAGAACGTCTACTTTCATGTGCCCGCCCAACAGTCCCACTGACATTTCCTGTGGTTCAAGTTTGGCCAGAAGTATTTTCAGTTTGCCATTCTCTCCTTTGACCTTACCAGTGTTCATGAATGTGATGGTGGTGGTCGCTGCCCATGTTCGAAAGTTGAGGATATCCGCTTAACCATACTACTGGCTGTGGCAAATGGGCTCGCACAGTCACTTGTAAACTACTACAAGGTGACGGCAAACCTTTTGACATTGTTTGGGTTCTCAATCAGCGAGTTAGTCACACCTGACTTCTTTGCCGAAGCTTCCTTTTATAGGATCTGTTCTCAACACAGTGCAGTTTAGGGGCTTCCCTCCATCAGAACAAGTCTAGGACATTCAGGCTATTATGATCCAGATGTTTCAGCCTCAGTCCTGGGTCTCAGTGAGAGGAGCTCTGAGGCTTCTTGGCCTGCTGGCCTCCTGCATCCTCCTTGTCCACTTTTCCAGGTGGCATATGCGAGCTCTGCAGTGGGATCTGAAGTCTCTGCGCCCAGCACCAAGGAAACTTGTCTGATGTCATCCAGGTTTCGTAGGAGACTGCACAAGGTCTGTACAGGTGGCTGCTTGACCGTAACCTGACCAATGGCAGACCCAACTCCCACACCCAAAGCTAACTGTGGTGACTGACGTGTCCCTGCTGAGCTGTTGAGGTCATCTGGTTGAGGTAGAGATCGGAGAATTTTGGTCTCTGGATTAAACCTGGCTGCACATAAATCTGTTGGAGCTGCTGGCCATCTGCCTAGCGTTGAAGGCTTTCCTGCCGTCCATGAAGGAATGCTGGTGCAGATTCTCATGGACAACACCACCGCCAGTGGTACTGCAACAAGCTGAGTGGGGTCCTAGGTTCTATGCTAAGAGGCACTGCTCCTCTAAAGTTGACTGGAGCATCACGGCATCTCCCTGGTCATGAACCACTTGAAAGGATATTTAAATGCCAGGGTGGACAAGTTCAGCCAGCGAGTCTGACTGATCCCAAATAATAGTTGCATTAAGAGGTGGTTCTGGGTATCCTCTACCAATAGGGAAAGCCCTGGCTAGATTTTTTTTACCATCATCAAGAAGGCACAGTGTCAAAATGTCTGCATGTGGGATTTCCCAAAAACGCTCTCTGTAGGAGATGCTTTCAGATAAGAGTGGCTTTTTTCGGGGGAGAAATGGGCCTGACCTGCTGTTTAACGATGCTGTTTCAATTAATAAACAGACTAAGACCTTTGTCTTTTTCAAATGGTCTAAGTAATTTAATTACTGTATTTTGAAACGTATGTTTAACAAATTCTGACAGCTTTTACGAAATGCCTGTCTATGCGTGAAATCAAGCCCTTGTGAGGTAAAGCTCTTCCGGATTCGCATGCTTGCTTAAAATGCCATAAAATCAGGTGGTTGATTAACAGCGTGCTCTTTTCCTGCCTGACAGTGTTCCGGAGTGTCGGGCACCATTGTTTCATTGATCGGAGGTTTGGAAAGTTAGCACATTTCTCCCAAAAAAAAGTTTATAAGGTCCAGCCTGACCCCAGTAGGACCTAACCCCCCTGTCTTAAAAAATAAGAGTGGAGCACTGGACTTCTGTATGCCTTTCTGTCTTTGTCGCTCATGCCCGGAGTTCTGAAGAAAATCAGAAATGACCAGCCCCAAGTCATACCAGTGCCTCTGTATTGTGCTTTGAGAGTGTGTTACCCGCAACTTCTGGGCATGAGCATCAATCCTTCGATAAGGCTACAGCTTTAGAAGGATCTTCTGTCACAGCAGTAGGGTGGGGTTCTGCACCTAAACCTGTGCAATTTACACCTTCATCTGTGGAGATTGAGTGGTGGCAGTTGACTATGTTCGATCTACCACCTCAGGTTGTGGATGTCCTCTTCACAGCCAGATGTCTCTCTACAAAGTACATTTATGCTTGGTGCTGGGACAAATGTTTGACCTGGTGTTGAGTCTGCAGCACAGGCTCCTCACAAGCCAAACTGTTGGATGTCTTACTGTTTGTTTTTCCTTGGGCCCAGTAAGGTCTTGCAGTGAGCACAAAGGATATTTGTTGGCCCTCTCAGCCTTTTTACATTTGCCGGACCAGCCGCCCTTGTTTTGATCACTTGTTCTGATGCTTTTTTATTGAAGATTTGACCCACATGTTAGTTTCAGACCGTTTGTGATGCCACAATAGTATTTTTTTTATTTTTTTATTTTTTTTTATTTATTAACGGTCAGCCATAGTATACAGTTTCCACATTTCTTATGCTATTGCTTTACATACATTTGTTTAGAGATCCACAGCATGATGTGGAAGTCAATGTTTACAAGTGTCATAACATGTACATCACAGTCATTAGTTACAGCTCTAACATATTTCCTTAGTGTAGTAATTGCCTTGTATTTACAATCCATTGCATATAGTGCTGTCACGAGAGTTCCCAGAGAACAATACAGTTATCATAGCTTTTATACAGTGGTGTACGTTTAGTCATCAGTTTGCATAAACCTTAGGTATTGCGTGAGTGGGTCCCAAAAATCTTTTGGTCGGGAGGCCTCTGGTATTTCCTCCGCATAAGTTTCTAGCTGTTCCCTGCAATATGTCATGTCTGTGATCCAGTGTTTGCTTTGTGGTGTCTGTTTGCTCCCCCACTTCAAAGCTATTCTTCTCTTAGCTAGTAGTAATGCCACAGCTAAGAATTTGCGTCTTCTGGCCTGTTTAATTTTATAGATCCCTAGCAAACAGACTTGGGGTAGATTAGGAATCTGCTCAGCTAGCATTGCTGTGAGAGTGCTGGTAACTGTTTGCCAGTATGTGTGGAGCTGTGGGCATGCCCAGGCCATGTGTAAAAAATCTGCTCGTTGGGCGCTGCATCTTGTGTATTTGTCATCTTCCCGAAGTCCGTATTTATATAGTTGGGTCGGCGTATAGTACACTTGTTGTAGGAATTTGAAATGTATGATTCGCAAGTTGCAATTGGACGTGAGCAGTTGTGTAATTGCACAGCTGTACCCCCAGTCTTCCTTAGAGATTGAGCTGCCCAGTGCGTCCTCCCATCTTTGTAAAGCCTGTTCATGTTCTCGGAATTGTTCGCGCTGGGCTGCATTATACAGGTTCATTACTAGTCGTTTACGTGTGGGTGCTGTTAAAAGTATTTGGAGCGCGTTGTGTGTCGGTGGTGCGCTGGAGAAGGTAGAATAGAGTTCCTTTACGGCCGCTCGCATCTAAGGTATGCAAATATCTTTAAGGGTGTGCGGTGTGCTACTAGCGAGGTGTCATTTTGTGATATGAATTGGCCCTCGGGGAATATATTTTCCATAACGCGTAAGCCCATGTCTTCTAGTAGTTTTTGCATGTTTTTTTCCTGCTTTACAGATATGTTCGAATGATGACGCAAGGGCAGCGCTGGTGCATATGTTGGTAGTTTGTGCGCACGCTTCGCTAGCATATGCCATGCCATTGATGTGCAGCAGACTGGGTTAATTTCTGCTCTCGGGGTATTTTGTCTTGGCTCCAGGATATAAGCAACTAGTGGGGTCGGATGTACGCTCTCATGTTCTTTCGCTATCTGAGGTATGTGGGCTTGCGGGTGTATCCAATAATGCGCATGTTGTGCCTGTGCGCAGTAATAGTAAAGTTGTAGGTCTGGTGCTCCAAACCCCCACTTGTGTATACGGTCTAGTCAGTTCCCTCCATCCTACTCTCGTCTGCTTTCCTGCCCATGTTAGCTTGGTCATATTAGTACGTAGTTTTGTAAAGAACTGTTGTGTGAGTCGCACCGTTATATTTGTGAACAGGTAAAGAAACCGTGGGAGCACCACCATCTTCTGTATTGCTATTCTGTCAGCTAGCGATAGTGGGAGCCTAATCCACCTGTCTATTTGATCTTCCAGTTTTGTAAGGGCTCTACCATAGTTGTCGCGTATTATTAACTCCGGGTCTCTGTGAACCCATACTCCTAGGTATTTCACCGGGTCTGTATGCCATTGCAATGGGTAATCTAGCTGAGGTTGCAGTGTAGCTGGAGTCAATGGAATCACCATGGACTTGGTCCAGTTGATACTCAGGCCTGAGTGGTCTTCGAAGCGAATATATTCTCTGATTAATTTATTTAGATTTTCTGCTGGATGTCGTGTGTATATGACCATGTCGTCGGCATAGAGTGATATGCTTACTGGCCGAAGTTGGAACTGCAGAGCTGTGTCAGCCTGTTTCTGCCGAACTTTGCATTCTAGGGTTTCTAATGCTAGAGTGAATAGTAGCGGTGAGAGCGGGCACCCTTGCCTCGTCCCTCTATATATGTGGATAGGGTCGGATGTATTACCATTCACCCTTAATCGTGCACACGGTTCTGTGTATAGTAGCGTTATCCAGCGCAAGAAAGGCCACAATAGTATTTTATATTGGTCCTGACGTTCTTCATTTGCAGTGTCTTTGAGCCCATGCACAGCTGCTCATTGCACCCTCTGATTATCAAATCCACCTTTCTCATTGTGATCTCTTCAGCTCATCATGTGAGTGACTTTCAGGTTTTCTTGGTGCAGCCTCCCTACACCCCCTTTTTCCTGGACAAGCTGGTGTTGTCGACCAAAGCAACTTTTTTACCAAAAGTTGTGTCTCCTTTTCACATTGGGCAATTCATCACCCTTCCTATGTTCTTTGCTCCCTCATCTCATAAAAAAGGAGGAGAGTCTTCATTGGTTGTACCCCAAAAGATACTAAAGCTTTTACATTGTTGAGGTCTCTGGGGCAAAGAAGGATAAGGCGGTGCAAAAAAAAATGTCGAGGTGGTGGAAAATCCTCTGCATTAGGACCTGCTAGCCACTGGCTAAGGGGAAGCCTCCGGAAGGCCTGAGTGCTCATGCTACCAGGGCCAAGGCTGCTACCACTGTGCTGGAACAAGGAGTGCCGATTCTTGACATCTCTCATGCCGCAGCCTGGACGTCAGTGCACACATTCGCACACTACTGCTTTGACAGCCAGGTCCGACAGGAAGGACATTTTAACCATTTGTGCATTTCGTGCAGGACTTTTTGATCTGAGCCCACCCAACAGATGCTCTACCTTGGGAGGTACTGCTTAGGTATCCATTCGAAATGTGAGGAATCTGCGGTGAGACGTATCCATCAGAAGGACAAGTTACTTACCTTTGGTAACTATCTTTCTGGTAGATACTCTAACTGCAAATTCCTCACTGCCCTCCCAACTCCCCATTCTGTTGAGTGGCCTCTTTTTATAACATCTATAAAGACCCTAAATTAGACATCTGCACCCTGGTAACTTCAATTGTTTTGTGCTCTGCATCAGAGGGCATAAAAAGTAAGAAACTGACATTGATGCACAGGGGTGGCACTTGTATGCAGCTACGCTCAGTCACTTCCAGGGTGGAATAAGGCCAATGTGGAGCCGCATAGCTTCACTTAGCAGCATGCAGTAGCACGCCTGAGGATATTTGCAGATCCAGTCTGGTTCCGGGAGAATATTCTAAAGGTGAGTCATCTGTAGTTAGAGTATACACCAGAAAGAGCATTATCAAACCATGTACTTTTGAATAAACAGGTCAAATTTTGTGTTTTTCATCTTATCTGGGTACTGTCCTTTTCTTAGTACGGAGTGTCCCTTTAAGGTTGTTGACCAGAGCTTCTGGTACCTTGGTGTTTTTCCGACCAGTGATAGGGAAGGTATTTATGGAAAGGAACTTAGACATTTTGTCGAGGTTTAAGAAAGTCGTCTCTCATTGGAGGAAGGCAGCACTTTATAAAATGTTCACTCTCCGGACGTTCTTATATGTCCCACAGAACACCCCTAATTTGGTTACCAGAGTATTTGTTCATCAAATTGGAGACTGGACCTCATGCCTGGCTATGAGAGGTAACCCTGGGCGGTGAACTCCGCTCCGCTCGCGGAGTTTGCAGAGTTTTCTGCACTCCGCGTTACGCGGAGATCGCGGCGTTCCAAAAAACTCCGCTTTGCGTTGCGGAGGAGAGTTTTTTTCCTCGCTCGCGTTCGTCAACGTCAAGTTGGTGAGCGCAAGCGTGTAAAATCAACATCCCGGTGAGATTTTTCCTCGTTCGCGATCGTCCACATCAAGTTGGCGAGCGGGAGCGTGGAAAATCAACATCCCAGCGAGATTTCTCAACGTGGGGGGGGTCAGGTTTCTCATTGCGAGTGGTCGCGTATGCTCGTGACAGGTCGCGTATGCTCGCGTTGAGAAAGCTGCTGCTCGAGTAAAAATCTACTCGAGCGGCAGAAAAGGAAAGCAGGGACCGCTTGCACTGTGCATGGTGCCGTTCGCAATGATTGCACAGTGTGGACAAGCATCCGGCATTTTTCTATCAAACTCCGCCGCTTGCGGAGCTCCGCGTAGTGCGACTGAGTTTTTTTTGCACTTCGCGGTGTTCCGCGTAGTGCAACTCCGCGAACTCCGCCCAGGGTTAATGAGAGGGAGGTGTCCTTAGGATATTAATGAGGACCCCATGTAGAATGGGGCATCACTCGCTCTGATATTAGGAAATATTATTTGGCATCACAGCTATTGGCTTTGAATGATTGATTGTTTTTCTCTCAGCAGGAGCCTTCTTTGACATTTGATACACAAGCCATAGGGATGAAAGTATTTCCTACCATAATTTATGAACGGAAGTGTAATATTCAGTCCCCGAGCTCCCACAAAGATAGTTTGAGTAGGCGTGGACGGCCTCTTTGGCAGCAGTTTTTCCGAATGGGGTGATTCTCATGGAAATCCAACTTCAGAATCTGCTGGCCTAGCTGACCTGAGGGATCTAGAGCGATTCCATTATTGTGATTTGCTAGGCATTCCAGATGTTTGACATGTGGGATGGGAAAGGCATGAATGCCTTCGAGAATCTTTGTGCAGGTTTCTCCTTTGACTCCTTTCAACATTACATTATAGATGTATACAAATAAAATATTCTTTGCAGAGGTAGGCTGATAATGTGAGACATGCAGGACTCCTACCCGGTGGAATAGTCTCTTGTCACAACCACTTCATACACAGGTGACTTCTGCTACATATAGAACACTGATCAGTTATAACGGCAACACGTTGCTTAAATAGCAGAATAGATGGCATATTGGGATAGGAAAGTTTGGACATATTAAAAATGTACACCATAGTGGCACCCATTAGATCGGTGTTGTGGTTAGTTCGGCTTAAGATGTTGCGTAACTGGCCAGGATTGGAATCATTACTGATGCTGCCTATGAGAGCTTTTTGGAAATAAAGACACTTTCATCATACTATGTGGCAGTACTCTTTGATCAGCGTGTTTTGGGAAAAGGTGAGGAATCCCTTCTGCACAGCTCTTAGGTTCACCATTATGTTCTCCGAGAGGACTGTGTTATTGGATAAAGCACCTCACGTGGTAGTAATAAAATGTTCTACAATTAGAGTCTCATGGTAGTGACCTAAAATATTGCCCACAGACCTGGAATGGTCTATAATGGCAGAGGATGGTGTATGCTGATTGTAGTTGTCGGAGTACATTTTAGAATGTTTGGCGCCTCTGCCTGGAATATAGAGGGCTTGCATAGTGCTAGCATTTATCAAGCAACTCTTGTTGTTGTGGGGATTATCTGGTTACCTTATTATTGTGTTTGCATGTGTTATTTACCCCACCTGCTAAGTGTATTTCTGTTAATTGCTTACATTTCAGATAATGTCCATTTAAAGATATTAGAATAATTGGTTTAGGACTGCATTGTTCACTGGGCACCAGATTGTTCACATGAGCACATTCAGGTCTCAAAATATCCCTTTCACCTTTAGAGTTCCCCAGGGTTCTGTACTGTCTCCTATCATCTTCAATTTGTACATGGAGCCACCTGGTTCTCTCACAGAAATCAGCATCAGAATTTACCAATATGCTGAGTTTCCTGAAAGTCTCCTCTGCTTCAGACACCCTACACCTCAGATACTGCCAGCACCTCATCCAGACTTGAATGTTCAGCACCTGCCTGAAGTCAACCCAGCCAAGACAGAATTCCTATTATTTGCCAAGAACAGCAAACCAGAAACAGCACAGCTTTGAACCCCAATTTTCAGTGCATTCCAAGTCCCTTGAGTTTATCCTTGACACCAACCTCATTGTCATGGAACACATTGCAAAAACAATAAAGACAACCTGGTACCAGTTCTCTCGTCCAAAGAAAGTGAAAATGTTTTTTCCAGAAAGCAACTTCAAAACTGCTGTTCAAGCCCTCACACTCTTGCATCTGGATCGTGGCAATTCCCTACTCCGTAGACTCCCAGACTCCACACTGGCACCCCTCAAAAACATCCTACATGCTGCAGGATGTCTCATCCAGTCCTGAAGAAATATGATCACGTCACCTGCATCCTTAATAAACTGTTTGCTTCCCTAGCAGGCACGTTCCATCTTCAAAACCAGCGGTATCATTTACAACTACATCATAACTAGCATCCCCGCTTCTATTACAACAAGTTCACCATATTTGGTGGTTCTCGGTTTACTCACGGCCTGAGCACCATCCGACTGCAGACTAAGAAGTGTGGAAAAGAAGAAAACAAGGCCTTTTCTCTCTCTGCATCCAAGATATGGAACAACTTCCCTTTATCCATCAAGACCTCCCCAAAGCTCCTCCGATTTAGAAAATAGTTGAAGAAGTGCCTCTTTCGAGAACACTAGATCAGATTGCATTAACAGTCCTCAAACCAGCCCCCTCTCCTATCACTCGTTGACTTTATGCTGGTAAGTATGTATCTTATCGCCACAACGAAAAGGAGCTGTTGGTTTTGAATTACTATAACCTGAAGAGGTAGTTTAAACATACAAGGATGACAAAAATTAAGAATGGAAAAAAGCATTGGCAAATTAAAGTAGTGGCCACCAGCCCTGGTACTGCTCTATCTTTTTAGACTAATGTACTCGTGTGATCAGGCAGTATTCTATCCCTTACAGTGGAAGAGATCCATTGGCTGACGTGGGCTGTTCTATAGCCTCTTTCTGTGTGGTGTGGTGGGCAAGAGTAAAATGTCAATGACAGCTGAAAAGACAAACGAATGAAGAAGGCTGACCCATAGCTCTTCTATGTATGTTTATAAGTATGTATGTATTTTTTATTCATTACATGAGTCTGGCGAATCAACTAAAGCTAGCATCATCCGGCATCTCTTGTCTCCTGAGTGCTAAAATATATTCTGCTATCTTGAGGACTGTGTAATTTGGAGAAAGGAGGGTGCAACTTCTTTTAGCAGTTTTTGCACTTTTTCTCCTCATTGACTTTCTGTGCCAAGTGAATGGAGGAAGAGGAGCATGCTTTAATTGAACTTTACTGCGTGACCCATTGGGCAAATTCTTTGTAGGTCCTGTTTTTTGGAGGTTTGAAGAAAAAGCAAGTACATATGTGCCTGTGTGCATGCACAATTTGCATGTCTGTGGATGTGTGCATACCACTGGCTATGGTACCTACTACCCATTAGAATCTGGTGGCCGCCAGCATGTCTTGATCTCTGGTAAGCATCTCCTTCCCTGTGAGCGTCCCAGAAATAAAGTGATTCTCCTTTGCATATTATGGCTTTCTGTTCCTAGGCATTCTGCTCTCCATAGCTCACAGTACCCACCCATGATTATAGATGGGCACCAGTGCCCCCAAGACGCCAGCGGTGAAGGACTCCAACTGATGCTCCTTGGAGTGAACGTTGCGCTTTATAAATAATCTCATTCATTCATTCATTCATTCATTCATGGGACTGGAGCCCAGTGACCCCTGACTGCCCTGGTGCCCAATGAAACTGTTCATCACAGGGACTAGCCTTGGTCTGGAAACTATATGTATTTTGCCAAAAATATTTAAAGGTAGAACTTGAGAGCAGAATGTGTCTTTTTTCTGAGACTAGCAAGCTAATTGCTATACGGTTCCTACACGTATAGCAAGAATGTGTATTAGACCAACACAAACTTCATAGTATATAGACTTAGTCCACAAATACCATTGGGCAGTGTTGGTGGGTTTCGGCTAGCTCACAGTACTACATTCAACCCCTAAACCAAACAGGGTAACAGATGTTGTTGGCAACCTCAAACATGACACTCTGATTGCCCAAGAAATCCCTGGAAACAGATCTAACCTTTTTGTTTGTCATTCTTCCAAGCCCAAGGTAAACAGAAGAATGATACAACAATGCATTTTCAAACATTTTTTGAAATGATCATATTCTTGCATAAAGCATGAGCTGTGATTTTTAGAAAGATGAGACATGTTACTGTAATCAGCATTGTTAGAATGGTGAACAATATGAACACTTCAACATTGTTGCTAATGTTTGCCTACTCCTATATGTGCCTACGTTATACTAAAGAGAGCATAGCGGTAGCATCATTCTGCCAGATCAA
This sequence comes from Calotriton arnoldi, assembly GCA_963921515.1. Lineage (NCBI taxonomy): Eukaryota > Metazoa > Chordata > Amphibia > Caudata > Salamandridae > Calotriton > Calotriton arnoldi. Next base: position 1,152,833 of record CAWUFW010005387.1, on the reverse strand, counting down.
TTGGGATAGCCTAACTCCCATACCTTAGACCTAGGTGTCAGGAAGCCGGTCGCAGTGCATAGGTTATCTTCCTTCGCAGGATGGAGGTCCAAGTCAGCAGAGCTGCATCTCAATCACTGTCAGCAGTTCCAAGATAATTACCAGCATGGAAATGCTTCTGTCAAAGAACCTTAGCACGGAAGCTGTTTATATAATAAAACGCTGTTCTTATCAACTGTGGCAGAGGCGCAGAGCAACTCTTTTGGTTTCGTCTAGCTAAAATGCAGTGTCTGCTAACGAGCACAGAAAGAAAACAGTGGTATTGTGTGCTTCATGTATGGCCCTGGAACTAACTGTACAGACTACACGGTGTCAGTGCCTATCGTGAATACACATACAGCACATTCATGCGTTAGTAGAAAAGTGTGGCAAAGGGCACCACGAGAAAGAGAGGTCAACTTAAGAAGTTCAATCTTAAATGGAGAATACATGAAAGCCACGCCACATGATGTTTTAGGACAAAACCATTACTTTCCATACTAAGTGTAATGCTGAGAACTACGTGTCCGTGTTGAGCTAAGAACACTTGTTGTTGATGTTACTTTCTTGCTGCATGAGGGTGCTTGCTTCTATGCTTGGTATTTTAAGTCTTGTGGATGTATTTTGTCATCTATTTTGATAAAGGTTTATATGACCTTGTTGCTACTATCTGGTAAGATTGGTTCAACTTTATGGAAATTACCGCTGTCTGAAAAATAGTCCCCAAAGACGAGACTTATTGGCTTGGCTTATGCTTGTTTTTGGTCTTGGTGATATCTTGGAGACCTATCAGTCTCACACGGGTTTCAAAAACAAAGACTTTAAAAATTATAGTCAGGTGTGACTTGAGTGGATTGCATAAGCTATCTTTATCTTAATGCCCACAGGTGTCAAATACTGGGGGAAAACACTACTTCCCCATATTTACTTAGTGTTAACCTTTGGCCTTCAGTTCCACCAACAAATGTCCTAGCATCCCAGCATTCCCATGATAAAAACAGCACCCCCATATCTAGATGGGCAAAGCGAACAGCTGAAGAAAAGGCAGATAACTTTGCTGCATTTGGAGGCCCTTTAAAAGAAAATTACATTCGGATAGGTGGCTATGTACAGGTTGCTGTTGGTGTTCACCTAATGTGAAAAGGTATGTACCAACATGACATATTTTTGAAAACTAGACCCTGAGAAACTTGAAAGTTGTTATTCTCATGCATGGTGCAAGTTCTCCTCACATACAATGCCCTGTAAACATTAACTGTTGTGTAGTAGAAAAGCAATTTTTCCATATATGTAGATGGCAATAAACACTGAAATGCACGGTAATATTCAAAAGTCCTACCATCCCATTTCCCACACTACCCCCTGAATACCAGCATTGGCAAAACCAATAGATCTCGCTTTTGTGACCTATTGGTTTTTGTCCATGCAGCACAGCATGTGGGATTCTGTGCAGGGTGGCTAAAGTCTAAGTAAATAAATAAAAATTAAAAAAAATAAAAGCCTTTTATGCAGCTGCCTGCATCAATGTGTAGACATACCCACCACGCATGCTCGCACCTACAAAATGTTGCAGGCGCGATTTTTCTGTATAGTTACCTAGCCGAGTTGGATCAGTAACTAAAAAGAAAATTTTCAAAAGAGTTTTCTTTTTTTCATATAAAGCAGGCGGGACAGCGAAAGCAAAACGGGGAAGGAGGCTGTGAACGCAACACAGTTTGGGGGAAAGTGGAGGGTGCAGGTAGGAGGAAGCAATGGGGAGAAGGACATGGGTGAGCGCAAGAGGGAGGAGGATAGGGAGAAGCCGCCACAGAGAGCAACACAGTGCGAGTGAAAGACATACATGTGGGAAACAGCCCTAAAGCACACTGACTCTCAGAGAGCTTAATTCAAAAGAAACAAGCATTTGCAATGCAATCAAGTCTTGCATTTGTGAAAGTTACAGCTATTGACCTTGTAAATGATATTGTTTTTCACTAGAGGAGTCTAGAGGACTAAAAATGAGGAATTACTACTGGGAATAGAGACACAGCTGCAGCATTGCCTAGAGGAATTAGAATGAGGAATTACCACTGGGACTACGGAAGCAGCTGCAGCCCTGTCTAGAGGTCTTAAAATGTGGGAATTAACGACGGGAACAGAGAATCAGCTGCACCACTGTCTAGAGGACTAAGAATGAGGCATTACCGACAGGGCCAGAGAAGCAGCTAACAGCACTGCCTAGAGGACTAAGAATGAGGAATTACCACTGTGATCAAAGAGACAGCTGCAGCACTGCCTAGAGGATTTAGAATGGGGGAATTACAGACGGGACCAGAGAAGCAGCTATCAGCACTGCCTAGAGGACTTAGAATGAGGAATTATCGATGGGACGAGAGAAGCAGCTAGCAGCACTGCCTAGAGGACTTAGAATGTGGAATTACCGACGGGACTAGAGTAGCAGCTAGCAGTGCTGTCTAGAGGACTAAGAATGAGGAATTACCACTGGGAAGAGAGAGACAGCTGCAGCACTGCCTAGAGGACTTGGAATAAGGAATTACTGGCAGGACCAAAGAAGCCGCTGCAGCACTGCCTAAAGGACTTAGAATGAGGAATTACCGATAAGACCAGAGAAGCAGCTTACAGCAATGTCTAGAGGAGTTAGAATGTGGAATTACCGGCGGGACCAGAGTAGCAGCACTGTCTGAAAGACTTAGGGGCCGATTACGATGCCGGACGGACCAGAGTCTGTCCGGCATCGTTCTGGAACTGAAAGACCTCTAGTCATTGGTTCCAGCCCAGGAATTAGGATGCGACCGAATCCTGTTCGGTCGCAATCCTATACTTTGCTATGAGAGCATGCATTCCAAACAGAATGCATGCTCTCCTAGCAAAGAGCAGAGGTGCCGTTCATCCCTGCACCCCGTGGCGGGCACCTCAAGGTTCCTGCCACAGGGTGCAGTGATCAAAAGGGGGGGCACCATAGATGCCCCCTAGGCTGCCATACAGCGGCCTTCCACCCATGGGGACCTTGCTGGGGACCCCCAAAGACAGTTTCCCAATACCTTTCTGTGTCGGAAAGGCAGGCACAGAAAGGCAGTGGTAAACTGCCATCGTAATTCCTCGGCCGGAAAGAGCCAGCCGAGGGATTACTGTAGGTTTTCCAAATGGTGGACGGGCTCTCCGAGACCGTCGGAAGCCATTTGGAAAAACTATTAGGATTCCCTTCCGTCCAAGCCCATCTAAATGGCTCGGTCGGAAAGGAATCCGACCAGCCTATTACGATGCGGGCTGGACGGCTCCGACCATCGGTCGGAGCCCTCCAGCCCGCCTAGTAATCGGGACCCAAGAATGAGGAATTACTGACGGGACCAGAGTAGAAGCTAGCAGCACTGCCTAGGGGACTAAGAATGAGGAATTACCACTGTGACCAGTGAGACAGCTGCAACACTGCCTAGAGGACTAAAAATGAGGAATTACCACTGGGACCAGCGAAGCAGCCATCAGCACTGTCTAAAGGACTTAGAATGTCCAACTCCATGCATGGGACCATTCCCTACACCAATAGGCGCAAATACCAGTGTTTTGTGACATTTTTATACAGAAGGAATATAGAATGGAGCTCATTCTGAGTCCTGGGCAAAATTTGTCAAGCCTGCACATAAATAAGAGTGCACAGACCGAAATCAAAAAATATAAATTCACCCAACTCCTAATTAAACTAAGTAAAATCTTGCATCTGGAATAAGGGTATTGCATACAAGTTAAACAAACCCAAAAATAAAGGAACATTACGAGAACAAAAATGGAGTCTGCAACAAAATAAACATGACACAAACATTGTCCACGTAAACAAAATGTGAAGAGTTAACAAATAATGTTTGTCATCTGCTATTAGACTTTGAATTAGCGTGTGAAAGTTGTTTTAAATAAAACGGAAAAAAGGATTTTATCTACAAAAAGTGCACGTCAACAAATAATGTTTATCATTGGCTAATAGGCTTTAAATTAGCGTGTGAAAGTTGTTTGAAATAAAATGGAAAAAAAGGATTTTAACTACAAAAGTGCACATTATACTGTATGTTAGCCAAAACAGTGGCATTAACTTACGATACATTGCGCACAAAGGGTTAGGTAACTAAAGGGACCACAAAGGAGCATTCTTTACAAAATGCTGCAGCCTGCACAAAAATAAAATAGAGTGCAAACACAAAGGTAAAAAATCTTTGAAGTAAGGATACATGTAATATGCCAATACTCTAGGGGAAGAGCGAGACCTGAAAATGTGGGACAAATAAAGGCCATAAACCAAACGAAAGCAAGGTTTTACGAGCGACACACATTTGAACGAATCGCCAGTGAGGGGCAGAATTAAAGCCCACATACCGTACACAGCATGCCTTGCAGAGCAGCTCGTGTGCTGCCTAGGCTCGACCTAAAAAGTAGTGCTTGAAAAGCAAGCATTGGAAGTAGAGATGTCATCCAATCAACGAGATTGTAAAAGAAATGCTGCATGTGCAGGACAAACAGAAGATTGACAAGCTGGTGTTATGGAGCCTGCACATTTTCAGTTAATCCTAGAGCTTGTTAAAGATGGAAGACTTTTCACCACCACAAACATGGATAAATCAACCTGGGCTTTGGGATATAAGTTTCAGGCCTTGGCTGAGAGAAACCTGGTCCACAAATGCTTATGTTAAAGGTGATGAAGATGGTGACCATTTGAGAACGGACAGCAGCAAAGCACTGCATCATTGCAACTTAGGAAAAAAAGGTTTCTACATTGAAAATAATATGGGCCCTTTTCCATATTCAATTTATCTGGTGCTTGAAGAAGACTGGGTTGTCTGTATTCTCTACAGTACTCTCCGGAGCTTGGATCAATGTGGGACTTCGATTGAAATGAATACCTGGAAATGCAAATTTTGTCAACGTGCTTATGCTGCTGTTTTTTTTAAAGACCTTAGTTTTTATTTATTTTACTTATTTATTTTTTAGCAAGAGAATATTATTTCTCCATTTGTGTTCTTTGCTGTCAGGTCTTTATTTTCTTACTCAAACCACTCTTGGAACTGTGGGCCTTAAAAAATGAACTCTAAACTCCTGTCTACACATGAGTCTCCAAACTCAAATCGAGGAAAAAGGTGAAGCAGAGTCATTTCTGTCTCAGTTTTATATGCTTCGTTTTTATTGCCCATTCCCTGTGTGTAAGGAGGGCACTCCTTACACCGCACCTGTATAACCGCACCAAATTGCACATTATTTTTTTCTGGGCAAGCCCTTTCTGGACCATCTTATGGTCATCAGCACTGTCGAAGAATCGTCACCGGGCCGGAGTTGAAACCAATGTAAGCCTTTGGCAGCAATATTCAAATTTTATTTGGACAAAACAAAAGACTGAAGAAAAACTAAACACTTGTTTGTAGACTATAGTCCCTTAGGCTACGTCTAAGCAGTGTCTCTTCAAAAAGATAGCATTTTGAATTTTTTATGTTATGAGAAAGCAATAAGACTTTGTCTGGTACACCAAGAGCTCACTTCTACTAGGGGTATAGCTGTTACTGCCAGTTTAACTACTTTATTTAAGAATATTCCCATTGCAGAGAATTCTAAGGCAGCTCCCTGGAGGTCTGTGCAAACCTTCACAAGACATTGTCTTGAGTCAGACTCTAGAGAAAATATCCAAGTATAATATATCTCTAATATCTGTGTGTGGTCCATTATTTTCTTTTTCTGTTCCACCGCATTTATTAGGGATGGGCCTGATTATCAATATCGATCTCCGGCAGGAGATGGTATGGCTTCCTACCTGTAATCCTAGGTCTTCTTCACGGTAATCTCCATTGAAACCATAAGCAACCCATCCTCCTTCCTGGTGGAAGGAATAAAGGAAGCTGATGGCTCCTTTAGCAGCATCCTTGTTTCCAGTGTGAAAAAGAAAAGGACTGAAGCAACTGCCACTGAGAGAGCATGGTGGGATACTGGAGGATTGGGGGTCTTTAAAGCTACAGTGTCAGTTTTCCAACCTTAGATAGCTTCCGTCTACGTGGCTACATTGCCCTTTATTTCCCCATCTATTTCCTTTAAAAATGTTTTTGAAAGAGGTTTTTTTCTTGTCACCTAGTTCCCCTAGTGACTTTTATATATGTTAGTGTTTTTTTCATTTTAAAGAAAATAAATGGAATTGGACAATATAGCCTGCTACATTATTTTACACAGAATAATAGGATATGGGTTTTCTAATGAAATACGAAAACAAATTGTATTTTCCGTGAAAAAGTGCTCTGGAATACCACGTGTGAGTGGGGCAGTTCAGTGCTTATGATTTCATCCTAGATTCCCCTGAAGGAGAACTAGGATTACAGATAAGACGCCATTGCTTCTCTTCCACACCCTCCAAGCAGGCAACGTTTGTGCTCATTTAAATAAGGCTAAATCTGCTCAAACGAATATGGATGTTCTCATTAAACACTTGAAAATAATCATGAGGTTTTGAGTGCATTGCAAAAGAAAATAAATACAGCGCTATAGCTAATAATAGATACATTGTAAGTGTGATGTGTACATTGCCGCAGTGGTTGACATTTACAAATTAATGTTGGTTTTTACTTTTTCCATTAAAATGAGGGCAAGTCAGAGAAAAAAGCAGAACTGTGGAGCATTGAATGCATACTTTATTTTCACATATCACTTTAAGCTGGGGGGGTGGTCGGTTAAGCCACATAAAAAAAAAAAAAAAAAAATTTACTATAAGCGTGCACCGTGATCTACTGAAAAGGGTAAATGGCCGAACTTTAGTATTTGACGTATGGAAGGAATAGAATTTACTTCAGAGTAGTCAACAGGCATTCCAGAACGAAGGTGTGTGCCTAACCAGGACATAGGCGGCATGTGATGGGTTGTCTCTCATGATGTTATTCACTCTCCACCATATCATGTTCTGGGCAGCATTCTTTGCCTTAAGTTAGGTAAGACTGGAGCAGTAGTAGCAGGGTCACCGGAGGTTGACTTGGCGAAGCCCCTAAAGTTACCATTGCTTTTGAATCTTCCACTTTGATGCTCTGCAGCTTCTTTCTCCGCCATCTGTCATTTCCCTGTCTGCGATGAAGATAGTTGTCCTTACAGCTCCTAATGTCATGCTGATGACAGATCAAAGAAGGCAACATCTCCGCCCCTTCCCAAAAGCCCGCTTCAAAATGAAGCGATTCCACCTAACTGTTGAGAGGAGGGGGCTTCAGGGGCGTACAGGACTTCTTGTTGAGTGATATTCCCATTTGCTGTTAAGGAGATCTCGAAGGACGCAGCTTGCATGCTTTTAGTTGTCTTGTTCTCTAAGTGGTGTTTGGCGAGACAGTGCCCTAAAGTGCTCTCTTCTTCTCAGGAATGATCCTTTAACTTTCGCTTTGATCGTCAGAAAATCCATTGTCCAGGTCTGAAACCTGGCCCTCTGAAGTCTAGCAGCGATACCAGCTCTATTCTGCTGTCATTTAGTCTGATATGTCAAGATCGAATTTCTTAAAATAGCGCAAATCACAAACCGAATGCAAGGTATGTCAGCTCAGCGCTGGAATCAGAGACAAGTGGATTCCAAGGTATTGGTCGCTGATTAGAAACACTGTTTTGTAAAGGATGGAGCGTAGCCTTTTGGAGTCACTTTTAGTGGGTCCATCTTGTGGAGCTGACGTTGCCCATTTTGAACTTCTGTCAAGTCAGGCTTCCATATGTTGGGGCCATTTTACGCCACGTCTCACGACTCTTTGATTTGTGTCTTTATTTGGGACTTTATTTCACAGCAACACCCCAAAAACATGGGTATGTATGCTTGCCCCGACTTTTTTTTTTTTTATCAATCTTGATTGACTTCCCAGATTTTGCCTCCTTTTTTCATTTTAGTGTGGCCCGTTCTGTTTCTTGAATACATTAAAAGAACAAATTCTCTACCTGTGCGGATCATATTGTGCAATAAGTCACTTAATTATTAGTAAACTAACACTGGCCTATGAATGTGACCACACCACACATGAATTAACAAAGTATATCAAAAATGTTTTTATTATCAATTCATCAAATTTTGCTTTTAAATATATATGAAAATAAAATTAACATAGAGCACATCCCACACCACACTCACTCAAAAATTCAAACATCCGAATTCATAACCTCACATACTCACACGTCCAAAAATCTCAGGCACCCCGTAGTACAATATTCATAAATAGAACCAGATCATCCGGCTTCCTACTGGCCATCCTGCTGAATGCCGCCGTTGCCATCGCGTATTACCCCGTGAAGAGGCTTTGGAGCGTAGTTACCGATCGTACGCCCGCTGCTGTCTATCTACCGGACCCGGCTGATTCCGGTTCCGCCGCCGTTGCCCATGTTTTTCATTTAGCTAATGGGGTTGGAGCGTCCTCATCGCTGGGACGCCCGCCTTATTCATTTCATCAAAGTTGGCGCATCTCGGACTTTTATTCATCCCTTATGGTTCTCGATGGGGCTCCATCTTTCTCTCGCTGATGCAAACCATTTCGAGATCCGCTTTTGATGTGCAGGATCTCCACTGTAAAAGCAAAATTTGATGAATTGATAATAAAAAAACTTTTGATATACTTTGTTAATTCATGTGTAGTGTGGTCACATTCATAGGCCAGTGTTGTTAGTTTACTAATAATTAAGTGACTTATTGCACAATATGATCCGCACAGGTAGAAAATTTGTTCTTTGAATGTATTACTGATCTCCCCTGTTGTTCTCTACCTATATTCTGTTCAGGGGCCCCCTCTGTATGAGTGGCCGTTCTGTTTCTGCCCTCTTTTCTGCCCTACCTACTCTGCGCCAGACAGTGCAGTAAGGCGAAGGGGCTGAAAGATATGGACCTGGCACCATGTAATGGGCATCCCCATTAATGACGTGTTCCTGTAATCAGTGCCTCGTTTATGAAGGTGGAAGCGGCTGCATTATTGGAGCAGTACTGTCAAGCACTATGACTGCAGAAAAGGTATATGCACTCTCGCCAGATCTGTCAACTCACAAAGGCAGCATCGTTTGTGTTTATGTAAACAGTGATGCGCAGAAGAGTGTGGGCATCCATATTATTTTTGGTCTCGTCGCCAGAACGCTATATTCTGTGCAATGACAGCTGCACTAAAAATGGGCTTTATGCCTTCGCAGCTGCCCCTTTTGTTGATCAGGTGTTATTCGATTAACTGTCTTTAGTAGCTGGACCAATAGGCGTGAACGTTAAGGCTGGAGTCAGACCTTCTATTTAGGCTAAGGACAGTGCAACAATCAGGTACGAGTTATGGACAGGCTTAGGGACAGTTTTGGAAGGGATAGGGGTGAATGAATGAATGAAGCAACATTTATAGAGTGCATAGCTACCCGTAGGCATCCCAGCGCTGGCGGATAACTGAAGCTTCAGGGAATCACTTAGGGAAAAGGCATGTTTTCAGCAGCTTGCGGAAGACAAGGTGATTAGGTTCCCTACGTAGCTGAAGAGGAAGGGAGTTCCAAAGTTTGGCAGCATTATGTGAGAATACCCGACCACCACTTCTGACTCTCTGAATTCGGGGGACGACTGCCAGGTGTTGCTCATCTGAGCGTAGTCGCCTATTAGCTCGATAGGGCTTGACCATAGAGGAGATAATCTCTGGTCCTTTCCCTCCTATCGGTTTGTGGGTAATGCATAAGGCCTTAAAGTAGACTCTCTCTCCCGGATGGGGAGCCAGTGGAGAGCCTTCATGTCCGGTTTTGCCGACTGCCTGTTCGGAGTCCCCATGAGGATCCTTGCGGCGCAGTTCTGTACTGTTTGCAGTTTGACGAAGACCGAACTCGGGGCTCTGAGGTATAAGGCGTTGCCGTAGTCCAGGCATGAAAGAATAAGCGCCTGGACCTTGAGCTTTCTTGCCTGAAAGGGGAGCAGGGGGAGCACTTTACGAAGCATCCTTATGAGGCAAAGCAAGAGACCATCACCTTTCTGCCCTGGACTTTAAAGCTGAGGTCAGAGTCCAGCCAGAAGCCCAGGCTTTTTATCTCCGACTTGGGGACAGGTGCCGCGCCCATCGAGGCTGGCCACATGGTGTCTGCCTTGAAAAGAGAGAGGTTGCCAAGGAGCATAAGCTCGGTTTTATCGCCATTCAATTTCAGATAAGAGTGTTTCATCCACTTGGCTACTTCTTCAAGGCAGGTACATAGGGAGGTGGAGGCCCTGTCTGAGTGGTTAAGTGCAACAACCAGTTGGGTGTCATCGGCATAGGTCACAATATGCACCCCATAGGGAAGGACAATTTCCGCTAGGGGGGCCATGTAGGCATTAAAAAGTGTGGGACTCAGGGAAGATCCCTGAGGAACTCCGCAGTGGAGGGGCCAGGATTTAGAAGTGGCCTCACCCTCGAACACCTGAAAAGATCTTCCCTCCAGGAAGGATTGCAGCCACGTTAAGGCTACTCCGAACACACCCAGGTTTCTGAGTCGTTGAACCAAAATAAGGTGGTTGACCGTGTCAAAGGGCGCGCTGAGATCTAAAAGGATCACGGCAGAGGAGCCTCCTGCATCGAGAATCTTTCTGGATTCTTCCACGACTGATAATAGAGCGGTTTCTGTGCCTTGGCGGGGGCGAAACCCAGTCTGAGAGGGATGAAGAAGATTATTAGATTCAAGATGAGCCGAGAGCGCCGAATTGACATGTTTCTCCAGTATTTTGCTAATTCCTGGGAGGAGCGAGATAGGTCGATAGTTGCCCAGACAGTCTGGGTCCAAGCTAGGTTTCTTCAGAAGGGACCTGAGCATGGCTTTTTTCCATAGGGGGGGACCACCCCTGCAGCTATGGAGGAGTTCATCAAATCCAGAATGACTGGAGCAACTGATTCTGCCACCTGGTTCAGAATCTTAGGTGGAGCAGGGTCTCTGGGCGACCCGCTCTTAACGAGTGCAGAGGTGGTCTGAAGTGATTCACAGTTCATTAAGGGGAAGGTCTTTAGAGAGTGTTCCTTACTCCCTGTATGTGGGTCCTCTGGGTGGGGGATAGTGTGGCTATCTGGTGGGGCGAAGGATTCATAGATAGATTGAATTTTGTTATAAAAATATTCCGCAAGTTCGTTGCAACGTTGGTCCGTGGCTAAAGGAGTATCAGGGAGAGAAGGAGCTCTTAGTAATTTCTTTGCAATTCTAAATGTTTCACGGGGGGAGTTGGCTGGTAAAGAAATTTTTTCCTCGAAGTAAGAGGCCTGAGCTTTTTTAATTTCAAGTTTGTAGGTTTTGATAGCCTCCCTGTATTCCTTCTTTTTGGTCGGGGAGAAGTCCTTTCTCCAAACTCTTTCAATTTTTTTACAAGTTTGTTTTAATTCTCGGAGTTTGGGGTTATACCAGGCCGATCTATTGGGCCCTTTGTGCGACTGATTGATTGTTTTTGGAAGGACCTGGTCTAGCGTCCCCTCAATCCAATTGTTGAATCTCTCATTAGCCACCACCGGATCGGTGTCAGGGAAAGGCTTGGAGTTTTCCAGTGCCGGTACCCACTTTTCTATGGGAAGTTTTGACCAGCGGCGGGACTTAATTTGCGTTGGCCGGGTTGGGGGGGTAGCATGGGTGGGAGACCAGCTGACTGAGATGAGGAAGTGATCCGACCAGGGAATAGGGGTCGGTTTCTGACACGAAAGCTCCTCCAGATTAGAAAAAATTGGATCTAGGAGGTGCCCTTTTGAATGTGTTACATGTAGCACCTTCTGAGTGAGCTAAAAGGCCGCTAGGTCCAGGGACAGCTCAGATGCAACTTTCAATGTTGGATCATCAAAGTGGACTTTGAAGTCGCCCAGAATAGTGAAATTCGCGGCGGTGCTAATCAGTTTGGGGACCATTTCAGAGAGTGACTGGCAAAATTGCCCTATCGGGCCAGGGGGGCGATAAATTAGGATGCCTGATAGTGAGCGTAGGCGTAAATCCTATTGTGAAATGGAGGTTCTCACAACCAAGTAAGGGGCTCCCAAGAGATCGGCAAGTGAGGTGGCTTTTCAAGATGATGGCAATGCCACCACCTTTGCCAGTTGCCCTATCTAGCCTCTGTATTATGTAGTCTGGGGGGAGGGCCTGGACGATGTCAGGCTCTGAACCCGCATTCAGCCAGGTTTCAGTGAGGAATAAAACGTCAGGGCCTTAATCCATAAGCAAAATAGACAATTCTGCTGAATGTTTAGGCAAAGATCTGCAATTTAATAAGAGCAGTTTAAAAACTTTGTCAGGCGATGCTACAGCGTGGGTGGTGGTGGAGGAGGACCAGAATCTGAATGAACAGTGCACGCAGTTGGAGTCTAGACTACTGGGGGCAATGGAATGAAGGTAGTTTGGTCCTGGGGGTGAGTTCAACTGTCTGAGCAGCCCCGCGCTATAACAGTACTTGTCTGGAAAGAAAAGGGCAGGGGTTCTGGCCCCTGGCCCCGTCCGGACGAGGACGGGCGCAGACGAGCTTGCCTTAGGCGCGTCTTCGGCGCGTCAGCGGCGCGCCCACTGCGCACGTCCACTGCGCGGTCGCGTCATCGGGCTCTTAAGAAGCCCGGGCAGGTCCAGCGACTAGAGCGCTGACCTGACTAATGGCGGCTCAAAGTGCAATGTGCAAACGAAAACAGCGGATTAAAAGCAATTAAGGTGCATTTAAAAATGAATTCCCACACTGATTCCCCCCACAATATTCAACAATTTAAAAGCAACTATAATGCATTAACAAAGAATTCCCAAGTGCGATGTACAAATGGAGCAGCGATTTAAAAACAGCTAAAAAGTAATTAAAAGTGAATTCCCACATCGATTCCCCCAACAATAGATTCAATTCAATCGGATTCACTTTTAGAGCAGCGTAATAAAGAGAAATATTTAGGAGAGCAAAAACGAGGTAGCAGCGCTACCCTCGCGCCTAACGTGACTCGTGGCAGCTTCTGTTAACGCTGCACGGTCGCGTCATCGGGCTCTTAAGAAGCTCGGGCAGGCCCAGCGACTAGAGCGCTGACCTGATTAATGGCGGCTCAAAGTGCAATGTGCAAACGAAAACGGGGATTAAAAGCAACTAAGGTGCATTTAAAAATGAATTCCCACACTGATTCCCCCCACAATAGATTCAACAATTTAAAAGCAACTATAATGCATTAAAAAAGAATTCCCAAGTGCGATGTACAAATGGAGCAGCGATTTAAAAACAGCTAAAAAGTAATTAAAAGTGAATTCCCACATCGATTCCCCCAACAATAGATTCAATTCAATCGGATTCACTTTTAGAGCAGCGTAATAAAGAGAAATATTTAGGAGAGCAAAAACGAAACAAGTTGGGAGGATCGATTGGTGAAAGTAAATGTTAGGCTAACATCGGTGGTTAGCGTATGGGTTCACGATATCCATGAGCTTTTAGGAATTCCTACAGTAAAGCAGTTTAGAAAAATATATTAAAGAAAAATCAAAACTAAGGGGTGTATCATTCACTGTTTAGAGAGGGAAAAAAAGGTCAACAAAATAGCTTTCATTGAAATGTCCTTTATACTGCATCTGTGTCTTAGAAAGGGTTACTGAAAGTTCTAATAAACTTATAAAAGATAATTCAATCAGGGTTCCGCAGCAAAGCCTCTTCGACTGCTTTGCAGCATTTATATTGCCCTGGAATACATTTTTTATTGCTGATTTTTCCTAGACATCCCTTGTTTAGTGACCCTATACTTTGTCATTAATTAATATCATAAGAATGTGGTCACCGGTTTCCACCTCTACGTCACCACTGTGCCCACCTCCCTCCTACTGGTTTGTACTTTTGTTTCACTTCCTCCTATTGTGTTTTTACATAGCTCTGTGAATGGACTGCAGGATTATAATTTCATACATGATATTAATTTGACAAAGCATAAAATGATAGGACAACATTTTGGGTTGGCATATACTTACTTTTAAGTCAAGGCATACGCTGTGACCAGAACATGTCGCTTTGTTATATTTGTTTATTAGCAGTTGCACAACATGTTTCTTTTAAATTCGTTTGAAATATTGAAAATGTACAAAGGGAGACCTCTCCTAATTTTGAGAAATTAAAGGGAAAAACATGTGCACTGATAAGTGAGAAGCATTTGTAGTGCTTGATGACATATTCAGTTTAAGAAGGTTAATAGAAAAGTTATTTTTAAATATTGCTTCAAGATAGGTAATTAGTGCACGTTATGTTTAGAAAAATGCGTTTTTATTTTCTGGTGTTTATCTTTGTTTTGGTAGCAGGTACTTACTTGATTGTGCTGTGGAAAGTGTCTGTGCATGACAAAGAAAGAGGACAGCCTAATTGTCCTATCTTACAGTGTGGGTGTTGGAAAAGGTCAGTGGTGCATTTCAACCTACTTCATATATACGTATAGTGGTCAACATTTCTTTCAGCTGTGAATGAGCTGCTGTTCTGTGGCTTCTTCAGGGCACAATAACTATATAGAAAACAAATGACACTTTTGCACATTCCTCGATTGCGTCATAGCACTATGATGCATATCATCTACTTGCTCACAGTTTCCGGCAAGAAAGCAAATGCCTTATTTTGCTTTCTTGTCATTTAAAACAATAGTCCAAAAAAGCTCTATTTCTATGCTCAAGGGCTTGTGTTGGCAGCTCATTGACGTCAATAAGTAGCTGTTTCTGTTGGACCCATCATGTGAGCATTAACAACTATGCAGCGTCAAGAGTGTTCTCTTATTTGAATGGGGGGATGGTTTGAATTGTCATGCTCTTCCCTTCTCAGGTGCAAACTCAGGGGAGGATGTTTTTTTGACCCAGCATGCCGTTCCCCTCTGCCAGTGGTGCACCTGATTACAATGCACTCATCACAGACCTGGATTTTACACTGGTTTACTCTAGTACAGAAGTTGGGCTCCTCTGCACACTAGGAAACTAGTGAACATAATGACAATAACATAGATGTGGCATTATAGGTGTGCGTGGCTAAGCTGATGGAAGGATAGGTTGCTGCGCTGAGCTGCTCCTGGGTTGGAGACAGGGTATCTTACATTGGGTTCAGCTTTTATAAACACTGGCCATGGTCCGGTATGGGAAGCGACTATATCTGAACAAAGGCCCATATTATGGGGCACAAGGCAGAGACACTCCTTGTCCCCAGTCTTTTTCGCCTTAGCAATGAAGCCTCTGGATGCAGTAAGGAAGAATCATGAGGTTTCTTCTACTGAGTGGATATCATGTTGTCTCCTTAGATGCAGACAATACCATTGTGTATCTGAGAAGCCCAGGGGTTGCCTTTTACTGATGTATTGAACTTATTAACAGACTTTGGCTGAATGTTTGGTCTCCAAGTAATTGGGACAAGTGGTTCCTCTTCCCCATGAGACCAGTAGATCAACTTGAATGGCGTGAGCGGAGCCCTGACGCAATAGCTTGACGCACTGTGTGTATGAGTGGAAGACGGGCCAGTCTCCCTCGCCCTGTAGAGCATGTGGAGCCCCGGCGGCTCTGTTCAGCATAGAATTCGGGCGGCCTGGTCCACGGCTGCGGCGGCGGCGGCTGTTATCTGAGGCAGCGGAGCATATCTGAGGACTTTGTCGACCTCGGAAGTGTGATACGCCGAAAGAAGATTGACGAGAGGACAGACGGCACAGCAGTTCAGAGGAAAGTAAGCTGTGGCGGTTTTTGATCCTGGCATGTTAGATTGCTGGTGTGAATCGATGGTTGTTGGTGTCTAATGATAAGAGACTTATGGGGTTTGGACTAGTTTGGCCTGAGCTGGGAATGATTCCGATAATGAGCGCCAGCATGAGCTGAAAACCAAAGTGTGATGCCAAGAGTTTTTGCAAGTGAGCCTGGCTTCGAGACATTTCTTTTAATTGCCAGTCCTTTCAGGCTGAGGCACTCACCTGGGGAGAGCAGAGAGCCAGTGCGCCTGCCACCGTCACCTACGCAGCCCACAGACGCAGCCCTTCACCACTACCATCATCGATGGGAGGCAGGAAACTACACCTCCCAACGTGCTAAGTGGCAGGGACGCCGCGAGGGAGCAAAGGACGCGCCAGGAGGTGCTTGAAAAGACACGCAGGGCTCCCGCGGCGCGGGAGTCCTTTCAGGCTGAGGCACTCACCTGGGGAGAGCAGAGAGCCAGTGCGCCTGCCACCGTCACCTACGCAGCCCACAGACGCAGCCCTTCACCACTACCATCATCGCTGGGAGGCAGGAAACTACACCTCCCAACGTGCTAAGCGGCAGGGACGCCGCGAGGGAGCAAACGACACGCCAGGAGGCGCTTGAAAAGACACGCAGGGCTCCCGCGGCGCGGGACGCGCGCGTGCGTGCTCGGGCTTTGCCCGGGCTTTGCCCGGGCCAAGGGCGGGCCCGTCATTGCCAGGAAGAGGCAGGACAGGGCCACCCCCCCTAACCCCCAGGTCCAAGGACTCCATCTCCCATCAGGAGCCAACTGATGGGTACTGTGAGCCCCATTTGTATCTGTTTTACCTTTTATACATGCACTCTAACCTTGAATTAATCTACTTGTACATCCTGTGGTTGGGCAGATCGGGACTATTTGTCAAACCCCTGCTAGTTAGTTTGGTCTGATTGGACTTTGCTAATTGACTTTATTTATTTTTTTCTTCTATTTTTCCATTTTTTGCGGGGACCGAGGCTGGTTGTGCCGGGAGCCACTTTTCTGACTTTTTGCCAGTGGATCATACCTGTGTACGGACTACTCCTCGTGTGTGACCCTGGTGGGTTTCAGTGTCTTAGGGTGCTCAACCCTGCATGTGTATATAAACGGCCATCATGAATAAGCGTAAACTCAGCGTAGGCAAGGGTGTGGTAGGGACTTTAGATGCCTTCCTATTAAGGGCAGAATCAGCCCTCATTAATGAGATAAAGCTTACTGAGCGAAGGCTATCCCTCGAGCCCCTACCCTCGCCGAGCAGACTTTCTTTGACTCCTGCAATCCCTGAATCCATGGTGGTATTAAACCATGAAGTATCCCCTTCCCGGATCAGTCAGTCTCCACATGTTGTCTTGGATTCAGTGACAGATTTAGTTTCCTGTTCATCTACCGACCTTGAATCTAGCCCTGTTAGACCTAAAGTAACGACTAGAGGGCAGAAAGCCAAACTTAGGTCAGATCGCATTAATGAATCCCTCCCTAAAAAAAGGAAGAGCCGAGGATTATCGAAACAAAGTAAACCTGCCCAGAGAATAATTGGGAAGAAAGTATTACCTGCCCTTACTATAAGTGAACCCAACGAGGGCCCCCCCCATCCCCACGGTTCATATGGCGACAGGGCAGCTCGCCGATAGTACACAGGAGGGGAACTTCTGGGGCATGCTTGAAACCATGATGTCAACTTTACTGGATCCTATCCTGCAAAAAATAATCACTGTAGAAGCAAGATTGTTAAAGCTGTAGGAGATGGTTAGCTGCAAACCTCCGACTACAATGGCAGCTAGTTCGAAGTCTAGCATTGATCAATCAAACATCATGGGGACAGGTACGGGAGCGGGTTCATCCACTAGTTCTATCGGAAAAAGACAGGTACCAGATAAGAGTAGTTCCAATAACATTATGACTAGCAGTGCTGATATCCCAGCCTGAACTGGTCAGTCCTCTAGAACGGCAGGTTCCTCTGTGCCTCCAAGGGTTGGGAGGCTAGAGAAAAGAAAGTTACAACCAACGAGTCTCCCAGTCATAGACCTGCCACCGGAATCTACGCCCTATGTAGTGGTCTTGGGGAGTGTTCCTTCTCTCCCCTGAGGGGCTAGCGAGGACTTTGGGCAGCTAATAAACAAATTAACTCATTGGTTTGCACACAACACCGTTCTGGGTCCTCGCGTAGCTAAAAACATTCTCATGGCCCGTAGGGTGAGTTTAATTGGGAGTTCACAGAAAGTGGGCACGGGTGACTGTGTCATTGTCAACTTTGATAACCCCCATACTGCGGGCAGGATTTTATCTAGGGACGCTTGCAATGCTCCATTTAACCCTCGATCTGCCATTAGGGCCTTTCCATTGGGCTACTTTTACAAACCAGTCTCCTCTAGGGATATGTATCATAATATTCCTTTGATAGCTCCTCGAGGTGGGTGGTCAAATAGATCAGTATCTAGGCAACAGCCTTCTCCTATGGCTTATTTATCTTTTGAGACGGAAGGTCAGTCTGGCGTTCTCCCTCCGCTGGAATAAAATAATAGATTTTCTGTTCTATCTGGGTTGGAGGAGTGTGATTGACTAAGGATCCCTACGCCCTCTGATAATGAGCTCGTTGTACATACTCAGTCCCCAGTAGAGGTAGCTGAGAGGAGCATAGGTGAGATATCCAACAATTTTATATCATGGAACATTGCAGGGCTGGCAAATAAGCTCCAAGACCCATTATGGGTGCGATTTGTGAAGCAATTCCCTGTAATTAGCTTCCAAGAAACGTGGTCGGTGGAATGCGATTTATTTTTGGAAGGTTATAAGGTTTTTTTGTCCCAGCTACCTCTTCGGTGAGTGGAAGACCCAAGGGTGGTCTAGCTGTATATAAATCTTTGGCTGTCGATTGCCAGATTCAGGTTGTGTCGACGACAAACCCAGGAATACTGGCATTGACAGCCAAAAAGTGGGGACACTAGATGGGGCCTTATTAACTTTTACAACTCTGTGGCCTGCCCTTATGGTGCCTGTAATATCACCACCCTGGGTGCATTTATTAGACAGTCTTTTGGTTCTATCCTACATAACCTTATGGTTTTTGGTGATTTTAACATCCATATACATCAAAAAGAATCCGTAGGTGACGGATCAAATGAACCTAGCCAAGAAACAAGGGCGGGTTCATCAATTGGGATGAAGGCCACCTCTACTGGTAGAAAAGAAAAATGTCTTTTCTTGTGTCCCCTCACTCACCCAGGGTTGCCCCTAGGTGACATGCTTCATCATTGGGGCCATCCCAAACATCTACTGATTGGGGCGTGCTGCGACTTGCGGATTTACGTAGGAGCACTTACCTTGTGAGGCTATGTGTCGTGCAGTGTAGGGGGGAGTGGTGTAAGTGATGTTTTTAAAAAATTACCTAACTAGTGAGCTATTGTTTTATTCCTGCTCCTAGTTGGTAGGGATAAAAGGGGGTTAATAAAAGGGAAATGTAACTGTTATGTAATTATAATCCCTTGTATTATGTCAACATGTTTCAAGGTATCCCCTAAACCTTTTCTTCAGGACAACAAAGGGACCAGCCCTTTGTGTACCACTCCGTGCCGGACCTATAATAAAGTGAAGTGAAAAATTATTAATGCACACCTATTGTGTGAGCATTGGGAAAAATATATACATACGGTTGCTTCTGAACACGTAGTAATTATTTTTTGGCAAAAGTGCGCCTCATGGTCTGTCTGGGTGGAGGGGCCTGTAGAAACCTGTGCTCAGCAACCCTCCGTCAATACAATCAATCAATCAATCAATCATTTGTATAGCGCGCTACTCACCCGGAGGGTCTCAAGGCGCTTGGGGGAGGGGGGTCCGCTACTGTTCGAACAGCCAGGTCTTGAGTTGCTTCCTGAAGGAGAGGTGGTCTTGGGTAAGGCGGAGGTGGATGGGTAGGGAGTTCCACGTCTTGGCAGCCAGGTAGGAGAAGGATCTTCCTCCCGTTGTGGCTCTTCGGATGTGGGGGACGGCGGCGAGGGCGTGGTTGGTCGATCGTAGCTGGCGGGTGGGAGTGTAGAAGGTCAGACGGTCGTTGAGGTATCTGGGGCCTTGGTTGTGGAGGGCTTTGTGTGCGTGGGTGAGGAGTCGGAACGTGATTCTCTTGCTGACGGGGAGCCAGTGCAGGTCTCTCAGGTGTCTGGCGATGTGGCTGTGTCGGGGGATGTCCAGGATGAGTCGAGCTGCAGCGTTCTGGATGCGTTGGAGTCTTTTATGAAGTTTGGCTGTGGTTCCGGCGTAGAGGGAGTTGCCGTAGTCCAGTCGGCTGGTGACGAGGGCCTGGGTGACCGTCTTCCTGGTTTCGGTGGGGATCCACCCAAGGCAGACCGCATCTTCAAATTTTAACATCCATCCTTGTGGAAACCCAATGTTATCTTGTATATCTGAGCTGGGCTGTCCTCGAATGAAGGGGTTTCATTTTGAACATCATGCCGAGGGGGCATTGTTGAATAACTTGATTGATGAATTGGATATGATGGCTTTGATGTCCTTAACTGCCCCTCACACCATATATCCCGTGCCAACTTTCAAAGGGAGAGGTAGGGGGTCGTTCATAGATTTTTTTTTTAATCTCTTCCTCCCTACAATCTTTATTTCATGGTTTTAATATTGTTGAGAGCGAATATAGCGATCATAACCCACTTTATGTTCATATGCTGGGACCATTATCAGGACGAATTGGCGAGATAACAAGTAGGGGTTCTCTTAGTCCAACCGACGGGGAAACGACGACTTAAATGGTCGCAGATTTCCCCAGATAAATTTTACAGTGAGGTGAATTTATCTTGTGCTCCAGAGCTAGCACTCTGCACGTCTGCAGGTTCCTCTCCCAGTGAAGTTATTGGCGCATACGAATCCATAGCGCGTAAAGTCAGTGAATTCCTAAGTGCCCCGGCTGGCAGAACGGCTACCCCCGGCCCAAGATGGTTTGACTCCCATTGCTCTAAGGCGGCAAAAAAGCTGAGGGAAGCTCTGTCAGTCAAACCAAGAAATCAAACTGAGGTACGTGTATGCCGTAAAGAATATAAGTCAGCTTTGGTCAGTCGGAAGGGTGCCTTGAAGGAGGAGGCGTGGAGGGAGCTGATTGACTCAATCACTCTCAGGAACAGTTCTAGGTTCTGGAGTGTCGTGAATCGCCCCCTTTTTGGACAGGAAGTGGGGGGGCTTTAGATTCGCATATCACAGAGGAGGAATGGGTGCTCCATTTTAAATCCATGTTTGACAGCCCAATTGAGCATACTCGCCAAGAAGGTCGGGACACAAATAGCCCTGCACTGATTTTTGAAAAAGGTGAGGTTATGGCAGGCATCGCAGGGCTATCCACTAATAAAGCGTCGGGCCCAGATGGTATTCCTCCGGACCTGTTCAAGTCCGACACTTTGTTCTGGGCCCCGGTTCTAGAGGCCGTGTTCAACGCAGCCGCAAATAATGGTTGTCCTCAGTCTTGGGCCTCTTCTACTATAGTCCCTGTTTTTAAGAAGGGTGATAGGACTAGTACTCACTGCTACAGGCCAATCTCCCTCCTTGACTCAGTGGTTAAGGTTGTAGGGCGTATCCTCTTGCAGAGACTATCCACATGGGCGGAGGAGCAAAGATCCTGTCGGATGTCCAGTTTGGATTTCGATCGGGACGCTCTACCGTTGCTCAGTGTCTTAATTTATCTATGTTACTGAGCAAATATACTGTTGCTCGCCCCGGCACTGTTTATCTTGCCTTCATGGACTTGTCCTCCGCATTTGATTGTGTTAATAGAACTAAATTGTGGCAGTCCATGAGGGTGGATAACAGTATTGTTAATTTTTTAGAGGATTTACCTAAGTCAACCAAGGCTAACGTCAGGTTTTCTCAAGACCTTCGGGTCACTAGGGACCTGGAGACAAAGAGGGGAGTACGGCAGGGGTGCATCCTGGCCCCATTCCTGTTTAATCTTTACATAAATGATTTGGATACTGCATTAAGAGCCACTGGGGTTGACTACCCGTGTGTAGGGCGGCGTGGCATCCCCGTCCTGCTTTATGCAGACGATGCCGTCCTTATATCTCGGACTGCAATAGGTTTGCAATCTCTATTAAAGGCATTCTCCAAATTTATGACGGACCGGGATCTGGCAATAAACAATTCAAAATCTTACATAATGCAAGTGGGGCAACAATCCCAAAAAAGTTTCCAATTTAGTGTTGGCCATGCTAAAATCCCCCGCACTAATGTTTTTTCCTATTTGGGGGTCATTATTGATGATAACTTAAATTGGGGTCCGTTAATTTTAAGGAAAAAGGGGGACCTGGCCCGGGTGAATGCGGCAATTTTTAATTTTGCCTCAAAAATAGGAAAAAAACAATTGGAGCCATGCTGAAGGTTTACCAAGCCAAAAGCATGGCCATAGCTAGCTATGGAAGCGAAATCTGGGGATACATGGCTGCGGATTCCCTCCAGATGGCTGAGAATGATTTTCTGAAGCGCCTGTTGTGTGTTCCGCACGGTACATCAAATCTAGTGGTCCATGAGGAACTGGGGGTCCCATATTTAAGTGATGTGATCGCGCTGCGCCCCTTGGTGTTTTGGTTGAGGTGCTGGCTGAATAAAGAGTTAACTCTTAACCATGCAATTTTAAGAGTGTATGTCCCTCGATTATGCATCCCGAATTCCCTGGCTTAACTACATTAAAAGCAGCCTTGAAGGGGTAGGGCGCGTTGATTTATTCTGTAAGCCCGAATCCATTGCCAAGAAGGACGTGGAATTAATTAGGGTGGCCTTATTAACCTCAAGGAAATAGGACAAGGAGGCGCGGGAGATGACGAAACCAAGTGTTCGTACGTTTTAATGCTCAAAACAACTCCGACAACGGAACCTTATCTTATGGGGTTTCTATCAATACATGAGAGGTTTTTACTAACTAGATTTCGGATGAACCTTTTCACCTCCTGATAGCCAGGCCCAAGGGCTACAGTAGAGGTCAAGTGCTAGCTCCCTGTGGCTGCGACGGACAGTCTCCACAGGATTTGCTGCATTTTATGTTTTTATGTAAGTTTTATGAAACCCCTCGAAGGCATTTTATGGTTCCCATTTTAAAAAGAATGAATTTTACTCAGGCCCGTCCTGCCCTTATGTACCTTCAATTGTTGAAAGAGGACTGCATTTATTTTATAATGGGGTTTTTAAAAGCTACCGTGAAATCCAGGGCCTGTATGGATGTTTAGGCAACAGGAAGTTATGTTCCCCGGGCACATTGCACTTTAGGTTCTGAATATTTTGGGAGGCTGGGTACTGGGTTTTATTTATGAATTGTGTATGGGTCTTACTTTTATAAATCATGTTTTAACGTATCACTGTTTTTATGTACATGTAACTTTTGCAACTTTTATGGTTCTCCGACGTGAAACCGAATAAAGTTTATTTATATTGTATTGTATAACTTGAATATCTGCGGTCTACTAAATCTCCACTCACATGGGAAATTGATACTTTTAAATAACTGGGCGTCCAAGTATTTTTTTTTTTTTTTTGCATATTTAATATAGCGCGAACTCGACTCGTAGCACCGTATTCACATTACACATTCAGGCAGGGGGAGATTAAGTGATTTGCCCAGAATCACAGGATGTGGACGCGACCCCGAGGCTCGAACCCTGGTTTCCAGCACCAAAGTCGGCAGTCTAGCCGACGGACCACATCCTGATCACAGGTTATGTTGGCCGAGTGGTGTGTGCATCTTGACAGTCGATTGGGTTTTGCTGTGGTCTTCTGCTCTCTCCAGTGGGATGTATGGCCATAGCCAAATGGTACTTGGACATAATTAGCACTTTGCAATGATGCCAGTTCTGTTGCCCAAGAAACTCTTTAGTGAATTGGACTCCATATAAGCTCAATTGATAAGAAAACGAGTGGCTTTGGATAAACTTATACAACCACTGGACGAAGGAGGCATAGGCAGAATTACGAGGCTTACTACTTAGCTGCGCAGCTAAAATGACCTATGAAATGGTTTTCGGATACATTTGACCCAGAATACGATTAATTAAGAACATCAGTAGGGAATATTATCTTGCATGTAATGGTACTGGGAAATACTACGTTAGCTAAATATTACCCAGTCACTTAAAATGGCATGGTAATGCTGGAAGCGATTTCTCAGTGGCTTGACGTCCCGTTAGCTAATGCCTCAGAGACTCCTATATGGTGTCTTCCGGAATTTAAGGCATTAACAAACACTTTCAACATCCAGTCATTCAGACCCTAGTGGTTCTATACACCAATGGCACACTTCTACATACCACTCACTTAGGGTCACCTGTGGCTAGGAGCGAGGCATTTTCTCACATACAATTCAAGATCAGAGCTGCAAATGGAGTGAAGAAAATAACCTCTCTAGAACTTCTACCCTAAACTCGTTAATTACATTCAGTAACGGAGGTCATACTATATCTATCCTGTATAAACAAAACTGTATCCCATATTTTCTACTCCAACATAAATCTCATTAAAATTGAATGGGAGGGAAAGATTGGGCAGGCATTTAAAGAAACAGAGTAGTCAGACATTGTGCGATACACGAAGATCATGTGAACCCCCTGATTTCAACTTACCCAGTTTAATTATCTGCACCAAACTTCTTTGACACCTAAAATGATAGTGAAACTGTATCCTGGTTTGGCAGACCAGTGTCCATGATGTCTTCCCCCACAGGCAGATTTTCATCATATTGTGTGGGCTTGCGAGCTTATTGTACAATTTTAGAACAAAGTAGTATCACTCCTGTCTGAATAAGCGGGTAGGAGGGTAGAACAGGATATTGTGACTTGCATGCTGGACTGGATGCACTGACATAAATCCACTATACGCTCATGCAAGTTCATCGACTTGGCACTGATGCTTGCTAAAAGGCATATAGCCATGGTGTGAAAGGCCAGATTTCCCCCAAATGTTAAAGCTTGGTTGGCTGATGTCCAGAAATGGATGTGAGCAGAGATAGCAGCTATTGTGGTGCATAAAGGCTACAAGGTAGAGAAGTGATGCTTACAGAATGGGACACTATATTATTGGCAGTGGGGCTGAACTGATGACCGACCTCTATGAGGATCGTCATGCGCTGGTGACCCATACAGTGAAAGGAAGAGTGCAATAGGTATGTGCTGTTGATGTTTACTCAAAGTCCTTATGCCCAGGACGCTTGGTTAAGCGGGGTCTTAACTGGCATTACTAGTGCTCATACGCCATTGGTTGATTATAACTCACCGTCTTTAACCTGCTTGTAATGGAAGGAGTAGGTTTTATGATGATCTTTGAATGCCCTGAACATTGTCGATTGGTGTAACCAGATGTCCAAGGACCTAATTTGGGACTGTTATGTGGTTTTGTCTTTTCTTATCTCTTACCATGCTGGATATATAGTGGCTTTAACTGCACAGAGATGCCTATATAGTTGAGCTATAATTTTCTATTTTCAGAAATCTCATTTCGTTAAAAAAAAAAAAAACTGTCGTAAAATCTTGATAAATATACATTTAAAAACAGATGTGAAATTGTGCACAGTACCAGGATTCATTTATTGCCTGCATTGAAGGGAAAGAAAACAAGTAATTATCCCCTCCAACCCCCAAATGGGGTGAGATTCAGGTGCGCTTTCTGGTGTTCACACCTGAGGTTTTTCCACAAATGACGACCCAGCACGGCCAGCTGAAATGTAGGAATACACTGGTAGAACAAGGGTGCCATTGATCACAGTGCAAAAAAGGAAACTGAACCCCCATCCCCACATTAGATTTTGATTAGAAAAAAAGAGCCAAATGTGGAGCCACTGCACCTATTGCACTAGTGATCGCCCCGTCCATACGTTGATAACACATGTAGAACATAGCTAAACAGAATAATGCATACAATGAAGGTGCCCCACCTCTGATAGGATCATCACTACAGACTTTTTTCTTTGTGTTTTTTCTGTGTGGACATCTACATTGATATTGTGAGTTTGCATGCCACTTCTTGCATTGCTATTTTTCTAGTTTTATGTCTGATTTGTTTTTTTTTAAAACAATTATGTGGAGATGGCAACAGAAATTGAACAAATGCTTAGTGGGTTGATAAAGGTAATCATTTACACCCCAGTCTCACACTGTACTTTTGAGCAAGACCAACATAGAACTTCCCACGAGGCAGCATTGAACTCCTTGTGTGGACTTCTGTGGCACATTTTGTAATACTTTCTTTCAGAATCTATATTTTGAGTACCTTTTTATCTACTTACAGCTCAACAGAGGTCGACGACATGATTAGAAAATCCACAAATCTGCTCCTTACCCGAACATTAAATAACTGTTTACAGACTGTGATTAAGAGGAGGAACATTGGACTGACTGAGGTATGGAAACATAGTTTGTGAGCCCCCTTACATTTCCCTGTGTGTCAATGTGCTTCTATGATGTCTCATAACAGGATCTCCACCCTTGTCGGCTATATCCAAGTCTGTCTACAAGACCTCTCCCTGTGAGGGCAGGCTGAGTATTCTTCATAAAGTCATTTAGATGGTGGCACCTTTTGCTAGATAGCGTGACACTTAGTAAATCAAACAATCTTGGTGTGGATATTTGTAAAACAAGACAGTTCCATATTTCTAAACTGTAATAACCGATATCTGTGGTTTGCTTCACACATTCCTTCATAGCATTAAAAATTGTAGATCTGAAACTGTGTTGTGACAATCTGAATCCTCGTAGCCTTCTTTGGATCATATGTATGTCTTGGTGTCAGTGGAAGAAAAAATGGTGTCTGTGTGCTTTAACTCGGCTTCCACAGCCTTGCATGGACCTATTCACAGACCAGGCTGGTCCTAAGGTCCTCAAAAGTGCTCCATTGTCTCCTTTTGATAGCTTGACCAATTTTAAAGGTTGCCCATGCAGAGGATCTGTGACATGGATGCAGGAATAAACACAACACAGAACAGTTCAGAGGTAAAAGATCAAAGTCTGGTAGAAAAATAATGAAGAAATATTGTACTAAATTCCACTAAAAAAGTTAGCGGTGGAAATAGAAGAATGCAGGGTAAAATAAGCTTAATTATTCAATAGGAATTTTTTTTTGCCCTGAAATAAATGGGTGCTATAGAGTCCAATTGAAGTCTGTTCATAAATATTCCTGATAACCTAGCAGACGATTCTCAAAGCCATTTGTGCACATAAGTTTTACTATGTGATGCAAAGCACGTGTTTTAAGGATAAATACCTGTAAATTCTCATTCAATGTTCAAAACAGATGTTTTCACAGTTGGGTTCTAAAATAATGTGAGAGCTGATCCGATCCCTAGAGTGAGGATGTGCGGGTTTGCGAAAGAAAGATGACGAGCGTCCAAAGCATGCCACTTTATATGTATGCAAAGCCTTTCCAAGGGGCATTCCCACCATGGAAACATTAGGATATTTGCTCTTTTTAGGGACAAAAGTAAATCTGAATCTAGGGAGGGAATTGTGGGAGGAGGAGGAGGTTGGGCGGGGACCAGACACCACACATATAGATGTAGGCAAAAGGGATTTCTTCATTGAAAAATATTTTTCCTATGGAGGGTAAAAAACAAAGCGCTCTTTTTATAGGTATTTACATGTACACAATGTATATGTAAGTATGTGTACATGCTTACAAATGAGATTACTCCTGAAAATTTGTGACTGGCCTTGAAACTATGTTGTAGGTCTACTGTTAACGTATTATAAATGTTCATTAAGTGAATCAGTGCAATACTGGATATCGGAGTGCTATAAAATATCTTGATCAGTAGGATATTACCAACTGCATCTTAATAAAAGATGATTCTTTTTACAAAAGGAAAATGGGGCACTATAATTAGTCAAATTGGCATCACGTGACATCTGTTGAGGTGTATCTGACATAGATGATTCCTGGGTGCTACTGTAAAATTGGCAATAAAACACTCTTATCGATCTTTAATTTCCAAAGCAGAAGTGGCAAAATACAAAACTGTACATCCAAGTGAAAGAGGACTTTTATTTGGTCCTTAAGCTTAGGATGCACGGTTGTGAACATCATTTTGCAGTTTGTATTTAAAAGGACAATGAGGTGTATGGTCTTGTTCCTACGGCAAATGTCTCACTACTAAGTTGTATTTACAGGATCTGAATTAAACTTAGAATTGGTGGCCAGATTTGCCGTATTGTGATGTATACCTCACATTCAGGCAATGGCATATACATTATGAAAGTTGCACAGTCCAATGAGGCCATTAGTAAATTTCGTTCTGATGGGTACTACTGCCTGCAGATCCTTTAGAATAATTCCAGGCATCTGACGCGGACCCGAAGGTCACTGAGGAGTATTTCCTCATTTAATTATGCAGTACCATGTCTCCACAAAAGAAATCAGGGATTTGATAGAGCCTTCTAGCCACAGATTGCTTCCCTTAGAATTACCCCCAGGTATCAGCCTGGATCCAGACATTTTTCGTGAGTAGTACCTCTACACGCGAGTAGGTGGCGTTGCTCGACTCTGCGTGGCTTTCTCCGCTCCGGAAGTGGAGAGCAGTGTCTATATAGGCGCCACCCCAGCGCACTGACGTCTGTTCCTTTCTTCCCACGCCAGTCAGCACAGATCTGGAGAGAGCTACCCCCAAATATTTTTTAATGTCTTTTTTGGACTTTTTGTTAATGTTTTTGAGACTCGTCTCCTAGTGTGGCAGAGTTGTCAATGAGGAAGGCTGGATTCAAGCCCTGTGGTGCCTGTCACCGGCAAATATCAGTGATGGTACCTATACCTAGTCTGTTTCTGCTGCCTTTAGTGCGACCACGACCCCAAGACCTGCATCGATTGTCATGCTATGCACCCCAAGGCCTTGAGGGAGCAATCCCCCTCAAGCTCCTTTCCACTCAACGTGTGACACCACGGCGGTCTCAATCCCGTTTGAGAGGGAGGTCCTGGGATAAGTCGCGGATTCATAGGTCTTCGTCGAAGTTGTACCACTGCGGTAAGTCCTACAAGAAGAAGAGCAAGAAGTCGAAGAGGTCTTCGACTTCACCCCGTCCATTGTAGTCATCTGACAAGATGAAGCCGCATCGTCATTAGAAGCCTTCCTTCCCTTCAGGCTCCGTCCCATATCTCTCCCCCACCTTCCAACACCTCTTCCCCCCCAAACACCGTAGACAGACTCCAACAAGGTACAGCAGCTCTTTTTACTGAAAGGAGCTATGGAGTTAGTGCCAGGTCAGGAAAAGGGTCAGGCATGTTACGCACCTCACTTTTTGGTGCCCAAGAGGAACGGCGGTCTGCCTTTGATCCTGGACCTCAGAGATCTGAACTTCTACCTCCGGAAGGAAGAGCTGAAGATGCTGAGCCTGGCTCAGGTGTTGCTGGTGTTGGAATGTGGAGACTGGATCGTGTCCCTCGACCTTCGGGATGCAAATTTTACACATTCCTATCCTGCAATCACACCGGAAGTGCTCGAGTTTTGTAGTGGGTTGTGCACACTACTAATTTGCAGTGCTTCCCTTTGGTTTAACATGGGCATCTTGAGTCTTCACAAAGGTAATGGCAGTGGGTTGTAGCCCACCTCAGAAGATTGAGGACGATACCTGGGCGATAGGATGATTAAAGCTGGGTTGCAAAGGTGCTTTTGTGCCATTTTGACTCGGCAGTGTCCCTACTGTTCGACTTCGGCTGTTCCATCAATGATACCAAATCTCTCTGGCCCTCCCAATGAATCAATTTCATAGGGTCGGGTCGGTACTGTACACCACTCTGCTCTGAGCCTTTCCTCCCTCTCTGGGGATTGCCAACCTCAAGGAGATGGTTCTACCCTTCCAAAAAGGGACATGAGTTCCAGTTCTGACGGTCCTGAGATTTCTAGGTCTGCTAGATTCCTGCAGTCTCCTACGCACACATGTTGGCACATGAGGTCCTTGCAGTGATACCTCTGCAGGCAGTGGCTACAGTAAGGGTAAGACCTGCCAAACTCCATCGTGATCTCCCCCAGCATTGCAAGATTGGTGAGCGAATTGCAAGCGCTTTAGTTCACATCAACCCTTTACTTCCTTTTTCCCTGATAAGTTGGTGTTACGAACCAGGGTTTCTTTCTTGCCAAAAGCTGTGACAATCTCCCCATGTTTTACACCCTCCACCCACCTCATCCCATTGAGGAGGAGTGGTTGCACAGGTTGGATCCTAGGCAGGCAGTCAACTAATACTTGGACCTGGAAGACATATGGCTGGATGGCCAGCTCTTTGTTGGGTACTGTAGTGCCAAGAAGGGGAAAGCAGTACAGAAGAGGACCTTTTCAAGTCTGGTCATACTTTGTATCAAAGCTTGTTACACTCTGCCCAATATGGATCCTCCGGAAGAGATAAGAGCCCATTCCACCAGGGCCATATCAGCCACTCCTGCCTTTGCCAGAGGTGTCCCCATAGCTGATATTTGTAAGGCAGCGACGTGGGCATGCCTACACTTTAGCCAAGCATTACTGTCTGGATCGCACAGCCACTTTGAGAAATCAGTTTTACAGGATTTCCTTGTTCAATCATCCATCAACCCTCCTCCTGTGAAGGGTATTACACAGGAATCTATTCTACAGATGAGGAATCTGCAGGTAGAGGCATCCATTAGAAATCAGAATCTTTCTGGTGAATACGCTATCTACTTGCAGATTCCTTACCGACCCACCTGCCTCCCCGTTTGATGGATGTGTTACAGAGAAAATTAATAAGGCTCCAAAATCTATTTCGGTACTCAGCTAATCTTCGATTTCAGTCCATCAATTCGCCTCAAAGGTTGGGAAAAATGGATGAAAACTGAGGTCGTCATGCCAGGGTGGGCATATATCATTGGTTTATTGACGTCATCTGACACCACTTCCGGCATCGATACGAAGTCAGACTCCTTCCAGCGATGTGAGAGGTTTGAAGCTTTTGGATCAAGTCTGACACCTGGGATTATTCTGCAGGTAGATAGAGTATCCACCAGTAAGATCATTACCGTAGGTAAGTAACCTATTCATATCAGCAATCAATCACCCCATCTTAAAGTTATATGTTGCACAAAAACACCAGGACAGATCCATGATTTTCCATATCAAAGAATTGCTGTGGTTGAGCTTGCATTATGGAAGTAAGGACCCTTATCAGGATGGGAATAGGGAAGCACATGCCCTTACATGCTCAGAGATTTTTCTTGAGGCACATAATGGATTAAGTAGTGGTAATTGTAATATTAGCTAGTAATCTTTGGCAACATTACCTGTGGGAGTGAGTGATGTCTTGGAGGATAGGACAGGAGTGGTCTGCGGGTGGCAGTAGTTCAGAAAGGTCCAGGGCATGTCAGTAGATTTGGTGGTACAACATAGCCTCTAGTAGCCATAAAAAAACTACTTTTTTCTGGACATGAACCTGGCCTAATCGACCACTGCTATAAAGTCAAACACCGGGATTGTTACTTTATGGTGCTGATGGTTTATGATATAATTATGTGATTTAAAGTTTAAGGTCTGTTGTTACAGCTTTTGATATGAAACGCTCAGTTTCCATTAGATGCCAGTGTAACTCAGACTGTCCGGATTGCTTACCGGCAATTAATACTCGAAGACAGCTTTTCATTATCCTAATCTTTCGATATTGAAGGCATGTTCACTTCCTGGAGTGGTGTTTGAGTAATAATAGTACTTCCCATTAACTAAAAGGAATATTACCATCTCTCTCCGCTATTCTTATTTTACTAAAGTGTGGTTTGTTCAAAAAGAATTGAGGTTGTATAAAACATAATGAAACTATTTCACATAGAAGAAAAATTTATGAAATGAATTCAATACATATCTAGTACTGACAAGTACAATCTAGTTACAAATAAGCCACAAATTCAATAGACCATTCTGAGTGCTAAGTATTTAGGCCATCTCCTAGCTGGGTAGATCAGGCACAGAAATTCAATTAATCAAAACTCCACCTTTCAGTGAAATGTCACTCAGCCCATCCCTCTTCAAAGTTTACATGACACCCCTGGCCAACATCATCAGGAGCCACGGACTCAACATCATGTCCTACGCTGACGACACCCAACTCATCCTCTCCCTGACAAACGACCCAACGACCATCAAAGACAAGTTCCAAAGTTGCATGAAGGATGTGGCTGGCTAGATGAACAACAACTGTCTCAAACTCAAACCAGACAAGACAGAAGTACTCCTCTTTGGGAAAGGCAAGGACACCCTATGAAACAACTAATGGTGTCCACCTGATCTGGGTCCTACCCCCAAACCCACCAAATTCGCACGCAACCTCAGCATCATCCTTGACAGCCAGCTATCCATGAAGAAGCAGGTCAGCGCCGTCTCCTCCGCTTACTTCCTCTCTCTCCGAAGGCTCAGGAAGGTCTTCAAATCGCCAACCCAACACCAGACGAACTGTCACACAAGCTCTCGTCACCAGCAGACTTGACTACAGCAACTCCCTGTACATAGGAATCACCACCCAACTCATAAGGAAATTCCAGACCATCCAGAACACAGCGTCACACTCATTTCTCGACCTCCCCAAATAGACGCACATCACCCGCACCTCAGGAAACTCAATTGGCTACCAGTCGCAAAGAGATGCCAGTTAAAGCTGCTCACCCATGCTTACAAAGCACTACACAACAAAGACCAGCTTACCTCAAAAAACAAGTGAATTTCCACCAATATACCTGGGAATTCCGTTCCAGATCCCTCTCCTTAGCAGCAACCCAGCACATCCACCGGGCAAACAGCGGAGGCCACTTCTTCTCCCACCTGGCAGCTAAGACCTGAAACACCCTCCCCCTGCACCTCAGAGCCTCAACATCTCTCCAGCAGTTCAGATATTCAACCAATATGAACAGGCAGCGTGATCCGTCAGCATGACCCCACAGCACCTTGCGCTCCTCACAGGTGAAGGAGCCGCTCTATACAAATCCTGATTGATTGATGTGTTGCCTGTGATTTATAGAGAAATTGCAACAGAAACGGTCTGAGTTTTTCAAATGTAAAGTTGATGGGAGGTTTAAGAGATTGTTGTATTTCTTTGTCTTTCCCACTTGTAACCTTTGTGTTTTTTCTTGGAAGGCTTTTCATTACTGCGCAATGCACAATGACACAATTTCATAGGTGGATCACCCCCTCCCCCCTCCAACCCCTCAGCGCATTTTGCTTAATAAGGATAAGCAACTCTCCTTAGGATGGCTGATATTCCTCATCATCTACTTGCATTAATGAATATTCCCTCCTATGACTGGTGTAGCGGATGTCACAAAAATCATAGGGAGCCATGCAATGCCTCCTTGTGGTCTGTGAAGATTGTCCTCTTTTCTTCTCAAAATAGAATGGATTTTGTATTTCTTGGTTCTGAAAACACATTTGGCAGAATAGCACCTTACCATTTTTGGAACTATGGGAAATTATTTTGTTTAAAAGTAAGCCACTGTTGGAAATACTTTGTAAATTGAAGTGTGTTATTGTACAGCATGCCACACTTAGTTGAGATGTCTCCGTTGTGGCAGCGTTGTACGCTCGCATGAGCATTTGTTTCATTTAGGCAGAATAAATTTTATTATTTAGTTCCCTTCCGACTTTGCTTTCTTCTCTTTTGTGTCTTCGTGGTGTTTTCCTCACCTCCTCTTCACACAAGCCCTGATTTGCTCGTTTCCATTACCAAATTGTCCATTTCTGCCCCATAGACAGCAAATACTGCTGACTGTGGACACCCAGGGCTTCTCTTTGAGGGTATTTTGAAGTTATCTTGTGTGTGTTTTTTGGTTTATGCTTTTTTCATAACTAGGCTATGTATCGTGTGTACAAATGTTACTGTTTTGCATTTATTTACAATTTACGGCTATCTTTGCTCCTTTTTGTTGCTATAATGTCATTAAGCATGTTATAAACACAGAAGTGACATTCTGTTCCACATAGTAACATATGCTGGAGCACGCTATCTTGTAATGTGATTTTGGATAATGACAGCATGAGGGAATTTATTTCTGTTAGAATATCTGTTGTAAGAATAAATATGATTACTGATTTGGACTTGTATCAGGTAACTAGAACTATTCTTTTTAATGAGCCTCTACAAGGCGTGCAGGTAAACTGAAGGACAGCATGGATTACTAGAGCTTTTGTGGTGGGGCAAAAGTGTTTTTACTTGTTGAAAAAATTGTAATAAGTTAGATGTATTCTCAGGACCGCAAGATCGGTCTAAACTCACATGAATGGCAAATCTCTGCTGCAGAAGTAATAACACCTTGAGTAAACTCAATGTAACACGGGCTACGTTTCTGAATTTGTATGATGTGCTTTATTAAAAATGCTGTTCAGTGTGCTGTATTGTTAAGGGCTCCCATCGCTTTTATTCTGTACTTTTAAGTTGTATAGTTGATTGCTGTTCAAATGAATTATTGTATTGTGTTTTTTTTACTGAAATTAGTCATTATTTGGAAAATAGTTTTATGATTTGTAGATGTTACAAATGCGTTCTTGACAAAGTTGCTGAAAGTGTCATTCCCTCGCTTAAAATTTTGTGTTAAAATATACAGTTAGCCGCACAATATGCCACATCACCATGGAACATCCTCACTGTCCATGAAGTTTGATTCTAGACTGTGTAGTCTTGTAGTAACTCCTAGTGTACGGAGGAATGCAAGGTGGGTTGGTGTTTTTAAAAGCCTAACGCTCCAAGGAATGTCTTCCTGAGATCATCTCTCCTGTGGAATGCTTTACCCATTGTTCATCTCTGCAGTGTGATGATGCAGGTACTGCTGACCTGGTGCATCACAAGACCCATCGCCACTGTTGCCTTTGAGTTCGACTTCCCAGTAGACGAGACCTAGATGTGAACTCCGATGGGAGGGGATTTACCGTCACAGCCTCCTGCTGGTCCTTCCTAACAAAGACGGGTGCATTGGTTGTGCTGTGCGGGGGAGGTCAAACGCCCACAGTTCGCCATACCTCTGTTTTGCCCACCGAAAGAAGATGTAAACTTCTAACTTCATCAATCATTATTTTGGCATATTTTGCAAGCATGGTATTCATTCGAAAAATGAAAACAAAGAAAGATTGCGAGACCTTATCTTTTCCCTTCATTCTCCCACCCACCGAACATCCATTCTGTCTTGCACGCGGGTTTTTATCATAGATGTTTACTCTAAGGAAGACAGGTAAGTGAAGCTTTAAATGAAGCATCCCAAAGTTTAAATGCTTGGCATAATTCCAATAATGGGTAAAACTGCGTGAGTCAGAGCTGCATGTGCATGCACGCGTGTGCGAGGAGGGGGGCAGGCTCACGTCTAGGGAGGTACCATTTTCGTTGGGTTTTTCATTCTAAACAGCAGTACTATGCTAAGTACACCTTTCAACAGAGATGAAAAGGGTGTCTATTGAAACAACTCTTAGCCGCTGATGAATGTAGCGGTTTTACAATGGAATCCGCCACTGCTGCTGCTGTACTAATGAAAGAGAGCCTGGTGCTGGCTTTATAATAGTGATCTCTGGTCCTGATGCCAATATTTCACCCGACACTTTGCTCCCATTGTAGATAATTCATAGATTGTAAGTCGACTTGTGAACACCATTCCAATATTAGCCCCTATTATGATTGTTTTCGTATGTTAGTTATATAGGATAGCATTGTAAAATAAATACAATCTGTTTTTGTGTGTGTTTTTTATGGATCAACTCTTTTTATTCATTTGGTCTACTGTATCCCATCACCTACATCCACTGGCCTGCGAGAGGGATATACACATAAAGCAAACACTAAACCACTATCACCTTACCACTCTCCTGTCCCTCCCTTGGTCCTGCCAAAAGAAGTCGAGTCAGGCGTGTCCCCTTCAGGCTCAGCAGGTGTTAGACTAACTTGTGTGGTTTAGCGCTTCCCAGGCATCTGTGAACCGCCCTTTGGAAATATTTGTAACTCCCCAAGATATTTGTAGCATGTTAATACCCCAAATTAATTGGAGCGTGGGGGCCTCGATGGCTCCCGTTGGACACCTGAAGGATTAAAAAAATATTTTAAAAAGGAGGCTGCGTCTGAGTGTCTGCAGTGGGATTCTGCGAACAAGCTGTGGGCCATGGGGCCTATGGCTGTGCGAGGCATTGGCTTGCCTGCAGCCAGCCCCACTCTGCGCATGGCTGAAGGTCATTCAAGCTTGGAGTTGGCATTATGTATGATAATAAAATATCACTATATGTTAAAAAGGAAAATTCTCTGAAAAAACAAACAGTTTAAGTGATGTTACAGTTAGGTGAAAATGTCTTTAAAACATACTGTTTTAAACTAACAAAACCATTCAAATTCATAAAATCTAGTTACTTGAGATAACTTGAACTCGTGCCCTAAATTAACTATACATCACACCCCTGCCATGCACAATGTTGTCATCAATGAAGTCATTTCAGATAGTGTACTGATGTTATCAATGTTGTCATAGAACATGTAATGAATGTAATATGTGAAGTAATGAGCAATGCATGGCACTATTGGATATAGTACAACTTCCATCTTTAATATTTTGGAGACACATGATTTAATGTTGCACTGGATCTACCTGCAGTATTCCACACTCTAGACCACACCACTATTCTGACTCTGATCAGGAGATCAGTGGGCTTATGGGGTGCTGACAGTGACGTACTGTGGAAGCCTTCCTTTGCCAAAGAGAGACTGGTGGCTGGAGCTGTAAGTGGAACACAGTTTCCTCAGGGGGTCTTGTCTACCTGTCTTTATGTGCCAGTCCCTTCCTCCAACTTTTGAAGGATCTAGGTGTGGAATTCCAAAAGTATGCTAGAATGAAAAAAACTTTTGGCAACGTACAGCATTAAATGGTGAGCATTTGGCTCATGCTGGCAAAATGGAATTCCTCATTGCAGTCAGTAGTTACTGCCTGAAGAAAACAAAGCATAGTACACCATATCGAATCAAGAATGCTAGCTTTACTGTCGGTGTCAGTGATAGGGTCACCTAGCCATCATTCAACATTGCACATTTTAGTTTCATAAGATACCTTCTTCTGTTCCATATGGTCGACTTTATTCATTGGGGTAATCAACAGCATTTCCTCTCCGAGGAGGTCAGAGTGGTTTTTCAACTGCCAGGACAGTACAGCACTGGAATAAACTGGTCACAGTGGTCTTCTATGTGCTAGGAATCACCACTCTGGGCCTGGATGCCCCTCAAGTTGTGTTTTCCCAAGTGTAGTTATACTGTTGTGTGTCTTTGAAGTTAGGGTGGTTTAAGGGTTTTCCCTTTTGAATCACAGATATCTCCTCTAAATTGTAGGCCTATCTGCCATGGGGCTTGGAATGTAGATCTTAATCTTTAGTGGGGTCATGATCCGGCCGCCAGAGGCCAAGTGTCAAAACCTCTCTCTCCAATCTATCCCATTTGGCCCTCAAATGGCAGAGTACTGTCGTTCTAGTGGTATGCCCATGGTTTATGGCTGTCACTGGGTAATTCACATATGTGCTCCCCCAACCCCTGGTATCCACTAGAGCCAGGCACCACAAGACTCTTTGAGCATGGAAATATCCACATTCTATAAGCAACATTTCTACGCGAGTGATGCCAAAACCCCCTTAACTACTGGAAAGGGTTGGGCATGTCGAATCCATTGATAGGAAACATCTTGAGGCTGCTCCACTGCAATCCACTATTGCAGTCGTAAATAATGTCAACCACTTACCCATGTTAACCTATGGGAAGAGCAAGTCTCATAGGCAGTGAAAATGCACACGGGTATTACTCACTACCTGGGTGCACATGCACTAGTGCGCACACAGACCTGCAATGGCAGGTCAGACACATAGTCCCCAGCACCAGGGGTGCAAGTGCGCCCTCCCGAGTCTACAACGGTAGGCTGGACTCAGGTTTACTAATACGGGTGTCAGTGCACACGCACAGGGTCTGCACACGCAATCACAGGCAACATAAGTGCGGGTGCGCACATACAGCTGCCTGCTATGGCAGGCTTCTCATGAGTTTACTCACAATAGATGCCAGTGCACGCACATCGG
Source organism: Calotriton arnoldi (assembly GCA_963921515.1). Classification (NCBI taxonomy): domain Eukaryota; kingdom Metazoa; phylum Chordata; class Amphibia; order Caudata; family Salamandridae; genus Calotriton; species Calotriton arnoldi. The sequence goes on along the minus strand of CAWUFW010005387.1, from coordinate 1,115,165 downwards.
TCTGCGATGACAAGCCGGGCACATTGACTTACCCAGGCCCTAACCCCTTAAATAAAAGTGCGCGCACACCACCCTGCTCGGGCCAGCCAGACATGGATTGACCCCCTTCCAGATGCAATTGCACACACCCATCCTGCAACGGCGGACTGAGCACCTTGCTATTAGCACTATAGGTGCAAGCACGCAGACACAGGACTGCAACGGCAGGCCTGACCCTGGTGTTAGAACACCAGGGATGCAGGTAAGCACTCACGGGCCCACAATGGCATGCTGGACACCTATCCAAAATGCCATAGGCGCCAGGGCACATTCTCAAGCCTGCGATGGCAGGCTGGATACGTATTGGAAACAGCATAAAGGTGGGTGCGCAGACCAAAGCCTGTAACAGCAGGCTGGAGGCGAAGTCAACACCCCACAGGTGCATGTGCATACTCCCAGGTCTGCGTTGGCAGAACAGCCCTTGTTTCAGAACACTTTGTCAGCGCCTCTTCCTAGCTTGTGTAGGAAGGCGCTCGCACTTCCATACTGCCTTGACAGTGAGGACTTGCTCTAAGATCACACAAGAGTATCCGTGTCACCCCAGCAGTATCTCCTAGGAATAGCCGAACTCCAAGGCAGGGGAAGCCCCACGTGGGGGTGCCTCACTACCTGGAAGGGAACATCCATATTTATCTGGCCAGCCTTCAGCCTACTTCCCCCTCTACACCCGTCAGGGATTCCGGAGGGGGGGCCCTCATGTTATGGGATGACCCACTCAAGGTTGGCTGAGGCGTAAGTGATGCCAACCTAGGCAGGGGCACAATCGCAAGCCCTTTTTATGGTTGACAGGCTATCCGGTGGGTGGCACACTCAGTTCTACATCCCACTACTAGCCAATGCTGTTCCCGCCCCGGGTATGTGGTGTTCCTGTTTACCAGGCACATGGAGGTACGGTACCTAAACCCATCGCGGTCGCACCCCCTTCTTCCCTCTGCAGTACAGGGGGGAGGCTCCGAGATTTCTATGGTCATGCGGAGAGAGTCTGCAAAGACTAGGAGGACAAAGCGGAAACTTTTGGGGTAAATTTCCCTAAGAAGGGCAATGTCCAACAGCGCTCTAATACATTTGGGTCGAGTTTGCGCAATATAAAACTGTTAAAAAAAATCCTCTCTACGGTCGTGGTGGTTTTTTAAACAGTACTTATAGCCCTTACCATCATAGATATAAAAAGAAGACTCAGTTACTCTAACTACATGACACGAAAGGGTCAGCCATCTTGAAAATATAACCTTCCATTTGATTATGGAAAATATTACAAACAATAAATATAGAATGCTCAAAAGGGGTGTTGTTTTACTGTGCATACAAAACCTTTCACTGTTTTCAGAGTCTTTTTGAAAACCTTGGTACCACTGTTATCTTTGTCTTTTTTTTTTTTAAGCCACTTGACTGCCGCCATTTTTAGGCTCAGAAAGTGAGTGATCTAGTTGTTTTGGTGGAGGCAAGGAGGGCTATTTGAACAGCAATCGAACATGTCCTGCCGGTAATGCTGAGAATTTTGCTAATTTGCACAGAGTTTTTGGGGGAGAATTTGTTTTTTAAAGTGTGGGTTCTTATTACCTATACAAAATGTTTACTGTTCATGGATTGCTTTACATGACTTGTCGGTAACGCTGAGAATCTAACCAATTCACACAGTTTTTTGGGAACAACTGTCTTAAAAGGAGGGGATTGTTTTATTGTGTATACAAAACCTTTTACTGTGTACAGAAGTTTTTGAATACCTTGGTACCACTGCTATATTTGTCTTTTTTCGAGGCCACTTGATGGCCGCCATTTTAGGCACAGAAAGTGAGCTGTCTAGTAGTTTTGCGGGAGGCAAGGAGGGCTATTTAAACCGTAACCTGGTGCAACTGCGCAGCGGGCATAACACTGACACGCTGAAGGCACACCAAAGGCAAGCCCATCTAATGCGTGGTCTCTGGTGAAACATGCACTGGAACGAAACCTGTTATTGGAGTCCAACGAATGGGATATTCTTTTTAGAACAGAAACCTGGATCCCCCTGACTTAGGAGTAGATTTGGGCTTTCTTGCCTGCTGGGATATAAAGCAATACAATACAAAACACTAGGTAGAGGGTCTAAGGGAAAAGTTTAAAGACCTGCGCAGATAAATTTCCCACAAACAACAATATATCAAACAAAAAATCCGCGGGTCTATCGAGCTTAAAACAGCTCTCAGGCACAATCAGTACAAGACTAAGATTCCTACTTGGACATAGGAGGAGTCCTTTTAAGAGGACGGAATCCCATCACCCACCGAGGTGGCATGCTTCATCATCTGGGATCTCCTCTTGGTTGCAATCCCTAGTGCAACCAAGGGCTACAACCCCCTCACTGTGAGGGAGGAGCTCAGGGATGTTTTACTGATCAATTGATCGGATCTCCTAAAATCCGCTTGATGCGAAGCGTAAAGAGTATTACGGATGATGGTTGCAGTGCAAAAAATGGTGATGTGAAAAGTGATCAGAAAATTGGCTACCAAGAGAAAATAGAGTTTATTAGTTAACTCTTGGTGTCAAGGTTAAAAAACAGTGCAAGTGCAGTTTAGGAAATAATGACTGCACTGGTCCGAAAAGCAGGTCTACATGTTTCAGCCATTGTGATCAAGTTCTGATCGTGGCCTTCCACAGGACCTAGATAGTAATTGCTACTGCAAAAAAGTGATACACGAGACAGTGATGTGGTTGAAATAGATACCACCTACGAAAACCTGTAACTTGTATGGGAAGACCTCACAAGAGTGTTGATGTCACCTGCGGGAGAAAAACACAGTGACTTAGAATCATGACCAGTGAAAACAGTTATAAACAAAGCTTGTACTGTGTGGTGTGCGCCACGTCTGGGTCACTGCCCAACGTGTAGTACCTTAGCGTGTACAAAATACTTTGAGTATATTATAAGTTGTCAAAAATTGTATGCTTATCCACTTCACCTCACCTGGCAACAGCTCAGGACGTGAGGCTCCGCTCTGTTGAAAAGGAAAACTATAATTACAGATACCGCAAGCATTCTGTAAGATAGCCAGCCATTTAAAAAAAAAATTGTCAAATCTAACATATCATGCGTAACAATTTCTTCGATTCAGACCAAACCATGTAAGCTGCGGTAAGCATCATGTTCAAAGAAGAACCGCTATTTCCACAATTTACCCTCTAACGAGAGAAAGGCTCTACAAACTCTGGCTAACGATGCCTCCATAACTATCAAGCCAGCTGACAAAGGAGGTGCCATAGTCATCATGGGCACCTCCTCATATCGAACTGAGTGTTTGAGACAACTGACAGACCGACGATTCTATCGCCCACTCAAGATGGATCCAACACCCAGGATATCTAAAGAAATTTCTGACCTTGTGGAAGAAGCCAAAACTGAAGGGTGGATCACCCCTCAAGAGGCCAGCTTTCTTACTACTACACATCCGGCCATGCCGCAATTTTATGTATTACCAAAAATACATAAACCTCAAAGACCACCCCCAGGTCGGCCGATTATTTCTGGCATAGGTTCCCTGTTGGAACCCTTGTCAACTTTTGTGGATCACTTTTTGCGACCCATGGTGAAGGAGATGCCTACCTATCTCCAGGACACCAAGGACATCTTGAGGATATTGCCGGAGACAGAGTTCTTCGTCGGAACTGACTTCCTGGTCTCTTTCGACGTTGAGTCTCTGTATACCTGTCATTTGGAGAGGGGATGCAAATGCCAATCTTGAATTTCAAACTTGGCTCAATTCCAGAAATAATTTTCTCAAATTCACTGTCGAATACAGTAAAGATAGCTTGCCTTTTCTTGATCTTCGTATTTTTCCATCAGCCACAGGATTGGAGAGTGAAGTATACAAGAAACCGATGGCTAGAAACTCATTGCTGGCATTCAACAGTTATCATCCCAAGTCGCTTCGCGACAACTTGCCATACGGGCAATTCCTTCGTATACGAAGGAATTGCTCCGTGAAGGAGAAATATGATCATCATGCCAAAATCCTGTCTCGGCAATTACATGACAGGTGCTATCCCAAAAACCTTATACGACGCTCTTACAAGCGGGCTTCCAATAATAATCGGGAGGCCCTTTTGGAACCATGAGCACCTAAACCACCTATGACGAGACTCACGTGCGTCAACACCTTTAGCACACTATCCAAAATGGAATACAGAAGAGTGTGCGAAAACATTGGCGCATCCTCAATGTAGGAAATGAGAAAATACCCTTGCCATTGTTTTCCTTCAAAAGGAGCTCGAATCTGCGTGACAACTTAGTCCACACCAGACCTAAAGTGAAGTCAACGAATAAACAAGAGACATTATGGAACATGCCAGCGGTTCAAGGACATTATCCATGTGGCTCTTGTGCGGCCTGTCCTCAAACTGAACATACGACAACAGTGGACATAGGCACCGAAAGACCATGGATACAGACAAAGCTCACTAATTGTAACAGCAACAGGGTCATCTATTTAATAACATGTCCCTGTCAGCTTCGCTATATGGGAATGACCACTCGTAAGGTGAAACAACGGATACACAAACACAAAAGTACTATCCGGTGTAACAAACAAGTTACAAGGCTCACTAACCATTTTCTAACCATGAAACACAAAGCGGAAGATTTAAAATGGACAGTTCTTGAACAACCTTTTGTTCCCCCACATGTCACAGATGTCACCAAATTTGTGTTCCACAAAGAACAGAGATGGATTTTTAAATTGAAGAGTGACACTCGGGGTCTGAATGATGACATTCCGTGGACCCGCTCATAGCCCCACGTGACTGTTTTCTGCTTTAGATTTTTATCTGGTTGCACAAGGCTAAATACATTCGAGTACAGGGCAGTACCTTGCTACAAGTCTATTTAATGATTCCTGAACAAAACGCACATTGTTACTGTAAGCTTAATGATCTGTGAGAGGGCGCTAGGTGGCGCACGAGCGGAATGGCCGAACTTGCGTAAGGCTCTCGCAGTCCGGTGCTTTTATCCTGCATAAGATCCTGATTAAACTGGTGTAATTTTACTCAGACTTCAGCCAGCTGCTGATAAGATACTGAAGAGCCGGCAGACCAACTTTGAGAGAAATCGGTGCCGGAATCCGGCCTCAATTGACGCCCGCGGGGGTCAGCGCTGAGTGGATTGGAGGGGAGTGGACCTGCCAAGCGGCACCGACACTACGCGAGCGCCGTGGTCCCCCACGTGGATTACAGGCCTCGGAGCCGGGACAGAAATAGAAACGCTGGCGCGCGGAGAGCGCTGAGTGCGCGGCAATGCTCCGGCATCAAGAAGCCCGACACTAAGCAGGAAAGCAGAATCGCTAACCCCTGAAAGCGGTGAGTGCCTGACTACGCGGCGTTGCGCTGACATCGGGGGGCCCGCCACAGCATAGCAGGAGTCGTCGCTAACCCCCCTAAGACGCCATAGCGCTGGCCGCGCGGGATAGCGGCTGCATAGCTGAGGCCGAAGACGAGACCCACCGCGCAGCTGACATCTGCCTGACCGGAACGCCTGTACGGTACGCAGCATGAGTGGGGAAGCAACAATGATACTGGGCTGAGCGACGAGCCGAGCAATCAACGAGTGTTAAATAGGGGCAAAGCCTTCAGCGTTTGGAGGTGGCTGCCCGGCAGGAGAAGCGAGCGGGAAGACTCGGTCCTTAAATGGCGGGCGCTCTTTCCATATGAGCGCACACCTTGGAAACAGACATACGATTGAGTCCGCAAATAAGGAAGTAATCCTGGTTTAAGGCGACGCCTCGCGCTGGGAATAGGGGCTGGACACGATAGCCCTGGCGTAATGGCACAACATAAGGCATTGCGCGCGCTGGCCCAGACGACCCCAAGAGAGACGCCGGGGTAAAAAAGCGCCAAGAGTGAATGACAGAGGGCACACTAGCAACTGACCCGAAATGAATAGACTGTACAAAGCCTACAGGCCCCGTTGTGCGGTCATGGCAGGGCGCACGATAGCATTGAGAGTGTAAGGAGAAATGGCGGCTAAGCGGACACACGAACCCTGAGCAAACAAGAGAAGCCACTAAACATCAAATAGGAGACACCTCCAGAGTTGCCTGGCTGCACGACGGACTTGTTGCACGAATGCATTGAATTGCCCTCCCGGAATCGAATTACATTGCCCTTGCATGGTGAGAAAAGCAGCCCTCCCACAGAGCATAACTAGACCCTGTATCACACAACCTGCATCCCCCGCAACAGAACGTGCAGAGTAAGTGGCTGACAGGGATGGGGAAGCCAGACGCAAAACAACCGCGCCTACAATTTGAGACGAAGAAAACCACTCGCTCTCAACAACCGGAGATGGAGACTGGTACGGAACCCATGAGGGCTGAGGCCAATACCTCATCAGTGGACGACATGAAAGCTCTTATGCTCGAGGTGCTACAGGGCCTAACTTCCATAGCGGACAAAGTAGACGCAATAAATACATGAATGGACAATATTGTCCAAAAACTGGAAAAGCATGATGAGCGCTTAAAAGAAGCGGAACACCGCAATTCCGACACTGAAGACGCAGCAGCGCGCATGCAGGGCACTATGGACCAAATGGATAAACTCTTGAAAATAATAGCAGCTAAGAACGAAGACATTGAAGCCAGAAGCAGGAGGAATAATATAAGAGTCCTAGGGATACCAGAGAGTACCAACACGGGCAAAATGGAGCTATACATAGAGAAGATGCTGCTCGAGGTAATGGGAGCGGATGCTTTGTCCCCTCACTTCATAGTAGAAAGAGCTCATCGCGCATGGGGCCTGAGGCGCCCACCCGGCACTCCACCACGCCCCATCATAGCCCGGCTGCTCAACTACAGGGACCGTGATGCTGCCCTGCGAATAGTCCGTGAGAAGAAACAATTGCACTATGAAGGTGTGCCCTTTACCATATATCCTGACTTTACAGCCACTGTGCAGGAGGACAGGAGACGCTTCCTTCCCGTAAAACAAAAACTGAGACAAGCACAAATAGAATACGCACTCCTCTACCCGGCAAGATTACGGATAACATATCAAGGCAAACAAACGATATATACCAAACCCCAACAAGTGGATGAATTCCTAAAACAACTGAGGAAACAAAAGGAGGCAGGATCAACCTCGGATGACTAGTGAGAAATGATCTCACCAGAAATAAGCGGAAAGCAGAATAATTGACGTCTCTGTGGACGGCGAGGAAAATCACTAAATAGACCAGAAATACGTCATCCGACTAGCTGAGCGGGACCCTCGCGGGCGTCGGGGGTCAAGATAGCACCTACACATCGGCTCAAGACAGATACCACCAGAGAACTATCACCGGACACCTACCGGCCCCTGTAGAGGTTGCCAGAACCAGCTAGGCACCTGGAGACTGGAGGGATACCGATGTGCCACCTACGTAAGGCCCCCAAACGGGAGAACCCCTTATTGACTTACGAATAGTTGTAGAGATAGTTGGACATAACTTACCCCCTTAAGGGGAGGTATAAGATGGGATTAAGGGAGGGGGAGGGGGGTTTCTTTGGCATGATTGGGATGCCTCAGTGGGGGGGGGCATGGAGTTGAATGTTATACAAGTTGTTATGAATATATATCTGCACACAGGACAGGCAATTGAACACTATAGCGTTGTACCGAAGGCAGAAATACACGGGCGAATGGATTATCACGGGGTCCATGGGGACTACGGGTGAAATAACACAAACACAACAGGTGGGGATAATGTCGTGGAACGTCAGGGGATTAGGAGATCCAAGAAAACGTAGGCAGATTCTAGCGTACCTCGACCGTCACCACATACAGGTAGCCATGCTACAAGAAACTCACATGAACCCACAACAACCCACCACATTTGCAACTAAATGGGCTGATCATAGAATCTTCTCCTCTTATTCGACATATGCGAGGGGTACAGCGATCATTATAAAAAAGCGCACCCCATTCGTGCTCGTGGGCACACAGACGGATCCCCAAGGCAGATACGTACTAATATGGGGACGCTTGGGCACAGACTCAGTTACATTAGCGTGTTGCTACGGCCCTAATGTCGACGCGCCTGAATTCTTTGCTACCCTGTGGGGGAAAATTCTAGCAATTTGATCTACTCACGTTATCTGGGGGGGAGATTTTAATGTCGCACTGAACCCAGCTCAGGATCGATCGAATACTGCACCGCATCATTATACCAAAGCACAAAACACACTGCAGGAGATTCTAGAAGAGGGGAACCTAAGATACATGGCGCCAGCAGCATCCCGACACTCGGGAAGGAACACACTTTAACACACAGGCTGCTACATGGGCCAGAATAGACTACTGCCTAATCTCAAGGGGGTTGGGGCCAACTATTCAAAATGTGACGCATTTAGCAAGGACATACTCGGATCATTCGCCGGTGAAGCTTCAGATCTTACCCCCAGGTTATAACATGCCCAGGCGTAATTGGAGATTACAACCCACAGCTTTATTAGATGAGGTATTTCATACTGAATTAGGAGAAGAGATCAGAGATTTCTTCCAAAGGAACAAAGATTCAGTAGATTCGGCAGGGACCATATGGGAGGCCTTTAAGGTCACCATCAGAGGATTTTGTATCTCCAAAAGCTTTGGGATCCTCAGGGATATACAAAGTTCCTAACAGAAACTGGAAAGAGAGCTTAGGGCGCTGGAGACTTGCCTGGCGGGTGGGGGTAAAGAGCGGACACAATTAGAAATTCGGGAGAAACTGACTGAATATACGGAGACCGCAGCACGAGAGTCCAAATTCAAAGGGAAGTATTGGTGCGCCAGGAAATATGGGGAGGAGAAAGACCCGGGAAGGCCTTGGCAGATATGATTAGGAAACCACATTGTGCACAACATGTTATAGAAATAGAGGGGGATGAGGGAGAGACATACAGAGACACAAATGATATCTTGTCAGCCTTCACGACACACTATTCCACTTTATACACATCTCAAAGACAGGGCGGATTGGAATTAGACAGCTTCCTTGGAGATGTGGCACTGGGGTGGTTGGAAGACAATCAGCGGGAGTTCCTCAGCGCCCCGTTTGAAATCGATGAAATTCGGGAGGCCATAATGCAACAGAAATCTAGTAAGGCCCCAGGATTGGATGGCCTGCCAGCTGAATTTTATAAAACATATATAGATATTATGGCCCCAGTGTTGAAGGAAGTGTTCGAGGACTCCCTAGAATGTGGTGTATTACCCCCATCGATGAGAGAGGCACTGATCACATCCTTGCTAAAACCCGGGAAAACCCCCTCTTCATGTGACTCATATAGACCACTATCGCTCTTAAATTGCGACACGAAAATACTTGCTAAGGTCATAGCCAATAGATTGCTCCTGTTATTGGACAAGCTTGTGCTGCCGGATCAATCAGGATTTGTACCCGGACGTGCAACAACACATAATCTCCGTACATTATTCTCAGTCCTGCAAAATGTGTCGCCGGAGCTCCCTCTAGCAGCAGTGTTTTTAGATGCCACCAAGGCATTCGACTCAATAGAATGGGACTACCTCATCGCCATATTACAACGCATGGGATTTCCTGCCCTGTTGGTGTCATGGATTAAATTATTGTATCAACCCCCCACAGCCAGGGTACTTATAAATGGGCATATGTCGGCAACGTTTTCCATCTCGAGAGGCACTAGACAAGGTTGCCCATTGTCTCCCTTGTTGTTTGCACTCGCGATCGAACCGTTGGCCTGTAAACTGAGACAGCATCATCAAGAGAGAGCATTGAGATGTAGTCTACGGCAGATCCTGATATTCCTCTATGCGGATGATATGACGCTGTACGTTAGAGACCCTCAAAACAATATCAATCCATTGCTGAGAGAATTCATAGCATTTGGACACCTCTCCGGCGTACACATTAACTGGGCAAAATCGCAACTATTCCCACTGACGCCCGCGGTTGTCCGGTTTGCCCTAGATTACCCGCTGGAGTGGTGTGACGCCGATCTGCGGTATCTGGGGGTACGAATTAGTGGTAGCAGAGAAGAGATCCGCCTCAATTATGGTACGGCCATGGATCGCCTCGCTAGTAATGTCACGCGATGGATCTCTTTGCCAATATCTATGGCCGGTAGGGCATCTTTAATAAAAATGGTAATATTGCCTCAGTTTTTATATCTATTTATGAATATCCCATACCACCCGGGACGTCAATTTTTAAAGCGCTCCGTACAGAGCTGCTAAAATTGGTTTGGGGGGGTAAACAACCACGACTCAAATGGTCAGTGTTAACTAAACCGTATGGACAGGGGGGTTTGATATCCCGGACTTTGAACTATACTTTGAATGTGCGCAGGCGCACTATGCCTATTTCTGGGTTAACCCACCTAACTACATGCCACAGGTAGCGGCAGAACAATGGTTGGCTGATCCTCTGCCACTCGATGGGATGCTACTTGCTTTGCCCCGAGCTAGAAATGTAGAGCCAACAACAATCACTAGCACAGTCGAAGCCTGGGTTAAAATAAACAAGCGCCTTGGGAACCAAATCATATATTCGCCGCTATTGCCCCTCTCCTATCACCCACAGATGCCTTTGCTCCAAGAAAGAGGTTTCCGCAAACTATGCGAACGAGCGAAAATCGTTAAATGGGGGGGATCTCTTTCGTAATGGCATATTCTGCACAGCGGATCAATTATTTCATGGTACACAGACCACACCATTAGATCACTTTTTATACATACGTCTGAGACAGGGAATGCGCTCCCTTATGCCGGAGTTCCCTAAAGAACCGGCCCACTTGCCACCCCTACAAAGTATGCTAGGAGCCACAGGACCAGGGCATCTAGTCTCTACATTATATCACGGTATTCGCATGCAACTACCTGAACCAGAGCACACAGCACTCAGGCAATGGAACGCAGACTTGGGGATCGAACTAATACCAGAACAATGGAAATATTGTTGTTTACAAACTGCACGCATATCTGCTAGCTGCAGACTGTGTATTATCCACTAAAAATATGTGCGGGTATACTGCACTCCTGTTAAGCTATGTCGGTTCAAACTAAGGGAAACAGATAATTGTGACAGATGTGGTAGCCCGGGGGCAGGGTTTATACACTTGGCATGGGAGTGCCCACGAGTGTTGGATTACTGGTCGCACGTATTTGAGGCGTTAGCGCAGATGACATCTACCGCAGTAGAATGCAGTCCCTTATTGGCATTGCTAGGGTACACTGCGCAGATTCCAAAGCCATACCGCCGCTATGTTACGCTCACGCTATTGCTGGCAAAGCGCAGGGTTGCCTGTAGGTGGAGCAGAGGGCGGGCCCCCAAATTCAAGGACTGGCTAGAGGATTTAATTTATTTATTTATTTTATTTTAAAGGTTTTATATAGCGCTGGCTAGACCCGGAGGTATCAGAGCGCTTTACATGAGTATCAGACCATAGTTGTAGGTTACATCGTTATAAAGGTTACACTATTAGAGCATGGCAATATAGTATACTGTCAAGAACAAGCTAGTATTTACGCGGAAACATTGGCTCGGAACTCAAGGCCTAAAGACATATGGAGCCCCCTCACGCATTACCTATTCATGCGCAATGATGAGAATGTGGCACGAGCAATACCCGGGGTTGGAGAGTGAAACGGCTCATACTACAACACATACTACCCAAGGGTACCAACAAGACACTAATGTTAATGTACTGGGAAAGTGGGTAGCAGGAACCTATTCATGTGACTGATTGTATTTATAACACTGCATAGATGGTCTAGATAGGATGGTGCAATGATTCGAGAATAAAGATGACACGGACTCCCCTGAATGAACTGTGACATGTCCCCAATGTTCAAAGAATGCATAGCTTAAGACCTAATGGCCCCTATCGAGCCAACCGCCCGATAATGACACCAGCCGTAATAGGAACAAGAGCTAGGAAGATACCAGTGATGAAATGAATGTCTTGTATAATGTAACATGATATGCTAATTGCTCAGTAACAAATGCAATCCTTGTTATATGTGTGGAAAAAATCAATAAACAAATTTTCAAAAAAACAAACAAAAAAAAAAGCTTAATGATCTGTCCAGATATCATACAGATGCTTCTTCGTCCCGACACGAATTTGTCCTTGGAACAGACTCATGCGATTATTGCATGCTTATAATCTTTAGTCTGCTATAAACAAGTTATAAGATCTGTGTACTAAACATTTTATTCACACTTAAGACAGAGCCTCACGCTCTCCAACTGCAGTTATTACTATGGCATACGGGATCCCTTATTATGGACTCAGCATCACGCGCTACAATGGTAGCGCGTCTGATTAACATTTTTGGTCTTTTATTTCTCAATCATTCAGAGCGGAAACCATACATGTTTGATATACCTCAACATCTCACTACCTTCCTCGAGGGCCGAGAGGGTAGTATTTAGTCTGTTTCTTGCATATGTATATACCTATCCAAAACTTGGGTAGTTTTCGAGCGCGATCATGCCGGTATCTCCTGCATGCACTACATTTCCCATGTTTCCCTGGTTTCCTGTGAGGTTTCCGTCGACATGAGGTCATTAATAGGCGACGACGGTGTAGATCAATTGAACACACCTGCTTGCGGTTATCGTACCTTTGTAGTATATAAGGGCACGCCCTCCCTCCGTCAGGTACCTCCGGTTGCAGCTTCTGTGGGGTCCGGGGTACCGACGGAGAGGTGAGTGACCGCATCGATTTAGATCTTGCGCTACGCGCTATGTTAATATTAGCTCTGTTAGTCTTGTCACTTTTATGCGCTGTGTCAGAACATGCTTTCGGTATTTAAGAACACGATAGCTCTTAACCATGCGCATGTTAAATATATATCTTCCCAAGTGATTTTGTTTTACAATTTACTTGTGAGAGCCAGGCTATCAATGGCTCTTTCAGCAGCTACATTTTTACGCGCCATGCCCCCCAATGCTCCCGATATAGGCACACGTAACCTCTATGCCTCAGTAAATACAGGAGCTGTTTGTCTACCTATGCCCTCGGCACAAGTATGCGTAATTCCTTTTACTTGTGCGGCTACCGAAAGACATCTCTTGAATGTCTAGATATGGCAAGGTTTTTCGAATTAGTTGTTATCTCAACGGCTCCTTCGAGTACCAGCTAAATCTAGGTCAAGTACTACTGGACTACTGGCACTTGTTACTCCTACTTTCCAGGGTTTTAACTATTCTAATACTATGAATATGCTTTGGTGCCAGACTATTTTCGCTTCTTAGAATTATTCCTGTTCTAGCTGTCTTGAGAAGCGCTATGAGCAGAGACTAACCCCCTTAGTAGGAACTTGAACATGATGCTTACCACAGCTTACATGGTTTGGTCTGAATCTAAGAAATTGTTATGCATGATATGTTAGATTTGACAAAAAAAAAATTCAATGGCAGGCTATTTTACAGAATGCTTGCGGTATCTGTAATTATAGTCTTCCTTTTCAACAGAGCGTTGCCTCACGTCCTGAGCTGTTGCCAGGTGAGGTGTTGCCAGGTGAGGTGTTCACCCATACATCTATGGGTAAGCATACAATTTCTGACAACTTATAATATACTCATAAAGTATTTTGTACACCTCAAGGTACTACACGTTGGGCAGTGACCCAGACGTGGCGCACACCACACTGTACAAGCTTCGTTTATAACTGTTTTCACTGTTCATGATTCTAAGTCACTGTGTTTTTCTCCCGCAGGTGACATCAACACTCTTGTGAGGTCTTCCCATACAAGTTACAGGTTTTCGTAGGTTGTATCTATTTCAACCACATCACTGTCTCGTGTATCACTTTTTTGCAGTAGCAATTACTATCTAGGTCCTGAGGAAGGCCACGATCAGAACTTGATCACAATGGCTGAAACATGTAGACCTGCTTTTCGGACCAGTGCAGTCATTATTTCCTAAACTGCGCTTGCACTGTTTTTAGGTCTCGCCTGAGCCAGCGCATGCGCTGGTCTGGCGAGACATTTAGTAGTGGGTTTCAGAAATGCGACCACTTTTTTTTGTCCTGGCCTAGAGCATGCGAGTACGCGCACAGTAACGCGCGCATTCCTCGCATGCTCCAGGCCATCTGGCTTTCCTTTCCAACCCTCCTCCCCCTCCCCCACCACAGAGCGCGTCTAGCAGCCGCGCGGCCGTGTCACTTTCACGGCCGTGCGTCACTTGCTCTCCCGCTCCTCCCCCACCCCCACCACAGTGCGCGGCCAATGCTTGTTTTTACAAGGCTTCCAACATGGGAGCACGATTACCTTTGTGTCGTTGTATATTCTGGTCTGTGTACATGGCTTCACCTACCAACATCTGTTTTATTGCTTTACTAACTGTTATGCAAACAATTTTCACTTTACAAACTGTATAATTCTTAGCCTGACTCTTATAGTAAATCTACAGCGCCAGAACTCCTGCAGTGATAAGATTTCCCAGAGCAGGTTTGGGCGCTTTCCAGCTCTCCCTTGGGTAATCTTGAGCGCTACTGTGTCTTTATTGGTATATATTCCGCTGTCATTAGAAAATGGACACAGACAACATTTAGTGCATTGTACTAATGTTTTGCCCTTGCACTGCATACGTTGAACTTGTTCGTGTGTTAGTGACGCATTTGTGCCCAAAAATAATTTAGATGTTGCCTTTATTCTTTATACGGAGTTTTAGATAGCGCGAACTTGACCCGGTATCGGAGGGGTTTACATAGCACGAGTTGCGTTACATGAGGACACATTCATTTTTTTTGTTAGGCACGGGAAGTTTAAGTGATTTGCCCAGAATATTCGGATGTTCAGCGTCATTGCCGAGACTCGAACCGGGTTCCCCAGAATCGAGGTCGACCGCCCTAGCCGTTAAACCAACTCCTCTCCCGTGTGGTTGTTTTCATCTCTTACCATGGATGTAAGCCTGGATGTTAGTGGAATCATTTCACTGGGCAATTCCTAGCGATGATAATACAAATGTCTAAATGAGGCCGCATCTAATTGGACCAGCAAGGGCAATTCATTTATCATTCCACGTTTTCTTTTATTAGCCTGTGGGAGTGTTCCAAGACTCATTCAATGAAATAATGATGCATGCACAGTTGTCAAGCACATCAATTATGACATTAGTCATTTATTGGGAACAGGAGACGTCAGCATGTGTGAAAGGGGCTGATCTTTGATTTGGCCACTTTGATCTTCACGTCATTCTCCTGGCAGTGCTTTTCTGTCACCTTCAATCATTGGACGAGACAACTCTCGGCGGAAGCAATTACAAGTGTGTTGTCAGCCTCCACGAAGGGCAGAATTACCGGGCCTTGGTTCATAGGCATCCATCTACAGCGAGGAGGTATTTTTGAGCATTTGTTATGACAGGACTCAAAGAATCTCGCTGAAGCTCCATGGCGAATGTTCTTTATTCCAGAACAACTTCGTGTTAATCACTTGTACTCTACTTGGAGCAATGTATTTATTTATTTTTAAATCTGATTTTATGAACAAAGTTAAGAATAGCATTTTTCACACGAGGGTCATTGTTTCAAAGATGTGGAAGTTGAAGTGTTGATGCATTTAAAAATTAGGGAATGTAAACAAATGGTAAGCCTTTGAACTTTCAAGTGATTTCAGGACATGCAAAGGCATTAATGAGAATAAGAAAATATTCAAGTTCATGCAGGTAGCCAGTGTGAAATGAATGATAAAGACATGCCGCAAATAGTGGGTCCACCTGTCCGTAATTATGCGATGCAACAAATGCCTCTAAAACGGAGGGGTAGCAAAATGAGCAGCCTAGGAATATTAATTTGGCAGGTTGCTATTTGTGGCCCCCAGTAATTGGCTACCCATGCAGTGATGGTGGACCACAAGGAACTGCAGAACTCCATCCCTGCGTTTCGACTCCAATACTGTTAACATTTTGAAGATACCCCAGTAACCAGTGCTACTTAAAACAAGCCCTGGCATAGCCAATAGGTCTCGCCTTTGGGACCTTATAAGTGGTTAGCCAGAGGCTTTGGCTTTGTTTTTAAGTTATGTTGTAGAGCAGTGTGGCTGTTGTATAGCATGTTAAAAAATTATAATAAAGAAGACTGGCTTCATTATTTTGTGGGTACGTGCATGCATTAACATGTGAAATGATGCATGAGCCTTTTTTTACTTTTTTCACAAAGCCCACAACGAAAAAAAAACACGTTTATGTAGCATTGTGGCATTGGGCAGTGGGGCCATTGCTTTGAAATAACGTTATTGGCAATGATTCTAAAGTTGCATACAAGGGTTTCACAAAGTTCATAACGGAAAAAATACAGGTTTATGTAGCATTGTGGCATTTGGCAGTGGGGCATTGTTTGGAATAACGTTATTGGCAATGATTCAAAATTTGCATACAAGGGTTTCACGAAGCCTACAACAAATCATTGCCAATAACGTTATTTCAAAACCATGGCCCCACTGCCAAATGCTACATAAACGTGTATTTTTTTTCGTTGTAGGCTTCGTGAAACCCTTGTATGCAAATTTTGAATCATTGCCAATAACGTTATTCCAAACAATGCCCCACTGCCAAATGCCACAATGCTACATAAACCTGTATTTTTTCCGTTATGAGCTTTGTGAAACCCTTGTATGCAACTTTAGAATCATTGCCAATAACGTTATTTCAAAGCAATGGCCCCACTGCACAATGCTACATTAACGTGTTTTTTTTTTCGTTGTGGGCTTTGTGAAAAAAGTAAAAAAAGGCTCATGCATCATTTCACATGTTAATGCATGCACGTACCCACAAAATAATGAAGCCAGTCTTCTTTATTATAATTTTTTAACATGCTATACAACAGCCACACTGCTCTACAACATAACTTAAAAACAAAGCCAAAGCCTCTGGCTAACCACTTATAAGGTCCCAGGCGAGACCTATTGGCTATGCCAATGCTTGTTTAACCTTGACACTAAGAGTTAACTAATAAACTCTATTTTCTCTTGGTAGCCAATTTTAAGATCACTTTTCACATCACCATTTTTTGCACTGCAACCATCATCCGTAATACTTTTTACACTTCGCATCAAGCGGATTTTAGGAGATCCGATCAATTGATCAGTAAAACATCCCTGAGCTCCTCCCTCACAGTGAGGGGGTTGTAGCCCTTGGTTGCACTAGGGATTGCAACCAAGAGGAGATCCCAGATGATGAAGCATGCCACCTCGGTGGGTGATGGGATTCCGTCCTCTTAAAAGGACTCCTCCTATGTCCAAGTAGGAATCTTAGTCTTGTACTGATTGTGCCTGAGAGCTGTTTTAAGCTCGATAGACCCGCAGATTTTTTGTTGATATATAAAGCAATACACCAACCCAGAATAGGTAAAGGAAGAGGGTGGTGACGAGTATTTTTAAAGAAAAATGGGAATTTGTGATTCTCCAAATTGATAAACGTCAGGGAGTGGAACTGTTTGGTTTTTTCCTAAAAGAAAGAACTGGGACAGCCCTATAGGGATTTTTTGCTATAGGCCTCCAGGGACTTTACAGGATTTTACTCAACCATTTTTGAAACTGGTCTCCAATTGGGCCCTGACCCACTTAACATTTTTGGTGTTGGGAGATTTTAATATCTGGGTTGAGGATAGTTCACATAACCAAAGCACAGATTTATTTTGCTCATGTGAAATCTTAGGACTGCAGCAACAGATTAAGGGTCCAACACATCAAGGATGTCACACCCATGATATAATACTTGAGCCATTAGACATGATTGTAGTCAGGGATTTGATCCCAATAAGCTGATCTGATCATTTACTTGTTGCCTTCAAATTAGTTATGCCCAATTTATAGGCTGATGGAAAAACTATGAAGAAAACAGTATAAGAATGAGCATGGGCTAAACTAAAGAAGTTGAAAGGGGTAAGGATATTTGACACCTCAAACTGTTATTGTGAGAGCGAAACAGTGGATGTAAACTATGAACAGCTACAAAAGTCAAATATAGATACATTAGATAAAATAATACCGGTGAAATCATTGACGCTGTAATTAAGACCTTCAGCACCATGGTTTACTGAAACTTTGAAGGAAAGAAAAACCAACTGCAGGAAGCTGGAAAGCCAATGGCACAGGACCTATTTAGAAAAAGATAAGTTGCAGCTAAAAACTGCACTAAACAATTATAAAATAAAATTAGGAAAGCTTAAGAGAGATACTATATTAGGACCATCACTAAGCTGCCAATACATCAAAAAAGTTTTTGAGACTGTGAAAGAGCTGGTGAACCCAGACTGTGTAAAACAAACGGTTGAACTGTCACAAGAATTGTGCAATAATTAATGAGATTTTTTAAAGAATAAGATCGATATGATCATAACTGATGTAAATAAAGACAGAAATCTTCAGTCTAGGAATGATCACCAGAGTGATGGTAAACCAACTTGTGTTACTCCACCATTTAGTGGAAAGGCAGAACTGGAGGGGATTTGAAGTAAACTAGATAATATGGGAATTCTGAAAGAAGAGGAGTTCAGAACATTGGCCATGTCAATATCATCTGTCTCTCTGTTAGATCCAATCCCTCACATGCTATGGTATGACAGAGCAGCTGAACTTTTCCCGGACCTGTTAAAAGTTTGTAATCAATCCCCGTCTACGTGCAGGGTCCTGTCTGCTTGGAAAAAAGCTCCAGTCACCCCTTTACTAAAAAAGCGACTGGCGGATGTCCATGACCTTAGTAATTGCCACCCAATCTCTCAGCTTCCATACCCGTTAACGATCATTGAAAAACATGGCAGTAAAATATTAGCTAGCTATCTAGAACGCCATGTATTGCTAGAATCAGAGCACATGGGCTTTGGACCAGCCCATGGTACAGAAACCGCGTTAATCCTGGCAATGGATGCCCTGAGGTTGATGGTTGACAGAGGTCAGTCTGCAGTTCTGATATTATTAGATCTATCAGCTGCATTTGATATGGTCAACCATCAAATACTACTTAGTAGACTGAAAGAGATAGCGGTGGAAGGCACTTTTTAAAAATTGGATTAAGTCATACTTGTCGGTAGATTTCAAGCCATTTCCCTTCCTCCCTTTCGGTCTGTGTTCAATGAAATTGCACATGGGGTACTCCAAGGATCGGCCTTGAGTCCCATCCTTTTATTTTAATGTTTATCTACGCCCACTGCTGGCTCTGATTAAATCATTTGGGATGTCATTTATAAATTATACAGATGACACTCAGTTAATACTGTCCTTAAATATTAATAGTACGACCCAGATTGACAGATTACACTCTTGCTAACGGAAATGAAAATTGGCTCAGGAGGAATACATTAAAATTGAATGGAAGCTAAACAGAGTTTCTCTGCTGCTTCCCTTCCAAAGTGTTGCATTCTTTCCCAAAATATTTCTGACCCTGGACTAGTGATGAGGATTTTATAACAGCCCAGTCAGCCTGAAACTTAGGGGTCTACATTGATGAGAAACTATCTATGGAAACCCACATTCATAAAACTGCTGCTTGCCATGGACTGATGAAGAATTGGGTTCACTTTTACCACAGCCAGCGGGAAAACTGGTAGTACAATCTACAATTCTAAGCAGAATTGACCATTACAATGCTCTTTTGCTTGGAGTCCCAGATTATTTACTTAAAAGGCTACATAGGATACAAGTGATGGCTGCCAAACTGGCACTGAACAAATCTAGATTGGATTTTGCTTCGAATACCCTGAGGGAGCTTCACTGGCTACCAGTCAAAGAAAGATGCATCTTCAAAGCCTTGTGTGTGGTTTATAAAGCTCTGAATGGAATAGGGCTGATTCTACTACAAAAAATGTTTTATCGTTCTAGACCTCAGAGGCTTCTACGATCTTCGTCAGCTAACCTTGTTTTGTTCCAAGCTTTAGGAAAACAAGGTTGGGCGGGAGATCTTTTCAGCTTAAAGCAGCTAAGTCTTGGAACAGTTTGCCAGGCTCCCTCAGAGCTAATGGAAAATTGGCGAGTTTCAGGAAGAACCTAAAACCTTGGCTCTTTTTCCTTAGTAGAGGTCTCTATGCTGTTATGCCCTCTGTTGCAGTCTTAAGGTGGGTTTTTGGTGTTCAGGTAGTTTACTAGCACCATGATACCTGAGAAGTTAATGACGCGCTATGCAAATTGTTAATAATAATATACATCATTTTCATAATGCCAGAGAAAATCGAATTAATTGTTGTTTGCCATTAGGCGCACCTTATTATACATGAATATTTGTGTGGAAACAGCCAAAGTGTCTTAAAATAAAATCTGTTTTTCCATGTATTTATTGCTTTTTTGGTTCTAAACATGGCTTTTATTTTCACAGATTATTTTATACACTTTTTTACTGAATGGTTGTCTGATTAATCCCCTTATATCTTTTTGTTAATTATACGTGCACACTTTTTTCATTCTGATTTCGTGGTTATTTAAAAATGTCTGTTTTTTGGTTTGTTCTCCACCACCTCCCCGCCTCCTTCATGTTACTTGCCCCCTTCACCCACCATGCTGTTTTTAATACATATTGCACAGTAGCGCAGGCTGCTGCGCAACATGGCTTAAAGGAAGAAAAGCACTCTGATGCGGTCAACATTGGCTGTGTCATAGTGCTTCTTTGTTTTTTTACTTCATCATCCACTTCAACAACACCAGCACTCCGAACACTGCCCGCACCCAAGAGAGAGACCCCCACCAAAGCTGGGGTAAAATATCTGAAACCCAGTGGACCGATGCTCCCAACCGCTCCAACCCGGACCCGCCACTTCTCTAGACCAGAGAGTCAAGAACTTCAACGCATGGATCACTAACTGCCCCAACAACGTCGCCCTTATCAAGGGCAACCACCACAAAAGGTCCACCAAACAGATCAATTGGTTCACTGAAGAACTCAGGACAGCCAAAAGCACCTCTAAACAGCGTGAGAGAAGATGGCGCACTACCAAGAACACAACCAATAGAACATCCTTCGAAATCTCCCTAAACCTCTACAATTGGCTTTTAAGGGAGAAGGAGAGAAAACATAGCGATCCGCATCGATTCCAGCCCCAACTCCACCAAGGAATTCTTCAACATTGTCAGGGAGTTCTCCAACCCCGCAGTCACTGACAACAGCATCACTCCCTCACAGGAGCTCTGCGACAACCTTGCTATTTACTTCCATGACCAGATCTCCACCATCTACAAGAACTTTGAACGCCAACCAACTCTCTCAACCTACACATCGAACCCTGAAGCCAACAGACTTATCAATCTGTCCCTGCAAGAGGCGCATGTTCCTTCAGTATGGAAGCAGGCTAAGATTCTGCCCCTCTTAAAGAAACCAACGCTAGATCCATTGATCCCAGTCAACTACCGCCCTATCTCCCTCCTCCCTATTATGGCGAAAGCCTGCGAAAAGGTGGTTAATAAACAACTCACAGACTTCGTTGAGGGCGCTGGCCTACTTCATCCAGCTCAATCCGGATTCAGAGCCTCCTACAGCACTGAGTCGGCCTTGGTGGAAGTCTCGGAGGTTATTCGGGAATGTTTGGATGCGGGAGGGATGGCAGCTCTTATTTTGTTGGATCTCTCGGCAGCATTCGATACGGTCCCCCACTCTCTGTTGCTTACCCGCCTTGCGGACATGGGGATCTCGGGTGCTGCCTTGAGTTGGCTTAAATCCTTCTTGGAAGGGCGCACCCAACAAGTTTGGCTCCCCCTGTTCTCCTCCTCACCTCGGGAGGTGACTACTGGGGTGCTGCAAGGTTCCTCCCTGAGCCCCCTTCTCTTTAATCTATACGTCACCCCTCTGATTTATTTGGCTGAAGAGCTGGGAGCCAAAATTATAGCTTACGCTGACGATACTCAGCTGCTGTTTACCTGGGGAAAACCAGACTGCTCCACGTCATTGGCCAAAAATTGCCTGGCAGCAGTCTTTCAATGGCTTTCCTCAGCACAGCTTAAATGCAATGAGGATAAGTCTGAAATTCTTCTCTATCGGACCTTTCCCCCCCAGTTCAGAGAAACGCTATGGCCAGTGGACTTTCCCTTGCCAGCCTCTACGGGGCAACCCGCGAAAAACCTGGGAGTCTGGTTCGAGGAGAATCTTTCTTTTTCCACCCAGATTAAGAAGCTAGCGGGGAACTGCTTTGGGTCACTTAAATCCCTCAGGAAATTTCTCCCGCTTCTCCCCAGAGCAGCTAAGGAAACCGTGACCAGGGCCCTGATACTTTCACGGCTCGACTACGCCAATGCTTTGTATGCCGGCTTGCCGGGCAACCTTCTTAATAAATTACAGGTTGTCCAAAATGCTGCTGCGAGACTTGTTTTTAACGTCCCGATGAGAAGCAGTGTCAGACAGCATCTGCGATTACTCCATTGGCTGCCTGTGGCAAATCGAGTCAAGTTTAAAGCCCTGGCTCTGGTCCATCGTGCTCTGCATGACTGTGGCCCCTCTTATTTACGGAAGAGGTTCCTGTTCTAGGCCCCCGCCAGATATCTCCGTTCTTCTTCACAGTTCCTGGCCCATATTCCCCGCTTCCGGCTCACTAGAGTGGGGGGCAGCTCACTTACTGTTAGAGCTATCACGGCCTGGAACTCACTCTTCTGGCTCTCTGCAGTATTCATGACTTATGTCTATTTAAAAAAAAACCCTGAAGACTTATCTTTTTACTTAAAACGAATCTTCATGCTTTCTGTGCTCACTCTCCCTCTCCCCAGGCTCGCGCCGGGACACTCCTCGGAGTATCTGTGCGCGTTACAAGTGTAAATAACATAGCCCCACAACTAGCTGCACATTTAGTGTCACCCGGGGCAGGGTGTGGCAGTGGATAATCGTTCTGATCACAGGAGCCCCATAGCTGGGTTTAGACCAGGTACCCAGTAGGATGTAGGGCTTCATTAAATGGGAGTAAGGGTTCTAAGGATGAAACTCCCTGCTGTAGCCCCTCCATCAAGACTTTAGTCTTGACTGCCACTGAGGGGAACTGAAGGTCAAGTACCTCAGCCACCCTCCGCACCACCATAGCATACAGTGCTCCCTCCTCTGTAGCCACGGTAGGGGGGAAAGCATGCCAGTATCTGGAGAAGTATCCAGTCCACTGGCTTCACCCAAATCCTCATACCAGTCCACCTCCTGATCATAATACTGGTATTCGAAAGTGTCCAGTGACCTCTCCCGATCTTCTCCCACTCCTAGCCTGGCAGAATACGTCTCACGAAGCAGCCTAGGATCACAAGGTCCTGTTGGTGCTGGTATCGGCATTGTTAGACACCGTACCAGCTTCGGGTCGGCTAGGATCAGAATAGGGCTGGCGCTGGGAACATCGCATTGGGACTGGCGCTGGGGAAGGTCGCTGTGGCATGTTATAGCTATTTGCTGTAGCGCACAACTCACCCGGGGGCATCTCGGAGCTGATGCAGACCAGAACAGGAAAATGTATCTGATGGATCAGAATAGATAGTCTTTTAGTAGTTTCCTAAATTTACTGTAGTTGGGAGTGGATCGCAAGGGAAAGGGGAGCTTGTTCCAGTGCCTTGGGGCAAGATAGGAAAAAGCCATACCCCCGGTGCGGGTTTGGCGGATGCGGGGAACACACAGTAAGGCTTTATCGCCGGATCTAAGATTGCGACTAGGGGAGTATGCTGTTATTTTTTTCCGGAGATATAACGGGCCTTTGCCTTTTAAGGTGTTGTACGTAGGGCAACAGATCTTAAAGTAGGAACGCTTCTTCACTGGCAGCCAGTGTAGTTCCTTCAGCAAGGGAGCTGAGGACGTTCCAGAAGGGCGGTTCAGAATAAGCCTTGCCGCAGTGTTTTGGACCACCAGGAGCTTAGAGAGCAGTGATTCGCTAGCCTCTGCCCAAAGGGCATTTCCATAGTCCAGTCTGCTGATCATGGCCTGGACCAACGGGCTGTGGTAGGAAGGAAGGGGAAAATTCTGCGCAAAAGGCGCAGATTGTAGTAGCATGAGCTTGTGGATCTGCTCTTTCATCGGTAAAGCTTGGTCCAGTTTTATCCCCAAGTTTTTTACTGTTTGTTTGGGCACGGGAGTGGCGCCCAGTTGGTGAGGCCACCAGTCATCCAACCAGATAGAGGGGGCTTTGCCAAGGAGCATGATCTGTCTTTCCTGCATTCAGCTGGAGACAGTTCTCGGTCATCCAATTGGAGATTGCTAACATGCCTGATGCGAAACGTTTTTTTGTTATCAGGTCATGACCCAGAGTAAACATCAACTGGGTGTCATTGGCGTATGATATTATCTCAAAGCCGAAGTGCTCTGCAATCTTCGCTAGCGGAGCCATAAAGATATTGAACAAGGTGGGGCTCAGACATGAGCCCTGCGGAACACCCTTGTTTAAGGTCATTTTTCGTGATGAGTACGGGCCCAGGATGACTGTTTGCTGTCTGTCTGTCAGAAAGTGCTGAAGCAACTTGAGTGCCAGACCCTGTATACTGATTGCTTGCAGCCTTTCCAAAAGCCTTGAGTGGGAGATGGTATCAAAGGCTGAGGAGAGGTCTAATAACACCAGTATCACTGGCTTCTCTGCATCCACCCCCAGTTTCAAAGAATCGGTCACAGCCAGAAGCGCCGTCTCTGTGCTGTACCCTGGGCGAAAGCCAGATTGCGAGGGATCAAGGATATGGTTGAGTTCAAGATAGGATCCCAGCTGTTTGTTTATTAGGCCTTCGAGCTGTTTGCCCAGTAGAGGTAACAAGGATATTGTGCGAAAATTGCCGAGAGATTTTTGGTCCAATGTTGTTTTTTTTAATATAGGCCGTACGCATGCTGCCTTCCACTCTGGCGAATGATGCCTGTTTTAATTGAGCAATTAAAGATCTCTTGGATCACTGGAGCGCAGCAGGTAGCTAGCAGGGACATTATTTTAGGAGGGCAGAGATCCTGGGGGGACCCGGACTTGGCTGAAACCAGGTAACTATGTATTTCCTCTAAAGTGATAGGCTGAAAACTGTCTAATACATGGAGGGTTGCTTTTGGCTGCTCTTCTTTAGAGATGGTGGTCTCTGTGTCCTGCAAGGGAGCAGTAAGAAATTTTGAGTAAATGTGAGAAATTTTCTCGTGGAAATAATTGGCCAGAGAGTCACAGAGGTCCTGGGATTCCGTGGGAGACTGAATGCACGCTTGTGGGGAGATAAAATCATGTACTATAGTAAGAAGGACTTTGGGAGAATTGTCAGCTAGTTCAATTTGGTTAATGATAAAGCTCCGCCTAGCAGATTTGATATTATGGTGATAGCAAGACGGCGCTTGTTTGAACTGATCTTTGTCTTGAGGCTCTTTCCTTCTGCGCCATCGCCTCTCTAAGTTCTTGCACTTAGTTTTTTCTAGTTTTAATTCTGGCGTGAACCACGGGGCTGAGGATCGGTGATGTGTGGAACCGTGATTTTTAAAAGGAACGGTTGCGTCCAGCGCCGCCGTTAGGGCAGAGTTGAAGGAGTTCAGCAATTCAGATACCTCGGGGGTTATCATTTGGTGGCTTAGGGTGGAAAGCTTCGCGGAAGGCTTCAGGAGTAAGTTTATGCCAAAGTCTATGGGCATCGCGCCGCGGTCTGATGTTCTTAGTAGTACCCAGGGAGTGAGGGGACTGTACATCAAAAGTGATTAAAAAATGGTCAGTCCATGAAAGGGGGAAAGGTGTCTTACAGTCCAGCTGTTCTATGTTGGAAAAAATTAGATCAAGTGTGTGGCCGGCTGTATGCGTAGGGCCCCTGACTCTTTGGGAGAGTCCTAATGTTTCTAGGTCTGTTAGTAGCTTCCTAACTTCCAAGTTGGTATGTTCTTCCCCATGGAAATTAAAGTCGCTTCGGAGGAGAAATTTGTTTGAGGCTAGAACATGCGTGGTTATCTGTTCTACCAATAGCTGACTGAAATTGCCCTTTGGCCCAGGAGGGCGATAGATCAGTGCTCCATTCCAGCTATCCGTTGCGGATACTCATCTTGAAAATACCTAACTCCATGGAGTCGGTGCTAGTGGTTGAAATCCATGTCACATTGATTGTATTTTTAAAAGCTATGGCATGACTGGCATCGGTCTGGATCCATCCCCAGATCCAGGGGGGGCAATTGGTGTTGGAGCTTGAGCTGCTGGCCCGGGACCCGATTAGCCCCTGAAGGCGCGCCGGAGGGTTTGGCCCGTTCAAAAATTAGACGTGTGGCCTCATAAAATTCTTTATTTTGAGCGGGTGTTGCTCCGGCTCCCAGAAAAGTTGGGAGGTGCTGAGTTAACCCAGGTGCAGGTTATGGAGAACGGGCCTTAAATGCTGATATCTGAAAGAGACACGTTAGTGACAGATTCCTTACCTTAGAATATCCCCAGGCGTCAGGCTGGATCCGGAAAGTTTTTGCGTAGCAGTACCCTTGAGCGTCGGTAGGCGGCGTCGTGCGGCTCCGCGTCCGTCATCGGCGTCGGGATCGCCGGGATGACGTCGCGGGCAGTACTTAGACGCCGCCCCTGCGCGCTGACGTCAGTTCTTCTTTTTTCGCCCCAGTAAGCGCAGATCCGGGAAGAGCAGTGCCCTAGTCATTTTTTGACTATCTTTTTGGTGATTTTTCACTGTTTTTCCCCACGAGTCTCTCGACTCTGAAGGTGTCGGTAGGGATGCCCGGCTTCAAGCCCTGCGACGTCTGTGGTCGTATGATGTCGATCACAGACCCGCATTTAGAGTGTCTTTACTGTCTCGGCCGCGACCACGACACGAAGTCGTGCCCCGACTGCCGGGCCTTGCACCCGAAGGCTTTGCGGGAGCGGTCTCGAAAGCTCCTCGAGGTCCGGCAGTCGGCTCCGCGCCACACCAAGCCCCGGTCACGAGAGAGGTCGAGGGGCCGGTCGCGGAGTCCTCATCGGGGTCCAAGTCTTCGCACTCTTCCGGTAAGTCGAAGCATAAAAAGACTAAGAAGCGTCATCGCTCCACGACTTCGCCTCGCCGGTCTCGCGACTCGGCTAAGGCTCCTGTCGGCACCGTCCCCGCGGCTCCGGGAGTGCCTGTGGAGCCGCCCCCGCATTACCCGTCCTTCCCGGGTTCGGGGGCGACTCCGGCCGAGATACAGGAATTCCTGTCGGCCATGGCCCTCCTCTTCGGGCCTTAAGGTCCCCCCGGTGCGCCTTCGGGCCCCGCGGGCCCTGATGGGGTTTCCCCGGCGCCGCCGACGACTCCGGTCCCGGCGCCGCCTGTCACACCAGCCTCGGTCCCGGCCCCGGCTTCGGCCCCGGCCTCGGTCCCGGCTCCGGTGCTGCCGCAACCCCCATCGACGCCGGTTGACCTAACTACACCTCCGCCGGCGCCGATGTCTCCGTTGCCTTTTCCGACGCCGCCCGGGGCTCCGGGCGGCGTCGTTCCCCGGTTCTCTCCGGATCCGGACACGGCGCCGGACCAGCGTCGCTCGACGCCGGCTCCGACGCCGTTGAGACCTTGGGTCCCGCGTGTCCCTCCTTCTCCTTATTTTGAACCTGAGGAGGACGAAGAGGACTGGGAGGGGTCGGAGGACCCTCTCACACAGCAGTGTGAGTACGAACAGGACTGGGCTGAGGAACTTGGGGATGCCAGTGGGCTGGACACCTCCCCTGACGCTGGCATGCTGTCTCCTCCTTCCGTGGCAACGGAGGAGGGAGCAAATTTTGCAACGGTGTTGCGTAGAGCAGCTAGGGCCTTACACCTCCAATTGCCTACAGTGGCCGTCAGGACTAACCTCCTGACGGAAGTGCTTCAGCCGGCGGCTACCTCCTCGGAGCCACTGCTGCCGTTTAATGACGCACTTTCGGGCACCTGGTCCAAGCCCGCCACAGGGGCTCCTGTGGATAGGAACGTGGCCCGACGCCATCGCCCCGCTCCGGGCGACCCCCTGTTCCTCTCCCAACACCCCACTCCTGAGAGCTTGGTTGTCCAAGCCTCTGCTTCCCAAACCGCCTTCCCTACCGCTCCTCCGGATAGGGAATCCAAACGCCTGGATCAATTTGGGATGAAGGTCTTTTCTTCCTCCAGTGCTGGCTTGCGGTCTGTCAACACCGCTTGCCTTTTGGGCCGATATTCCCACTCTCTGTGGGACTCGGTGGCGCAAGCTTTCCCCAGTGTCCTGAGGGGGCCCAGACACTGCTTTCCCGCACCATTGCGGAAGAAAGAGATGCGGCTAAATTCACCATTTGTTGTGGCCTTGATACCGCCGACGCGCTGGGTAGATCAATTGCAACGACAGTGGCGCTGCGCCGTCACGCCTGGCTGAGAACCACTGGTTTCTCGGGTGATGTCCAGAACACTCTTATGGACATGCCCTTTGATGGGGTCGGTCTTTTTGGGAACAAGGCAGACCATGCGTTGGAGCGTTTTAAGGACTCACGGGCTACGGCCAAGTCCCTGGGCCTTTCTGCTGTACGCCCTCCGCAGCCATCTGCTTTTCGCCCCTTTCGTGGCCACGGAACGGGCGCCCAGTCACGTCCGCTGCCCAGCCACCGGCCCGCGCAGCAAGCGTCTTCGCGTGGCCGAGGACGTGGCTCCCGCCGTGGCGGGTCGGGCAACCAGCGTGCGGGTCAGGCCACCAACCCCGCCCCGTCCGCGGCCTCCAAGCCCTCCTAGTCCTTCCTTTCAGGTGCACAGCACGCCAGTAGAGGGCAGGGTCCGCCATCACCTTCACCACTGGCGTGCCATCACCTCGGACAGGTGGGTCTTGGACATTGTCCGAAGGGGCTACTCCCTCCCCTTCGAGACCACCCCCCCAGCCATGCCACCTCAATTCCACTGCATGTCAGGGGATCACTTGGGGCTTCTTCAGAAGGAAGTTGCGGCCCTCTTGGCCAAGAGGGCCATCGAGCGCGTTCCGACCCCAGAAGTAGGACGTGGTTGCTACTCCCACTACTTTCTGGTGCCCAAAAAGGACAAGGAGGACATGCGTCCTATCTTGGACCTCCGGAACGTCAATCGCTTCCTCCGGAAGGAGAAGTTCAAGATGCTCACCTTAGCTCAGGTCTTGACTGCCCTCGACCCTGGAGACTGGATGGTAGCGTTGGACTTGCAGGACGCTTATTTCCACATCCCCGTCCTGCCGGCGTTACCTGCGGTTCATGGTGGGCCTCGAGCATTTTCAATTCACCGTGCTCCCCTTTGGCCTCACAAGTGCCCCTCGGGTGTTCACGAAAGTGATGGCGGTGGTCGCAGCTCATCTGCGCCGGGCAGGGGCTCCAGTCTTCCCCTACCTCGACGACTGGCTGCTGAAGGCGGGCTCGTCCCAGGCAGTCGTCTCCCACCTCCAGACTACGGCCGAACTCCTGCACTCGCTGGGGTTCTCCATCAATGTGCCGAAGTCGCACCTGATTCCTTCTCCACAGCTCCTTTTCATCGGAGCAGTTCTGGACACGACGCAGTTTCGGGCCTATCCTCCCGAACGACGAGTCCGGGATATTCAGGCTATGATTCCGATCTTTCAGCCTTTATCCTGGGTTTCGGTACGGATGACCCTGAGGCTGCTGGGCCTCATGGCCTCCTGCATCCTGCTGGTCGATCATGCCAGATGGCATATGCGGGCTCTGCAGTGGGACCTGAAGTTCCAGTGGGCGCAGCACCAGGGCAACCTGTCCGATCACGTCCAGATCTCGGAGGGGACTGCAAAACAGTTGCAGTGGTGTCTCTCGAACCGGCAATGGGTCATGGGCAGATCCCTCTCCCTTCCCCAGCCAGAGCACACAGTCGTGACAGACGCGTCCCTTCTGGGATGGGGCGGTCACATGGGAGAGGCGGAGATCAGAGGCCTCTGGTCTCCGGCGGAGTACCTGCTCCATATCAACCTTCTGGAGCTCCGGGCGATCCGACTTGCACTCAAGGCATTCCTTCCCTCTGTCAAAGGGAAGGTAGTGCAGGTGTTCACGGACAACACCACCGCCATGTGGTACTGCAACAAACAAGGCGGGGTGGGGTCGTGGACCCTATGTCAGGAGGCTCTGCGCCTTTGGACATGGCTGGAACATCAGGGCATATTCCTGATGGTTCAACACCTGGCAGGTTCCCTGAACGCCAGGGCGGACAAACTCAGCCGCAGGTGCATGATGGATCACGAATGGCGTCTTCACTCGGAAGTGGCGCAAGGACTCTTTCTACAGTGGGGAGAGCCTTGGTTAGATCTATTCGCCACCGAAGAGAACGCGCAATGTCATCAGTTCTGCGCGTTGGAATTTCCATGGCGGCACTCGCTCGGCGACGCTTTTCGTCGCGAGTGGAGTTGCGGTCTGTTGTACGCTTTCCGCCTATACCACTTCTACCCAGAGTGTTGAAGAAGATTCGGCGCGACCGGGCCCAAGTCATCCTTGTGGCTCCGGACTGGGCTCGAAGAGTTTGGTATCCCGAGCTACTCAGTATGAGCGTCGATCCCCGATCCGTCTGCCTCTTTGGGAGGATCTTCTGTCGCAGCAGCAGGGGACGGTCCTCCACCCGAACCTGTCCAGTCTCCACCTGCTTGCGTGGAGATTGAGTGGCGGCAGTTGATTCCTTTCGACTTGCCTCCCGAAGTTTGTGATGTGATTCTGGCAGCCAGGCGTCCCTCCACTAAGGTGGTATACGCCTGCAGGTGGAACAAGTTTGTGGCATGGTGCACAGCAAAGGCTGTGAATCCCCTCTCTGCCCCTCTTTCTGAGATTCTTCTGTTCCTTCTTTCTCTGGCCCAACAGGGTTCTGCCCTGGGTACCATCAAGGGCTATCTTTGTGCAATATCGGCCTTCCTCAGGCTTCCTGATCAGCCCTCTCTTTTTAAGTCCCCTGTTGTTAACAGGTTTCTAAAAGGCATTACACACCTCTTTCTTCCTGTTCCGTTTGTCATGCCTCAGTGGGACTTAAACTTGGTTCTTACCTTTTTAATGTGCGCTCCCTTTGAGCCTCTACATAACTGTCCTCTTCGTCTTCTTACTTTGAAGACAGCCTTTCTGGTGGCCATCACCTCCGCTCGGCGGGTGAGTGAGCTCCAGGCTCTATCATGCAAACCTCCCTTTCTGTCTGTCCATCCAGACAAGGTTGTTCTTAGGACGCGTCCGACCTTCTTGCCAAAGGTGGTTACTGCCTTCCACATTGGGCAGACCATCACTTTGCCCACCATCTTTCCGCCTCCGCATCCTTCCAGAGAGGAAGAGAGGCTCCACCGTCTGGACCCAAAACGTGCGCTTTCCTTTTATATCAACCGCACACAACACTTCCGGGTGGATGACCAGCTCTTTGTTGGCTACGTGGGCGCCAAAAAAGGTCGGGCGGTGCACAAGAGAACCATCTCCCGCTGGGTCACCTTGTGTATCAAAGCCTGCTATTCTTTGGCTAAGAAGGAGCCTCCTGTTGGGCTGCGTGCCCATTCCACCAGGGCAACGGCTGCTACCACGGCTTTAGGCCGCGGTGTTCCTCTGCAGGATATATGTCAGGCAGCTACGTGGGCCTCGCTACACACGTTTACCAAGCATAACTGCCTTGACAGCCAGGTCCGGAGGGACAGCTTCTTTGGCCGTTCTGTCCTCCGGGACTTCCTTGTCTGATCTTTGTTCGCAGACCCACCACCGGGGTTGGTATTGCTGGGGTATCTATTCTAAGGTAAGGAATCTGTCACTAACGTGTCTCTTTCAGATGCACAAGTTACTAACTTGTGTAACGATATATCTGTAAGAGACAGTAGTTAGTGACAGATTCCTACCGCCCACCCATCCTCCCCGTTCTGCAAACTGATTTCTAGGGTTAAGGACATCCCTTTCAGGGCCCTAGTATTTTTCAGACACCTATGTCAGCTTCTTGCATGGCTCTGCGTTCCTGGCGCGGAAAGTCGTGTACAGAACTGATGTCAGCGCGCAGGGGCGGCGTCTAAGTACTGCCCGCGACGTCATCCCGACGACGGACGCGGAGCCGCACGACGCCGCCTACCGACGCGCAAGGGTACTGCTACGCAAAAACTTTCCGGGTCCAGCCTGACGCCTGGGGATATTCTAAGGTAAGGAATCTGTCACTAACTACTGTCTCTTACAGATATATCGTTACACAAGTTAGTAACTTGTGCGTTACTCTGTCGCGTCGGCCAACGGACGGGGAGAAGTCGAAACACACTTTGACCTCTTATGTTTTTTGTGCCTCTTACCTGAATGTCCTGACGATCTTGAGTGGGACGAAGAGTATTTGTGGCTCTTGGAGTGGAGCCGGGACCTTCCTCTCGACTGGGACCTCTGAGGAGTTGGCGTCTGCTGTGCCTCAAGTAGCTTCAGGGACTGCTCCCTCAAAGCCTTCGGTGCCATGGTCTGGCAGTCCGAGCATGACTTGGAGTAGTGTTCACGGTCCTGGCACCACATGCAAACTGAGTGTGGGTCCTACACAGCTTAAACGCTGTCTTCCTCGAATACACCATACACACCGAAAAAGGGGTCATCACGCCGAGGTGGCGCCCATATAGGTGACGTGTATGTCACTTCCAGCGCAGACGACGACGTCCTGCAGAGCCGTCCGTCGTGCATGGGGCATTGCACGAAGAAAATTCTTCCGGATCCAGTCTGACACCATGGGAAATTCAAAGGTAAGGAATCTGAGGGTAGATGTCTCTATCAGATGCACCCTGCTAGCACCTGGATACCCTCGCGGGTGATTAGCAGCGCTATACAAATCGACTTGTTGATTGACTTTATGAAAAATTGCACAGCAGCTTACAGTGCTGTGCAACATTGACAAAGCCAATAGCTCTTGCATAGGCGAAACCTATTGTCTATGCCAATGCTTGTTGCGGTCTAGAGCTGCTTCACAAGCATGGTTACATGGGGGCGGGGGGGGGGGGGCGGTTGGGGGAGGGGGCGGGAGCGGCCAGGCCACCTGCTGCCCAGACATGTTGCTGTTTTGTTGTGTAGTCTGCCAGGCTGTCATTAGGTTGTTGAAGAAATGCATTCCCGCCACAGCCCCGGCCCGATTTAGCAGTTCTTCCTTTGAGCATCAGTGTGCCTTCTGCGTGTCTGTTCTTGACGGACGCCTCGGAGTACTGGAAGTGCATGCAGCCCACCTGCCTGTCGGCTCCATGGCTGCACGCCTCGCGGCCTTCCTCGGTCACGTCACCGTGGGCACGCGCTGCCGGCCTCGGCACAATCCCTGTGCTCAGGGAGGGCTTTCGCATCCAAGCCCATCACTCCTCACCTGTCACTCCTCACCTGTCACGTCGCCATCCCTCTCACTGCTGCCAGCTAAACGCTCCATTAACCTGTTGACGTTCCGGGGGCTAATCTGCGGGGGTTCCATTTTTCGCATAATGGCGGCTCATAACTACTTTGTTTGAAGACCGCACTAAGACTCCCGATGCTTAAGCGGAAAGTCGGGCTGTGAGCAGTTTAATTGTCTTAAATTCTCCAAAGCCGGACGACTGCAGAAAAAAAGAACCTCTGTAAAAAACGATGTTCCATTTCGAGCCGCCGTGGAATGACTTTTAAAAACTAAAGACGAACTAGTGACGTTTATAATTCATGTGGCGCAACATTTTGTAGTTGTCTCTTTCTAGTTGTTAATTTTCTATATTTTAAAACACGTAGACTTAATTGAAAGTTCTGAAAAGGTATTTAGGATGCATGGTTAAGTTAGTCACCAACTACTTTCCAGTAAGTGGAATGAAACTATCAAAGCTGCATTTATCTTCAAATGTCCCCAAGTCTCGGTGATAAAAGATGAATTAGTAACGACTTGAAGAGATTTGGGTTTCGTGAAAATAACGTTTAGTTAAATTTCTGTGTGCGTGTGTTTGTTAACGTTCATTATTAATATCCTTTCCATTTAGAGGGGTTTCTGCTATGTTTCATCAACTTTCATGAACCTTTTATTAAAGCGGATCTAGATGTTAATACACAAATAAAACACAGCCAATCACCGGTGAACTATAAAAATATTGAATCAAATGGCGTCTAGTCGGCCCATTTCTCCTCTGTGTACAGCAAACCCTTTAGGGTAGACACCTGCATTCAGAGACGTTTTAAGGCATGGGAAAAGTGGGTGATTGCCTACGGCCCCCGGCTTCCAGCAAACCCCCTGGTAAAATCATTGAGATAGTCACAGACTCTTTCTTCCTCTTTCCCTGTTTCTCCCTCTTTATTCATCTTCTTCCCTCTATGCCACCCCTTTTTTTCCCCACCTCCACCTCTGTCTGCCTTCCTCTTTCAACCTATCAGTAACTCCCCACTTTCTACCTACCTCTGTACTTCACTTACCTATTGCACTACCATCTCTCTCTCTCTATCCCATCTCTCTCTCTGTCCCTACATTGCTCACCCTCTTTGCCTCTCTCTACCTCCCTGTAACTTACTCTTCCCTCCAGCTGTCTTCCCTCTCTCTCCACTTTTCATTCTATCTCACCATTCCGTACTCAATTTTTCTCTTTCTAAATATTGTTGACGCTCATCTTTCGCTACCTCATAAATAAGTCCCCACCTTTTTTTCTACCTTTCCTCCCTCTTTTTACCATAACTCTCTTAAATGCGCCATTGACGAGGGCTTGAATTAGCTAAAATGCGTGGTAAATGTAATGTTTCCGAACATGGATCCTAAAATAAGTCTTGCCCGTGGCCCCAAAAATTCTTAGGATGACACTGCCTGCATGGTTGTTACAGGAATGGGGCAAGAGGTGGTGTTATACTGTACATTTTTTGCCACAGCAGAGGGACTGCGTTAGTTGTAGTACATTGTATCACAGTACACATTGTTTACCCTTAAGGAATCAGGGCCCCTTCTCATCCAAAAGCCTTGAGACGCTTGCTCATCATTACTCAGTGCTGAAGCTCCTCACATACCAACGGCACAGAATTATCATTTGCATCCGCAGTCCCCTCATGCTCCTGCTCACATTGAGGTCAAGTAAGGCTTCTGTTCGCTCTCAGATGCCTATGGAATTCATCTCACCAGATTTCCCTGGACCGGGTACCTTTTGTTCACTCTTACTCAAAAGCTCCAACTCACTCCCAGGTTACTGGGAACCATGTTCCCATGAAATGATCTGATTCCTAGGTTTACCCTCCGGTGAAATCACCAGGTGCTTCGCTCTCCCTAAGGACCTGAAGCTCCTGTTCTCTAGCTGTTCCCACAGAGTGCAATGGGGCGAGCAGGAGCTTCAAGGGTGTTGATTTGTTGGGCGTGGCTTAGCCGGCTGCAAGATGGCCGCACTTTGAGTGGGCTCTGCCGGCCAAGCTGATTATCCGCCAGTAATCCTGCAGACCTCTTTATCGTACCCAGCCGACGCCATGCCATCCTGACTCACCTTGTCCTGGGGCACCATCTGCTTCCACTCCTGTGCTCCTACGCCGCTGCTGGGCCGGGTTTCGCCGCCGGGCCTGCTCCTCGAGCCCGCGCTCTCCTTCTGGCGCGGACCGATCCTCCTGGCTCCTCTCGACTGCGGCCTCCCGGAGCTGTGGCCTGAAGACTGACGGCACCCCCTGACAGCCAGAGCCGGTGAGTGCTGCTGCGGTGGGGGCATCCGGTGGCGGGACCGGGGGCGCGTGAGCCGTACCGACCGGGCTGGGCCTCCCCTTCGCGCGGGCGCCATCTTCCCCTCACTGGCACCCGCCACGCTGGCTCACCTCCACTGGGCCTGTCGAAGTGGGCGGCGCGCCCCTCGCGACTCCCCGCTGCCTGTTGCCCTCTCTTGGTCCGGCTCCTCACGGTGCTCCGCTGCAGCCACCAGAAACACCTCGGCCCTCCTCCGGACTCGGCCTTCCGGCCTCCCGCCTGCTACCACCCCCTTGCGGCCGGACCTAGCTGCTGCCATCTCACTTGGTGCCCGACTCTTAGCCCTGCATTGCCGCCACGCTCTCTACCCCTGACTGCGCCGGGGGCCGCGCCTGGTGTCCGCCGTGATCTCGTTGCTGGACTTGACGCCGGATGGGGGGCCGCCCTGGTGGGCGCCTCGGCCCTCAGATACCTGAGCGCGGCTTTTGCGGCCGGCGGCACATCACGCCTCTCCTTCTTGTGGCGGCCTGCTGGGGGCCCGACTGCTGCCTGACTCTAGACGACCCCAGGTGAGCGCTGTTGCTGCGGGGGTTTCTGCGGCGGGGTTGGGGGCGTGCGAGCCATACCTCGGGGCCCTTTCCTCCGGCATGACCTCTTGGGCACCTCACTAGCGCCTAGACTCGCTGGCTCCACTGTATCAGCCCCGTGCCGGAGGCTGGACGCCCCACTTGCCTCCCCGCTGCTACTACCCCCGCGGCTCCATCATCTTCTGCGGCACCTACATCAGGTCATCACCGCTGGGACCACGTCACACCTGGTCCATGCCCACCTCACTCGGCACAAAGTGGACATCTGTTTTCTACAGGAGACCCACCTGCTATCTGCTACCTCCTCCAGACTTCTCTCCAGGCACTGGGGCGAAATACACTCCTCTTTTTATTCGAATTATTCTCGGGGGGTGTCCATCCTGTTATGCAAAGGACTTCCATGGCAGACCTCGCAGGTGGTTATTGACTCCGGGGGGCGGTTTGTGATCCTTCATGGCACCTTGCAGGCCCAGCCTCTGACGCTCGCTGCACTGTACGGCCCCAATAGTGACGACCCGGACTTCTTCGCGCAAGTCTGGGACCATATCTCGTCCCTAAGCCCTGCTGCGCTCCTCTGGGGGGGGATTTTAAAGTAACACTGTCTACCTCACTAGATCTTTCCGGCCCTCACGCCTCTCACCCGCGCGCAGCTACACTCCTCAGCTCCATTCTTACTGATAACGCATTGTATGACGCGTGGCCCCTTACTTACCCCGAGGCACGCGAAGGCACCTGCGTCACTGGTTCCCGCGGCTGCTGGTCCCGCCTGGACCTCTGGATCACTTCCCCAGACACCCTCTCTTGGTTCACCTCTGTAGATCATATGGCGCGCACCCTCTCAGATCACGCTCCCGTCCGCCTCTGCCTGCGCCTCCCTCAATCTCCGCGTCGCGCGTTCTCCTGGCGACTTCCCCCCAATGCGCTGCATGACTCAGTCTTCTGTGACGAAATACAAACTGCAGTCACTAATTATTTCGAGCTCAGCGAGGGCACCGTCGACTCCCCCTCCACTCTTTGGGAGGGTTTCAAAGCCGTCATCCGTGGGGAGTGTATTTCCAAGCAGTCTGGCGTCCTACGTTCTATCCGCGGCACCCTTGACAAATTGGAGAGGGAGATAAAGGCCCTGGACTCTTCTCACTCCCAGGACCCCAACCCCGACACGCTTGCCAAGATCCGAGGGAAACTCACCGACTTCGCTGATGAGGCCAATCGGGAACTCGCGTTTTCGGCAGGGAGGCGCGTGCGCGTTGCTTTGGGGAGGGCGATCGCCCTGGCAAAACCCTTGCCAACCTCCTCCTCCGTCCTCCTCGCGCTGCATCCTATATCACTGCCCTTCAGGATGGTGGCCCAGCTAGAATCACCTCCCCCGAAGAAATCAAAGAGCGTTTTATTGCATTCTATTCACAACTTTACACGGCTGGAGCTGTGCCCCCGCGTGAGGTTCTTGACCAATATTTTGACACCCTTCAGCTCCTTTGGCTTGGCAAACCCCACCGGGAATTCTTCGATGAGCCCTTCTCTAAAGAAGAAATCCTAGCCGCAATTAATGGCATGCCAGGTGACAAGGCCCCCGGCTTGGATGGTCTGCCAGCCTCCTTTTATAAATCCTTTGCTCCTATTCTGGTCCCACACTTAGCTGCCATGTATAATGAATCATTTGAGTCAGGTCAGTTTCCCCCTTCGCTCCGCGAGGCTTTACTCACTTTACTCCTAAAGCCGGACAAACCCTACGAGATTCCTATCGTCCCTTGTCCCTAATTAATACGGACAATAAAATCTTCGCCAAGCTACTCGCTTCCCGCCTTCTCCCTCTTATGCCGCTCATTGCCCGCCTGGACCAGTCCGGTTTCATCCCCGGCCGCGCGACCTCCCACAACCTTCGGACCATCTTCTCTGTCCTACATCAAATAAACCCAGCGCTCCCGGCAGTGGCCGCCCTGCTTGACGCCACCAAAGCCTTCGATACCTTCGAGTGGCCTTTCCTGTTTTGTCTCCTCCCCCACCTGGGCTTCAGCCCGGTCTTCATACGGAAAGTACAACTCCTCTACACCCTTCCCACTGCCCGTCTCCGGATTAATGGTCAAATATCTGAGCCCATCTCTATCGGGCGTGGCACCCGGCAGGGGTGCCCACTTTCACCCATGCTTTTTGCCATCGCAATGGAACCCCTTGCTGCTAGACTTCGTCAGCATCATACCCAGAAGGGCATCAGCTTTGCGGCTTGCGCCCTTCTAGTTTCCATGTACGCGGAAGATGTTACTCTTTATGTCCGCAATCCTCAGGAGAACCTCAGCCCTCTGGTTCGTGAGGTGATACGGTTTGGGGGGCTACTCTGGTATCCAGGTGAACTGGAACAAGTCCGTGCTGTTCCCCGTAACGGATGCCACGGTGCCTTTCACTTCGGACTATCCCTTCGTATGGCCGTCGGGCCCCACTAGGTACTTGGGCATCTGGCTAAGTAGGGATGTGGACGAACTTTGGAGAGCTAACTTTGGCCGCGCAGTGGACTGGTTTGAGTCCAAGATTCCCCTCTGGAGCCGGTTGCCCCTATTGCTGGCCGGCCGCATAGCCATCGCCAAGATGGTGGTGCTCCCGAAGTTTTTATATTTATTTGTCAATGTTCCCATCCCCCTTACTGCCCACTTCTTCTGCAAGTTCCGCTCCTTGCTCATCACTCTAGTCTGGGCCGGTCGACAGCCTAGGATCGCATATAATATTCTTACCCTCCCGATGTCGCGCGGCGGTCTTGGCGCTCCAGATTTCAAACTCTATGCCAATTTTCTTCATTTCTGGCTCCATCCCACCCCATTTCAGCCTCATGTTGCGGTGGAGGCCGAACTTGCCGCCCCATGGCCGCTCGCGACCGCCTTGTTTGCCCCGGCGAAACTCCCACGTACTGAGATCGATACGGTTGAAACCTTACGCTGGGCCTGGGAAGGTCTCCGTAAATTTTCTGGCTCTGGTATGCTCTCCGCGAACTCGATGCCAATTGCTCATCACCCGGCTTTTCCTCCTCTCCAGTCTTCTGGGATGGTTAAACACGCCACTCGCCTGGGGCTTTCTACAGTGTCGGACCTCTACCCCGGGGACACTTTCTTCTCACTTGCTGCTGACTCTGGCCCAATGGACACCCTGCTATACTATCAACTCAGGGCTGTCTGCAGGGAGCTTCACCCCTCGTTTCCCCAGCCCCCTCCCCCGATGGCCACTCTCGACCTCCTTTACGCGTCCCCCTCTCCTCGGAAACTAGTCACTAAAATTTACGGCCTCACAATGGCGGCATCTTCCAGCTCCACTGACAAGGCAAGGGTGGCGTGGGGCGAGGACCTGGGTATGGAAATATCTCAAGATGCCTGGCTTTATTGCTGCAAACAGATCAAACGTCTATCTCCAATTTACCGTCTGCGCCTCATCCACTTTAAGTATTTACATAGGCTCTATCGGACTCCTGCCCAACTGCATAAGATGGGACTCATTCCCAATGATAGATGCCTGCGCTGCTCTGCTCCCGCGGCTGACTTCTCCCACCTCGCCTGGCTGTGCCCCAGGTCTCCGCATATTGGCGCGAGGTTTGCGCCGCTATTACTGCGATCACCTCGTCGTTGGTCCAGCCCGACCCTCTGCTTTGTCTATTAGGCTTGGTTAAATTTTGCCCAGATGCCTCCCGCCGCTTGATTGCCATGTTGCTTGTCCTTGTGCGGCGTAGGGTCTCCAGGTGCTGGGGCCGCAGGCCTGCCCCTAAGGTAGCCCTTTGGCTTGAAGATGCATCGCGTTGTCAGACTTTCCTGTCCGAATTCTGGGACCTTATGCCAGCCAGATCCCCCCCCAATTGACATATGGGGTCCACTCGTGTCCTATCTCTTAAGTCACAATCCCCAGCGCCCGGCGACCTCTCCCGCGCTCCCCGCCGGCGCCCCGCCCGCGGTGGCCGCCGGTGAAGGTCAATGAGTTGCTTTCTCCTTGCTCTCACTCCCTGCTTTTCCACCTGCCTTCCCCCCCACCCCCGCCACATATGATGCCTCCCTCCGTGGCTCATTTTATTGACCTAGCGCTCCCACAATATTTTCTTCTCTGTATTGATCTCAGGTGTTAGGTGTCCGAGGTACCCTTCGCTGTAACATATTGTATGCCTGTACATGATGTCTTGAAACGGTGCAATCTTGTAACCTTGCTGTGCAATTCGTTAAATAAAGGTTTTTGAAAAATCAAAAAAAAAAGGGTGTTGATTTGTTTAGAACCCCTAAAGCTCTGGTTTACCTTAAGTTCCTTGACACAATTGCTCGCTTTCGTCTCTGATGATCCTGCTTGTCCACAGGCCTCTACTAAGTTCCCTCAAGCTCCTCGTCACCCTCAGATACCCATGGTTCCTGCTCATTTTTTGTTTCCCTGAAGCTCTTAGCCAACCTCAAGTCTCTCAGTGGCTCCTGCTCAGTATATACATCCCTGATACTCCTGCTCAAATTAGGTGCCAGAGAATCATTTCATGCTCCTGAAATTCCACCTTACCCTAGAACCACTGACTTTCTTGTTCACCTTCAGATCCTATGTATCTGCCACCCACCCGTAGGTGACTGCCAAACGTCCTGGGAAGTTGCAGCAGGCATCAACAGTTGTACACATCAGAGATGCACAAGGCTTCCTCTTGGTTTGGTTGTCACGCAGAAGCCTCTCGGCAAGCGAAGCCTTTGGGGATTGCATACAGCTTGATGTCTTTTGTATTGTGGGTAGAGACATGATTTGAATCTGGAAAAACTGCAGAAATTAACTATAAATGCAACCTTTTAATTCATCTTCTAGATATTATCTGTCCCATTGCCATCTGTGACACGGACACATTTACATCCCTGTTCCCACATTTCACCCCCACTTTCACCAAGTGCAACTGTCTCACTCTCTAGCTCTCTGTATTTGTCTATCCATCTATAACACCAACTTTTCCTTCTCAGTCTCCCTCTATGCCATTCTTCCATTCTTTCTGTCTCTATATCACTTTCCTACTTGCTGTGTACACCTCTCTCATTCTGGCCCCCACTTTTTTGCCCCTCTCTAGTTCTTCCTTTTTCTCTCATACTCTGCTTCTTTTCCTCTCCTTGGTGTCTCTCATTTTACCCATGTCCTTGACTACTGAACCTTTTTTCACCAAATCATAAAAAGCACAATTCCTGGACCAAGATCTAGCATTCTGCCAAATTTGGTGTAAATCCGTTCTCCGGTTCGGGCAGTAGTCATGTTCAAAAATTGCAAAAGCCCTATAGGCATTGCATGGGGAAAAAAAACCTTTTTTCTCAGCCCCCCTTACGAATCATCCCGAAACTTTCCAGACAGCAGCTGAACTAATTGGCGTATTAGTTTAAAAAAAAATGTCAAATTGTCAACGTTCGTCTAACAACGCCAAAGTTATTAGCAAAGCAAAAAAACTCTTCTACCTGGACTTTTAGAGCCTATGATGCAATTATTTCTAACTCCAGCATCGCTTAGATCGGCCCCATCTCAGATCCTTAAAAAATGCAAGGCTCCTGATCAGGTCCCTTTGTTTCTTAAAGCGAATTTTCCTCCTTATTCAGTGATAGTGGCTGACATACAAAAATCCCACTCAGCAGCTTCTTCTTTGGTTCCACCTGTCAAAGAAAGTAAGCAGGTAGACACCATTGGCAAGATGATGTCTGGAACATCTGCATCTTATATGAATGTAGCGAGTTCTTCTGCTTTGCTTGGGAAATATGACAGATCCCTATGGGATTCTCTAGCCAGATTCACAGAAAAACTGTTCAATGAGGGTATACAGGAGTTTCAAAAAATTCTGAATGAAGGTGACCTTGTATCTAATCAAATTATGAGTGCAGATGCATCAGATCTAGCTTTGCATGGTTATGCACGGTGCATCTGTGCGAGAAGGTCATCTTGGCTGTACTGGCTTCAAACCAGAGGCACAACATAGAATAATTAACCTGCCATTCTCGGGTAACACCCTCCTTGGTACCCATGCAGACGAAGAAATGTCCAGAATGAAGACAGACTTAGACACTCTCAAGGCTGTTGGTCTGGAAAATAAAGAATTTCACAGAAGATACAGACCTTATCACAAGTGATATTTTCCACAGAGGTTTCAAACCCCTCACTGGCAACAGCATCACCAGCAGGCAAGGTCAGACTTCCAACCTTGCAAACCATCTAGAGGAAGAGGGTCACAACATCATCAAGTTGCAGCCGCATGAAAACTTCCTGCTAAACAATGGATCATCACTTCCCCCTTCTCTGTTGTGGTGCACACTTAGAGTGATGCATCTTTCACTAATCCAGACAACCCTTATGGTGATTATAGTGGTCTTTGATAACCTTAGGCTCTCAAAGTAGTAGCTGTGGAGAGCAGCCTTCAGGCCTATCTTGAAGGAGTGTAAAGCAGCTTGTTTTACCACATTTAAACAATAGTGTAGAGTAGATGAAAAAGAACCATACAGTGTTTATAAAAATAAGTATTTATTACACACCACAATCACTAACACATTGGTATATCTCCTAGCAGCAGATATCAATAATACACATGAAAATACTCAAAAGAAATCAGCTAAGTAGCACAAATATAACCTGTTCTCCAGGGGTAGACCAAACCATATACTAAAGAAGTGGAATGCGAACTGCAAAGTAAATGGAACTCAGAGGAGCTGGGAGAACCAGGAACCACCCAAAGTAAGTACCAAGGAACCCCACGGAGACTGTGTGCAGAGTGGAAATGCAGCCGCGTGCCCAATGAAAGTCTATGGAGAAGTCACAGTTGAAGTTTTAAAGAAGGATTCTTCCCAGAGGACCCCGAAAAAAACCTTTGGAGGTCGGAAGATTGGAGAGCCACCCCACCTGTGGATGCCCTAGGAACCAGGTTATCTGCACCAGGGAAGCCGGGTGCATAGGGGTGAAGTGACGTCGGAACCTGCCGTAGACGACAATGGAAGACTTGGGAAGAAAGGCCTCTGGAGAAGTCTCTGAAGATGTCCGGTGAAATCTAAGAGTGGATTCTTGAAGAGGAGAACCTGCAATCAGAGGGGACAGAGTCTATGCCACTCAGAGGTGACCAGGAGGCACGGAAGCACAAGGGCCACCCTTGACAGGGAGCTCAGGAGAGTTGACGAGGACCTTATAGCTGCAGCTGTGGGGACCAGGCAACGCTGAGGAAGATCAGGAGCCATGCACGAGCTGTCCCACTTCGCATATGGGTTTCTAGGTGGTTGGTGTCTGGCGGGAGCATCAACAAGCCTTGGTAGCCACAGCTGGCGTGGGAGAGGACGAGATACAATCGTTGGGACCGGCTAGGTCCAAGGGATTCACCAAGTGCAGGAGAGTCAGAGCAGGCCCCGCGCAAGCAGAAGAGCCACCAAAGCAGAAGACGACCCTCAAAAGGTCCCACAGGCCGAAGGCACAGGAGTCGCAAGAGGACCTCAGGCAGCTCACCAAAGATGGAGGCCCACGGTGCAAAGTATGCAGTGAGGACGCTGATCTTAAAGGGTGAGATGCTGTAGCTCCTTGTAGCCTGTAGATCCAACAAGCCTTGGCAACAGCAAGTCGACACGATGCACAGCGGTTTGGTCCCATCGGCTCCAACAAGTGATACTGTCCTCCAGATTGCAGGGAAGACAGGTCAGGCCTCTGGAGAGCCACGGAACCACCACCTGTGTTGCTGAGCCTCGGGAAGTCTGGAGGACGTCGGTAGCAGCAGACCGGTCAGCTTTGTTATGGTGCCTGCAGATGCAGGGGGGTGACTTCACTCAAAGGGAGATTTCTTCTGACGTCCTTGATGCCCACAGGTCTTCTGGAGAACCTGAGCAAAGCACAGACACAGATGACGCAGAAGACTTGAAGAACAGCGAGACCAGGATCATCAGGAGTCTTCCTTGATGCAGTCGTAGTCCAACGAAGTCTAAGTGTCCAGACGGTTGAAGAGTGTCTTGGCTTCAGAGGTGAGTCTTGTTCCACGACGAATCTGAGGACCCACCCACGGGAGAGCCATTAAATACCCCAGGAAAGGGTTGCAACGACTGTGGTATCCCTCCCAGAGGAGGGGCTGGACAGAGGGGAGGATACTGGTATTTACCTTCTCCAACAACCCTGCTCTGGACCAATTGAAATTTCGTGCCGATGTTCTGGCCATTGCAGACTGGATGGCAAACAACTATTTACAGCTTAATTCGGCAAAGACTGGGCTACTTGTGGTTGGCCGGGACACCCACAAGTGGGATTACCAGTGGTGGCCTGCGACCTTGGGCACCCCTCCCACGCCGAAAAACACAGTTCAAGACCTAGGGATCCT
Organism: Calotriton arnoldi; assembly: GCA_963921515.1. Taxonomy (NCBI): domain Eukaryota; kingdom Metazoa; phylum Chordata; class Amphibia; order Caudata; family Salamandridae; genus Calotriton; species Calotriton arnoldi. The sequence goes on along the minus strand of CAWUFW010005387.1, from coordinate 1,070,884 downwards.
AGTTGACACCGCCCTCTCATTTGAGCCCCACGCAAAAAAGTGGCTGGCACCTGTTTTGGTCTTCTGCGCGGCCTAAAGCCCATCTTAGGATTTTTGACGCTACCACCCGCCAACTGATAGTCCAATCAGTGGTCCAGTCACGCCTGGATTACTGCAATGGCCTTTTACTTGGCGTAAATAAAACAGTCACTGCAAGACTCCAACGGGTACAGAGTGCAGCTGCTCGCACTCTGTTTGCCCTCCCTAGGAAATGTCATACCTCGGATCTCCGCCGCCGCTAACACTGGTTGCCAGTTAAACAGAGAGTTCAGTTCAAAACCCTCTGCACCACGCATAAGATTGTATATGGCCAAGGCCCCCAAATCTTGCAGGGACTCTGCTTCCCTTATACGCCTCTGCGTACATTGCGCTCCACTGATCAACATCTGCTGTGCATCCCACGGGTCCGCCGATGTAGAGCCGGGGGTCGATCTTTTAAATATCAGGCCCCCACACTATGGAATTCCATCCCTCTGGCTGCCCGCTGCACACCTGACCACTGGGTTTTCAGGAAACTGATCAAAACCTGGCTGTTCGCTTCCATCTAGCTCCAACCCCCCTGGTCTCCGGTCTGCCAGCGCTGGGACGCCCTGTTGCTGGGGCAGCCATGCGCAATACAAATCCACCTAACATAACATACTCCCCTGTCCTTTATCCAGTTTTGTGACAGAATGGGAACTAAGGGGCCCTGAACTGGTTCAAACCGGAGTATGCAAGGAGGGCACCAAATGTGCCCTTCAAAGCAGTCTGGTGGCGCTGGCAAGCACCCCTACCCAAGCCCAATACATTAAGTCCTGTCTGGGAGGTGGTCACACCTCCCCGTGACAGGAAACCTACTGTTCTACCTTCCCCTGCTCGAGCTCAGCTCAGCACACAAAGGCAGAATTGTGTCTGTAGTCGGCAGCAGCACTAGCTTGCTTGCAAACCCTGAAAGGCTGTTACCGTGAGTACGGGGGGGGGTCCACTAAGGAGCACCCCAGTACATAGGATTATACTTCCAACACTGGGATCATGACCGGGTTCCGTGCAGCCACTATATAGTGTTAGATATCTCGTAATGACTGTTGTCCACTATATATCTTAAAAGATAGGGAGAAGATGTGGCCTAACGGCTAGAGCGGTCGACCTCGGAGATGGGGAACCGGGTTCGAGTCTCGGCAGGGACACTCAACATCCTGTGATTCTGGGCAAACCACTTAATCTCCCCGTGCCTAACAAAAAATGAATGTGTCCGTCTGTAATGCAACTGGTGCTCCTGTAATGCGCTCTGATACCTTCGGGTCTAGTTTGTGCTATATAAAACGCCCCCCAAAAAATGGCTGGGTGCACTTACAAAGCCTGTAGAATCGACTCTGAGGTTTGTAGGAATGTCGTGCTCATGCAGCGCACCCTCACACTTCTAACCTAGCACCCTGTCCTCAGGACTGAAGGGCCGTCCATAGGACTTACTTATATGTTTTAAGTGAAGTGACCTCAGATATAAGGGAACTTATATCTTTCATAAGTAGTGCTGGCTCCAACTTACACAGGCTGCACTCGCATGCCTGTAGTCAGTTTGAGTGGTCTCTCAGAGGTGGCACAAAGAAACTGAGAATGTCCTATGGGGGTCTCCTCAAATAGACCTGTTCGCAGACACAAACAACCAAAAAATGGCACAACTACACATCCTGGTTCGCCCAACCAGGGTTGAAGGGGAATGCCCTTTTGATAAGTTGGTCAGGGAAATTTCTCTATGCATTTCCTCCAACTCCTGTAATTCCAACAGTGATTCTCAAACTATAGAAATCCAAGACCTAAATGATACTAATAACATCAGAATGGCCTCACCAGTGGTGGTTCACAGACATTCTACATCTGTCAGAGAGGCCTTACAAGAGGTTGCCGTGCAGACAAGATCTTCTGTTCAAGTTCGGAGGACAGATAATACATCCCAACCTTCCATCACTGAACCTGACCGCATGGCTCCTGAATACCTCCAATGTGGACATTTTGGCCTTGATAAAGAATGTATGGACATTCTAAGAGAGGCAAGATCTTCCACCAAGAGATCATATGCTTTCAAATGGAAATGCTTTTATTTATGGTGTACACAAAATGATATCATATGGCATGGAACAAAAGATCTCCGCCAAAGAGCCCCTCATTGGGTGCCCGTCGGGTATTGCAGCGCCAACCCGACGAGGAGCAGGCCCAATGATGAAGCATGACACCTAGCTGGCTGGGTGTGTGAGGGCCCTAGTTCCAAAGGGAACAATTTTTTTCCCTTGTTTTAATGACAGTAGGACTCCCTGTAATCGTGGTATCCTGTACTTAGCACTCCTTTCCCCCCCTTTTTTTAGACCCAATACAGGAACAACGTACCTTCTTTTTGTTTAAGATTGTTTAGGGCATGTACGTTGGACCTTCAAAGCCCTCAGTCCCCCTTCTTTGTTGTGTTGTACACAAAATGATCACAATCCGATCTTGTGCCAAGAATTTGTAGTCATTCCATATCTTCTCCATTTGGCTAAATCATGGCTGAAATTTTCCTCCATTAAGGTACACCTTGCGGCCATTACGGCCTATATGAAATCTCCTTCACAGACACCTTTCTTTAGAATTCCAGTGGTGAAAGATTTTTTTAGAAGGACTTAGAAAGTGTTCCCTTCACTTAAGAAGTCCTCTTCTACATGGAAACTTAATAATGTCCTTTACAAATATATAGGCCACCCATTAGTACTTGTACATAAAGCCTCTTTGCTACATCTCACATGGAAAGCAGCACTTCAGCCCGTAATGGTAAGTGAAATTCAAGCTCTAAGTTCTGAAGAACTGTACATTAGTTTTCATTCCAATAGAGTGGTGATGAGAACTCATCCACATTTTGTTCCAAAGGTTGTTTCTGACTTCCACATTAATCAGAATATTTCACTACCTAACTTTTTTTCTAATCCTTCCAATCCAGCCGAAAGGTTGTTTTACTCACTTGATATAAAAAGAGTGCTAAAGTTCTGCTTGGATAAAACCAGAGTTATAAGGAAATCGGATCACCTTTTTGTTAATTATGGTCTGGTGAAAACAGGTTTTGCATCCTCTAAACAAACAGTTTCTAGATGGATAGTGTTTTATAGACTCCTTTCTTACAAACTAGCTAAAAAATCCTTACCTGCTAGACATAGGGCACATGACACAAGGGTAAAAGCTACAACTGCAGCTCTGTTAAGGAATGTTCCAGTTTCTGAAATTTTGTAAAGCTGCTACATGGAAATCTGCTCATAGATTTTTGAGGCATTATTGTCTGATTCAGATGCTAAAGCAGATACTCAAGTAGGACAGGGTTCTGTGAGGAATCCTTTTGGTTAATTGTTGGAACTTCTCTTGTTTTCAAGTCTATGCTTTGTGGAATGAGTTTACTATTCTATTCAGTGCTTATTTATGACTATTGATTAGGATCCCCTGGAAGAGCAGGATAAATTGCTTATCTGCAATCCTAGTTCTCTTCCAGGGGAATACTCATCAAAGTCAGAAGCAAATCACCCACCTCCCAAGACTGAAACCATTGCAGCTGTCAACAAATTCAATAACTAGGATTCCTAAGTTTTCCATAAAAATGACCTGACATCTGTTAGGCATGATGGGATACAGGGGTACTGTGAGGTTCTTAAAGGCACAGTGCCAGTTTTTCTGTTATTCTTTGAATGGCAGCCTATTGGTTAACAATCTCTCATATTCCCTTTCCTTTTTCTTTTTAAATAAAGGTTTGTTTAAAACTTTCTATAGTCATCTTTTTAATTAATTACATGACTTTCTTGTATGTTTAACTTTTAAAATGAAAAGTAAATGTAATCTGGCAATTTTTATCCTCTCTATAGGGTGCAGATATATTTATTTATTTATTGAGTTTTATATAGCGCTGGCTAGACCCGGAGGTATCAGAGCGCTTTACATGAGGATTAAACAGTGTTACAGAGTTAAATCAGTTAAAGTTACATTCGTTACTAGTGCATTCCATGACATAGAAAAACTAAACCGATGGTGTAAGGAAGGTAATAGGGGGAACAGTAAAGAGGATTGAGTGCAGATCAGGAATTAGCAGAAAGGTCATGGGGGGAAGAACAGTAGGGGACAGTAGATGCAGAGGGAGAGAAAGTAGCCTCAAGGTGATCATGCCCCTTGATGCGGGGGAGGGAAGGGAACACAACGGGGAGATGAGGAAAAACAATGTCCGATGTCCGGCTGGGTAGGTGCCGGCTGAGAGGGTGAATCCCAGAGCCAAACTCCTCTATAGCTACATATGATAGCTCCACCGGATATCAGCCAAAGGTTACTCTGGCTCTGCGATAAGTCCAAACATATATATATTCACTGAAAAAACCATAGGTTTTAGGGACAGTTATAGTTACTTGGACATTGCACTCGTACAAAACCCGTGAAATTCCCCCGTTATAGTTAGTTCAGCTAACTATAACTCGCGCCCCCGCAATGCACTGCTGATGACGTCACATATTACATCACTCATGACATGGTCAGTGACATCACTGATGACATCTCAAATGACATCACTGATGACATCACTGATGACATCATCCAGTGACTGTGTGTTTCTGTAAAGTTTAAATATGTTTAATATATATAGGGAAAGGCGTATTGAAGAGTGAGTGGGTGTATAAGTGTCTGAATGGATGATTTAGTAGGTGCGTGACTAACTGTATAAGTGAGTGATTAAACTTATCTTACTGAATGCATGGGTTAGTGACTAAACTGGGTGAATGTCTGTATCCGTCTGTCTGTTGCTGTGTAAGTGGCTGCATGGGTTTGTGAATAGCTACATGAGTGTCTATATGAGTTATTGATTGGTTGTCTGAGTATCTGTATGGGTGCCTGAGTGTTTGTGTGGGTGGGGTGTGTGCGACTCTGTACATAGATGTGTGAGTGGGTGATTCACTGGGTGCATGATTTGAAGAGTGCGTCTGTGATGGACTGCTTGGGTGGGTGAGTGTGTGTATGGGTGTGTTAGTGAGTGAATGTATATCTCAGTGGTACATGTGCGAGTAACTACATATGTAAAAGGAAGTATATATGTGTGTTAGAGTATTTAAAAGGCTATACGTGAGAGTGTGTGATTGTGAGAGTGGCTGTATGGATGCGTGTGTGCTTGTATCAGTTATTGTATAAGAGCGTAAGAATGTGCTAGTATTTGTATGAGTAAGTGAGCTGGTGTGTGTATAACTGTATAGGTGAGTAAATGGGTGTGTGATTAAATTTTTGCATAACTGACTAGGTGTGTGAGTACCTCTATGGATGAGTGGCGGTGTGTCAGTGTTTATATAGGTGTATGAGTGCATATGATAGTCCTGTACTGAGTGACCGTAAGTATGAGTGACTGTATGGGTGAGTGAGTGGATGTGTGTGTAGACCTAAGAATCAGTGAGTGGGTATGTAGTTATTGGTGTTGGAGTGTCTTTGTTTTTGAGAATGGCAGTCTGTAATTTAGAGTGGGTGTATCAAAAGTTATATTAGGGTGTGAGAAGATGCATGAAATTATCACATGGTTGATGTCATCAGTGATGTCATTTGAGATGTCATCAGTGATGTCATCAGTGATGTCACTGACCATGTCATGAGTGATGTAATATGTGACGTCATCAGCAGTGCATTGCGGGGCGCGAGTTATAGTTAGCTGAACTAACTATAACGGGGAATTTCACGGGTTTTGTACGAGTGCAATGTCCAAGTAACTATAACTGTCCCTAAAACCTATGGTTTTTTCAGTGAATTTCAAAGGTTTTTTAAATGCTAATTTCTAACTATAACGTGCCTGAAACCTATGGTTTTTTCAGTGAATTTCAAAGGTTTTTTAAATGCTAATTTCGAACTATAACATGTCTGAAACCTATGGTTTTTTCAGTGAATTTCAAAGGTTTTTAAATGCTAATTCCTAACTATAACATGTCTGAAACCTATGGTTTTTTTCAGTGAATTTCAAAGGTTTTGTAAATGCCAATTTTTAAATGTATTAATTGTTATTTTTATTTTTTTCATACTGATTTACTACATTTTTTTAAACTATTTATTTTTAGATATTTTATTTTTTAAATTACATTGTAATTACATTATACATTACATTACAAAATATACTTTCTCAGAATGAATTAATTTACTTTAAATACTTTGCAAATAGGCAATAGACTTTTAAGTACAGTAGTTACAGTTGTTGCAATGGGCAACACAATTTCAAACACAATGCAACATTGAGCTCAATGTGAATTTCTAGCTAAATGCAATTAGTTACTTTATGGATTACTTTTCTAACCACAGGACTGGATTCTAGATTCAGTCCTGGGACATCTCCTGTAAACAGTTGAGTAAAAGCGTTTTGGTTACAGTAGTGATTTTTAAGGAATATTATTGTATTTTAAAAGTTGACACTTAGAAACTTTTTCACATAGAATCACCAATGTTATCCTATGGGAGGAAATTCACTTAGCAGGTAAGTAGTGTTATCGTGACTTTTTCTCACTCAGTGGTGGATCCTGGATCCAGCACTGGTGCATCTCCTGTAAACAGTTGAAAGAATGTGTTTAAGTCATACAGGCGATTTTTAAGGAATATTTGTAATTTGTGAAAATCGACACTTTGAAACTTTTCTGCTGAAAACCAGACAATGGATTCCTATGGAAGGAAATACAAGTTACTGGTATGTACGGTTAAAATTACTTTTCAGGGTCAGTGCTGGGCTAAAAGATGCAGCACTGGGTTCTCTCCTGATAACAGGTGAGTAAATCGGAATTTGTATTTCGGCTGATTTTAGAGGAATATTTGTATGTTTCAAAAATCGACACTTAGAAACTTTTTCAGCAAAAAGCAGGCAATGATATCCTATGGAAGGAAATTCAAGTTACTGGTAAGTACGGTTAAAATTACTTTTCAGGATCAGTACTGGGCTGAAAGATGCAGCACTGAGGTCTCTCCTGATAACAGGTGAGTAAATCGGAATTCGTATTTCGGCTGATTTTAGCGGAATATTTGCACAATGGTGAAGGGAGGGGCGGGGCCTGAGGTGACATCTGTGCAAACGCGCCCCGTGGCGCGTTTTAGGTTGGGGATTAAGTCCCCTTTAATCATGAGGGTCCCTGGGGGCCAACTAGCCCACCAGGAACCTCCAGTATGCGCCAGGGGCTGCGTTGCAGAGACGTGTACAGAGGCCACACCCCTTTTTACACCTCTCTGCAAGGCAGCTCTGTGGCGCTTTTTGGAAGTACATGGTGGGCTAGTTGGACTCCAGGGACCCTCAGGATTCAAGGGGACTTAATCCCCCATCTTAAAACACGCCACGGGGCCTGTTTGCACACATGTCACCTGAAGCCCCGCCCCTCCCTTCACCACTGTGCAAACGCGCCCCGTGGCGCGTTTTAAGTCGGGGGATTAACTCCCCTTGAATCCTGAGGGTCCCTGGGGGCCAACTAGCCCAACAGGTATATCCAAAAGCGCCACTGAGCTGCGTTGCAGAGAGGTGTAAAAGGGGCGTGGCCTCTTTACACCTCTCTGCAACGCAGCCCCCTGGCGCATAATGGAGGTTCCTGGTGGGCTAGTTGGCCCCCAGGGACCCCCAGTATTGAAGGGGAATTACTTCCCATCTGCAAACGCGCCAGGGGGCGCGTTTGCAGAGTGGTGAAGGAAGGGGGCGGGCCTGCGGCCCGATCGTTTTTTGTTTTTTCCCTGAAGGGGGCTGTGTGGCCCCCTTCCTTTTTCCTATTTTTGGGCCCTGGGGACCCCATCCCCCAGGGCCTTATCCCCTTTTTTTTTATTTTTTATTATTATTCGGGAAGGGGCCGCGTGGCCCCCTCCCCTGGCCGAATCCTACCCCGGGGACCCCATCCCCGGGGCATAACCACACTTTTTCATGAATTTTTAAGGAGGGGGCTGCGTGGCCCCCTCCCTCAGGCCTCCTTTGCCCCGGGGACCCCATCCCCCGGGGCAGGCCTTTTTTATTTATTTTTTAAATTATTTCTGGGGAGGGGGGCCGCGTGGCCCCCCTCCTGGGCCACTACTTGCCCCGGGGACCCCATCCCCCGGGGCCTGGCCTCTGGTTGGGGACTGTGGGGGGGTCCCCAAACCCCCCACAGTCCCGCCGGCTCCCCGCCTCCTGCGCGAGCCGGCATTGCTTTTCCACATGGGGAGCAGCTAACATGCTGCTCCCCATGTGGAAAAGCAATTGTCTTTGGATATTGGAAGCGAGAGCAGGTTTCCCTGCTCTCTCTTCCAATATCCAAAGCAGTTTGTAATGGCAGGACGGGAGCCGCGAGGCTCCCGTCCTGTCATTGCAAACAGCAGTGTCCCGGGGGTAGGCACCCCGGGACACTGCAGGAGCCGGCCCTGGGGGTGGCGGTCCCCAGGGCCACCACAGGCTCCAGGAGGGGGCCGCGCGGCCCCCTCCCATCCAAATGCACAGCCCCGGGGAGGTGGTGGTCCCGGGACTCGGGGTCCTTAACGGACCCCCATTTTCAATTTTGTTAGTGCCCCGGGAGGTGGTGGTCTCCGGGCGTGTGGGGGATGGAGCCCCCACACATGTTAATTTAATAAATAAAGAAGCCCCGGGAGGTGGTGGTCCCCGGGGCTGCGGGAGGGCTCAGAGCCCTCCCGCTACTTTTTCAAATAAAGCCCCGGGGGTGGCGGTCCCCGGGGCTTGGGGGCCCTTAGAGGCCCCCATACATAAAATAAACCCCCCTCAGCATGCCCCCGGGACTTGGCCCACCCGGGGGCAAATTTACATCGAAGCGCGGGAGACCGCGCTTCGATTTTTTTTTTTTTTTGCAGGATCCGCGCACCCTGAGCGCATCCTGCCGATTAAAAAAAAAAAAAAAAAAATGCTTTTTTGCCCAGGGGGTCCTTGTGGGACCCCTTGAGCAGGCCTAGGGGGTTAGGGGGTTTCTACCCTGCCCCCTTTGTGCGTTTTGCGCACTTGTTTCTTTTTTTTTTCTCGGCGGGATCCGCGCACCCTTAAGCGCATCCCGCCGATTTAAAAAAAAAAAAAATGCTTTTTTCTGCCCAGGGGGTCCTTGTGGGACCCCCTGAGCAGACCTAGGGGGCAGGGTGTTTCTACCCTGCCCCCTTTTTGCGCTTTGCGCACTTGTTTCTGGGACAAAATGGCTGCCAACACTTCTTGATTTGGAGTGTTGACAGCCAATTAGCATGCAGCTCGTGATCGGGAGGGTACGCGGATCCGACGCGCCCATAGATATATATGTGATTTTAATTGTGAATTTCTCAGGAACTACTGAACGGATTTACACCATTTTAGCAAAAGGCACCAGTCTGAACCAAGGGCTACCTCTTTGCCAAATTTGGGGTAATTCCGTTCAGCAGTTCGGGCTGTAGCTGCGACTAAAGGTTCCTATGAAAAAATGAATGGGGAAAACGCGTTTTGGGACCCCCTTTTTCTCGGCCCCCGCTTGACGTATCACCCCGAGACTTTCAGGGTAGGAGCGGACCGGAGCGCCCCAACAAGTTGGAAGCTTTCGCGAAGATTCGTCAACCGGCGCCAACGTTATTGCAAATAGAATGTCGCGGATTTCCTATGGATAATAGGTCCTAACTATAACTATCTACTGGCGACCGCCAGTAGATAATATATACATATAATTATATTCATTGAGAATGGCTAGCAACAGCCAAAACGCGTTTGATGTTTGGTCTCTAAACTAATAAATTGGAGAAAATATTAATTCCACTCGTATTTATCTTCATCTGACCTTGGAGGCTTTCAAGGTGGAAGGGAAGCAATATAAATTTATATATATATATATATAATCTCGAACAGCGCCAATCCACCATTCAAGCTTACTCCGCAAAAGGATTGATACATAGACAGTGATATTGCACTCTTCTAATTTAATTTAATTGCCATGTTCGCTGTTACGCATTTCAAATGTCACACGCGGCCTTGATCACACATTAAGTGCAGCGCTATTTTCTTTATATAAATACCTATTACATCATTATCATAAATATTGTCAACATACTACCATTCACTATCATGAACTTTGAAAACATACTACGCTGTGCTTGTATGCTTAGTGATTCGTTGCATTATTTTGTACAATAATTCATTATGAAACCATGCTACGCATTTACCTGATCTCTGGGGGTATTTTCCTTCAGTTACAATCATTGTTTAAATACAATCACTGCAGACATCTGAACTAAATTAAAAATTGAAAATTAATATCCTATTTCTCATAATCACTTTCAAAACGTGATTGCTTCAAAATTGTGCCCAAGTGGACAAATTCATTTTACATATGTATATATTGCACATCATAGTTATACCTTCTAAACTATTTACGGCATCAGAATACTTCACATGCAGTATTAAATATTAAATTCAACAAAAATGGACAACAAATTATACTGGTTCACATATGTGAATGTAAGAACTGATAGGGGGTTGGCAGTTACACATTGCCATACACAATTCAGCTTAATAGGAGTCACGAGGTGAGGCTACGGGTTATTTTTCAAAATGAAGCTCATACAAATGAATTCGTTTATAGACAAAAATACAGTTCCTCATCAGCATTTAGACCATTTGATATTTTACAGTCAAGGTTCAATATGTATTTAATTTCAAGTTCTTTCTCTCGATCGCCACCACTCTATGTATGGTATTGCATATGTTAGCTCTAAGCGCATTGGACATACCATAGCATTTGATATTATCCCTGTATATGTTTATTATTTTGTTTTGTTTATTACTTCTGTACATGACTATTGTAATTACTCCCCTTAAGTCACTATGCCCCATCGCCTAGCCAACTCTTCGTTCACCCAGGCGTATATATGATCTGGTAGGTGTTCACCATCTGATTCAATGCCATTAGACTCCCCATTTGACTTTTGTTTTGTTTATTGTTTTGGTATTGGTTTTTATTCCTGTATATGATTACTGTACTTACTCCCCTATGTCACTTTGCTCCATCGTATAGCCCATTCCTCGTTCACTCAGGTTTATAAAGGATCGGTTATGTGTGCACTATCTGATTCAATGCCTATTAGATTCACCATCTAAGCACATCGGACATACCATAGCATTTGTTATTATCCCTGTTTAGTTTATTATTTTGTTTGGTTATTAATCCTGTACATGTTTATTGTATTACTCCCCTAAGTCATTATGTCCCATCGCTTAGTCCACTCTTCGTTCTCCCAGGGGTATAAATGATCTGGTAGGTGTTCAACATCTGATTCAATGCCATTAGACTCCCCATCTGACTCACGTTTTGTTTATCGCTTTGATATTGATTATTATTCCTGTATATGATGATTGTACTTACTCCCTTACGTCACTTTGCTCCATCGTATAGCCCATTCCCCGTTCACTCAGGTTTATGAAGGATCTGTTATGTGTGCATTATCTGATTCAAAGCCTATTAGATTCACCATGTTAGATTCATGTTTTGATTTGTTACCTCTTTTCCCTCAAACTGTAAAGCGCTCTGATATCCTTCGGGATCAAGGTCGCGCTATATAAAACTTTATAAATAAATTGCATCTGTGACAAAGTAGCTAATTTGCAGTATAGCATGATTGTGCACCTCAGCAAAATGCCTAGCCACAGGATACTTTCGGTCAATGTTGCTTATTGCTCTCATGTGCCCCAAAATGCGTTTATGCGGCTGGATCGTAGTACTTCCATTGTATCTTAAATTACAATTGCACGTTAAAACATGCACAGCAGATTCAGTTTTGCAGTTGTATGCACCCTTGATTAGAAAAGGCCTTCATGGAATGGGGTCAAATATTTTTTAGTATTTACCTCAATTTGGCACGCCCTGCGTTTTGAGCATCTGCAAAACCCTTTATTAGGACTTAGCCAGCTGTTTTGGCTTACCACCTCCGGACTACTTTTAACCAGAGCATTTCTCATCCAGTACCCTTTGCGATACGTAATAAGAGGGTTTCTTGGCACTTCTGGACCAAGTACATGGCCCGAGTTAATAATGTCAATGTTTCAAGATTAGGACTCTCAGTGCTTTGTCCTGCTTGCTGTACGGAGTAGTTAATCTGATCCCACTATTTTTATATTTGCTTGCTCTCTAATCAAATACAACTGCATCCCTTTCTTTTTTGTTAATATCTTGTGTGCGTGCTTATAGCTTACTATTGTATCCATTTTTGCTTAATCTAGCTATGATATCATTCTGGCAAATTAGTGCATCGGCATTTATGCTACAAATTCTTTTTTGCACGGAGCATCTCGCTATAGGGTATACTGGCCTTCAAATGCTTGGGGTGAAAGCTTGAAGCGTGCAAAACCGTGTTACCAGTGGTCTCCTTTCTGAATAGTTTTGATTATTACTTGTTGTCTCTAACAAAAACTTCCAAATCTAGAACGTTTAATCTGGTTTTGCTAATTTGCCTCTCAACGTGCAAACTTAAGTTATCATTGATTTCATTCCCGAATCTACAAGCACTCAAACTAGAGCCTCTTCACAAAACAAATAAATCGTCAGTGAACCTTATCCGTATTACAACATGTTCATTCCAAGCAATCTTATGGGCATTATGGAGCACCTGTTCCTCCCCTTAGGTCATATGCAAACATGCATATTTAGGGACGAAACAGGTGCCCATCGCTGTGCCACATAATTGATGAAATAGCTCATTATTACACATTAATTGGTTCTTTCTAAGCACCATTGGATCATAGTTAATAACATCTGTGTATGCTTATACAATGTCGGTAGGCGACCCTGCAAATAATGTCCCACTGCCCGCAAGCTATCTTGATGATAGATGCTGGTGTATAATGTGGTTACATCAAGTGACATAAGAAGGTACTCGTCATCCCAGGGAATATCATAAATAATGAAAAGAAATCACCAGTGTCCTTTACATTTGATGGAAAAATGTTCACGTATTCTTGAAGAAAGTAATCAATGTATTTAGACGTCATATTTAAGAAGTGCTCCGGGGTCCCACGCGTTTGCGGGACAATTCAGTGCTTATTACTTTGATGAGGATTGCCCTGGAAGAGAACTAGGATTACAAGTAAGCAATGTATCCTTTTTGCTCATTTTGGTTGCTTGAAATATTTTTTTATTTCATTCATTGGTGAACGGTTTTTTAAGATAACAATGTGGCAACAGGCACTTGTTACTCATCTGTCTACTGCTGGAAACAAAAGCAGAGCCTCTTAGATGGCCACCACTAGTAATCTGTCTCCCTGCACAGCCTCCTTTCACCCCACCTCAGGTAACATTAGTGTTCGCTGTGATGCTCATAAAGAGAACAACCACTCCCAGTGGCATCACGGTCACACTCCGCGACTCTGGAATGGAAAGGGACCCACTGCATGCTGTGCCTACTCAGTTTGGCCCATTGTCCTACTGCACATGAAAATGAGCCAGACATTTTCTGTACTTGATTATAATGAGCTCCGAACTTCGCTCTAAGGCTGCAGCAGCCTTGAGGGTCCAGCACTATTCTTGCTTTACTATTCCTGACTCCCATCATTTTCATTGCTGTTCACTGTCTCCAACATTGTACTGCTTTCTACCTCTTCTTCACTCTGTCTATCCTGTGACTCTTGTCTCCCACTTTCTAGAACATACTTCTCCTTTCAATCTATCATTCTATTTCTGTCCTCTCCCTCCATCCTTTTCACTACTGCTCACCTACTTCTACTTCCTTGATTTCCTTCAACTCTCATTCTATGCCATTTTCTTTCTCCATCTTCTATTTTGCAGCCTTGTTCTGAGATTTTCTTTTTACACGTCCTGCCACCCATCAGCGATGAGGCTACCTCTGCTGTATGGAACCAGTCAGGCGTGCAGCCAGGGCAGGTGTGTAGTGAGTTGCCCTCTTATTGCCATCTGCATTTGTCTTCCATTTGCCTAGTTAATAGAGACTCTCTTAGGAAGTATCTAGCCTCTCCTGACACACCCTTCATTCAAAGCTCCCCAGTAATCCCGGTTTAGGATGCAGCTACTTTAGTGTACTTTTTGTTTTACTTAAATAACCTCTGCCTCCTCACTTAAATGTTCATTGTGCCATTCAAACCAATGATTTTGTATTAACGTTCAGTATTCATCAGCTTTTCATTATCCTCGAATTTGCATCATTTTGACTGGTTGATTTCCTTTCATTAGTGTCACTAGATGTAAAAAAGAGTTCTATAATTCTCACATGCACATATCAATTTTCAGTTCTTGCCATTATTCCTTTGACTTGTCTGAAAGTTTTCATCTCCTAGAAGTACCAGGTGGTCTGCACCTATATGATAGGTAAATATTTCACTTAGACCCTCCCATACCCGCTGAACAGAAAATTGTTTTTCTTGAAGATATCTTGAGGTATAATTTACAAAAGATGGATGGATAAGTACAATCCATGTGGTACTACTCTCACTTTAGGTTAACCAATGTACCTGGCATTCTAACTCTGGATCAGGCACACTTTATCTGAGAGCTGTGACTCTCCTTCCTGAGCTCTCTGCTGCATAAAGGTCCTCAAAGAAGTTAAATTCCTATAGAAATTCATGTTTTTCCTTAGGTTCCCTGGGACCTGACTTTATCACCTCAGGACTGCTTGTTTGGTCTTGGAGTGATTTTCCAAATGCCACAATCCCCCCCAAGTGTCATACTCTGCAACATTAAAGTCATCACATACCCCAGCTGCATTTCCTCCTGGCCCCCTCCTGTGCTGCATTACCATTGGTGACTTGATGTTAATTATAATCCTTGCTTTGAAATGCATAGGCTTTAAATTTTGCTTTGCAGTGCACGCTTAACTGTCTGGCTGATTTCGCTTTGTCTCGGAGAAAGCCCTGGTGCTAGGGCACACAACAATCTCAACTATAGTGGGGTTTCTTTTGTTAATTTACAGTGTCACCCAATGTCCCACAGGGTATCTCACTGCAATTGGGAGGATGATGAGATGTCCTTTATAGGTGTTTCAGCTCAATAGACTAGCTCTTGTTCCTTTACCTTAGTGAGCATTCTTCATTGACTAGAAAGATGTGCCCAGAAAAATGGAGAGTGCTCCTTTGAAGGTTGCCTGATGTTTATTAGTATGCTGTTAATGCTTTGTACCTTACTACTAAATTTTGTTATTGACGAGATGCAGCAACTGAATACAAAAATGTGTTTCATTTCCAGCTTGTGCAGATCATCATTAATACAACACACTTGGAGATATCCTGCAAGTTCCTTGAGGAATTCATCACTAACATCACCAATGTTCTTCCAGAGACGGTGCATACAACCAGGCTATACGGATTAACCACTTTCAAGGTGAGGTGCCGCTATTCAAGATTATGCTTCTTCGACGCTCTATAGACACTGCTTTTCTCAATGGCTTTATTTGTTTATCTTACTGTACATTTCTTATAGAATCACATTCACTTTCCCTATGCATTCCTATTGCTTCGGCTTCCCTAGACTTGCTTCCATTTACAATTGGCACCTTGTTTTGTTCTTAGGATGCACGCCATGCCGCAGAGGAAGAGATTTACACCAACCTAAATCAGAAAATTGACCAGTTCCTGCAACTGGTGGACTATGACTGGATGGCATTGGAATCTAAGGGCCGAGCTAGTGATTATCTGACGGATCTTATTGCCTTTCTCAACAGCACATTTGCTGTTTTTACACACCTCCCAGTAAGTAGAAGCTCTTTTTTTATGGTATTGTAGACCACACATGAAAACCTCTGCTTTTCTGTTTCTCCTTATCCCTGCCACCTTGTGTTTGCTATTACATGTTTAATTATGCTTTTTGCACAATAGAACAACATAGGTTAAAAGAAGATAAAGTTGCATTTATGTACAATTTTTATAATTCAAATCACAGTTTATAATCCACTTGTGTGTTTTGACGATTGTGAGGATACTAATCCTTCCATAAGCAGTTTAGGAGTTGCCTTACTTAAAGACATTGGGAAGTCGAACAACATTGCATCTCCAACGAGTAGCTGTTCTGCAATGAGACTGTGCTCTGCACAAGGCTATGAGGGAAATGTTGGGCGCAGTTTTCTGACTTGGAGGCTCAATGAAATACATTTTATCAGATCTTTGGATGGGGGAATTAAATTAAGCAGAATTTTGTGTGACCTCTAAGAAAAAGATGTCATCTACTACTTCGCTAAATAATTTTTACATATTAAGTATTCTTGCATAATAGTTGATGGAAACATCTTTGAGGAACTATGTTAACTGGCGCTATATTAGTATTTATATACTCCCTGATACAATAATTTTGAATGATGCTAATCGGAGAGTGTGTGTACTTTGTGCCCAGTTCACAAAGGTGCTCAGTTGACCTTATTTACAAATACAAACTCAGGTTTGTGATTCACAAAATGTGAATTAATACTCACCCATGTAAACATACAAATGTTGGTGTAAAACTGGGCATGAGCAATTCTGCTCACTGGACTTGCTTGGAGGGTTCCCAGACACAGGATGCAAGCTGAACTAGGTGAACCCCAACAAACTTGCAGTTTTGCTGGTATCCACCTCTTAGAGCAGGTACATTCCAACTGTGGATATGGCTGTACATTTATTCTATTTAAGGTATGGATTTAGTCCCTGTCCAGGATGGGAATGGAGAGGGAATGCCCCAAAATTGGAGGTGGTGTTAGTGAAAGTTCTATCACCCTGGGGGCATTATTTCCTCCATGGAAGAATAAAAAGTTACCAAATGCGCTTGTGCTTAATGTATGTGTAATGTACACCTGGTACACTTATGAATGTGTAAGTACTTGCGCACGTGAATATTTCTGGAAAGCTGTGAGAGCTCCAGTTTCCTAGGAGAATTAATGAATTGTTTGAGAATTTCTAAGAAGTCTTAAGTTTCCTCCAAATGTAAGCCAAAGCATAAAGGAGTACATTCGGATGGATACTTTTAATTGCAGATTCCTCACCTTAGAATACTGCAGCACGCAGGAGCACTGCTTGGAAAAATATTGTCCAGGTCCAGTCTGGAGCCTGGGGAGTATTCCAAGTATTTACCCATAAGTGACAGAGCAGGGCAGCATATAAGCACATCCCCTTTGCGTTGACGTTAGTTCTTTTCTTTCTGTGTCTTCCGATACTGATCCAGATCTCCAACCAATTTTGCTTGGGAAGTTCTAAATGATTTCACCAGTGTGATCAGGAACGATGTCCCCACCCAAATCAACAGGTTTCAAGCCATGCTGCGACTGCAGGAAGTAGATGTTGGCCACAGACCGGTACATGGGTTTGTCCTTTGTGTCTGGGATCTACCTATGACTCGGAGTTGTGCGATAAGAGCGTCCTCATGCACCTGAAGGTGATCTGAGACTGGGAGTATGTCACTGAACAGAAGAAGTGACACCCTTAGCTTAAGTCCCACTCCTAATCCGAGTCACAGACTCAACTCCGGTCCCGATCTCGAGGCTGTTCTTGTGGCCATCAATTTAGCACTTGAAGTCTTCCGCTAAGTCCAAGTGTAAGCAAAAGAAAGCGAAGTGGACTTGACCCCCATCCTGCCACTCTGACTGACGCTCGTCTGGATCTTGAAGCACCTGACTTCTCTAGGGCTACTCCTTTGCTTCAGTCTTTACCTTGGTTTCCTCTTTTTAAGTGCACCACTTTCAAAGCATTATGCCTCTGTCATAAGGCACTTTTCCCCGTTTTCCCCTCACTCCAAAAATCTTTTTTTTTGTTTTTCATTCTTTCCAACCAGTCGTACTCTCAGGTTCACAGATTCTTTTTTGATGTGCATTCTTCAATTTAAAAAATGTTGTATAGGTAGTTGTGCTTTTTCTACCATCACTGCCTCCACTGAGAGCTGTCTTCCTATTGTGTTATGTTATCAATCTAACGTATTCAAGTTGTGTAAATTGCTTAAGACGTATTTATTCACTCATTAAGCTGTTCCATTTTCTTTAGAGATGTCTCTTTCTTCTCACGCCAGAACATCCTCCGGTATTTGCGCGCTTTATAAATAAATATCAAATCATATTTATCAGTATCAGAAGGCATAGCAGTTAGTTGCACCACTTTGAGGTCTTTGGCCAGCAAACCAATTTTTCAATTGATTACGAGGCACCCAGAATTTCTCAGGCCATCGTCTGACCCAGCAGCAGCTGGAGGCCTTTTAGGAGGCTATGCTACAAATATTCAGTGCACTTTAGTGTGCTACGAAACCGCAGGGGCCCACAGTTGGGATACCACCAGCGGGTCCATACCCAATGCTCGAGCCCATACCGACATCGACTTCCACTCCAGCCCAAAATCAATGCCAGTCCCTGTTGCATCGGTGCCAATTTCTAATCTCAAACTGACTGATGTCATACTACGAAATTCCAAAAGCAGCAACAGTCCTCTTGCAATCTAACCCTTAACTCATTGCCTCTATCAGTCGTGTACCTATCAGCAGAGGCTCCATTTCCTTTTTGGTTCTGACTCTGATCATCCATTTCACAGACCCTCCAGCTGGGTAGGTTCTGCTTTGGTATCAATTCTAAGGGGAAGATTCTGGAGATTCCTGTCAACCCTCCCCGCTCCGTAGCGTGGCCTCTTTTTGGATGTCTGAATAGCTTCCAAGAAATTATTAAACAACTGTTCACGTTCTACATCTGAGGGCGTGGAAAGGGACAGAAACTGATGTCAGCGCTCAGGGGTGGCGCTTATATGCGGCTCCTCTCCGGTCACTTTTGGGTGGTGTCGAGTCAATTAATTCGTTGATCTGGTTGACTCTCTTGGCTGATCTGGATTTGGTGTCCACAATCACTGTATTAAATGATGGGATGAGATTATTTCTTTTAGGGGATGCATTTTTTTATTTCTGGTTGATGCATTTGGTTCAGTACAACAAAGTGTGTTCCGTTCAATGATGCGGTCATGGATGGGATAATACATTTACCCTTCCTTGTTTTTGGAAGGTGATATGCTGGTTAGAAAGAAGCCCTAAGTTACTGTCAGTAAGCTGTGGAGCAGTGGTGACCAGTCAACTTGATGCCCTGGTTGTATTAGACATGGGTATACCTGCTCCCACTTTCCACTCTCCACCACTCAAACACTCAATAACTACCTTGTCATGGGAAATATCACCTGCTCATCATTCTCCCCAGACAGGAGTTTTCTCTTCTCAGAAAACTCATCACATTTGTCTCTCTTCCACGAAAGGATCCTACCTTCACATACCAACTCAAGGTTAGTTTGTTCTCTGCAACCAGTAGAGCTCAATACAAATCCAACTCTTTACCAAAAATCTTCTTTATGGCCTGTGATCCCCACACCTAGACCCATTCCGCATCAGTTGCCTTCCAACATGATCACTGTGATCTACCAGTCATCACTCTCATGCTGTGCCCAAGCCCCTTGTGCTAAATTTCGATTTAGCTCATTCTGTTTACTCCTCTGTCTCCACTGGAGGCCTCTCCCTTCTGTTCCCCCCCCCTGCAGTTTCGCATTCACTTAATACCCTCTCCTAGCTAAGTGCCCTGAGAGTCTCAAACTCAATTTCACAGATCACCACGCTCCACCTACTTTTGCTTTATCTTTGTTCTACCTTGGGTCTACTGCCAACAATTCTTATTAACGGTGTCCAAAACTCGCAATTCCTTAACAAACAACTATTTGGATTAATGTGTACCATAATGCAGATTCATTATTCTTTTGCTCAGTCCCAATGATGGGACTGAATATTAAATTCCTCCATAGACTTGTCTAGTGACTAAGGACTATGCTCGCCAAAAGATCAGGCTTTTTTTTTTATTTTAAGTGGCATCTCTCGAATTGCGGAGCTTTGCTTCTGGATGCAGGAATGGAGTCTGACATGTCATTCATAGGACGGGGCCTTCTTTCATCAACGAGCCCCAAATATTTGGTCCTGTTGGGGTCCTACAGGATATATGTGAACCTGGGACAACAGTGGAAAGAGGAACATGTTGAATTGGCTTGTTTCCATTGAAATCTTACCTGGTAGATAGTTGATTTCCCGAATAAGAGACGAAAGAAAATAATATACATTTTGTTTTAGTAATGTGTATTCTTTTTCATGCAAGACCATCACTGCTCTCTTTTGAACAGGTTTGCGTGCACAATAATTACTACTCTGTGGTGAGTTGGACAGATCCACGGGGGGGGAGGCTTTTGAAGTACTCTGCTGGTTGCATTATAGTTTAAGAGTGTTTCATGTCCATCTTCAGGCCTAGCCCCCTGCTGTCGTGCAGTTAAACATTTACAATGTTAAAAATAGTTTTAGCCTGTTCGACATCTGGGTATCCAAAGATCCAGAATCGAGGAACTGTTCTGCTTGCTTCTCAAGGGGGCGGGCCCCCAGCATTAGGCTTAGGAGGTTGCGCAGTCGGTCTGTGTGTCTGTGCTTTCGCAATAAGACCAGCTCTAAGGGCTGCAAGAATGCACCAGCATATCTTCTACACATGCTGTGGGGTGAGGAGTTCATGTGTAATTGAACGCCGCTAGCACAGGCCAAGCTGGACCTTATCAGGAGTTTTTATCCAGAGTTGCAAACATTCTCTTAATTGGACTAAACGAGTTTGCCAAACAAGTAATCGCTGCACATTATTGAAAATTAGAAAAGTCAACCAGCCCCAGGGGAGAGTGTGGGGAGAGGGGAGCCCCACATCTTCAGCAGTATGAGAATACTTACTAGGCTATGTTCTGGTGCGCTACTTAGAGGACTGGTTTTATGTAAAACTGTGACCGCTTTTAACAGCGATTTCTTTTCCTGCGTCAGTAGTTTGACAGCTGAACAGTGCACTGTACAAATGTCAAGATATGCGACTTTGTTTGAGCAAGTAGATTAAATGAACATTGGCTAGGATTTGCTAACTGCTTCCATGTTTTTCCATCTAAATTACTGGTTTGATGTCGATTTTTAAAATGCCCACTCTTGCCAGTGAGAGGATCAGGATGCTACTTTGACTTGCTATTGGTCTAGTCCTTAAATGTGTTCGTGGCTATCCATGATATTGTCAACAGTAGGACTCAGAATTTCTGTGATCACTGTTTGCGTTCAGAAATTTCTAGTATAACCGGGCAACATTTAAGATTTCTCTTTTGTCATAGTCCCCACTTAAGATTCAGAACAATTCACTGGTGTGTGGGAGAACTGAGGCTCCATTGCACACCAATTGTGGCACCTTCCTGATGCCCATGGAAAATGTTGCCATTTCTTTCTTCTCTGCTCTTCCCAAGGAGAGATTATAGTACGGGGAACTCCCAGAGACCCTTGACTGCTGGAAGTGCTGCAGAATCGCACTGCAATTACAGAGTGTCCTAGGAGAGTGAGGTTTGTAGGCAAGAGCTGCAGACTTCCATGTAATGGGTGTGAGAAGATGCAATAAGGTAGGTAATCCCTCGACTGGTGAAAGCAGAAGGGATTGCATAGCCTGCAAAGGAGGATCACCACAACAGTGTCCGGGTTCTTTTTCCGTGCTAGGGGCCGAGCAGTGTTGCAATTTGGTGGCGAGACATGTGGGATGGGGCCATTTGTGAAGCAATAGGTACATCTTCCTGCACTCCCCTCTTTTGACTTCGGGAGGGCTTTAAGATGAGACTTTCCATAGGCTGGGGTAGTGTGATTGAGATGCCCCCCAGTGCCTGATCCTGGATTACTTAAGTCTGCTCTCTCCATTCTTTGATTGTTAATAGGCAAAAGGTAGATTTACCCCCCATTCCATTTTCAGAGCAATACTCTCTACTCCTATTGTACCTTGGGGCCCACATGTTACTATTCCCACCGAAGCTGGAGAATATAATCCTGTTTATTGGAGTGGACAGAATGGTTCCTTGCCCCAACTTGGACATGATGTTCTTATCCCAGGTGCATCTGTGGATAACTCTCTGGGATCCTCTCCTTCTTGCAATCCTTCCTCACTGTCCTTGGCTTTATTCAAATCCTGACCAGGTATCCATACCTTTCTATCCAGCGTCTTCCCTATTCTACTTTTGTATTCTCTCAGAAAGCCCAAGACCCTAGAGTGATTTCAGATGAGATGCTTGAACATCAGAGGAGCACACAGAGGGGGCTGTTGCTGTGTCCTGTCTCCCTTGACCATATATTCAAGTACTCTGAATATGTGTATAGGAGCACAGACATCTCTGAAATGCTTGTCATAATTGTGTAGATATGCGACGAGGATATGTGTGATGCCTTTTTAGGCCAAGCCTAGAGTCAGCGTGCATGCGCTGCTCTGCGAGGCATGCTGTTTTGGAGAATGCATTTGAAGCCTCGCCCACTCTCCGCCCATATTTTTCATTGGCTTGTGTCATTGCCCTTCGTAAATGCTGGCTTCTGATTTGTAAATAGGCTTGTTAGTCCCTCCTTAGTACCGCCTTGTATTCATTTGTAACCTCCCATGGCGACTGGACCTTTTACTTCGGTTGTTACACGGTACGTGTTATATAGTCTGTAAGCACTATTTTCTTTAATTAGTTTCTCCTACCGGAGGCACGACATGCACTGCTTCAGCTGGTTTTTAATGATGTTCCATGACATCGCAGCGTGCTGCACGCTTTTAGTGCTGTATTTATTATAACAACAGCGCGGTCCGCTTTAACTATAGCGGCCGCACTTATTCACAATGAAGCTGTACGCACCACTCGCTGGACGGGACGTGTTTTTTAAATGAAATCACAGCGGACGCGCGTCTCCTAGAACTTAATGAATTTTTTGTAGCTGGTATTTACCTTGGTGTTGCTTTAATTTGTAGATTGCCATTGCATATTGCCATGTAAAATCGCGCACGTATGTAATGTTTCCAAATAATAATTTTTCATAGTAGTTTATGTTCCCAGTAGTCTTTAAATTAAAATAAAGTCTGTACACTTGAAGATGTTCAACATGTTTGAGAAGCGATTTCAGATTCTCGCCTTTCCTGCCGACTTGTTTGTCCCTTTTCTGTGTTTACCACCGCACAGCGAGGCTGAAGCTGTGAGCCGTAGAGGTGTAGGCACAACACATGTGTGCTTGAGGTGGATAGTCACTTCTATCTCCACCTTCAGTCTGGCCAGGTCCGGCAACCACGGAGTCGTTTTGCACTGTGCTCATTAATGTATTGTTGAAATGCTTTGCCGTTGATAGGCCTAAGGGGTGGCCCAACGCCATAGTGAGTAATAAAAATGTGGAGTGTAGAAACTGAGCCTTTGACGGCATACAGTGCCCAGATGTCCCCCTTTATTTCCCAGCGCCACAACTCCAGGTTTTACGATGTGTCAGGCACAAGACAAAACTAATCTTGCAGTTTTCTGGTTTTGAACATGAAACATGTTTCCTGATCTGCTATCCTAAAATGTTTCCCGTTTCCCCTGGGAAATATAATTTTCGTTTCAAACTATCTGCCTCTCCTGCTTTCAGTTTAGAATAAATTGGGGGTTCGGTTTGAAAAAGAAAGACCGCTTTAATAATACAAATATTTGCAATGCAATAGGTCACACATTTGTGAGACTTTAAGCTATTAGCATTGTAAATGACAATGCCTTTTATTTATGTCTTAAAAACCAAAACATAAATAAAAGGCATTGTCATTTACAATGCCAATAGATCACACTTGCGTAAATGCGAGACCTATTGCATTGCAAATGCTTGTTTTCTTTTGACATTAAATTGTAGTATCTGGTTTGGTTCCATAAAGTAATGAAATTCTAATTTGAAATCAAAGCGCTCTCTGAAACACCATCAGGAAGTTAAGAAGTTCTTATGATTTAATGAAATTCCTATATTTCTAAACGAGAATCATCGACCGAGGATTCTGATCTTGCTATTTGACCGTTCCAAATACAGTAGGGGGCTCAAAACCTTTGCCAGATCTAATCCAGTATGTTTTAATCTATGTATTGAAAATGACAGACATATAAGCCTCGATTCAAAGGGAGACAACCTCCATATCATTTTTGGGTGGTCTTTTAGAGGTTCTTCAGATTTCTGAGTGTATGTGTGGGGAGGATTCGATTAAAGTCTTGCTTTTGTTTTGAAAGACCAAGTCTGGAACCTGTTATCGGGTGGCACCAGCCTGTCTGAATGGCTGCTGATCCGTTCCCAAACTCCATGTTTCTGTCAGTCCAGATAATTAATTGGAGTAGAATGCAACTACAATTTGTCCTAATTTGGTGAACTTTCCTCTCAATCAATCAATCAATCATAGCATTTGTAGAGCGCACTACATACCCGTGAGTGTCTCAAGGTGCTGGGGGTGGGGGGGGGGGGGATGTGCTGCTACTGCTCGAAGAGCCAGGTCTTGAGGAGTCTTCTGAAGGTCAGCAGGTCTTGGGTCTGTTTTCAACTCAAGGAACTATTACAGGAAGGTATCCCCAAGGAGTAGGTCCTGAAAAAGCAGCGAACGTCTTATGCCGATGTCCTCACATATCGCTGCTGTACACAGATGTTTGGCAATATAGCGATCTTAACTATTCCTTCAAGGCATATTTGCGCAGCAGCTGGTTTAGTGCTTAATTATTGCTCAAGGTATGTGCCAATTTAACTTGGTCTATGTAAAGTTCTTAAGTTGGAGGAAAACAATTATCAAGCATGTACGACCTCTTTCCCCTATCCAGCAATCAACTCCTTACTTCACTGTTATCTTGGGAGTCAATTTACAATCAACCAGAATGCACCCTTGTGCTATGAGTGCGAGTCTTCCTAGGCTCCTTGAATTTACACTGCCATCAGGTGATTAGATCTCTCTGTGGCAAACCATGATTTTCAGAGTTCGTGGTCAGTGGCACGTTGTCTGTTTCCACGGATTTAGTTATCCAGTGTATGGTCCACACAGCAGCTCACCTCCCCATAGCACATCTGATCTTCGACTCTAAGCTATGGAATTAGAGCTTGCTGTTAACTAATTTAAACTAATAGTTAAGAAATCAAACCGTGCTATTGGTGGATCATGTGAGCAGCAGGATTCTTCTCCATACCTGCGCTTTCACATCCTACGGCTTTTCCACCTGGTAGCAACGGCGACTGGCGCTTAAAACATAGAAGTGGCCTCTTTCGATTCTAAAACCGCACTAATGTTGGCACCCAATACAAAATTTGCATAACAAGACTAGATTTGCAAGAGTAAAGCACGGTGTCTACAATCCTACAATCGTGTAAATATCTTGGACTATCTCCATCCCAACTAAGCTTTTCGGACTGCGTAGCTGAGGAACATTATCTGACATCCCTTTAACTTCCTCCTGCGCACTCCAGCCCCGTGGCCGAGATTAATGATTGCTTTAAGTGAAGCAATGAAGCCATTAAAGGATGTTACGACAAATTGTAAAGGCAATAATTGGTTCATTCTGTTGATGGCGATCTTTACTTGATGTAGAAACACAGTGAACGCAGCAGTGCCATATATGGGTCTCCTCTGTTTTGAACAAACCGGAGCTGGATTATGAAAACATAAGAATGTAACACAAACCAATTTTAGCCGAGATGTAACATGAAGCCATGGTAGCCACAAAGTAACATGGAGCCATTCTGGCTACAAAATCGGATCACATTATCAGCGGCCCATTAAGAGCAGACCCTTGCACATCAGTGCTCACTTAAAAACAGCGTGTGCTGTATAGTCCACCTCACTGTTTGGTATGTACTGTTTCTCATTGATTCATTTTCAGGTTTTCACTACTATAGTCCACCTACATTTTCCGTGGCTTAGTATGACCGCCTGCCTTGACTAACCTCCAAAAAGTGTCCCTCTGCATTTTAGAGATTGCACAAACCTCGAATTGAGCAGTGATTGTTTAGATCTGTCTGGATCGCCTGCCTATCAGTTCCTTGATATTCTTTTGCGGAATGGGGAATCCCCCTAGACATTGAGGATTTTTGGGTGGGTGGCCGCTGGAAAAAACATCCTTGTCAACCAAGTAATTATGCAACTTGTAGTCCTTCCATTGACCAAATATTCGTATATTGCACTGCATTAGATAAACCTACTGACGTTTAACAGGTGACACCACTTGTTTGTTACAAATAATTTAGCGTTCCTTTATCCTTGAACAAGAGGAAAATAAGACCCACATATCTCCTGTCACAAAATTGGCTGTTATTATTTTTACAAACAAACTATTAAGGATAGTAAAGATTTTACCCTTCAGCGTCTATGTTGCACCGAAATCACGCAAAAGGGAGTTATTTATGTTATTGAGGCTTTATTGTGCTCAGACCAGAAACAGAAGAGACTCTTCCTGCCAGCCAGCAGAGCTTAACTGAGACAGTGTCCCATGCCAACTATGGAACACAAGGAAGTTCTGATGTAATATCATTCCATAAAGCAAAGTAAAACACATCCCCTTCATTTCCTTAAAAAAAGCAACGATATCCAAGATAAAAAGTAATGTCAAAAGTATAAGCACAACATACCCGTATGTGGGCTAGTAAAATAATGGCAAGTAATGCTAATGAAAGCTGATTAAATCTGATTAAATGTAAGAAGAAAGACTCGTGTATATTTTTCAGTGAATAAAAAACAAAGGTTAAAGGGACGTTATAGTTAAGTGAAAATGTCAGTAAAAACATACTGTTTTAAACTAACAAAACCACTGAAGTTTACCAGTTAGTTATCTCGAATAACATAACTCGTGCCCTAAAGTAACTATAGCGCATGCGCCAGCCATGCACAGTGTTATCAATGTCAATTCAGATGTTCCAGTGATGTTGTCAAAGTCGTCATTTTAGATGTTATCAATGATGCCATAGAACGTGTTATAAGTGATGTTATGTCTGAGGAATTTAGCAGGGCATGGCGAGGTGGCGAGTTACAGCTACTTTAGGGTGCCCCTCGCCACCGCTCATGGATGGCTATATCATGTAACAATATAAAAGGTGTTATTTAGGTTAGTCTGACCTACAGGTATTGCCAGAGGCTCAGAATACCAAAATAATAGTAGCTGGGCGTATTGACTTTATCATGGGGTCATCACATCAACATATATAGGCTTTGTCAAAACGTCTCCAATAACAATAGTCTAATGTATATTTCATAAATTCACACATTACAATGTTTAATAATAGTGATTGTCATTAAATATTTTCAATAAAGTCTTTTTATTTCATTTTTTACGTGTTTGAGTCCCTTTTTAACATTTTTCAGGGTACAAAGTGTAGCCAACCACTAGCGGGCCTTGCACTCCATCTGATGCGCATACAGCTGCAGCTCGGAGTGCTTTAAAAAATATGGTAAGCTCTCCTGGGGTAAATTAACCCCCCATGAACACACAACATTAAAAAAATGTTTGGTGGTGGCACTGCCCCGTCTATGGGCATCACCAGCAAGAAAATATATAATTTAAGAAAGCCCTTGGGCATTAGTGCCGAATCACTGAATAAATGAGCGTCTCCTGCCGCTCATGTATTATTCATTCTTTAATTTTGAAAAACATAATGTGGGTGCCCATCTGGGGCACCCACGGAATGGCAACTTGCGGGGTGCTGGGGGTGAGGCAATGCCCCCGTGGCCCTTGCCGAATCACCAGCCACGAATGTGGCGGGATCCAGGTTTTCTTTTTTTTTTTTAAGTAGGTCCCCAGCCGAGGCACCCACCACTATCACCATTGTTGGGTGTTGCGGGGGGTTTAGGGGACCCGGCCAAAAATGTTTTAACTTGATGCCACAAAAACTCAGGAAGTTGGGGGGGGGGAGGGGGTTGCCCTCCCAATGTCATATAAAGCAGCCCCGGGAATGGGGTCCCCGGGGCCTCCAAGAGGAGTTCTACGCCTCCCTCCCCTAAAAATAAAGCGCCATCCCCCTGGGCCCAGGCTCACCATTGGGGGGCTAAAGTTCAAAGCAGACGGGAGACTTTTTTTTTTCCTGGCACCAATAGTAAAAAACGTACATTTTTGGCCCCAGGGGCGTTTCTCTGGCATCTCCTGACCCTGCCCCATATTTTTTGATGGAACAGGAGACTAAGTCTCAGAGTCTTAAAATGGCTGCTGCCACATTTTGTTGATCTGGTGGCAGCCAATTAGATCAACTCTTTTGATCTGTTAGATCCGTGAATCTTCTGCTGCGGGATATATATACAATTATTTTCAAACCTTAATTTCTCAAAAACTAAAGAATGCATCTACACCTAGCTTTCTGCCAAATTTGGTGTAATTCCATTAAGCCGTTTTCGCTGTGGATGCGTCTTAATTTTTCCTATGGGAAGTGAATGTGGAAAACATGTTTTGAGACCCTCCCTTTTTCTTGGCCTCCGCTTAATGGATAAACCATGAAACTTTCCAGGAAGAAAGGGAGGATGAGACCTTTTTTTTGTTTTAAAGTTTCTGTGAAGATTTGCCAAACTGATGAACACTGTGTGTGGACTGAGGTCTTTTGATTATTACTGTTTCACACAATCACGTGTTGCACAGCACTTACAGTTCTTCCTTTACCTATGTACAGCATTAGAGTACATGTAATCTCACAGTGAATACTGTATAACTTTCTAAGATGGCGCTGATGTATTTTACAACAATATGTCTTGATTACTGATTGTTTGACATTACATATCTGAAAGAGACACGTTAGTGACAGATTCCTTACCTTAGAATATCCCCAGGCGTCAGGCTGGATCCGGAAAGTTTTTGCGTAGCAGTACCCTTGCGCGTCGGTAGGCGGCGTCGTGCGGCTCCGCGTCCGTTGTCGGCGTCGTGATCGCCGGGATGACGTCGCGGGCAGTACTTAGATGCCGCCCCTGCGCGCTGACGTCAGTTCTTCTTTTTCCGCGCCAGTAAGCGCAGATCCGGGAAGAGCAGTGCCCTAGTCATTTTTTGACTACTTTTTTGGTGATTTTTTCACTGTCTTTTCTTCGAGTCATCTAGGCTCCGAGGTGTCGGTAGGGATGCCCGGCTTCAAGCCATGCGACGCCTGTGGTCGAATGATGTCGATCACAGACCCGCACTTAGAGTGTCTCTACTGTCTCGGCCGCGACCACGACACAAAGTCGTGTTCCGACTGCCGGGCCTTGCACCCGAAGGCTTTGCGAGAGCGGTCTCGAAAGCTGCTCAACCGGCAGTCGGCTCCACGCCGCACCAAGCCCCGGTCACGGGAGAGGTCGAGGGGCCAGTCGCGGAGTCCTCGCCCGTCATCGGAGTCCAAGTCTTCGCACTCTTCGGGTAAGTCGAAGCACAAAAAGTCTAAGAAGCACCATCGCTCTAAGACTTCGCCTCGCCGGTCTCGCGACTCGGCTGAGGCCCCTGTCGGCACCGTCCCCGCGGCTCCGGATGTGCCTGTGGCGCCGCCCCCGCATTACCCGTCCTTCCCGAGTTCGGGGGTGACTCCGGCCGAGATACAGGAATTCCTGTCGGCCATGGCCCGCCTCTTCGGGCCTCAAGGCCCCTCCGGTGCGCCTTCGGGCCCCGGGGGCCCTGTTCCGGTTGCCCCGGCACCGCCGACGACTCCGGTCCCAGCGTCGCCTGTATCACCAGCTTCGCTCCCGGCCCCGGCTTCGGCCCCGGCCTCGAACCCGGCTCCAGTGATACCGCAACCTCCATCGACGCCGGTTGACCTAACTACGCCTCCGCCGATGTCCCCGGTGCCATTCCTGACGCCGCCTGGGGCTCCGGGCGGCGTCGTTCCCCCGTCCTCTCCGGATCCTGACGCGGCGTCGGACCGACGTCGCCCGACGCTGGCTCCGGCCCCACTGAGACCTTGGGTCCCTGACGTCCCCCCTCCTCCTTATTTTCTATCGGAGGAGGACCAGGAGGGCTGGGAGGGGTCGGAAGACCCTCTCACACAGCAGTGTGAGTATGATGAGGACTGGGCAGAGGAACTTGGAGATGCCAGTGGTCTGGACACTTCTCCTGACACTGGCATGCTGTCTCCTCCTTCCGTGGCTACGGAGGAGGGAGCAAATTTCGCAACGGTGTTGCGTAGAGCAGCTGGAGCCTTACACCTCCAATTGCCTACAGTGGCTGTCAGGACTAACCTCCTGACGGAAGTGCTTCAGCCGGCAGTTACCTCCTCGGAGCCATTGCTGCCGTTCAATGACGCACTGTCTGACGTTCTTTTGGGCACCTGGTCCAAGCCCGCCACAGGGGCTCCTGTGGATAGGAACGTGGCCCGACGTCATCGCCCTGCTCCGGGCGACCCCATGTTTCTCTCTCAACATCCCACCCCCGAGAGCTTGGTTGTCCAAGCCTCTGCCTCCCAAACCGCCTTCCCTACCGCCCCTCCGGATAGGGAATCCAAACGCCTGGACCAATTTGGGAAGAAGGCTTTTTCTTCCTCCAGTGCTGGCTTGCGGTCAGTCAACACCGCTTGCCTTTTGGGCCGATATTCCCACTCTCTGTGGGATTCGGTGGCGCTCGTTTTGCCCCAATGTCCTGAGGAGGTCCAGACACTGCTTTCCCGCGCCATTGCGGAAGGAAGGGATGCGGCAAAGTACACCATCCGTTGTGGCCTTGATACCGCCAACTCGCTGGGCAGATCGCTTGCAACGACGGTGGCGCTGCGGCGCCACGCCTGGCTGAGGACAACTGGTTTCTCGGGTGATGTCCAGAATACACTCATGGACATGCCCTTTGATGGAGTCGGTCTTTTGGTTCCAAAGCAGACCATGCGCTGGAGCGCTTTAAGGACTCACGGGCTACTGCCAAGTCCCTGGGCCTTTCTGCTGTGCACCCTCCGCTAACCTCTGCTTTTCGCCCCTTTCGTGGCCACGGAAGGGGCGCCCAGTCACGTCCGCTGCCCAGCCACCGGCCCGCGCAGCAAGCGTCTTCGCGTGGCCGAGGACGTGGCTTCCGCCGTGGCGGATCGGGCAACCAGCGTGCGGGTCAGGCCACTAACCCCGCCCCGTCCGCGGCCTCCAAGCCCTCCTAGTCCTTCTTTTCAGGTGCACAGCACGCCAGTAGGGGGCAGGGTCCGCCATCACCTTCACCACTGGCGTGCCATCACCTCGGACAGGTGGGTCTTGGACATTGTCCGAAGGGGCTACTCCCTCCCCTTCGAGACCACCCCCCCCAGCCATGCCACCTCAATTCCACTGCATGTCAGGGGATCACTTGGTGCTTCTGCAGAAGGAAGTCAGGGCCCTCTTGGCCAAGAGGGCCATCGAGCATGTTCCGACCCCAGAAGTAGGACGTGGTTGCTACTCCCACTACTTCCTGGTGCCCAAAAAGGACAAGGAGGACATGCGTCCTCTCTTGGACCTCCGGAACGTCAATCGCTTCCTCCGTAAGGAGAAGTTCAAGATGCTCACCTTAGCTCAGGTCTTGACTGCCCTTGACCCTGGAGACTGGATGGTAGCGTTGGACTTGCAGGACGCTTATTTCCACATCCCCGTCCTGCCGGCCCACCGGCGTTACCTGCGGTTCATGGTGGGCCTCGAGCATTTTCAATTCACCGTGCTCCCCTTTGGCCTCACAAGTGCCCCTCGGGTGTTCACGAAAGTGATGGCGGTGGTCGCAGCTCATCTGCGCCGGGCAGGGGTTCCAGTCTTCCCCTACCTCGACGACTGGCTGCTGAAGGCGGGCTCGTCCCAGGCAGTCGTCTCCCACCTCCAGACTACGGCCGAACTCCTGCACTCGCTGGGGTTCTCCATCAATGTGCCGAAGTCGCACCTGATTCTTTTTCCACAGCTCCTTTTCATCGGAGCAGTTCTGGACACGACGCAGTTTCAGGCCTATCCTCCCGAACGGCGAGTCCGGGATATTCAGGCTATGATTTCGATCTTTCAGCCTCTATCCTGGGTTTCGGTACGGATGACCCTGAGGCTGCTGGGCCTTATGGCCTCCTGCATCCTGCTGGTCGATCATGCCAAATGGCATATGCGGGCTCTGCAGTGGGACCTGAAGTTCCAGTGGGCGCAGCACCAGGGCAACCTGTCCGATCACGTCCAGATCTCGGAGGGGACTGCAAAACAGTTGCAGTGGTGGCTCTCGAACCGGCAATGGGTCATGGGCAGATCCCTCTCCCTTCCCCAGCCAGAGCACACAGTCGTGACGGACGCGTCCCTTCTGGGATGGGGCGGTCACATGGGAGAGGCGGAGATCAGAGGCCTCTGGTCTCCGGCGGAGTCCCGGCTCCATATCAACCTTCTGGAGCTCCGGGCGATCCGACTTGCACTCAAGGCATTCCTCCACTCTGTCAAAGGGAAGGTAGTGCAGGTGTTCACCGACAACACCACCGCCATGTGGTACTGCAACAAACAAGGCGGGTGGGGTCGTGGACCCTATGTCAGGAGGCTCTGCGCCTCTGGACATGGCTGGAACATCAGGGCATATTCTTGATGGTTCAACACCTGGCAGGTTCCCTGAACGCCAGGGCGGACGAACTCAGCCGCAGGTGCATGATGGATCACGAATGGCGTCTTCACTCGGAAGTGGCGCAAGGACTCTTTCTACAGTGGGGCGAGCCTTGGTTAGATCTATTCGCCACCGAAGAGAACGCGCAATGTCATCAGTTCTGCGCGTTGGAATTTCCAAGGCTGCACTCGCTCGGCGACGCTTTTCGTCGCGAGTGGAGTTGCGGTCTGTTGTAGGCTTTTCCGCCTATACCACTTCTACCCAGAGTGTTGAAGAAGATTCGGCGCGACCGGGCCCAAGTCATCCTTGTGGCTCCGGAGGGCTCGAAGAGTTTGGTATCCCGAGCTACTCCGTATGAGCGTCGATCCCCCGATCCGTCTGCCTCTTCGGGAGGATCATCTGTCGCAGCAGCAGGGGACGGTCCTCCACCCGAACCTGTCCATTCTCCACCTGCTTGTGTGGAGATTGAGCGGCGGCAGTTGATTCCTTTCGACTTGCCTCCCGAAGTTTGTGATGTGATTCTGGCAGCCAGGCGTCCCTCCACTAAGGTGGTATACGCCTGCAGGTGGAACAAGTTTGTGGCATGGTGCACAGCAAAGGCTGTGAATCCCCTCTCTGCCCCTCTTTCTGAGGTTCTTCTGTTCCTTCTTTCTCTGGCCCAACAGGGTTCTGCCCTGGGTACCATCAAGGGCTATCTTTGTGCCATTTCGGCCTTCCTCAGGCTTCCTGATCAGCCCTCCCTTTTCAAGTCCCCTGTTAACAGGTTTCTAAAAGGCATTACACACCTCTTCCCTCCTGTTCCGTTTGTCATGCCTCAGTGGGACTTAAACTTGGTTCTTACCTTTTTAATGTGCGCTCCCTTTGAGCCTCTACATAACTGTCCTCTTCGTCTTCTGACTCTGAAGACAGCCTTTCTGGTGGCCATCACCTCCGCTCGGCGGGTGAGTGAGCTCCAGGCTCTATCATGCAAACCTCCCTTTCTGTCTGTCCATCCAGACAAGGTTGTTCTTAGGACGTGTCCGTCCGTCTTGCCAAAGGTGGTTACTGCCTTCCACATTGGGCAGACCATCACTTTGCCACCTTCTTTCCGCCTCCGCATCCTTCCAGAGAGGAAGAGAGGCTCCACCGTCTGGACCCAAAACGTGCGCTTTCTTTTTATATCAACCGCACACAACACTTCCGGGTGGATGACCAGCTCTTTGTTGGCTACATGGGCGCCAAAAAAGGTCGGGCGGTGTACAAGAGAACCATCTCCCGCTGGGTCACCTTGTGTATCAAAACCTGCTATTCTTTGGCTAAGAAGGAGCCTCCTGTTGGGCTGCGTGCCCATTCCACCAGGGCAACGGCTGCTACCACGGCTTTAGGCGGCGGTGTTCCGCTGCAGGATATATGTCAGGCAGCTACGTGGGCCTCGCTGCACACGTTTACCAAGCATTACTGCCTTGACAGCCAGGTCCGGAGGGACGGCTTCTTTGGCCGTTCTGTCCTCCGGGACTTCCTTGTCTGATCTTTGTTCGCAGACCCACCACCGGGGTTGGTTTTGCTGGGGTATCTATTCTAAGGTAAGGAATCTGTCACTAACGTGTCTCTTTCAGATGCACAAGTTACTAACTTGTGTAACGATATATCTGTAAGAGAGATGTAGTTAGTGACAGATTCCTTACCGCCCCACCCATCCTCCCCGTTCTGCGAACTGATTTCTAGGGTTAAGGACATCCCTTTCAGGGCCCTAGTATTTTTCAGACACCTATGTCAGCTTCTTGCATGGCTCTGCGTTCCTGGCGCGGAAAGTCGTGTACAGAACTGACGTCAGAGGGCAGGGGCGGCGTCGAAGTACTGCCCGCGACGTCATCCCGGCGATCACGACGCCGACGACGGACGCGGAGCCGCACGACGCCGCCTACCGACGCGCAAGGGTACTGCTACGCAAAAACTTTCCGGATCCAGCCTGACGCCTGCGGATATTCTAAGGTAAGGAATCTGTCACTAACTACTGTCTCTTACAGATATATCGTTACACAAGTTAGTAACTTGTGCTTTTATGTCACACAATCACATGTGGCACACCTTTTATAGTTCTTCCTTAACCTATGTACAGCATCAGAAAACATTTAATCTCACAGTGAATACTGTGGCTGGTGTAGCTTTCTAAGATGGCACCAATGCTTGGGTGTTACTGTTTGACATGCATGAGCACTACTGAGTGTGGACTATGGTCCTTTGAAATTAGTTTTTATCACATTATCACTTTAAATAATTTTATGTTCCATAATATCTACAACAGTTTATATATCTGGGTAAAGTACCACAGAATGCATGTAGTCTTTCAGCTTATGTTTTGGCTGGTTAGACTTTCTGAGATGGCGCTGATGTGAATGTTTAACATCTGTGGTCCTTTGTTTATTTTCATGACATTATTTGTGTTTATATGTCCTTCTTTATTTACGAGAGTTTGACTCGTGATCAAGAGAACATCTGTTCTTTAAATGCGTTGAGTATAACTTTGTTTTAACCTTTCTTTTTTTCATTGAATTTCTAAAGTTTTTTTTTGTAAACAAAAACAAAACTTTTTATTACACCCAACTATAATGATACCTTAACCTTGTTTTTTTAGTGAATTTTTGAGAAAAAAATTATTAAATTATTTTTCAGTTTATCTGTGGTAGAATAACTGAATATTATATCCTGTGAGTTGACATTATTTTGAAAGGGAATGCCTTTTGTATTGTAATATTAACAGGAAAGGGTGCACAGTTTGCAAAATGTTTCTAAAAATTGTCTGAGTATACCACAGAGTAATACAACAATATTTGTGTTGAGATTGTCAATCTCCTCAGTTCTTCTAACTCTCATACTGCGACATCATCTCAGAAAGTTTTTATTTTTTTTAATTTTATTTTTTAAGTTTCAAAGACCTTTATTGTCGCCGTCTTGGTTGACTACACAGCATGATGCCTACATCCCAATGGGCCGGCATTGCGTGGCAGTGTGCATACTCAAGGCAGTAGAGGCGGGAGGGGCAATACACAGCAAGCCGCCTACAACCACATCGGGCCGGCCGCGTCAGTTGGGCGATTATCACGAGTGACCACAGCTAAAGGTCTCGAACATTTTATGCATTAGAGTAACAAAAACAGGTAACATAACAGTAATGCCACAAGTCACCAAGAGTGAGTAGGTAAAGAGTCCCTCATTCATGAATTCCTGCCCCTTATTTTCATGTGTGTAAGATATGTTCCAGTCCCCATTGCTACATTGCAGATGCCCTATCCAGTCTCTTTTGATAACTCCCAGTCCTCATTGTTTCTCCCCTCCCTGTGTAATATTCCCAGCCGCACGGGGTTCCAGTAGTAATTCAGTGGTTGTCGTGGTCTAGTAGGTAACCCTGAAAAGGAGCCCAGATGTCGCGTGGGCGAGAGGAGAGTGGTAGCAGTTCAGCATAGAGATTGAGCTGCTCTTGACAGTATATAAGGGCATGGATCCAGTCCTTAAATTTAGGAGCCCGTCCCCTGCCCCACCTACAAGCGATTTGTCGCTTGGCCAGAAGCAGGGCTAGTGAAGCATAGCGCCGTATGTTAGCGGGCAGCGGTTGGGTGTACCCTAATAGGGCGGTGAGAGGTTCTGCCGGTACGTGTGTTCCCACCATTTGGTCTAAAGCAGCCATTACCCCCCCCCAGTAGCGGCGGATAGGCGTACAGTCCCAAGCCAAGTGTTTGAAATCCGCTCCTGGCTCCCCACAGCGATCACATTGATCGTTATCGCGCAAGTGCAGACGGTGTAGGCGCGCAGGTGTAAAATATAACCAGTGGATGTATTTGTAGTGTATGATGCGTAGCCTACTGCTGGCTGTGACCTCCCCTGTTTGGCGACAGCAGAAGGACCATTGCTCTTCCGTGAGGGGGTGTCCCAACTCTCCCTCCCATTTGATCTTGGCTGGTGGGGGGTCCCACTCGCATTCATTTTGAGTGGTGCGATACAGAAGTGACACCACATGAGTAGGGGTGGTTTGTTGTAAAAGAGCATGAAGGGGGGGCATGATGGGAGGTTCCTGTGGGAAGCATGAGGTGAGGGTCCGTATATCTTGCTTAAGCCTGACGTAATAGAATCGCTCCAAAGGGGTGGGAGAGTAGGCTCCAAAGAATTCCTCGCTAGAGCGGAATGTCCCGTTCCTATAGAGTTGTCCCCAGGTGAGATTAGACAGTTTACGAAGTAACCGGCGGCAGCCCCCCTCTCGTGTCTCCGGGATGTCAAGTCTCCCTTGTAGGGGTAGTAGAGGGGAGTACAGTAGAGGACATCGGGTTCTTCGGGCTAGGTCTTTCCAAGCGCTAGTAGTGCATTGTACAGTGGTGGAGGTAAGATGTCTAGGGACCGCGGGGGTGCTCAAGTATGCGGAACATGGTGTGGGGGTCATGTGGCCATCCTCTATTGCTAGATGAGGCATATATGGGGGAGGATGCATCCAGTAGGCTGCAAAGTGAGCCTGGGCACATGTGAAATAGAGTTCCAAATCGGGTATCTCGAATCCTCCGTCCGCGAAGGGTCGCGTAAGGACATCCCAGCTTAATCTGGCTTGATTCCCGCCCCATACCAGTGGAATCATTTGGGTTTTGAGCCCCTGAAAGAAATGGCGGCTATGAGCGTAAGGTATATTCGTAAATAGGTAGAGCACTTTAGGAAGTATAACCATTTTGATCAGTGAGGCTCTTCCAGCCATGGAGAGGGGTAGCGCTATCCATCGTGTAACCTTGTCAGTGAGGAGATCAAGCGTCCGTCCATAGTTAGACCGCATCAGTACAGCTCGGTCCCTGGAGATGTCGATGCCGAGGTATGTAAGTGTGTCTTCACACCACTTGAGTGGCTAATCCGGGACAAACCACGTGGTGGCATCTGTAAGAGGGTATACCTGGGATTTCCCCCAATTGATGTTGATCCCTGAGAGGTGGCCAAACCGGATGAGGAGTCTAAGGATGGGGTTCAGACTTTCATCTGGGTTGCGCAGGTACAGCGTAAGATCATCAGCGTATAAAGAGATCAAGATTTGGCGTTCAGGGTAGATCAGCGCATGGTCCCGGTAATGTTGTCTGATTTTGGCCGCCAGGGGCTCGATTGCTATTGCAAATAGTAGGGGTGAGAGGGGGCATCCTTGACGGGTGCCCCTAGCTATTTTGAAGGGAGAGGATTGGACCCCGTTGACCATAACACGTGCCTGCAATC
Organism: Calotriton arnoldi; assembly: GCA_963921515.1. Lineage (NCBI taxonomy): Eukaryota > Metazoa > Chordata > Amphibia > Caudata > Salamandridae > Calotriton > Calotriton arnoldi. The sequence goes on along the minus strand of CAWUFW010005387.1, from coordinate 1,033,446 downwards.
CCGTGTACAGCAAGTCTATCCATGCCAGGAAGGGGGCCGGGAACCCCATGCGCTGTAAGACGAAAGCCAGATAATCCCACTCTAGTGAATCGAACGCCTTAGTGGCGTCAAGGAATATGGCAGCGGCGTTCGTGTCAGGATCGATGTCCTGCAGAACTGCGAACAGAGTACGCAGATTGTGGGACGTGCCTCTATTGGGTACAAAACCCGATTGATCTGGGAGTACAAGGGCGGTCATGAGAGGGCTGATGCGGTTAGCAATCAATTTCGCCAGTATTTTGGCATCGACGTTAATCAATGAGAGGGGCCGGTATGAGTCACATTGTAGTGCCGGTTTGCCTGGTTTGGGCAAGGAGACTATGCGCGCCTCCCGCATGGTGGGGGGTAATATGCCTGTTTCACGCGCCTCTTCAAAGACTTGTCGCAGTACCGGGATAAGTAAATGGCAGAATGTTTTATAGAACTCAGCCGGGAGGCCGTCTGGCCCCGGGGCCTTGCCGGATTGGAGTTCATGATGGCGGAGATGATCTCCTCATCTTCATGATGTGCTAAGAGCGCTTCCCGCTGGCCGTCGCCCAACCATGCTATAGCAGTGTCCTCAAAGAATGGGGTGAAGTCTATCGGGTGAGTTCTGTGCGTTTTATATAGGGCTTTATAAAAACTGCGAAATGTTCCCACTATCTCCAAGGTATTTCTATGCAGCTGACCATACTCCTCTTCAATTTCAAGGACCGTATTAGAGAAGCGGGAGGGGCGAATCAGCGAGGCAAGCGCCTTCCCCGGCCGCTCGCCCTCTCCATACCGGCGCGCCTGGTGGTATTTCCCCCGAAATTTGCATTCACTCTCAGCTGTTTTCTGGTATTCAGTAATTAAGGTTCTCAATTGAGCCTGTAGTTCTGGAGTGGGGGCGGTGTGCATCATAGTTTCCGTACTCTTTAGCTCTGTCTCCAGTTTGCGGAGCGTAGAGCGGATGTCCCTAAGAATCCCTCCGCTTTTTGCGATGCAGCTCCCACGAATGGTGACTTTGAACGCCTCCCATATTGTGGAGTATTGCTCGACTGTGTTTTCATTTTGTGGAAAGAAGTCAGTTATGTCTTGCTCTAGCTCCCGTTTAAACACCGGGTCCAGCAGGTTCTGTGGGTTTAAGCGCCAGGACATAAAGGGTGAGTTGTTATGGGGGGAGCGAGGGTGAGAAGCGCTGGGGAGTGGTCTGAGTAAGTGCGGGGAAGGTAGGAAGCGTGGGTCAGCCAAGGGGCGAGACCCCTGGAGAGGAGCCAACCATCGATTCTGGACCAGGAGGCGCGTGCAGTGGTATAGCATGACCCCTCCCGAATCTGCGGGTGTAAATGTCGCCAGGCATCGATCAACTCGTTATCCTCGACTATCGCTTTGAGTGCGTAATGTGCATTGGAGTAGTGATGTGGTTGAGGAAGTGAGCGGTCTAGTGCGGGGTCTAGAGTGACATTGAAGTCCCCGCCCCATATGATGTGCGTGGACCCGGCATCTATGATCTTCCCCCAGAGTACCCGAAAGAAATCAGGGTCATCTGTGTTTGGCCCGTAGCAAGAGACAAAAGTGATAGACTGAGCTTCTAGTCGGCCCCAGAAAATGTTGTAGCGGCCCTGCGGGTCTTCGTAGGACCCTATGGGGGTGTATGGTAGAGAGCGTTTCACCAGTATCGCCGTTCCCCGTGCATAAGAGGAGTATGAGGAAAAACGTGTGTAATCTGCCCACCGAGATGCAAACGTGGTGGGGGCATGAGGACTAAAGTGCATTTCTTGTTGCATAGCACAGTGAATGTGATGTCGATCCAGATATGAGAGGATGTGTCTTCTCTTGCGGGGGTCACCCAGTCCGCGCACGTTCGAAGTTAGGAAGTTATATGTGGGGGGTCTGTGTCGGTCTGTCATGGTGGTAGCACTGTGTGTAACGTTAGGGGCGTACATATCTTGTGGTGTAACATTATACTGTGGACATATTCGAGAGCATCATAGCGTTGATATGTGGCATGCGAGAATTTCCTGCTCCATCCAGCAACTGTGCGGGATCCCCCCCTCCCACATCAGCAGCCCAATCCTGCCGTGGTTTATCCCCCTCCCCCCCTCCCCATTGTCCCTCCCCGTGCGCCAGGTTCCCAACTGGGGAAGATGGCCTAACCTGTAACATAAGAGCAAAGTACAACATTTAGGGTTCACCTGTCGGGTGGTTGGCTTAGAGGGCGACCAGAGTCTCCTCGCTGAGCGAGGGTGCTCGGACGGTATTATAGACGTCCATCTCAGTATGTTAATCATCTCGGTCTTCCGTGGCGAGGGGTCCTGTCAGCGAATCAGTGCTGAGCATGTGTGGCGTTTCGAGGGTTGACACTCCGGCCCAGCCCGTCGAGTGGGGATGCTTGTCGAAGGCTGAGTAAAAGTTCATAGTTCGTGACAGCCTCACTTCGTTACCGTGCAGGGCCCGGAAGTCAACAATGCTAACGTGCCCCCCTACGTTTTTGTTTGTGCCTTGTTAGGTTTCAAGTCTCTGCGACTCCTTGAGTTCTGTTTTACAGAACACGTCCGCGCCGCCTCCTGGTTCTTAGTTTACATGGCAAAGGTGGCGTTGCAGGAGATTATTCAATGTCAGAGATGTTGCCTGTAGCCACCGGTCGATGTGTCGGAGAGGAGGGGTTCGAGGGCTGTTTGGGTAAAGTCTTAAGGAAGTCCAGGACGTGTTGCGGATTAGTAAAGAAATGCTGCTTCCCTTGGTGCGTGATTTTGAGTCGAGCCGGAAAGAGCATAGCATAGGGGAGGTTGAGCTGTTGTAGTTTTTTCTTCACCTGGAGGAATTTCCGCCTTTGCTCCTGTATGGCCAAGGTGAAGTCAGGGTAGATTGATATTTCTGTCCCTTCATGTCGGAGTTGCCCATGCTCCCTGGAGAGGCGGAGAACCGTATCTCGGTCCCGGTAATTGAGCATTCTCGCAATGATCGGGCGAGGGGGGGCTCCAGGGGCGGGCCGGGCCGCCAGCGACCGATGTGCCCTCTCCACAACCAGTACCGGCGAGAAGGCCTCTCTGTCAAACAATGTTATAAGGAGGCGCTCCACGTATTCCTCCATCCTGCCGGTGGCTGTTGGCTCCGGTATTCCTAGGATGCGTAGATTATTCCGCCGTGAGCGTGATTCTAAATCTTCGTTCTTGGCCGCTATTACCTTGAGGACCTTTTCCATTTCGAGCGTGCGATGAGCCGTGTTAGTGGAGGTGTCTTCTAAATCGGAAATGCGCCGCTCCGCTTCCGTCAAGCGATCTTCATGTTTCTCAACTCTGTGAGTGAGTCCGTCCAGCCTGGCGTTCATGGTGTCCATTTTCGATTCAATTGATGTCAGGCTAGACTGCATCATCAGTAAGAGTTCTTTTAGATCCGCTGTAGAGGTAGTCGGGGCGTCCGGTAGATCCTCCTCAGGCTCCGCCTGGAAACGGGCTGATTTGCGCGTGTCGAAGTTCAATTTCGGTTGGCGTCCGTCTAGTTTCCCCATATTGATGGATTGGCGAGGTCGATGGGGTGGTGAAAGGCCTCGGTGGCCCCACCCGGAGCCCACAGTGCCCACGACCAGCGCCCGGCGGCCTCAGGGAATGGAGGGACGTGATGGTGGTCTATTAATTTGTTAGCGCCAAGAACACTTTAACAGTGTGGGCCCTCCTCCCGTTCAACGGGATCTCCCATTCCTGACACGAGCGTGTGCTGCGGTGTTCCACCCTTCAGGCGCGCTCCAGATAGAGTTGAGTTCCGAGGGGCGGCAGGCGTTGCCCCCCGCCGTCCCCCCTCCACCCCTACCTCGCCAGGCGGGATGGGATGGCGTCTTCTGCCCAGGGTTCCAGGCAATCCTATGCAGGCGGAGGCAGGAGTCTTCACGAGGACAGCCCCACCGTGGATCCCGGGTTGTGACTCGTCGTGAGTAGTCTGTGGGGGAGCCGGTCTCGTGTGTCCCAGTCCCCAGGCCCCGATGGCAGTAACTGCAGACGACCGGTGACTGCGCCGCGGAGCTCGCCGAAGGCCCACCCGCGGCCACAGCGGGGCAAAGTCCCCGGCCGGTCGAGGAAAGTAGGGGAGCGGTGCAGGCCGGCGGGAGCACAGCAGCGGGTGTATCACCCCCGTCAGGTTTACCCCCAAGGGTGCGTTCCTCAAGGCCCGACTCCCACCGCAGCGCAGTCGCGGTGTATCTCAGCCCCCAGTGGGCACAGGCGATGTAGGGCACAATGACCCGGTGTCTGGTCGAGTCGCAGCGGGCCCTGCCAGCCGGTCAGCAGGTCAGTGGGAAGCTAGCTGTTGTGGCGGCATCCGCGCAGTGGGTGTTTGGCAGTCAGGCGGGCCCCGCGCAATCCCCGGGGGCAGCGCTTCACTCACCAGCCAGTCCAGGCGACAGGATGCGGGCGTTTCTGCCAGCTAGGGAGCCCGGGATGGCACCGGGGGTCGCGTCGTCCGCCCCTCGATCCTCGCTGCTGCGGCGCCCCGGTGGCCCAGCCTCTCCCTCCTCATGGGCCGCTCCACAGGGCCCGCATGGTCTCGGCGTCCCCAACTCGGGGGAAATCTGCGGACCGGCGGGGGATCGGCCTCCCGGCCGCCAGCCGCCCGTCCCGCGCCAGGCAGCCCCACCTCTCCGGCGTTATCGGTGGTGTCCCTGCTACCAGGAGCTCACTCTGGGCACAGCAGTGCCGTCTCGCCCGGGTGGCGCCATTTTGCTGAGTCCGGGCATGGGAGTCAAATCGCTGTGTGAGTGTCCTCCAGGCGTCCCGTCAGTCCCCAGAGGTGTTGGTGAGGGCACCGGGAGTTCAGCGATTCCGCTGTGCCGTTTGTCGCTGGATAAAGCGCGAGATGGGCAGGATCTTAGACGGATGAATGTCCGAGCTGCAAGAGCCTCACGCAAGTGCGGCCATCTTGCTTGGCGCCCTCTAGCGCCCCCCATCTCAGCAAGTTCAATAATATTCTAATACCATACTTTTCATAGCCTTACTATTTGATTTTGTATTAACATCAGTATAGTATTAGTTTTTCCTATGTCAATCTATTCTTAATGTATTTCATTACTCTCACAAGAGGCTCGCGGGACTTTTGCAAGATTGTAGAGTTGTTAATTTTGTTTAAAAGTATTGTATTAGAGTTCATTTTCATGTGTTCAGTTATTGTTTAATGGTAATCTATAATAAGGGAGTCATTTAGATATGTTTGTTATATATTTTTACAAATTGATAAGTTTTGCGATACGCTCGCGGGAGTCGAACACACAATCCCCTGCATGGACTGCAAGTGGGCTGTACTTCCTTTTCGGCTCTTGCAACACACTCATGAGATGTATATTTGGAATTAACTTTAACACTTTCTTGTAATTCTGAATAAAATTGACATTAAAGATGTTGATTAACATGTTATTTTAATATGAATTTTTCCATTCAATATATAAAGCAATATTTTTTTTATGCTCCTGCAAGAGGCCCGGGAGAGGAAACGCATCCCAGCAAAGAGTTGTGATAGCTTCATATGGCTGTCTTTATTTACAAAAGGTAGATTCCATCTTTTTGGTTTATTTGCCTATTGGAGTTTGCTGTAGGTAGACCTAGTTGCCTTGCTCTGTTTGCCTCTTTGTTTTGGCATAGAAAAATGTCTTCATGAGATTCTGATGAGCTTCCTGGAGCTGTTGTACCACCTGAGCCACCTCAGCCTGCTAAAGATTCTTTGGCAGTTTGTTGACATGAGGCCAGGTGGCAAAAAAGTCTCTGCAAATATCTCATCTGCAAACCTTGCAAGAAGGAGTTCAACTGGGGGAGTAGAAACAAATAGAACAGTATGAGTACCAGAGGCATGTGGAGGCACCCTAGGTATATGCATCCACAAAGGCTTGCTCGGGTACAGTTCATGCTGCAGAGCTAGACAACTCTTCAGGGACTTCCACCTCATTTGAACCTGGAGACACTGTGCCTGCTCAGGTACTGCACAATGACGAGCTTGTCCAAGATCACAAATGCCCCTTCACGTATTAGGTTTTTTTTTTTTTTTTTTTTAACAGTTATTGTTTCACTATTTTCCCCAGTTTGTTTTTAAGGAGATGTTGTTTTTTTTTGTTTTTTTTAAATTCCCCAAATTTCATGTTTTAGTTCAACACTATTCTAAAATGTAAAATACAAAAAAATGTTTAAAAAAAAAACACAAATATAAAGTTGTTAAAAATGTTAACAAAAATGGCTCTTTTCAGAGTTACTCTGTAGTTTCATTAACAATGTTGTTTGTAGTATGTTTCCCTTTTTTCCTTCTTAAAACTGTCATGGGAGTTTCGTGAGAGCCAGGAAAGCCCATCATAGTCAGTGGCTCTCGCAAGCCTACTCCACTTCAATCTACCCCAATCCACTCAAATGTCCTCCCACTCAAATCCACTTCGCCCCAATCTACCTAACTCTACTCCAGTGTACCTGACTTCACTCCAATCTACCCCAGTCCAATTTACCCAACTCCACCCCTCCACAATCTACCCCACTCAATCTACCACAATCTACCCCACTTCACTCCAATCTACCCCACTCTACCACAATCCACCCCACTCCACTACAATCTACCCCACTCCACTGTACCACAATCTACCCTACTCCACTCTACACTACTCTACCCCTCTCCACTCCAATCTAACCCTATCAACCCCAGCCCACTCCAATCTACCCCAATTCACGCCAATGTACCACACTCTACTAAAATCTACCCCACTGTGCTCCAATCTACCTCAGTCTACCCCACTCCAATCTACCCCTATCCACCCCACTCCAGTGTACCCCAATCCACTCCGATCTATTTGACTCCACTCCAGTCTCCCCCAATCAATTGCACTCCACTATTCCCCAATATACCCCTCTCCATTCTACCCCAATATATCCCACTCCACTCTACACCGATCTAACCCACTCCAATCTACCCCACTCTGCCACAATCTACCCCACTCAGCCACAATCTACCCCACTTCACTCAATCTACCACACTCCAATCTATCTGACTCCACTCTACCCCACTCCACTCCAGTTTACCCCACTTCAGCCTGCCCCACTCCACCACAGTCTACCCCACCCCAATCTACCACAGTCTACCACACTCCAGTCTACCACAATCTACCACACTCCAGTCTACCACAATCTACCACACTCCAGTCTACCACAATCTACCACACTCCACTCAACGCAACCCACCCGACTCCACTTCACTCCAATCTATCCCACCCCACTCTACCCCACTCCAATCCAACCCACTGAACTCCCATCTACCCCACCCCACTCCGGTCTACCCCACTCCACACCATACCATTCCAATCTACCCTACTCTAATCCACCCAATCTACCCCACTCCAATCTTCTCCAGTCTATCTGACTCCATTCCAATCTAGACTCCATTCCAATTTATCCAACTCCATTCCAATTTATCCAACTCCACTCCAATTTATCCAACTCCACTCCACTCTATCCCAGTCTACCCCACTCCACCCCAATCTACCCCACTCCACTCTACCCACCCCAATCCACTCTACCCACCCCAATCCACTCTACCCAATCTACTCCACTCCACTCCAATCTACCACATGCCACCAAAATCTACCCTACTCCTGTCAATCTAACCCACTCCACCTCATCCCTCTCCAATCTACCCTACCCCACTCTACCCCAAACTACCCTACTCCAATCTGCCCCACTCCAATCTGCCCCACTCCAATCTGCCCCACTCCAATCTGCACCACTCCAATCTGCACCACTCCAATCTGACCCACTCCAATCTGACCCACACTAGTCCAATCTACCCCACACCACTCTACCCAACTCCACTACAATCTACTCCACTCCAAATAACCCCACTCCTATCTATCTCGCTCCATTCTACCACACTCCACTACAATCTACCCCACTTCACTCCAGTCTACCCTAACATAATCCACCCAATCAATCCCACTCCACTCTACACCATTCCAATCTACCCCACTCTACCCCAATATATCCCACTCCACTCTGCCCCGATCTATCCCACTCCAATCTACCTTACTGCACTTCAATCTACTCCACTCCTTTTCAGTCTACTCCACTTCACCCAATCTACCCCAATTCAGTCGACCAAACTCTAGTCTGCCCCAATCTACTCATCTCCAATTTACTGCACTCCAATCGACCCCACACCATTCTGCTGCACCCCATCCCAGTCTACTCCACCAAAATCTACCCCACTCCACCCCAATCTATCCCACTCCAAACTACCCCAGTCTACCCCCACTCCATTCTACCCTACTATAATCCACTCAGTCTACTCCACTCCGTTCCACACCAGTCTACCCCACTCCACCCCACTCCACCCCACTCTACCCCACTCCACCCCACTCTACCCCAATCCACCCCACTCTTCTCCAATCTACCCCACTCCACTTTACCACAATATATCCCACTCCACCCGATCTACCTTACTCCTATCTAATCCACTCCAATCTATACCACTGTAATCTCCTCCAATCTACTCCACCCCAGTCTACTCCACTCCACCCTAATCTACCCCACTCCAATCTATCACACTAATCGACCCAACTCCCCCACTTTAATCTACCCCAATCCAAACTACCCCACTCCATTCTACCTCACTTTACCCCTACTCCTCTCTACCCCCCACTACATGCCACTACTTTTTAGCCATGCTGAACAGCAGCCACACTGGTATAAATAATGGCTAAAACACATTACCAAAGCCAATAGCTTTTACATTGGTGAAACCTATTGGCTTTGCCAATGCTTGTTTATTTTGAGGCCAGCAGGCAAAAAAGTCTCAGCAAAATTTGTCATGTGTAAAGTGTGTTAAAAGGAGCTCACAAAGGATAGCTCAGGCAGAGTTAGCTAGTGCTGCTGAACTGGATAGCTCTTCATGTGCTTCTACATCCTTTCAACCTGGATACACTGTGCGTGCTCCGGTACTTACTGCTGAACAAGACAATAATCCTGATTCACCTAATAAGGCTCTTTTGTGCTGCTTATATAAGCAGAGGATTGTTTCATTAGAGACAAGTAGAGCTGATCAGGGCAAGGTTGTGCAAGACCACAAATGACCCCCTAGGCACATAATCACTTCTCCAATTATCTGGTTGTATTCCAGATTTTTCACAGAGTTGTTTCCTCTTTCTTCAAAAGTGAACTCGTTTTATTATTCTCTTCCATATATTTTGTCACATGATAGTTCTCTAATTTAGAACATATTTCTCAAAATAACCCAAAAATTTAAAGTGGCATAATGGTCAATATATTATAACAGTGATTCATCACTATAGTCTCTAGACATTTCTAAATTTTTCACCCACAATCACGTATTTATATCTAGTGTACTACTAACCTCTTATTCCTTTCTCCTGAATAATTGTATAACCTCAACGAGTGCATCTTTTCTTTAATTCACACATAAATTAAAGCATGCCATCAAATCTGTGATTAAGCTACCTACAGACATTTGCAAAATCAATACAACACATTTAACCAGTAGTTTTAGAATCCATACCTGCTATGGTTAAATTACGTGGCCTGAGAAACTCATCAAGATCATGCAAAACATACCTGACTCAGTTCAAAGTAACACAGCAGGTGAATGCACTTACATTGCATACCATACCGTTCAACTATTAACACCTCTATACAAGGTAAAAGCTGACTCCATAAAGATTTACATAGTAACATATTTCTCTTCACACACCTTTGCTAACTGTGAGCAGGGTGTTTCACTTTAGAAACCTCAATCTCTCCGCTGTAACCTCTGATATGGGTGAAACATAAGTGTAGTAGAGTTTAGGAAAACACTACACCTCCTATTAACACACTCCACATTATTTGGTTTATGATTAGAAAAACTGTCTTCTTTAGTTACAACTATATACAGAGTAAAAACTCCATATTTGCACACAGCATACAATCCCTGCACACATCTCTCTACAGTCTAATGTATGCTTATAAAGGGACTGAAAATTTTACACCTCTACAAACAGCTTTTCACTCCATAAACATAGTGTAGAATGTTTATCGACAGTAGGGCACTTACTGACACTTCTTAACAAAGTTCATAAAGTATATTAATATTTACCATGAACTTGGAGCTGTTTCTTAAATGCAGCTGTAGACACCAGTCGCTTCCAGAGATGATGATAATCCTATCCGCTGAGCACAAGTGAAAGACACTTCCTTCACCTCCTAACCACCAAGCACAATGTGAGCTATCTGTTTCTGCAGCCAATCACATTACAGCAATTTTTCAACCATGAATGACAATGTTAACTATTGGTTGACTTTCATTTAATAATCTGCCCCTTGTTTTCTACTTCTCTCCATTGGATCTTGTGAAAATCTAGCAGGATTGTAAAATACCTAGTTGCAGGCTCATTAATTTTCCATGCTGGTCACACAAGCCTCTTACGAGATAGTAAATCACCTTGTGGCAGACTCAGTAATTATCCATTTGGGTCTTGCAAGATGCTCATGGGATCGCATGAGGCTCATGCGGCAATCTTCACTCCATAAAGCATGCAAACTACTCTCACTAGACTCTTGTGGGATCGCAACAGAATTGTAGGAAAATAGTAGTATGTGGGAGGGACCAGCCTCTTCACTGAGGCCCCTCTCTTGGATAATGGGTGTGCATAGTAAGGTGTGAGGAGGGACTTTCCTATCCTTTAAGACCTATTCCTGAGATGACGGGTGTTTATAGTAGGGTGCGGGGTGCGACTGACCTCCGCTGAGACCCCTCTCTCAGTTGACAGGTGTGCTTAGTAGGGTGCTGGTTTGGACTGCCCCTTTTGCTTAGACCTCTCTCTTGGATGATGGTTGTGTGTAGTGTGTGGGGAAGGACTAGCTGCTTCGCTGACAACTTTCTTTTGGATGACAGGCGTGCATAGTATGGTGTGTGGAAAGCCTGCCCTCTACACTGAGATCTCTCTCTGGAATGACAGCTGTGCATAGTAGTGTGAGGAGAGAGACTTGCCTCTCCGCTAAGACCTTTCCCCAAGATTACAGGTGTACATAGTAGGTTGTAGAGAGGGAGTGCCTTTTACAGAACACCCCTCTCTTGGACAACAGACGTGCAGTATGGTGTGTGGATGGACCGGCCTCTCCTTTGATACCGCTCTCTCAAATGACAGGTGTTCGTATTAATGTATGTGCATGGACTGACTGCTCCCTTGAGATCTCTCTCTCAGATGATGGGTGTGCGTAGTTGGGGGTGTGGATAGACTAGCCTCTCCTTTGAGACCTCTCTCTCAGATGATGGTGTGTGTGTAATAGTGAGTGGGGAGGAATTGGCCTCTCCTTTGAGACCTTTATCTCTCAAATAACAGGTGTGCACAGTAGGGTGTGTGGATGAACTGGCCGCTCCTTTGAGACCTCTATCTCAGATGACAGGTGTGCGTAGTAGGGCGGGACTTGCCTCTTCTTTCAGACCCCACTCTCAGATGATGGGTGTGCATAATAGGGTGTGGGAAGAGCCTCAACTCTACTCACAACTCTTCCCAAGCCAGTCACTCAAATAGTAGACGCTTATAAACGCCATTGCCACAAAGACTCCTTCCTGCAGTAACAAATGTGCACACCAGAGTGTATTCAAAGATCTCTTGTGCTTTCCTATTTTTCATGATCCCATGAGTCTCGCAAGATCATAACATCTGTTTTAAAAGAATTAACCTTCTACACATCACAGTACTTATACACTTCCTCTCAATAACAAGGGCCACAATATGAATTTCTACTAGTAGAATGTATTGAGAACTCACCTATTCCTTTTCTTTTTTTTAACTGTTCGCGATCCCACAAGATCGTAATTATTTTTTAAAACAATATACATTTATTTTCATCACAGCAGTTATGCTTTTGAGACCTCCTCTAAAAAATCTAGCGGGACAGGATGCCTTCCTGCTGCCCCCTTAGCTTTTTTACTTAATTTCCACAACATCTGCAATTTTTCTGAGTAAACTATAATGGCAGCCATTTCATTTCTAAAACTTTAACAGACAGCCAATCAGAGTGTTCGCAAGACCCGCGTGAGCCTTTATGCTCCACAAGAGTGTGAAGGCTCAGTGGAAAAATGGGCCTCTCGCCCAATCACAGGGCTCCATTTTTGAAATTGCCCTCTTGTGACTCTCATCTGTCCAAATTTCTATATTTTTTCCCTTAATATCTCAAAAACTACTGAACAGATTAAATCAATCAAGATTTCTAATATGCAGATAATCACCTGTGAGGATATCCACGTACTGAGAGCCAAGCTGCTTGGGTGGCAGCAGTTGAATAGCCCGGTCTTGAATCCCCTTCTGAAATCCTGCAGAGAGGGTGACGCCTGGAGATGGAGGGGGAGGTTGTCCCAGGACTTCGGAGTGAGGTACGAGAAGGAGCGTCCCCCACTGTTTCTACATGGGATGCGGGTAGTGTGAGCAAGCGAGAGGGAGGTGGAGTGCAGGAGTCTGGAGAGTTGGTGGAAGCTAAGGCGGTAGTTGATTTATGCTGGTGCTTAGTTGTGCAGGGCTTTGTAGGCATGGGTCAGAATCTTGACTTGCCATCTCTTGTGGACGTGGGACCAGTGTAGTTTCTTCTGGTGAGGGGTGATATGAGTCCGTGTGGGGAGGTCGAGGCCAAAGAGTTCTGAATGGTCTGTAGTCTCTTCAGGAGGTGCATGGTAACTCCTGTGTATAGTGCGTTGCCATAGTCCAAGTGGCTGGTGACAAGGGCTTGAGTGACAGTGCGTCTAGTGAAGACTGAGAGCTATTTGAAGATCTACACCAAATCGTAACAAGCATTTGCAATGCAATAGGTCTCGTAATTGCGAGATTTTGAGCTATTGGCATTGTAAATGACAATGCCTTTTATTTTTGTGTTTAAAAAACCTGCAATAATAAAAGGCATTGTCATTTACGATACCAATAGGTCAAAGTTTCTAAATTGCGAGACCTATTGCATTGCAAATGCTTTTTTTGGGTAGGCACTGGGAGAGTAAGTGATTTGCCCACAATCACAGGATGTTGAGCCGACGCCGAGCCTCGAACCTGGCTCTCCAACTCCAAAGTCAGCAGCTCTGGCCATTAGGTCACATCCTTCTTTAAAATATTCCTAGTACTGACGGTGCAGTGTACCATGAAAAAAGGGCTCTTGAGAAATAAATACATTTCAAAAATAAAGAACCAACAAACCAATGGCATTTACCTCAAACTGGATCAGAAAATATTACTTGCCAGTCACATAGTTTTCATCCACACCTTATACATGAAATAGCATTCCAAGGTCCTGCGGAACATTCCAAAAAATACGGTTCAACAGAGCATGCATTTATTGGTCAAACGCTGTGCATGAAACACCCAGGCAGGAATATTTATTGACTGAGGCACAGAATACTCCGCCTTGCCAGAGAAGGGCAGTGAACCACAGACCTGTAAATAGCACCATGCTGAAGCACTTTATTATCATCTTGTCATTCTAACTGCTTAACAATCACTGCCCTGATGACGAGCAAGCCTTTCATCCAATGACGAACAAGAAAGCTAGGGGCCACTAAAACGAGGGCTTTGGCGGCCTTTGTAGAAGTGTAACTCAAGCCGCTTTTCTCTAGTCCCGGCAGAATCAACCAAACACAGAAACAAAAGCACGCATCTTTAAATTCACAACATTTACAGAAGCGCACTGGCCCGGGGTAACCCTGAGATTTCAGGTAAGGCAGTGCTCCTTAAGACCAGGCACATCTGGGCAGAAAGGGACTTGTATGGCATATGCAGGCACGTGACTCGCTGTCCTGAACCTTTAAGAGATACAGGACAAGTACCGAATTGTCCCAAGGTCCCCTCAGGCCAGTTCTCATCGGAACATTTATTTCTTACAATTACACAGTCTGGTGCAGAAACAACCAGCTTGGTCCTGAAAAGTCTGGAGAGCCCCAGAGGCCAGCCAGATCTCCTCTGAACATCTATCTGACAATATCACAGTCCTAGAATTACACAGTCCCTACTGCAGAAACAAACAGCCCTATCATCATAATATTTCAAGCACAGGTGCATGTAATGCAGCAATGGAAGGACCAATGCGATACATCGCATAAGAACTTCTGTCACTGCCCGACAAAGCTAACGGCGATCACACTCCTTGTGAAGCACATGCACTGATTACGGTTCCGACAGCCAACCCCATGACAAACGAGACACGTCACAGAGCACAGGCAGCGTCCAGGGCGCACTCAAACAAGGAGACTGGCAGGTTAATTGTTGAAAAAAGAGAATTGTGCAGCGAGAGAGCTGGGGAAGAAAATGTAAACAGAGTCATGCGCTCGAAGAAGGTGAAGCGCAGGGGGGCAGTGAGAACAGGGCACAGGTATTTGACAGAGACAAGGTAAACATAATTATATTGAGAGGCAGGGTGGTGGGTTAAAGCTGAAAACAAAGAGAAAGGGGTGATTAGATCAAGACGGGGGTGGGTAAATATAGAAACCTGTCCACAGTCGGACAGGAAGAAGGTGAACAGCGTTGTGCACACAGGGGAGGGTAGTTAGGGTGAACTGAGAGAAATGTGCACCGCAAAAATGGGTCACAGAAGGTAAGAGAGAATTGTGCGGCTATGGAAGTGAAAAGGTAAGAAAGAAAAGGATGTGTTCTGGGAGCGGGATTGGCGAGGTAACCTGCAAGCTGGACTGAGACAGGGAGAGGGCAGACAATTGTGCACACAGAGATAAAGAAGGGGATGAACTGGTGCACAGAGAGAACTGTGCACGGCTACTGGGGAGAGAAAGGTGATATGGGGAAATTGCGCGTGGATCGAGGGCATGAACAGAGACATAATTCTCAATACTCCCAGGCTCAGACCTGGTTACACACAGCCTCAGCAGATGCACGCTGCCCCCGGGGTCAGAGCTGGAAGCATCCCCGGAGATACGGGTGGTGCCTGCTTCAAATTCGGAGGAAGTTCCTGTCATCGGTGCCTGTGCCTGCTTTCCGAGCTGGTGCCTGCTGCTAAGAAGGGGCAGCACCTGCTCAGGGCTGGGCCGCATCACTCGGGCTCTGAGCGGGGAATGCCCCCCAGGCACGGCGCTGGCTGCCCTCTGACCCTGAGCTGGGTGGTGTGTCTGTGGCACTCCGAGGGCGACCACACTCAGAGCTGCCGTCCTCACAACAGGCGCCGGGCCTCTGCTCAGAGGTGTGCCTGCCCTATGCTAAGAGCGAGGCTTCGCTCTCACTGTTGGCCGTGCCTCGGGGCTGTCTTCAGTCTCAGCAGTGGGGTGACGGAAAATGACGGGGCCCCCTGCGGAATGTGAAGAGGGGCCCACGAGTATATGTTCATCGGTTTTTAGCGGAATGGGTGCCCCCTAAATTGATGAGCCCCCCCGCATCACAGGGGCTGCAGGGTCCTGCTTTACGCCCCTGAGTCTCAGAGCTGGCATATGCCAACACCCAGAGCAGGTGTTTATCCCCGCAGCTGGTGCGTGTCCTATACTCACGGCCGCTGCGTGCCCTATACTCACGGCCGCTGCGTGCCCTATACTCACGTCCGGTGCATGGCCTGGGCATGCACTATACTCACGGCCGGTGCGTGCCCTTAATAATCACGGCGGATGCGTGCCCTATACTCACGGCTGGTCCTTTCCTTCAGATACTGCCCATCACCCGATAGGCTGGCCTCAGCTTCCTCGACATAGCAGTTCTCCCTCCATACTGAAGCGGGGTCGCTCTCCGTGGCCGTCGCGCCATCCCACTCTACACCGCCACCTGACCAGGAAGCTGCTTACGACGCACCCCATAAGCAGCCACATTAAAACACCCGCAGCCCATGCACGCATTCCTACTGCATATGCTGCCAACAACGCAAAGACGGACAACTTATCCAGAAAGTTTCTACCCACCATAGACAACATTTCCCATAACAAGCGCTGACCTAGGAAACGCCGTAAAGAAAGTGAAAGCGCGCCGAAGTGCCGTGCCCGCACAGCAAACACGTGCACATCGCTAGAGAGGAGACGCCATGCGCGTGCACATCGCCTGTCCGGGCGCGCTCATGTTTTGTCTCCCTTCGCGCACCAAACCGACAACAATAGTCTCGCCAAGGCGAAGCAGCGCATGCGCTGCGTTCGCTAGGCGAGACCTAAAAAGCACAATCTGCAGACCAAGATCTAACTTCCTGCAGAGTTTGGTGTAATTCAATTCATCAGTTTTTCCTGTAGCCTTGTCTAAAGAAGTCTATAGAAAATGCATGGGGATTTTGCTTTGTGGGACCCCCTCTATTCCCCCCCGCTCCACCTACCCCTCGCCCCCACTTGACGGATCACCCCAAAACTTTCCAGGAAGGACCTGAGGTGGATGAACTTTTTTTCGGGAAAGTTCTGTGAAGATTCGTCAAACGGGGCCAAAGTTATTGGCAAACAACAAAACGCTCCGCCTATGAAAAAACAAAGGTTACAGGGACGTTATAGTTAGGAAATATAATTTTAAAAAACCTTAGAAATTCACTGAAAAAACAAAGGTTACAGGGACGTTATAGTTAGGCTGATATTTCACTCGTACCAAACCAAAGAAATTCAGCAGTTCTAGTTAGCTGAGCTAACTATAACTCGGGGCACCCACAATGCCCTGCTTATGACCTCGCATTACATCACTCAAGACATTCATAACGGAAACTGCCCCGGGGAGGTGGCAGTCCCCGGGGACTTTGAATAGCCCGAGTAGTGGGGCCCAGTGTGCCCCCCTCCTATATTTATTATCTGCCCTCGGGACCTGGTCCACCCAGGGGTTATTTAAAAGCAAGTGCTGGCTTTTTTTTTTCTACTGCGAATATCGTGATTTTGCGTCATTATTTATTTATTTTTTTAAAATGCTTTTATGCCATGGCGGGGTCTCAGGGGGCCCACAAGACCGTGACTTGGGGGTCAGGGTATTCCTACCCAAACCCCTTATCTTTATTTTCACTTTTTTTTTTTTTTTTGGAACTCTGTGAAGCCGAAGCCCAAGATGACTGCTAACACTTCCTGGTTGAAGTGTTGGCAGCCAATCAGAGCGTTGAATTCCCCTGCATGAGCTCGCGTTTTGTTCACAAAGGCTTCGCAACCAGAGATATATCTTTTTCTTCTTAAATATCTGAAAAACTACTGAATGGATTTACACGAAATAACAAAAAGCACAATCTGCGTAACACAATCTACCTTTGAGCCAAATTTGGTGTAATTCCGTCCAGCAGTTCGGGCTGTAGGTTCGACAACGCGTTCCTATGGGAATTAACATTACGAAAGCACCCTTTTTTCGTGCACCTACTTCTTGGTCCCCACTGCACAGATCACCCCCAAACTTTCCATAACACACAGAACCTTCTTTGACACTTTTTTGGGAGAATTTCATGAAGATTTGGTCAAACGACAATAAAGTTATAGGCAAGTCAAAGAAATGCTTTTCCTGTGGAAACTAGGTCCTAACTATACCTACTGGCAATCGCCAGTTGGTAAATTTATATATATATATATATATATATATCTGTCTAAACATATAAATCTAGATATATCTATATATAGATATATCGATATATCTATATACATTTATATATATATATATAAAACAGACATTTTTAAGCATAGTACAACATGCTGTAACTGATACAAAATATAAACAGTTTATTTGTAAAGGAATATGTCAAGAGATCTTTACCACACATAATCAGCATGCCTGGCAGGTGCTCTTCTTGTCTTGGTTCGATAGGACCACGTAATGATGTTTGTATTGACTCCAGCTCGCAGACATACTCTACAGTTCCCTTGACATACTTCTCCTGCTCCAATCAAAGCACTATATCAAACCCATTCAGTTCGTAAGCACTCCTCATCAGACATCACAAGAAGACCACTGCAATTGTTATCCTCTTCCTGAGCAATGCAGACATTCATACTTCTCTGATAGATCTCAACCCTATGTCCATTTCATATCTGACCAATTTAATGCACTTCCCTCTCACAGCAACCGCTTTGTATGGACGTTTAAATCTAGACAAATTCTTCCACCTACTCATCAACTTCATTCACCCATCCCTTCCACTGTTTGCACTTGTCTTGTCCACATTTCCTTCCTAATCAGCCTTAATCATTTCTTTCAACCAAGTGGGTACGAACTTCGTTTGACCAATACGACCTCTCGTCCTACAGCAGGGCTCTCTAAAGTCAGTCCAGGATGGCCGGAATCATGCCAGATTTTTAGCATATCCCGATTTAGATAAATGTAGTTATCTTAAAAATCTGGCATGGGTCCGGCCCTCCATAACAGACTTTGGAGAACCCTGTCATAGAGGATGATGTTTTGCCAGACACCTTGTCTACATTGCAATGACGCACCCATGCTGCTCCCAAAACAGCTTTCTGCATATCTTACCTACTCTTAACTGCCATTTGGATAACACCCTTGACTACGTCATTTGTTCTTTCTGCTATACCATTGGACTGGGGGATTATAAACAGATATACTGTAACATCCACATTCATCATAAACCCTCTCATCTCTTCAGAGGTTACCTGCGCTCCCATTATTTGCGACCAGGTATGACTTAACGCCCTTACGAGCAAAAATATTCATGAGTACTTTTATGGTTCTAGAGGTCATTATAGTGCTCATAGACTCAACTTCCTACCAATGTTGGGTACATCTTCTAAAACCGTGATGAATATCATGTTATGTGGCCTTGCATAGATGGGACCCATGAAGTCTAAACATGCTTTCTTCTATGGTTTGCTTGGGCCTGCACCACTATCAGTCTTTAATATGTTTACACTCTCTTTGCAAACTTTACATCAATTTACTAGTTGGGTGACCTCGTACATTTTAGGCCAACAAAACTGTTTTTCACTCTCCTAACAGTCATGGGCTGCCAACAATGACCCTCATGCACAATCTTGCATATCTTTTTAATCAAGGAATGTGGTGGTATGAATCTCTCTCCCCCCATCAGTATTCCTCCTCCTTCAGTACTTAACCAAGATCTTAACAAAAGGTCTTGCCCCAACACTCTCAATGCTCTCTAGAGCTCTCTCTGTACAAGTACCTCAGTTCTGTTAAAATCAAAACGTCATCCTTTTCTAGTTCTCTTAAGCACTCTTCCTGGACAATAGCACCACTGCATTCTGCCAACACGTATTCTACCTTTGCCACCACCTCATCACAATTATCTTCCCATCCATCCAACAAAAATTATGAAAGGGTAATTTGGATAAGCAGTCAGCTTGTTTGTTTTCCAACTGGTGT
Source organism: Calotriton arnoldi (assembly GCA_963921515.1). Taxonomy (NCBI): domain Eukaryota; kingdom Metazoa; phylum Chordata; class Amphibia; order Caudata; family Salamandridae; genus Calotriton; species Calotriton arnoldi. Next base: position 1,014,197 of record CAWUFW010005387.1, on the reverse strand, counting down.
CGCTTTCCAAAGGAGAAGCCACCTGGCCAAGCATTCTAAATCACTACAGGTTGCAATACCCTTACTAAGGGTTTGTGATCTGTACGAAGTACCACACTAACACCTCCCCCTTATGTCCTGAAATAGTTATTTGCCATAAAGTAGACAATTTCTCCCTCTCTATAACAGAGTAATTACATTCCATGTCGGTCAAGGAACATGAGGCAAAGGCAGCCATCCTGTCGCAGCCAACTTGATTTGGCGACTACACTTTCCCTCCACCTACCTCACTTACATATACAGTGTTGAACATTTTACTCTTGACATCAAAAGATGTTAACATTTTCACACTAGCAATTTAATTTTTTACTGTTTCATATGCTTCAATTTGATCACACTGCCATTCAAATTTTGCTCCCTTCCTTAATAATTCTTAATAGTTCAGTTTTGTCCGAGAAACTCTTGACAAACTTCGCATAGTAATCAACATGGCCCATAAAGGACCTCAACTCATCCTTGTCCCTTGGTTCTGGAGTATCCCTTATGGCCTTGACAAGGTCCGCTTTGGGTTTTACCCCTTGAGCACATATGGCATACTCAAAATATTCAACCTTCTCTTTTAGAAATTGGCAATTTTTCTGTGCGTAGAGTCATTCCAAATTCACCCAGTTTACCTAAGACTTGTTTAAACATCAGGTTGCATTCCTCAACAGTCTTACGGAAAATCAGGATATCATCTTGGAAGAACACATCTGCTCTTGTCCTTTAAGAATGTCTGCCATCATACGTTGAAATATACTTGCGGCTGAAGCCAAACCAAAAGGAAGATGATTGAACTTTTATACACACTATGTCAGCCTCTTTGATTCTGGATGCAATTTGACCTGTTGATAGGGCGTTTTCCAGCAATGGGGTGAATGAGCGGTGACGGCTCATGGCTTTCAATCTTCCTCCTGAGGTGGTTGGTGTCATCTTGACAGCCAAGCGTCCCTCCACAAAATCGGTCTAGGCAGGACACTGGGAGAAGTCTGTTTATTGGTGTTCCTCTTGACTCATCCAACCTCTAAATGCACAGTTATTGGATGTTCTCCTATTTTGTTTGCTACTAGCCCAGCAAGGCTTTGCTGTGGCAGCAGTTAAGTATTAACTTTCGGCCTTCTTATGTTTACCAGATCAACCATCCCTTTTCAAATCACCTGTTGTGATGCATTTTTTGATGTCCACTCCCTTTTGTACCTGTGTGCAGTTGTTCTCTTCTAACTATTAAGAGGGCATTTCTTATCACTGTAACACAAGCCAGGTGAGTGATCGAACTACAGGGTTTGTCTGTAGTTCCACCATATACATCTTTTTACATGGACAAATTAGTCCTCCGGACAAAAGTGGCTTTGCTGCCTAAGGTAGTCACTTCCTTCCATGTAGGGCAATCCATCACTTTGCTGGCTTTCTATGCACCCACCACCTCACCCCTCTAAGTAGGAAGAACAGCTTCACTGCCTTGACTCTAAGAGGGTCCTTAGCTTCTATGTAGACCGAACCATAGACTAGCGACAGAATGACCAACTTTTCGTCTGTTTCCCTGGGGCTTAGAAAGGAAAAGCAGTGAAATAGCGTTCCATCGCTTGTTATGCATCAAGGTCTGGTTTGGGCTGGCCAAGAAACCGCCCTCAAAGCTTGAGCGCTCACTTCTCCAGAGCAAAAGCTGCTACCACTGCACTGGTGCATGGTGTGCCAGGCTGCGACATGGGCGCCTCTCCACACATTCACAAAGCATTACTGCCTGGATATCCAGGTCCAGCAGGATGAGCAGTTCGTCCAATCTGTCCTGCCGGATTTCCTGGTCTGAGCCGTTCCACAGACTTGCCACCAGAGGAGGAATACTACTTTGGTATCTATTCACAAGGTGAGGAATCTGCGGTTAGAAGTCTCTATCAGAAGAACAACTTATCCTAGGTAACGCCTTTTCTGGTAAAGCCTCTAACTGCAGATTCCTCACTGACCCTCCCTCCTACCCCGTTCTGCGGAACAGATAAATTCTGTTCATTAATAAGATGTCTAGTTTAACGATCTTCACACTGCACCATCTAATTTCCATAGTTCAGCGTCCAATGGCATGGACAGAGATGAGAAAGAAAATTACATCAGTGTGTGAAGGTGGTGCATATATGGGTGCTGAAAATTGCTGAAAAGTTTCAGGTCAGTCTGGTACCTGGGGAAATTCGCAAGGTGAGAAATCTGCAGTTAGGTAGAGTCTCTATCAGAAAAGGCATTACCGAACTTAAGTAACTTGTTCATTTCCACCTTGAGAGGCAGTAGGGTTAATGCCTTTGAGGTTTAAAACGGATCAATCCCAAGTTTCTACCCACAATTCTTCAGGTACTATTGTGAATATTTTTTTTTTGTGAAAATATCTTTATTGGCATTTTTCCTTTATTATACATTGGATGCACAAAGAATAACCAAAGTAACAAAACATGACGTGATAATGACATTTGTCTACATTCCGAAGGGCATAATCCGTTTTATCGGGTGCGTTTATAGAAGTGTTGGGGAGCACACTCCACCGCCGGTCAACTATAATACAGGTCTGCAATGAAATATACTTTTATCTTCCAAACACTGTATTCAGGCATATAAGTCAATACAAGGAATGAAGGAGAGCTGAAACAGCAAAGTGCAGCCAATCTTACGGAAAAACAGAACATGCAAACAAAAAAAGGAAATAAAAAAAAGAGAAATAATAAGAAACGAAACCATTCAAGCAGAGGAGTGGTGTGCGCGCAGCTAATCATCTTCACACTGTGGAGAACGTATCGTGAAACATCTTGAGAGCAGAGGTATCAGGGGGACCCCCCCTCCCGCCCCGGGGCCACCTTAGGTCTTATAGCTAGTTCAGTGCATATGAGGACTAAGTACTTCCAAACCTCGATCTGTCTAGTTCAGTCTCTTTGGGCATTGGGAGATCACGCGCGCTGGGTATCAGTCCTGGCGTCTATAGGGGCGTCCTCCTCCGCCGCATCCTCTTCACTGCTAGTTCCCCTCGGATTCTCCCATTCTGCCAGCATCTCACTCCATTGGTCTGCAATTGGGCGCAATCTCACACCTTTGGCCTCTTCCCACACCAGTGCCCTGCCCTCCGCCCCAGCCCATGCTATGACTTCTCTGTTCCAGACTGCTACCTGTGGCCCTCTGGGTGACTTCCAGTCCATGGCTATCCTACGCTTAGCAAGGCACAGCGCAAGGTCTATCAGGCGGTTTCCCACTTTACGTTGAGGGGGCCTAGAGAAGAGACCCAGCAAGCACGCATGAATCGTTGGAGCCAACTCCCTTCCAAGCACGTCCTTTATCTTGGCCAGTATCGCCTCCCAGTAGGGGCGCACCCATTGACATTCCCAGGTCATGTGGGCAAAGTCGGCGTCCAGGTGAGCACACCTGGGACATTGTCGCACCTCCCCTCCATACGTCACGTTGAGTCTGTGTGGTGTCATGTACGTCATGTGGGTGTAGTTGAATTGTGTGTATTTCAACCGGGTGTTCCGGCAATCCACGGGCCACCCCGGAGGTCTGCACTGCGGACTCCCCACCACTGCAAGTCCCCACTGTCGCAGCAGCTCCAGGATGCGCTCCGCTGTCCTCCGATGTAACCTGACCGGCCCTTCCTCTCTTCACTGCCCAGTCCGCCCGCACAGCCCCCCCCCCTGCCCAGAATGGGCCTCAGGGTCAGCCCGGTCCACTCTCAAATCACTCAGGCGAGGGAGGAAAGGGGGGCAGGCACAGCCCGACGATCTACGGGCCTCCCCCAAGCAGCCACTGCAGTCCGCTCAACTCAGCAGGCCCCCGCCGTCCCAGCAGCTCCAGCGCAGGGGCCGTCACCCTCCAAGGCGATCTGGCCCACTCTTCCTCACTGCGCTTCTCGCGCCGCAGGTGGGCACGGGCTGCGTCACTATATCGGCCGCGGCCTCACAGCCCAAGCCGCCTTCACAGCACCTCTCCGTCTGCAACGGGCTGTAGTATGCGCGATCTCCGGTGCGGCTACTGCGCGGTCAGGGAAGATCACTCCGGGCCGCCATTTTAGATCGTCACCGGCGCCCGCGGCCGACAGGGGCTCAGGCGCTACGCGGCTGTTCCGGCACCCCATCGACCGTCAGGACCAGACAGCGTGGGCACTGGTGTCGGCCGGTCTCCGCCAAGTTAATCCTGGCCTCGGGCACCCCTGGAATTAGCTAATAATTGCCGGGCCGGCGCAAAGCTCCAATCTCACGCGTCCGCCATGCACGGCTCCTTAGCCACGACCCCTACTATTGTGAATATTGATCCTGAATCTACCATGAGATCACCAAGTTCACAATTTACCAAGAATTCTTCTTTGGGTCTACTCTTCCTTTTTTGCTTTTATCTCTCTTCTCCTACACTAAATACCCTTTCAAAGTACTTTTCTGCATTTTCAATTGATGCAATATTGCCCTTTTCCCTTGTCCTACACATTCTGGGCAAGTGACCTATTAGAAGCAAAACATCTTTTTGATTTTGAATTGTGGGAAGCACTTCTACACTTACTACAAAATCCCTGAATCTGAAAGAGACACGTTAGTGACAGATTCCTTACCTTAGAATATCCCCAGGCGTCAGGCTGGATCCGGAAAGTTTTTTGCGTAGCAGTACCCTTGCGCGTCGGTAGGCGGCGTCGTGCGGCTCCGCGTCCGTCGTCGGCGTCGTGGTCGCCGGGATGACGTCGCGGGCAGTACTTAGACGCCGCCCCTGCGCGCTGACGTCAGTTCTTCTTTTCCGCGCCAGTAAGCGCAGATCCGGGAAGAGCAGTGCCCTAGTCAATTTTTGACTATCCTTTTTGTGATTTTTTTCACTGTTTCTCCAAACGAGTCTTCACGACTCCTAAGGTGTCGTAGGGATGCCCGGCTTTAAGCCCTGCGAGGCCTGTGCTTGCATGATGTCGATCACGGACCCGCATCTCGAGTGTCTCTTCTGTCTCGGCCGAGACCACGACACGAAGTCGTGCCCTGACTGCCGGAAACTTCATCCAAAGGCTTTGCGAGAGCGGTCTCGAAAGCTGCTCGAGGTCCGGCTGTCGGCTCCGCACCGCACCAAGCCCCGGTCCCGGGAGAGGTCGAGGGGCAGGACGCGGAGTCCCCACCGTTCGTCGGGATCCAAGTCTTCGCGCTCCTCCGGTAAGTCGAAGCACAAGAAGTCTAAGCGGCGTCATCGCTCTAAGACTTCGCCTCGCCGGTCTCGCGACTCGGCTGAGGCCCCAATCGGCACCGTCCCCGCCCCGCGGCCCCGGACATGCCTGTAGAACCGCCCCCGAATTACCCGTTCTTTCCGGGGTCGGGGGCGACTCAGGCCGAAATACAGGAATTCCTGTCGGCCATGGCCCGCCTCTTCGGGCCTTCAGGTCCCTCCGGTGCGCCTTCGGGCCCCGCGGGCCCTGATGGGGTTGCCCCGGCGCCGCCGTCGACTCCGGTCCCGGCGCCGCTTGTCCCACCAGCCTTCATCCCGGCCTCGGCTCCGGCCTCGATCCCGGCTCCGGTGGTGCCGCAACCCACATCGGCGCCGGTTGACCTAACCACGCCTCCGCCGACGCCCGATGTCCCCGGTGCCGTTCCTGACGCCGTCCGGGGCTCCGGACGACGTCGTTCCCCGGTTCTCTCCGGCTCCGGACATGGAGCCGGACCGACGCTCGCCCGACGCCGGTTCCGGCGCCCGATGAGACCTTGGGTCCCAAATGTCCCTCCTCCTCCATATTTTGAACAAGAGGAGGACCAGGAGAGCTGGGAGGGGTCTGAGGACCCTCTCACGCAACAGTGTGAGTTTGACCCGGACTGGGTTGAGGAACTTGGGGATGCCAGTGGTCTAGACACCTCCCCTGACACTGGCATGCTGTCTCCTCCCGTGGCTACGGAGGAGGGGCTAATTTTGCAACGGTGTTGCGTAGAGCTGCTGGAGCCTTACATCTCCAGTTGCCTACTGTGGCCGTCAGGACTAACCTCCTGACAGAAGTGCTTCAGCAGGCGGCTTCCTCTTCGGAGACTGTGCTGCCGTTTAATGATGCACTCACTGACGTTCTTTTGGGTACCTGGTCCAAACCCACCACAGGGGCTCCTGTGGATAGGAACGTGGCCCGACGCCATCGCCCTGCTCCGGGCGACCCCCTGTTTCTCTCCCAACATCCCACCCCTGAGAGCTTGGTTGTCCAAGCCTCTGCCTCCCAAACCGCCTTCCCTACCGCCCCTCCGGATAGGGAATCCAAACGCCTGGACCAATTTGGGAAGAAGGCTTTTTCTTCCTCCAGTGCTGGCTTGCGGTCCGTCAACACCGCTTGCCTTTTGGGCCGATATACCCACTCCCTGTGGGATTCGGTGGCGGCTGTTTTGCCGCAGTGTTCTGAGGAGGTCCAGACACTGCTTACCCGCGCCATTGCGGAAGGGCGAGATGCGGCTAAATACACCATCCGTTGTGGCCTTGATACCGCCGACTCGCTGGGCAGATCGCTTGCTACGACGGTGGCGCTCCGTCGCCACGCCTGGCTGAGGACAACTGGTTTCTTGGGTGATGTCCAGAATACACTCATGGACATGCCCTTTGATGGAGTCGGTCTTTTTGGTTCAAAGGCAGACCATGCGCTGGAGCGGTTTAAGGACTCACGGGCTACGGCCAAGTCCCTGGGCCTTTCTGTTGTACGCCCTCCGCTCAGCTCTGCTTTTCGCCCCTTTCGTGGCCACGCAAGGGGCGCCCAGTCACGTCAGATGCCCAGCCACCGGCCCGCACAGCAAGCGTCTACGCGTGGCTGAGGACGTGGATACCGCCGTGGCGGTTCGGGCAACCAGCGTGCGGGTCAGGCCACCACCTCCAACCCGTCCGCGGCCTCCAAGCCCTCCTAGTCCCTCCTTTCCGGTGCACGGCACGCCAGTAGGGGGCAGGGTCCGCCATCACCTTCACCACTGGCGTCCCATCACCTCGGACAGGTGGGTCTTGGACATTGTCCGAAGGGGCTACTCCCTCCCCTTCGAGACCACCCCCCCAGCCATGCCACCTCAATTCCACAGCATGTCAGGGGATCACTTGGTACTTCTACAGATGGAAGTCACGGCCCTCTTGGCCAAGAGGGCCATCGAGCATGTTCCGACCCCAGAAGTAGGTCGTGGTTGCTACTCCCACTACTTCCTGGTGCCCAAAAAGGACAAGGAGGACATGCGTCCTATCTTGGACCTCCGGAACGTCAATCGCTTCCTCCGGAAGGAGAAGTTCAAGATGCTCACCCTAGCTCAGGTCTTGACTGCCCTCGACCCTGGAGACTGGTTGGTAGCGTTGGACTTGCAGGACGCTTATTTTCACATCCCCGTCCTGACGGCCCACCGGCGTTACCTGCGGTTCACGGTAGGCCTCGAGCATTTTCAGTTCACCGTGCTCCCCTTTGGCCTTACAAGTGCCCCTCGGGTGTTCACGAAAGTGATGGCGGTGGTCGCAGCTCATCTGCGCCGGGCAGGGGTTCCAGTCTTCCCCTACCTCGACGACTGGCTGCTGAAGGCGGGCTCGTCCCAGGCAGTCGCTCCCACCTCCAGACTACGGCCGAACTCCTGCACTCGCTGGGGTTCTCCATCAATGTGCCGAAGTCGCATCTGATTCCTTCTCCACAGCTCCTTTTCATCGGAGCAGTTCTGGACACGACGCAGTTTCGGGCCTATCCTCCCGAACGGCGAGTCTGGGATATTCAGGCTATGATTCCGATCTTTCAGCCTTTATCCTGGGTTTCGGTACGGATGACCCTGAGGCTGCAGGGCCTCATGGCCTCCTGCATCCTGCTGGTCACTCATGTCAGTTGGCATATGCGGGCTCTGCAGTGGGACCTGAAGTTCCAGTGGGCGCAGCACCAGGGCAACCTGTCCGATTACATCCAGATCTCGGAGGGGACTGCAAAACAATTGCAGTGGTGGCTCTCGAACCGGCAGTGGGTCATGGGCAGATCCCTCTCCCTTCCCCAGCCAGAGCACACAGTTGTGACGGACGCGTCCCTTCTGGGATGGGGCGGTCACATGGGAGAGGCGGAGATCAGAGGCCTCTGGTCTCCGGCGGAGTCCCGGCTCCATAGCAACCTTCTGGAGCTCCGGGCGATCCGACTTGCACTCAAGGCATTCCTTCCCTCTGTCAAAGGGAAGGTAGTGCAGGTGTTCACAGACAACACCACCGCCATGTGGTACTGCAACAAACAAGGCAGGGTGGGATCTTGGACCCTTTGTCAGGAGGCTCTGCGCCTCTGGACATGGCTGGAACATCAGGGCATGTTCCTGATGGTTCAACACCTGGCAGGTTCCCTGAACGCCAGGGCGGACGAACTCAGCCGCAGGTGCATGATGGATCACGAATGGCGTCTTCACTCGGAAGTGGCGCAAGGACTCTTTCTACAGTGGGGAGAGCTTTGGTTAGATCTATTCGCCACCGAAGAGAACGCGCAATGTCATCAGTTCTGCGCGTTGGAATTTCCAAGGCGGCACTCGCTCGGCGACGCTTTTCGTCACGAGTGGAGTTGCGGTCTATTGTACGCCTTTCCGCCTATACCACTTCTACCCAGAGTGTTGAAGAAGATTCGGCACGACCGGGCCCAAGTCATTCTTGTGGCTCCGGACTGGGCTCGAAGAGTTTGGTATCCCGAGCTACTCAGTATGAGCGTAGATCCCCCGATCCGTCTGCCTCTTCGGGAGGATCTTCTGTCGCAGCAGCAGGGGACGGTCCTCCACCCGAACCTGTCCAGCCTCCACCTGCTTGCGTGGAGATTGAGCGGCGGCAGTTGATTCCTTTCGACTTGCCTCCCGAAGTTTGTGATGTGATTCTGGCAGCCAGGCGTCCCTCCACTAAGGTGGTATACGCCTGCAGGTGGAACAAGTTTGTGGCATGGTGCACAGCAAAGGCTGTGAATCCCCTTTCTGCCCCTCTCTCTGAGGTTCTCCTGTTCCTTCTTTCCCTGGCCCAACAGGGTTCTGCCCTGGGTACCATCAAGGGCTATCTTTGTGCCATCTCGGCCTTCCTCAGGCTTCCTGATCAGCCCTCCCTTTTCAAGTCCCCTGTTGTTAACAGGTTTCTAAAAGGCATTACACACCTCTTCCCTCCTGTTCCGTTTGTGATGCCTCAGTGGGACTTGAACTTGGTTCTTACCTTTCTTATGTGCGCTCCCTTTGAGCCTCTTCATAACTGTCCTCTTCGTCTTCTGACTCTGAAGACTGCCTTTCTGGTGGCCGTCACCTCCGCTCGGCGGGTGAGTGAGCTCCTTGCTCTATCATGTAAACCTCCCTTTCTGTCTGTCCATCCAGACAAGGTTGTTCTTAGGACGCGTCCGTCCTTCTTGCCAAAGGTGGTTACTGCCTTCCACATTGGGTAGACCATCACTTTGCCCACCTTCTTTCCGCCTCCGCATCCCTCCAGAGAGGAAGAGAGGCTCCACCGTCTGGACCCAAAACGTGCGCTTTCCTTTTACATCGACCGCACACGCCATTTCCGGGTGGATGACCAGCTCTTTGTTGGCTACGTGGGCGCCAAAAAAGGTCGGGCGGTGCACAAGAGAACCATCTCCCGCTGGGTAACCTTGTGTATCAAAGCCTGCTATTCTTTGGCTAAGAAGGAGCCTCCTGTTGGGCTGCGTGCCCATTCCACCAGGGCAACGGCTGCTACCACGGCTTTGGGCCGCGGTGTTCCGCTGCGGGATATCGGTCAGGCAGCTACGTGGGCCTCGCTGCACACGTTTACAAAGCATTACTGCCTTGACAGTCAGGTCCGGAGGGACGGCTTCTTTGGCCGTTCTGTCCTCCAGGACTTCCTTGTCTGATCTTTGTTCGCAGACCCACCACCGGGGTTGGTATTGCTGGGGTATCTATTCTAAGGTAAGGAATCTGTCACTAACGTGTCTCTTTCAGATGCACAAGTTACTAACTTGTGTAACGATATATCTGTAAGAGACAGTAGTTAGTGACAGATTCCTACCGCCCCACCCATCCTCCCGTTCTGCGAACTGATTTCTAGGGTTAAGGACATCCCTTTCAGGGCCCTAGTATTTTTCAGACACCTATGTCAGCTTCTTGCATGGCTCTGCGTTCCTGGCGCGGAAAGTCGTGTACAGAACTGACGTCAGCGCGCAGGGGCGGCGTCTAAGTACTGCCCGCGACGTCATCCCGGCGACCACGACGCCGACGACGGACGCGGAGCCGCACGACGCCGCCTACCGACGCGCAAGGGTACAGCTACGCAAAAAACTTTCCGGGTCCAGTCTGACGCTTGGGGATATTCTAAGGTAAGGAATCTGTCACTAACTACTGTCTCTTACAGATATATCGTTACACAAGTTAGTAACTTGTGCTTCATTACCCCTAATTCTCTCAAATATAATATTGCTAAAGTTCTTCTTGTTGATTTCTGCAAAATCCTCATATTCATGTCGTCCCTGATGGACGTCAGTAGTTACTGCTACATCTTGACTTTTGCTATGTTGACTTAATTCCAGTTGTCTCATAGAGGCACTTGACTCCTCTATGTAATATGCAATTTCGATTGCCTCTTTGAGTATCGGGTTCATAGAAGCCCATAGTCTCTTATGCATTTTCTTGCTGGAGCACTGGAAAATAAGTTGGTATTTTATTAGTTCATCCATCATATCTCCAAATTGACACTTAATGGGTAACTCTCTGACATGAGCCACAAACCCTTCCACTGACTTATTCTGCCTTTGAGGTTGCGTGTAGAATTTGTGTCAAGTCATTGCGATATTTATCGCTTTGGCGCATCTAATTTTCAGTCTTTGTTTAGCCTCCTTGTACACGTTGATCATGCAGATCTATTACTACCGGTAAGTATTTGAATATGTGCTATCCTTCTTTATCTACTGCATATGTTAGTAGTGTTTTGTTCAATTTAGTATTAGAATTCTTGATCATCTAGCGTTATTGAGTAATTTTCGAAAGTGTCTATCCACTCCTGCAATAAAATAAAGGATGATCTGCGATTTGGTGAAAAAAAAAAAAAAAGCTGGGAGGTTGGATGATGCCATGGTTGAATTCTATATTACTGTCATTACTTCCTCTACAAGCAATTTTAATGATACAATGTGTGTGTTACCTGTTTAGATCAGTAGGTGGCAGTGTGGCTTTGTTTTAGTCCTTTGTTCAAGTTGACATGTAGTCCGTCATTGGTTTCTTCATTGGAGGTGGGGTCAAACGTGACCAACGCCCTGGAAAATGTTGAGTCAACATTGGTGGCAAGTTACATTTTTTTTTAAGCTCATGGATTTCAGTGAGTGAGGCGAGTGTGTTCGATGGGGCGTCGTCAGGCAAACAATCATGTGTTGCAGTATTTAACTGATTTGTGGCCTGAGAGGAGGGTGGCGTGAGGTCCAGTCGACATCCATGATCGAGCTCGAGATGGCACTGTATGTGACATGCGCTGTAGTGTGCACTATATTTCGGTCATGCTTACGTGCAACTGAGCCATATCCCAAGCCCGAGACCAATGGTGTGCAAGTTCGATATTTGAGAATAAAATTCCAATCAGCCAGAAATTCTTTTAATTACCCATCGATGCAGAGTTAAATGTGTTGATCACGGTTGGACTTGCTTGCAGATGTCTTTAACTACATGGATCCATTATCCTTTTGGGGGGCGTCGCTAAGCGCCGATGTGAGAGGGAGCGGACTCCGGAGCACCGTCCCCTTTCATCCCTCCAACGACAAATATCCTGGCTACTAAGTGCGATCCAGCACCATTTTCAGGGCCGCGGAACGTCTGGGGTCCGTGCTGGACTGGCGGACGACGAGATTGCAGCCTGTGTGGCTCGGAGTTTGCCGTTTCTTCTCCCGACTCAGCGCTGAGCGTGAAACCGCAAGATGGCGGCCGCGACCTGAGGGGGCGGATTCTGGCAGCGGTGAGGCCGTGCTGAAGGCCGCGGCCGGGCTGACACCGTGCACTGAGCAGTGGAGGGACCAATGCGTACCTCCATGGAAGGAGACCTCAGGAGCGGAGCATCACGAATCAGGTCAGAACTGCGCGAGGCGGGGCACCCGCTCTGAAAGACCTGTGAGGTGCGCCTGGCTGCTGCGGGCCTTCGCGACTGAGGAGATTCATACGGGGAGGCCGCAAACCTACAGCGGAGCGCTTGAGGGGGCCCGTGCTGGCAGGAGGTCCCCTGGGCTGAACTGCACACCGTTTGGGAGGGAAACTATCTCCCAATACTATTAACGGTCTCGTGGTGCCCTGTAGAAGCACAGAACTCGCCCAAATCGGTCCATTTTGTAACGCTCTAGGGGGCCTCACCCTGTTTCATGGAGCGGCCCCTGCACCATTGATGAGGGAGAGAGGAGGCGCGCCGAGCTGGCAGGAGGGTGCAAACCGGGGCTGACCTGTGGAGTGCCTGAGCTAGGGGCTCCTTGCTTTTGAGAGGAGCGTGGATGAGGACTCGCCCGGTCGCAAACAGAGGACACGAGACGACCACAATAGCAGAGGGCGACGAGACCTGCGAAGGAACGGCCGGTGGGCCACCCGACTGCACAAAACCGAGGGGAGTTGACTCTGCCTCCTAGCGCTCCACGTGCGTGGAGAGAATATTGCTGGTACCGGCCCTACATGATCAACCTGACTCAGGTGAGTCAAAATTTGACTGCGACCACTGATAACGCCAGAAGGCTGTATTCTGGGAGGTGTGCGCTGGGCGTTGAGCATGGGGAGAGTCATCAAGAAGAAAGGGGGTACTGCCTCCAATGTGGAGACTACGGGTCATCAAACTGATGAGGACGATGATACAGTAGAACTGAGGAGAGATACTGCTCCTGAGGGACCCACCCTCGTGGACATTACATTATGCAAGCCATCAATGCCTCCAGAGAGGCGCTAGAGTCGAAGATGGACTCGATTGGGACAGAACTTAACTTGCTGAAGGATGAGCACCGCAAGCTTAAAGAGAGGGTAGGGCTCACGAAAAAAGCACTCGCGCATATCCCGGACGCAGTTTCCACGCTGCAAAACTCGTTGAAATGTGTGGAGGCCAGGGTCAAGGTACTGGAGACACGGGCAGAAGACAGCGAGGGTCGCTCCCGAAGAAACAACGTTTGCATAGTGGGGGTTCTGGAGAGGGCAGAGGGCATGGATGCAGTGCGATTTATTGAGGAATGGTTCAAGACAGAGGTGGCCCCGGAGGGCCTCTCCCCCTTTTATGCGTTGGAGAGGGCTCACAGGGTTCCAGCCAGGCCGCCCAAACCCAGAGCCCCCCTCGACCAATAGTGGCGCATCTCCTTCACTTTAGGGACCGTGACCATATCCTTCAACAAGCCCGTCTAAAGCAGGACTTGCAGATCGGAAATAACAAGGTGATGGTATTTCCAGATTTTACCAGGGAGGTGCAACGTCAAAAAGCATCATTCCTGGCCATCAAGCGAACGTTGCGCCAATTGCAGATCCTATATGCCATGCTGTTTCCAGCACGACTCCGGGTGATCGACAAATCGGGGACGCAGTTCTTCACTACCCCGCAGGAGGCCTGGGAATGGATAGAAACCCGACGAAATCAGGAGCCTCGCACTTCCTCCCCGGACTTGACTCAGCAAAGCCTGACCAGGAGCCAACACTCTTCTAGAGCCCCATCTCCTAAAGAGCGCAGAAAGGAGCGAAACATGGCCTTGCAGGTAGTTGCGGAACTTAGCCAAGGAGACGCCAGCTCGGCTTCGAGCAAAAGTGGCCCTGACATTGATGGATCTGAAAGCTCATCACTAGCTAGTGCGAATGAGGACTCCGAGACTGAGCTCCCAAAGGTTACACCCCAAACAGCAGAAGAAATTGCCTAAGTGAGGAGTTCCATGGAGACTTTCAGAAGTGCCCAGTGAAACTGAGTATGTCTTCGGTTGGGATCTAGCCATGGCACCAGTCGCACTGGGGAGGGCATGTCCACTGGGTCTGCCAGCTGCATCATGATGTTGGAGGGCGCGGGCTGGAGGAGTTTCGGGCCCGGTAGGGTGAGCTACATACCCCACCACTATCAGAGACTTTCTATCATTAAGTTCGAGTTTGGATGGGAACAAGTTTGTATGTACCTGTCCTGGAGAGAGGGAGTTGGGGGGTTCTTGTTATTACGGGGTTGTTGTTCTGGGCCACGCATGTCGCTTTGGGGGAAATCACTAGGGGTGTGTCTTACCTGCCAAAATGGGATCCACCGTAGGTATTAAATGTTTATCTTGGAACGTTCGGGGGATGCACACTATGCTACTGCGTCATAAAATACATGCATATTTAGTCAGGAGGGGAGTGCAAATAGCGCTTTTACAGGAAACCCACTTGTCGGCGAAGGAAGGTGCTGCGCTTCAGTGTAGGTGGAGGGGACAAGTGTTTTATACTAATTACTCAGCTTTCGCCAGGGGAGCCCTGGTTTGGGTGAGGGCGGGGGTCCCTTTCCAATGTACTAGGCAATTCATTGACCCGGAGGGACGATTTGTGGTGGTTTCGGGCCGTTTAGATGGTAGGGACATAACGATTGGGAGTTTGTATGCCCCTAACATAGAACAGCCTGCATTTCTGTCGCGACTTTCGCAGTCACTGGCCTTGGCACTGACAGGATCGGTGCTACTGGGAGGTGACTTCAACTGTGTAACTGATGTGGGATTGGATCGCTCTCACCCTCCGCTCCCTGACGCTCCCATACATAGAATTGCGGAGGCCCGACGCAATTGGCAGCATAGGTGGGGGTTGATTGATACTTGGAGGTCCCAGCATCCTGGGGAGCGGGATTATTCCTTCTTTTCAGCCCTGCATGAACTTCATGTTAGACTAGACACTATATTATGTTCTCCGGATGTACATGGGGGGGTCGAGATGAGCGAGTATCTGACCAGAACGATCTCTGACCACAACCCGCTGCTGCTGACCCTGAACTGGTTCCGCGATCGACCCAAAATACCAAACTGGCGCTTGAGGCCGGAGGCGCTGGAAGACCAAGTCTTTCAGCTTACAGTGGGTACCGTTATTGAACATTATTTTTTAGACAACACTCACACGGCGACGAGTCCGCTCATAGAATGGGACGCTTTTAAGACTGTCGTTAGAGGACGCTGCATTGCAGAAGTAGTGGGGTCACGGAGGGTTCTTTTGCAAGATGTGCAAAGGGCGGAACAGCGACTCCGAGAAGTGGAGACAGAAAGACCGGAAAGAGTTGGCAAACAAGCTGACCTCTTGGAGGCTAGAGAAACAATGGCCACCCAAGTAGAACGACTGCGTTGTTTCGACTATAAAAATTATCCAACAAGGGCCCACAATGAGAGAGACAAATCCGGGGCACTATTGGCTTGGCTGGCTAATCTGGCAAGACGGGGAACAGCGATATTGGAGCTCCGAGGGCGGGATGACGAGATCTATTATAAGCAGAGAGATATTAACACCCAGTTCCTGGAATACTATACTGACCTATATCAGAGCAGAGTGGCCCCAGCAGATGAGGAGATAACTGGGTTTGTGGGAGAGGTGGGGCTTCCAAGCTTAGAGAAGCGGCGGAAGATCTAGGCAGAGACGTAGAGATTGGTGAGGTGCGAGGGACTACTAAACACATGGCCAGAAATAAGACACCGGGGACAGATGGGTTGCCAATAGAGTTTTATTCGACTTAAGTCGAAGCCTTGGCCCCCAAGCTGGTGACGCTCTATAATAGGGCAAAGCAGGAGGGGTGTCTGCCTGCCTCGATGAGAGAGGCGGTAATTATTCAGCTCCTAAAATCCGGAAAGCCGGCTTGGGATAAGGCTGCCTACCGTCCACTCTCCATGCTCAATTTAGATTACAAAATCTTAAGTCGGATACTAGCCTCCCGCCTCCTACCACATATAGCGGCGCTAATACACACCGATCAAGCGGGCTTTATCTCTGCCAGGAACACGGCGATGAATATCTGTCGGCTTTTACGAGTCTTGGAGGCGGACACCTACCAGAAAGAGGAGACTGCTATTTTCGCAGTTGATATCGAAAAGGCATTTGATAGCCTTGGGTGGCCTTATCTCTTTCACGCTATGAGGAAATTTGGGCTGGGGGAACAATTTATAGGTTGGACGGCTCTCTTGTACAAGGACTCCACTGCCAGGGTCACCACTGCCAGGGTCAGGACGGGGGGGGTCTGATCTCGGATGCCTGTAGGGTGGGCCGAGGAACGAGGCAAGGCTGCCCGCTATCGCCCTTACTATTTGCTCTGGCGATGGAGCCATTGGCAGCGCATGCTAGATCGAGGCGGTATTACCAGGGTCTGAGGGTGTCCGATCAGACACAATACATAGCGCTATATGCAGATGATCTATTGATGTTCCTGGCGAGCTCAGGAGAGGCACTTCGGGGAGCTAAGGAACTCTTAAATACTCTGGAAAGAGTGGCGGGACTTGGAGTGAATTGGGCAAAGTCGTGTCTCTTTCCGACTGGACAAGACAGAGTGGGGCCGCCGGAGACGGAAGGAGTGAGGTGGGAGGATAGATGTCTGACTTATTTGGGTACCCAAATATATCATACTCAAGGGGACCTGTTGGAAGGCAATATAGGGCGAGCGTTGCGTGCCACCAAAAGTAGCTTCGACTTCTGGGGGACTCTCCCGCTGTCTGTGGCGGGCCGAGTCGCCCTCCTAAAGATGTTGACGTTGCCAAGACTCTTGTATTATTTTGGCTCACTACCACTTTGGATACCACCTCGAGTGTTTGCTCAGCTCAAAACAATGGTCACGGGGTTCTTGTGGGAGCTGGGAGACGTAGGGTTGCACTAGCTACCATGGTGCGGCCCAGAGCGGAGGGAGGCTTTGCGGTGCCAGACTTTGAGGCCTACTATCTCGCAGCGCAGCTACAGTGGTTTACGAAGTGGATGGCGGGCAGACTCCGGGGTCCCGACGAACAGGGGCGTGATGACCCGAGCTTGCGACTTCTCTCACAAGTACTGTTTAAACTCCCCACATGAGGTCACTCGGTCCCATCAGACTTGAGTACAGTGCGCAGATCCTGGAATAGGTCCCTCCGACGGGCTTGGATCCGTTGCCCTTAGGCACCTGACATCCCACTGATCATATGTGAGGCCTTGCCCCACATAGGGAATTGGCGTAGACTAGAGGCTTGGAGTAAAGCAGGAATTGCCACAGTAGGAGATTTGTATGAAGAAAATACTATGCTTCCCTTCGATGACCTCCGAGAGCGCTACGACTTGCCACGGGGTGATTTTGTTCTGCACGCAGCCCTCACAGCAGCCATGCGCAAACACTGGCAGGAAGGGATCGCTGAACCTCAGACATCCACAATCTGCCAATATGTAGTGTCAGCAGCTGGAACTTTTTAGGCGGTTACTTGCCTCTATAGGCATCTAACAAATGAAATCCTATAGCCTTTGACTGCGTTACGTCACAAATGGGAGGAGGATCTGGGGGAGCCTATAGACAAGAAGCCATGGGGGGAATTAGTGGAGAGGGCTTGGAAGAGCTCTAGAAATGCAAGATTTCAGCTCGTACACTTCTATGTCCTGCACAGGGCATACCTCACCCAGGGTAAGATCAATGAGTACTTCGGTATCCATACAGCTGTGTGCCCACGCTGTAACATGGAGGGAGCGGGGTTCCTACATATGTTCTGGAGTTGCCCAACCTTGAGAGACTTCTGGGGAGAGAAGTCACCTCAGTCTTGGCGAATGTAACGGAGAGAGAGGTCGAGGCGGCTCCTGGGTATTGTCTGCTGCATTGGTTCCGCACACGACTAGGAACAAGGTCACGAGCAAGTTCTTGGACTTAGGGCTGGTGTTGGCTAAAAGGGATATCACTAGTCATTGGAAGGCGAGGAGTGGCCTTAGCTTAGCCAGATGGACGAGGGAATTTGTAAAATGGGCGGAATGTGAAGGAGCAATCAGATTACAAATGGCAAAAAGGACAGGGAGCGAGAAAACATTAGAAACGGCCAGGGCTTGGGTAGCACTAGTGGAGCTCCTGAAACACCCAGATGCGGACAGGGAAGATAGTCTAGTTGAGGAGGACCCTGGCAGTGTCGATTGAGCGCCTGGCACTATCGCAGGTCCTGATTGCTGGCCACACATTAGACCAGGCCCACCATATTGTATGCCCCGCCCGCTCTTCAAGTGGCTCTCTCTTCTCAGAGCGGAGGAGGAGGACAGTTCACACGCCGGTGTAACCCTAGAGCATGAATATATGGGTTGATAGTAAGTGACATGCCTGGGGGGTGGGGTTTGGCTATGAGTGAGCAAGAGTTGTAAGGGGGGCAAAACGACCGAAAGACGAGATCCTAGTGGATTGATAACTATTGTATTAAGAAGACACTAAGTAAGGGGTCGGGGGTGGGACAGTTCTTATGATGATTGCTTTTCCCTGACAGACAAATGCGGGTAATGGACAATTGCAATTGAAGGGATGGACTTTATCGAACTTACTTGCTGCCCTTTGATGGTTGGCGTTTGTATGTATTACTAGCGAATCCGAAGATCCATTATCGCATGCAATTTGAAATCTTAATAAAATCTGTTTTTAAAAAAATGGATCCATTATCCTTTTCTGATTGTATTGTCTGGTGTCTGCTGGTGGCAGCTTAATGCCAAATTGTTGCACCAAAATCACGCAGGAGGGAGTAATGCTTTTTTATCCTCAGATCATAGACAGAAGAGACGCTTCTAGCCTGCCAGCAGAGTTTAACTGAAAGTCTTTCATGGCAGCTAGAATTCTTAACATAATTTAATTCCATTGAGCACGTACCGTAAAGCAGTACATCACAACAATCTACTTCATTTATTGGCAGTGTTGCACATGGTATTATACTAAATAATAGGCTGACTTATCGAGCGCATGACTACTTCATTGAAGTGTCCCAGCCCTTGGATTCTGCACAGAAGTTAGGAAGTACTGCTAAAATGGAAAAAAACAACTAAGTGGGATCAGAAAAGCCAGGTTTTTAACTGTTTCTTGAAGGAAGCTTTAGAAGGAGACTGCCAGAGCTTTATAGACAGATTATTCCAGATCTTAGGGGCGAGGTATAGAAAAGAGCTACACCCTACTCTAGATTTGTGAAATTTAGAAATCTGTGCTAACCTTCTGCTTCCGCTGGCTGATCTTAGGCTCCTCCATGGAATGGAATGTTAAATCGGGGATTGGAGGAAATTTGGGTCAGAGTTTGACAGAGCCTAATAACAATAGCAAAAGGCTTTGAAGTGAATCCGTTTCTTAATCAAAACAAGTTCATATCTCTCACACCGGCCCCAATGGAGGCACGTCTAGGAAGTGTCAGCAACAACCAAGCATCTGAGTTTTGGATTCTCTGGAGCCTGTTCAGTCTCTTTTGTGAAAGATCCAAATATAGGACATTGCAAAAATCTAGCCAGGATATAACCAAGACATGGATTAAGGTTGGCCGAATACGGTTGGTATTATGGATGACCAAAAGAGTAGAAATCCGAAGATCTTCTTAAGGGCTCTTATTATCCCAAAACATTTCACAGCTAGAAAGTTCACTTGGTCATCTTATGATCTAGCCAGCTACCGAGAGTTTTTACTTTTTCTTTTGGATAAGGAAAGGAGCCCAAACTGACCGACTGCCATGCGGGGGACCAGATATTGGGTTGGTTTCCCAGAACACCTCTGTCTTGTCTCCGTTTAGCTTTAAGCTGTTGTCGTCCATCCACTTTGCCACTTCCAGCAGGCACAAGCTCAACTAGGAAGCGGTGGTACTGGTATTTTGGGTAAGAGTAATGATCAACTGGATGTCATCCACATAGAGATAATAGTAAAGCCAAAACCTTCAATAATATCGGCCAATGGGTAGATATAGACATTAAAGAGAGTTGGACTCCGGGAGGATCCCTGAGGAACTCCTTGTTGAAATGCAAAAACCTTTGATTGAAACTGTATCTGATAGAGACTTCTAGCTGCAGATTACTTATCTTAGAATTATTCCCAGGCGTCAGACTGGATCCGGAAATTTTTCTTGAGCAGTATCACCGCACGCCGGTAGGTGGCGTCATTCAGCTCCGCGTGGCATTGTCCACGCCGGAAATTACTTTCACAGTGCTTATATAGGTGCTACCTCAGCACGCTGACATCAGTTATTTTTTTTCCATGCCAGTCAGCGCAGATCTGGGAAAAGCTATCCCTACTCAATTTTTTAACTATCTTTTTTCGATGTTTTGTCGAAGTGTTTTGAGGTGTTTCCTCCTGGTGTGGCAAGGAAGGTCCCGGTAACGGTCGAGGAGTCCTAGGAGTTCGTCGCAGTCTAAGTCATCGGGTCATTCTGGTAAGTCCCGCCACAAGAAAAAGAAGTCGTTGAAGCTTACTTCTACTTCTTCTTGTCCGTCGGCCAACAAGATGAGGGTGCGTCCCTCGAGGCCTGGCTCTGCTGTTGAGCCAGCACCTGGGCTGGCTCCACGCCTTCTAGAGTTTCCAGGAGCCAGAGCAACCCCCGCTCAGTTGAGAGTTTTTTGAGGCTATGCACCTCATGTTTGGACGGCCCATTCCCTCCGGTGTGTCTTTGGACCGCCGGGGGTCCGGCAGGGGCCCCTAATGGATCCATGCCAGCAGCTCCAGCACCAGTCGGGCCCACAGATGGATCCGGATTGCTGCTGGTCATGCCATGTCGATGTTCCCCGGCGCTGGCTCGATGCCGACGCTCCCAGGGCCCACAGGTAGCGCCATCCCCATTTACATCCCCGACACGGAGCCAGAGGGGCATCGCATGACTCCGACTGGTGCCATGCCCTCCAGGCCAGAGCCTGAGCCTTATTCCTGTGGGATAGGACTCAGAAGAATGGAAGTGGTCGCTGGACCCTGAAGAATACCAGCCTTATGAATCCTTGGACTGGTGTGAAGATCTGAGTGAAGCCAGTGGACTGGACACTTCTCCAGATACTGGCATGCTTTCTCCCCCTAACGTGGCTACGGAGGAGGGAGCTTCATTCACTATTGTGCTGCGGAGGGCAGCTGAGGCCCTGGACCTTAGTTTGCCCTCGGTGGCAGTCAAGACTAATGTCTTGACGGAAGTGCTTGAGCCGGGAGTCTTCCCTTACAAACTGCTTCTCCCATTCAATGAAGCACTTACTGATGTGCTGCTTAGGAATTGGTCCAAGCCCAACGCAGCGGCCCCTGTAAACAGAACAATTGCCCACCGCCCTGCTCCAGGAGACCCCAAATTCCTCATAGAACACCCTACCCAGAGAGCTTGGTGGTCCAAACCTCCACTTCACATGTAAATCCTGGTGCATTTCCAACTGCACCATCCGATCGGTAATCCAAGGGGCTTGAAATTTAGGCAAGAAAATGTTTTCTTCCACTAGCCTGGTATTGCGGTTGGTGAACACTGCATGGCTTTTGGGGCGCTATTCCCACACCCTGCAGGATACGGTTGCACAGGTTCTGCCAACGGTCCCAGAGGAGGCCCGGGGCGTGCTCTCCCAGACTGTTGCAGACAGAAGGGATGCCGCTAAGTTTACCATTAGATGTGGACTAGACACCACCGACTTACTAGGCAGAGCGGTTTTGTCCACTGTGGCCATGTGACGCCACACATGGTTGAGAACGGCAGGCTTTTCTAGGGATGTCACTCATGGATATGCTCTTTGATGGCTCATGTTTCTTCGGAGACAAGGCGTATTCAGCGCTGGAGCTCTTTACGGACAGCAGGGCTAGGGCATAATCCTTGGGCCTCGTCACCCTCAATCTGCCTTTTGCGGCCACGGAAGGGGCTTCCAGCCGCGTCCTTACCCACCCAGCCACCGCAGCGTGCAAGCTTTCCACCCTCTGCGTGGCAGTGAACGCTGTAGCTACCAGCCCATGGGTCCAGTGGACAGCAGTGAGGTCAGGCCACCACCACCCAAGCATCCGCAGCTTCCAAACTCTCCTAGTCTCCCCGGTTACCATCATGGGCACCCAGTGAGCGACAGGATTCACCATTACCTTCCCCACTGGTAGTCCATAACATCGGATAGGTGGGTTTTACAGATTATCCAGAGGCTACTCCCTCCACTTCGAGACTACTCCTTCCACTTCGAGACTACTCCTTCCTCCATGCCACCTACTTACGACAGGCTGATGTAGGACCACCTATCCCTTGTCCGCCAAAGATGATACTGCTCTTTTAGGCAAAGGAGCCATAGAGCGAGTGCCGACGCCAGAAGTGGGTCGTGGTTATTTCGGATACTTTCTGGTGCCCAAGAAGGACGAAGGCCTTCCTCCTATTCTCTACCTGCACTCTCTCAGCTTTGTCCTCAAGAAGGGGAAGTTCAAAGCGCTTACTCTTGCCCAGGTCCTGTCTGCCTCGATCTAGGAGATTGGATGGTAGCGTGGACTTGCAGGACGCATATTTCCATATTTCCGTCCTGCCTGCCAGCAGGTGTTACCTGCGGTTCACAGTGGGCCACAAGCACTTTCAGTTCGCTGTGCTCCCCTTTGGCCTCACCAGCGCTCCTTGGGTGTTCACCAAGGTGATGGTGGTGGTTGCAGCTCATCTGCATAGATCAGGGGTGCCAGTCTTCCTCTAACTCAATGACTAGCTGTTGAAGGCGGGCTTGCCGCATTCTGTCTTCTACCTCCATACTATGACAGACCTTCTGAATTCTCTGGAGTTCACTATCTATGTGCCAAAGTCACACCTGACTCCCTCTCAGATGCTCCCTTTCATCAGAGCGGTTCTAGACACAGTGCAGTTTCGGGCGTATCCTCCTAAACATAGAGTCCAGGATATTCAGGCTATGATACTGATGTTTTGGCGTCTATCCTGGATTTCGGTGAGGCTGACTGAGGTTGCTGGGCCTCATGCATCCTGCTGACGACACATGCCCGTCGGCATATGGGGGCTCTGCAGTGGGACCTGAAGTTCCAGTGGGAGCAGCATCAAGGGAATCTCTCCAACATGGTCCAGATCTCGAAGGGAACTGCAAAAGATCTGCAGTGGGGTTAACGAACTGTGATGGGGTAGGGGCAGACCCTTCTCCCTTCCCACACCCGATCTACAGTATTGACAGCTGTATCTGAAAGAGACCATTAGTTATAGATTCCTTACCTTAGAATTACCCCCAGGCGTCCGACTGGATCCGGAGAAATTTTTTCGTAGCAGTACACCTGCGCGTCGGTAGGTGGCGACGGTCGACTTCACGCTCGGTGTCGGGATAAAGTCGCGGTGTCTACTTAGACGTCGCCCCTGCGCACTGACGTCAGTTCTTTCTTTTTCCGCGCCAGCCAGCGCAGATCCGGAGAGAGCGTGCCCCTTAGTCACTTTTTGACTAACCTTTTCCGACTTTTTGTCGACGTCTTTTGAGTCTTACGACTCCTGATGCACGAGGGATGTTCAGCCGTCGGCCCGGTTTCAAGCCTTGTGACTACTGTCACAAGTTGATGTCGGTCACCGATCCCCACCTCGTGTGTCTTTGGTGCCTGGAGCATGACCCACGACCCAAAGTCGTGCTCCGACTGCCGGGCCCTAAACCCGAAGTCTTTGCGGGAGCCCTCCCGAAAGCTTTTGGAGGCCCGGCAGTCTGCTCCGCGCCGCTCGAGGTCCCGGTCAAGGGGAAGGTCACGGGACCGGTCGCGGAGCCATCACCACTCGTCATTGAAGCCTTCGCACTCCTCAGGTAAGTCGAAGGCAAAGAAGCATCGTCGCTCTTTGCTTTCTCCCCGTCCGTCAGCCGACGTGACGGGGGACCCGGAGCGTCGTCGCTCTCTGGCTCCTTCCTCGGAGCCGGCTGGGACGGCTCCGCGCTTCCCTCCCTTTCCTGGAGCCCAAGCGTCCCCTGCCCAGCTTTGAGCTTTTTACGAAACGCTTCACAGCATCTTTGGGCAGCCCGACTCCACCTGCGCGCCTTCGTGCCCCGCGGACTCGGCTGGGGGCCCTGGGCCTTTGATGCCGGTGGCTCCGGCCCAGTGCCACAGAGCCCCCATGGATCCAGGCCTGGATCTGGATCGGTGCCAGTCGACCTCACAGTACCTTCCCCGGCGCTGATCCCGGTGACGACGCCCCCGACAACGGTTGTGCCACCAACTGGCGTCTACCCCAGCCGATGTGGACACAGCGCCGGACTGACGTCGGTACCGGCGTCAGAGGGAACTTTTGTCCCACTGTTCATTCCTGGCATTCCCTACCGCCTTGAGTGGCAGCCAGAGGACTAGGAGGGGTCTATTGACCCTCTAGCAGATCAGCTCGAGGAACCGGACTGGAGATGGGTGATGCCAGTGGTCTGGATACCTCCCCAGACCTTGGTATGCTTTCTCCCCCTACCGTGGCTACGGAGGGGGGGAGCTTCCTACGCTGTGGTGTTGCATAGGGCGGCTGAGGCCTTGGGCCTCGAGCTTCCTACGGTGGCTGTCGGGACTAACCTCCTGACTGAGGTGCTTCAGCCGGCAGCAGCCTCTTCGGAGCCCCTGCTGCCTTTTAATGAAGCCCTCACCGACATCCTTCTGGGCACTTGGTCCAAGCCCAGCACAGGGGCTCCTGTGGACAGGATGACTGCCCGACGCCATCGCCTGGCCCCGTGCGACCCACTTTTCCTCTCCCAACACCCTACCCCTGAGAGCTTGGTGGTCCAAGCCTCATCCTCAAAAGGCACATTCCCTACTGCTTCCCCAGATAGGGAATCCAAGAAGCTGGACCATCTTGGGAAGATTATGTTTTCTTCCACCAGCTTAGGACTGTGGTCGGTGAACACTGCATTTCTCTTGGGCCGTTATACACACACGGTGTGGGATACAGTCGCGCAAGTGCTGCCACACATCCGGCCAAATGAAATAAAGTTCCAAGATCCGGATGTCCCTCTTGATAACGGCCCTATAGATCAGAGCACCTGGGAAGAGGAGCATTGTAGGTTGTCAGGTCTGATAAATTTCGACATGGTTATCACGACCTTCAAGAACATGAACGATGGAGCTCCAGGGCCAAATGGGTTACCTGCACCTGTATTCAAAATGGCGCCAGACTTCTGGGCAGCAATCCTAACCCCGCTCTTTAACCACATCCTTTCGACAGCTAAGACACCAGACTCTTGGAGGGGCTCTATACTTGTCCCCATCTTTAAAAAAGGCGACCGTTTGAAGCCATCAAACTACAGGCTTATCGCCCTTCTCGATCTTGAAGCTTTGGCCTACGCTCGTCTCCTCTTGAAGGATCTAGAGTCTTGGGCGCAAGAAAAAGGCATTATCCCCTTCTATCAGTCAGGTTTTAGGTCACAGTCGTCGACCTTGGATAACATCCTTGCGTTAGCTCATCTATCAACCCAGGCGGTGAAGAAGAAAAGTCCTCCATTGTTTTGCTGTTTCATTGATTACAGCACAGCATTCGACAAAGTTGATCGCAGAAGTCTATGGTGGAAATTAGACAACTGGGGAATTCCACCTAAACTCCTGAACGCAATTCGATCCTTATATGAGGATACCTGGGTGCGGGTTAAAACAAGCGCCCATACAGTGACCCCAAAAATTGCCACAAACAACAGGCTCAAACAGGGCTGTGTGTTGGCACCCATCCTCTTCAATTTGTACACCGCAGACCTGGGGGCTGCTCTGCAAGGCGCCAATCTAGTAGCACCTAGGCTGGGAAGTGAGAGGCTGCCGGTACTACAATATGCTGATGATACAGCAATAATGGATCACACCACAATGGGCCTACAGAGAGCCCTACATGCATTGGATCGCTTTAATAAGGATAACTTCCTGACAGTCAACCAGGGGAAGACCACGGTAATCATCTTCGGCAAATACCAACTTAAAAGGAAAGCACAATGGCTCCTGGGCGATTTGCAAATTGGCACAGTGGCTTCCAACAACTATCTTGGGGTCTGGCTCTCAGAATGGGCCAAGGCGAACATTCATTTGAAACATCAGACCTCCAAAGCCAACAATGTCACACACCTGCTAAAACAACTGAGCCAACATCTGCTAAGTCCTTCGGCTGGACCAATACTGACTGTTCTACAAGCAAAACTGCTTCCAGCTATCAGATACAGCCACTTGGCCTTCCCTGGGTCGTTGGATGTCTTTTTAAATTAAGCCCATACCAAAGCATACAGATCAGTGCTCCTTATCCCGAGGACAGCCAGGAAATCCGGGCTGAGATTGGAGCTTGGCCTCGGGAGGCCGTATCTGACGTGCCAGGGGACCTTATAAAGCTATACCTAAGGATCTTGAGGGGTCCAGCAGACTCCTTAAGATATCAACTGAGATCCACCTTTGAGGAGGCGGGCTCAGTCTGGCATGCCAGCCTTGGCCGTGCTATTAACACACTGAAGATAGAGGCAGCAAGCCTACAGCTTTTGGAAATCTCACTCAATGCCTGGAAAAAAGCAATAAAAAAACAAGTTTGTGAAACATCCTTTGCTCAAGACATTAAGGCCCTTCGTTCAAGTTCTAACTTAGAGCCACTGAATAAATCATACATGCCGGGAAAAGGCCACCCCAACCTAAGCGAGGCCCTGACACCGCAAGCCCGAAGTAAAATACTTTTTATGAGAATTGCATATCGCTGATTTTAATCCCGCATGGGCACGCAAGGGGAAAATACAGAATGTAGGCTGTGCTCCTTCCCGAAGGAATCCTGGATGCACCTCCAGTGCTGCTGTCTCAAACTGAATAATGAACGTCGGCGCCTCCTTCGTCAGATCTGTTTTGCCAATGGAGCAAGGACCTGCAGAGAAGCCTCAGCCTTATGCTTTTCCAAATCCAAGTCAATGACTTTAGCAAGATTGGGGATATTCACCACCTGATCAGGATTGCCTTAAAGGATTCGCAGGAATGCAATCCTGCTCTTGTAACTGACACACCAAATCCAGCTGAAGCAAGCGGGCTGGTCCCCGACAGGCGCTGAGGAGTGCCGCCCTTTTAATCAGAATTATCAAGTTCGAGTATTTTTAAAATTTTCTAATAATGTGCTGTTAATCAAAATGAATTTCGAATAACACTGTGGACTGCACTACGTGTCTAAGGGCATACGGCTGACCATAAAAGCCAGGACATGGATGGGAGGGGAGGGGGCAGGAGGGAGGAACTGTCCATCTCAATTATGATCCTTTTAACTGTTTTTATTTTTACTGTAATGATTTTCATTAACCGAACAATTAATAAAAATTCATTCATTCATTCAGTGCCCGGAGGAGGCCCGGGCCATGCTCACCCGCGCTGTTGCTGAGGGTCAAGACGGAGCAAAGTTCACCATCCAGTGTGGGCTGGATACCGCTGACTCGCTGGGTAGAAGGGTTTCCACGTCGGTAGCCCTGAGGCGCTACGCCTGGCTGAGAACATCTGGCTTCTCTGGGGATGTCCAATCTACCCTTTTGGACATGCCCTTTGATAACCGTCGCCTGTTTGGTGACAAGGCGGAAACGCGCTCGAGCGTTTCTAGGGCTACGACCACATCCTAGGGCCTCGCAGCCACTTCTTGCCCTATGCAGTCTGCCTTTCACCCCTTTCGTGGCTACGGAAGGTTTGCCCCACCACGTTCCACCTAGAGCCACAGGGCTGCAAAAGCTACCCAGCGTCTGCGCGGCCGGCGATGTGGGATCCAGCGTCGTGGGTCTGGGGACCAGTGGGCGGGCCAGTCTACCAATGCCCCCTCTGCAGCAGCCTCCAAGTCTTCCTAGACCGACCTTTCAGGGCCACCAGTTGCCAGTGGGCGGCAGGATCCGCCATCACCTCACCCACTGGCACAACATCACGTTGTACAGGTGGGTTTTGCAGATAGTCCGAAGGGGCTACTCCCTTCCCTTCAAGACTACCGCTCCCTCCATGCCACCTACACCATCGTATGTCGGAGGATCATTTGGCCCTTCTCCGCCAGGAAGTTACGGCTCTCCTGGCCAAGAGAGCTATCGAACGCGTCCCTGTGCCAGAAGTAGGTCGTGGTTGCTACTCCCACTACTTCTTGGTAACCAAGAAGGAAAAAGGCCTGCGTCCTATCTTAGACCTCAAGGACGTCAACTGCTTCCTCCGGAAGGAGAAGTTCAAGATGTTAATCTTGACTCAGGTCTTGTCTGCCCTCGACCCTGGAGACTGGATGGTAGCGTTGAACTTGCAGGACGCTTATTTTCACATACCCGTCTTGCCTGCCCACCGGCGTTACCTACGGTTCACAGTAGGCCATGAGCACTTTCAGTTTACCGTGCTCCCCTTTGGCCTTACCAGCGCCCCTCGGGTGTTCACAAAAGTGATGGCAAGTGGTCGCAGCTCATCTGCGCAGATCAGGGGTTCCAGTCTTCCCCTATCTCGACGAGTGGCTGTTGAAGGCGGGCTCGCCCCAGGCGGTCGTCTCCCACCTCCAAACTACGGCGGACCTCCTGCATTCGCTGGGGTTCACTATCAACCTGCCAAAGTCACACCTGATTCCCTCTCAAAACCTCCTTTTCATCGGAGCGGTTCTGGACACAGCGCAGTTTCGGGTCTATCCTCCCGAGCAGCGAGTCCGTGATATTCGGGCTATGATACCGATGTTTCAGCCTCTATCCCAGATTTCACTGAAAATGACCCTGAGGCTACTGGGCCTCATGGCCTCCTGAATACTGCTGGTGGATCATGCCAGATGGCATATGCGGGCTCTGCAGTGGGACCTGAAGTTCCAGTGGGCACAGCATCAGGGGAATCTTTCCGATGTCGTCTAGATCTCGGAGGGGACTGCAAGTCAGTTGCAGTGGTGGCTCACGGACCAGGATTGGGTCAGCGGCAGATCCCTCTCCCATCCCCAACCAGAGTTTACAGTAGTGACGGATGCGTCACTTCTGGGATGTGGCGGCCACATGGTGGAGGCAGAGATCGGAGGCCTCTGGTCTCCGGCAGAGTCCGGGCTCCACATCAATCTTCTGGCGCTCCGGGTGATTCGTCTTGCACTGAAGGCATTCCTGCCCTCTGTCAAAGGAAGAGTAGTGCAGGTGTTCACGGACAACACCACCGCCATGTGGTACTGCAACAAGCAGGGCGGGGTGGGGTCGTGAACCCTATGTCAGGAGGCTCTTCGCCTTTGGGCGTGGCTGGAACATCAGGGCATATCCCTGGTGGTTCAACACCTGGCAGGTTCCCTGAACACCAGGGCGGATGAACTCAGCCGCCAGTGCATGATGTATCACGGATGGCGTCTTCACTCTGAGGTGGTGCAAGGTCTCTTTCAGCAGTGGGGAGAGCCTTGGTTAGATCTGTTCGCCACCGAAGAGAACGCACAATGTCAGCAGTTATGTGCGTTGGAGTTTCCAAGGCGGCACTCGCTCAGCGACGCCTTTCGTCGCGTGTGGAATTGCGGCCTCCTGTATGCCTTTCCGACTGTACCACTTCTACCCAGAGTGCTGAAGAAGATCAAGCGCGACCGGGCCCAAGTAATTCTTGTGGCTCCAGACTGGGCACGAAGAGTCTGGTACCCAGAGCTCGAGTATGGCCATCGATCCTCTGATCAGACTGCCTCTCCGGGAGAATCTTCCGTCACAGCAGCAGGGGGGCGATCGTCCACCCGAACCTGCCCAGCCTCCACCTCCTTGCGTGGGGATTGAGCGGCGACAGTTGACAGGTTTCGACCTTCCTCCCGAAGTCTGTAATGTCATCTTGGCAGCCAGGCGTCCCTCCATTGAAACGGTATACGCCTGTAGATGGAACAAATTTGTGGCATGGTGCACAGCAAAGGCTGTGGATCCCCTTTCTGCCCTTCTTTCGGAGGTTCTCCTCTTCATTCTTTCTTTGGCCCAGCAGGGCTCTGCTCTGGGCATTCTTAAAGGCTATCTTTCGTCCATTTCGGCCTTTGTTCACCTTCCTGATCAGCCTTCTCTTTTCAAGTCCCCTATTGTAAATAGATTTTTGAAAGGCGTTACTCATCTCTTTCCTCCTTCCCCCTTCTTAATGCACCAGTGGGACTTGAATCGTGCCCTTTCTTATCTTATGTGTGCTCCCTTTGAGCTGCTACATAATTGTCCTCTACGTCGTCTTACTTTTAAGACTGCCTTCTTGCTTGCCAATCACCTTTGCTTGCAGGGTGAGTGAGCTTCAGGCTCTGTCTTCCAAACCTCCCTTTCTTGCTGTCCATCCGGACAAAGTGGTCCTTCGAACTAGGCCCTCTTTTGTGCCCAAAGTGGTTACCTCTTTCCACATAGGTCAGACCATCACATTGCCCACCTTCTTCCCGCCTCCGTACCCTTCCAAAGAGGAGGAGAGACTCCACCGTCTGGACCCAAAACGTGCGCTGTACGTCTACCTTGAACGCACTTAAGCTTTCCGGGTGGACGATCAACTCTTTGTGGGCTATGTGTTGTCCTATGCATCAAGATCTGCTATTCTTTGGCAAAAAAGGAACCTCCAGTAGGGTTGCGCGCCCACTCTACCAGGGCGACGGCAGCCACTACTGCTTTGGGACGTGGAGTTCCTCTGGTTGACATCTGCCAGGCAGCCACGTGGGCATCACTGCACACGTTTACAACGCATTACTGCCTGGACAGCCAAGTCCGGAGAGGCAGCTTTTTCGGCGTTCTGTTCTCCAGGACTTCCTGGTGTGAACTTAGTTCGCACACCCACCTCCGGGGATGGTATTGTTGGGGTATCTGTTCCAAGGTAAGGAATCTATAAATAATGGTCTCTTTCAGATGAACAAGTTACTTACCTTCCGTAACAATGTATCTGTAAGAGACATACATTAGTTATAGATTCCTTACCGCTCTACCCATCCTCCCCGTTCTGCGAACGGACTTCTAGTGATAGGGACTCCCTTACAGGGCCCTGGTTTTGTGCACCAGTGGGCAGTGTCTTGCATGGCTCTGTGCTTCTGGCGTGGAAAGTCGTGTCAGAACTGACGTCAGCGCGCAGGGGCGGCGTCTAAGTAGACACCACAACGTCATCCCGGCGACCACGACGACGAACGCGGAGTCGACCGACGCCACCTACCGACTCTCAGGGGTACTGCTACGAAAAAAATTCTCCGGATCCAGTCTGACGCCTTGGGGTAATTTTAAGGTAAGGAATCTATAACTAATATATGTCTCTTACAGATACATCGTTACCAAAGGTAAGTAACATATTTGTCACCCCTAGGATGGGGTAGCCATCAGGGGAGGACTCTGGTCTCCGACGGAATCCAGACTCCACGTCAACCTGTTGGAGCTCTGAGTGATCCAGTTGGCATTGAAAACCTTTCTCCCCTCCATCCGGGGAAGGCTGGTGAAAGTGTTCACTGACAACACCCACAGTCATGTGGTACTTCAACAAACCGGGTGGGGTGGAGTTGTGGACCTTTGTAAAGAGGCCCTGCATCTCTGGACATGGCTGGAACAGGGCATATCCCTAGTGGTTCAGCATCTTCGGGGCTATCTGAACGCCAGAGTGGACGAACTCTGCCACAGATGCCTTGCAGATCATGAATGCCGTCACAACCCGGAGGGGCTCTGCTCTAGGCACTGCTAAGGGATATCTTTCTGTTCAACAATATCTACTTTTTTGGGATTGCCTGACAAACCTTCCTTTTTCCAATCCCCTCTTGTACATAGGTCTTTAAAAAATTTGCAACAAAAGTTTCCTCCTTCTCCCTTTATTATGCCTCATTAGGACCTTAATCTGGTCCTGATGTGCTCTCCGTTTGAGCCCCTACACAACTGTCCTCTCAGGCTCCTTACCATCAAGACAGCCTTTGTGGTGGCGATAACATCTGCCTGAAGGGTCAGCTTTAGGCCATGGCGTTCAAGCCTCCTTACCTGAACATGTACGCCAACTGGTGCTTCATCCAAGGGCTTCCTTTCTTCCAAAAGCGGACGCTCCATTTCACGCAGGCCCAGCCATCCCTGCCTATTTTTTACGCTATGCCTCATCCCTCCAAGGTAGAGGAGCGATTTCACTTTCTGGACCCAAAAAGAGCGTTGTCGTTCTACCTTGACCACACATGAGGGTTCCGGGTGGACAACCAAGTCTTTCTGGGGTATGTTGGAGGGAAGAAAGGACGGGCCATGCAGAAGCGGACCATCTCCTGATGAATCGTGCTCAGTATCAAAATCTTCTACTCATTGGCTAAGAAGTTAACCCCTGAGTGTTTGCGTGCTCATTCCACCAGAGCTAAAGCTGCAACCACTACGTTGGCGAATGAAGTTCCGGTCCTGGACATCTGCCAGGCAGCAACATGGGCTTCCTTGCACACGTTTACCAAACACTACTGCCTGGACAGTCCGGTCCGTAGGGATGGGCATTTTGCCAGTTTGGTCCCTGCAGGACTTTCTAGTGTGAAACAGTTTTGCATACGCACCCCCGGGGAAGTATTGCTTGGATATCTATTCTAAGGTAAGGAATCTGCGCCTAGTAGTCCCTATTAGATGAAAAAGTTACTTACCGTCGGTAACACCTTATCTGGCAGAACCTCTATCTAACTGCAGATTCTTGACCGACCCACCCATCCTCCCTGCTCTGGAACGGATTCTCAGGGACAGAGCCTTCTCTTTTTAGGGCCCTAATTTTCCACACCAGTGGTCAGTGTGCTTCGTTCCTACTGGCATGGAAAGTCGAGAAAAGTAACTGACGTCAGCGCGCACGGGGGTGGCGCCTATATAGGCACCACGCATGTCAGTTCCGACGATGCCACACGAAGCGGAGCGACGAAACATTTCCAGATCCAGTCTGACGCCTGGGGATAATTCTAAGGTAAGGAATCTGCAGCTAGATTGAGTTTCTACCAGATAAAGCAATACCGAAAGTAAGTAACTTGTTCTTAAGGGAAACCTGAAACAACCTTTCGTGTAGATAAGAGGCAAATCAAAGTAAAGACTCATTGCCAATACCACTTTTCCATAATCTTTATAACCGAATATTATAAGAGACTGTATCGAAGGCAGCACAGAGATCGAACATAATTGCTGTGGAGCCACCTGAATCCAAGATGGAACACACCAATTCTGTAGCCAATAGCAAAGCAGATTCTGTGCTGTAACCCAAATGCCCAATTTGAGCCAATGGAGAGAATTATTTGTTTCTAATGAGTTTGAGAGTTGTGGTACACATGCTTCTCCACAATCTTTGAGAAGAGTGGCATCAGGGAAATTGGGCAGTAATTCTCAAGCTTAAGAGGGTCTAGCAGCGGTTCCTTTAGTAGTAGAACTACCAATGCATGTTTCCAACTCTGGGGTACAAAACCTGTGGCTAAAGAAGAATTCAATAAGGCACAAAGAACTTGATGAATCACTGCTGATCCCTGCACTAAAATATGTGAAGACAGGGATACAAAGGGGAGCCTAATTTGACTTCGAAGCAGAGAGGTCAAATCAGCTAATTTGATGTAATCAAATTTCAAAGCCTGGTAGTTTTGTCTGATGTAACAGACCAGATACTTAGGAGTGGGTAGTTTCTCGCTTCTGCCAGAAACGAGGAATACATATTGCTTACCTTTTGACTAAAGAACAGAGCCAGTTTGTTACATCTCTTATCTGAAGGTAGGACCATGGAAGATTCTGAAGTTAATGACTTTACCATAGAGAAAATCTTTCTAGAGGTATCAGTACCCGCCTACATTTTCACTGCAAAGAAATCTCTACACGTTTGTCTGATGGAATGGTGGTACATTTTTAGAGATGCCAGCTAATTTGGTTTACTTGTCAGCTCATAGGATTTTCGCCATAATCATTCAAGACGTTTACATTTTTCCTTCCTAGCGGGTACCTCACTGTTAAACCAGCTAGCTGAGGGCTTTAGTCTGAGAGACACTTGCTTTATGGGGATTGTTTGATCTAAAGCCCCAGCTATCCATCTGTCAACTGCTTCGTTGGCCTTGCCCATATTTTCATCCAGGATGGGTTTACTGTTGTCTAGCACATGACAAAAGTGCTCGGATGAGCTTGGCCCACTGTCACGGCCATGAAGGTGGAGGAGTGCAACCACCATTCGTCCCCATAGCACTATCAACATTGGGATGGCAGAATGATCTGACCAGATCAAAGGGTTGGGATAGTTAGCTTCCAAGAAGTCTAGATTTGAAAAGACCAGGTCAAGGATGTGTCCAGGCCTGTGTGTTGGACACTGCACTCATTGACTGAACTGTATGCTCTCCAAGACTTCAATCAAGATTTTAGCTGCAGGGCAGCTAGTATTTTCAAAGTGCTGGTTCAGGTCACCTAACATTGTGAAATTAGTGTTGTAGCACTGAAGGAGTGATAACGTCGAATCAGGCCTTAATAAAATTAGGGAAAGTATGCCGGGATCAGTAGATCAAGGCCCCTGACAGAGTGAAATTTTTGATGAGTTTAAGAGAAAAAGACAATGCTTCAGAAGAGCAATGTAGTCCCTGTTGAAAAATAAAAGCGATCCCACCCCTCCTTGTTTTCCCCTATCCTGCCCGACAGATGGGTACTCCTGGGGGATTGCTTGTAGAATGTCAGGAGCAGAATCATCCCTCATCCATGTTTCCAATAAAAACAGTGTGTCTAGTTCATAATCATTAATAAAATTAAAAATATCTAGTTTGTGTTTTAACATGGATCTACAGTTCATGGAAATAAGCATAGCAACTGTGTGTCGGTTGTAACTGAAATGCCTCCAGGATATTTAGGGTCGAGGAGGTGGTGGAAAAGTTACAATAATTGCAGCATACCTCACCTTTAGCTAAATCCATTGAGTGAGCGCACCGTGCTCATGTTCTGTGTAATGTATAAAACTGCCTTCAGAGGCAGTGGCGGCTCCTCCGCTAAGACAGAGGAACGTCGCCCACAGAAAAAATGAAATGATCATAACAATGTTATTTTATTTTCACTATTGGCTCTTTAAAGGTGCGGGATGGGGCTGTGCTGCCCACAGAGCAGGGAAGGGAGTGGTAGGCACTTTCCAAGTGCACATGACGGCCAGGGAACAGTTATGCGCACTTGGCATGTTCTCCACCGGCTGTAATACACAGCCTGGGTGGAGAACATGCTCGCCTCCCAGTCCCCGTCTGAGTGCTGAACCACGGCGCTCAGACCAATCACAATGCTGCTGTAAGGCAGCGTTGTGATTGGTCAGGGAGTCTGCAAGCCTGGGTGCTTCCTTCTTCGAAGAGGACGGAGGAGAGCCAGCCACCAGGAAGGTAAGTGGAATATTCTTTCTTTTCTTTCTCCACCCCCCCTTTTATTTTTTACCACCGCTACTCCCCGATAGCAGCCGCTACTGTTCAGAAGACCAAGGGTCCTGGCCCCCTCCGGACATGGACGGGCACCGACGGGCCTGCCTTTGGCGCGTCTGCTGCACAGACATGCATTACCCTCCTTAAAATAGCCTGGCAAGCTAAGGCATGGCTTGGGGAATGAGGCGAGCACGAAAACAGGGTTGGAGGGGGGTGCAAGTAAATTTAAACTGTAGCCCAGCAACTCCCCTCCCTACTGGAAGGCTTCCTTTCCACTAGTGAATATTGATGACCTAAGGAATAACCAAAATAAAAGTGAGAAAAAAACACATAAAAGCAATATAAGCACTGTGAAGCCTCTTCCAAGATTGCTTCCAAGAATCTGTGGAGCCTGGCACCTCCGATCGGCAGTTGCCGAGTACAAGGAAATAAAAACCTGCTAGAAGAGCGATGGTTTGTCAGTGCTGCTCATGGGAGCAGAATCCGTAACATCTTTTTAAAATACTTACATCCATGACTTAAGTGTCCAGCATTTCTGACTCTTGGTTGAGGGCGTTTTCTCCATACAGTGGATTGTAGAAACTGGGAAACAGACATCATTGTTATGTATTGTATTCTGTATTGGAGCGTGGTAGGGAGCGTGGCATAGAATGCACGTTTGCATTCTATCACGGGGTTCCAGTCCAGGACATTGAGTTGGTAGCGGTGTATTGGAGTGGAAGCCGTGCTGCCTGGCTCTCGCCTGTTCTTATATGACCAGCTGAATAAAGCTTGTTTTGGACATATATCCGGAGTATTGCATCCTTAACAATTGGCGACGACTGGGTAAACTACGCGGTAAAACAGGAAGACAAAAAAAAAAAAAAGCTAAAGGAACTTTGTCTTCATTTTATGTTTATTCGGAGGAGCTGGAAAATTTCATTGGGAACCTGGGAGAAGAATTCATGACTTATGACCACTTTTCACGGCCGTGCTCAATATTGAAATCACGCTGAGGAGGCGGAGAAAAGGCTTACTTTGATAGAAGTTGAGCTCTTGAAGCCGTTGGGGAAACTGCCGGTCGGCCGCATTTTTCGAGCGACAGCAGTGTTCTGGAGCTCCAGCGCGAGGTACGTCCTTCCAGCAAGTTGTGACGTGAGCAGGAAAATGCAGGAGAGAGTGGAGCGTCTCACGTCATTACGCGAGGTCGCGCAGCGTGGCCTTGCGTGACGGCCATCTTGGATTGGAAGTTGGTTTTTTTTCTCATCTGAAGCATAGCATCTCCGGCGTCTGGGGACAACCGGAGCAGGTTTACAGCTCTGGGTTTTTCACTAGTGGCAACGCATAACGACCACGTAAGACACTATTTATTTATTTTTAAACAAACTTTATTGAGTTTTGATATATGAAGACATTCGTACAATTGACACCTATTCCAATACATTAGTGTATTTTTGCAGTTATCATTTACATTTGTTACTGTCATCATTTTGCCATACAATCGCCATTTCCTTAATACGTTGCATATATTTATTCAGCTTATCCCATCTATTTAACATTTTTGCTCCGTATGTTGACCATATTTAATAATAGGCGGTACATAGTGTGCTTATTCTCAATCTAACTACCCTATATCTCCCCCACCCATCCCGCAACTAACTACTTGGGCAACACAATTGGTGTCTGCTCTAGCATACAGAGTAAACATCCTTTACATTTATGGTGAGAGAAATAGTATCAAGCAACACATTTCAATATACAACATCGCATTTTGAAGCCGTAGCGTAAATGGTCCCTGTACTCCTAATTCTTGTGGCTCTGACTCGAGTGATATCTGCCCATTGGTGTGTGGTAGCAGTATAGTTGCCCAGTGTCAGCACTTATGACGTGTCATTTATGTGGTCCACCGACTACTTAAGAAACTAAGTCCTGGTCATAACTAGGAAGATTGGAACAGGTGAGAAAGTCGGGCGGTTTATTTTTGATTCATTTACTCTATCCGTACCTATTGGGGCAGCCACAGTTCACCTTCGGTATAGACTGAGTTGCAAGTACCTTGAGAGCATTGAAATATCCTTACACCTTATTTTTCTGCACGGGAGAGCATTAAGGAAAAAAAATAATTCCTTGTATTGGAGGCATTGCATGGAACAAGGTGATCACGAGGTTGAGGAGGTCATGGCTCAGCAAAGTTTGACTATTAGGCCCTCCACATGCATTTTGGGCAGCAGGTCCACATCTTGCAATGAAATGGCTGGAGTGAAAAGATTATTTTGCGAATTACATCAAGGCTGTGGATGAGGCTGGCAAAATGAAGGCAGATCAAATGAAGAGACTTTTATTTCATTCTCTGGGGCCGGTGGGGCTAAAAACATGTACTCGCATGCCCAAGATGATAGCAAGTGAAGAAGTAAATGTTTTTGAGGCATCATTGAAGGATCTAGATAAATATTTTACACCAAAGGTTTGCATTGGTGTTGTTCGTTATAAATTCTTTCAAAGGAAACAGAATAAAAAGGGACTTGTGGATGAGTACATTGATGATCTTAAGAAACTGGCTATTGATTGCAAATTTGGAGGTCTACATGATGACTTTATACATGATCAGTTAGTCATGTATAGTAATAATTCGGCAATCCAAGAGCGCTTATGGATCAATGGGGATGCACCGTTGGAAGATGTATTAACTATAGTAAGGAAGGCGGAAATGTCTGGGAGATGTGCTACAGAACTTAAAGAGTCTGACAAGGATACTTGGGGTGTTTTCAAGGTACAGAGCATGGGCCGAGGTCAAAATCAACAGAGCATGAGCAGAGGTCAAAGTCAACTGCAGAGAAGCACCTGGAAGGAAAAGAAACCAGAAGAAAGAAGGTGTTATCGTTGCAACAGCAGAGAACACTTGGCGTTCAGCAAATATTGTCCTGCAGCTAAAAAGAAATGCAGTATTTGTGAATTAATAGGACACTTTAGTAAAGTTTGTGGGAGGAGGAAAGGCAATGTTAAGTGTGTGTGGGATGAGGATAGTCCTACGGATAGTGAGGTAGAAAATGAGAATTCAAGGTGGGAATGTGTGAAGAGTTTGCAGGGGAATTTTGTGTTAAACGTCTCTGATGGCTCTGTGAAAGGGAAACCTGTGTGTGACATATCCATAGGGGGTGTATCTGTTAAGATGTTTGCAGACTCAGGATCACCTTATACTATAATAAGTGAAGAAATTTGGAAAGAAAAGTTCATAGAGAAAATTGGACAGCAATTGGTTTCTACGGATGTTAACCCTGTGAGTTTCACTGGTGAGAAGATGAATATGTTGGGGTTCAGGTGGTTGATGTTCTTATTTAAAGGGAGGTCAGCGAGAGGGAAGCTTTACGTAGCTAAACTAGGGCCATCAGTTTTAGGTTGGATGGATCAGAAGAATTTGCCATTGTCTTGGATCCGAATAGTGAAGAGAAGGTACTTATTGTGGATGATACAAGTAGGCTGGAAGATGTTATGTCTAAAAATTTCCCTTAGGTTTTTGGAAAGAAACTAGGAGCTCTTAAGGGGTTCGAGCATACTATTGTGCTCAAAAAGGATGCAGTACCCGATGTGCACAAAGTGAGAGCAATCCCTATGTTAATAAGAGATGAAGTGGCAAAAGAGTTGGAAGGTTTGATTTAAAGGGATGTGATTGAAGAGGTGGAAAGTTCTGAATGGATTTCTCCGGTGGTGGTGGCACGCAAGAGTAACGGAAAAATTCATTTATGCATCGACTTGCGCCATTTGAATAACGATATTGTCATCGAAAGGTTTCCGTTGCCTAAGATCAATGAGATGGTGTCATCGCTCAAGGGAGCAACTTGGTTCTTCACCATTGATCTTTCGGCGGAGTACCATCAAGTGATACTTACGCCGGAGTCAAGGAAACTTACAGCTTTTATAACGCCGTATGGTTGCTACCAGTTTAAACGAATGCCTTTCGGCCTTGCATAGGCGGCTGCAGTGAAGTTCTTCCAGGACAACATTTTAGTCTCTGCCAGATGCAAGGAAGAGCATGATTGCAAGTTGAAGGGAGTTTTGGGTGTGTTGCAAGAGGTTGGTTTGACCGTGGAGCTCAGTAAGTGCAAGTTTGCACAGAGGAGTGTGTCTTATTTGGGACATGTAATATGTGAAGAAGGTGTAAAACCTAAACCTTCGCTGGTTAATTGTATTGTTGGTTCACCTGCTCCGACAAGTAAGGAAGAAGTGAGATCATTTTTGGGTATGGCTGAGTACTGTGCAAAGTTCATCCCAAATTTTGCTAGTAAGGTGTATAACATACGTTCGCTGTTGAAGAAGAATGCAAAATTTGAGTGGACCGTTGAATGTGAGACAGAGTTCAGTCAGGTCAAATTGAATGTGAATGCTTTGAGTAGTTTTGACCCCAATTTGGAATGTTATTTGACGACTGACGCATACAAAACGCCTCCGCACGCCTGATCCTCGACGTACCACGCCACAGCCACATCACCCCCCACCTGAGGAACCTGCACTGGCTCCCCGTCGACAGGAGAATCTCCTTCAAACTCCTCATCCACGCACACAAGGCACTCCACAAGACTGGCCCAGCCTACCTCAACAGACGACTCTTCTTCTACGTCCCCAACCGCCAGCTCCGCTCCGCCGACCTCTCCCTCGCCACCGTCCCTCGCATTCGAAGAACAACCACCGGCGGCAGATCCTTCTCACACCTCGCTGCCAAGACCTGGAACACCCTTCCACTAAGCCTACGACAGACCCAAGACCTGCTGACCTTCAGGAGGCTACTCAAGACCTGGCTGTTCGACCAGTAGCAGCACCCCCCCACCCCCTTTTTTCTCCCCAGCGCCTTGAGACCCTCGCGGGTAAGTAGTGCGCTCTACAAATTCTGTGATTGATTGATTGATTGATTGACTGATGCTAGTGACAAAGGGTTGGGAGCGGTTCTTTCGCAGAAATGTGCAGATGGTTGTGATAGAATTATTTTGTTTGCGTCCAGAAAAGTAAATATCCAATCATTGAGAGAGAAGCATTAGAGAGAAGCATTGAGAGAGAAGCATTAGCTTGCGCTTGGGCTCTGTAGCACTTTCGTGCCTTTGTCTGGGGCAAGCAAGCCTGTCGCCATTCGTACTGATCACCGACCTTTGGTGAAAATTCTGACAACAGAGGGGAGTGTAGCAGTGTCAGCCAGGCTGGCAAGAATTTCGATGAGGATGAAGGAGTATGTGTACAAATTAATTTATGTGCCGGGCAGAGAGAATGTTGTGGCTGATTGCCTTTCCAGGTTGGCGGTTCCGATGGAAGAGTGTATGGATGATCCGTGGGGAAATTTCAACATTGCGTTTGTTTAAAACTCTGGCGTGCCAGCTATCAAGAAAACTGAGTGGATGGAGGAACAACTGAAAGACAGTTGTTTACAAGTGGTTTTGGAGTATTTGTGCAAATGTTGGCCTAGGTGTAACTGATGATTTGAGACCTTTTTGGGAGGTCAGAATGGAGCTATCTGTGGACAAGGACATGGTCATGAGAGGGGACAGAGTCATACTACCTGAGAGTTTAAGAAACAAGGTTTTACAATTGTGCCATGAAGGGCATTTTGGGGTGGTGAGAACCAAGACTATTGTCAAAGGTGTCTTTTGGTGGCCAGGCTGTGGAGAGGTTTGTGAGAGAGTGTGATGTATGTTCTTCAGCGGACAAGTGCTTGAAGACCTCAAGACCACCAATGAGCGAGGGGTTAATCCCAAGTTTACCATGGGAAGTTGTAGCTGTGGATATTTTTGGCCCAGTAGGTGAATTAAAGGAGTATGGTTTAGTTGCCATTGATTTATTTTCTAAATGGCCGGTTGTGGAAGTTGTGGAGAAGGTGGATACTAATACTGTTCTTGAATTTCTTGACAAGTTGTTTGTGATGGAAGGCTTACCGGTCAGTCTTTTTAGTGATAATGGGGTACAATTTACATCTAGATGTGCCAAGA
Organism: Calotriton arnoldi; assembly: GCA_963921515.1. NCBI lineage: Eukaryota > Metazoa > Chordata > Amphibia > Caudata > Salamandridae > Calotriton > Calotriton arnoldi. The sequence goes on along the minus strand of CAWUFW010005387.1, from coordinate 973,235 downwards.
ATTATTTTGAAAGAGTTGGAATCAAGCATAAGACCACGGCTCTCTACAACCCCAGCGGTAATGGCACTGTTGAACGCTTCAACCATGTGTTGAAGGGGGTCATTCAGGCAGCCATGTGTAAGCAAAAGGATTGGAAATTGGAGTTACAAAAGGCTGTTTGGGCATATAGGGTGACCACTCATGATGCCACTGGTTTGTCTCCTTTTGTCATGATGAGAGGTAGGAAACCCAGGTGTAAGTTCACTCCAGTTTGGCTTTCTTATGGTATGGTGGAGCAGTGGTCAGCAGCAGCGGTTAAAAACAGATTGGAGGAAGTGCACAATAAAAGTAAGGTTTATTATGATAAAAGTCATGGTGTGAAGGACGTGCAGGTGAAGGTTGGTGATTGGGTTTGAGTGAGGAAACCTGGTAAGATTCCTAAGGGTGAGAGTCCGTTTGGGGCACCACCAGAAGTTGTGGAGCTTCTGCGCAATGCGGTGCGGTTGAAAGATGGTAAGGTATGGAATCTTAAAAGTATTGCCTTGTGATCTGGACAAAAGTTTGGTGTCATGCGAGGAGAAATTTTGCATGCTAATGGGGCGAAGGACCAAGAGTGGGTGGAAGATTTCTTTGATCGGAGTGCTGTTCAATCTAGTCTGGCTTCTGATCTTATTTGAGAAAGGGAGGTTGTTGAGGAGAGAGTGGTGGGGAGCCAAGGTATTTTGGAAGCAGCTGTTGCTTCGGAGGAGGTGCAATCCGGAATGAATGAGCAGGTGCAGTCTGGAATAATTGACCCGGTTGTTGTGAATGAGGGTATTGGTGACGGAGGAAAAAGGAAAAGGGTTCTTCCGGGATGGTTGAAGTAATATGTAATGTGATTATTCTTTTCATATGTTTTTTTTTTTTGTTGCATATTTGCTCTCGCCTGTTCTTATATGACCAGCTGAATAAAGCTTGTTTTGGACATATTTCCGGAGTATTGCATCCTTAACAATCATTTATCCTTGGGGATCCAGCATAGGTAACAAAATTAGCAGACCTTGTAATCACAGTGCTGCAATGCAATGATGCTCTGCAGCAGCCCCCTCCACTTGCAACTCCCCCGTCTAACTTAAACGTTCAGAGGCTTTGCTTCAATTTCGCAAACATGTTTAAAATGTTATTTGTTATTGCTTTTGCTCTCCTCCCGCCCCTCTTAATTACTCTTGTAGTCCAGCCAGTCCCCTTTCTTCCTGAGTTTGTATCTGTCTGCACTCATCTAGCCTACCTCCACTTTTCTTCTCATTGTCTACTATAACTCCCTCTCCCTGAATCTGGCCCAGTGCTTCAATCTTCAGTTCTTGGAAAATAGGTTTTCCTTCCTCATGCTCCAAAGTTGTTAATACTGAAAAGGCTCAACAAAATTCAGGAGTTGAAGATTCATTCATAGCAAGATAGTGCTTAGCAATGACTGCAAATGACAAACCTGGAACTTTCAAGCCCGTCATAAACATTCTATACTATGATGACACACAATTCCACATTCCTGACCTAACACTGATGACTAAGCATATATAATGACGTTCTAGCATGGATGCTCCCCAACTCCTGCAAGACCTGTATACTAGGGGTGTTTGATAGAGACAAAAAACACAGGGTCACCACTAGGTTTCTAGATCCTGGCCTGGTGGTGGCTAAACGCCTCATCACGAAGTGCTGGAAAGCCTGCGATCCCCCGCCCTGCAAACCTGTTCTTACTTTATACTTAATTGGGCCAAAGCGGAAGGAGTAGCACTCCATAGGGAGGACACCCTAGTCTTACGTAAATTCCCAATCTCTGCTCACTGGGATGCGATTCTGGTGCCACTCCAATCGGAGCTAGCGTCAGTGGGAGCCACTGACACCCCAGGAGAGTAATAAACTGTACAAACACAAGCAGACTCGCACAAACCTTTCTGTACTTACATGTAGTGACGCTCTAAGTTACACGCATCCGGGCATGTACATGACAAGACAACCAAGCACCTCTAGGTCACATAAACATTTATTCAACTGCGGTGGAGTGCTGTGGACAACGTTTGGATACACAGTCCGTTGCACCCCTTCCTATCCACCCAAGTTTAAGTTTGAGTTCTCCTGTTCAATCCAGAATCACATGATTCGTAGCTCTCATACAAAATTCCACATGGATCCTGAGACCTATGCATGGGACGGCAATAGTGGCAATATGTACAGGAAGGTATCCGATGCACACATCCTTGTGCCATTTACTTGAGGGTTCTAGCCCACCATTTCTTTATATATGAACTGTAAGAAAGCATCTGTAAAGCGGGGGTTTAACCCACCCCTTAGCCCACAAGCTAGAATAGTAACATAATGTAGTAAATGCTTTACGGTCTAGTCATTTAAGAATGTACTTGCTCATGTATTCCATGTCTTTGTTTGAATGTGAGTGTTCTCTTTCAAGTGAGTCGTTTACCGGACCTGCTTGGAAGAGTCCGCTCTCATCCTTGTCCTATACTTGATTAAAGCCTTCAAGACCTGCTCACCGTGTTTGCCTCCTTCGTTTACCACATGTTGGCGACGAGGATGGGATTTTGGGGTGTGGAGTATTTTCGCACCTACCTATGGGGTACAACGTTTCTACTTAGAACCGACCACAAACCCTTGATTAAGATTCTTTCTCCTGGTGGCACTGGAAAAGGGTCAGCAAGGCTTGCGAAATTGGCCTCCAAACTCCAAGAATTTCAGTATCAGGTAGAATATATCCAAGGATGGAGGAATGTCCAAGCTGATTACCTGTCTAGGATGTCCGTTGATTGGAAGTTGGTTGATGGTGCCAGGATTACTGAAGGTGAGGAGGACATTGCTGTAGCATCAGTGGAAGATGTGGTTTTTGTGGGTGAAGGTGTGTTTGATGCTGTTGATTGGAAACGTGAAATGGAGATTGATCATACGCTACCGGAAGTTGTTAATTTGTTGAAGTCTGGATCCAAGAGAGAGAGTTGTGTACCGGTTTCTGTTCGTCCTTATATCAAAATTTTGGACGAGTTGTCTTTGTGTGGTGAGGGTGTTGTGATGAGGGGTGAGAAGTTTGTTCCTCCTTTTGGCATTAGGGAAAAGTTATTAGCTTTGGCTCATGAGGGTCATCTTGGGCAAACATTAACTCAACGTTGTTTGAAAACTCATTTTTGGTGGCCCGGTCTCGATGGACAGGTAGTTGATTGGGTGGAATGTTGCCCTGTATGCAAGGAGGGCGAAAAGAGGTTGAAAGTAGGCAGTAAGACATGCGTTGCCCATATTGAGAATCCTGGTTTGGCTTGGCACAGTATTTGTTTGGATTTTATTGGTCCAATGGGAGAGTTACATGAGAAGGACAGGTTTGGCATTGTGGTGGTGGATGTATTTTCGAAATGGTTGATTGTTAAGTTTGTGAATGATGTTACCTCTGAGAGTACCATTAAATTTCTTGGAGAATTATTTAGGGATGAGGGTATCCCTTCTGTCCTTATTACGGATAGTGGTACTCAGTTGGTTTCAAGGGAGATGTAAGGGTTTTTTGAAAGATTGTGGAATTGCTCATCACCACACTTCCTTATATAACCCCCAAGGGAATGGTTTGTGTGAGCGGGCTAATAAAGTTGTGAAAGGGATCATTCAGAAGGCTTCTGCGAATGGTTCTGTTGTGCGCAAGATGGTGGATGAAATGCTTTGGGCATATCGGACTACTCCTCTTGTTGATGGAGAGAAATCTCCTTTTGAGTTGATGAGGGGTAGAGCTTTTGGCTGTAAATTAGTTCTCACATCGATGAAGCAGTTGGTGACTTTGCATGGAGTTTCTGTGGAGTCTGTAAGGAATTTTGATATTCCTTGTCGGTTCAATGTGGGCGATTTGGTGAAAGTTAGGAGTGGTAGAATTGGGAGAGGTCTCTCGAAGTTCAAGGGACCCTATACTGTCAATAAGATTCTTGATCACTGCGTGGTCCTGGATAATGGTGAGGGTTGGAATTTTCGACGTGTCGCTCTCTATCAAAAGGGTGGAGTGGTTCAAAAGCAAAACAATTCTTGTATTTTTCGAAAACAGGAGAGTCCTCTCAGCAGTGGTTATGTCTTGGCTCAAGAGTTTGAGAGTGTCCCCTGTTCCATGTTGTCTGGTGCCGCTCTTGGTGGGGGTGACTCTGTGATTCCTGTGGGTGGATCTTCAGGTAGTTTGTGTGTTTCTCAAACCAAGTCTCTACCAGGCCCTGAGGGTCCTTGTTCCTCACGTTCTGTGAGGTTTCACAGACCGCCTACCTATCTCAAAGACTTTGTCCGTTGATAGTCTTGCTCCAGTCCCAGTTTTGTTTCTTTTGGTTTTTTTTCTTTTCTTTCTTTTGTTCAATCATTCTGTTTTGTCTAGCCATTGGAAAGGGAGAAGATGTGTAGTAAATGCTTTACGGTCTAATCATTTAAGAATGTACTTGTTCATGTATTCCATGTCTTTGTTTGAATGCGAGTGTTCTCTTTCAAGTGAGTTGTTTACCGGACCTGCTTGGAAGAGTCCGCTCTCATCCTTGTCCTATACTTGATTAAAGCCTTCAAGACCTGCTCACCGTGTTTGCCTCCTTCGTTTACCACACATAAAAGTATAATTACCGTACTTTCTGTATATTACTGTCATACCTTGTACAGCAACAACTATTAGTGTATGGTAACAAATGTCTCATGTAAAACCAATAAACAGCATCAAACATAGTGACGTTCTAGCATGCTTAAGTCCCGCTTCCTTAAGAAAATCTTTCATCTCTTGCATTGCGAACTGTGACCAATTGTCCATTATTATTTGTCCAGAAGACCTTCTGTTGGAGATTTTCACTTTCTGCAGGGTCATCCCAGATTTTTGCCTTCCTTTTGTTTAACCCGTTTTTGCTGGACCTAGGACTCTGTGCATTTTACTCCTGCCATCCAGAGGTAAAGTGTGCTCTTTCTTCGAAACATAGGTAAATCACAAAACACCTAATTGGTACATTTATTTTACTTAGAAGTCTCTAGTATATAGTACTATATGTACATAGGGCTCGTAAAGGAAATGCTACAAGTGGACTGCATCACTCGTACCACCTAATACAGTAGTACTGTAAAAAAGGGCTCCAGACCTGCAACCTGTGTGAGCAGTTTTAAACTGCCATTTCACCCCGGGAAAATAAACCTTTTGCCAGGCATATACCTTCCTTTCTAATTCTAACAGTAAGACATGTATATTTAATGTTATATATGTCTTGGCAGATTTAATGTTTTATGTGTCTTGGCAGTGAAAAATCTTCAGTCGTTTTTCACTTTGACAAGGCTGACCTCTCATAGACTAACACTGGTTTATCTTATTACATTTAATAGGGGTTGCATTCAGTTTGGGAGCAGTTAGAAAAATATTTCACGGGCTCAAACTCCTAGCAATGTAAAATTCAATCTAATGGTCAAGTCAGATTTTAATTTACTGTTATGGAAATGACACTTTTAGAAAGTTGTCATTAACCTGCCTAAACCTAAAATTGCTTTACTGCCAGTGTCCAGTTGTTACCTACTCTCAGGTGAATCCCTGGAATGAGATGCGCATTTCCCAGACAGTGGACAGAGGGCCTGGGTTTGGGAAGGTGAGGGGCTTTCTGATTGTATTGTTGGGGAAGAGCTATGCCCATGCCCTAATCACACTTCCAAGGGGGCTGCCCTGACTCACTAAGAAGAACCTGACACCAGGCCTGCACCTGCCTTTGTTTCACAAGCTAGGCTGGAGCCAAACCCAGAGGGAGAGGAAGAAATCACCAGAACTTGTTTGGGTGTGGACAAAGGGATTGCCCTCCACCACAGGCAGGCGCTGGGTATAAACGTGGCAACCTCAGAACCGCTCTGCTGATCACTTCTGGACCTGTAGAAGAACCGAAGAGGACTGTTCTGCTGTCTGTGACCTGAAAGGAGCCATGAAAACTGGACCTGCTCTCCCTCTTGTACCCAGGACTAAGAAGTGAGCTCCAAGGGTCATAATGCTTACCTCTTGTTAAAGCTACAGGGACACTACAAACTGCAAGAGATGTGTTCCTTCGACTGCCAAGTTGATCAGGATTGGACCCCGCTGTGGCCTCTGCCTTGACACCCTGCAAGTTTCTAAGTGCCTCTGCTGAGGTCCCTGGGGAGCTTTAGAAGTCTGCTCCTGTGGTGGATTGGGATTTCAAGGACTAAAGTCAAAAGGTAATGTCTTTGAACAGGATGAACCTGGTTTGTGTAGCCGACATGCACACCCTGGCGGTCAGCATTAAATTGTGTCTAGACCCTGTTCTACCACAACCATTGACTATTATTGGCACTTTGTCCTTCTTGGCACTATTTTTTACTTAAACCTTTAAAAATTATTAAATCCGGTTCCTCTTATTGTATTTGAGTCATTTTGGTGTCATTTTGTTTATTAAAGTATACTCCAAGTTCTAATTACTTTTGGAATTTCTATTGTTTTGCATTTTGACTGTATTACTGTTTTAGTACTGCAAGCATACTTTGCACAGTGCCACCAAGTTAAGCCTGACTGCTTTGTGGGGTTAAGCACAAGTTTATTTTGTGACGTTCGTGGTTTACCATGACAAGGATTGTGATTATTATTTGAGGTGGGTTCTCACCTCCCTCAAATTATACTCCAGTCTCTTACATTGGTGTTCAGCGGTAGGATCCAGGACTTGTTTTTTGCAGTTCTACTCAGTGATTTTATGTTAAAACCCAAAAGCCCTGTGTTTAATTTGACATCAAAATTGACTTTTCATTTTTAAATTCTCACGTTATTTTTAAATGGTCATTTTTTTTAGATTTTTCCTAAATTTAATTCTAATCTCCTATTTTGCACCTGTGATTTTTGCAAGAGTGGAAGTGGATACGAGAACTGACAACCTCATGGTAGCAGAGTTTCAGAAGCTTTTCAAGGATAAGGAGCTGAAGTTGGTGAAGGGGTTCAAGACAGTAGAGCATACCCCAGTGTTCCTTAATTGGAAAGTGTACCCAGAAGGTAAGCTGGTGATCCCTGAAGGTGGGAGTTGTGTCTTCCACCAGATCACAGTGGATGGGGTCCCTGTCACTGCTCCAAGGGAAATCTGTGCCTGCCAGATCATGGTGGTGGAAAGACTGGCTTCCCCGATCAGTATCTGCCAGGACAGGCATTCAGGGTGCCTAGGCACATGGGCAGGACTTCGTCCATCCTATGGCCCAGAGGAGAGTCATTATCAGTCCCTATTTGCCCATTGACTACATCCTGGTAAATTAGCTACAATCAGTGATATGTGAGCTGGGTGGGGCAGACACCCATGGTGCCCCAAACGCTCAGGTTTCGGGGGGTACAGCTCCCAGACCGAGGTTCGGAGGCTCAGATGGAGAGCAATGGGTAGGACGTAGAGGGAATCCTTAGTGGGAGGACCAGTGGGTCAGGGGTTACCTGCTTTGGGAGACAAGCAGCCCAAGACTGACCCTGGTAAGGCCACTACTGACCTAGAGGTGCTACCTGTGCTGTCCCAGACACAGAAGACAGGAGACCTGCACCAGGGTAGACCCCTGCACAACACAGATGGAGTGTGTCACCCTTGAAAGGGGGTTGTGATTCCACCCTAGAAGTCGTGCCTTGCCAGGCACCTGTTCAGTCACATGTTCAGAGCCTAGGCTGAGACAGCAGTCTGAAGATACCACCCCTGAGATGGGGAGGAGAGTGGAAGTTGGGTGCCTGTCGGTGCCCCCCACTCTGAAACTAGGCCAGACCAACCTGAGGAGCATGTAGGGGATTCCCAGCCAGCCCTAGGCAGGAGGTGAGGCCTGTTCAAGACCCCAGAATGGACAGCTGTCTGGGGTCTCTTTTGGTTGTTTCCCTTATGGACTACGTTTTCCATGGGTTGGGGACAGAAATATGATCCAAGAGGTGACATCACCACGTTGGCCATAGTGCTACTGTCTGCCTACCAGAATGCCTCGGTGAGCTAGCTGAGTACAGGAGCCTGGAGTCTTCAGAGGAGAAGGAAGGGTTCTCCCTGGGTCAGTGTAGTGGCTGAGGAGGATGGTGACATAGCGATACATTTAGGCTCAGTGGGGCATAAAACTGACAAGTGCCAATGCAGAAGAGACAAACTGTCCACTTTCTATCGCCTGAGCAGGAAAGCCCATCAAGGTATTGGTCAGTCTACCCTAGATTTTGGCTGATGGGGGGAATGGGGGGTAAGGATGTGTTGGATGTTTGCTCTTTCTTCTGGACGGTCACCCCAGATTTTTTACTACTTTTTGCTGAAACTATTTTCTTGCTAGCCCTAGAACTCTGAGCACTTTACCCCTGCCAACCAGAGGTTAAGTGCTTGTGCTCTCCCCTCTAAATGTAAATACATCTAATTGGCACATTTAATTTACGTATAAGACCCTAGTATATGGTCCTACATGTACTTCAGGCTTGTTAATTAAATGGTACAAGTGGTCTGCTGCACGTATTGTGCCACCCACTACTGTAGCACTGTAAAACATGTCTCCAAGCCTGCCCCTGCAGCCTTTGTGTGCAGTGTTAAACTGTATATCACCAAATTATGTTGGAGTAGTTCAAAGCTGTTGACCTCCTTTTGTCACCCGGTTTTTTCACATGCCTTTAGACTTGTTTCTGCAACAGTTTTCTAGATGGCTTTGCACAAGCTATCACACATTAAAAGAAGTGCTTGGCATGTTAAAAAAATAAATTAAAAAAAAGTGGCCTTACAGTAAAGGGTTAAAGTGCAGGTTGGGCGTCAGTGGGTTAGATGGCTTATGATATCACATCAATTGCGAAGGAATCAAACCAAAATCAAGATCAAGGAGCACCTCTGCTTTTCTTTATGACTGGCAGAGTACTTACTATCCCAAGTGTATTGCAGATGTTGCAGCTAAAACAAATAATATGAGGAAATTGCTCAAGAATAATGCCAGATACGTTTGTGTCAGAACTGCAATGTTGATTTTAGATCAATTCTGTTTATTATTATTAGCACAGCCAATCTATATGTATACACAGCATGCCGCCTACAACCCCGAAGGGCTGGCCGAGTTCCAAATGTGTGACACAGCATCTGCCTACAACCTTGGACCTGGGTGCGTAGATTAGACTGTTAAATTCCAGAAACACTAGAAAAAATTAACATTTACCACCCCCTAACATTTCAAGCTTTAAAAGAGAAACAAGTAGTGTGATGAACATCAATCAGTCAAAAAGGCTTATGTTGGCTGGCTGTGTTTCGGGATGGACACCTCTGGGATCCGGCAAAGGAGTCTAAGATAGGACGGGCACGTCGACTACCGAAGCTCCCGAAATTCAGTAGAAAGGATGTGAATGAGGGGGGTCCAGAGTTCTGAGTAAGAGGAGCGATTCGGTGTTTTTGCCAGGGAGAGCTTCTCCATCCCCAGAAGGAACCATAGCCTATACAGCCAGGAAACATGATCTGGGGTCTTGTCTGTACCCCAGAGGGGAGAGTATCACCTGCTGAGTTGCATTCAGAGCAAGTGTCATCTAGCTTCCCCTATTAGAACGCAGGGGGTAGGTCACGAGGTTCAGGAGTCCCATGATGGTGTAGGTTGGGAATCTTGGAATGTTAGTGTTGAAAGCTAGATCAATATCGTCTAAGACCTGTTCCCAGTATCTAGTAAGTTTGGGACAGTGCCATAAAAGGTGAAGCAGGGTCCAAGCACTTCCACATTCCTTTCAGCAATCTCCAAGGCGTCCAGCATTCCATCTACTGAGTCTCATCGGAGTGAGATACCAAAATAAGGCAATTTTGTGAGCGGTTTCAGGGCTGGCCATAGTGTGGGCCGTGTGATGTACCCGGTAAAATATGCCCTCCCATTCATTAGGCAGAAAGGTGGTCTACCTATCTCAGCCTCCCATCGCAGCTGACCCCGTGATTTGATCTGGTGTTTCTTCCTACCCAGCAAGGGGTAAAGCGCTGATATTTAGCGTCTATCGCTCACCTTAAGATACCGCCACTTCTCAAAAAAGGTCATCGGTCTACTCGCGTTATGTTGTATCTCGGCCCCCGACACCCAATGGCCCAATTGTAGGTTGGAGATGTAGTTGGCGTCTGTCAGGGAATAGTCTGCTTTAAGCTGGTCAAAGGAGATAAGGCACCATGTACATCAAAAAGACAACCCACCCGTTTGCAACCCCTGTCTATCCATCAGCGGAATCAGCTCAAACACATACCAGGCATGACATTAGGGTTAGCAAAAAGAGGAGACATCACGAGGGGAAAGTGGTCAGGCCCACTTTAATCGCAAACGAATCCCAGACCCGAAGAACTGCTTTCGTAACCAGTAAAGAATAAAGGCCCCAAGCTCTATGTTTACGGGGAAGCCACACCTCCCTCCAAATCTGTGTGCCAGCCACTGCTTGGTCCATGAAGGCCCAATGCTTTTCAGACATTTGCCGATTGCACTCCACTTAAAACCATAGCTGGGCAGCCTGGTAGTATCGAAGCAGCTGCGGTACCGCAAGTTCCTCAACCTGCTTTGAATGGTATATAAGGTGTTTATGGAGGGGAGGGTGCTCTCCCCCCTTCCCCCCCCCCCATATAAATTTGTTAATATCCACTTGTAGGGCACGGATAGTATTAGGTGGAGTCGTCAGAGGTAGAGTCTGAAAGATTTAGAGAAGGCGGGGAAGAATGGTCATCTTAACAGCTGCAATACGCCCCATCCAAGAAAGGAGGAGGCGGTTCTAACATGCCAGGTCCTCACGGGATTGTGTAACAAGAGACGCGTAGTTGAGGGCTAGCCTCTGAGGAATGGTGTGGGCTAAGATAAGGGGTAGCATCAGTGGCCCATTCAAAGGGATACTGGGAGCGTAAGACAGTCTCAGTCAAAGATGAGGTCGAGAGGTTTAGAATCTGTGACTTCTGCATATTAGTCCTAAACCCAGAAATCGTACCAAATGTCTGGAGCTCAGTAACCAATGCCGGAGAGAGATCAAAGGTTGCATAATGGACAAAATATCGTCGGCATGGAGGCTTATCAGGTGGTGGTCATTCCCAAAAGGTATCCTTTTAATAGCTGGGTTAGCAGGAAGTCTTTGCGGCAGGGGTTTCCATATAGAGTGCAAATAGAAGCACCGAGAGAGGGCATCCCTAGTGGTTGCTCCGAAGGATGGGGAATGGACATTTAGACAATAAACACCGGTCACGTAGAGAAGTTCGTCTTCTCTCAATTGATGCTGAAAAGGCATTCGACCCACAGGCCCTACTTTAAAAAAAAATATTTTTATTAAATTGAATATAAAACGTACATCACATGGCAAGTAATTTACATAAGGCACCACATTTATAACATCCACACGGTACATAAATTGCAATAAGTACTTAGATCTGCGGTCTATTGTCAATTCTGTCCCTTTGACTCATTTCCATATCAGCAGTTGGCGAAGTAAGGCCTTACCTTTTTGACACACTTCGGATTTTTGGCATTAGCGAGAGATTTGGAAGATGGATCGGGAGCATATACAGCGCTTCTCGGGGATCAGTGAGGGTGAATAGATGAAGCAAACGTTTGGTGTTGTCACCGCACTGGCGAGAAGGAATTAAACCGGATTGATCAAGGTCCTTGAGACCTGGCATTAAAAGATTAGGGCGGTGCGCCAAGATGTTAGCAAATAGTTTCGCATCAACGTTTAAAAGAGAGATGGGTCTATACGACTCACAAAGGGCGGGGTCTTTGCCCTTTTTCGGGATGACCGTAATGACAGCTTCCAACAGATGGATTCCACCAGTGAACCCATCTTAGAGAAAGAGTTAAACAGTTAAGTGAGTACGCGAGGCAAGTCCTGGCAGATGGTCTTATGGAACGAGCACTAAAGCCATCAGGACCAGGGGATTTCAGTGGCTTTAAGTGTGCTGTGGCCATTACCACTTCCTCGATTCTAATAGGTTGGTCAAGAGTATGAGACTCCTCAGGCAGGGCGGTGAGACCAGCATTACGGCAATACTCCGGGGGATCACTAATAGGGCCAACTGTAGAAGAATAAAGAGAAGCATAAAAGGCCTGGAGACCTGCAGCGATGCCCTAATCGCTACTCACTTCCGAATTTGGGCCAGTGCGAATGGTTTTTATTGACCCATTATGTACTTTACTACGAAGACGGTGAGCCAACAGTTGACCACAAAGGTTGCTACCAGGGTAAAATTTGTTTCAGGCATAGCATAGCGAATTCCGCTCTATCCAGGTCTAACAGTAAGCTGCAGTCGCGCTTTCTCCAGCTCCCTCCAGATCCTGGGGGTCTCAGTTCTTTTATGAATGGCTTCTAGTTCAGAAACCGTTTTCTCAAGACTAGAACATTTATCTTGGCACTGGCGATTCTCAGCAGCAGAAAGCGCTATGAATTCACCCCGAACCACCAATTTAAGTGCTTCCCAAATAGAAGTCAAGGAAGTTTCTCCGTCATCATTTGTAGTTAGCTAATATTTAATCACTGTTCAAATCTTATCAACCATAGGCTGAGATTGTAACATCGTGTCACAGAGGCGCCAACGTGGGCAGTGTGAGGAGGAGGGAGGAAAGTGAATTGTCCAAGAGATAGGTGCATGATCCGAAAGAGAATACGGATCAATAATAGCATCAGGGATGAAATTCAATAGTGTTGGTGTGACAAAAAAAAGGTCGATCCGCGCATACGTCTTATGAGCCGCAGAATAAAACGTATAGTCCCTAGTACTGGGATGCAACCGTCTCCACACATCATGCAGGCTACAGTCTGCCAACCAACACAGACCCAAAGGGGAAAAATCCCCAGTCTGCGCAGAGCACTGGTCGGAGAGGTCCAGGTCAGAGTCGATAGTGAGGTTCATGTCATCCCCTACCACTAAAGATGTCTCGGGGACCTGGAGAACAGAGGCCAGGGACTGTGGGAGAAAGCTCTCCTGTCCTTTATTGGGGGCATAGACATTGAGTAAGGTGAAGTGGAAATAGCCAACCTTGAGACGGAGTGCAAGGAGGAGCCCCTTGACCTCTGCCACAGTTCTCAGAAGGATAAGTTGCTTACCTGTAATCCTAGTTCTCTTCCAGGGGTATACTCATCAAAGTCATAAGCACTGAATAGTCCCGCCCACGTGCAGGGACCCTGGAGCATATACAAAAAAAAACAAGCATTGGCATAGCCAATAGGTCTCGCCTTTGGGACCTTATAAGTGTTTAGCCATGCAACAGTTGATGTTGTTGCACCAAGGATATTTTGCTGCATAACTAAACACTTATAAGCTTTTAGCAAAACAAATAGCAGAATTTATTGGAATTCTTTGGCCGTTTCAAAACTAAAAGAGTCATTAACTATCTTAATAGGTGAAAAGCAGCTTAGAGTAGCGGAACTTCAAGATTACCCCCAAAATAATTTGCTAGAATTTTATAGTCACAGTATAAATTCTATGGCTGTGTCTTGTAAATCTTCTCACCCAAATATCAAGCAGAGAGTATGTTTTAATCCATTGCTTCAAATAAATAGGATCTTAAACAAATTAGTAAGGGCTCAGTTTGGGAATTACTCTCCTGAACGAAAGAGATTAATAGATTTACTAAGGAGGAAAAGACAACGGAAAAAACGCTCATTAAAACAAAAAAGGAGGATTATGAATGGGTTCAATTAAAAGAAGCTGCGGCTAAAAATAATTCAAAACGATATTGGGAAATAATTGCGGAAAGTTGTGGTACCAGAATTAAATCTCTCCCTATTCCAATAAATGAAGAAGAATGGAAATTCCACTTAGTAGAACTCTATTCCGCGAATTTAAATTCCCTTTTTCCCGACTTCTTTAGAATTACCTCCTCAGAAATTTTAATCGATCCCCCTACTAAGGAAGAAATCGTTAGATTGATTAAAAAAATGAGAGCTTCAGGGGCAATGGGTCCAGACGAAATTCCCATGTCCATTATAAAAAAGAGCCTGTATTATGGGCAACATATCTTACCCCTTGTTTGAATACTGCTATCGCTATGGGCGAACTCCCTCGTCATGGTCTGGTAGTATCCTAATTCCGCTGCATAAAACGGGCGAAAGACATCTACCAGGTAACTACCGCCAAATTGCCTTATTAGACGCAGTAGGGAAAATCTTCGCCCGCAGTATTCTCGAGAACCTCACTGACTGGGTAGTAGAGGAGAAAATCCTCCCCATTGAGCAAGCAGGGTTTAGGAAAAATCACTCTACTTTAGATAACATCTGCTTGTTGAAATTAATTGAAGAGAAATATACGGTCTTTCGCAAAACAAATGTTTATGTAGCATTCATAGACTTTTCTACTGCGTTCGATAAAGTAGATCGGCCGCTTCTCTGGAAAAAGTTATATAAAATGGGGATGCCTCCTATTTTGTTATCTTTAGTTATTGCTTTACATTCGCAAACATGGTGTCGGGTTTTAATGGGGGAACACAGGGCCTATCTTCAGTTATTAATACGGAAAATGGATTGAAGCAAGGTTGCTTATTAGCACCTCTATTGTCCTCTTTATATGTAAGAGATCTTCCGGATTGTTTTTCCTTAACGGAAGGAGATGCGCCAAAGATAGGTGGCCGCTCCTTTTCCTGTCTCATGTATGCAGACGATATTGTAATTATGGACCTGACCCCTATAGGTTTGAATAAAAAATTGTCACGACTCCAGAGTTATACGTCTGCACAATTTTTGAAAATAAATGTATCCAAAAGCAAGGTCTTGGTTTTAAAACAAGGAAAAAACAGAAAATTATGTAATTTTAATTGGAGAATTGGTCCTGAAAAATTGGAGATTGTTGATTCCTATCTATACCTGGGGAAAGTTATTTCAAGTAGTATGAAGATATTAGTATTTGCAGAACGAGGGCCAGACTGGAAACAATAGTTAAGAATGCTTCCCCGAGAGTTTCTCAGAAATATCTCTCGTGGAACTTAGGCCACGGTATCCGCAGATGGATTACTCTTTTCCGTATGAACCTCTTACCCTTAAATGATTTAATCGGAAATTGGTCATCTAATAGGGAAGGTGGAAAAAACTGTAACTTTTGTATTCAGGCCACTCAGAATCTTGATCATGTTTTGTTTGTATGCCCGGCGCTGATTGTATTCCGCTATAGGTGGCTACGTCCTATGTTTATACAGAATGGCATTAAAAATGTTACAGCTGCTAGAGAATTTTTGCTTTGTCCAAAAAATGAAATTGTATGCACTAAACTTTTTAACTTTTTAGGGAGTTTATGAATATATTTTAAATGGTTTTATTAGACCCCGAGTATGGTTGGTTATACAACTTATTAATTTGTGCATGTGCATTGATTTTTTCCATTTACAAATATATGACTGTTGCTAATTCTCTGCTGTTCGCATTAATTAGGTATTTCTTCCCACCATAAAAAAGTTTTAAGGGAAATATCTTCGCTGCTTTTTTGATGCACTTTAGATAAAAATATATGATTTTGTTATGATAGGATTCTTTTCCTAATTGCAGTTAAAATTAACAGGACCTGATCTTTTATTGTTTTAGTACAGGAGATAATAGTTTGATTGCTGCTACCCTATTGCCATTGTAAGATGCACTTTACATAATGAATTGTTATTATTGTTGCAACATGAAGTACTTTATTCTACAATATGCCATCAGTTGAAATTGCTTATCTGAAAGAGACACGTTAGTGACAGATTCCTTACCTTAGAATATCCCCAGGCGTCAGGCTGGATCCGGAAAGTTTTTTGCGTAGCAGTACCCTTGCGCGTCGGTAGGCGGCGTCGTGCGGCTCCGCGTCCGTCGTAGGCGTCGTGATCGCCGGGATGACGTCGCGGGCAGTACTTAGACGCCGCCCCTGCGCGCTGACGTCAGTTCTTCTTTTCCGCGCCAGCAAGCGCAGATCCGGGAAGAGCAGTGCCCTGGTCATTTTTTGACCATACTTTTTGGTGAATTTTTTCACTGTTTTTTCATCTCTCAAGGTGTCGTAGGGATGCCCGGTTTCAAACGTTGCGGCGCCTGTGCGCGGATGATGTCCGTCACCGACCCGCATTGGGAGTGTCTCTTCTGCCTCGGCCAAGGCCACGACACGGAGTCTTGTACCGACTGCCAGGCCCTTAACCCGAAAGCTTTGCGAGAGCGGTCTCGAAAGCTCCTTGAGGCCCGGCACTCGGCTCCGCGGAAGCCCCGGTCGCGTGAGAGGTCATGGGGTCGATCGCGGAGTCCACACCGGTCGTCGGCGTCGAAGTCTTCTTCGTCCGGTAAGTCGAAACACAAAAAGTCCAAAAAGCATCATCGCTCTAGGACTTCGCCTCGCCGGTCTCGCGACTCGGCTAAGGCCCCTCCCGGCACCGTCCCCGCCCCCGGACATGCCTGTGGAGTCGCCCCCGCCATACCCGCCCTTCCCGGGTTCGGGGGCGGATCCGGCCAAAGTGCAGGAATTCCTGTCGGCCATGGCCCGCCTCTTCGGGCCTTCAGGCCCCTCCGGTGCGCCTTCGGGCCCTGATGGGGTTGCTCCGGCGTCGCCGACGGCTCCGGCCCCGGCGTCGCCCGTGCCTCCAGCCTCGATCTTGGCTCCGGCTTCGGCCCCGGCCTCGATCCCGGCTCCACAACCCCCAACGACGCCGGTCGACCTAACGACACCTCCACCGGCGCCGATGTCTCTGGTGCCGTTCTCGACGCCGCCCTGGGCTCCGGGCGGCGTCGTCCCCCAGTTCCTTCCGGCTCCGGACATGGCTCCGGACCGACGTCGCTCGACGCCGGCTCCGGCGCCGATGGGACCTTGGGTCCCAACTGTCCCTCCTCCTCCTTATTTTGAACCAGAGGAGGACCAGTTGGACTGGGAGGGGTCTGATGACCCTCTGACACGACACTGTTAGTACGATGAGGACTGGACAGAGAGTCTAGGGAGGCCAGTGGTCTGGATACTTCCCTGACATTGGCATGCTGTCTCCTCCCGTGGCTACGGAGGAGGGAGCCAATTTTGGTACGGTGTTGCGTAGGGCAGCTGGGGCCTTACGTCTCCAACTCCCTACTTTGACGGTCAAGCCTAACATCTTGACAGAGGTGCTTCAGCCGGCAGCCTCCTCTGCGGAGACTGTGCTGCCGTTTAACGACGCCCTCACTGACGTTCTCTTGGGCGCCTGGTCCAAGCCCAACACAGGGGCTCCTGTGGATCGGAACGTGTCACGACGCCATCGCCCAGCTCCGGGCGACCCCCTGTTTCTCTCTGTCCACCCCACTCCTGAGAGCTTGGTTGTCCAAGCCTCCGCTTCCCAAACCGCCTTCCCTACCGCCCCTCCGGATAGGGAATCCAAACGCCTGGATCAGTTTGGGAAGAAAGGTTTTTCTTCCTCCAGTGCTGGCTTGCGGTCCGTTAACACCGCTTGTCTTTTGGGCCGATATACCCACTCCCTGTGGGATTCGGTGGCGGATGTTTTGCCCCAGTGTCCTGAGGAGGTCCAGACACTGCTTTCCCGCGCCATTGCGGAAGGAAGGGATGCGGCTAAATTCACTATACGTTGTGGCCTTGACACCGCCGACTCGCTGGGCAGGTCTATTGCAACGACGGTGGCGCTCCAACGCCACGCCTGGCTGAGAACCACTGGTTTTTCAGGGGATGTCCAGAATACTCTCATGGACAGGAACAGGGGTGGGAGCACACCGCTTCACCTCCCAGCAAGGTTCGCCCCTGGCATTCTGGTTAATGCAGTCTCTTGTTGCTTGCTTTGCTCTAGTATTCAGAGTGTTTCGCCAGAGTTGGCGCAGATAGTGCTGATCTCTAGACACGTGTTTCTGGTTCTTTAACCGTCCTCAGTAGAGATTAAGACTTCAGATTTGGGGTTTGCTGAGTAGGCTGCCAAACATTGCATCAGGTCAAGTACCTCTCACTGGCGTGCAGGTGCTTCTTCCACGAGCTCGTCAGCTCAATGACTCACGGGAGTACTTTTAAACAGGAACAGGGGTGGGAGCACACCGCTTCACCTCCCAGCAAGGTTCGCCCCTGGCATTCTGGTTAATGCAGTCTCTTGTTGCTTGCTTTGCTCTAGTATTCAGAGTGTTTCGCCAGAGTTGGCGCAGATAGTGCTGATCTCTAGACACGTGTTTCTGGTTCTTTAACCGTCCTCAGTAGAGATTAAGACTTCAGATTTGGGGTTTGCTGAGTAGGCTGCCAAACATTGCATCAGGTCAAGTACCTCTCACTGGCGTGCAGGTGCTTCTTCCACGAGCTCGTCAGCTCAATGACTCACGGGAGTACTTTTAAACAGGAACAGGGGTGGGAGCACACCGCTTCACCTCCCAGCAAGGTTCGCCCCTGGCATTCTGGTTAATGCAGTCTCTTGTTGCTTGCTTTGCTCTAGTATTCAGAGTGTTTCGCCAGAGTTGGCGCAGATAGTGCTGATCTCTAGACACGTGTTTCTGGTTCTTTAACCGTCCTCAGTAGAGATTAAGACTTCAGATTTGGGGTTTGCTGAGTAGGCTGCCAAACATTGCATCAGGTCAAGTACCTCTCACTGGCGTGCAGGTGCTTCTTCCACGAGCTCGTCAGCTCAATGACTCACGGGAGTACTTTTAAACAGGAACAGGGGTGGGAGCACACCGCTCACCTCCCAGCAAGGTTCGCCCCTGGCATTCTGGTTAATGCAGTCTCTTGTTGCTTGCTTTGCTCTAGTATTCAGAGTGTTTCGCCAGAGTTGGCGCAGATAGTGCTGATCTCTAGACACGTGTTTCTGGTTCTTTAACCGTCCTCAGTAGAGATTAAGACTTCAGATTTGGGGTTTGCTGAGTAGGCTGCCAAACATTGCATCAGGTCAAGTACCTCTCACTGGCGTGCAGGTGCTTCTTCCACGAGCTCGTCAGCTCAATGACTCACGGGAGTACTTTTAAACAGGAACAGGGGTGGGAGCACACCGCTTCACCTCCCAGCAAGGTTCGCCCCTGGCATTCTGGTTAATGCAGTCTCTTGTTGCTTGCTTTGCTCTAGTATTCAGAGTGTTTCGCCAGAGTTGGCGCAGATAGTGCTGATCTCTAGACACGTGTTTCTGGTTCTTTAACCGTCCTCAGTAGAGATTAAGACTTCAGATTTGGGGTTTGCTGAGTAGGCTGCCAAACATTGCATCAGGTCAAGTACCTCTCACTGGCGTGCAGGTGCTTCTTCCACGAGCTCGTCAGCTCAATGACTCACGGGAGTACTTTTAAACAGGAACAGGGGTGGGAGCACACCGCTTCACCTCCCAGCAAGGTTCGCCCCTGGCATTCTGGTTAATGCAGTCTCTTGTTGCTTGCTTTGCTCTAGTATTCAGAGTGTTTCGCCAGAGTTGGCGCAGATAGTGCTGATCTCTAGACACGTGTTTCTGGTTCTTTAACCGTCCTCAGTAGAGATTAAGACTTCAGATTTGGGGTTTGCTGAGTAGGCTGCCAAACATTGCATCAGGTCAAGTACCTCTCACTGGCGTGCAGGTGCTTCTTCCACGAGCTCGTCAGCTCAATGACTCACAGGAGTACTTTTAAACAGGAACAGGGGTGGGAGCACACCGCTTCACCTCCCAGCAAGGTTCGCCCCTGGCATTCTGGTTAATGCAGTCTCTTGTTGCTTGCTTTGCTCTAGTATTCAGAGTGTTTCGCCAGAGTTGGCGCAGATAGTGCTGATCTCTAGACACGTGTTTCTGGTTCTTTAACCGTCCTCAGTAGAGATTAAGACTTCAGATTTGGGGTTTGCTGAGTAGGCTGCCAAACATTGCATCAGGTCAAGTACCTCTCACTGGCGTGCAGGTGCTTCTTCCACGAGCTCGTCAGCTCAATGACTCACGGGAGTACTTTTAAACAGGAACAGGGGTGGGAGCAGACCGCTTCACCTCCCAGCAAGGTTCGCCCCTGGCATTCTGGTTAATGCAGTCTCTTGTTGCTTGCTTTGCTCTAGTATTCAGAGTGTTTCGCCAGAGTTGGCGCAGATAGTGCTGATCTCTAGACACGTGTTTCTGGTTCTTTAACCGTCCTCAGTAGAGATTAAGACTTCAGATTTGGGGTTTGCTGAGTAGGCTGCCAAACATTGCATCAGGTCAAGTACCTCTCACTGGCGTGCAGGTGCTTCTTCCACGAGCTCGTCAGCTCAATGACTCACGGGAGTACTTTTAAACAGGAACAGGGGTGGGAGCACACCGCTTCACCTCCCAGCAAGGTTCGCCCCTGGCATTCTGGTTAATGCAGTCTCTTGTTGCTTGCTTTGCTCTAGTATTGAGTGTTTCGTCAGAGTTGGCGCAGATAGTGCTGATCTCTAGACACGTGTTTCTGGTTCTTTAACCGTCCTCAGTAGAGATTAAGACTTCAGATTTGGGGTTTGCTGAGTAGGCTGCCAAACATTGCATCAGGTCAAGTACCTCTCACTGGCGTGCAGGTGCTTCTTCCACGAGCTCGTCAGCTCAATGACTCACGGGAGTACTTTTAAACAGGAACAGGGGTGGGAGCACACCGCTTCACCTCCCAGCAAGGTTCGCCCCTGGCATTCTGGTTAAATTTGAAAGACTGTAATCTCTACTGAAAGAGATCAGCACTATCTGCGCCAACTGTGGCGAAACACTCGAACACTCTTGAAGCAAGCAAGTAACTGAAACTGCATTTACCATAATGCCAGGGGCGAACCTTGCTGGGAGGTGAAGCGGTGTGCTCCCACCCCTGTTCCTACTCTCATGGACATGCCCTTTGATGGAGTCGGTCTTTTTGGGTCCAAAGCAGACCATGCGTTGGAGCGCTTTAAGGACTCACGGGCTACTGCCAAGTCCCTGGGCCTTTCTGCTACACGCCCTCCGCTGACTTCTGCTTTTCGCCCCTATCGTGGCCACGGTAGGGGCGCCCCTTCACGTCAGCAGCCCAGCCACCGGCCCGCGCAGCAGGCGTCTTCGCGTGGCCGAGGACGTGGATTCCGCCGTGGCGGATCGGGCAACCAGCGTGTGGGTCAGGCCACCACCTCCAACCCGTCCGCGGCCTCCAAGCCCTCCTAGTCCCTCCTTTCAGGTGCACGGCACGCCAGTAGGGGGCAGGGTCCGCCATCACCTTCCCCACTGGCGCACCATCACCTCGGACAGGTGGGTCTTGGACATTGTCCGAAGGGGCTACTCCCTCCCCTTCGAGACCACCCCCCAGCCATGCCACCTCAATTCCACCGCATGTCAGGGGATCACTTGGTGCTTCTACAGAAGGAAGTCACGGCCCTCTTGACCAAGAGGGCCATCGAGCATGTTCCGACCCCAGAAGTAGGGCGTGGTTGCTACTCCCACTACTTTCTGGTGCCCAAAAAGGACAAGGAGGACATGCGCCCTATCTTGGACCTCCGGAACGTCAATCGCTTCCTCCGGAAGGAGAAGTTCAAGATGCTCACCCTAGCTCAGGTCTTGACTGCCCTCGACCCTGGAGACTGGTTGGTAGCGTTGGACTTGCAGGACGCATATTTCCACATCCCCGTCCTGCCGGCCCACCGGCGTTACCTTCGGTTCACGGTAGGCCCCGAGCATTTTCAGTTCACCGTGCTCCCCTTTGGCCTTACCAGTGCCCCTCGGGTGTTCACGAAAGTGATGGCGGTGGTCGCAGCTCATCTGCGCCGGGCAGGGGTTTCAGTCTTCCCCTACCTCGACGACTGGCTGCTGAAGGCGGGCTCGCCCCAGGCAGTCGTCTCCCACCTCCAGACTACGGCCGAACTCCTGCACTCGCTGGGGTTCTCCATCAATGTGCCGAAGTCGCATCTGATTCCTTCTCCACAGCTCCTTTTCATCGGAGCGGTTCTGGACACGACGCAGTTTCGGGCCTATCCTCCCGCACGGCGAGTCCGGGATATTCAGGCTATGATTCCGATCTTTCAGCCTTTATCCTGGGTTTCGGTACGGATGACCCTGAGGCTGCTGGGCCTCATGGCCTCCTGCATCCTGCTGGTCAATCATGCCAGATGGCATATGCGGGCTCTGCAGTGGGACCTGAAGTTCCAGTGGGCACAGCACCAGGGCAACCTGTCCGATCACGTCCAGATCTCGGAGGGGACTGCAAGACAGTTGCAGTGGTGGCTCTCGAACCGGCAATGGGTCATGGGCAGATCCCTCTCCCTTCCCCAGCCAGAGCACACAGTTGTGACGGACGCGTCCCTTCTGGGATGGGGCGGTCACATGGGAGAGGCGGAGATCAGAGGCCTCTGGTCTCCGGCGGAGTCCCGGCTCCATATCAACCTTCTGGAGCTCCGGGCGATCCGACTTGCACTCAAGGCATTCCTTCCCTCTGTCAAAGGGAAGGTAGTGCAGGTGTTCACAGACAACACCACCGCCATGTGGTACTGCAACAAACAGGGCGGGGTGGGGTCTTGGACCCTTTGTCAGGAGGCTCTGCGCCTCTGGACATGGCTGGAACATCAGGGCATGTTCCTCATGGTTCAACACCTGGCAGGTTCCCTGAACGCCAGGGCGGACGAACTGCAGCCGCAGGTGCATGATGGATCACGAATGGCGTCTTCACTCGGAAGTGGCGCAAGGACTCTTTCTACAATGGGGAGAGCCTTGGTTAGATCTATTCGCCACCGAAGAGAACGCGCAATGTCATCAGTTCTGCGCGTTGGAATTTCCAAGGCGGCACTCACTCGGCGACGCTTTTCGTCACGAGTGGAGTTGCGGTCTATTGTACGCTTTTCCGCCTATACCACTTCTACCCAGAGTGTTGAAGAAGATTCGGCACGACCGGGCCCAAGTCATTCTTGTGGCTCCGGACTGGGCTCGAAGAGTTTGGTATCCCGAGCTACTCAGTATGAGCGTAGATCCCCGATCCGTCTGCCTCTTCGGGAGGATCTTCTGTCGCAGCAGCAGGGGGACGGTCCTCCACCCGAACCTGTCCAGTCTACACCTGCTTGCGTGGAGATTGAGCGGCGGCAGTTGATTCCTTTCGACTTGCCTCCCGAAGTTTGTGATGTGATTCTGGCAGCCAGGCGTCCCTCCACTAAGGTGGTATACGCCTGCAGGTGGAACAAATTTGTGGCATGGTGCACAGCAAAGGCTGTGAATCCCCTTTCTGCCCCTCTTTCTGAGGTCCTTCTGTTCCTTCTCTCTCTGGCCCAACAGGGTTCTGCCCTGGGTACCATCAAGGGTTATCTTTGTGCTATCTCGGCCTTCCTCAGGCTCCCTGATCAGCCCTCCCTTTTCAAGTCCCCTGTTGTTAACAGGTTCTTAAAAGGCATTACACACCTCTTCCCTCCTGTTCCGTTTGTGATGCCTCAGTGGGACTTGAACTTGGTTCTTACCTTTTAATGTGCGCTCCCTTTGAGCCTCTACATAACTGTCCTCTTCGTCTTCTGACTCTGAAGACAGCCTTTCTGGTGGCCATCACCTCCGCTCGGCGGGTGAGTGAGCTCCAGGCTCTATCTTGCAAACCTCCCTTTCTGTCTGTTCATCCAGACAAGGTTGTTCTTCGGACGCGTCCGTCCTTCTTGCCAAAGGTGGTTACTGCTTTCCACATTGGGCAGACCATCACTTTGCCCACCTTCTTTCCGCCTCCGCATCCTTCCAGAGAGGAAGAGAGGCTCCACCGTCTGGACCCAAAACGTGCGCTCTCCTTCTATATTGACCGCACAAAACACTTCCGGGTGGATGACCAGCTCTTTGTTGGCTACGTGGGCGCCAAAAAAGGTCGGGCGGTGCACAAGAGGACCATCTCCCGCTGGGTTACCTTGTGCATCAAGACCTGCTATTCTTTAGCTAAGAAGGAGCCTCCTGTTGGGCTGCGTGCCCATTCCACCAGGGCAACGGCTGCTACCACGGTCTTGGGCCGCGGTGTTCCGCTGCCGGTTATATGTCAGGCAGCTACGTGGGCCTCGCTGCACACGTTTACAAAGCATTACTGCCTTGACAGTCAGGTCCGGAGGGACGGCTTCTTTGGCCGTTCTGTCCTCCAGGACTTCCTTGTCTGATCTTTGTTCGCAGACCCACCACCGGGGTTGGTATTGCTGGGGTATCTATTCTAAGATAAGGAATCTGTCACTAACGTGTCTCTTTCAGATGCACAAGTTACTAACTTGTGTAACGATATATCTGTAAGAGACAGTAGTTAGTGACAGATTCCTTACCGCCCCACCCATCCTCCCCGTTCTGCGAACTGATTTCTAGGGTTAAGGACATCCCTTTCAGGGCCCTAGTATTTTTCAGACACCTATGTCAGCTTCTTGCATGGCTCTGCGTTCCTGGCGCGGAAAGTCGTGTACAGAACTGACGTCAGTGCGCAGGGGCGGCGTCTAAGTACTGCCCGCAACGTCATCCCGGCGATCACGACGCCTACGACGGACGCGGAGCCGCACGACGCCGCCTACCGACGCGCAAGGGTACTGCTACGCAAAAAACTTTCCGGATCCAGCCTGACGCCTGGGGATATTCTAAGGTAAGGAATCTGTCACTAACTACTGTCTCTTACAGATATATCGTTACACAAGTTAGTAACTTGTGCTTTAATGTTAATCCATCTTTTGTACATGTCCTTTAATTCATCAAGGAGTGATTATTTTAGCTCTCCTATATTGTTGGGTTTTATTGATGTTTAAATAATATCCTAGTGGTCATTTTGGAAAATTTTTATGTTTTGTATGACTACCTTTGTATAAATTGATATCGAGGTGTAGATGGAATGGTTTTAGTGAAGTATTGTTTTAACGGTTGCTGGGTTTATGATATGATTATCCATGTATGTTTTAAGTGGACCTCATTAGAGATCCAAATGCTTAATAAATATATTGAATTGAATTGAAATCATGTCTGTTAATGACATATAATAACAATCAAGCATTTGCAATGCAATAGACTGCGCATTAGTGACTGTTTGAGCTGCTTGCGTTGCAAATGAACAAATTAAGTAATGAAAGAAATTCCACGAAGCAAGGAAAGGGTTTAGTACCATAGGTTGTTACTAGGCGTCCCTGTGGAGTTGTTAAGGGAACCCTATTAGCTACATAAGGTACTGCACCCTTAATGCAATTATTAAGGGAAAGATTGCCGCTGAGCATTTGTTTTCATTTGTTTGTACTGGAAGTAAGATTTTTGTTAGCTTTAAAAATGCTCTATTGTTGTTTAGCTTTCTTTGTGAAATAAAGCTAAATAAACAACAATGGTAAATTATTAAAATGCAAGCTAACAAAAATTTTATTTCCAATACAAACAAATGGAAACATATGTTCAGCTGCAATATTTCTGTTTATAATTGCATTAAGGGTGTATTACCTTTTTTATGTCTAATAGAGGTCCCTTTACAACACCACAGGGACACCTAGTAATAGCCTGTGGTACTGCATCCTTTACTTACTTAGTGCATTTGCGGGTGGTGTGCCCTGCTGCTGATAAACACTTTTATTATTGCCAAAAATGTAGTTAGGTCCATGCAAAATAAAAGTAAGGCCGCCGTTATTAAGGATGAAGCGTGCGGGATGCCACGCTGCTTCTAAAATGTAAATAAAAGAGTTGGGCGAGCCGTGCAACAGAAAAC
Source organism: Calotriton arnoldi (assembly GCA_963921515.1). Lineage (NCBI taxonomy): Eukaryota > Metazoa > Chordata > Amphibia > Caudata > Salamandridae > Calotriton > Calotriton arnoldi. The sequence continues at coordinate 947,824 of CAWUFW010005387.1, read as the reverse complement.
AAAGTTGTGGGACCGCCATTAGTAAAGATTAAGCGTGCGGCACGCTGCGCTGCTTAGACATTGTTGAAGATGAAGCGCAGCGTGCTGCGACTCTGAAATAAATATGTACTATTTAAAAAATGTAGTTGTACAAGCCGCGTGAAATAAAAGAAAGTTGCGAGGCCGCCATTATGAAAGGTTAAGCATGCGGCACGCAGTGCTGCTTAAAAAAACATACAGATACCATGTACGCGCTGACTATGAGGTTGTGCCTGCAACAACATTAACAAAATAGTGCTCACCAACTTTAAATGAAACCAATTGAGTAGCCACACATGTAAGAGGGGCTGTCCTTATGGGATGTAACAACAGAAGAGAGAGGGAGTTACCAAGGAGGGACTAGCAAAAAAAATAAACTAATGAAATAAAAAGATTTCCAAAAGACACTGAAAGGAGCCAATACAATACATGGGTGAAACACAGGCAGAGCTTAATGCCCATATCTTGAATACAGCCTGTCTCGAAGAGACAGCGCTGCGTAGCGAGACATAAAAAGCATGCTTTCAATTCTGTTCTGAAGCCCCCATACAATAAAGTGCAGAGGATACTAAATTATCAATGTTAATATATCCTGCAGGGGCTATGCTCATTATAAAATGCAAGATTTGTTAAGTATTGCTCGAAACTTCCTTTCAGAAGAATGGCCATATTCTCTATGATAGTTGTTCCTAAATATCTATACTTACTATAGCAGTTAGCCCGGCATTGGTAACAAAAGGGACACCATTGAATGGGGCACAATATAGACACTAGGCAGACAAGATTGTTAGCTGTATTTCATTGTAACACTGGAACAAGTTGTGCACAAAGGAGTACAGTGCTTTTGCATTGACAATCTCTTATACACATTAGCAGAGCTGTGTTTCTTTTTCTTTTACCAGGCCCAGACTTAGTTTGACAGCAAAATAAGCTTTCTCCAGCATTTTGCTGCTAAATTACACTAGTTGAAGAGACAGGACACAGCAATGCAGTGCCTACACAATAGTAGCTATGAAGTACTTCCTCTGCATAGATACCATCCTGTAGAAAAGCCATATGTTACAGCAAATTCCACATCTGTCTTACAATGCACTCCTAAAAACTGATCACAGAGATGTTAACTTTGGACGGAAGAGGTATAACTCTGGTCAAACATAAATTGTGTGTTCATGCTTCACATGGCTTACTCACCTCTCAGTCTACCTATAAGCAAGGTACCCAACACTGAGCTATCCATAAAGTGACCGTGCTGCATCACAAAAGGACAGGCGCCACAATTCATCATTACTCCTAGCAAGCCCGTCTGCGCCCGTCCGCGCACCGGATGAGCACAGCGCCAGCCATGCTGCCCCTCTTGGAACGCTTCTGAGAAACAATACAGCTTGCCGCTTTTTAAGATACACTAGTGCGGAACTTCGTAACATTGGTGAGTCTGGAAAGGGGAGGGGAGAACTTATATTTGAGGAGACCGCGTCCCCTACATTAGCTTTTGTTAAACAAGGTCACCTCACTTGTGGATTGTTAAAAGTAAGATCCCTTCCCAAACACAGCGTGGAAATTCAGCTGATGCTGGAATTCCATGAATTGGAGGTGTTATTTATGACAGAAACCTGGACACACTTAGAGTGTGATGTAGAACCAGGCTTGGCCTGTCCGCCTGGGTATAAAATCTGTCATAAACCTAGACAGAGTGGGAGGGGAGGAGGAGTTGGGGTGATTTTTAAAGAATCATGGAATATTGTCATAATAGATATTGACGTAATTGAGGGATTTGAAATGCTAGGATTTGCTATTAAAGATGCTAATGGTCATATATTGACGGGGATTGTCTGTTATAGACCCCCAGGGGCTATTAGTGTGCAGCAGCAGCAGTCTCTGATTGAGACTATTAGTAACATGGCTGCTACACATACCAGACTAGTGATTTTGGGGGATTTTAATATTTGGCTCAATGGAACCCTTGACTCTGGCTATAACAATGTCCTCCAATCATGTGAAGGTTTTAACCTATACCAGCGGGTTGTTAAACCAACACATAAGGGAGGACATACACTTGATCTCATTTTCTCGGAGGACCATGTACTTAATATCTTGGACATTTTGCCTATGGGTTGGTCCGATCATTATTTGATTAAATTTCAAGTGCATAATCCCACTTGTAATAATCAAGCAGCCAGTATTATAAGTAACTATGTCAGTAGAGACTGGAAGGCCCTCTTAAGAAAGAGAGGTATATCCCCTGTGTTTTCTCTTGAGGATTGTTTCTCGGTAGATAAGCAGGTGGAGGAAAACTATTTGACCCTTTGTTCACTGATCACCTCTACACTGGATTTAACTGCCCCATTAAAAAATCATAAGAGAGTGGGCAGACCCTTGGCCCCTTGGTTCAACGATAAATTAAAAAAATTGAAACTTGACTGCAAGCAGGCGGAGAGAAAGTGGAGAAGGACGTATGAGGACAAGGACAAAGACACCTGGAAAATTGTGATTACTGGTTATAAGAAAGAACTAAATATTGTTAAAGCAGACTATTTTTCTAATGCTATTCTGAATGCTCCTAATAAATCCAGAAGCATTTTTAACATACTGAATAATTTAATCAGTCCTGACTGTCCCAAGAACCAGACGCCTCCCACACAAGACCTTTGTGATAGTCTTGCGAGGTTTTTCAGTGACAAAATTAAAAGTATCATTGACGACCTCAGTGGGGATCTTCGGCAAGTTGAGTTAGAAGACCTAGAGGTTAATGGTTCTAGTGGCAGCGATCTGATTGGCACAGATAAAATAACTAGAGGAACAGAGACTCAGCTCATCAATACCTTAACTGATTTCGAGATACTGTCAGTAGAGGACTTTGGTAAAGTGGCCCTAGGTATTTCTTCTGGATCACCTTTGGACCCTCTGCCACAGAAAATTTGGAAGGAGTTTGGAGCAGAGTTGTTCCCTATACTCCGGCTCATTTGTAATCGATCTCTTCTTAGTGGAGTGGTACCGACCTGTTGGAAACAGGCATTGGTGACACCTCTCTTAAAGAAGTCCGCATTGGACCCAGCCTGCCCTAAAAACTACAGGCCTATCTCCCTGTTGCCTTTCCCAGCAAAGATCGTAGAGAGTGTGGTTAGCAAGGCTCTCTCGAAATATCTGGAAACCAATAAGATCTTAGAGGATGTGCAATTTGGTTTTCGGCCTGCTCATGGCACTGAGACTGCTTTGGTGACCGTGATGGATGAGCTTCGGATGCGTGCAGACAGAGGTCAAGCAGTAGTTCTTATTCTGCTTGACCTGTCTGCCGCATTCGACACGGTCAACCACGCTATCCTGCTGGGGAGGCTCAGGGAGGTAGGAGTAGCAAGCTTGGCCTTGAGTTGGTTTCAATCCTTCCTTTCAAAGAGGAGACAAGCGGTGGCCCTCCCTCCTTACCAGTCTGACTTTACTAACATCACGCATGGCGTGCCTCAGGGCTCTGCAATTAGCCCGATTTTATTTAATATCTACATGAAACCCCTGATTGCGGTCATAAGGGCGCATAACATTAACATCGTAAATTATGCGGATGACACGCAACTGATTTTCTCCTTAGAGGGAGTACAGTCGACATCTTTGGAGGTGTTTCATGACTGCCTGCGTGCCACAGCTCAGTGGTTGAGGGAGAATTCATTGCAATTTAACGCCGGAAAAATCGAGGTTCTCTATTGCTCAGTGGGGAAGGTTCCATCAGCGCTGCCGTAAATTTTTGGCCCCTAGCTACATCTACTGTACTGAGGCCTGTTGAAATCTGGGCATTATGTTTAACAATAAACTGACGTTGGAGTCACAGGTTAACAAAACTGTGGGAAGCTGCTTCGCCATTATTAGAATTCTGCGGAAGATTTTTCCTCTGCTGCCTACTCACGCGCGAGCGTTGGTAGTACAAAGCACTATATTAAGCAGATTGGATTATTGTAATGCGCTGCTGCTGGAGTCCCCGAGATATCTAATAGATAGGCTCCAGAGGATTCAGTCAACAGCAGCCAAGCTAGCCTTGGGGAGGCCCAGAGGTTCCTCTTCTTCATTGGCTTTGGCGGAGCTGCACTGGCTCCCGATAATGCAGAGAATTCCGTTTAAATCCCTCTGCATAGTTTTTAAGGCCCTGCATGGGTTTGGACCAGTATCTATGCAGAGGAAGTTTGCTTGGTATGTACCTGAGAGAAGCCTTCGCTCCTCTTCGGCCAGATTGGTTAAAATATCAAGATTCAACAAAATGAAATCCGGTGGCAGAGACTTCAGTGTCTCCGCCGCCAGATTATGGAATAAACTCCCACTAGAACTGAGACAACTGAGGGATCTTCTCCCTTTCAGGAAGAGACTAAAAACTTGGCTCTTCCCCAAAGCATAATCTGTTGTCAGTTTCCCGTGTAGCATTACTCTTAACGTGCACTTTTTAATGTCAGCGCCAGGATGCCTGTTGGGTGATAGAGCGCTTTATAAATGAAATAAATAAATAAAAATAAATTCCTGGATTTGTTCTAAAATTTCTTCCAGCCCTTTGTCCTGAGTGCACCCACTAAATATTGTTAAAACGTAAGACAGAATGATCCTGTATTTTGCATAGGCCAGACGGAGTGCATTCAATTAGGGGAAGCAACGAAAGTGAAGGAACTTTGTGGCAAATCATGTTGCAGGTTCTGAATGCCTCGAAGCTTGTAAATAGCGGTCTCAGGGATTTCAATGTAGCATGCATTGGCATACTTTAATTTAGAAATGATGGTAGCATTGACAGCACAATCTTTCATGTGGCACAGAATAAGAATGTTTCTTTTTCGAGATACTCATATGAAGGTAATAGGTTGACACAAATACAATAGGAGGATGAGACAGGTGAAAATTTACATCATTGTAAACTTTACCGACATCCTTTTGGCAGTCTGAGTGCCTAAACCAGATTTTACACTCATCTGACTAGCGCTGAAATGAAACGAAAAATTAAATGAAAAAAGAAACTTCTAGAGCACTCTAAACTTGAAAGTATCAAGACGCTATGTTTAAGAATTCCAAAATCCTTTCAGAGGAAACCCACTTCAAAATTAAATAAAACGGAGAGATGGAATCCCGTCTATTACTGGGAGAGGAAGAGAGGGAGATCCTGTAATCGGAGATCGAGGAGGTCTAAACTAAGAATAAAAGAGCAAGGTTTTAAATATTCTTGAAAGGAAATGAAGGAGTCAGTCTCAGCAATGTAGCTTGGAAGGATGTTCCAAAATCTGGCAGTTGCTACAGAGAAGAAGCATGCACCCCATCTTGCCTTCTGAAATTTAGGAATAGTAACTTTCCTGCTAGAGCTGATCTTAAGTACCTGGTCGGCCTTTACAAATGAAAAGATGACCTGCTGGTCAGTGAGTCTTTGTCATGTAGAGCTATGTGGACTGTGTTAAGCTCCTTAAAGATCGCTCGTTTTCTGATTAGAAGCCAGTGCAGATTTCGGAGGCCTTCTCTTACAGAAAGGCATTTTGAAGTGTTGAGAATGAGACATGCAGCCGCGTTTTGTATCGTCTGGAGTTTCTTCAAGGATGTTGAGATACAGATTGTTATATATAGCGTAACTGCAAGGTGATCAACACAATCGCCACTGGTTTGCGAAGTTCCTCAGGAATAAAAGGGAAAATCTTCCTAAGGGAACGAATAATGAAAAAGCAACTGCTGATTATTCGGTTTACCTGTAGATTAAATTTGAGGGAGTTGTCAGACAGAACTCCAAGATAGAGTGCTGGGCTCCAAAAACCATAACTTCGGTCATGTCAGCATTAAGCTTAAGGAAATTATCCTTCATCCAGCAACTCACGCCAGTCATACAGAGTTTACATTTCTTGGCTATCTAAGGTAGGTTGTCAGTGAGGGACACAATAATTGGTGTCTCATCAGCATATGATAGTACCTGGAATCCAAAAGATCTCACTAAGGCTGCCAAAGGCGAGACATACAGATTAAAAAGTGTGAAACTAAGCGAAGAGCCCTGTGTCACTCCACGTTTAAGGGGTAGGAAGTAGGGAGATCGGGCAAAGGTTCTTCAACTCATCTGGGTCTACATTGGGCTTTTTAGGAAGTCAGTAACTGGTGCTCTTCAAGATGTTAGAAAGCTGGTGAGCTAGAAGTTCTCGCCAAGGCAAAAGAAAGATGAGCCTAAAGTTAGCTTCTGCCCTCGGGCCCAAGTTTGACTTCTTTAAAAGGGACAACAGATGTTAAGGATGAAGGTAAAAGTAGTGTAACAATTTTACAGTACTGACTTGAGCGTATGTCATCGGGGGGGCTGACTTTAGTGAGGTAAACAAAGAGGAAACCTTCTACTCTTCCTTGATCATTTGGAGAGCTATTATAGAAGTGAAAAAAAGGGCGAAGGTTTTTTTATTATGCTGTATGAGACAGGATTAAATAATCTCTGTTATAATATGTTGTTACAAGGATTTTAATAGTCTCCATTTTATTTTTTATTTTTTGCTTAGCATCTTTTTAAGATGGTGGTTTAAACATGTTTTTCCCTAATACAATAAAATGCCACGCACGCATTTATTTTTAGTAGACGTTGTTCTGTAGTCTGCACTGTTAGTTTCTAGGGACACAGATACTAGAACGCGATGACTTTGCTTTATTTTGTGCTCGTACGAGACTACTCTTTTTCCCCACACTAAGTAAAGTTGTTACTCTGTGTCATTAGCAGAAAGCGATAAGGCTGGTGTTTTATTATTTAAACAACGTCCATTTTGAATTCGGTGAGAGGCACTTCACACCGGAATTATTGTGAGTGCTTCAAAGGGCTGCGAATGAGAGGCAACTCTGCAGGCCCAAACATTCATCCTAAGAAGGAAGATAGCCGCGCAAGCAGAAATGTGTGCAGGCTTGCGCACACTGACGGAGTGCATTCGTTAATGCACTGAGGCTGGCTTCTTGAGGCAATACGCCAAGGTATGGGGTTAGATCATTCCAACTGGATCTAGCAGAAGGGTACTTCCACAGCGCTCTCACTAGAGTAGAGGTATTAGTGGTTAATAGGAGTAACATTAGGAACAATTAACATGGTTGAATTGTTTGTGTTTTTCACCATTCTAATAATGATTATAACCATGACCAGTCTCATCTAATTATCGCAGTTCATGCTTTATTTACAAGGATTAGATCTTTCCAATAAACCTTTGAAAATGACTTATCGTCTCTTCTCTTTGTAAAACTTTAGGCATGCAAAAGTGAAAAACGAAAGTGTTTGATCTGTTTCCACAAATTCCTTCGGAATAAGAGTGGTCATATTCGAGGTTGCCGACTGCATGTGTGACTCTGGAGGTTTAGGAGTAGAGATGTGGTACTGTGAGCTAGCCAAAACAACATTTACTGATAATATAAGAAGGCTCAGTCTCTGTATTATGAAGTTTTGTTGTTCTAATACACAGTCCAACTAATTTTGTAGGAACCATTTAACAATGTAAAGCAAAGACAGAGGTGGAGCTTTATTAGAGGCTGTGCAGTTACAGAAGGTAGAAAATGGGAAAACTAGGTGAGCTTGTTGATCCCAAACGGAGACTAATCTCCTGTGAGCTATGTGCCTATTGGGACATTGTCATGATAGAAGCACAAAGTCAGATTTTGAGACCATGGTTCCAAATTAAGCAGAATTCTGGTGATAATTAGTGCACGCTGTATTTAATGCTACACTAGTGTAGGGTGTTTAATGGGTAACATAACTTCTCCTGAGAACCCCTCCTCAGAATAAAGTTTAACATGTAGCTCACCAGTTACTGCATGTTTTGCATTTGTGTTAGCATTTTATCCTGCTAGAGTTCTGTAGAGTTTTTTTTCTGGCAATAAAAAATTGCGCTTTTGATCGATATTTAAAGCACAACTTTGTATCCGGGTCAAAGTTCTGTACATTAATAGAAGGGAGGGACCGGTTATGACAGCATGTATTTGCCTAGCGATGCATTGCTATTATTATAGCCTTGCAGTGCTGTACGTTTCAAGCAATCTGTATTGTAAGTGTATTTATATTCTGCTTCGTATTATTATGAAGGTGCCCGAGCGCCGTTGTGGAGGAGCAGCATGCTACTTAGTGGACTGCCATTCTTTACACGGCTTGGTTGATCGCAAGACGTGTTTCCATGTCACACATCCCCTTTTCCCAGTCTGAGGAACTGCCACTCGCTTATGTTTATGCTATATCACTGATGCAGGGAGTAGCTATTGTTAGTGCAGTAGGTGCAGTAGCACTGGGGCTCAAAAACGGCAGGGCAGGGGTCTTCAAACTGGGGGGGGGGGCTAATGAGCGGCAGTAATTCGCTCTGTAATGGGCCATCACTAACATATTTTGTCATTTAAATCCTGGCTGAGAGAAGGTGTCAAAGGGGACAGGACTTAAAATATTCTTTCTTCAAGACCCTCACCCCCATTTCTAATAATCACACTGTGGATACTTTTACTGCTTGATCAGAATAGTATGTTTGGCAATCATGTATTTGATTGCATTTTTAAAACGGTGCAGAACTTCACTACAATGTTTAAATAAGTCTAGACATACTTGAACACTTCCAGTTTAATAGAATAATTGTGAAAAATTATGAGGGGGTCCCCAAGTGATCCCCCCCTTACCCCCACGGGGGCAGCGTGGCATTAAAAAGTTTGAAGATCACTGCCTTAGGGGATTCACTACATCCCAGTGATAGCTGGTTCAAAATAACAAAGTGGTGGTTTGTGGTCCATTTCGCTTGCTTACATTGCCGAGCATCACGGAGATTTCGGCGGTGGGGTCCCTGCCAGTTGTGATACTGGGATGACACCCAGGGAGCTGTGAGAACGCGCTCGGTGCCGAAGGAAGTGCACCGCGATGCCGCCGTCCCCCGCTCTATCCTGCGGACAGGAGTGGCTGCTGTGAGTCGCGGTCTGGTCCTGACACCTTGGACAGCCGATTGGGACGAAATCGGACATCCGTCTGTGGGAAACACCGTCTCGGGATGACGGGACCCGAGAGCGGCAGAGTTTCCTCAAGATGGCGCTGCGGGCTCTCGAGGTCGCCGGATGAGAGCTGTAATCTGCGGCTTGCCTCCAGTGTAACGCATGGGGAAACTGAGGCGACTGGAGGCAGACTGTCCTTTCAGCTGGATCGGTGGAGAGCTGAGAGAGTGACTATTGGCAACACCGCAGGTGGCCCTCGGGAGCCGCTTTGGCGGCGAGGGGTGTTCCGGAGGCACTTCACGACGTTCTGTGGGAGTCCGGAGGCGGTAAGTGAAGGGGCAGCCAGGATTACCAGCAATACCCGTGGGAAGCCAGGGGAGCGGAGAGAATCCTTAAACATGGCGCCCACCGCTTTCACCCTTGAGTGCAACTTTTGGACTAGGACTCATATGCACCCCGCCATTTTGGGACCATCTCCTAAAGACACTCTTGTCCTATCCGCCATCTTGGCGACCTTGGTCCGTACCTCCGGTCCAGCCGGTCTCTAGCTGGGCGACCTTTCGATCGTCTATCTTCTCCACGGATCAACTCATCGTTTGTGAATAATGCTGATGCCCCTGATCCCATCACTCATCACTGCCTCCCCTACCTCATCCCTCCATCACTCTTTCTACCTCCCCTATTCCTTTCCTCTCTCCCCTGAATTTCTCTCCCCTTGCCTGCTTTTTCCCTATGCCTGAGCCATGCTTCTGTAACTCATAAATATATATATATATGTAAATATGTAATATATAATTGTCCAAGCCTAATCGCTGTTAAAATGTAATCCTGAGTGAATTTATTTGTATATATAGAACTCTAACCACTAGTATATGTAGTAGACCTTTGTACTTACTACCATTCCTATGTGATTTAGAGTTTTTCCGTTTGTATCTCTTCCTTGTGACCTTACAACTTGTACATTTGCAATTTTCTTCTGTTTGTATCTCTTCCTTGAATGACTTTACAACTTGCACATGTGCAATTTTTTCTGTTTGTATCTCTTATGTAACTCATGCAATCCAAAGTCCTTATGTAAGGCAACTGGTTCTTTTGTAAAGCGCTCTGACACCTTCGGGTAATGTTCGCGCTATATAAAATCGCATTAAATAAATAAATAAACATTAGAGCCCTCTGCGTTCCTGCCACGCCTCTGCACTACTTAAATTCCATATAAGCCGGAACGCTGCGCCCACGACCGTACCTCCAGCGGCTAGATTTGCCAACAATGCAAGGAAGGCGCTTGTTTTTTCTGGTATTGGCAATACTCGTTTAATCCTCGGAGCCTTGTAGCTGGATAACCTTCTTTGAAAGTTAACCACGAGGTCAGCGGGTGTCAAGAGGTGCCGGTGACCCGGGAAGGGAAGTCATCCTTCAGCGGGGCCATACGGAAAGGCTCAAGTTGTTCGACAACAACGCTTGGAGGGGAAAAAAACTGCGCGTCTAGGAAGGCATTTTTCCCAGATGGCCATCGCAGATCTTGCCCAGGGTTGCATGTAAAAAGTCTGAGGGCTGCTGTCTGGAACAGTTTGTCCTGTGCCCTCGGAAGCCATCAGGCTCTCTGTTGCGCTTTGAAAGGCACTGACCCCTGGAGCGCTTGCTGGTAGCTAAGGGGGCTCTGAAAGACATGTTGCCTTTTGCGTTCTTTCGAAAGTGGCACCCGAAACCAGCCTGCCCCCGCCCCTCCCGCCCGCCACAACTTTCAGTAAATTAAGGCTTCCCCTCCCTCAATTGTGTGTTGTTGAGACATTTCCTGTTCACACCGGTCTCTTGTTCTGTTCTGGCCTTTTATTAACTTGACAGCTGGAAGGAGGATATGAGAAGGGGGGCTTACTCAGGAGGACATTTGATCCGGTGTGAGTATTGCCACTGGTGAAGTGAATTTTGGCAGGTTCGTGTCAGCCTAATAATAATCTGGCTTTCTACAGCGCCTAACGCCGGTGTTTCCGGTTCTAAGCGCAGTAAGTTAAAGTAGCTTACATTAAAAACAGAGTGATGGTACTCTATGTATTGATGTCAGAAGGCTGGAAGATTGAGCGTCCTTCCCAGAATTAGAACTGGTGATTGACAGGTTACACCAGATGTCAGCAGCGAGTGGTAAATCCATTCGGCTATATCCCATACCCCTACCCTCCATTTACCTCTCCTTTACAGCAGCTACCAGCACACTCTGCAGTGTTTCTTAAGCCACGTACTTTGCACGTACCCCACAGAAAGGGGAGAGGGGCAGTTGGGGCGTGTCCACCTCACGACCCTGCTTACTCCAGCTCTGCCGCCCTCCCATTCATTGCAAAGCCATTTTTTCCAAATGTTTTTTCTTTGCACAGAGTGACCGTCATCTGGATTCCCCAATTAGTTCTACGTTCTCTTTTAATGTAATGTAAATTGGTATTTATAAAAGCTCACGGCTACTCAAGAGTGTCCCGGCGCTGAAAAGACCTCATGACAGAATACTGTACTATACAAATAGAGGGAGGGGCTTACGGCTAGTGCTGAAATAGCCAGGTTTTCAGCCTTTAGAGTTAAGTGTATGGCATATTCTCAACTGTACACGGCGTGTCTCCCCCTCACCACCCCACCTCGGGTCCGAAGACACAGTGGGCGGAGGGAAAACTTGGCCCCTGGGGCTTCATTAAAAAGCACATTTGAGTCGGGAGTGACATCGGAGGACTTGTTTGAATAAACAGTGACGCAATGTGCATTTTACACGACGTGCGAATGTATTCACTGAAAAGCAACATTTGTAAAGGACAGCTCTACAAATAATGCCGCAAGGGGTCTCGTTTCCCTGCAGTGGAAACATCCTGTGATAAATATCCTGTGATCATCGTGGACAACATAGAAGCACAGCGGGCCATGTTTTTATCACAGGGTGTACATCCTGGCCGTGCAGAGTCCAACACTGCAGACTTAACGCTCACCTGGCATTGGCCAGAAGGAATAACCAGCGGCCTTCCTCCTCCTGGAGATGCTTCAACATGGCTGCTGGACAACATCCGCACAGGCTGCCCTAGAGTTGGCGAGTCACAATTACTAGGCCATATGGATCCCTACAAGGATTGTTGTGCCAGACATCAGTGTGGTAGCACCACTTTCTGTTATCAGGATGTCTGTTAGATATCATTGTGAAATACATAGCTGTTAAAGGCTATTGTGCACACTGACTCCACAGATCACTTCAGATGGATTGACTGTGCCACAAGATGCTTTTCTGGTCGGATACTCTGCACAGAGTGCCTACCCAGGAGCTTGTTGTCTCACTCAAAGGATGACCATAAGGTGCTGTGACCATCAGATGAGTGCTGATGGATGCCGGCCAGGTCCTCAATGTCAGGCCGGTTCAAGTGTACATGTTAGTGGGTTTCTGCATCTCCGCTCCCACTGGTGCTAATCTTGGGAGATAGTTCACCTGAGAGCTTAAGTTCAGCCTTCAGGTGAGCCTTGACTGAGGTGTTTGCCTCTCAAGCTTCAGAGGCGTTTCCTGCAGCCCCGCCCAGTGCCACACGTGGGTATAAGGTAAAGTAAAAGAGCAGAGGCCGCATTCAGGAGAGCAGCCCCGGCGATACCTAGGTGAATCTTCTGCTATTGCCAGTTGCTTTCTTTTTGTGCCTGAGGTTATAAACTGAATTAACAAAATCCCCTGTGGCATTTACTTCCGTAGGTTTAATCCTATATCTAGTGTAAGTTTCAGGCACTCGTAGTCCACGTTTGCTTGGAGGCCGGCCAGCATGAACAATTGGATTGGTTAGCGAGTTTAACTTGGAATCTGTAGTTAGTGTACCCTATTGATTGTCCAACGCCATATGCTAGACTCTCTATCACTTGATGGTTTAATGAATGGTAACTGAAAATTTGGAGTTAGGAATGTATTATTAAATAGAATATGTTTTAATGCCTCTGGTGTCTGCAAGTAGGCAGTTTTTGCTTTAAATAACTGAAATACAGCTTGGACCATAGAACTCTCATAAATGCCTCTAAGTGCACGGTACTGCTTTTGGAGTTCAAAAACGAGTGCATGGAGTAAGTTAAAATTATACACTGGCTTGACAAACTTAATTTGAAAATGTATCCTCGTCGGCTTACGTCTATTTCTGAGGTACATATTAGACATTTCAGAATGCACAAAAGTCTCCATTAGTGCTCCTGGAAAACTGCTGCAGTTTTCCCAGGGATACTCCAGCAGTTTCTTGTCACTTCCATTTTCTAACTAAATGCAATTGCAATACATTTTTTTTTCTTTTTTTCCATGAGGGAAATATTTTTCCCGGTTGATAACCCCCATGCTCTACCAATTTTAGGGTGTTCTCTCCTGATTCCCTCCAAAGGAAACTGCTATCCTCATCTTTCCACAGAACCCTTGGCAACAACTTCTGGAGCATTCCCTCATAGCACATGGTCCACTTCTGATTGACACTTCTAACCACAGATTCCTTACCTTTAGAATATTCATCAGGTACAAGACTGGATTTGGAAAGCTTTAAGCAATGCTCCAGCGTGCCTCCAGGTACCAGTATGTGGTCCTGAGTAGAGTCTGCTCTGTCCTGGAAATGACGAAGCAGCGCCACATGTAATGTCCACATCTGCATGCTGATGTCAGTTCCTTACTTTCCGCGCCTCCCGATGCATATCCAGAGCTCTACTCCTACTTTCGTTGGGCTTTCGAGATGTCTAAAAAATAATAAAACATGCATGCTAGGGCATGATTTCCCCTCCTAAAACAAGAGGCTTCAAGCTTCGCTGTGACATTAGAAATAAATTCCGGTCACTGACCTGCATGAGGTGTGTGTGTCTGGTGTGTGGGTGCGGGTCACAATTTGTAGTAGTGCGACAGGTGTTCACTTACGCAACGTAAAGTGATCCAGGAGTCGAATCTATTTATCACCGAGCACCTGAAGCAGTAGAAGCCTTCGTGCTGGTCCTGCGCTAGGTCGTGGGCACAAGCCCAGTCCATCTCCTGGGACCAGTCATGCTAAAGGTCCACACTGTGAAAAAAGTCTTCCGGTAAGTCAAAGTTGAAATAAAATGGTAAAAAAAAAAAGAGATGCAGAACATGTCCCCCTCTGCCTCTCAATGCCCAAGGAGAGGGCGTGAGGGCATCACGATACTAGTCAGTTTCTTCCAGGGCCCCTGAGTATGGAGCCGATCCAATTGATTCCAATGCACCCTAAATTCCCTGGCCACCTGCGACCCCACAGCCAGTGGATGCATTTAAAGAGGCCATGTGGCAGATATTCAGCTGTTTACCAGCTCCCTCTGGCGCGCCATCAGGCCCCAAAGATCTGCAGCGGCCTCCATATGGGTTTCAAGTGGTGAGATTTCCCTGGCACCAGCTGACTCCGGCAGACCAGGTTCGGGCCCAGTACTGACTCCCATGCTGATGCCTACGCTGGTGCCGGGCCGCAACTCCTCAATGCCTGCGCTGACGACAGGAGATGACGTAATCCTGATTCTAATGTCCAACCCTGAACCAACTTCAGCCTGATCTCGAACAAAGTCTCACTACGAAATAATGAAAGTGCAAACGGTTGTCATGCAGACTAATTCTGCACCAGCACTTTTACCAAGACGGTCGCGACAAGAGTCGCTCCTGTTATATTTTTGGCTCCGATTTTGACTAAGGAACACCAGAAGGAGATGATGATGATGGAGGGGATGATGGTGCTCCCCTTCATTATACTGATGAACATTTTTACACAGAGTTGCTATAAGCCAGTAGGTTTGATACCTCTCTGGATTAAGGGAGGATTTACCGCTTGGGCTACCTACAGAGGAACGCGCACCATTTGGAGTTGTAATACTGAGGGTGGCTGAAGTGTTGGATTTGTAATTACCCTCAGTTGAAACCAAAAGTAATGCCCTTACAGAAATCTTACACCCAGACCACGTCAGTCTGAACTATTTCCTTTCAATGAGGCCCTTATGGACACTTTCATGGGAACTTGGTCCAAACCGTGTTCCTGTCTGTTAGTGAATAGACGGGTGACCAGGTGTCATAGGACAGCACCTGAAGACCCTGACTTTCTCACCAAGCACACTACTCCAGAGAGTTGAGTGTCCAGGCATCTTCTAGCAAGATTAACCTGAATTCTTTCCCATCAACATTTCCTGATAGGTAATCTAAACAAATTGAGACTTTTGGGAAACAAATGTTCTCTTCAGCCAATTTAGCACTGCTATCAGTGAATGCGGTTTGCTTGTTAGACTGGTATACACATGTCCTGTGGGACATATCCAGCGAAATGTTGTCGACGGTCTTGCAAGACCCTAGAGCCTCTATACAAGATGGCCAGGATGCTGCCAAGTGCGTGATTTGTGTTGTCCTTGACACTACAGACTCTTTGTGGAAGGCGGTTGGCACTAACATTGTGCTGCACTGCAATGCATTCTGCAGGTTTTTTTAGGACATGTGGAAACTTAGCTCATGGATATGCCCTTTGATGGCTCTCACATCTTTGGTGAGAAAATTGATTCTGCTCTTGAGCGTTTCAGATACAGTAGAGCTACTGCACGCTTTCTGGGACTGATACCACCTAATAAGCTGAGCCCGCACCAGCTTAGGCAATTTAGGGCTGCTTGAGAGCATTGGTGTACAGACTGGGCCAACCGCCCCAACAATCACCTTAGTCCTTTCTATAGTGTGGACAGGGGACAGGCAAACATCGCACAAGCCAGAAAGGACACCAGTCATCCCACTCCCCTTCACCTGTGGCATCAGCCTCCAAGCTGCTTTAGACTGCTATTCACAAAGCATACCCATCCTGTGGAGGCCAGAATTAAATTTTTCCTCCCATGAAGGCCATCCAGTACATCAGATAAAAGGGTCATTCAAATTGTTCAGCATTGCTGCATCTTACCTTTTCTGTCTGCTCTGACCCATTTTCTCCACCCCTCAAAACTGGTCCATTCATCTTTCACAGGAGCGCCTCTTCATTTTGCTGCAAGAGGTGTGAGTGTTGCTCTCCTAGAGAGCCATTGAGAGGGTCTCAACCTGAATTGCAACTGGCATTGTGTGGTGCCATGTGGTGCTGCTGGAGAGCTACTTCTATGTGGGAAAAAAATCCTTAACCCAGTTTGGTGCTTAGAGATATTCATAAGGTCTCAGTATTATGAATATAGTATCCACTAGAGATAGCATTGCCAAAGAGAAGTCATTTATTATTGAAATATACATAATTGGTACTAGTCTCCTATCATAGCTTCTCTTTGTGGGCCTCCACTGAGTTCCAAAATGTGGTTTGATGTCTGTGTTCTGTCCAGTATCTGAGGCTGGACATTTACCGGATGGGAATACAGAAAGCGGAGTCTCACTTGGTGGCTACACCTTCTAGTCCATGACTGATCTAGCTGTACGTAACACTGTATCTGGCATTTGTAAGGAACAACCCTTTGGAGAAGGTGGATAGCCACATCCATGCTAGTGTGAGTTGCATGAAACATCCAAGACATCTCAATTGGCTGCCAAACCTGATGCCAACAGTCTGAAGTGAAGAAGACATTTCTATAAGTTACACTATCAACCTGATAGAGACTTCTAGCTGAGGATTTCTTACCTTTGAATTTCCCAGGTGTCAGACTGGATTCAGAAACTTTGGCGCAAGCAGCACCCCTGTGAGCTCCGTTTGGTTCCAAGTGGCATCGTCAGTGTAGGAAAGTGCCCCTTTTTGCATGGTTAACCCCCCCCCAACTTTTTGCCTGATATCTGATGCACTTTGACTGAGTGTGCCCTAGGTCCCTGCCAATCAGGATACCAGTGCATGTGTTTTTTCCAAAAACTGTACCTTTTGTTTCCACAATTGGAAGACCCCTGGCCCACCTGTAAGTCCCTTGTAAAAGGTACCACTGGTACCAAGGGCCTTGTGACCTGAGCATGGGTCTCTAAGGGCTGCAGCATGTATTATGCCACCCGCAGATCCCTCTCTCCTAACACATACCCACTGCCATTGCAGGCACTGTGTTTTGGTGCAGACAAAACTACAAAGTCGACATGGCACACATCCCTGTGTGCCATGCCTCCCTAACACTGCCTGTGGCATAGGCAAGTCACCCCTCTAGCGGGACCAACAGCCCTAAGGCAGGGTGCACTATACCACAGGTGAGGGCATAGCTGCATGAGCAATATGCCCATACAGTGTCTTAAGTCCATTCTTACACATTGTAATTGCAGTGAATCCATATTGAGTACATGGGCTTGGGAGTTTGTCATTACGAACTCTACAGCTCCATGATGGCTTTACTGAATGCTAAGAAGTTTGGTATCAAACTTCTCAGCACAGTAAACCCATACTGATACCAGTATTGGATTTATTGCAAAATGCACTCAGAGGGCATTTGAAACACGACCAACTCCCTCGTGAACAGCTGACTGGTCAGCACCAGCCTGTCACACACACACATGTTTCTGACCCCCTGAAGTGGGAGGCCTTGTGCTCTCGTGGGTCAGGGACAAAGGCTGCTTGGGGTGGAGGTGCTTCACACTTACCCCCAAGCAGGAACAGCATTCAGGGCTGTGAGCCTCAAAGGCTTCCTGCCCTTTGGTATGCTAGCCAGGGCCTCTCCAGCTAGTGGAGATGCCTGCCCCCCTGACCAAGCCCCACTTTTGGCGGCAAGGTCAGCAGGAAAGTTAGTAGTCGGGAGAGGTGTGTCCCCTCTCTGCCAGGACCACACCTAAGGTGCCCTGGACCAAGGTGATCCCCTCCTTAGAAAATCCTCCATCTTGAAGGGAAGGATTTTAGCCAATCAGGTTAGGGTATGCAAAGGGTGTGATCACTCTACAAGGCAATTACCATCTGCCAGTACCTGTGACCCCCCCCTAAATTCAGTATTTAGGGGCACCCCTGAACCTTGATCCTCAGATTCCTGCGGCCTACGAAGAAGATGCTGTGCAGCACAGCTTAAAGATGACGACTGACTTTGCTGCAGCCTTACCGGCCTGTCTCCAGCTGAAAGATGCCTGTCCTGTGGCCAGCGACTTCCAAGAACACCAGGAAAACTGCTACTCTCCAACAAAGACCATTTCTCCAGAGGACAGCGGCCCTGTCAAGAAAACTCCAACTTCAAGGACTCCGGATCCAGGTGGATCCACAACCCCTGCCCGCTCTGCACCAGACACCCACGACCCGAGTCTGAGTGACTCACCTGTCCAGTGAAGTCTCCCCAGTGATCCTGACCTCGAATCCAGTGTTGGCTGACCTCTCCTGGACTCCACGAAGAAGCCTGCAGCTTCATCTTAAAGGGTCCCTGCGACCGGCTCCGGTAAAAGAAATTCAAACCCAAAGGGCACCCCTGCATCCTCAGCCCCCTGACTCTGGGGAGCCCAACCGACGGTGCCCAAGCCTCCTTCTACATCCCAACTTACCTGCCCAGCCCGTGGTCCGCTTCATCCAGCCTCCTGGACCGAGCCTGCTGCCTCTTTGTGCGACGAGATTCCCCCTTGAAAAGCATTGGGCGCCCGACGCTGATTTGCACCCTGCACCCGGCCGCCCCTGTGCCTCTGGTGGTGTAAGGTTGGTGCTGCCTTGTGGCCCCCCTGTGCTTGCTTTAACCTCCGGGCCTGTGCCCTGAAACAGCGGCTTCCTACCTGCAATCTGCACCTTGTTCGGTGCCCCCAGACTCCATTGACTAACATTGGGCCCAGTGACCTCTGCACCCGGCCGCCCTGGTGTCTTTTGGGCGCGTGGAAGGAGAGGCGGTTGTTCCGGTATGTGGGTCTGGTGTTGTGAAGAACCTTGTATGCGTGGGTGAAGAGTTTGAAAGTTAGTCTTCTTTTGACTGGGAGCCAGTGGAGGTCGGAGGTGTTGGGTGATGTGACTGCGACAGGGGATGTCGAGAGTCAGTCTGGCTGCGGCATTCTGGACGGTCTGGAGTTTGCGAAGGAGTTTCTTGTTGATCCCGACGTAGAGAATGTTGCCGTAGTCCAGTCTGCTGCTGATGAGAGAGTGCGTGACAGTGTTTCTGGATTCGGATAGGATCCCTCTGGACGTCTTTCGAAGCATGCAGAGGGTGTTGAAGCAGGTCGAGGATACAGCAGTTAGCTGGCGGTTCATTGTGAGCGATGAGTCTAGTATGATGCAGAGGTTTTGTGCGTGGTCCGTCAGGGTGGGGGGGGATTTCCGAGGGCGGGGGAGAGCACCAGGAGTTGCCCCAACCGGAGGGGATGTAGCCAAGGATGAGGACTTCTGTTTTCTCAGAGTTGTTTCTGCCAGCTGTTCTTCATCTAGGTGGCGACGACTTTCATCCCTGCTTGGAATTTGTGTTTTGTGTCGTTGGGTTCGTCTGTGGGGGAGAGGATCAGCTGGATATTGTCGGCGTAGGAAGCCCAAGGCTGAAGCACGTCGGTCAAGAGGTTAGTCTTGACCTGCACCAAGGGCAGCTCCCGGCCGAGGGCCTGTGCTGAACTCTTCACCACCATAGCATACGAAGCTCCCTCCTCTGTGGCCACAGTAGATGTAGAGAGCATACCAGCATCTGGAGAGCTGTCCAGTCCACTGGCCTCTGCAAGCTTCTCATTCCTCACCAGGAGTGTCTAATTGGTGTTTTAAAGGGTGCAGTGACCCTTTCCACTCTTCTCCTATGCCTGAAACCTCCTCAAAATGTTCAGGCAGCAACCTAGAGCCTCTGAGCCCCGTCGGCGCTGGAGCCGACATTGACCGATGCCGATCCGAGTCTCCGGGAATCAGAATGGGGCTGGAGTCGATGGCACCGAGAGCGTAGACTTCAGGCCCAGCGCTGGGGAAGGTCACGTTGGCTAGACCGGCGCCAATCCGGAATCAGATTCATGAGACCCCACTGGAGCAGACGGCGTGGAACCTGGAGGGGTCTCCTCTGACCCAGCGGGATCCGAAGGCACACCAGGGGGGTCAGCCCACTCAAATACTCTGCGCATGGCCTTGTAAAACTCTCTTATCTGAGCGGGGGTCACTTGGGCTCCTGAAAACGGGGGGAGGCGCAGAGTCGCACCTGACTCCTGCTCCACAGTATCATGCCTGGAATGTCGATGTTCCTCACTCGTCTCGTCAATCCTCAACGGACGAGGTGAAGTCGAAGTCCACTTTGACGACTTTTTCTTGTTCCTCTGTCCTGAGTGTCCCGAGGACAACGAGTGCGAGGAAGAGGACCTGAGGCTCCTGGAGTGGCCCTGCAACCTTCTCTTCCTTTTGGGACCAGCACCTCTGAGGAGTCGTACTCGATGGCGTCGACTGCTTGGCCGCCAGCAGCTTTAGGGACCATTCCCTCAAAGCTTTCGGAGCCATGGCCCAGCAGTCCGAGCGCTACTTTGAGTCGTAGTCCCGTTCGAGAAACCATAAGCACACAAGGTGCGGGTCCGTAACCGACATGGCGCAGTGACGACAGGCGCCACACGGCTTAAACCCTAACTTTCTAGAGGTCATCCCTTGACACACAATTAAAAATTCCTTGACAAAAAGACAAAAAAAGTCTGTCAAAAAGAGACCGAGGGGTAGCTCTTCTCTGGATCAGCACTAACTGGCGCGGAAAGAAAAGAACTGACGTCCGTGTGCCTTGTGGCACCTGTGTAGGTGACGGCAATGTCACATCCGGCACCAATGATACCGATGCCACGTGGAGCCACCCAACAGCGCACAGGGGTACTGCTCGCACAAAAGTTTCTGGATCCAGTCTGACGCCTTGGAAATTCAAAGGTAAGGAATCTGCAGCTAGATATTGTCTCTACCAGATAATGCGTTACCGAAGGTAAGTAACTTGTTCATTACATATAATATGTGGCATTGGGGGAGCATTCATTTTGATCATTGATCATCGCCTTGACTCGGACACTGAATGGCTGTCTGAGACTTGGCTTGGAGAGAAGACCCAGGCAATATACACTGAATAAGCTCACATATCTTATTATTGTCAATATATTTATTGTTATAAGTTCAGAATTTAGAATGTTTTTCATTGTCCAGTGCAATCTTAGTTTTCTTATCTATTGCATGCACTTCTTCTCCCCTACGCTGCCACCCATTTTCTCTTTCTTCTACTTCTCACTTTAAGCCACTTATTCCCCCTTTACTCCAATTTTAATCCTATTTCCTTCTCATTGCTCTGTTTTTGACGCAACTATTACATGTTGTATCTGGTTCTTTGAGCACTCAAGCAGAAACACAAATCCAGAAACATCTGTGAGAGAGGCTCCAACCACATCTAAATTTGAACTATAGAAATATCATTTGAAGAATACTCAAGGCCATCTGCTCTTCAAAGAAAAACAATTTCATATCCAAACTCAGAAATGTTTAAGAAGCAGTTCCTGCTAGATATTCAGATATATTATTTAGTCACTAGAACCCATCTGCCTAGACCCAACTGCTAATAAATTGAAAAAGTTAATTGATTAACTTATCAGGCTTAACCAACATTCCCCTGTCCTGAACTCTTCAGTGTATACCATGCTTGCCATTAAATCATGGTTTAGAAGGTGCTTTCTGAAACTCTTTGTAAGTAAAGCTTATATGAACCTGTATAGCAAACACATCACAAGTCTCCTTTCCATCCAAACCCCCACCACACTGCTCCTGGATTAGAGCCACTTAAACATGACTCACTGCCCAGATTTGGCCTTCGGTCATGTCCCCCTGACTATAAGGGTAGGACCAGCAACATGGCTTAAAACAACTCTATGGTATTCCCACAACCTTCACTGGATTCTGAAGTTATTCTAAGCCAGAATGAAACCATCTGGTGCCACAGCCTGGGAGGCTCCATAGAGTAAGCAGCCAGAATGCACAGGTAACCTCTGGCAGAAGCTAGTTGAGTGCCGAGCGGAACAAAATGACAGCAACCTGAGGCCTCTGAGGCAGGTAGTGGACTTTTTTTAGAGGTATCTCTTCGAGATCTCTCAAGGGATCTGAGGTGGCAGAGCTACACAGGCTTGGGCCAGGGCTGAAAATGGAGCCGAAGTACACAATGAGGGACCTCATCCCTTGGTGAGCTGAGGACAGGGCTATGGATTGTGCCAAAGAATGAAGAGGGACAGACTTCACCAGCCTAGAGACAATTTTGTGGCTGATAGGATCTTTCTCTACATTCTGTATCCAGGGAAATTAATTTACTCCTGACATTTTACGAAAAGTCGCAAATGGGACTACGAACCCAGAAACAGCAGTGGAGGTGATCACTGGAAATGTGTCAGGGATACACACGCAAATCAAGCTGCAGGAGACCATGTACTCCATCGAGGCGTGGGGAGTAAGACACTGAGGATAGGACTTATAGGAACAACTTCGGTATCTAAGTTTTCCGGAAGGGGTGGAGGGGCCCTCTTAGAACTGGTTTTATAATATAGATAATGGACACACTCAAGCCCAAGGGTTTTTCCAAAATGTTCAGTGGAATACCACACATGGTCCCTTGTTCTGCCACCTAAACCAGGTGTGGCCCCTGAACAATCACAACACAGCTTCTGAATTAATGCGACAGGGATGCAATATTTCAGCATTTTCAAAGACATCACAATACAAGGGGCTGAGGATACTACTCTACCCTAATTATAGGCAGCAGAAGAGGAAATAGTACAAGCCTATTTAAGCCAGGCTAAGGGATCATGGGATCAAATATGCACCTGTTCCTGGCAATGCTGAAAGTGATGAAGGGTGGAGCGTGTAAGAAACTGGGTTATTAGTTAAGAGGGGTGGAATCCCCACTCAAATAATAAACCCAATCCTTGTCAGGATGAGCCACAGTTTATGTTCCCCAGTTTATAACGCAAACACAATAAGATGATGGACGGAGCGCTGAAACTTTTCAGACACTCACCATCAGTCACTATTAGATCTGGGTTAAATCCATCCTCTTTATTTAGCTCACTTCGCCACCCCAGTTCAGACCCAGCCATATGCAAATCAGTCTTGACCCTGTTCCTCATGGGAACAGACCAGCCCGAACTGCTAAGCCAGGTCTTCCCTGGACCGGAAACAAGCATCCTGGGACCAATTTCGGGGTAACACTCCTCATCACCCAGGCTAGCTTGAATTCAGTGGCAAAGTGAGCAAGGGACCCACATCTGGGCATACCCTGCCAACTTAGGGCACACAATGCAAACACAATAAGATGATGGACAGAGCACTGAAACGTTTCGGACACCAAGCCATATTTTGATTGTATGTTTGTCATATATATTCTTTGTTAAAAGCACAATAAAAAAAAATACTTAAATTTCTCTGCCTAACTGTGTTGGACTGGTGGAACCCAGACAGGAAAATGTTAGTTCTGTTGGACATTGTGTGCTGGTTACAGTCATTTATCACTAGTACACCTGGATCACCAGCATTATTGCTCTGTAAATGGATAACCAAGTTATTCCGTTTAAGCATTTGACTCTTCATGGGTAGGTAGATCAAGCAGTCAAGTTTTTTCCCCCCAAGAAATGGTAATTAACCTCTTGAGTGTTAAGGAGAAGATGGTCTCATCCTCATCACCATTGGGGCTGGCTGCGCTGAGTACAAGACCATCTTGTCCTTAGCACTTAAGTGGTTAATACGTTTAGCCTTATATTCAGTCTTGCCTAATAATAACATACTTACTCAATGTCCAGTCAGAGTTAAAAGTTTTAAAACCTCTGAGGGACAATATTATGTTATGGGGACATGTTTGCGAGCTCTTGGCTATCCACAGAGACCCTTGAGACTTGGTTCTCTTATAGCTTTGCTTATAGTGCCCAGTCTATAGATCAAAGGTGGTAAGCAGAACAATACAATTGATATAAACAATTTGTGTACTGTTGTACTTCTGCACTGTACTCAAGCTTCACTGTAGCTTTGAGTGGAAAGTAATAATCAGAGAGGGAAAAAAATTAACACTACCCAAAGTGAACAGGGATTGCTCCTGCACCCAGAATCTTTTTTTCAAGGTACCAAATTACTGGATTTCAAAACCAGTCTACTTAACAGTGCTCCCAGGGCTATGGTGGTCGATGCCAAGGATGCTGGATGCTTCTATAGAGAACACTTGGTATAGCTCCAGCGGGTCTCCTTGAAATCTCAGTTTATTGGCCCTTATCTTGTCTTTTCCCTGACAAAATATTTGGGTGGTGGGAAACTCATTGGCAACAGGGTGAACTGTGATTTAGGTTTAGCGTCCAGTTGAGTCTTTAGACTGCAGTATTCCAGCAACCATAAGGGGTAGAAAGATGGTTGCTTAGCAGCTATCCTCAGAGGTTGGGGTGCTACATTGGGGAAAATCAGTGCTGTTTGGAGTCATTAAATTTGAAGAACCACTTTAATGTTTGGGGAACAGCTTTCCATCACTTTGTTTTGCCCCTATTGTACATAGGTGCGTTAGGAAGTTGTTCTTACACTTAATGTTGAAAAGCTGAAGTAGATGTTCAAGAGTAGCAGAGACAAAAGTGATCTTGGAGGGACCCCTCTACTCAAGGTGGGAGCATTATGTCAGGCCATTTCATCAAGTCTTGAAACAAATGAGAAGCGCAGGGTAGTGACAGTTGGTTACTGTTGTTTCTCGTCACTACCACCTGAGCCTTTTTCACTGGAACTTGCAAAGGATAACTATACTACTTTTTTCCTGGACCTCTGGAGTGACATTTGTGGTCGACCAGTTTGAATTTTCTCCTGGAAGCTCTTGAGTGTTTGCTCTCACATATTATATAATAAGAGCAAATCACATTGAATAAAAAGTTCAGTTAACAGCGAAGGGCATTATTTTGAAAGGGAGTGTTATTTTAATAAAAATAAGACCAAAATTAAAATAGTACCTAGTTGTGAAAAGCCAAAGTGCTAAGTACTCTTGTTATTAAGACATAACCCTTTATCCCATGTTTACCTTAGAGAAATATGGATTTTACAAAGCGGGGCATAACACAGGAGAGTTAATGAGTTTATTCAAGATACCAGCATAAGCGTGCCATCCCTGGCAGGATCGCCAGTGGATCTCTGGCCTAGCCTTTACATTCTACTAGAGGACTTTGTCTCACCAGGCAGCCAGAACTCTGGTTACCTCATACAAGTTAAGTAAAGCTAAACACAACACATCCCCTTCCCTCACACATTGGATACCTAAATGTAGCATGTTAAATAACAAACAAAGTTATACAACAAAACACAAGCACAATAACTGCTTTTACCTAGATAGTAACAATATTAATTAAGGAAATAATATACAGTAAGATATAACTCATGTACCATCGAAGTCAACGGGGAAGTCGCGGTTGCAGTTTTGAAGAAGGACACTTCCCAGTGAACCCTGAAGATACCCAGTGGAAGACAGAAGGTTGGAGTCCCGCCACCCGTGAATACCCCAGGAACCAGGATACCTACACCAGGGAAGCCGGGTGCATAGGTGTGAAGGGCTCGCTCCCTGAACTGGTACAAACTGGAGTATGCAAAGGAGGGCACCAAATGTGCCCTTCAAAGCAGTCTAGTGGCGCTGGCAATCGCTCCCAACCCAATACACTAAGTCCTGTCTGGGAGGTGGTCACTCCTCCCTGTGACAGGAAACTTATTGTTCTACCTTCCCCTGTTTGAGCTCAGCTCAGCAGCAGGAGGGCAGAATTGTGTCTAGGGTCGGTAGCAGCACTAGCTTGCTGGCAGACCCTGAAAGGCTGTTACCAGGAGTACTGGGGGCTTCCTGGAGGAGCCCTCCAGTGAATGGAATCATATCTCCAACACTGGTAACGGTGTTGGAGGTATGATTCCAACATGTTTGATACCAAAAATGCCCAGGTTCAGCACAGCCAATACATAGTTAGCCATCGCGTAATGATGCATGGCCACTATATGTATCAACAAAGCTGACCAGACTTACAAAGCCTGGAGAATCGACTCAGGATTTTGTAGGGGTGTCCTGCTCATGCAGGGGCACCCTCACACTTATAACCCAGGACTGAAAGGCCTGCCTTAGGAGTGACTTATAGGTTTTAAGTGTAGTGACCTCAGGTATAAGAAAACTTATATCTGTCATAAGTGGTGCTAGCACCAGCTTACACAGGCTGCAATGGTAGGCCTGTTGTCACAGTTTGAGTGGTCTCTCATGGGTGGCACAATACATGCTGCAGCCCATGGGAGGCCCCTGGGGTACCTATGCCCTGGGTACCTTTGTACCATATACTAGGGACTTATAAGGGTACACCAGTAGCCAATTGTGGATGTACAGAAGTACTTGCCATAGTCAATTTAAGGAGGAAGCACAGTGACTGGGGACCTGATTAGCAGGATCCCAGTCAGTCTAGTCGAAACAACATACTGACCCAGCAAAAAGTGGGGGTAACCATGAAAGCAGATCCTACTTTCCTACACCAGGCAACCGGGAACATATGTAATCCTCATAGCCCCTCAGTGGGTGAGACAAACCTGGTACTGAAGCCTACTTGAGCTGTCCAGGGTCAGATGATCAAATTCAAGGAAGAAAAAGACTGCCTCACAATGCAAAGAGGTCAAGTATTCCACCTGGAACCATCAACACTCAGCCTAGCAGCCTGGCGCCTGAGTACATAGAATTTGAACATCTAAATTTACCACAAAGAACATTTGAGATACTAAGGGAGGCAAGAAAACCAACCACAAGATAGTGCTACGCAGCTAAATGGAAGAGGTATCTCATTTGGTGTAAAGATAACCATACTCTAGATTCAATATCTACACAGGAAACGGTGATAAAATATCTTACCCACTTGCTAGACAGTGCATTCAAATATTGCACCTGGCAGCAATTGTAGCATACACCAGGGGAGCATCATGTAAATGTTTTTTCACATCACCAGTCATCAAAAGATTCCTAGAAGGTTCCAAAAGAATCTCACCTCCAAGGAAGGCACCAGTGCATATGTGGAGTCTAAACACTGTACTACACATCTTATGACCGAGCCTTTCGAACCAATGCACAAAGCAGAGCTTCGGCATGTCGCAATAAAAACTGCCTTCTTAATAGCGATAATGTCACTACGGAGAGTTAGTGAACTGCAAGCATTAACTATTGAGGAACCATACATGCAAATCCACCAGGACAAGATAGTTCTAAGAACTAATCCCTAGTTCATACCTAAGGTGGTGAGCAAATTTCACAAGAATCATAGCATTCAATTAGCAGTTTTCTTTAAAAGCCCACAAACACGACTTGAAAAAAGTCTACATACCCTTGATGTAAGAAGAGTGTTACTATATTATCTACAGGAGACAAAACAGTTGCGTAGTGGGAATCAAGTGTTCATCTCATACGCAAAGTCCAGCAAAGGTTCAAATGCTACAAAAGGAACAATTGCAACCTGGATTGTGGAGGCAATTCAAATATGCTACTCCTCAGCGGGGAAAACATTAAGTTCATGCCCAAGAGTGCCTTCAACAAGAACAAGCATTGGCATAGCCAATAGGTCTCGCCTTTGGGACCTTGTAAGTGTTTAGCCAGAGATATTGACTTTGCCTATGTCTTTAAGCTGTGCTGTACAGAATTCTGCAGCATGCTGAAAAGTTATAATAAAGAAATGTCAGAAGCATTTTTGTTACCTTATATATAACCAAGAAAGCATTATGTACAACTGAACGACCATATTAAAAAAGTATTAACAATAAATAATGTCTTGAGGTTTTTTTTGTCCTTTCAATGCTGGCAACTTCTATCTGCCTGTCCCAATGGTTGCTTGTTGTGGTTTTTTTGTTATGGGGGGGCATAAATAACAGGAGGGTGAAGGTTGGGAAATAGTACCTGTATAACAGTCAGTGAGAGAGTGAGTCAGTCAGTGAGAGAGAGATAGTTAGTCAGTGAGTGAGAGAGTGAGTCAGTCAGAGTCAGTGAGAGAGTCAGTTAGTGAGAGAGTGAGTGAGTCAGTGAGAGAGTGAGAGTCAGTCAGTGAGAGAGAGAGTGAGTCAGTCAGTGAGAGAGTGAGTGAGTCAGTCAGTGAGAGAGAGTGAGTCAGTCAGTGAGAGAGAGAGTGAGTCAGTGAGAGTCAGTCAGTGAGAGTCAGTCAGTCAGTGAGAGAGAGTCAGTGAGAGAGAGTCAGAGTGAGAGAGTCAGTCAGTGAGAGAGAGAGAGTTAGAGAGTGAGAGAGTCAGTCAGTCAGTGAGAGTCAGTCAGTCAGTGAGAGAGAGAGTGAGAGAGTCAGTCAGTGAGAGTCAGTCAGTGAGAGTCAGTCAGTGAGAGTCAGTCAGTCAGTGAGAGTCAGTCAGTGAGAGAGAGAGAGAGTCGGACAGTAAGAGAGTCAGTCAGTGAGAGTCAGTCAGTGAGAGAGTCAGTTAGTCAGTCAGTCTCAGTAAGTCAGTGAGAGAGTGAATCAGTCAGTGAGAGTCAGTCAGTGAGACAGAGTGAGTCAGTCAGTGAGAGAGAGTGAGTCAGTCAGTGAGAGAGAGAGATTGAGAGTTAGTCAGTGAGAGAGAGCGAGTCAGTCAGTGAGAGAGTCAGTCAGTAAGTCAGTGAGAGAGTGAATCAGTCAGTGAGAGTCAGTCAGTGAGACAGAGTGAGTCAGTCAGTGAGAGAGAGAGTGAGTGAGAGTCAGTCAGTGAGAGAGAGAGATTGAGAGAGTTAGTCAGTGAGAGAGAGCGAGTCAGTGAGAGAGAGTCAGTCAGTCAGAGAGTCGGTGAGAGTCAGTCAGTCAGTCAGTGAGAGAGAGATTGAGAGAGTGAGTCAGTGAGAGAGTGTAGGAGAGTAGGATCTGCCTCTTATGTTGCCCCCACTTTTTTTCTGATGTTTACACTGGTTTCTGGCTATAGTCTGGCTGGGCCCCTGCTAATCAGGGCCCCAGCCTCTGTTCTCTCTAAACGACTTGGAGTGCACTCTAGGTGCACTAGTGATTGGATACTGTGGTACCTTATGAGTCCCTAGTATATGGTACCTTAGGTACCAAGGGCATAGGTACTTCACAGGCCTACCAGGGGCTGAAGCATGTATTATGCCACCCCTGGGAAGCAGACTAAATCTGACACCACAGGCCTGCTACTGCAGCCTGGGTGAGGTGGTGCTAGCACTCCTCACTGAGATATAGGTCCCCTATATCTCTCCTGCACACACATATGAACCTATCAGTCACCCCTAAGGCAGGCCCTATCAATCCTGAGGGCAGGGTGCTTGGCTTCTATGTGAGGGGGTGCCTCTGCCTGAGCAGGGCCCCTCTGCAGCTCTCAGAGTCCATTCTCTGGTGCTGTTTGTGGATGCGGTTAAACCATATACTTTTAAGTGCATTATATCCTCGCGGTAAAATGCTAACTTTGGAATGGCTGCATCGAAACATGTCGTGTTTGGTGTCAAACATCTTGGAATACTACCCCCCGCCAGTCCTGGCGGCGGGGGTAGCATTCCACCCTTCTAGAGGGATAGACATGTACCTACTGTGGAAACGCAGTAGAATCCTGCAGAGCCCTGGCATTACAAAATGGATGCCACCAGTCACAGACACTGGGCTGCCCTCCTGCTGATGACCAACACTCGCAGTGGAGGAAGCCCAACAATAGATATCCTGTCCCAAGGGGTGTGACCACCTCCCAGACAGGGTTTAGTGTATTGGGGCTGGGTGGGTGCACTCTTAGAGTGCTTTGAAGTCCTGCACTGGGGGAGCAGAAGGCTCCTCTGTGCATATGCCAGTTCAAACCGGCTCAGGGGCTACCTGCTCTGGCGCGAAACTGGACAAAGGGAAGTGGGTGTAGCCACCCACTCCCCTGACCCTCCCATAGGTAGGGTCATAGAGCTAGTCCCTCCCTTTCTTTTAGTATAAGAGGGGGAACCTGTGCATTGCACCCTAGATTTCCCTGGACGACGCTCTACAAGAAGAATCCCAGACCTTCGACGTTCCACTACCTTTGGAAGACTGAAGAATCTCCCTTGGAGTCCAGGAGTGACTCCCTGCTTGGCAGGCACCAAAAACTACAAACGACGGTCGCAAACTACGCCGCTCCCGCCGGAGTCCGAAGTCCCTGCAGCCCAAGAAGTGGATTTCCTGACTTCTCAAAGGCCATCGTGAGTCCCCAGCAAAGCTGAGGCCAGTGGACCCCAAGAGTAACGAGGAACCGCGACCCCTGGGTACCGTGCACTATTGTCGAGTGCAACCCCTTCACAACGTTCCACGAACTTGTGCTTTGGACCACGTGTGGTCCCAGCCTCCAGCAGGAATCCCTCCTAAGATCAAAGGCCTACCACGTCCCGAGTGACCGTGGGCCCCTGTGAGCGGATCCTCCCGAGGCGTCTTCGCGATCCCTTGCCAGCCGGCTTGTGGGTCCCCAGAAGACTCTATAAAGAAACTGAAGGGCTCCCCTGGTTGCTCCAGGCCTGCCCTGACTTACCCTCGCTGGGTGAGTCCGACAGACCTTGCTGGTCTGTGCCATTGTCTCTTCACCCTTTCCCTGAGACTTGCTGTTACCAAGGCTTGGTGGCTCCAATCGAGTCGCCGACTCCGCCGTAAGCTGCAGACATCGTGGGACACGCCGAATCCAGCTCCTGGTCGTCGACGACGCCTCCTGGACCTCGTGGCTGAAGAGTCAAGGCAACCGCGAACGACCTGAATCTTGCGACGACGGTGGGCATCCATCTTCCTTGCCCCGAGTCACTGCCAAGTGACTTTGAACACTGTCCCCTCTGCTTTCAGGTCTTCCATCTTCTGAATCCAGGCTTGGATTCCCCCGGACCCTTCTCCAGTCGCCGCAAGCAGCAAGTCTTCACTGGCTCCCATTGAAAACGACGCCGCGACCCGACACCAAAGAACACCTATGCACCCGGCTCCCCTGGGTGAGGTAACTTCAGCACTACGGTGCTCCTGTGGGTGTGGGCCCTAGAACCACTTACCCTGTAAGTGGCATGCTTGTAGCTTCCCTAGAAGTGTCCTAAAACTCTAACTTTCTAAGTGCGATAATTGCATTGACTCGTACAGGGTTCGCGTCTGTGTTAGACACACCGCGTCCATCTCCTTTGCAACACTATCTAGAACTGTATCCTTCGACTCGTACTGAGTCCGATCGGTGTTCGCCTCGAACACACAAAGGGCCTGTAACTCCGAGTTCTCCATTGCACCGACTCGCACCAGGTTCGCGTCTGTGTTAGACACAGCGCGTCCAACTCCCTTGCAATACCATCTGTAACCGCGTCCTTCGACTCGTACAAGGACCGATCGGTGTGTTCGCCTCGAACACGCAAGGGACCTTTAACACTGCTATCTCAATCGCGTCTGAGTGCATAGACTCGTACAGGATTCGCATCGGTGCCAGGTCACTGCGTCCGTCCCCTGTGGGTCTCCTACAACTACCTGGGGTGGTTCTTGGGGGTCCCTCGATTCTAGATGCCCTAGACCTAGGTCTAGCAAACTAAGATTGTAATATGCAATTGTGCTAAACTTATCCTGATCATATTTGACTTGTACATATGTTCCTATCCACTAATCTCATAAAGAGATTAGTAGAGAGTGTTTATAATAAATACATATATATTTGATATATATACCTGTGTGGTGTCTTTTCATTTGGTGATTCAAGAGATTGTGTGGTAAAACAAGCTGCTTTACATTCCTTCAAGACTTAGCCTGAAGGCTGCTCTCCACAGCTACCACTAGGATAGCTTTCTATAAAGGTTGTCTTAAACCTATCTACCATAAGAGTCGAATTGTTCTGGTGCAAGGTGTCCACTTTAATTAGTGAACAGCATATACCAGACCAACTTCTCACAGAGAGTCAGTCAGTGAGTCAGTGAGAGAGTCAGTCAGAGAGAGATTGAGAGAGTCAGTCCGTGAGAGAGAGAGAGAGAGTGGGAGAGTGAGTCAGTGAGAGAGAGTGAGTCAGTCATTTAGTCAGTCAGTGAGAGAGAGTCAGTCAGTGAAACAGTGAGAGAGTCAGTCAGTGAGAGAGAGTGAGAGTCAGAGAGAGAGAGAGTCAGTCAGTGAGAGAGTCAGTCAGTGAGAGTCAGTCAGTCAGAGAGTCAGTCAGTGAGAGAGTGAGTGAGTCAGTGAGAGATAGATTGAGAGAGTGAGTGAGTCAGTGAGAGAGATTGAGAGAGTGAGTCAGTCAGTGAGAGAGAGAGAGTGAGAGTCAGTCAGTCAGTCATTTAGTCAGTCAGTGAGAGAGAGTGAGAGTCAGTCAGTGAGTCAATCAGTCAGTGAGTCAGTGAGAGAGTCAGTCAGTGAGAGAGAGATTGAGAGAGTCAGTGAGTCAGTCAGTGAGAGAGAGAGTCAGTCAGTCAGTGAGAGAGAGTCAGTCAGGGAGAGAGAGTCAGTGAGAGAGAGGGAGTCAGTCAGTCATTCAGTCAGTGTGAGAGAGAGTGAGAGTGAGTCAGTCAGAGAGAGAGTCAGTCAGTCAGTGAGAGTCAGTCAGTCAGTGAGAGAGTCAGTCAGTGAGAGAGAGAGAGAGATTGAGAGAGTTAGTCAGTGAGAGAGCGCGCGAGAGAGTCAGTCAGTGAGAGAGAGAGAGTCGGTAAGAGAGTCAGTCAGTGAGAGAGTCAGTTAGTCAGTCAGTCTCAGTAAGTCAGTGAGAGAGTGAATAAGTCAGTGAGAGTCAGTCAGTGAGAGAGAGAGTGAGTGTCAGTCAGTGAGAGAGAGAGATTGAGAGAGTTAGTCAGTCAGTGAGAGAGAGAGAGTCAGTCAGTGAGAGAGTCAGTCAGTGAGAGTCAGTCAGTGAGAGTCAGTCAGTGAGAGAGTGAGAGTCAGTGAGAGAGAGAGATTGAGAGAGTTAGTCAGTGAGAGAGAGCGAGTCTGTCAGTCAGTGAGTCAGTCAGTGAGAGTCAGTCAGTCAGAGAGTCAGTGAGAGTCAGTCTGAGAGAGTGAATCAGTCAGTGAGACAGAGTGAGTCAGTCAGTGAGAGAGAGATTGAGACAGTGAGTCAGTCAGTGAGAGAGAGTGAGAGTCAGTCAGTCATTTAGTCAGTCAGTGAGAGAGAGACTGAGAGTCAGTCAGTCAGATAGAGAGTCAGTGAGAGAGTGAGTCAGTCAGTTAGTCGGTCGGTCAGTCAGTCAGTGAGACAGAGTGAGAGAGTCAGTCAGTGAGAGAGTCAGTCATTGAGAGAGTGAGTCAGTCAGTGAGAGTCAGTCAGTGAGAGAGAGTCAGTCAGTCATTTAGTCAGTCAGTGAGAGTCAGTCAGTGAGAGAGAGTCAGTCAGTCAGTGAGAGAGAGTCAGTCAGTGAGAGAGAGTCAGTCAGTGAGAGAGAGTCAGTCAGGGAGAGAGAGAGAGTCAGTGAGTGAGAGAGTCAGTCAGTGAGAGAGAGGGAGTCAGTCATTCAGTCAGTGAGAGAGAGAGTGAGAGTGAGTCAGTCAGAGAGAGAGAGAGAGTCAGTCAGTCAGAGAGTCAGTGAGAGTCAGTCAGTGAGAGAGTCAGTCAATCAGTGAGACAGAGTGAGAGAGTCAGTCAGTGAGAGTCAGTGAGAGAGTGAGTGAGAGTCAGTCAGTGAGAGAGAGAGATTGAGAGAGTTAGTCAGTGAGAGAGCGCGAGAGTCAGTCAGTGAGAGAGCGCGAGAGTCAGTCAGTGAGAGAGAGAGAGAGTCGGTCAGTAAGAGAGTCAGTCAGTGAGAGTCAGTCAGTGAGAGAGTCAGTTAGTCAGTCAGTCTCAGTAAGTCAGTGAGAGAGCGAATAAGTCAGTGAGAGTCAGTCAGTGAGAGAGAGTGAGTGAGTCAGTCAGTGAGAGAGATTGAGAGAGTTAGTCAGTGAGAGAGAGCGAGTCAGTCAGTGAGAGAGAGTCAGTCAGTAAGTCAGTGAGAGTCAGTCAGTGAGAGAGTCAGTCAGTCAGAGTCAGTGAGAGTCAGTCTGAGAGAGTGAATCAGTCAGTGAGACAGAGTGAGTCAGTCAGTGAGAGAGAGTGAGTGAGAGTCAGTCAGTGAGAGAGAGATTGAGAGAGTTAGTCAGTGAGAGAGAGCGAGTCAGTCAGTCAGTGAGAGAGAGTCAGTCAGTCAGTAAGTCAGTGAGAGAGTCAGTCAGTGAGAGAGTGAGAGTCAGTGAGTCAGTCAGTGAGAGTGAGTGAGTCAGTGAGAGAGTCAGTCAGTGAGAGAGAGTGAGAGTCAGTCAGTCAGTGAGAGAGAGTGAGAGAGTCAGTCAGTCATTTAGTCAGTCAGTGAGAGAGAGTGAGAGTCAGTCAGTGAGTCAGTCAGTGAGAGAGAGATTGAGAGAGTGAGTCAGTCAGTGAGAGAGTAAGTCAGTGAGAGAGTGAGTCAGTCAGTGAGAGAGTCAGTCAGTCAGTGAGAGAGAGAGAGAGAGAGTCAGTCAGTGAGAGAGTCAGTCAGTGAGAGAGTCAGTGAGAGTCAGTCAGTCGGTCAGTCAGTGAGAGTCAGTCAATGAGAGAGATTGAGACAGTCAGTGAGAGATTGAGAGAGTGAGAGAGTCAGTCAGTGAGAGAGAGTCAGTCAGTCAGTAAGAGTCAGTGAGAGAGTCAGTCAGTGAGAGAGTGAGAGTCAGTCAGAGAGTCAGTGAGTCAGACAGTGAGAGAGAGAGTGAGTCAGTCAGTGAGAGAGAGTGAGTCAGTCAGTGAGAGAGAGTGAGAGAGTCAGTCAGTGAGAGAGTGAGTGAGAGAGTTAGTCAGTGAGAGAGCGCGAGAGAGTCAGTCAGTGAGAGAGAGAGTCAGTCAGTCTGTCAGTCAGTGAGAGAGTGAGTCAGTCAGTGAGAGAGAGATTGAGAGTGAGTCAGTCAGTGAGAGAGAGTCAGTCAGTGAGAGAGAGTGAGAGAGTCAGTCAGTCATTTAGTCAGTCAGTGAGAGAGAGACTGAGAGTCAGTCAGTCAGATAGAGAGTCAGTGAGAGAGTGAGTGAGTCAGTCGGTCAGTCAGTTAGTCAGTCAGTGAGACAGAGTGAGAGAGTTAGTCAGTGAGAGAGAGTCAGTCAGTGAGAGAGAGTCAGTCAGTAAGAGTCAGTGAGAGTCAGTCAGTGAGAGAGTGAGAGAGTCAGTCAGTCAGAGTCAGTGAGAGTCAGTCTGAGAGAGTGAATCAGTCAGTGAGACAGAGTGAGTCAGTCAGTGAGAGAGAGTGAGTGAGAGTCAGTCAGTGAGAGAGAGATTGAGAGAGTTAGTCAGTGAGAGAGAGCGAGTCAGTCAGTGAGAGAGAGTCAGTCAGTCAGTAAGAGTCAGTGAGAGAGTCAGTCAGTGAGAGAGAGAGAGAGAGAGAGTCAGTCAGTGAGAGAGTCAGTGAGAGAGTCAGTCAGTCGGTCAGTCAGTGAGAGTCAGTCAATGAGAGAGAGATTGAGTCAGTCAGTCAGTCAGTGAGAGAGTCAGTCAGTGAGACAGAGTGAGAGAGTCAGTCAGTGAGAGAGTGAGTGAGAGAGTTAGTCAGTGAGAGAGCGCGAGAGAGTCAGTGAGAGAGAGAGAGAGAGTCAGTCAGTCTGTCAGTCAGTGAGAGAGTGAGTCAGTCAGTGAGAGAGAGATTGAGAGTGAGTCAGTCAGTGAGAGAGAGTGAGTCAGTGAGAGAGAGTGAGAGAGTCAGTCAGTCATTTAGTCAGTTAGTGAGAGAGAGACTGAGAGTCAGTCAGTCAGATAGAGAGTCAGTGAGAGAGTGAGTCAGTGAGAGAGTGAGTGAGTCAGTCGGTCGGTCAGTTAGTCAGTCAGTGAGACAGAGTGAGGGAGTCAGTCAGTGAGAGAGTCAGTCATTGAGAGAGTGAGTCAGTCAGTGAGAGTCAGTCAGTGAGAGAGAGTCAGTCAGTCATTTAGTCAGTCAGTGAGAGTCAGTCAGTGAGAGAGTCAGTCAGTCAGTGAGAGAGTCAGTCAGTCAGTGAGAGAGTCAGTCAGTGAGAGAGTCAGTCAGTGAGAGAGTCAGTCAGTGAGAGAGTCAGTCAGTGAGAGTCAGTCAGTGAGAGAGAGAGAGTCAGTCAGTCATTTAGTCAGTCAGTGAGAGTCAGTCAGTGAGAGAGAGTCAGTCAGTGAGAGAGAGTCAGTCAGGGAGAGAGAGTCAGTCAGGGAGAGAGAGTGAGTGAGAGAGTCAGTCAGTGAGAGAGTCAGTCAGTGAGAGTCAGTCAGTCAGTGAGAGTCAGTCAGTCAGTGAGAGAGTCAGTCAGTGAGAGTCAGTTAGTGAGAGAGTCAGTCAGTCAGTGAGAGTCAGTCAGTCAGTGAGAGAGAGAGTCAGTCAGTGAGAGAGTCAGTCAGAGAGATGTGAGAGAGTCAGTGAGTCAGTCAGTGAGAGAGTCAGTCAGTGAGACAGTCAGTGAGACAGAGTGAGAGAGTCAGTCAGTGAGAGAGAGTCAGTCATTGAGCGAGAGAGTCAGTCATTGAGCGAGAGAGTCAGTCATTGAGAGAGAGAGTCAGTCATTGAGAGAGAGTGAGTCAGTGAGAGAGAGATTGAGAGAGTGAGTCAGTCAGTGAGAGAGTCAGTCAGTGAGAGAGAGTGACAGTCAGTCAGTGAGAGCGAGAGAGTCAGTCAGTGAGAGAGAGTGAGACAGTCAGTCAGTGAGAGCGAGAGAGTCAGTCAGTGAGAGAGTCAGTCAGTCAGAGAGAGTGAGAGTCAGTTAGTGAGAGTGAGTCAGTCAGTGAGACAGTGAGAGAGCCAGTCAGTGAGAGAGAGCCAGTCAGTGAGAGAGAGTCAGTCAGTGAGAGACAGTCAGTCCGAGAGAGTGAGAGTGAGTCAGTCAGTCAGTGAGTCAGTCAGAGAGAGTGAGAGAGTCAGTCAGAGAGTCAGGACCAATTTTGGCAAGAAGGGACAACTAAAGGAAGGTTATTACTACAATAATTATTAAGGTGGTCATTATTATTAGTTCTAGTAGAACTAGTATTCATATTAATATTACTTTTCCTGCTGATGATTTAAAGACTAACAAATAGTGTAATGAAGGGCAATAATGTCAATGGCAAAGTTGCTAGGAATAATAATAATTAATAATATTATCATACTTAAGAATAAAAAAGAAGACAAAAGGGCGCCTCAAATGCATATAAACCGTTGCAAAAAAATAATAAGGGGTTAAAATAACGCGTGCGTTTGCAATATATGCACAAGGACAAAAATCATGGGAACAGAAAACAAGCGTGACCGCAAAGTGAAAGCGACCGCACTGTGTTTCATTAGTAACATGATTCACAACAACAAGGGATGTATGCAGCTACCACAAAGCGCGCCGCTGCTTGCTTCCGACACCAAAACGCCGTGGGAGTGACCTTTACACAAAGGTGGGACAATCACCCGCCTTTGGCCATTTGCGTGCTTTCATTATTGAAAGCCACACACAAAGGCCAATAGAATGTGTGGGAGTCACCAGACCCACACGAAGAACTTTTGGTAAAGTTTGGAGTGCTTACAAGAAGCCTCCCATAGTGCAGCGCATGTGCGCTGCGCTAGGCTCGACCTAAAAAAGGGTGCAACCCTAGCCTTTATAGCAAATGTGCCAATTGACACTATATATGCAGCTGCCACATGGGCTTCCCCACATACTTTTACCAAACATTATTGGTGGATATACAAATGACAAAAGAAGCACAGGTGGGACAGAAGTACTTCAACACCTGTTCACAAATTCTTCCACATCTCACCCCTCCCATCCCAAGGAGGGGGAAACCTCTACATAATCTAATGCACAGCATGTGAATCCAGAAAATATTTTATGCTGAAAAATGAATTGGTTACTTACCAGTAGGAGTAGTATCTGATAGAGACATCTAGCCGCAGATTCCTTAACTTAGAATATCCCCAGGCGTCAGACTGGATCCAGAAAACTTTTTCCCCCCAGCAGTACCTCTGCACGTCCTGACGTCGTCCACGGAAGTGACGTCAATGGAGCGATATAAATCCCCCTCTGCGTGCTGACGTCAGTTTTCTTCTTTTCCGCGTCCCAACACGGATCCGGGAGAAGCAGTTCCTCTGGCCTGTTTTGGTTTCAGGCCC
Organism: Calotriton arnoldi; assembly: GCA_963921515.1. Classification (NCBI taxonomy): domain Eukaryota; kingdom Metazoa; phylum Chordata; class Amphibia; order Caudata; family Salamandridae; genus Calotriton; species Calotriton arnoldi. The sequence goes on along the minus strand of CAWUFW010005387.1, from coordinate 910,146 downwards.
TCACGACGCCCTTTCGCGTCTGGAACAGTGTGCCGATGCCTGCGGACTTCAAGTTGTGTGCGTCCTGTTCGCGGCAGATGTCGGCGACGGACCCACACGAGATCTGTATGTGGCGCTTAGGCGAGCACCACGACTCCGCCGAGTGCGACGCCTGCCGGCAGCTGAAGCCGAAGTCCCTGCGGGAACGAAGGATGAAATTGATGTCTGCCCGGTTGTCCCGGTCAGAATCCTCGCGGCGCCGCCCTCTGTCTCCAGCAGAAGGATCCAAACGGCGCAGTTCTTCCTCCCACGCTGAGGTTCCTGTTCGGGGCACATCCCGGAGTCGTTCCCGTGGACGTTGCTCGCCTGCCTCAGGTAAGCACCGAAGAAGTCACGGAGGTCGTCGACCTCGCACAAGTGTGACGTCGGGGCCCGCTGTTCCCGGTCTTCACCGGACACGGGCCCTCAGGAGTTGGCCCCCGCCTACCCACCGTTTCCTGGTGCTGGGGCGACTCGGACCCAGATGGAGGCCTATTCCAGGGCTCTGCAGGCCATCTTTGGGTCACCCCCTCTCCCAGGCGTACCTACGGGCCCCACAGTGGCGGTAGGGTCTCAGGTCAGGGGTTCGTCAGCGGGTTCGCCCTTGGCGCCGACCGACTGCCTTGACTCCGGTTCCGGGGTCGCTACGACGTCGGGACACGGCCCGGAGGGGCATCCCACTCTGAGGTCTAGTCCTCCTGATGCGTCTTCGCCCAGTCCTGCGGGGCTCCCTGCGACGTCGCTGGATGCGGCTGCAGCGCGGAGCTCGACTCCGAGTTGACTTCGTTCCTTCCCGCAGGCTCCTGCTCGTGGAGGTTGGGTCGATGCCGGTCCGACGCCGAGCGGACGAGTCCTCTTCGGGGGTCGTCGACGTTGAACCGACGTCGTCCCGACGTCGATCGACGCCGGTTCTGTCCCCGGCTGTTCCTCTGCTGGTGGAGGACGTGTCCCCAGTGGGTTCTCCGTCCCCAGGGTTTTTTCCATGCTCCACGGAGTGGGGGCCCATGAGGCACTGGCCGGCTCATTATTCTGCAGGGCCTCTGTCGTTGGGTGGACGGATTAGCCTGCAGCCGTCTCCAATGGATGACTTACTGTCTCCACCTCGGATGGCCACGGAGGCTAGTGCAGACTTTGCGAGGGTGGTTCGCAGGGCTGCGGATCTCTTGCAGATGCAGCCGCCCTCTGTCTCCCTGCCTTCGGATCCTTTGTTGGATCTTCTCCACCAGGGCACGGTGGATGTGGAGCCTTTGTTGCCTTTTGGTGGGTCATTGTATGATGCCCTTCTGGGGACTTGGGCCAGACCCTCATCGGGTGACCCTGTGGATCGTGCTATTTCACATCGCCATCGCCATCGCCCGGCTCCAGATGACCCTGCCTGTTTGTCCCTCCATCCTAGGGCTCAAGGGCTTGTAGTCCAGGCAGCGCTCCCTTCCTCTCCTCCTCCGTTGCTTCCTCCCACTCGGGGGTCTAGGTGGTTGTAGTCGTGTGGCCGCAACGTCTTTGCGTCTACCAGCTCAGGCCTTCGGTCCCTGAACACGACCTGCGTGTTTGCTCGGGCTACTTTTGCCCTTTGGGACTCAGTCGAACAGCTCCTTCCCTCTTTGCCGGAGGGCCCTTGTGCTGACCTGGTCCGGCTTATTCGGGATGGCCGCAACATGGCGCTGTTTTCCGGCCGGTCAGCCATGGACACCACTGTCTCCGTGGGTCAAGCTATGGCCAGGTCAGTTGCTCTCCGTCGCCATGCGTGGCTACGCGATGGCAGTTGCCCCGAGAATGTTCAGGAGCAACTCTGGGATCTGCCCTTTGGTGGGGCACATCTGTTTGATGAGCATGCAGATTCGGCGGTCCGGCGCCTCCTATCTGGATTTCCATGACTACCAAATTTTTAGTCCTCTATGGTGGACTTGTGTTTTCGTATGCAGTATTGTCACTGCTTTTATGATTTCCGTCTCTGGGTTCAAGACATTATTTCCCAGACGGGCTGTATGGCTGTTCAGCCGTGTTTTTCCTTCCTTTGGTACAGCTGGGCCAGCTGTTTATATGGTTCTGTTTGACCTCTGCCTATGAGCTTGTCTCAAGGGGTGTCCCTTGCTTTTTATAGGGATGTGACGTACCCTATGTGGGGTATTCGTTCGCTATTATGTAGCTGCACTTCCTTGCCAGGAAGTTTCGGAGGCTCCCGTGGAGTTCTCTTCGTTATTGTCTGTCCCTCTGGGGATTTTTCCTGTGGGTTATGCTGTGGGCATCTCCCTTTTGTTCCATACTTCATGCTGTGGTGGAACGCCTCCTCTGTTAGGATCCACGGATTGACGTGGCCCTCTCCTGCAGCTTCTGTATTGCTGCCTACGGTTGTTCCGTTGCACTCTCATGCGTCTGTGGATGCAGTCTGCTCCGGTGTCTTGTTGGGGTTCTGCCGTATCCGACTTGTCCCAGGGGGCTGCACGTCCTCCTGCCTTGCATTTGGCTCATCTTCCGCCTTCATTCTGCCCCTAGCGCTGTTGGCTGTCTTGGGCGTGTGTACGCGTCCCTGTGGGCGCTTTGTTGCATTCCGCTCCAGATCGGTTCTTTCTGTACTCTGGGCGGGCACCACATGTGATCCGCACTGTGTGTGTGTACTATCACGGGGGTTCCGTAGTGTTCCTTGAGCCACTGTCTTGGCTGTGTTCTCTTCTTGTTGCCTTCTTCCCTGGTATTGGGAAAGGTTTGGGCACACCCTGTCTGAGGTTTGCCTAGGGGCGGTAGAGTTTTCACCGGATTGGATCTCTGTTACATTTACCTTGTGCCTTTGCTTCCCTCTGACGGGCCCCGGCCTGGGCTCAAGTTTTTCGGCTCGTTGCCGCACACGGCTCAGGTGTTTCTCCTCCTGGCCTCTGCTGCGATTTTCAACAGACGTATTCCATCTCCGGATGATCTCTGGCATCATCCTGTGTGTATATATATATATGTGTATGTATATATATGTGTATGTATATATATGTGTATGTATATATGTATATATGTATATATGTGTATATATTAATAATTTCCAGACATTCTATGTCTGAGTGTTACTGACTTCGTTGGTGTGGTAGTCCGTATTCCCGCCTGTATCGTGGTGGCTCGGTCCTTCCTTCCCGATTGGGGTGTTGGGTTCGCCCCCTTTTGTGGTTGGACTTGTATGTCCTGATACGTTTTCACAGAAGTTGGTTCCGTTGGTACCTCTTGGGCGACTTTCTATTCTCTAGGGGTACTCTTCCAGTTTACCCTTGGTTGTCACTTCTTGACTTTTTCATGTATTTCTATGTGCTGTGTAAGCACACGAGGGAGTCGGCATGCGAGGCTTCCCTGCGGGGATTCCTGGGGATTGTCCCAGGTTTCCTCTCTCTCTTTCTCTCTCTCTCCCTTTCTCTCTCTCTCCCTCATGGGAGATAGCTTGGCCCTTGGTCGTTGAACCTGTGGGTACAGTTGACTGGTTGGCTACCTGGTGCTGCGCCCGTCTTCTCTGTCGACGCGCACAGGCTGTTGCTGTTACGCTTCATTGAGCTATGCATTGTGTGGTGTGGTTCTCACGGTACGCAATGCCTGTTCCATGTATTCTTGTATTTACAACTGTGTATCTCCTGGTAGCCGTAGTTTGTATGTCTCGGCATGATGCCTTCTGCCCTGACATATCATTTGTTGGCACCTGATGTTGTGCCGCTCATATTGTATGTTCGGAATCTGTCATCATGTTAAGTCCCTTCGCTGGGCCTTTGTCTCTTACGGATCCTGGGGTCCTCTATTCAGTTTCCCTCTTTTCGTAGCAGTTTATGGCATTCTGCCATTGTGCACTGACCTTTCTGGTTCTGTGATTTCATTCTCTGACGGATTGTGGAACCTTGCTTCCCTTGCTCATGCTCCGACCTGAACTTTTTGGTCTGGTGTCGGCTACTCTGGAAATGCTGAGCCTTATGGGTCTGGTGTCAGCCAAGCTGGCATTGCGGCCCCCACCTTGTTGAAGTCAATGTTATTGACGGACTTCTTCCTTTGGGAACTTGGTGGGTTTCGGTCGCAGACCCTCCTCCAATGGGGTATAGATTTGGTATCTATTCTAAGTTAAGGAATCTGCGGCTAGATGTCTCTATCAGATGAACGAGTTACTTACCTTCGGTAACGATGTATCTGGTAGAGACACAGTCTAGCCGCAGATTCCTTAACGCCCGCCCATCCTCCCCATTCTGCGAGGACCTTTCCAGGTGGGGTTCTACCACCTTGCCTCCCTATAGGTGGCCTTGGTCTTCCTGAGGGGTGCTCTAGTTCACCTACCTCCGGGGCAGGGTGTGTCATTCTATTTTGGCACAATGGCTCTCCACCCATTATCGTTCTTGGGTGGCTAGGTTATGTGCCCTTCAGTGCTCCTCCACCCTGATTCTTCCGGCGTGGAGATTCTCATGTTCTTCTACCCTCCCTCGTCTGTTTCTCCCCATTTTTTTGGGGTTCTCCTTGTCTATGCTGCAGTCGATTGGGTTGAGGTTCTATTTGACTATGCTACAGTTCATAAGTCATTGTGGGGGGGTGTGGTGAACATTCTCTGTTGTTGTTCACTTCTGGTCACTTGCCATGAGTCTTGTTGTTCCAGTCCTGTGGTCCTTTACAGTTACATCCTATGGTTACAGACCGTCTTTCATCCAGTTCCATCCTGTGGTTGCAAACTGCCTTTCGTTTGGCCGGCCATTCATTTCCACTGCCGTTGCCTCTTAGGGGGGCACGGCTCTTCGCTTTGGTGGGGCTTTTCCTGGGGCGGGTGCTGTGTTCGTTTCCTTCTGTCCCTTCAAGTGTTGAGTACTCTTTCAACATGGTGTTGTTTCTCATCATTCTATAATTTCTTATCATTGTTGTTTCAAAGGTTTTTGCTCCTTTTTTGGCACACTGTTCCTATACTCTCCCAGTTTTTGTAGTGGCTCCGCGTTGTGGCACGGAAAAGTTTTGCAGTAGAAAACTGACGTCAGCACGCCGAGGGGGACTTATATGGCTCCATTGACGTCACTTCCGTGGACGACGTCAGGACGGAGCTGGACGATGACGCCCCCGGCGTGCAGAGGTACTGCTGGGGGGGAAAAGTTTTCCGGATCCAGTCTGACGCCTGGGGATATTCTAAGTTAAGGAATCTGCGGCTAGACTGTGTCTCTCCCAGATACATCGTTACCGAAGGTAAGTAACTCGTTCTTTGCAGCTTGAAGAGTTTTCTGGATTCACTTGTGACCTATCTGTCTCCTGAGAGATGAGGAAAGCAAAGAGGTGGGAAGAAGATCAGTTAAAGGAAAGAACATATACTTAAATCAGGATGAATAAATAAATACCCTTAATCATAACAAAAAGGAAAAAAGAATCCGATGATGGATACCGCACACAGGAACTTCCGGGGTGTCCTCTGACATCACACAAGGGATGGACCTAGCGCCAGTTGGCGGTCGACGCCCATGAAAAAAAAAAAGGAAACTGAGACAATTCCGACACAACCACTAGCTGGCGGAATAATGCACAGCATGTGACTCTAAAAAAACTCTTCAAGCTGCAAAACTACTCCTACTGGCAAGTAACAATTTTATAACATCCTTTTGTGCAAAGTATGCCACATGACTTTGTTGCTTAAAGTGGGCTTTTCTGACCAGTAGAGCAGGGTACTCGTAAATGCTTTGTTTGTGGTATTTTCCAAGAGTTCTTGGTACACAAATAAACAATTGTATGCAGTAGTATCAGTGACTGTGATAAAGAACAACAAAGTACCAAGACCATGGTGTCCTACATATAACCCGTTGAACACTATTACCAATTTGTCTGTAGGGTGATGTTCGGGCCCATGCCACTATGCCGGTGAGTATGCTCTCTGTGTGCATCCGTGTGAGTTTACAGCATGCATTAAGTATATTTTCAGTAGTTAAATTTGAAATGCACAAATACAAAATAAATTTGGTTATGAGAATCAGGTAAGCTTGAATATTTGAACTACCCAGCTTTGTCTTGTAATTTCACCCCAATAGTGAATGCAGCCTTTACTTTCTACAGCTGTAAGTTATTTTAGGTAATATAAGTGCCTGTGAATGTAATTCCCAATATAGGGGTATATTGCTGAGCGTAGGCGTGCGTCTGCTTTTGTTGGTGCAACTAATTAGTGAGTTTTGGTTAAGTGGAATAACTGTGCATGCATGTAGCATGACTTCTCCTACTCTGACAGTATTGTTTTATCTATTGTCAGCACTGACAATAAATGAAATGAGTAAATGAGATGCCTATTGTAGTCTTGCATGCGCAAGGCTGAGTTACTGCTTGTAAGTTATATCACTACACCTGTTGCACAAGGGGGGGGAGCGACTGAATCCAGCCGATGCAGAACTAGTTCAAAGAGGACTGCATTTCGTATACCACATCACTCTAGCACCTGTAATGTGTAAAAAGCATACATTTATACTCTTTCTTCCTCAAAATGAAAGGAAAAACTATTGTTTGCACTCTTGGGTTGTTGTAGATGTCAAATAAGAGAAATTTCTTTCCAGGTTGAGGTTGAGAATAGGGTCCCACCTGCCTTCGGGGATTACTCACAGTTCACAGTTGCCTTGATTGTGGCTGTATTTTAGTGTTGAGGAGCAACCCATACTGGTACTTGAAAAGTAGACAGACATTCTAATCAATACTGGATTAAACTGACAGCCAGTGAATTGTGCAAATATATGGTTAGACGAGATTACATTTACATGAACGTTCGATCAGTCATCTTGCCCCATTCTGTACTTTCTGCAGGTTTTAGAGCTGTTATGAGGGAGAACCCACATAAAGTACATTTGTATAGTTAGTGTGGGTATTGGAAATGCTCCCATGGGAATCCTTATGGATTTTCCAAGCATTTTAAGTTTGAAACAATTAGAAGATTTTACCTCTAGCCTGGTACTCAGATCAGACAGGAAGTGCCTCTATGAAGAGGAAGACTGATGCAGTGCATCCAAGTATTGTGGCCAAAGGCGCCTTTGACATGATGAAGGCTTGTTCTCAATGCCTGTGATGCACATTTACATCTGTATGTGATTAGCAGAATAGCGGTATCTAGATCACGACTAACAGTGAAAATTAGCTATATTGATGAACAGTTACAGAGACATTGGTGCATCAAATCTCTTTACTTTATTTTTGTAGGATGTGCCACTACCCTTGAGCGCATCCTGGGGCTAAAAACAAACTCTGTAGAAATGTAGACTAATCCAGAACTATTAACTGTTAAAAAGTATGGTTTTAAAGGATTTCCTGAGAAAAAAACCAAAGTGGTCGGAGTTGAGACGCAAAGAATAAGGACGAGAGTTCTAGGCCTTCACAACTGCTTAGGAAAATGATTTCCCTTCAGCCCTGAGCATACATGCTTTAGGAGAAACTAATGGAAGAAGAATGTAATGTTTGAGTGTGTTGGTAAAGAGCGATCCGCATAGGTACAAACTTGTGGCTGTTTCCGTAATTAGCTTTATGACAAAAAGCGCTTAAATTTGCCACACTTAGCAATGAGAAGCCAATGGAGTTGTACCAAGTGCTAAGAAATCAATGTCCAACAATGGAGTCCTAGAAAATGTCTGTCAGCCATATTTTAATAATCTTGAGCTTCTGAAGCGGATATTGAGGAAGGCTCAAGTAAAATGCACTGTAGTAATCATGGACTGCCCCACAATAATGTGAATAATCGTAAATTCAGAGTGGTGGAAAAAACATGAGATTTGCAATTTGGGCTGAGCAATCCAACCTATCCTCCTAGGTAATGCCCAAAAAATGCATGGTAGACACAGGTGGGAAAGTACCCAATGCAGAGGTTCACCGATCTTGGGACCAGCGTGGGGAGGAGCCTACCACAATCAACACCTCTGTCTTATCTGAGTTAAGTTTCAGGAAATTCCAGTTCATCCATAAGGATATGTTAGATAGACATGCCCAGAAATGTGTTTGATATGTGTGCGAGTCTCTGTCCAGTCTCAGAATATTCTGAGTATCAGAGCTGCATAAGCAATGCCTCCCAAATTACAAGATATAATCAGCTTTACTAGCGGGGAAACATAGACTTTAAATATCATCTGGCTCAAACAGGATCCCTGAGACACCGCACGCAAAATTGCAAGATCAACATATGAAGGGAGGGATTGATACTGTCTGGGCTAATCCAGACAGGAATGAAGTAATTCAGCCAAGAACCTTGTCTGACACTGGCAGCCTAGAGTCGAGATATTAGACGATGTCAGAATGGGCCAGGGGATCAAGTAAGATGAGGGCAGTTACATTCATCTTGGCTCATGCGCCACTGATCCATTACAGCCACAAGAGCTGCCTCGGTCCTTGATGAGCATGTACCCCAGACTGAGCCTCAGCTAGCATGGAATTGATGACAGTTGCTTGTTTACCACTCTTTCAGCTACTTTTACCATAATAGATAGGGGAGAAATCGCCTGGAAATTGCTAAAGAATAGTAGCTTCTGTAGTCTGTTTCTTTAGCAGAGGCATTACAACAGCTTGTTTCCAAAAAGAGGGAAAAGTTGCAGTGGAGAGATAAACTATTAATAAGAAATGGAGAACTAGTGTCAGTAATCGAAATGAATATTTTTGCAAGACTGATTCAATGGAGAGCCAAACTTAATAGCAAGACTAATATCCAATATGTCCTTGACACTGATGGAGTCACATTCTGTGAGTGTAGGATTCAAATCCTTTAACTGAGAATTGCTTAAAACAGATGGAGTCACGTCAGAATCAAAGTTGTCATAAATTATTGGTTATTGGAGTGGAAATAAGATGACCAGGATTCCCCTAGATCTGAAGAAGGAACAATGGAGGTATTTATTTATTTTATTTATTCAGTGTTTTCTATAGCGCGAACCAGACCCAGGGTTTGGGTGTCAGAGCGCTTTACATTTCAAATACCTTCTAAATTAGCAGATATCAATTCTTTCACGTCAAGAGCACGTCTATGTATTCCACTAACATTGGCATATATTTATCCATACATAAAACAATTGTAATGAGGAGTAAAATAAGTCAATAGATTACAGTCAGATTGTCGTGTCGTACATTACATTTAGGATAAGACCATTCCTGAGTTCTTCCATATCCAAGCTGGTTATAGTATTGTTATGTTCACCACATTGATCGTTATGGGAGAAATTTACCCATCAGAAAGGACTTGGTCTCCTTTTTGAATCGTGGAGCATAGGTGACTCTTCTGATGTTCGGTGGGAGCAAATTCCAAATCCTGGTGCAGCTCCCATGAACACTCTATCGTAAGTCTTTTTCTTACGGAAGAATGCTGGTTTCAGTAGAAAATCCTCCGATCCCCTCGAGGGTCTCGTGCCTCCGGACAGCGTAACTTTATGCGCTAGGTAGTGAGGAGTTTTGTGATGTATTGCCTTGTGGTAATACATGCAATTTTTAGCTCTATTCTTGCCTCGTATGGTAGCCAGTTGAGCGCTTTCAGATGTGGCGAGATGTGGTCGTATTTTTTGGTTCCCGTTATAAGTCTAGTTGCTGCATTGAGACAGGCTTTTAGGGGAGCTGTTGATATCTCAGGGAGTCCTGATAGCGTTGCGCATCCATATTCAATTCTTGATATGACCAGTGCCTGTACTGCCATTTTCAGATCCATGGGATCGATGAGTGGCTTCATTCTTCTGAGGTAATTCAGATGAAAGCGAGCTTTTTTTGCCATTGTGTTGATGTGTGCTCGCATGTTTAGCTCTTTATCCAGTGTGATACCCAGTGAGTTGGTTGAGTCGGCTATCGTTGGGGTACCGTTTAGTGCTGTGATCATCTTGGTCCATTCTTTAATCTTGGCTGAACTTTTAGGAGGGGACATCAGAAGGAATTCGTTTTTTTGTGAGTTTAGCTTAAGATGATTGTCGGCTAGCTAGTTTTCTTGAGAGCTTGGTTCATAGTGTTGATCTCTTCCGGAGATATCTTCATATACAGCTGGGTGTCGTCAGCATACATGTGAAAGGAAATGTTAGCTTTATACAGTACTTCAGTTAATGGTTCGATGTATAGGTTAAATAGTGTTGGGGATAGGGTTGATCCTTGTGGCACCCCAATTTGGATCGGAGATGGTGGGGATATAGCTTGTTGTCCACCAGGAATTTTTGCGATCTGTTGTCTAGGAAGGAGTAGAACCATTTCAGTACAGTACCTGATAAGCCCATCCTATTTTCCAGTCGTTCTAGTAATTTGGGGTGGTTTACTGTGTCAAATGCAGACGATAGGTCCAGAAGGTTTCATTACGGTCGAGGGCTAGCAGAGCGTCATCTACTATGTGTAGGATTGCTGTCTCCGTACTGTGGTTTGATCTGAACCCTGATTGGCAGTCATTTAGTAGATCAAATTCAGTAATGTGTTGACTTAATTGATTGTGAGCACATTTTTCTAGTACTTTGGCTAGTAGTGGAATGGTTGTTACTGGACGAAAAATCTTTGGGTCCGATGGGTTCGATGGGTTCTCTGTAGGTTTCTTTAGAAGAGGGATAACCTAGCCTGTTTTTAGGCAGTCTGGAATTGTTCCTTGGGCAAGCGATTCATTAATTATCTTAGTCCAGAAGGGGATGACCATGAGGTTGCAGGCGGGCCAGCATTTTGACGGCAGAGGGTCATTGTAATGATTATTTGGTTTCAAAGATAGTAATATTTTGGTAATGTCCTGCTGATCATATAGTTTGAAGGTTGACCAATGGGGGCATTATTTTTGGGCATTATTTGTGTCGGTAGGGCATGGTCCCATCCTAGTTCATTCCTTAGGATTGATGCTTTTTCAGCGTTATTCTTGAGTTCTCTCTCCAATGAGCTGGCTTTATCAGTAAAGAACATTGAGAAATCTTCACAGTTCAGATCTGATTTAGATGTTAATAGCGAGGATTTGGCTAATCTGTTCGATTGTTCTTTTAGTATATCGAAGAGTTTCATCGGTCTGTTCTTTGCGTTTTCAAGTTCCTTTCTGAAAAATTCTTTTTTTGATTTAAGTACGCTTTTATTGTAGATTTTTCTGGTCATTCTTAGTTGTTTTAAGTGGGGGGATGACGGAGTTTGTCTCCATATTCGTTCTGTTGTTCTGAGTTTACGTCTTTCATCATTAAGTGATCCGTTGAACCATGGGTTTTTATCTTTGATCTGAATTCTTTTCAGTTTTAGGGGTGTAATGTCGTTGATTATTTTAGATGTCGTACGATTGTAGTGGTCTGTGAGCTCTCTAACGTCCGTTAGTTCAGAAGGGGGTTGCAATTCTTTCTTGCCTTGCAATGTTAGAGTCTCCGAGTTCAGGTCTCTAGTGTCTCTCACCCAATGTTTGGGTTTGATAGGTTGCAAGATTGTTTTCTTTTTTTGGGCTGGTATTTGGAAAGTTATGAGGTGGTGATCTGACCAGTCACAAGGTACGATTGAGATTGCTTGGATCGTATTTTCTTTGGAGATGATCCAGTCTAGTGTGGTTCCTTTGGAGTGTGTTGGTAGGGCACATGCTTGTACTAGTGAGTGGTCTGCCAGAAATTCTTTCAGAATGTTGACCTGATTATCTTGGGTGTCGTTCCAGTGAAGATTGAAGTCTCCTAGGAAAATATCATTGGAGTGGGGTTCTGAGTTGGTTGTAATAATTTCCATTAGATGGTCTATGAAGGTTAGGTTTTTGCCTGGAGGGTGATAGAATGCGTGTAGTTTGTACACTTGGTTGTCTGTGAATCGAGCTGTGAGCCCCAGGTATTCACATGAGTCTATAGGGTCTGAGAGAACTTTGGAGATGGTGATGTTTGATCTGTGGATGCAGGCCACTCCTCCTCCTGTTTTGTTTAGCCTATCTTGTCTTATAATTTTAGTTTGGTGGCACCAGCACGTCTAGGCATGGGGAGGATGATTCAGATAGCCATGTTTCCATTAGAATAGCCACGTCAGTTTCTTGATTCATGATTAGGTCGTCAGTGTCAGCGGCATGTTTCATTGCTGAGCGGCAGTTGATAAGTAGGCATGAGATCTTTTTTGTAGGGTTTTCTAGGTCAGAATCGGGGTCGGGCCCCTCTGGGCTTAGCGTTATTTCTTTCAGGTTATTGGAGTTTGGTTTTCTTTGATTTGTATGTGATATTCTGTTGACATTAATAGGGACCACCTGAATCTTTTGGTCGCTTATTTTTTCTGGTAGTTTGGAAGTCGCATCATAAAGTAGTAGGTTTTGGGTTTCTATGTCCGACAGATATCTAAGGAAGGTACGTGGACGGTAAATCCTATTGGAAAGAGGCAGTGGGGTTGTGTTGAGCTTATTGTGGAGGTTGCGTGCCGATTTTTTACTCTGGATAATTTTGGAGAGAGAACTTTCTGAGAGCACTAGCGTATTCTTCATGTTCCTAATAGCGTTTCGCATGTCTGTATCTATCCTATCTGTCTGGGCCATGAGCATTTCTAATTCCTTTCCTGATGGTGAAAGTTGGTGTTTTTGTAGCGGGACTTCTGACATGTGGCTCTTTAGGTTGGAAGGTTCATCTTCTGGCATTTTGTTTATATCTTTCGCTCTTTCAGTAATAATTATTTTGTTCTGAAGGGCATGTCCTGCATTCAGGTCGGTCGTGTGGTTTGTCGTCTCCGGGTACTGATTGTTGGTTGCTGTGTCCGATAGATCAGTGATTTGTAAGGTTGTGGAGGCATTTGCATCTGATGTATGCCGGTTGGGTGGCTTGTTGCATTTTACTTGGGTTGCTTCAATGGGGTTATTGCTGATCGTATTGAGTATGTCTACTCTTGGGTTGTTTGCTGTAACATGTGCCTTTGTGTATTGTCTAGTACTAGAGGATCTAGAGTGTTGATTCTCCTGGACTGTACTGCGGTCTCTCTTTTCAATTACCCTCAGCGGAGTATGGATGGAGGCGATTAAGCTGTCGTCTTGTTGGTGATCTGAAATAGGGATGTTATGGACCTGGTCTTTTAGCGTGGTAAAGTAATCATCAAATAACTCAAGATCCCTGTTGGCTGCTTGGATGAGTACCGTGCCATTTTTGTAGAAGGTTATATTTAGTGAGGCCTTTAGGTATTTCGAGGGATTTATAATCAACTTCGTTCCACAAGGAATGTTTCTTGATTCTTTGATGTTTAGCAATTTCGACGTTGCGGTTCGCCATTTAGCTAGTGATTTAGTGTAGAAAATTAGATCGTTAATAATCACTCTGTTTTTTGAGTTAGAGGAGGGGTCTAAGATAAGTGTTTCAGGGTTCTTCCTGAGCAGGTTGTATTTAAAGGTTTTGGAAGCATTTTTAGAGAGATTGAAAGGGTAGGCTATCGCTCGGGCTTTACCTGCGGGAATCAGATTTGTTCCCTCCATTTTGTAAATGGAGCCAATAACTCCTCTTGTGATCTAAGTGCTCACTTAATTTAATTTATTAGATCACCTTTTTCTTTATGCTGCTGATGATTGTCATTCCTTAAATAATTAATAATGTGTATCAGTTTTATTTATTCTGGGAGTGTAGGTTATCTAAAAATCTTTTTTTTTTTTATTCATTAATTTTACCATTAGTTATTTTGGGAATGATGGTTATTTGTAATTATTTAATTCGTTAGAAATCTAATTTTCCGGTAATGTGTTTATCCTTTGTTTTATTTATTCGGGAAGTGTAGGTTCTCTAATTATTTAATTAATTTTACAATTAGTTATTTTGGGAATGCTGGTTAGTTGTAATTATTTATTTAGTTAAAAATCCAATTAATTTTCCGGTAATGCTGGATGCTTTTACTTATTAATTATTTATATAATTAATTATTCTTGTAGTGTTGCTCTACCTCGTTTATATAGTTAATTAATTATATCACAAGTTATCAGTGTCATGCAGACTGCTTAAAAATTCTAAATGTGCCTGTTTCACAACCTTTGAATACTCTTTAATAACTTACCTATAGTTCCCTCTCAGGCCTGATTGTAGTCCTTAGGTCAAAATACCCTTGGCATGCATGTTTTGCTGCTTTAAGTGCTCCTGTATACCACCTTGTCAAAGGAGTTTTTCTAAAGGATTTTGGTTTCCTAAGTGGGGAACTCTGGCAGAGACCCTCAACGATGCACAAATTGATATTTACAACAGTGCTTTATAGAATGTAGTGGCTGAGGAGGTAGTATTGAATGCTCTAATATTGAAATCACCTAAAATAAGCTTACATGCAGTAAGAACTAGTGAAATAAAATGTGCAAGTTCATTGCTAAATTTGTTCACGGTGGGGAAGGGGGAGAGGGACTAATTGGAAACATGTATTACTGATGAAGTAGTAGTGGGAGCAACATTAAATGCAAGAACTTGCAACTGCAGGGTACCGCTAAGCATAACTTGAGACAAATGTAAGTGTTGGCAGTAAAATATAGCCGTTCCTCCTGCTATCCTCTTTTCCTCAATTGAGGAACTAGTATGAATCTGGAATCGCAATAGCAATGTACATGGCACATGTGTCACAAATCTACTACTACTTGAAATACCACCACATTGGATAAGGTAAGGACAAAGATAAGTATTAGCATATAGAGGATGATTAAGGTTGATTATTAAGTAGGTAATAGGGCTATGTTTGTTATAGTATTAGCAAAAAGAACAAATGATGGACAGAATGCTGAACAATGCAATTATTCGACCCCAGTCACAAGGATGTGGGTTTAATCCATCATTCTTTTGCTCACCATGCCACCCTAGTTTGGACCTAGCCATATGCAAATCAGTCTTGACCCTGTTCCTCATGGGAACAGTACAGCCCAAACTGCCAAGCCAGGCCCTCCCTGGATGGGAAAGTTGCATCCTGGGATATGTTTCAGGGCATCACCTCATCAGCCAGGCTAGCTTGAATCCAGTGGCGCAGTGAGCATGAGACCCACGTCTGGGCATACCCTTCCCACTTAGGGCGACAAAAGCAAAAGGAACAAATGATGGACAGAATGCTGAACATTACAAACATTCACCCCCAGTCACAAGGTTCTGGGTTTAATCCATCGTTCTTTTGCTCACCATGCCACCCCAGTTTGGACCCAGCCTGGCTGATATGGGGTGTTACCCACATCTGGGCATACCCTGCCAACTTAGGGCGAACAAAGCAAACACAAAGAGATGATGGACGGAGCGCTGAAACTTTTCAGAAACTCACCCCCAGTCACAGATCTAGGTTAAATTCATTATCGTTCTTTAGCTCACTTCGCCACCCCAGTTCAGACCCAGCCATATGCAAATCAGTCTTGACCCTGTTCCTCATGGGATCTGTCCAGCACGAACTGCCAAGCCAGGTCTTCCCTCGGCCGGAAACAAACATCCTGGGACCAGTTTCGGGGTAACCCCCCTCATCAGCCAAGCTAGCTCGAATCCAGTGGCAAAGTGAGTAAGGGACCCACGTCTGGGTGTCCCGTGCCAACAAAGCAAACACAAAGAGATGATGGACAAAGTGCTGAAACTTTTCAGAAACTCACCCCCAGTCACAGATCTAGGTTAAATTCATTATCGTTCTTTAGCTCACTTCGCCACCCCAGTTCAGACCCGGCCAATGCAAATTAGCCTTGATCCTGTTCCTCATAGGAACAGTCCAGCCCAAACTGCCAAGCCAGGTCTTCCCTGGGCCGGAAATAAGCATCCTGGGGCCGGTTTCTGGGTAACACCCCTCAACAGCCCTGCCAACCAACTGAGCCAGTACGGTAAAATAAAAAGATGATAACGTTGTGTTATCATTTTATTTTTCCTTTTCAAACTGCTCAGTGAGCAGTGGGGCGACGCTCCTCCGCCTTAGTGGAGGAGCCGCCGCTACTATTGGAATCAGCTGGGCATTTATGTGAAGTGATCCAACTTGGAACCTGCACCTTTTTGAAAATCATTCTAGATCTGCAAAGCCCAAAACTAGAGAAGTCCATTACATTCATTCAATATTTTCCTCTTTAATTGTATAATTTACTTTTGCGCCCATTGTAATAGGGTTTTAAGTAAACTCTCTTAGAGAGCTACATTCTCAACCATTTACTATTTTGGGTGTATGTCAAAGGATATTCTACTTGTTGACAAAACTCAATTTTCTTTAAAAAAAAAGTCTTTGAGTGGCTGTCCCAAAGGGTATTGCATGAGACAAAAAGGAGATAAACAACACTTATAGATACACTCTCTTCAGAGATATCTTATATTGGGACCCTGTGATCTTCCCCCTTATAACATATAGGAATTGATAGAATGGTTGATACCAGCCTACATTTCATTAGTGAAACTGAATTTCGAGGGACTGTGCAGGCAATGTAATTTTGAAATGTATAATGTCTTTCAGTATTTACATTCTGAGGTCCTTAATTTTCTTTTGTATTGGTGGTGGTAATGGAAAATGTAAAAAAATATAATTGTCCTATTGAAAGCCTTCTAAAGAATTATTGTCGTTTGGGAGAAATCGTGGGTTATGTATAGATATGGGAAGTTAACATCATGGGAATGGGAAAAGATTAAATATATGGAATAACTGTAGCATTGCAACGTTTGTCTTCAATATTAGCTGATAACATTAGAAGTAGCGTCGCTGCCTGCCACCTAATCCCAGCCTGAGTCAGACATGTTCCCAGAAATGCTGCTTCCCACTGCAACCTTGGGAAGTTCAAGAGCATACAGAAAAGTTTGTCTGCATTGTTCATTCGGCCTCCAAATTGTTTGAAAATGGCACTTATGCTAACAATTAGGGAAGAGGTGACCTGAAAGGTGGAATTGCTAATTGGGTAACCTGCTATCAAAGGTTTCATTAGAAAGTACTATAGCCAAATAGCTGTTTGAATAAACATCCTTTAATCTATTTCTGCATCACCATATCCTATTGATGATTCAGTTCTCCACCAAGACCTACGTCAGTGCTGAGGATATTTTTTAGAGCTTTTTATTGTGGCTTTTTGTAGGGCTACTGAATGCTCGCTATCTTAATTTAAAGTAGGTTGGACACACTGGGTTAGTTTACATTCTACCACTTGGTTTCTTTTGATATCGGCAGTAGTTTGGTAAAAAAAATGGCGGAATGCGCATCTAGAGAAAAAAACACTCAGCATCTCTGCCTAAGGAGGTATATTCAATCAATGTTTCCTATTGCTTTGCCCACTCTGTACTCTTTGAGCAGTTATTCTGCACCCTGACTACATTTATAGATTCCATTCTCTCTTTTGTGCTAACAGTGACCGCGCAATAGTGCCCTCTTTCTGTGCTTAGGCACTATTTCTTTCTATTACTATTCCCATGCCTCTTACTGTATGATCTTCTACATGCTCCATCATTCAAAGGAAAAATCTCTCAAGCTATTCCATCCTTCGAGAGAAAAGTGTGACTTCGGCACTGCCACTTTTACCAGATGTAGTGTTCCTTTGGGTATAGCTAGTCATCATTTTCCACCTTCTCCAGTACAGCATTTAAAAAAAAAAATTTAAATACTTCTCTATATTATCAGGAGTGTGAAAGTTACCTCAGAACTTCTGATGGATATTTCTAGTTGCAGATTCCTCAACTTATAAATATTCTCCAGGTATTAGACTAGATCCGGAAACTCTAAAAGCAATTCTTCTGCACACTAGTAGGTGGCGTCATGCAGCTCTGCTCCAACATCATTCCACTCCAGAAGTGATGAGTGGAGCCGCATACAACTGCCATCCATGTGCGCTGACATCCGTTTAATTCTTTCTGCGCCTTCAGACGTGGATCCAGAGCTTCTACATGGTCTTGTGACTGAGCCTTTTCACAAACTTATCCAGTGTGCAAGGAAAATGTCACCCCCTAAAACAACAGGGTTTAAACTAGGTAGCAGCTGTCACAAACAGATGTCTATAACAAACCCTCACAAAAACTGTTTGTGGTGCCTGGGATCAGAGCATGACTTCAAGGCCTGCAATGACTGAGCCCAGATGAAGCCAAAAGGCCATACAGGACCGTGAGGCCTAACTTTACAATACAAAAAGACTCCAGTCCACGACCAGTTGAAGTCGAAAGAAAGGTCCCATTCCCGCGCCTGAAGTTGTTCTAGTGGCAGATCATTGTCACTGTTGGCGTCTTAGGGTTAGTCAAAGAAAAAGCACAAGTCTTCGACGTGGGAATTAGCCCCTTTGCACCACTGTCAAACCCCAGAAAGGGGACCAAGTCGTAAGTGTGCCTCCTGGTTTTGCTTCTGATTTCCATTGGAGCAGATTCTGAGTTTGAGCCTGTCGCACACTGAATTCCCATGTCTTTTGGCGACATAGCAGTAAATAGAGGTCTTCAGAGAGGCTGCATATATTTGGAACTGTTGCAGCTCTCTCTGGAGGGGCCTCCAGTAAGACTTCCGCTGCGGGTCCCGCCCTCGGCACCCTCTGTGCGTCTTGGTCACGCATTGGCTCAACACCAGTTCCGGTGGCGACTTCAGTTTCAGCACCATACCCTTTCACAGGGACGTTGATGCCAGAAGAGGATGTGCAGCCATAGTGCTGTCCGACCACAATCCTCCACAACCTGGCCCGAGACTGCACACGGCTAAGACTGGCACATATCTTTTGGGCAACCCAATCAGATTCCGAAAATCTGCCCTTCCCACATGGCAGGGCCCAGACTATACACAATTTATTTTGGCATGGACTTAGACAACTATAGCTATAATGAAGGGGACGACTGTGTTGCCTAGTATGATGAAGAAAAACTGGTATTAGGTGATTCAGGATGCCAGTAGGCTGTATACTTCACTATATACTGTCCTTGTGGCCCCCTCTGGTCCTGCCATGGAGGAAACCGCCTCTTTAGCTGTCCAGATTTACAGTTACCCACCATGGAAGCAAAGACTAATGTATTGACGGAAAGGCTTCAAGCTGATCAGGCTCTCACAGAGCTACTATTACCATTAATGAGTTTCTTTTAAGCACTTGATCGAAACCTTGTTCAAGTTTGCCAGTTAATAGGCCGGTTGCGCGCTGCCATCAACCTGCACCAGGCGAGCCAGGGCCAGAGAGCCTAGGTACGGGCATTCACCAGCGAAATTAATCCTAATGCTTTCTGTACTGCCTCACCTGATCACTAATCTAAACTCATAGAGACTTGTGGGAAATGGGTATTTTTTTTTATCCACCAGCCTGGCCCTCAAATCTGTGAATGGCAGCTGTCTTTTGGGCTGCTATTCTCATACCCCTTGGTATACCATGGCACAAGTTTTATCGGCTGTTTCTGACCTTCAGGTGTCCCTTATCCAGGCTATTCAGAGCAGTCTCGATGCTGCAAAATTTGTCATTCGCTCTGGATTGGACATGACCGACTGCTTAGGGTAAACAGTGGGCACTAGTATAGCCTACTGGCGCCACATCTGGATGTGATCTACAGGCTTCTCCATGGATGTCCAGGCATCCTTAATAGACATGCCATTTGATGGCTCTTAATTTTTCAGCAAATAAGTGAACTCTGCCTTAGAATGGTTCAAGAGGACCAAAGCCACAGGCTTTCTGCCTCAATAAGACAATTCCTCCAGGGATTTCGCTCTCTGTGTGGCTACTGTAGAAGTTTTCCTTTTCACCAATGCCAGACTCGTCCCTCAGTCCAGCAGGCTTTACAGCCCTCTTGTGGCCAGGGTCGCAGATCTTAGAGACAGCATGCAGCTCAGTCCCCTGCTCATCCAGCAGCCACAGCCGCAAAACCACTATAGTGTGTCCTGGCTGGCAGAGACAGGATCTGATATTTCCACCATGATTGGCAGGCCATCAGTTCAGACATGTGGGTCGTCCAAATTGTCCAACAGGGCTATGCCCTCCAATTTCTTTCCAACCTTCCACCGACGTCAGGGTAGCTGACTTACAACCACTTGTCCATCTTGCAGAGGGAGGTGCAGGTCTTTTTGGCCAAAGGGGCTTTCAGGAGGGTTCTGGCATCACAAGTAGGAAATGGGTGATACTTCCTTCGTCCTATTTTAGATCTTCACCCTCTCAATATCTTCCTGTAGAAGGACAAATTCAAGTTGCTCAGGATAGCCAAAGTTCTGTCTGCTTTAGCCCCCGGAGACTGGATGGTGGCGTTGGAACTGCAGGGCACTCATTTCATATTCCTGCATTTCACAGTGGGCCAAGAGCATTTTTTTTAAGTTCATAAAGCTCCCTTTTGGGCTCACTAATGCCCCTGTGATGATGATGTTGATGAAAGCACACTTTTTGAGTTCAGAGATAGGTCTTGTCCCCTACCTCGATGAATGTCTGCTGAATGCAGACTCTCCCCATGCAATTGTCAGTCATCTCCAGACAACAGCGAACATCTTAACATCATTGAGGTTCACTATCAAAATGCCAAAGTCACACCCAACTCCTTCATAGATGCTCCCTTTCATCAGGGCTATACTGGATACAGTATGGTTTTGTGCCTTTCCCCTGGAGCAGAGTATCCAGGCTATGATCCTGATGTTTCAGCCTCTGTCCTAGATCTCAGTGCGGATGACTCTGCGGGTCTTGGGTTTGCTGCCCTCCTGCTGGCCAAACATACCAGATAGCACATGCTGGTTCTACAGTGGGACCTCTAATCCTGGTGGGCATAACATCAAGGAAATCTGTTGGATTGTAATCAGATCTCAGAGGAGATTGCGAAAGATCTGCAGTGCTGGTTACTGGACTGCGATTGGGTCACAGGCAGGCCCTCTCCTTGCCCCCACCCAGAGCTGATTGTGGTCATGGATGCATAACTACTAGTTTGAGGAGGCCGCCTGGGTGAGGTGGAGATCAGAGGCCTCTGGTATCTGCCAGAGACACCACTCCACATACATTTGTTGGTGTTTAGGGAATTAGGTTGGCGTTGAAGGCTTTCCTGCCTACCATCAAAAGAAGGTTGGTGTAGGTGCTCAAGGACAACAGTACTGCCTTGTGTTACTGCAGTTAGCCGGTGGGGTCTTGGGCCCTGTGTCAAGAGGCTCTGTGCCTCTGGAAGTGGTAGCACTGCCAGGAAATTTTTCTGGTGGTAAACCACCCGGTAGGATCTTAGGATGCCAGGGAGGATGAACTCAGCCACAGACTATTAGCAGAACACGAATGTCAGTTGCACCTGGAGAGGTAGTGCATGGCGTCTTCCAGCAATGGGGAGAACCCTGGATTGATCTTTTTGCAACCGCAGACAGCACTTTTGCATGTTGGAGTTTCCAAGGCAGATCGCTCTCTGAGACGCATTTGTGTAGAGTGGAATTTTTTGAAAACTTTATTAGGTTTTAAGAAACACAAATGCACAGGTGTACATTGTATAGCAATACAGTCCCCACACTGTTAAGGTATGATTGTCCATACTCAATCACAAGATCAGTATAAACAATAACGAGTACGCTGCATACTAAATGGGTACTTAAAGTGGTTGACTCCAAACAATGGACAATCCATGTACACCCAATAAACAATACCAACTATCAAAAATAACAATAAAACAAAATGACTGAGCCAAGAATCAGGCTGTTTTCACTGTAGTAGCAGAAAAAGTTGTGAAGTCCAATCAATAGTTATACAGTAGAGGAGTATACGCAGGCCCCAGAGCCAATCAATGAATACCAGGGTAAAGCAAAGGGCAGCAAAGAGAAATGGGGGGTGGGGGTAAAAGAGGGAGAGGAGGGGACTTGACAATGGAGAATGGAGCAGCGAGTGTTTGTAGGTCCCCTACATAAGGTCGGTACCGAGAGTAGACTGGTGCGGCGGGGGTGGGAATCAGCTGGTTGGTCACTATGAAGGGTCTCCAGTGTGGAGTTGTGGGATCCCTGTGAGAGCTTGGTGAATGCAAGCAGGTAGTCACGCAAGGGTTGCCAGATATCTTTCGGTCTAGAGGTGGGGGGGTTGAAGAGATGCTTACAGCTCACTAGTAGTGTCTCAATACGTCATGGTGGTGAACTAACTATGAACCGTTGGAGGGTGGCGCGTCTCCCAGTGTAAAGCTATCTCACGCTTGGCAAGCACCAGGGCCATGGCAATGAATCATCTAATGCTATTTGGGAGCTCTAGTACATATTCCAAGAGGGCGAGGAGTGGGTCCGGGTCCAGATAAATTTGGACCATGCTCGTCAGACGAGAAAAAACCTCGCCCCAGAAGTGTGCAATGTGCTTTCATGTCCATGTCATGTGCAAAAAGTCGGCACTGGCAACGTGGCACTTGGGACAGTTGGGAGATCCTGTGTGGTCGTATTTATGTTGGTTGGCGGGGGTGACGTAGGTTTGCCGCAAAAATTTTAAGTGAATGAGTTAATGGCGATGATTGGGTGAAACCAACCTGGTTTGTGCACAGCAAGTGGACTACATCTTGTCCATCAGGGGCCGACCGAAGTCCTTTTCCCAGTGTTCCGGGCCAGTAATAACATCATACCAGCATGGTACAATTTAAAAACTAGTTAGTTGTCTCCCATCTGAGTCATTAATGATGAAAGTTAGAGAAGAAAATTACATGTATGTCAGTATGCTGGCTCGTAATGCACTGTGTACGCGATGGAGAATAAAATGATCCATTGCGGTGGCAGCGGCGAAGCGAGTGACGGTAGAAGGCAGCAAGGCATGACCATCTGGAAAGATGTCCCCAAAATCTGTGTGTCTTTTGCTTTCTTGCCCTAAGTGCGCGGGTATGCCCAGTAGTGGGTCCCGGGCTCACTGTGCCACTGGATTCAAGGTAGCCTGGCTGATGAGGGGTGATGCCCCGAAACCGGTCCTAGGATGCTTGTTTCTGGTCAAGGGAGGTCCTGGCTTGGCAGTTCGGGCTAGACTATTCCCATGAGGCACAGGGTCAAGACTGATTTGCATATGACTAGGTCTAAACTGGGGTGGCATAGTGAGCAAAAGAACGATGGATTTAACCCAGATCAATTGACTGGGGGTGAATGTTTGATTTGCTCTGCATTCCGTCCATCATTTGTGTCTCTTTTGCCCAAAAGTATGTAGGCCATACTTAGTCAGTGTGCCTTTGACCAGTGCTTCACAAGTGATGGGGAGCCAGGGATTGTCGAAAAGCAACAAGGATGGTGAGTAAAGCAGAGTGACCCCCCAGGATCCACAGTAGCTTCCGCCAAGCCCAGCACATGGTGGACAGAGTTTGTACATTGTGGGATCGAGAGGGAGACCTCTGGAAAGGAGAGAGGCTCGCGGAGTCGGTGCAGCCAAATCAGTCTCAGGCTTGGAGTACGGAAGCCTTACGTCCATGTGATACCAGTGGTGTGCGTATTGGCACTGCCCTGCCATGTAGTATAAAAGGTAGTGGGGCACCCCGAACCCAATTCTCTCGTGAGGTAGCACCAGTGTGTCCCAGCTGACTCGGGCCACTAGCCGGCGCAGATGAGTTTCAGGAGTAGTCCGCAGAGCGTAACAAAAAATGAGTTGGTGAGTGGTTTAGGGATGTTTAAAAAAAAAAAATATAAGAACCGTTGAAGGACCACCATTTTGATTATTGCAATCCTCCCCGCCATTGATAGTGGTAAATTAATCCACTGATCCACGTGCGTAGATGGTGCATCAATAGTGGAGCCACAGTCCAGTGGCACCCCTCGTTCCTTGTCTTGATGTAGAAAGAAACCTAAATATTAAACTGGCGAATCACACCACTACAGTGAAAACTTGCCGCACACCGGATGTGTGGCAGGGGCGATTGGGAGGAGTTCCGATGTAGACCAATTGATCTTGAGACTGGAGTGACCCCTGAAACCGGATCACTTTGCGAAGAATCGAAACAAGATTTTCTTGTGGATACCGCACAAAAAAACGGCCGTCATCCGCAAAAAGGGAAATTAGAAGAGGGCCTGGCTTGATTTGCAGGCCGTGATGTATATGATGCAGTTGGAGGTGTCTGATCAAGGGGTTTCCATGGCTATGACAAACAGTAAAGGGGACAGGGGAAGCCCTGCTGGGTACCGCACCCGATGGAGAAGGGGGCAGTGAGAAAGCTGTTGTCCCTGATGCGATCCATTGGGCGAGCATATAAAAGATCTATCAATGAGGAATATGGCGATTCTCATAATGAAATTA
Source organism: Calotriton arnoldi (assembly GCA_963921515.1). NCBI lineage: Eukaryota > Metazoa > Chordata > Amphibia > Caudata > Salamandridae > Calotriton > Calotriton arnoldi. Next base: position 886,196 of record CAWUFW010005387.1, on the reverse strand, counting down.
ATAGAGAATCAAGATTTCATGAAAGGCACGGAGGGTAACATTTTGCATTACTTTCTATCTGATAGAGACATCTAGCCGCAGATTCCTTAACTTAGAATATCCCCAGACATCAGACTGGATCCGGAAAACTTTTTCCCCTGCATTACCTCTGCACGCTAGGGGGTGGCGTCGCCTGGCTCCGTCCTGATGTCGTCCACGGAAGTGACGTCAATGGAGCCATATAAGACCCCCTCGGCGTGCTGACGTCAGTTTAATTCTTTTCCGCGTCCCAACGCGGATCCAGAGTTAATCGGTTCCTCTGGCCTGTTTTGGTATCAGACCTTCGCGACGCCTTTCGCGTCTGGAACAGTGTGCCGATGCCTGCAGGCTTCAAATCGTGTGCGTCCAGTTCGCGGCAGATGTCGGCGACGGATCCGCACGAGATCTGTATGTGGTGCTTGGGCGAGCACCATGACTCCGTCGAGTGCGACGCCTGCCGACAGCTGAAGCCGAAGTCCCTGCGGGAACGCCAGATGAAACTGATGTCCGCCCGGTTGTCTCGGTCAGAGCCCTTGCGGCGCCGGCTTCCGTCTCCAGCGGAAGGATCCAAGCAGCGCAGTTCTTCCTCCCACGCTGAGGTCTCTGCTCGGGCCAGGTCCCGGAGTTGTGTCCGTGGACGTCGTTCGCCTGTCTCAGTTAAGCAGCAGAAGAAGTCACGGAGGTCGTCAACCTCGCACAAGCGTGACATCGGGGCCCGCCGCTCCCGGTCTTCACCGGATGCGAGCCCTCAGGAGTCAGCCCCCACCTACCCACCATTCCCTGGTGCTGGGGCGACTCGGACCCAGATGGAGGCCTATTCCAGGGCCCTGCAGGCCTTCCTTGGGTCACTCCCTCTCCCTGGCGTGCCTTCGAGCCCCACAGTGGGGGTAGGGACTCAGGTCAGGGGTTCGCCGGCGGGTTTGGCCTCGGCGCCGACCGAGTGCCTTGACTCCGGTTCCGGAGTCGCTGCGACGTCGGGACACGGCCCGGATGGGCATCCCACTCTGACGTCTAGCCCTCCTGACGCGTCTTCGCACCGTCCTGTGGGGCTCCCTGCGTCGTCGCTGGATGCGGCTGCAGCGCAGAGTTCGACTCCAAGTCGACTTCGTTCCTCCCCGCAGGCTCCTGCCTTGGTGGAGGTCGAGTCGACATCGGCCCGACGCCGAGTGGATGAGTCCTCTACGGAGGTCGTCGGCGCCGATCCGACGTCGGTCGACACCGGTTCCGTCCCCGGCTGTTCCTCTGCTGGAGGACGTGACCCAGTGGGTTCACCGCCCACAGGTTTTTTTTTTCCGATGTTCCACGGAACAGGGGCCCATGGGGCACTGGCCGGCCCATTTTTCTGCGGGGCCTCTGTCGTTGGGTGGATGGTTTAGCCTGCAGCCGTCTCCAACGGATGACTTGCTGTCTACCCCTTGGATGGCCACGGAGGCTAGCGTAGACTTTATGAGGGCGGTTAGTAGGGCTGCACATATCTTGCAAATGCAGCCGCCCTCTGTCTCCCTGCCTTCAGATCCTTAGTTGGATCTTCTCCACCAGGACACGGTGGATGTGGAGCCTCTGTTGCCTTTTGGCAGGTCGCTGTATGATGTCCTTCTGGTGACTTGGGCCAGACCCTCATCGGGGGATCTCGTGCTGTTGCGCATCGCCACCGGCCAGCTCCAGATGACCCTGCCTGTTTGTCCCTTCATCCTAGGGCTCAAGGACTTGTAGTCCAGGCTGCGCTTCCTTCCTGTCCTCCACCGTTGTTTCCCCCCACTCGGGAGTCTAGGTGGTTGGAATCGTGTGGCCGCAATGTTTTTACATCCACCAGTTCCGGCCTTCGGTCCCTGAACACAACCTGCGTGTTTGCTCGGGCTACTTCTGCCCTTTGGGACTCCGTCGAACTACTCCTTCCCTCTTTACCAGAGGGTCCTCGTGCTGACCTACTCCAGCTTATTCGGGACGGCCGCGACATGGCGCAGTTTTCCGTTCGGGCGGCCATGGACACCACTGACTCCGTGGGGCGAGCTATGGCCAGCTCAGTTGCCCTGCGTCGCCATGCATGGCTACGCAATGGCAGTTTCCCCGAAAATGTTCGGGAGCGACTCAGAGATCTGCCCTTTGGGGCCTATTTGTTTGACGACCATGCCGACTCGGCGGACCAGCGTCTCTTCTCAGGATTTCATTGACTGCCTGGGTTTTAGTCCCCTATGGTGGATCTGTATTTTCGTGTGACGGTGTTGTCACTGTTTTTCTGTTTACGTCTCTGGGTTCAAGAGGTTTTTCCCAGAAAGATTTATGGCTGTTCAGCCAGGTTTTTTTCCCTTACTTTGGTGCAGCTGGGCCAGCTGTTTATATGTTTCTTTTTGACCTCTGCCTATGAGCTTGTCTCAAGAGTTGTCCCTTGCTTTTATAGGGATGTGACGTACCCTATGTGGGGTATTTGTTTACTATTGTGTAGCTGCTGTTCCTTGCCAGTAAGTTTCGGAGACTCCTGTGGAGCTCTCTTGCTATTATCAGCCCCCCTGGGGATTTTTCCCGTGGGTTATGCTGCATCTCCCCCTGTTACATGCTTCCTGCTGTGGTGGAATGTATCCTCGATTGAGTCCCACGGACTGACGTGGTCCTCGCCTGGAGCTTCTGTATCGCTGCCTACGGTTGTTCCTTGGCACTCTCAGGCGTCTGTGGACGCAGTTGGCTCCGGTGTCTTGTTGGGGCTCTGCCGTTTCCGACTCGCCTCAAAGGGGTTTTCACGTCCCCCTGCATTGCTTTTGGCTCTTCTTTCTGCTGCTTTTGGCTCCTCTTTCTGCCTTCTTTCTGCCCTAAGCGCTGTTGGCTGTCTTGGGCGTGGGTAAGCGTCCCTGTGGGCGCTCCGTTCCGCTCCGGATCGGTTCTTTCTGTCACCACTTGTGATCCGTACTGTGTGTATGTATTATCATGGGGGACCAGTTGGGTTCCTTGAACAATTGTCTTGCATGCGCTCTCTTGCTGTGGCCTTCTTCCCTGGTGTTGGGAAAGGCTTGGGCACACCCTGTCGGGGGTTGGCCTATAAGTGGTAGAGTTTTTACCAGAGCGGGCCTCTGTTCCGTTTTGCGTTGTGCCCCTGGCCTCCCTCAGAGGGGCCCCGGCCTGGGTTCAGATTTCTCTGGTCATTGTCGCACACGGCTCAGTTTTTTTTTTTTTTTATAAATCTTTTTATTAATTTCAAGGAAAGAATAAAACAGCAGTGCTGCCACGCAGGGCAGTATAACAAAAAAACAAACAGTTGTGATTGACCAATAAGCGATGTTCCTACACCTTGATCTCGATGCTACATACCAAAGTGGACATTCAAGCTATAACACATTTGCAGATAGGGATGTAACTTAGTCGTCATTTATGGATTCACTCTGAGCCTGTGCTACCAGATATTGACGTAACGGTTCCCAGATATCCTTAGGTTTGGAAGAAGATGGAAGTTCTTCAGCGTAGAGTTCGAGATTTTCTTTACAATACACCATGTCTTTGATCCAGTGATCAGCACGAGGAGCCAGTTTACTCTCCCACATTATCGCTATTCGCCGTTTGGCTAGCAGTAGAGCGATTCGTACAAATTTCCCCAATGTCCCTTTTACCTGTGGCACATAACAGAGTAAGCAAATCAGAGGTGTACACAGCAGTTAAATACCTGATATTGCATGCATACGTTCCACCACTTCTTCCCAATATTTATAAACGAGCCTACAGCCCCATGCCAATGCCAAAAATCTGCAACGGGGTGGCCACATCGTTTACAATTGCTCATGTCTCGGAGACCAAACTTGTACAGCTTAAGAGGTGTGTGGTATATTTGGTGAATGTACTTGAAATGAATGATACGCAAGTTACCATTGGGGGTGAGTTTGCTGGTCAGTGTGCAAATGTGTTCCCACTCAGTCGAAGTTAGGGGGAGATCTAACCTATTATTCCATCGAGCTAAGCTTTTATCAACATCCCTCCTTTTTTCGTCCCTCACCACCTTGTATAATCTGGTAACCATTCGACGTCTCGTGGGTGCCACCAGTAAGAGCTGCAAAGAGAGGAGGGAGGATGGTTCCTCCGGAAACGTTGTGTAGTGCGTTTTGACTGCAAGTTTCAGACGATGTATAGTGAATTGAAATAGTGGCGATTGATTTTTGATATATTGTAGCTCTATTCGGAGGAGATAAAGGACTCGTCAGGATAGAGATCCTGCATTCGATCGATACCCACTTCTTTAAGCGAGCGCATTGGACCCTCTTCCTGCGTCACCGAGAGAGCCGCATGGTGTGCCAGAGGCAGAGCCGGGGCATATATTGGGAGTTTATTCGCAAGCCTACCAATAGCGTGCCAGGCGGCGATTGTAGTATCTATGGTATTAATTTCTGTCTTTGGCGTGCCTCTATGCGTATGAGTCAGTATGCCCGCCAACGGTACTGGATGGGCCTCGAAATCTTCCACCGCAACATGCGGCGTAAAGGCGTGCGGCCGATACCAGTAATACGCGTATTGCGCCTGAGCGCAAAGATAGTAAATATAGAAATCTGGCGCGCAGAACCCTCCCTTTGCATAGTCCAGTGTAAGTATATTCCAACCCACTCTGGCTTGCTTGCCCCCCCATATCAATCTGAGCAGCAAGGTTCTCACAGTTTTAAAAAATTGTTGTGATAAAGTTATAGGAATGTTGTTGAAGAGATATAAAAATCGCGCACGGCTCAGTTGCTCTTCTCCTGGCCTCTGCAGCGCGTTTCTCCGGATGATCTCTGAATTCATCCTGTATACAAATGTCCCTTTTTCAGACTTTCTATGTCTGCGTGTTACTGACTTCTTCTTCTTGTTGGTGTGATAGTCAGTATTACCGCCTGTGTCGCGGGGGTTCGGTCTTCCTCCCTGATCGGGGGGTTGGGCCGCACTCTTTGTGGTTCGACTGTTGTCCCGCTACGGTTCACAGACGGCGATTCCGTTTCTACCTTTCGGACGCCTGTCTATTCTCTAAGGGCGTTCTTCTGGTTTACCCTTGGTTGTCATTTCCTGACTTTTCCAGTATTTGTGTGCTGTGTACGCACACGAGGGGGTAGGCATGCAGGGTCTCCCTGCGGTGGATCCTGGGGACTGTTCCAGGTTCCCCATTTGTCTCTCTCTCTTTTCTCCACTCTCTCCCTCAGGGGAGCTAGTCTTGGGCATGTTCGGCTTGCCGGTCGCCCTTGGTCATTGTTCCCAGGGGTACGATTGCCTGGTTGGCTACCTGGTGCTGTGCCGTCTTCTCGGTCGGCCCGCACATGTTGTTGTTGTTACGCTTCATTGAGCTCTCCATTGTGTGGTGTGGTTCTCAAGGTACACACTACCTGTTTTCGTGTATTCTTGTCATTCACATCTATGAACCTCCTGGTAGTCATAGTTGTGTGTTTTGGCATGATGCCCTCTGCCCTGACATGCCATTTGTTGTCATCCCTTCGCTGGACCTTTGTCTCGTTCGGACCCTGGGGTCATATACTCAGTTTCCCTCTTTTCGTGGAAATCTGTGGCATTCTGTCATTGTGCACTGACTTTTCTGGTCCTGTGCCTTCGTTTCGTCCCTGTCTGGCCGACAGTGGACTCGTGTTGTCCTCTGATGACTTGTGGTACCCTGCTTCCCTTGCTCATGCTCCGCCCTGACCTCCAGGGTCTGGTGTCAGCAATGCTGGCAATACTGAGCCTTATGGGTCTGGTGTCAGCTGCGCTGGCATTGCGGACCCCACCTTGTTTCCGTCAACGTTCTTGACGGTCTGCTTCCTTTGGGAACATGGTGGGGTTCGGTCGCAGGCCCTCCTCCCATGGGGTATAGTTGTGGTATCTATTCTAAGTTAAGGAATCTGCTGCTAGATGTCTCTATCAGATGAACAAGTTACTTACCTTTGGTAACGATGTATCTGGTAGAGAGACAGTCTAGCCGCAGATTCCTTAGCGCCCGCCCATCCTCCCCGTTCTGCGAAGACCTTTCCAGGTAGGGTTCTACCATCTTGCCTCCTTTCAGGTGGCCATGGTCTTCCTAAGGGGTGCTCTAGTTCACCTACCTCAGAGGCAGGGTGTGTCATTCTGCTTTAGGCACGTTAGCTTTCCACCCATTCTCGTTTTGGGTGCCTAGATTGTGCTTTTCGCTACTACTCCATCCGGGTTCTTCCGGCATGGAGTTTATCATGTTTTCTAACCCTCCCTCCAACCTCGTCTGTCTCCCCATGTCTTTGGGGTCTCCTTGTCTCTGCTGCAGGCGCTTGGGTTGAGCTTCTTTTGGACTGTGCTCAGTGCATAGGTCATTGTGGGGGTGTGGTACCACTTCTATGTGGTTGTTTAATTCTGGTCACTGGCCATAAGTCACGACTTTTCAGTCCTGTACCCCTTTTCAGTTGCATCCTTGCTCACAGACTGTCTGTCGTACGGTTCCATCCTGTGGCTGCGTTCTGTCCTTTGATTGTCATGTCATTCATTTCCACTGCCGTTGCCTCTTTAGGGGGGCACGGTTTTTTGCTTGGTGGGATTTTTATTGGGGCGGGTGCTTGTTCGCTTCCTTCAGTCCCTCCAAGTGTTAAGTACTTTTCAACATGGGATGGTTTCTTATCATTGTTGTTTCAAAGGTTTTTGTTTCTTTTTTGGCACACTGTTTTCCGGATCCAGTCTGACGCCTCGGGATATTCTAAGTTAAGGAATCTGCGGCTTTACTGTGTCTCTACCAGATACATCGTTACCGAAGGTAAGTAACTCGTTCTTTAATGCCACTCTGCAGCACCTTTAAAGAACACAACTAACAAGAATCTAGAGTTGGAACACTACTGTCCATAAACAATCTCCTCTCAGAATTCTCCTCCTCTTTTAATGCGACTAAAATACTCCTCTTCTTCTCATCCTTCGCTTTACATATTATCCATCAACTTTTGTGCCCCGCTCCTCTTCTTTAAGGGTTATCTAATAATAAAATAACAATAATTACCATACAACCATTTTATTCAATCTAAATCAAAATTTGCAATATAATCATAAACAATAAATATAACTTACAAATCATATACTGTAACCCTGTACCATAAATCTCAAATCCTCTATATTTTTATTTAGTTTTTATTTTTCAATTCGGGAAAAGGAGGGAGGGATAATGTTAGCCTCCGTGTCTTTCATGAAATCTTGATTCTCTATTCATTTCATTATGAGAATTGCCATTTCATATCAAGACCGGAGACTACCATTATGCATGTTGAAAGCCGTGGGTTACCACATTTGACACATGCTTTATAGGTCTGAAACAGTGCTTTGCAAAAATTCAACATTAGACCAATCTATAGCCTTAACTATTACCTCCAAACACCCCCAGCTAGATATAATTTGCTTGCCATCACACCGCTCAGAGAATGTGGCTTAAACATTTTTTTTTAAATACACTTTATTGATTTTTTATTTTGCCGAGCCTTGTACAATCTTGAATACAGTTGGTACATAGTTGTATTAGAAAGACAATTTGTCATACATTTATGAATACCAACGAGTTACAGCTAGTATGCAATTATCTTTCATAGTTTTAACAATGTGTTCAGATTTAGTTGTCGTTCCTTTAGTGCAGGCTTAATATATCTAGATATAATTTCAAAGTGGTAACTAAGCAATTCAACCCCTCCCTCCCCCCACCCTCTGATCTGGCTCACCCCCCGTTTGTTACCGACGTGTAGTTCTACCTTGGTTACCTTGTTGCTTCATTTAGAGGCAAATGTTTAGTATGGCATGGTATTGTGCATCTGTCCTATACCTGGGCAGGACCATACTGTGTGGTGTCGGGCTGAGAGGCCTCTCCTATGTGTCGTGTGTTGTGGGAAAGGGTGCGGGTTCAATGGCTTTGAATGCCTCAAGTAGGAGGTCCCAGTCCATAGAGATCAGATTCTTCCGCAGTCCGCGGCCCTCCTCCCGTCTGATGACTGCACTCTCTGCTCCCCCCCCAGCGAGCCACTTCCCCATGCCAAGTGTGGACTGCTGGGGGCTGGGCCGATTTCCATCTCATTGTTATGGAGCGTTTAGCTATGAGGAAGGCTAGGTCAGTGAAGCGAAGCTGCACTTTCTGTGATTTTGGATGTCGGTGCAGCCCTAGTATACAGCTTTCGGCAGTGTCCCATACAGTGAGACCTGTTACATTTCCTATAATGTGTATGACTTCCGTCCAAAACCTTCAAAATTCGGGGAATATAGGCTGCCTATTATGTGTGCACCATCTAGCGTGCCTTGTACTAGGATGTATCTGCCCTGCGGATCTGTGCGCTGCTCCAGTGCCACAAATGGGATCCCATGTCTGATCCATATTGTCGCCCCTCTAGCAAAGGCTGAATATGATGTGGTGAACACTTGTCCTTTCCACTTTTTACGTAGTTTTTTCGCCTTGGAGTCGATAAGGTGGGACTCCTGTAGAAATACTACCTGTGCCCTATGCCTATTTAGTTGCGCATGTATCCCGTGTCGCCTATGAATTGAGCCCAGTCCCCGCACGTTCCAGGTTATTATGCTATACGTGCCCAACATGCGCTTGTGGTTCTGTGTGTTTCGTATGCCTGCCTTAGGTAGCGAGATTAGCGGTGTATTTTGTATGATGGGGGTAAGCCAGTTTCCCAAAACACCCTTGTAACATTCAATACTAGGTCCAGCTCCGGAACTATGCTGGTCCAAACTAGGAACACAACTGTGTTAACAATTATCAAAGTATGGGTTGCTTTCGCAGTGAGGGGGGTGTCTCTTGTGCCTTGCATGGTGCAATAGGCAATGCGTTAGCCCCTGAGTGTCCGGACCATGTTAATTTTTTAGGGTTTTTCCCTGAAACTGGGAGGAATGCATGCGCCGCTCGGGGCGGTTACCTCCTTTGTTACATTTGTGGACGGTTCAGGCGAGTTGGGGCACTCCGGTCAGGCGCCTCGCTAGCCCAGGAAGCCGTCAGCTGTTTGGTGGGTCACAGTGTGAAACAGGGCGATACTGTTCTCAGAGTCAGAGTGCATAGTGTTTTCTTCTGACGATTCCGACGTGGAATGGAGATTACAGTCCCTGAATGTGGCTGCCGCTGCGAGTGCCGCTTCTCTTCCTTTTAGGGGCTGCTCAGGTGTAGGGCTCTTCACATTGGATTTGCGACACGTTTTGGTGCAGCGTGTCCTTCTTCCTGTCGTGCTTTTAGGACTCAGATGTATACTTTGCAACGAGTTTTCAGACGTCGTAGGGGGGAACGTGACCTCCAGCCATTCGTCTGCCTCTTCTGGGCTGTCAAATAAGTGTCTCTTTTGGTCATGAAAGACCTTCAGGCGGGCGGGGAACAACAGGGCGTACTTGAGATCCAGGGCTCTAAGTTTCTTTTTGGTCGCTTGATATGAGGATCTCCTGCGTTGAACTAGGATTGTATAATCCGGATAGCGATATCCGTTGGTTCTCGTATTGGATTGGAGATCTTTCCCTGGCCATCTGTAGCAACGTGTCTCGGTCCCTGTAATTTAGAATACGGGCGATCATGGGGCGTGGCGGGGCTCCCGCCGACGGCCTCCCGGTGGGGATCCTGTTGGCCCGTTCTACACAGAAAAAATCAGAAAGGCCCTGGGGGGCCACGTGCTCACGAAGCCATTGTTCCATGAATCTGGTAGCATTGGGGCCCTCACATCGTTCCGGAAGGCCGATGATACGAACTTTGTTCCTCCTTGTTCGCCCCTCGGCATCTTCAACCTTGTCCTGAAGCCCAGACACTTGTCGTTGCAACTGCGTTATTTGTGCCTCATGCTCTTGGTGTTGCGGTAACATTTTTTATTTTTTTTATTTATTTATAAAGTTTTATATAGCGCTGGCTAGACCCGGAGGTATCAGAGCGCTTTACATAAGGATCAGTGCGTTACAGGTTACATAGTTACGGGATCAGCGAGTTACAGGTTACATAGTTACAGCAATTAGATCAATGAATAACGGAGGGAGGAGGAGGGCGGAGGAAAAACAGCGGGGGGACGAGGAAAACAATCTCAGATGTCCAGCTGGGTAGGTGATGGCCAAGGGGGTGAACCAGAGCCAGACTCCTCTATAGCTGCAAAGAAAAGCTCCACCGGGCATCAGCCAAGGTTGCTCGGGCTCCGCAGTAGGTACAAAACAGTTTTGGAATCAGCCCAGGGGGCATCGGCATACCTCCATCAAAAAGCACCGGTCCCGGTATTCCTGGGGAGTGCCGTCTGCCTCGTCTTTCAGCTTACCCCCAGGACACGAGTGGTGGGTGGAGAGGAGGACGGGACAGTTCCAAGGTCTGAAGAATTCACACAAAGAGCTGACCTGGGAAAACAGCACAGGTATCCCTGAAACCAACGCCCTTACTCCATAGCTGTAACCAGTCTGGATAAGAAGACCAGGGAAGCAGCGCTGGGCTCCCTGAAACCAGAGCCCATTCTCTGTGTATGAAGCGAATCCAGAAACTTGCAAACCCTGGCCTCACTGGAGAGACACTGGCGATCGCCATCTTGAGGAGTGAAATAACTGGCGGATCGTCGCAACTTCAGGAACGGCCCTTTGGTGGGGTTGGCGATCAGGAGAGGAAGCCTGCGTATCATCGGTGTTCGGGGGTCAAAACAAACATGGAGGGAGGCCCTCTGGGGCCTCCCTCCATTTCTGTCAAGGTTAGTTTGTTGGCCTTCACTGTAGCTGCTAATTTGGCGTGGTCCACTTCTAGGAGGGTAAAGCCGGTGGTCAGTGAGCCCCTTTGTTGCTCTATGGCCTTTCGTGAGTCTCTGACCTCCTGTAGGATTAAGTCCAACTTATCCGGGGCTGACTCCATATTTGTAGGTGGGATGCAGCTTAATGGAGGAGTTTGGGTGATGTTGTCTGCTTCTTCTGGCTGCTGCGTATTCAGGGTGGTTGCGTCCGGGATCTTCCCTTTGGGGTGCCCCATGGTGCGGCAGGTGCCGATCCAGAGACGGAGCGGGCTCGGTTGGACGTTCAGGGTAACTGTGCCGTCCAGTGCTTGAGGCCTGTGGTTTCGTCGTATGGGCTAATCAGGCTCGGTTACAGTCCCTGTTACTTCAACAGCACTGGGGGTCGGGGCGCCAGATGCCCCCACTGTGCGTATCCGCCCTTCCAGCGTATGCTGCGTAGAGGAGAATTGTGAGAGTAGCTTATAGGCTTGTCTCTGCTGATGCGCAGGAATGCAGCTCCGGTTCTCGGTCTCTGTTTAGGTATAGGGCCCAAGAAGCGCACCTAGACCTGCGCTCCACGCACCTTCTTTCGCCTGTATGCGGCCCACCTCTTCTATGATTGAGGGTTCTGGACTCGTTGCCTCTACAACACACTAGTACAGGGCTATGTTTTTATGGTTGCATATGCGGCATCAGACGCTGCCCACCGCCCGCTGATGCGGCCTGGTGCTCCTCCACTCGGTCAGAATCCGGTGTAGGCCGGGGGGTCTTGTTGTGTCGACAGTTTGCAGCCAGATGATTATGCCTCTGTTGTAGGATTCCGTGCTCAGTAACCGTACTTTATTGCTGTACACCTGGGGCACATCTGTGGTCCGGGTTGTAGGCCGCGATGTGGGGCCCGGGCACCGGGAATCAGCCTCGATCTAGGCACCGCTTTGGTCTCGGTCATGGGGCTCGGGAGCATGTTCAAGCGGGCCCGGCGCACCTCCGGCTACCTCCTCCGGTTCCGGATCCCCACGCGGCAAGGTGCGTATGTCTTTGGCCTAGGTCGCCGTTCTCAGCTGCCCCCTCGTTAGCGCTCCGTGCCCCAGCGGCGCCTCCCTGGGCCTGGTTAGGGTGCGAGGGTGCAAGGCCGCTTCGTGGAACCTGGGCGTTAGGAGACAACTTCTGTCTAGGCCACACCCCGGTCCGGGATCCAGGCCGCCCTCGCGGGTGGGGCGCCCCATCCATCCCCCCACCGCAGCCGGACTCATTGCACCACCGGGTAACTCTGACTGCCTCTGATCCGTACCTGGCGTCTCCTGGTATGGCGATGTGTGGGCCCAGAGCTCCTCGGCTTCCAGCGCGGCTCGTCGGGCCCGGCCCGCAGCAGGTGGCAGCCCGCCTCTTCAGCTAGGCCCAGTCAAGGCAACAAAGATGTCCCGGCCTCGCACTCTGCACCCACAGTCCTTGGATTGTGCACCAGTGGCTCGCCAGGTAGAGAGGGTTCCACGACACCGCAGCGTGGGGAGGTAGGCCACAGGCCGGTCTCGACAAGGAGCCAGAGGCCCCCGGCCGGTCCGCCACTCCTTCTCAGTCCTCAATCCTCAGGGGGGGTCAGCGACCCCACATCCCGGCAGCGGGGGGGGCTACAACGATCGCCCTCTGTCCTCCCCAGTGGCGTCCCACAGCTTCGATATAGTGTCGCCACTCCGTCTCCAAACCCGTCCGGTGCGTGTGCAGCTCCCGGCCCGTGCTCCTCCGCCACTGCCGGGGATCGGTAGGTCGCTGGCGATTTGTGAAGCAACCGTTCGGTGCCCCTTCCGCACTGCTACAGGCTGGGAGGTGATGTGTTAATGGATGGCCCCCAGCTTCGCTTAGTATTTCAGGATATCGGGTCCGGGCACGGAGCTCGGCTAAGTTGCGACCGCCATGTTTGATGGTTAGCCACGCCCCCGAATGTGGCTTAAACATATTTACATAATCACCTGCTAGCATCATAATGTTTTTCAGCCACTGTGCTATAGTTGAAGAACTCACTGCCCTATGTGGTTTGACATAAGAAATCAATAACTGTTTCTCCCCATCATTCTTATGTTCTAACATCCTCATCTCATACAAACAATCCACAACACAGTTTTGAATTTTGCGCAAATCTTGGATAAAAACAGACTCTGACATAGTCTTCGTTCTTTTCCAGATTTCAAAATGTATACCTTCTGGACTATAAACTTTGCTATCTATTTCCAATGCCTTAACACCAGAAGACCTTCTGCAAGAAACTAGACATAATAGAGTAGCTAATTTCTGTGTAATCCTCTTTAAATCCAGATACTTATTAACAGGCCACTCCTGAAACAAACCTAAGACCAAGTTCCCATCCCACAAAACTGCATATCGAGCCCTAGGAGGTCTCCTTAATCTCATAATCTTCATAATGTCATGTCCTTTAGGATAGTCCTGTCATGTATACCCCATTTTACATACATTGTCCCATCCACACGACAATAACGATTCTAAACACGTGACCTTTTACTTAGTAGCTTGCTCCTGTCTCTTCGACACCAGGCTCTCGGTATTCACTCATAATCCCTGTACCTGACATACATAAACATGTCCTCAGGCACAGTATAATTATTCTGTATAAGGGTCGCCACTTTGGCCAACAGCCAGCTGTGCATGATCGCATTTGTTTGGAAAAACATTCATGATTGTTTCCAAAACATTTATGGTTGTTTTTCAAAACACATCTATTCTAGAAGAAACCCTGGAGTGACCACTCGGGTATATAAGACCCTTATTCCCCCCTGCTAATTAGAGGAGAATTCCTCCCAAGCTGACACGGGATCCTGCATGCTGAATCTTCGACACGCAGCGAACTGACATCCCTTGCGGGGTGTCATCCTCAAAGCAGAGACGGGGTCCTTCGTTCTCAACCATCAGGTGAGGGGGGCTGGTTCTTCCCTAGGGGTTTCTTGGCTACAGTTACACATAGCTGTACGCATATACATGATACACATACAGATCTAGGCTAGGTATATTTAGGCAAATTACTTGGGGCACGCATTTTAGGAATATGCAAGTGCTACTGTTTTTATCTGAACTGCTTATGTTCATCTTATTAGCACTATGGTAGAAATGTATCTAATATTTACTATATTTGTACTAGCAATCTCTGTCGTATGCTTCTGTCTCCTGATTGTCGCAGCACATATGTTTTACACAAGGCTGTCGCTGGACCAATAAATACTTATTGAAACGTCCTAATCGCCATCCTGTGTATTTGAGAGTAAGCAAACACGAGTGTCTGACCGAAGTGTACTGTACTGTTTTCCAGATCCCTGAGGAATCAGGGTTGTCGTGTTCAGTGGTTGCCAGAAACTACCTACACCACTGTAGAATACAGGGGGGTGGTAGTGGCACTGTAGAGTTAGCTGGTCTAACGGCTGACATATTCTGTGAGTGTCCGGAAGCGGTTAAGACACCAAGCCCTCAGTTTAGGTCATCTAAAACGCGCAGGTCCTGGGGTATTCCTAGGAACTACACGACATGGCGCCCAACGTTGGTTTGGTTCTTATATTAACCATAAAAATCTGAGTAGTTCAGTCGTGCTTTCTCAGAAAGCCCTACTCAAACTTTTCAGAGACGTCTGAAGTGGGAAGGGGAAATCCGCCTCAGCTGAGCAGATATACTCTGTGTATTGGCTGAAGGTTTAGCAAGCTTGTAAGGATAAAAGGTTCCCACATTGTGCAAAACCCTACCTCTTAACTTTTTTTCTTCTGTTTTAAAAAAATGACTGACCCCGTGAGTAGCTCGGGGGAAGAAGAATTGGCTAACGCTCTCAACATCACAGAGAACGGCAGACATGCAGTGACTATGAAATTGTTAGAACACGTCGTATCAGCAACAGGTGGCTGTGTTACCTTCTTTGATTGAGGCACACAAGGTGTTCGGATCAGAGGTATTCTATTCTTGAGTTCAGTTCCCGCCTGCAGATCCACAGACTAAATGGTTCCACAAAAACATTGTAGTTGAACCACCTGATGAATACATTCCATACGAAGACATTGAAGTCCCGTTAACTTACCAGTAACACAGAAACTGGTTTAAAGGCGCCCTCCCACACACATCTGTCGTGAGACTCGGTCCGCTCAGTATAGAAGAAGCGACCTGGCCGTTCTTAGCGACATACACTCCACATCCCAAGATAGATACACGACCAGTGGATGAAGTCTGTACAATATACAAAGACATAGTCAGGCTATACAGACACATCTTCCAGTTCGTCATGCGAACATTAACAGTCCAACCTGCGAGAATTGCTCCAGCTGGTCCACATCAGACCACACCTGCAATTAACCCACAGACACTGGACCTCGTCCCAGAATCTTTAAAACATTCATACGCGCAGTAGTAGGCGCTAGCGCTAGCTCTGGCATTATACCGCAACCATGTAGGGTGGGACGTGGAGTCTACCCACCACGAAATCCCATTAAAATCTACTCCAAATCCACAGAGACAGTACCCTATAAAAAACGATGCAAAAAGACAGGTCAAAGAAATCTTCGACCAACTTGAATACCAAGGTGTTACTGAGGAGGTGTTACTGAGACTTGCACCTCCCCGATGAATAATCCGTTGTTTCCAGTATAACCTGACAACACATATCGTCTAGTTTTAGATTACCGACATTTAAACACATGCACACAAACATTTTCAGTTCAAAATGCACACAGTGCCGCATTAATGAATAACATTGTGCGGAAAAAATACAAAACGACATTAGATATCTCTAATGGGTTTTTCTGCCAAAATATAACCCCAGACAGCAGATATTTGACAGCATTTTCTGCCCTCAGCACTCCGCGTCACTTCCGTTGTTTGCCCCAAGGGTATAAGAACAGCCCAGAGCTATTCTCGGTAAGAGTGTCAGAAATATTACAAACATGCGATGAGGAGGCAGTGTCCTATGTAGATGATATCTATCTGACGGACGATTAATTACTTGAACAGCTGTGCAGGGTGAACAACATAATTGTGGAATTTGCCAATTTGGGCTACAAATTTAATGTAAACAAAAAAAAATGCCCATCTCAAAGTCCTATTTTTGGGATATGAGTTATCAAGTGAAGGCAAGAGCTTGACAGCCAACTTTTTAGATAAGTGCGCGCTGCTCCAACCTCAAGGCTCTCAAAGATTTGCAATCGATCTTAGGATTTCTAGATTTTGGCAGAACATACAATATAGATTACGCAGAAAGAGTAAAAACTTTCTACGACTTAATCAGACCTGATTTCACACCACATCCGTGGACGCAACAACTCACAGATACTCTATGTTCAGTTCAGGCTGACATGATAGCATCTAAACATTTGCACACACGTGTGAATACCACTAACTTGGTGATCCCGGTGGTCCTGGGTTTATCAGGATATTCATATATCACTTTCAATGAAGGTGAGGCAGCCCCAATTGCATACAAATCACATTTATACACAAATGATGAAATGCGATTTGCGGCAACTGAAAAAATATTGCCCGCAGTACAGACTGGTGTAGTGAGAGAAAGGGGACTAGCACAGGGGAAACGCATTATTGTTGTAACCCCGATACCGACTTTAGAAGCTGTTTCCAAAAGCAAGTATTCCAAATGCAAAAGTGCTGCATCGGCGATGGATACAATGGGCTAATTCTCTCACTGCAACAAATGTAGATTACAAATACGATTCTAAAAACACAAGCGTTCCTGCAGTATAAACAAGAATATCCTCTCCCAAATGAAATTTTGCCTCTAGAAAAATGTGAATACATCATTTATACTGATGGTTCTGCTCAGCCTGCCATAGGAAGTAAACAACATTATAGCGCAGCATGTGCGATAGTGAAGGGACATATGCGGGACGGTAAGTTCCATCCCGGCAATACGACTACGCAATCTCTAGGAGATTGTACAGCACAGTAGGCAGAGCTGAAAGCCCTGATACTAGCACTACAATACACGGATCGGGAATTCCCCACACTGATAGTGTGCGAATCGTTTTTTTGTGCGCAGTCCTATAATGAATATCTTCATTACTGGGGCCAGAATAGGTTAAGAGATTCCAAGGGTTGCACAATTAAACATAAATTGTTATGGGAACAAGTGGCAAAGCTGAAAGCATGCCTGCTACGGGCTCAGGTTATGCACACCTTGAGTCATCAGCGTGTTGGTGTACATGTTGAAGGGAATTCACTGGCTAATGAAGCCGCCAAGGGGACAGTGCGAACTGCTGCCGTTGCTGCAATCACTCGTTCTGCACGAGGATAGATGGAGACATACTGATAGCTGTCAACACCTCAAAGAACGGCTCTGCCGTTCCGAAGGGCTTTCCACTCAAATATTCCTATAAATTAGATGCGCAAAACACACTGTATGCTCAAATTCCAGAAGTGGGGGATAGAGTTATACCAAACAGGGATTGCAGAATGGGTTTAATTCTAGCTGCACACGAGGGTCTGGGCTCTGCACACACAAGAGTCACTGCTACAGTTTCATTACTGAAGCGACGTTTCTGGTGTCCAAGTTTGTCTAAACAAACCAAGGTTTATGTCTTAAAGTGCAACATCTGCCGGCAGATGAAGGGTTCCACCGTAGCACGGCCACTACAAACACCATTACTCATTTCAGATAGACCTCTCGCATGTGTCTATTTGGATCACTGCGGCCCCTTACATTCAGACGGGGCTTACAAATACATCTTGGTGGCAGTGGATTCATGCTCTAGATTCCTGTGGGTTTGGCCTCAGCGCTCGGATGACGCTCTGTTATAAAGGATTTGCGAGTCTTCATCGGGACATACGCAATTGGTATGTTACATTCCGACCGTGGCCCTGCGTTTAGCTCTCGGGCTTACCAGGAAGCCATGGAAAGTATGGGCATGGCCTTGCGGTACTACTCCCCTCTACCATCCCGAGGGAAATTCGGTGGTGAAGAGGAGAAGCCGGGACCTAAAGCAATCCTTAACAGCAAGGGTATTAGGTGCAGGCGGTAGTTGGGTCAATCACCTATATGGGGTCTAGAGGGCACTAAACAATGTGCCAAGAAAGTCCTTGGGAGGACGTACCCCCTATGAGATTCTGTTTGGGACTAGAATGTGGGTACCTGACCTCGATTGTCCCATCACAGTGGCAGATGTAAAACCATTTGAATTGAATGATCGTTTGGCTGTTTCACAGGAACTTAATGAATTCTGGGCATGACAAAGCAGTGTCCAAGTAAAACGCACCGCCACTGGGGAAGTGAAACCAGTACCGGCAAGACCTGTCTGGGCCCCGAAGATTGGGGACCTGGTCAGAGAAAAGATCATGGACAAGGAGTTTGGGCCATCCTACAGAACACCTGTACCTGTCCTGGCGGTCCAAGGAACAAGAACAGTGCTTCTTCCGCCTCTTGCCGGTAAAAAAGAAAAGATTTGTATCCTATGTGGCCAATTCTCAACAGCAGGCCGCGTGGAGTCCTGAGTAGCCGCAGATCTCCCCTCGCTACTATACAGGAAGTTCAGATGGAAAGACTAATAACGTTTCAAGACTCCTCTGCGCAAGATGCCAGAGTAGCAAACAACGGAGTACGAATTACACCTGTTGAAAAAGAACAACATCCAAATACAACTGAAACGCAAATTGCAATTCGGCCCATTAATGAACTTTACATCAATGTGCGTTCACAAGAAACAACTGCCAGTTCTACAAACACTGCTGAGCTCCCAAAGATAGATTGAACTGCGTCTGGCTACTTCAGCAACTTCGCTGACTTTTCTTCAGATCCAAGTGAACCTGAACAAATGGCACCCATTTCCAAGAAAGAAAAATGTGAACAATTCTATCGCTGGCTGAAAAAGACTTACTTTGTGTCCCCTTGGCTGCATCTTTGGTTTGCATTAGGGATCCTGTTCCTGTTCATTTGGATTGTTATAGTAACTGTCTTTTTCCTACTACTGAATGGACATTACCTGCCACAACGATCTGCAGTACATGTGAACTTGGTCCTGAAACCACATACGTCATCACACTGTGAGCAAAGAGACTTGTCCCTAGTGAACATTACAGCAGTTCCAGTACCGGATGGTATAGTTTGAGATAGGGTTTCATATGATGTATTTGGTCCTACTGAACATTTGAAATTTCCACGCGTACTTAAAATTTCATTGAATGATTTCATTACCCCGAGTGCACTCTCTGATGATTGGGACATTGAGACTGTAAATTCTATGCTGTCAGATTTAGAACAATCTGCTGCATTTTCTTATAGGGAATTGTATGAAGACACACCTGACTTCAACAGTATGTATTGTTACCAGCATTATGGTCATCACTTTTTGAACAGAGCTAGTGTTCCACGCACTGGAAACACTTACCATCAATGGGAACTTTGCCCGACACCTCCAAAAGGTAGTTCTGCCACATTTGCACAGAAATTTGCATACTTTTCAAGGGTTCAATACATCAGACCCAATGTCATACCTCTATAAGCTAGTACAGACAAATGCAACTGCGAAGAAAATGATGCTGACGCATATCAAACTTATATATTCAGCACTCTTTATCTTCCAACTGTCTATACAAGGTTTCGACTATTGGAGGGACACAATAGACACAAAATCCATCTGGGGGACGAAAGATTGGCAGGTTCAGGGATCTGAGGCCTTATTTAGGGCTTGCCTCATTCCATTACAGATAATGTTCCTGAACAGAGCAGTGCAACAGACTACTTGCTACGGGTTTGCAAAAATTAAAGAGTTTGAGAGTTTTAGATTTATAAAGCGCCTGGTTACACCAACTGGTGTGTCCCCGCGCTATATCCTTCAACTGACACTTCCAAGAATCATTTATCTGCAGTTCGAATATGGCTCTTATCTACTGTGTAAAAAGCCATGTTTTTAATTTTTTGCGAAAGACTTTCTGTGATTGTTCCTCCCGAAGGAATATGGGAAGACCTGAAAACACCATGCATCCCCTCACCCATACCTATTGAAGGTATATCAAATGATACTGATTATTGAGGAGGTACTGGGTACAATAATACATAATGGTACATACAATTCATCAGCTCCCTATTGGAAGGGTTGGTTGGTTTGGCCTATCGACACAAATAGGTGTCAGTCAAGATTCAAGGGTACCGCCGGAGGGTTTAGTATCCATAAGCCTGACCCACGCTATGTACACACAGACGGCCCAGGGGTAGTGACTTCTTATAGTGTTGGAAAGTTGTGCCTAGAATGGCTAAAAACCTCAACACTACAACAGGTGAAACAACACTTGTCCCTTCTAGCGGACAACATGGATCTTAGCGATTTCTTGTTAGGTCCCAAGAAACCGTGTAAAAAACGCTTTTTATATGCCATCTACAATGAACTGTGGAAAGTCTCCCAACAGGATGCTGCTGAGAGATTACGTGAGATTGATCGGATTAACCTAGAAAAGGCCTTGGCTGTGGTAGACAATGGCGTGACCACACTTTCTTCGCGTATTTATTCAATGGGCAACATTGTGTCCTCAGCTATCGACATAATGGAACAAGATTTGTCTATTCTACAACTTGCGCAATCTCAATTGCGCTTCATTGTGCTTTCAAGCTGGACGCTACAATCATTGCGTTCTGGCCACGTTCCATGGCGGTACATTAATGGCTCAAGATTGTTTTGGGCAT
Source organism: Calotriton arnoldi (assembly GCA_963921515.1). Classification (NCBI taxonomy): domain Eukaryota; kingdom Metazoa; phylum Chordata; class Amphibia; order Caudata; family Salamandridae; genus Calotriton; species Calotriton arnoldi. Next base: position 865,883 of record CAWUFW010005387.1, on the reverse strand, counting down.
ATAATCTGACCGACAAGACAGTTGACCATGGCACGCAGAGATGTGAAGTACACCATGCTGCTCATTGAGAAATTAGAGAAGTTACCTTTAACAGTAGCAGAGTCACCGTCTACGGAATGGTTAATTCATGGCTATATCACACTGCCAATCACGACATTCCAGTTCCAATACTGCCTTAGATACATCCAAGCAGGCAGGTATGAAGCGTTGGGTGAAGGGTAACCTGGGAGTTACCGTATAAATTTAGGTGCAGAAATAAGGACACTGAAGTTTTCTTAAGTGGTGCAGACTGCTGGAAGGCTTTAAGTGGGTCTCTAGTGTGCAAAGAAGTGTCGCTTCATGGAGCGTGTAATGCGTCAAAAGCAAACTTATCTTGCTACTTGAAGGGCTCCCCAGCTGCAGTGATTCATCCAGTTTTTAAGTTGCTCTCAAATGGGAGTTATTTAATGCTGAATGATCAAGGCTGTTGCAGGATGGCGCCAGGCATCGCATATCTAGTCAAAGTAAACCTCAGGGTTGTTTGATGTAAGCAAGTCTTGTTTATCCCGGCTCGCTCAGTTAGGGAGGCACCACTGTGGCCTTCATTGAATGTTTCCAGTATATGGTTTGATTCGCTGAGCAGACTGAAAGCCATGTTGTTTCAACAAAATGTGGCCTTAACTTCAGCCCGAGAGACTTTTGATCTCCAGGTTGCAAGGTCTTCACCAGAGATGCAGGCCCTGGTCCGTACGAACTTCCCGATCCATTTCAGAGAAATGGTTCATCGTATCTTTAACATGTGATCGTACACTTATTTAGGCGACTTGGATCAGGTCTCTTAACCACCTTTCAGACCATCTTCGGAGTAATTCCAGCCTTCAGACACTCCGTACTTGGAAGCGTTTTTGGAGGGCTTCCTTTGGTCCTGCTATCAGAAGCGGGCATCCTGATTTTATTCCTATTTCTTCGCAATGGACGTCTCAATCCCTCAAGAAATGGAGAGAACTCTGCTGGAACGACGTTGTCGTGAGCGTATGGTGTTCTACCTGACCACGCCTCGGTTTCGAGAGCTGAGTGAGCATTGGTTCCTGTCTTTTAGACCGGTCTGGCTAGACTGTGTCCTGCCTGTGTTCCGTTGCCTCTTCTGCAGATTTGGCTGCGTGTTGGACCTGTGTCTGACACTTCCATCGGTTGCTCCGCCAGACATAGAAGTGCTCCTGGAGCCCTTGCAGGCCCACGTGTACAGTTGTCCACAGCGTATTCCCATGTTGATGACGGCATTTCTAGAGCCTCCACGGGATGCTCCGCTCCTGTTGGAAGGGAAATCGTCTCTGCACCAGAGGTGCAGGCATCGGTATCATGCGTGCAGGCATCTAATTCTTCCCCGGTGGCTGCTGTGGGAACCGGAGATGAACATCTTTGCTCACTCGACATGATACTGGAAGTTCTGGAGGGATTGCCACCTGCTGATACGATGTTCAGTGATGTTGAGTCTTCAGCGCAGGATTCTTAAACAATCTGGCCTCTCCTGTGATGAGAACCATTTGGCAACTTTTTAAACATTTACTAAATTGAGGGTCGAAACTGACTTTGTTTTATTTTTCCTTCTCTGCTCTAACTGAGCATAATGGCTTTCAAGGTGCTCAGTGCAATAACCAGTCTATACAAGCTTAGAGTACCTTTCTGAACGCTTTTTAGGGAAAAATTACTTTTCTTTTATGGACATTTTTTCAGGCTTTTAAAAGTGCTTTTTAGTATATTTAATTGTAAATGATTTTTATGCCTTTTAATAGCGTTAGCTTTATCATTACCTAGCTGACCCTGTTGACGAGGAGTGGATGTCATGTCCTTTAGGATAGTCCTGTCATGTATACCCCATTTTACATACATTGTCCCATCCACACGACCATAAAGATTCTAAACAGGTGACCTTTTACTTAGTAGCTTGCTCCTGTCTCTTCGCCACCAGGCTCTCTGTATTCTGTCATAATCCCTGTACCTGACGTACATAAACATGACCTCAGCATGGTATAATTAATCTGTATAAGGGTCACCACTTTTTTCATCCTTGGCCAACACCTGCTGTGCATGATCGCATTTGTTTGGAAAAACATTCATGATTGTTTCCAAAACATTCATGGTTGTTTTCAAAACGTATCTATTGTAGAAGAAACCCCGGAGTGACCACTCTAGTATATAAGACTCTTATTCCCCCCTGCAAATTAGAGGAGAATTACTTCCAAGCTGACACTGGGTCCTGCATGCTGAATCTTCGACATGCAGCGATCTGACATCGCTTGCGGGGTGTCATCCTCGAAGCAGAGACGGGGTCCTTCTTTCTCAACCATCAGGTGAGGGGGCTGGTTCTTCCCTAAGGGTTTCTTGGATACAGATACACATAGCTACACGCATATACATGCTACACATACAGATCTAGGCTAGGTACATTTTGGCAAATTACTTAGGATGCGCATTTTAGGAATATGCAAGTGCTACTGTTTTTATCTGAACTGCTTATGTTCATCTTACTAGCACTATGGTAGAAATGTATCTACTATTTACTATAATGGTACTAGCAATCTCTTTTGTATGCTTCTGTCTCCTGATTGTCGCTGCACATATGTTTTACACAAGGCTGTCGCTGGACTAATAAATACTTATTGAAACGTCCTAATCGCCATCCTGTGTATTTTCTGAGAGCGAGTGTCTGAGCGAAATGTACTGTACTGTTTTCCACGATCCCTGAAGAATCAGGGTTGTCATGTTCAGTGGTTGCCAGAAAGCTGTAAAGTTTTTTTTTTCTTTTCAAAAACCTTTATTTGATAAGAATGCACAGTACAATTACATAGTTCCACAAATGCAAAAGATTAGGCACACCAATACATTGCAGCACAGCAGAGATAGTTGCACATTTGTTTGATATTAGAGACAATGCCATGAAGGGTTTTCATAAACCATTGTGAGGGGGCAGGAGCGAATGATCCGGGGGAGCACCAAACATAGAGGGGGAAGGCAGGGAGAATGGGAGGGCCGTGGACGGAAAGGGAACAGCTTATGGACTAACACCGGCGGCTGCCGCGGGGAGCGCGGGAGAGGTCACAGATTGCTGAGGGTCACGACTTGAGAGGTAGGTAACGAGTGGGCCCCATATATCCAGTGGACGGGATTTGGCTGGCAGGAGATCCCAGAACTCAGACAGGAGGGTTTGGCAGCGGGATGCATCTTCTAGCCAGAGAGGCACCTTGGGCGCGGGCCTACGGCCCCAACACATCGAGACCCTACGCCGCGCCAGAACCAACAGCATGGCAGTCAAACGGCGGGAAGCGTCCGGACAAAACTTAACGAAACCCAAGAGGCAGATCACGGGGTCAGGCTGGAGTGGTGAAGAAGTGATTTCTGAAATAATTGCACAGACCTCCTGCCAATATGCCGAGACTCGGGGGCATAACCAGGCATCTATCACTTGTCACAAGGCCTAATCTATGGAGTTGGGCGGGAGTGCGGTATAGCCTATGTATGTATTTGAAGTGTATCAGACGCAAGCGGTAGTTGGGGGAAAGGCGTTTGATCTGAGTGCAACAGTACAGCCAATCCGCTTGAGAGATCTCGATTCCCAGGTCCTCGCCCCATGCAGTGCGCGCCCGGTCGGTGGAGATGGAGGAAGCCGCCAAAGTGAGAGCGTAAATTTTAGTAACCAATTTCTTTGGAGAGGGAGAAGCATAAAGCATATCAAGAGAGGTCAGCGAGGGGGGAGGTTGGGGGAAAGGTGGAATGAAGCTTTCTGCAAACCGCCCGGAGCTGGTAGAATAACAGTGTCTCCATGGGGCCAGCGTCAGGGGCAAGCGAAAAAAAGGTGTCCCCAGGGTACAGATCCGAAATTGTGGAGAGGCCGAGGCGAGCAGCGTGTTTAACCATCCCCGACGACTGGAGTGGGGGGAAAGCGGGGTGATGGGCAATGGGCATAGTGTTTGCTGAGAGCAAATCCGAGCCGGAGATCTTACGAATGCCATCCCAGGCCCAGCGCAAGGTTTCGACCGTATCGATCTCAGTGCGTAGAAGCTTCGCCAGGGCGAAAAGTGCAGTTGTAAGCGGCCACGGGGTAGCGAGGTCAGCCTCCACTGCCACATGAGGTTGAAACGGAGTGGGGTGGAGCCAGAAATGAAGAAAACTGGCCTGAGCGCTGAGAGCATATAGCTTGAAATCCGGGGCTCCCAACCCGCCACGCGACATCGGAAGGGTCAGAGTGTTATAAGCGATCCTAGGTTGTCGTCCCGCCCAAACCAGGGAAATGAGCAGCGAGCGGATCTTGCGAAAGAAATGAGCAGTGAGAGGGATGGGGATGTTGACGAAAAGATATAAGAATTTTGGGAGCACCATCATCTTGGCGATCGATATGCGCCCGGCCAAGGAGAGCGGCAGTCTGTTCCAAAGGGGGATCTTGGACTCAAACCAATCCACAGCGCGGCCAAAGTTGGCTCTCCAGAGTTCATCCACGTCCCTGCTCAACCAAACGCCCAGATACCTAGTTGGCTCCGAAGCCCACACGAAAGGGTAGTCAGATTCAAAGGGGGTCGTGGCATCCGTGAGAGGGAATAATACGGATTTGTTCCAGTTAACCTGGATACCGGAATAGCCACCAAAGCGTATCACCTCCCGAACAAGAGGACTGAGATTCTCCTGAGGGTGGCGAACATAAAGGGTGACGTCGTCTGCATACATGGAGACTAGTAAAGCCCGCGCCGCGAAGCCGATGCCTCTCTGAGTATGATGCTGTCGGAGGCGAGCTGCAAGTGGCTCCATAGCAACAGCAAAGTGCATTGGGGAGAGCGGGCAACCCTGTCGGGTGCCACGCCTGACAGGAATGGGCTCGGAGATCTGGCCGTTGATACGGAGACGGGCGGTGGGAAGAGTGTATAAGAGTAGTACCTTGCGTATGTAGACCTGACTGAAACCCAATCGAGGGAGGAGATAGAACAAAAAAGGCCATTCCAAGGTATCGAAAGCCTTGGTAGCGTCGAGTAAAGCAGCCACTGCCGGAAGCGACGGATTGATCTGATGCAGGACGGAGAAAATGGTCCGAAGGTTATGAGAAGTGGCGCGGCCGGGAATGAAACCGGATTGGTCTGGGCGGGCAATGAGTGGCATGAGTGGAAGTAAGCGGGAGGCGAGCAACTTGGCAAAGATTTTATTGTCCGTGTTGATGAGTGAAAGGGGACGATAGGAATCTCTCAACTCAGGGGGCTTGTCCGGCTTGAAAAGTAGTGTTAAGAGTGCTTCTCGCAGCGATGGGGGGAACTGGCCCGATTCAAAGGATTCATTATACATAGCGGCAAGATGTGGGATCAGTATAGGGGCGAATGCCTTATAAAAAGAGGCCGGCAGAGCCAGGGGCCTTGTCACCCGGCATACTGTTTATGGCAGCTAGAATCTCTTCCTTAGAGAAGGGTTCATCCAAGTATTCCCGGTGCGCATTTCCAAGCCAGAGGAGTTGGAGAGTGTCGAAGTATTGGTCAAGTACATCGCGAGGCAGGACCGAACCGGCTGTGTAGAGTTGTGTGTAAAATGCGGTGAAGCGCGCTTTAATTTCTTCGGGGGAGGTGGTGCGGGATGGCCCACCATCTTGCAGGGCAGTAATATACGATGCTGCGCGAGGCCGACTAAGAAGATTAGCCAAAGTTTTACCGGGACGATCCTCTCGCCGAATCGAAGCGCTCTCGCCTCTCTACCGAGAAAAGCCAGTTCCCTATTAGCCTCGTCGGAGAATTCAGTAAGCTTCTCGCATATCTGGGCAAGTGTATCAGCGTTTGGGTGCTGGGCGTGGGAGGCGTCCAACAATTTGATCTCCCTTTCAATCTTGTCCAGAGTACCACGGATGGAGCGCAAAACGCCGGATTGTTTAGAAATACATTCCCCGCGGATAACTGCCTTGAAGCCTTCCCAGAGCGTGGACGGGGAATCCACCGATCCATCATTGAGCTCAAAGTAATTCACAATTGCGGTCTGTATCTCATCACAAAATACCGAGTCGCGAAGTGCGTTTGGGGGGAGCCGCCATGGAAAGCGCGGCAAGGAGAATGGGGGAAACGGAGCGATAAGCTGACGGGAGCGTGGTCAGAAAGAGTGCGTGCCATATGGTCTACTGAGGTCATCCAGACTAGTGCGTCCGGGGTGGTGATCCATAAGTCCAGCCGGGCCCAACAGCCCCGTGAACCCGTGACACACGTACCCTCACGCGCCGCGGGGTGAGAATGGCGCCACGCGTCGTACAGTGAGTTGTCCAGGAGAATAGAATTAAGAAGTGAGGCAGTGCGTGGATGGGAAAAATGGGGACCGGACCGGTCCAGAGCAGCGGACAAAGTCACATAATCGCCCCTCCCCCCAGAGGAGAACAGCAGGGCCAAGAGATGATATGCAATGCCAGACTTGAGCAAAGAACTCCGGGTCGGCGCAGTTGGGACCATATATTGCCGCGAGTATCAGGGGCTGGGCCCGCAAGGTGCCGTAAAGTATTACAAAACGCCCGCCAGGGTCGGTGAACACCTGGGAAGTCTGCCATGGGAGCCCCCTGCGCAGTAGTATGGACACCCCCCCGGGAATAGTTGGAGTAGAAGGAGGAGTGGATTTCACTCGATGCCGGGAGAGGAGTCTAGTAGCAGTGGGCTGCATCAGATGGGTCTCTTGTAAAAAGCATATGTCCACCTTGTGACGAGTGAGATGGGCGTGTACCAAGCGTGCCTTACGGAAGTCATTCAGCCCACGGACGTTCCAGGTCCAAAGTGTAGTGTCAGTCATGGTGCTGTGATCGAGGGGGGGATGTTCGAGAGCAGTAGCATAGTGGGCAGACACTGCGTGTATGGCCAATGAGCGGTGCAATGGGAGGTGTGCGAGAAGAGCATTTCGTTTATCAAGGGAACATTTCGACATAATATAAACAGACATATCTCGCAATCCCTGGAATGGACCAATGATACAAACAGAACTGGCCCCTTAACCGGAAGAAGCCTAACCTGAAGAGGAAACCTAATTACAGAGAGATCATAGGCAATCGACTGTGCAAAAACAAACAAGGCTTCAGAAGGAAGCCGTGAACCCCAAATTCCCATCCCCTGGAGCCCACCCAAAAAACAAAAATCCCCAAGAACGCCCCCAACCCCGCACCCACACCAACCCCCCAATCAGGCTGAGGTACCACCCAGACCCACCCCAGGGACCCACAACTTGGAGAGGGAGAATCCGTGACCATGATGGGAATTATCCCGTGGGGGCATGGCGGCGCCCGGCATACACCCCTGCCAGAGAGACAGGGTGGCCAAGCCGCAAGCGTACGCAGACGTAGGAGAGACCATTAAAGGGTAAAAGAACTGCACATCGAAGACAAACAGCCTCAAAGGGCCACCTGAACCAGAGATCTAAATTGGAATTACAGACCAGGAGAACAAACAATCGTAGGGATACATCCACAAAGGACAGAGAATAGGTCAGTCATTGTCACTGAGGTTATCAGCAGCAGCAACTTGGGAATTTGCAGGTGAGGAACGGTGAGACTTGTCGAGTTTTTTAGCAAACGCCAGTGCCTCTCTAGGGTCTGGGAAGGTGAGAGTCTTTGTGCCTTGCTTGACACGCAGTTTAGCCGGATACGCTAGCGAGTAGGGGATCTCATGTTTCTGTAGGATCCGTTTGGCCGGTAAAAACTCGCGGCGAGCCGCCTGAACTGTGATGGTGTAGTCCGGGTAAAACAAGAGGTTGTTACCCTGGTGGCGGATGTCCCCTTTTTCCCTGGCCACCCGGAGGATGGCGTCGCGGTCCCTGAAGTTCAATATTTTGGCAATGATGGGACGTACCGGCAAGCCAGGGGCCGGACGAGGGCCAAGGGAGCGGTGAGCACGCTCAACGATGAAAACCGGTGAGAGGACGTCACCGAAGAGCTCTCGAGCCAGCTGTTCCACATAGTCCTCCATGCGAGAGATGTTGGTGGACTCGGGCACTCCAGTAATGCGAAGATTAGATCGACGTGAGCGCGCTTCCAAATCCTCGTTTTTGTCGCGGATAACGGCAAGTAGCTTGTCCATCTGTAGCAGTTTTTGGCGGTCCTGGGTGGCGGAGTCCTCCGCGTCAGACACCCTGGTCTCAACATGAAGGAGTCGGGCATCGTGGGAATCAACCCGGGCCTTCACCGTGTCCAGACGGGCCGACAATTGATCCAGTTGTGTCGCTATAGTGGTGACTGTGGATTTAACATCAAGCATGATGGCCTTCAGATCATCCTCGCGGGATTGCGCCATTTCGGATGTGGCCAGTGGGTCACCTCCGTCCGCACCGGCACCCTCCTGGCGTGTCTGGCGGCGCTGGTCAAAGGCGATCTTGGGCTGCTTGGGGTCGGTTCTGCCCATGGCCGGTGGACGCAGGCAGATGGAGCAGCCTAACAGCAGGAGGGGAGGCCGCAAGTAGAAGATCATCAGGGTCCTCAAGGTGCAGCCAGCAAGCGGAGGCCCAGAACTCAGATGGGCTGCTCGTGGGGGAAGAAGGGATCCGGTGGGCCAGCGGTCCGGAACCAGGCGGCCGCCGCAGTCAGGCAACCGAGCATCCGAAGTGGGGGCGGAGCGGCCGAATCTGGCTCAGGATGGGCTGGTCGTGGCGATTAGCCCCAGGCAGCAGATACAACAACTATAGCCAGTGCCAACACAAATGTGTCCAGGGAGATGCCAGCGAACCACAGCACAGCGGGGGTGAGAAGCATGAAGCGGGTGACGGGCTGCTGGGCCAACAGGAGGAGAAGTGGCCAGGCCAGGCCGACTCCGGGCTGAAGACAAGCCGAGGAGTTGCACCGGTGCAAAGTCCAGAGGTGCGTTGCGGATCGGCAGCAGAGCCCGGCCGGTGTAGCGTGGGAGGCCGCGCCTCGGTCAGATGCAGGGGGAGAGCCTGATGCCGCTGGGGTTACACTCCGATCCTCGCGGGAGGAGGCAGCGGATCGTGGCGCGAGCCAGCAGGGGTCGAGACGATAGGCAGCAAGCGGGGCCGCCGCTCCAAGCTGGCTCCAGGGGAGCGCCGCGTCCGGCCAGCCGGGATCGCCGCAGCGAGGGCCCCAGAGGCCTCCAAGGCGAAGTCAAGAGCTGGTAGTCGCCGTCGCCGGGGAGCCGGAGGTCGCAGCAGGCGGGGGGCCGCTCGCAGCGGGGGGGGTCCAGGGGAGCGCACCGCCCACCTAGCTAGGCCCGATGACAGATGCCTAAACCCGGGGCGCCAGAGGAGGAGTGAAGGCTCCCGGGATTGCGTAGGCCGGGCTTGGCGGTACGACGAGCACGCCCCCAGCCCCGCTGCGAATCGCCCCCGTGGCAGCGAACCTACCGGCTACAGTGTCCGCAGGGTGGAGATGCTGCTTCGGACGATAATCCGGTCCAGGTCAGAGTCTCGCAGTCGGCTCCGGGAGGGCCAAGAGGCCGCGCGCGCCACATGGCCAAGGCCCGGGCCTCGCACAGCGGCATATCTCGGCCCAGGAAGGCGGAAAAGGTCTCAAATCACGCCAACGGAGCAGGTGAGTAGCGATGACGCTAGTTCAAGGTGGCGATTAGTGAAATGCCTGCAGGATTATGAAGGATGTTGTGCTTGGCCGGCAGAGCCCACTCAGAGTGCGGCCATTTTGCAGCCGGCTAAGCCACGCCCCCCAGAAAGCTGTAGAGTTAGCTGGTCTAACGGCTGACATATTCTGTGGGGGTGTCCGGAAGCGGTTAGGACACCAAGCCCTCAGTTTAGGTCATCCAAAACACGCAGGTCCTGGGGGATTCCTAGGAACTACTCAACGATAACTCTACAAACCATAATATTCCTTCCAACTGACCTCATCATGCCCAGCTGAATTTGCTGACCTATAACAATTCATGGTTCTGTATTCCAGACCTCTCTCAAACTGCTCCACTAAAAAATTAATCACTTCCACAATGGGAGATTCCACGGGATCCAACCCCCTTTCCAAGCACCAACTGTCCCAAATTCTCCAAACCCCTCTATATCTTTTCCTGGCTCCTGGTGCCTATGATTCCTCCAATAACTCTGCAGCCTGTCTCGAAAGGCCATGCAAACATCCAGATCTCCTGACACCTTCCAAACAAGAAGGTTCAAAACTCCTTCCTTTACCAACGGATGCTCTTGGCCCTTTCTATTTATCAAAAGACCTTCTACTCGAATCAACAAAGGTATTGCACAAGCCAACTCCATCACAGCCCGGAACCATACCTGAGATGTCCAAAACTGTGTCACCAAAACAATCTGGCATCTCTCTTCTCTCACCTTAAACAATACTCTCTGTATCATTGCAAACGGAGGAAAAGCATATGCTCTCCTCCGCAACCAAACTTGCAGGAACGCATACACCGCACTCGCTTCTGGATCCGGCATCCAACTGTAATAAATTGGTAACTGGCAGGTTAACCTGCTTGCAAACAAATCCACTTGTAATGGACCCCAAAACTTGTTTATCTTCACAAAACAACGAAGATTCAACTGCCAATCGCTGAAATCTCTCAAATGACGTGAATTCCAATCTACAGAAAGATTCATCTCTCCTGGTAAATATTCCTCTCACAAAAATCCTATGTTCTAAACAAAAATTCCAAAGGTCCTTCGCCAGCTCCGCTAAACCCCTGGATCTGCTTCCTCCCAATTTGTTTATGTAAACTACTGCTGAAACATTGTCCAACTTAATCAAAACTGACTTGCCCTTCAAAATCTCTTTGAAACTCTTCAATGCAAACAAGCCAGCCTTTAATTCCAAACAATTTATATGTCTTTTCCTCTCCTCCTGAGACCAAATCCCACCTGTTCCAAATCTCCCAAAAGAGCTCCCCATCCTCTTAAGCTTGTATCCGTCTCTAGAACAAAGCTCGGAGCACAACCAAAAATGGCAAAGCCATTCCATGCCTGCAATTTTCCAACCACCAAAGAAATTCCTCCCTTGCTTCTAAGTGCAGAAATATCCTGTCGCCATACCAAAAAACATTCTTTAATGCTTCTCCTTTCACCCTTTGCAAAGCACGATAATGCAAAGGTCCTGAAAAAATTGCTTGGATGGAGGAAGATAACATACCAATCATACGAGCCAGATCCCTTAGGATTAGAAAATTCTTCAAAACTTGAGATCCCTTTCCTCATCAGCTTCCCTTTCCTCACTGGAAGTTCCAATAACAACCTCTCTTTATTTATCTGGAACCCTAAAAACTGTAAACTCTGAGTTGGCACCAATACAGATTATTCCTTGTTCACTATAAAGCCTAAGTTCTTCATCATGCTCTTTACCAGTTCCAAGTCTCTCATCAAATTGTAACTGTTTTGGGACATAATTAAAATGTCGTCCAAATATACAATCAAACGTATTCCTCTCTCCCGCAATTGACCTACCAGTACTCATCACCTTTGTAAAATACCACAGTGCTGACTAAAGTCCGAACTGGAGGCACTGAAACTGATACAACTGACCTCTCCAATGGATTTGCAGATACTTCTGACTCACTTTCTCCATTGGAATAGTGAAATACCCATCCTTTAAATCCAATTTCTCCAACCAATCATCTTTTAACAACAGATCCCATAAACAATGAATGCTTTCCATTTTGAAATGTCTGTATACCAAATATTTGTTCAGTTCCCTGAGATTGATAACTGGTCTCCATCCTTTGTCCTTCTTTTTTACCAAAACAATTGTACTTACGAAGAATTTCTCTGACTCTTTTAAGCGCAAGATTGTTCCCTTTTGTAGTATTGCCTCTATTTCTAAGTCTATTAGTGTTAGTAATTCTTCTCCTACTGTTAGTTCTCTTGGTTCTTTCTTTTGAACTGGAAAACTCAAAAATGCTATCACAAAGCCTTTCACCGTCTGCAATACCCTGGGATCCTGAGTCAATTTCTCCCATTGTTTTATAAATTCTTTCAAACGTCCCACTACTCTTCATTGGAAAGAACTAATAATAGTCTCCGTACTCACCTTAGTTTCCATTAGATTGCCCTCTGCTGCGGAAGAATCGGCCTCTACTTGTCCTTCCAGTTCTTATTCGACTTGTGAAGAAACCTTGTGAGGTCTGAAAACCTCTCTCTCTGAATTGCGAGTAATACTGGGACCTTTGCATGCCCTGGCCAGTAGTGGGTCCCCTTCTACTGGCCTGTCCAAAAATTCCTCTTCCAAAAACCTTCCTCATGTTCGCTGTATAAGTGGCTACATACTTGCCCAGACTTTTAACTAGCCCTTCGCCAAAGAGTAACCCCATAGCATCTTCGCTGGGTTCTCTCTGCGCCATATCTCCTAACTTAGGGCTTATGTTCAAAAGAATTGCTTTCCTTCTTTCTTCCAGTAAACCAGCATTAGCATTACCCAGAAGCACTACAGCTGTCTGGCTCCAACCTCTGAGCAGCTCTAAATCAGTAGGCATTTCATTGATATGCGCCTCTTCAACCATATCCATAATACGGGCAATCTGCCCCATCACATCCAATACCTTGTCTTGGCAGATCTTTAAAGAACGCTCTAGACCCTTTCTTGGATCCCTACCTAGTTTAAAAAAAAGTTTATTAGTTCGGGATCTAAATTTGGTGTACTGCAAACTTTCTCCTCAATCACAGGCCTAGAACATTCTGCCCTCATAACACATCTCACCTCCTTGTCTAAAGGTTTACGTATCCACTCCTTAATGAACCTACCCACATGGTCCATTGGCCACCATTCACCACTCCTTGGATGTTTTATATTAAGAGGTGAAAACATCTCCTCACCTGAAGGGTCTCTAAGTACTTCACCAAAACTACAATCCTCCAAGTTGTCAAACTCGTCGTATTCTTCTCCTTGCAGATCTAAAACGTGCTCATCCCACTCTTTTTCATTTTAAGATATATTCCCATTAGCCAAAAGGCTTTCATCTCTTTTGTGCCACGATGGACACCTTTCCTTTGCGTGTGCTAGGGCCACCCAATCTATGCATGCCGCCAGGGGCACCTCTCTTCCTGATAGAATTCAATCCATCTTTTCCACTTTTAGTCATCACTAATTCCTCCACATGTTTAGTTTTTTTTTCAATCTCTTTCCCCCTATACCTACAGATATTTCATCCTCCTTAGACAGCGAAAAAAAATCCTTTCCAGAATCCATTCCAATCCTTCTTTTTTTACGTAAAATATCAGTCACAGACTCTTGAACTTTATTCTTAATTTCCTCCTGAAAAATCCTCCTAACCATCTCTATATATGCTTCAAGCTAACAACACAGATCTAGAAAACCTCCATGCACTCTCCTCACCGGAAGAGGCACCTAGCAATAAACTCACTTTTTTTAGCTCGATGTTATGCACATCGCGTTAACGTCCTTTTCCTTTATCCAATTCATATTGTCCCAAAGCAAGATGGTGCCGAGTTCCTGCGAGATCTCCTGCGTGATCATTCAAGACAATGACTGTACGCGAGCAGATCTCCGTCTACAGCTCGTGCTCCAAACACGTCTCTTTCAGTGGACGTGATTCCAGTCAAGTCCTGCGAACGCCCGCGAGGAGAAACGTTTATCGCTCGAGCCAAATACAAAACCCTGTGCTCGGTAAAACTCAACGCAATGTTATTTACGAAAATAAACATCGCACAAGCTCCTTAATTTTACTTCTTAAAATAAAACCTGTAGTTTTCACACAGCGTCCCTAAACGAAACCACAGCATATATATTTAACAAGCAAAAAACTACCTATTTACTGGCCCTGAAGGAATACAAAAAGGCAATTTCCTTAGCTAAGGCAGCCCATTTTTCTTCAAGAATCCTAACCACTAACAATAAATCCAAAGAAATTTTCACTATCGTAGACGAATTGTCCAATCCTGAGAGAACTCTTAGTAAACCCATCCCATCACAGGATCTCTGCGACTCCCTGAACAAATTTTTCATTGATAAAATTGCCGATATCTGAAAGAGACACGTTAGTGACAGATTCCTTACCTTAGAATATCCCCAGGCGTCAGGCTGGATCCGGAAAGTTTTTTGCGTAGCAGTACCCTTGCGCGTCGGTAGGCGGCGTCGTGCGGCTCCGCGTCCGTCGTCGGCGTCGTGATCGCCGGGATGACGTCGCGGGCAGTACTTAGGCGCCGCCCCTGCGCGCTGACGTCAGTTCTTCTTTTTCCGCGCCAGTAAGCGCAGATCCGGGAAGAGCAGTGCCCTAGTCACTTTTTGACTATCTTTTTTGGTGAATTTTTTCACTGTTTCTTCAACGAGTCTTCACGACTCCTAAGGTGTCGTAGGGATGCCCGGCTTTAAGCCCTGCGAGGAATGTGGTTGCATGATGTCGATCACGGACCCGCACCTCGAGTGTCTCTTTTGTCTCGGCCGAGACCACGACACGAAGTCGTGTCCTGACTGCCGGAAACTTCATCCTAAGGCTTTGCGAGAGCGGTCTCGAAAGCTCCTTGAAGTCCGGCATTCGGCTCCGCGCCGCACCAAGCCCCGGTCCCGGGAGAGGTCGAGGGGCCGGACGCGGAGTCCCCGCCGTTCGTCGGATTCAAAGTCTTTGCGCTCCTCCGGTAAGTCGAAGCACAAGAAGTCTAAGCGGCGTCATCGCTCTAAGACTTCGCCTCGCCGGTCTCGCGACTCGGCTGAGGTCCCTGTCGGCACCGTCCCCGCCCCGCGGCCCCGGACGTGCCTGTCGAGTTACCCCCGCAGTACCCGCCCTACCCGGGCTCGGGGGCGACTCAGGCCGATATACAGGAATTCCTGTCGGCCATGGCCCACCTCTTCGGGCCTCAAGGTCCCTCCGGTGCGCCTCCGGGCCCCGCGGGCCCTGATTGGGTTGCTCCGGCGTCGCCGTCGACTCCGGTCCCGGCGTCGCCTGTCCCACCAGCCTTCGTCCCGGCCTCGGCTCCGGTCCCGGCCTCGACCCCGGCTCCGGTGGGGCCGCAACCCCCATCGACGCCGGTTGACCTAACCATGCCTCCGCCGACGCCGATGTCCCCGGTGCCGTTTCCGACGCCGTCCGGGGCTCCGGGCGGCGTCGTTCCCCGATTCTCTCCGGGTCCGGACATGGTGCTGGAACGGCGTCGCCCGACGCCGTATCCGGCGCCGATGAGACCTTGGGTCCCTGATGTCCCTCCTCCTCCATATTTTCAACCTGAGGAGGGCCAGGAGAGCTGGGAGGGGTCTGACGACCCTCTCACACAACAGTGCGAGTTTGACCCGGACTGGGTTGAGGAACTTGGGGATGCCAGTGGTCTGGATACCTCCCCTGACTCTGGCATGCTGTCTCCTCCCGTGGCAACGGAGGAGGGGGCTAATTTTGCAACGGTGTTGCGTAGAGCTGCTGGAGCCTTGAATCTCCAGTTGCCTACAGTGGTCGTCAGGTCTAACATCCTGACTGAAGTGCTTCAGCCGGCGGCCTCCTCTTCGGAGACTGTGCTACCGTTCAACGAGGCACTGACTGACGTTCTTTTGGGTGCCTGGTCCAAACCCACCACAGGGGCTCCTGTGGATAGGAACGTGGCCCGACGCCATCGCCCTGCTCCGGGCGACCCCCTGTTTCTCTCCCAACACCCCACCCCTGAGAGCTTGGTTGTCCAAGCCTCTGCCTCCCAAACCGCCTTCCCTACCGCCCCTCCGGATAGGGAATCCAAGCGCCTGGATCACTTTGGGAAGAAGGCTTTCTCTTCCTCCAGTGCTGGCTTGCGGTCTGTTAATACCGCTTGCCTCTTGGGCCGATACACCCACTCCCTGTGGGATTCGGTGGCAACTGTTTTGCCGCAGTGTTCTGAGGAGGTCCAGACACTGCTTACCCGCGCCATTGCGGAAGGGCGTGATGCGGCTAAATATACCATCCGCTGTGGCCTTGATACCGCCGACTCGCTGGGCAGATCGCTTGCAACGACGGTGGCGCTGCGTCGCCACGCCTGGCTGAGAACCACTGGTTTTTCGGGAGATGTCCAGAATACACTCATGGACATGCCCTTTGATGGTGTCGGTCTTTTTGGTTCGAAGGCAGACCATGCGCTGGAGCGTTTCAAGGACTCTCGGGCTACTGCTAAGTCCCTGGGCCTTGCTGTTGTGCGCCCTCCGCTCACGTCTGCTTTTCGCCCCTTTCGTGGCCACGGAAGGGGCGCCCAGTCACGTCCGCAGCCCGGCCAACGGCCCGCGCAGCAAGCGCCTTCGCGTGGCCGAGGACGTGGATACCGCCGTGGCGGTTCGGGAAACCAGCGTGCGGGTCAGGCCACCACCTCCAACCCGTCCGCGGCCTCCAAGCCCTCCTAGTCCCTCCTTTCAGGTGCACAGTACTCCAGTCGGGGGCAGGGTCCGCCATCACCTTCACCTCTGGCGTCCCATCACCTCGGACAGGTGGGTCTTGGACATTGTCCGAAGGGGCTACTCCCTCCCCTTCGAGACCACCCCCCAGCCATGCCACCTCAATTCCACCGCATGTCAGGGGATCACTTGGCGCTTCTACAGAAGGAAGTCACGGCCCTCTTGGCCAAGAGGGCCATCGAGCATGTTCCGACCCCAGAAGTAGGGCGTGGTTGCTACTCCCACTACTTTCTGGTGCCCAAAAAGGACAAGGAGGACATGCGTCCTATCTTGGACCTCCGGAACGTCAATCGCTTCCTCCGGAAGGAGAAGTTCAAGATGCTCACCCTAGCTCAGGTCTTGACTGCCCTCGACCCCGGAGACTGGTTGGTAGCGTTGGACTTGCAGGACGCCTATTTCCACATCCCCGTCCTGCCGGCCCACCGGCGTTACCTTCGGTTCACGGTAGGCCTCGAGCATTTTCAGTTCACCGTGCTCCCCTTTGGCCTTACCAGTGCCCCTCGGGTGTTCACGAAAGTGATGGCGGTGGTCGCAGCTCATCTGCGCCGGGCAGGGGTTTCAGTCTTCCCCTACCTCGACGACTGGCTGCTGAAGGCGGGCTCGTCCCAGGCAGTCGTCTCCCACCTCCAGACTACGGCCGAACTCCTGCACTCGCTGGGGTTCTCCATCAATGTGCCAAAGTCGCATCTGATTCCTTCTCCACAGCTCCTTTTCATCGGAGCAGTTCTGGACACGACGCAGTTTCGGGCCTTTCCTCCCGAACGGCGAGTCCGGGATATTCAGGCTATGATTCCGATCTTTCAGCCTTTATCCTGGGTTTCGGTACGGATGACCCTGAGGCTGCTGGGCCTCATGGCCTCCTGCATCCTGCTGGTCACTCATGCCAGATGGCATATGCGGGCTCTGCAGTGGGACCTGAAGTTCCAGTGGGCGCAGCACCAGGGCGACCTGTCCGATCACGTCCAGATCTCGGAGGGGACTGCAAAACAGTTGCAGTGGTGGCTCTCGAACCGGCAATGGGTCATGGGCAGATCCCTCTCCCTTCCCCAGCCAGAGCACACAGTTGTGAAGGACGCGTCCCTTCTGGGATGGGGCGGTCACATGGGAGAGGCGGAGATCAGAGGCCTCTGGTCTCCGGCGGAGTCCCGGCTCCATATCAACATTCTGGAGCTCCGGGCGATCCGACTTGCACTCAAGGCATTCCTTCCCTCTGTCAAAGGGAAGGTAGTGCAGGTGTTCACAGACAACACCACCGCCATGTGGTACTGCAACAAACAAGGCAGGGTGGGGTCGTGGACCCTTTGTCAGGAGGCTCTGCGCCTCTGGACATGGCTGGAACATCAGGGCATGTTCCTGGTGGTTCAACACCTGGCAGGTTCCCTGAACGCCAGGGCGGACGAACTCAGCCGCAGGTGCATGATGGATCACGAATGGCGTCTTCACTCGGAAGTGGCGCAAGGACTCTTTCTACAGTGGGGAGAGCCTTGGTTAGATCTATTCGCCACCGAAGAGAACGCGCAATGTCATCAGTTCTGCGCGTTGGAATTTCCAAGGCGGCACTCGCTCGGCGACGCTTT
Organism: Calotriton arnoldi; assembly: GCA_963921515.1. NCBI lineage: Eukaryota > Metazoa > Chordata > Amphibia > Caudata > Salamandridae > Calotriton > Calotriton arnoldi. Next base: position 848,030 of record CAWUFW010005387.1, on the reverse strand, counting down.
CGTCACGAGTGGAGTTGCGGTCTATTGTACGCCTTTCCGCCTATACCACTTCTACCCAGAGTGTTGAAGAAGATTCGGCACGACCGGGCCCAAGTCATTCTTGTGGCTCCGGACTGGGCTCGAAGAGTTTGGTATCCCGAGCTACTCAATATGAGCGTAGATCCCCGATCCGTCTGCCTCTTCGGGAGGATCTTCTGTCGCAGCAGCAGGGGACGGTCCTCCACCCGAACCTGTCCAGTCTACACCTGCTTGCGTGGAGATTGAGCGGCGGCAGTTGATTCCTTTCGACTTGCCTCCCGAAGTTTGTGATGTGATTCTGGCAGCCAGGCGTCCCTCCACTAAGGTGGTATACGCCTGCAGGTGGAACAAATTTGTGGCATGGTGCACAGCAAAGGCTGTGAATCCCCTTTCTGCCCCTCTTTCTGAGGTCCTTCTGTTCCTTCTCTCTCTGGCCCAACAGGGTTCTGCCCTGGGTACCATCAAGGGTTATCTTTGTGCTATCTCGGCCTTCCTCAGGCTCCCTGATCAGCCCTCCCTTTTCAAGTCCCCTGTTGTTAACAGGTTCTTAAAAGGCATTACTCACCTCTTCCCTCCTGTTCCGTTTGTGATGCCTCAGTGGGACTTGAACTTGGTTCTTACCTTTTTAATGTGCGCTCCCTTTGAGCCTCTACATAACTGTCCTCTTCGTCTTCTGACTCTGAAGACAGCCTTTCTGGTGGCCATCACCTCCGCTCGGCGGGTGAGTGAGCTCCAGGCTCTATCTTGCAAACCTCCCTTTCTGTCTGTTCATCCAGACAAGGTTGTTCTTCGGACGCGTCCGTCCTTCTTGCCAAAGGTGGTTACTGCTTTCCACATTGGGCAGACCATCACTTTGCCCACCTTCTTTCCGCCTCCGCATCCTTCCAGAGAGGAAGAGAGGCTCCACCGTCTGGACCCAAAACGTGCGCTCTCTTTCTATATTGACCGCACTAAACACTTCCGGGTGGATGACCAGCTCTTTGTTGGCTACGTGGGCGCCAAAAAAGGTCGGGCGGTGCACAAGAGGACCATCTCCCGCTGGGTTACCTTGTGCATCAAGACCTGCTATTCTTTGGCTAAGAAGGAGCCTCCTGTTGGGCTGCGTGCCCATTCCACCAGGGCAACGGCTGCTACCACGGCCTTGGGCCGCGGTGTTCCGCTGCCGGTTATCTGTCAGGCAGCTACGTGGGCCTCGCTGCACACGTTTACAAAGCATTACTGCCTTGACAGTCAGGCCCGGCTTCTTTGGCCGTTCTGTCCTCCAGGACTTCCTTGTCTGATCTTTGTTCGCAGACCCACCACCGGGGTTGGTATTGCTGGGGTATCTATTCTAAGGTAAGGAATCTGTCACTAACGTGTCTCTTTCAGATGCACAAGTTACTAACTTGTGTAACGATATATCTGTAAGAGACAGTAGTTAGTGACAGATTCCTACCGCCCACCCATCCTCCCCGTTCTGCGCACTGATTTCTAGGGTTAAGGACATCCCTTTCAGGGCCCTAGTATTTTTCAGACACCTATGTCAGCTTCTTGCATGGCTCTGCGTTCCTGGCGCGGAAAGTCGTGTACAGAACTGACGTCAGCGCGCAGGGGCGGCGCCTAAGTACTGCCCGCGACGTCATCCCGGCGATCACGACGCCGACGACGGACGCGGAGCCGCACGACGCCGCCTACCGACGCGCAAGGGTACTGCTACGCAAAAAACTTTCCGGATCCAGCCTGACGCCTGGGGATATTCTAAGGTAAGGAATCTGTCACTAACTACTGTCTCTTACAGATATATCGTTACACAAGTTAGTAACTTGTGCATCAAAGCCAGTATCCCCTCCCATACGTCACCACAGGCTATCCCCCCCTTGCCCAGAAACCCCCACTCCCTTAACTGTTTTCCGCCAGTTGACACAGCTATCCTGGGTGACCTATTAGCAAAAGTTAGATCTGGCTCCCCTATGGACCAATGTCCCCCTCATATTTTAAAAACAGCCTTCTCCACCGTCACGGCCCCAGCCCTTGCACTACTTAACAATTCATTGTCCCAGGGTGTTGTACCTAATTCCTTCAAGGAGGCTATAGTGGTCCCTCTCCTTAAGAAACCTAGTGCAGACCCCAAGATGCTGGGTAACTACCGCCCAATCTCTTTGCTCCCTATCTGGCCAAGTTACTCGAAGCCCACGTTGCTAAATGCATGTCCAATTTTCTGGAACAATCCGAGTTCCTTGACCCACGCCAAGCGGGCTTCCGTCCAGCCCACTCCACAGAAACTGTCATATTGGCAGTTCTGGACTCCTTACGAGAAAAGGCGGACAAAGGTACTCCTCAGGCCCTGGTGCTGTTAGATCTCTCGGCCGCATTTGACACGGTCGACCACAATATACTGGCAGACCGTGTCAGAGAGGCAGGCATTCAGGGCCTCGCCCTTAAATGGATGATTTCCTTCCTGGAAAATCGCACTCAGGCAAGTCCGTATTGGCCAGTTCACTGCCCCTAAACTTAAAACCACTTGCGGGGTCTCTCAGGGCTCTGCGCTCTCTCCGCACCTATTCAACCTCTATCTTCTCCCTCTGATTAGATGTCTGAAGGAAAGAAGGGTGGACACCTTCAACTATGCCGACGACCTCCAACTTATGTTTACTATCGACAACTCTCCCCAGTCAATCTCTGATTTTCAATCCACTATGACATTCATCCGTCATTGGATGGACCACAACCACTTAAAATTAAATCCAGGTAAAACCGAACTGGTCCTGACAGGTGGCGCCCATAACCACTGGGGCCCACAGTACTGGCCAAACGAATTAGGCCTCCCCCCCAGTTCCCTCACCCTCAGTGAAAAGTCTAGGGGTCACCATTGGTAATGACCTCTCCTTAAAATCGCATGTAGGTACCGTTATTTCCTCTTGTTTCCTCCAGCTGCGCAAAATTAGGAAGATAAGTAGGCTTCTGACTCAGGCAGCTCTGGTACAGGTGCTGATGGCGTTGGTAATATCACGCTTAGACTATGCCAATGCAACATACCTTGGTCTACCACTTGGCCTTACTAAACGGTTGCAAATGGTTCAGAACCAAGCAGCCAGACTGGTATATAAACAACCCAGATGGCAACATGCATCCCCCTTCTTAGGAAACTGCACTGGCTCCCCATTCCCCAGCGCTGCATCTTTAAAGTGGGCTGTCTGGTGTTCAAATCTCTGAACGGCCAGAGCCCTAAATTCATAAACAATCTTATCTCCCGCTACACTCCTTCACGCAACCTCCGTTCGGCACAGCTCCAACTGCTGACGGTCCCTACCTTTAAGCTAAAGCGCCAAGGGGGTTGCAGGTTTGCAACTCTTGCCCCCGTCTATGGAACTCCATCCCCTGGAAATCAGGTCAAGCGCTAGCTTACTGAGTTTCAGGAAGAGCCTCAAAACCTGGCTCTTTATCCAAGCTTTTGAATGATCTGTCTCCAGGTTGGCCAATCCCCTAGCAATCAGCGCCAAGAAACCAACCGGTGTACGTGCGCTCTACAAATACTTGATAAGATAAGATAAAAATGTTCTTTTACTGTCAAGCATTTAATTATAACTATTAATAAAAATTTGTTTAAACATTCATATTTAATCTAATGCTTCTATAATTAGAAGCGCATACTCATTCTCAAGACTATAACCAAATTACAAAACTAGTTAATAATAAACCATAAAACTATTACAAATGAACAAACAGCAAAGGTACTTATTTCTCCAGAGCAGCATTAAAAAAAGGAGGAGAAATGGCAAAGTTTTATGAATATGTATGCAAATCCCCCTGGAATAAGTGCTGTAGCAGGAAAAATAACAATGCTGGCCCCATGTGGATGCGACTATGTGAGATCTCCCAGGTGCGAGGTGTTTTGCCTGCAAAAAAGCAATTGGCTTTCCATAAAGCATCAGGTATTGCAGAAACTGTTTACTTTCAGGTGGGTTGTTTAGGCCCCATATATTCCAAGACCTGAGCATAAGGGCAATCCATCTCGGGTCAGTGGGACGTGTGCATCATGGCAGGGGTCTAAGCAGTTGAGAAAGCATCGGAGATGCACAACTCAGTTGGACAGTTAAACATTGAGGATAACAGCTGACGAGCAAACAGGCACCGAAAGCAATGCCCATTCCCTCTCCCTCCACCCACACCAGGCCGCCAGGAGAAACCCCAAACAGAAAACGATACAAATAGCAAAACAACAATCAGCATGGTTGTGTGTACCACTGATGGGTGGCAACACTACAGCGGGTACCCCAGTGAATCATGTCCTTGAAGTTAGAATGTGAAATGAGTTCCTGTAGTGGGCATTAAGCAGGTGCGTGAGGGCAAGACTGACTCTGGCCATGTAGGTTCGGGAGGCAAATGCAGCAAGGCCACCAGCGGACACTGTGTAGAGGAAGTAGGAAGCAGGAAGGCTCAGCCCGTAGAAAAGAGATCGCACTGTATTGGATATCCGGAGGAGATCTGTCAGGAGTGGAATGGCGGGAAAGGGCCCGGTCCTTTGAATACTGTCTGCAGAAGTCCTTTGCTGCTGCCAGAATGTCAAAAAAGGGCTTTATCATTTGGATACACTCTGAGCCGCGCAGGATACAGCATGCCATATCGGAGTCCCAGTTTCCGCAGCGTGGACTTGACATCTGTAAATGTTCGGCGTGCTTCTTGCACGACCACGGTGAAGCCGGGAAACAGGGAGACACTGGAACTCTGCACTACAACGGGCCATTTTTATGAGCTAGCCGCAGAGCCACATCCCGGTCATGAAAATTGAGCAGCTGCGCAATAATGGGTCTAGGGGGCATCCAGGGTTGGCCCATAAAGCGGTGAGCAGGCTCCACCACTAAGGTGGGAGTATAGTGTTGTCTGCCCAGCAGGTCAGAAAGCATTCTCTCCAAAAACAGGTCAAGGCGCACCATGTTGGTAGATTCTGCGATTCCCAGAATGTGTAAATTATTGTGCCTTCCCCTCGCCTCTCGTTTTCGCAATCTCTCCAGATGTTTTGTATTCTGAGCAGCCCCATCGTCCAGATCAGATATTTATCCCTCCGCTGCCTCCAGTCTGTTCTCATGGCAGTCCAGCATTTCACCCATGGTATCCAGTCTGCTGGCCAAGGCATTGAATCTGCCCTCAATCGACCAAAAATCTGTCCGAAGTTCGGCCAGTATAGCGTCCGAGCCCATTAGGTGGTGCTGGCCCCCCGTATACCTCCCTGGGTACAAGCTGCGTAGCTTTAAGTTGTTTATAATTGTCAAAGTTGAGGCGCAGCTGTTTAGGGTCACCACATTCCATATCAAGGGAGTTGAAGAGGGAGAATGGTGCCCCATTAGTAGGTCAGTAATTAGTCTGCAAGGGCGTCCCGCAACTGGGCCCAATGTGTGGTGGCGCACGATAAAATGCTGATGAGTGAGCAGAGAATAGCAAAATGGACTCAGGGAGCCGAGTCCCCAAGGTCAAGGAGGCAAACGAATATTAGGCAATGCCAACAGATATTCCTATGGAGTGCGCTTTGTAGATTCAGTCCTGAGGGTATATCTTCAATGGGGGGAGTGGACGACAGATGCAGGATCGCGTCACCCTGAGACTTAGAGTTGTAGATAGTAGGATGACACCTGGAAAGTTTTAGAGACAGTACTACGAAACGCCCCGCAGTGAGTAGTGAGGGGAGGGGGACACCACAGGGCTAGATTAGCAGCAAGAGGCAGCAGCAATGTAGGAGCCCAGAGGAAGGCCAACAGCAATCAGGCAGGCCCGACAGGGCCGGAAACGATGGCCAGCAAGGCCGTGGTCTACATCCAAGGATATCCAGGCCAGACAAGCTGCTGTGAGGCAAAAGAAAAGGGGAGAGAGTAGCTAATACTGCCCCCAACACCATGCGCAAAGGCTCCGGGGGGGACGGAATCCCACTGAGCAGATCCCCCCCCCCCCCGAGTACGAGTGATGTGGGCTGCTGATGAGGAGGTAAAGGAGCTGTGGATGTAGATGATGTGCTCTGCTGTCAGTCCACAAGGCGTCATGGTCTGATGGATGCGGAAGAGTGGCTACAGGCACCAGCCTCTGGCAGCAGCAACAGTAGAGCACAAGCCCCAGTAAAGCCTGGGGAGCACACAAAAAAAACAGGCCGGTCAAGGCGGCAATGAGGTTGTGTGCGGAGAGTCAGGCAGGAATCTGAGGTGGGCAGCTATGGCCGCACAACACAGTCCTTCGACCGGGACTCTCCAGGCCACAGGCCGTCGGGGAGAAGTCAGGCCACCCGTTACCTTGGTGATGTCTGGCCTCTCTGCAGGTTCCCCCCATGATGTCGCGTCAGCTCTCCGCAGCCTGAACCAGTCAGCAGCACCACAAGCCAGTGAGTTGGACCAGTCTAGGCGGTGAGTGCAGCAAGCTGAGATAGTGGCACCAGGGTTCGGGACGTCTCTGCAGTCGGTACAGTCAGCCCCAGCCTCGTAGCACGGCTCCCCAGGGGCAATAAGCAGTGCAACGGCCCATGCTGGCCTAGGCCGCAGTCTACATCAGAGGCAGTGCAAGCTGTGGGGGTAATCAGGTCCCCTACAGGCGGACATGGCTGGAGCCCCAGTCAGGAACCAGGGGCAGCAGGTGGGGGTGTAGGGGCGACCCAGCGAGGCCCAGTGGCCTCCACACCTCCGGCTCACCCACGTCTGTCTTCGCTGGGTCTCAGAGGAGAGACAACCACACGTCACCCCAAGACATGGCCTCGCAGCGGGCCATGAGTTGAATTGACGGGATAGTCACCGCCAGTCCACAGCTAGCCAGATGTCAGCGGCATAGCACGGATGGCGAAGGATTGTCTCTGGGGCTCATTTCGGTGCGCGACAGGGCCTAATCCGCCAGAGCTTCAATGCCATGCATCCATCTTGGTCGCCGGCTCGGTCGCGCCCCCATCTAGAGTAAAATTTATAACTCCTGTATGCTTTCCTGTCACTGCCTCTCCTGCCCAAACTCTGAAGATCATCATTAATTACTGGGCCCAAATCATGCTAGTGGCTCTGGATTGGACCAGGAGAGTGTGGTACCTGGAGTCTCTGTCCTCCAGTCAAGCTGCCGCTTAGTGAGGATCTTTGCATCAGCAGGGCAGGGTGCTGCACCCAGGCCTGCACACTTTTACTCTCCATGCTTGCAGTTGACCCCCTTCAAGCTTCCCCTTGAGGTCAATTATTTCATCTTGGTAGCAAGGCATCCCTCCATAAAATCAATGTACACAGTTCGCTGCAACAGATTTGGGGATTGTTGCAGCACCGGACAAATTGGCCCGTTACAAGCAATGCCTGCAGTTTTGTTGTTTGTTTTCTCCCTAGCCCAACAAGGACTTACTTTGACAATTTTTGAAAAATTTGCAACATTTGGTTCTGCTGAAACCATTTGTGATGCCTCAGTGGGAATTAAACTTAGTCCTTACCTTTTTGATGTGCACTCCGTTTGAGCCGCTACACAGTTGTCCTTTGAGACTTCGGAAATTAAAGGCAATCTTTCCCATTGCCATAACATCGGCTAGAAGTGTGAGCAGGCTCCAGGCTCTTTCTGTCAACCCATCTTATGCCACTTTCTCCCTAGATAAGTTGGTGCTGAGGACCCGAACTTCATTTCTACCGAACGTGGCTATTCCTGTTCATGTTGGGCACGCTGTTACCCTTCTGGCATTCATTGCTGCACCTCATCAAAGAGAAACTCCATCGCTTGGACCCTAAAAGGACAGTAAGCTTTTATATTAATCATACCAAGAAAAATCGAGTGGTGGATCAGCTCTTTGTAGGGTTTTCCGGGAGCAAAGAATGGCAAGGCAGTCCAAAAACAGACCATCTCTGGATGGACTGATCTCTGCATAAAGATCTGCTATGACTGGCAAAGAAACAGCCCCCAGAAGGCATGCGGCCTCGTTCCACCATGGTCAAAGCTGCTACATTAGCACAAGGAGTGCCTGCCCTGGACATCTGTCAAGCAGCTATGTAGGTGTTAGTAAACATGTTCACAAAGCCTTATTGCCTCGGGTTCATCAAGAGGGGCATTTTGCCTGCTGGGTCCTTCAGGACTTTTTGGTTTGAGATCGTTCATAGACCCCTCACCTTCGAAGGTACTGCTATGATATCTATTCACAAGGTGAGAAATCTGTGGTTAGAAGCATCTATCAAAAGCGTTCTTTCTGATGGATAATCTATCTAACCCCAGAATCCTCATGGACCCTCCCACCTTCCTGATATGTAAACTGGACTCTTTTCACACCTATAAAGGTACCAAAGTTAGAGATCTGCACATTGGTCATGCAAATCTGCTAAGGGGCTTATGTCTGATGGAGTGGACAGCCCAGATAGCAGTTGATGTCAGCGCCCATTGGTGGTGCTTATGTGCGGCTCTGCTCGTCACTTCCAGGGCAGAACGACGTTTGTGCAGAGCCGTACGAAGCCATCTACCGGCAGACAGGAGAACTACTTTTAAAGTTTCCGGACCTAGTATGACGCCTGAGGAATATTCAAAAGTGAGGAGTCTGCGGTTAGAGTATCCACTAGAAGGATCGTTACCAAAGGTAAGTACCTTGTTAATCACTTCCTCTCCCATGCAAGCCAAAGTCTTCATCTTGAAACACTGTTGCCTGCTCATATTATCAGACTGAATTCTTTTGCAGTTATACAATATTTAAGTCATGGATGAGCGCTGTTTTCAGGTAAAACACTTCCCAGGGATGAGGGAAAGAAGGTTAATTTGCGCATATTTTATTCTTCTGAACAGTAACTTGCAGTCGGGAACAAAACTTAAAATTGACATGTTCAGTCAGGTTCTTGAAGGTTCAAGATAACTATTTTTACCAAAATCCATGACCACAAATCTGCAGTGTGTACTAGACTGACACATCCTTCTATTCAGAGGAAAAGGATGTGGAGGAGCAACAAGTAGCTTCTTTCAATAATTGCTTTCAAACATCCATGTAGGAAACAATTATAATTTCTTGAGCAATAATTATAGCTTCCTCTTCGCTTCAGGCAAAAGTCAAAGGGTACTCAGCTGCCTCATTACAGAGTATTTTGCAGATTAGTACATCCCCCACCAATATTTCAAAATAGTCAATGGCAAAGTGACTCACCTAATTATATGCTACTTACCCTACTTTATGACGCAATGCGAACTTCTTTTCCTTGAAAACCTGATGTTTACTAATTATTCAAAAGGCAATTTTCTGACTTAACTTTGTCTCCTCATCTTAGCTGTCACGAGGTACTAAACAACATGATCCACAAAAGCCTTAATTTGACAGCAAGAGTCGATATTTCGGGCCTGAACCTGAATGCTTTAACATATTAACGTGCAATACACCAAAAATATGGTTTGGAGTTAAAAAGTTACATTTGTTTAAAAATGCCATAGGGCATTCTTATAAAAGGTAGAATGTAAAAGGGAGGACAAGGTCGTTATGTGTACCCAGTACACTGGCTCTTTTGTGCCAGAACTGTTAACTTCTTACTTTCTACTCCAAGAACAGCATTCATCCACTCATCTCCACCTCTGACGTTGCCTTTTACGTATCCCAAAGCAGTTCCAGCATCTGTCGTTTCAGCCTCCCTATAAGTAGATCCCCTTTATCTGCTCAGGACTCCCCTCTTCACATCTCTTGAAGAACCTAATATTCCTGTGCTTAGGCCTACTGTGTTGCCATTAGCGCCTTTTAACCTCCACATCGGGAGGGCCTTCACCTCCCAATATTTATGCTTCCTGACCTTATTATCCTAACCTTCCCCCAGCTCATGCACCTAGCATAAATGTTTTCAATCAGTTACTCTCCTGTCTCTTCAAAAACAATCATTGCTGACCATTCATTCACTTCTATTGCTTTTTATTTCAACTCTTTATTTTCCAAAACAGTAGAGCATCTCTTATTTAGTCTCCTCACCCACTGTCTCTACTCTATTCAGTTTTTCAGTGGGCGTTTAGGAAATGCATTTTAGAGACACTACCCTCACTCATGTGCCCATCCACATCACCTCACTTCGTTATAGCCTCCTAGTTTATTCTAAAGTACTTGACACCTTGGTGGTTTTCATTGTGTTTGATCACCCATCTTCTTTGTCATCCTCACTACCCTTGGCATAAGGTGACCCACAGATGACTGGTTGCATCTTAGCAGACACAAGGTCTTTTTGGGAGGAGGGGGAAACAAGGGAGGGTGAGTGCACACTATACCCAATTCCTCCTTCCCAAAGGCTCTGTCCACTTCACCCAGTACATTTCCTTGGTTAGTGACATCAACTCCTTATTTGACTAGATTAATTCTCTTCTAATGAAGGTCAAGTCTTTTCATGATCTTCCTTCAACTCTTCCTTACAACCACACATCTTGTATCGTCTTACAACAAACTCCCACTGGATGGCTCACCACTTTTGTATTACTCTCTTCCTTTCCTATTTACCAGTCTCCTCTGCACCAAGCACTCTGTAGTACTCCTTCACATTCCTCACTAATAAATGGTATCTGCCCCTTCTGCCAGAAACCTGCAAGAAACTGTCTTTAATTCCACAATGTCATTGTTATTTGGCATTTGCGCATTGGAGTTGGTTAAATGCCAGTCTGCAGCCACCATCCTTTTAAAAGAGCCCAAGCCCTAACTAATGCCTTTGTGGTGAAAAAATATATCTGCTATAATAGTTACATGTATGTCTACGCCTCTATGGGTTTGCACAGCTAGACCATTGCCATCAGACTAGGCTTCAACCTCCACGGACAAACATTTGCTTTCCCTTTCAATACTAATCCAGCAGGCCCTTATTCACTAATGTACTGCTATTCCAATTCCCTTAATCTTCAGAGTGGTCAAAGCAACAACTCTGGGCTTTTCACTAATTGGGTCCTGTGCACTGGGACTCGCCCCCAGGGGAAGAGAGAGCTATTGGCTCACTGCATCTGATCAGTACCTAGGCAGTGCTTTAGTGGCTTGCTGTTAAAGCGGGAGAATGTCAGGCATGTCAGAAGATTTAGCAGTCAGAAATGTCATGCCAGGGCCACTATTTACACGAATCTGTTTCTCAGTTAAATAAATGTCCCTAGAGAAAGAGAAAACTGGCACCTCTAATATCTGGTGCCCTTCAGTGTTAGGCACGTTAGCTGCCAAGATTAAAACGGGGTAGGCTTGCTTCAAAATTGGTTTTGCAGCATGAGCACACAGCCCTGAAAACGTGTGGCACCTGGGGAATAATGTCCCTTCCGAGCACTCCTCTGCCTTCTGACAGCCTGGAGATTATAAAAAATAAATTGTAAAAAAATGATCACTTTCTAATTAGTCTGTGCATTGTGGATCCCCGTGTTGTATGAGATGCAGTGATACGAGGACCATGCATATGTCAGAGCCACTGTAATTATCACCAGCATCTGGAGAAAATGAAGATGCAGGATATGGTTAATAAATTAATTTAGGCTACCTTTCCAGAAATTTAGAGGATACAATCTTCTGTGATGTAATGCTTTGTCATGAGGGTAGAGCAGATGTTCCGCTTCACTAACAATAAAAAAAAAAAAGCTTTATGAAGTGACCAATAAGACTCAGAATAGCAAGCAAGAAGTAGGCCTGTCCAAGAGGCGATTGGTCTGACAGAAGATCCAGAAACTGGAATAGAAGCCACTGGGAAGGGGGAAACATCAAAGGTATTGTAGTCTTTTTGTAAGATACGGTTTATGGAAAGATTTCTACTGGACACAGAAAAATTACTCTGGTTCTTTGAAGGTATTTCCTGACAGCAACTTAATGTAAATAAGGAGCCTAGGATCAATCTGAAAACTGGAACAGGCTAAAGAAGAGCTAGCAAATGGAAAGGCCCCTGGCCTGGATTCCATTGGGGGTGGCCCCTGCATTGCTTAAGTTGTATAACAACATGCTTGGGTAAGGAACTTGCCCGCTCAGTTTCCAAGTAGGAACTCTTTGTATTTTCCTGAAAACTCAGAAGGAAGGCCCATTGAAGTGTGAGCCATTTTTCCCCTTCATTCTCCTAAATAATGCTTACAAAATACATGCTAAAAACTTGGAAAATACATTGTCATCATATCATGATAGAAAACCTGGAGGGTTATGACAGTCCAGTTTTTTTTCCTGGTAGATATTTCTTCACTCAGACACATTTCTGGATAGAGGCAATATCATATTTGAAGGATGGATGGACTAGTAGGAAGATTTCATTTCCGAATGCAGAAAAATATTTTCATCTGATGAACTGGGAATTTTTGTGAGACTTCTTTCAATGAATTGGGGCTCTTTAATAGTTCATCAATAAGATGGCAAATATGTATGTGGGGGTGTGACCGAGGTCTTTGGCTAATGTGATAGGTGGGGAAAAGGTTTGTCTTGAGGCACAAGTAGGGGTGCCATATGTTTCTCTTCTTAGTATATCCCTTAGCTATTATACTCTGAATCAATGAACGTTTGCAGTTGCCTTCCAAGTGGGGCCAAAATTAAAATAAATGCTGATTATGTGGTTCTGTATTTTGCTACCATGGAGGGTCATATGCAAAGGTCTCTAAATCTGATTTCTGAATGTTTTCCAATGGCTGGTTGTGAAAAAGTGGTTTATTAGTTGAAATGCGAGTCCTTCACAAGTAATACGTCCTCAATTGCCTTTTTACTGGGAACCAATTACCCTATTGTAGCACTAGACTCTTATAGGGCAGGGAAGCAGAGGCCTACCCATGTGAGGTGGTGTGGTCTAGTAACCCCTGCTCTCTGGCACACAACCACAATACTCAATAAATTATTGTCCAGTTAGTGCCTGTTCTTTTAAAAAGGAAAAGTACTTTTATTTAATACTATGCATAACAACAATATGCAAATGGGTAGATAGACATACCCTTTGGTGGCACCATCATATCACATTTCAGCCCTGGTGGGTTCTGAACCCTATAACCATCATACCTGCTTCACCTATGCTACATACAACAGGACAACATAAGGTGCTGTTATTATAAATAAGACAGGCCTACTTGCTTTATCAGGATGTCACCACATAAGTAAAGGCAGCCACATGTTCTAATTTAACATGCAAACACCAATTAAATCAATGGGAACAGTATCAATACACAATGCATGTTTTAACCTACCTGGAGCGCCGATATTGCCCGAAACATGAATACTTGAGCAATGGCTTTTCTGTGGAGGCAGGCCTTTTGTTGGGGTATACTTATGACCTTGTGCTGCGCTTTTCTGTTTATTTCTGGGTGCCTCAGCCTTGTGTTTTTCCGCCCTCCCCCCTGCCCCCCTTAAGTCCCACAAAGCCCCAACTGACCCCGCCGGCATGTATTTCTTATGCGACGCACAAAAACTGGCATATCTAATTTTCTGTTCCTGTCTGGCAGGAGCAGCTTCTCTTCTGTGCCAGGCCGCAGGCGAGAGTGGTTTACTTCCCCTGCCTGTTAGGAGCGCAGGCAGAGGAATGAGAGGCTGTCGTGCTCCCCGGATACGGGCATTGGGGTGGGCAACGTGTCAGGCTAGGCAGCTACTTCAGTCCCAGAGGATGGGGTCCCTAGTCCCTAAATCATGCTCTGGTCCCCTGGAGATGAAGGGCCCCTGGGGGCAAAAGTGTGCTTGGGGCGAGGGGCTCCTTATGAAATATTAAGTAAGGTCCACCCTGCGGGTATTTTGAGGAAGTAGGCCGGAGAGCTATGCGCATGATCATTCAGTTTTATCCCAGAGTGCAAGGCTTCACAGGCACGTTTCTTCGGCCTTGCATGGCCAGTTTGGTCTACATTGGGCTCCTTGTACTCCTGTTGACCAGCACTAACTACCAGGAGCACTTACTTCAGGCCATAAAATGGGTGCTTTTCTTGGAGAGTTGGATGTGTATTGCTCCCTGTGCCAGACTTGTTGTCTGCCTAGGTACCTCCTAGTCTCCTATTTGGGGACATCTTCCACAGCCAGTTAGTAGAATGCATTTTCTGCTGCTCTCCCCAGTTCCTAGAGTCTTATTGTGGAAATGTGCCTTTTTAGGGGCACACCGGTGCTGGGGTCACCCTTATCTTTGTCCACGGGTCCTTAAACCAACAAAGAAGAAATTGGCACTGAAGCTGGAATTCAAAGAACAAGTTTATTCACTCATGAGTGAGACCACGTCCATACAACACCCTCAAGTGTTCCAGGAGGTAGTGGCTTGAATACACAGACCATGGTGCTTTTATACAGAGTTTTCTGCACTGGTAAGCATGTAGTTACAAATAGAAGGTACAGGCCTACACAGGAATAACTACCGTCAAACATGGGCAAATGGGAAATCCCTTAGTCAGCAAAGTGGGAGGGGGAGCAGGAGTGCTTATGGCAGCACTAAGAGATTGACAGTTGAGTCTGAGACCAGGTGGTCTGGCAGCTACAAACTCTTTAGCATGCATATTGCTTTTAACTGAGTCAGGAAGTTAACTAAAATAGACCGCACAGGCAGGGAAAAAGACGAGCAGAAGAGGACAGGAGAATTTCATAGCTGACAAAATGGATGCCACAAACAAGATGGTTTCAGCTTATGCTAACAGAGATTATCTGCGATTTCCACAGACGGACCTTTTAGCATATGCTGAAGACCTCTTCCTATACTTTTGAGGGAGTACGGAAAACATTGTGCACATCTATCTGCATTAATTCAGTAATTTCTTGGTCCATTGCCAAGCGAGCATTTACATTTGTGACATTTTGTTTAGTCGGTATACATGAGGTACAAGTAGAAATACATAGGGAACAGAGCATCAGGCCACATTGTATACAGAGGCAGCAAATTAAGAGAATAGCAAGAAATATACATAGGTCTGACAATAATTTCCAGCCCCATACAGTAAACATAGTCCATAGCCATCCAGTCAAAGTCCATGTCCCTGAATCCTGATGGATTTCAGTGGCTATTTTGTGCAGCTTGGAAATTGCTTCAAAAACTGAAGGGGCGTGGTCAGGGATGTAGAGACAGCAGCTGCTTCCAATGATGCGGCATGCTCCACCACGATCAGCCAGGATGACGTCAAGGACCATCCTATTTTGGAGCGCCACGATTCTCGCAATTTGTAGTTCTTCTGTGATATTTCCAAGTACCATGGGTGTCTGATTGGTTACAGCCTCTACAACACATGTCAAACGCCTTATCTTTCTGCTGTTTAAGGCTGCACCAATAAAGAAGAATAGTCCCAAATTAAAGTCAACGTACTGCTGCAGTGCAGTATCAGTTTGATCCACCTCATCATGATTTATTGTCCTCTTAGATCGACTCTTGGAAATGTCATCATACAGTTTATAGTCTTTGTGGTAGAATGCAGGTGCCAAGAACACAGGTGGTAGCAAAATGGACACAAAACATGTACCTGACCAACCAATAGGCAAATGATGATATCCCTTATTACCACAAATAAAATAGGTGTTATGTGACGACAAAAAACTGCTATTGTTCGCTCCAGTAATGTTTAACACCAGAGTACAGTCACTTTTTCCCACAGGGATACTGCCAATACTGTTCACACAAAGGTCCGCTCGAGCTCTAGTAACCGCTATAACAGGAGGTCCATTACCCTTGACAGTTCGAGTGTTAGAGAAAACATAGCGTGTGGAGGCATTTCCTCTGCGATATTCCTCCATTTACCATAAAGTTCCTTTAGCTTGTGGATCTCCTTCATCAGGATAGCAGACTTTACTTAGCTGGGCATTAAGTCTTCCTACAGTAGCGTCAGTGATATTAGCAATTTCAGAAGCCCACAACAGTGCGAACCAGGCTCTGCAGGAGCCATTATGTGAAAACGGCAGAGGAATAAAAGGCGTTCCTCCCTTTTTCTGGTGGGCTGGCATCATTCCACACACCCAACAGTTGGTAGTGTTCGTAGCGTTGTGGGTGTGGTGCAACATTTGAATAAACGTATTGTTGAGATAGGACAGTCTGTGCTTCTCATGATAAGGAATAGTGAAGTAGTTGTGCTCAATGGGGACAGGAGTAGTAGCAGTCAGTAGATTTCGAGCAGGAGCTACTCCTTCTACAACCCATGTTACTGTAGCAATAAGAACAACAATTGAAATAAGTCCAATAATGAACATACTCTTTCGATCACAGACTCTTGCAGCAGTTGATTCCTTTTCCGCAGGCATGTTCATCTTGAACAGATGGTGCCCTAAGGTCCTCGGCAGACGTTGGTTTCTTCGCTGAGATTGAGACGAGTAACCACTAAAAGAGTACCCCCCTTTGTAACTCAGTCTTTCACTACCCAGGACAGTGGCTCAAACAGTCTTTTTCAGCAATGAAGTGTCTTTCTTCCGGGGTCGCAGCTGATATCGAGATGCACCAGGGATCGTGTGGTCCGGAAAGACTTCTTCAGGTCCTTCAGGTGATGTAGCTTGTCCTTTCTCGGTGTCCAGGATATCGCGGTGATCTGCCAACACAGCTGGGCTCACTAGGTCCTGCAACACCTTCTGACAGTGTGTAGCATGAACCCAGTTCTTCCGATTGGTCACTCGAACCACAGTCCTGGTAGCCAAGAGCACCTGCTCAGGGCCTCGCCATCTGGGTGCTAGGGAGCTGGCTCTCTGAAAGGACTTCGTTAGCACCCAATCTCCAGGGCGCAAGCAGTGGTCCTCACCTTGCGACCTGTCTGGAAGAGTCTCCCGAACCTGTTGATAAATAGAAGACAAAAACTGTCAGTCAACTGAGACAAGTAGTCGTTCATCAATACATAGGGTACATCATGTATAGGGTGTGGCTTAGGAATCCCCCAAATATTCATTGGCCTTCCAAAAACTACCTCATACGGTGTGAGGCCAGATCGTGTGTGTGGTACCGATCTAATAGATAGTAAAGCCAATGGCAGTGCATCAGGCCATTTCAAAGATGCGGAAGCTTGTATTTTGGCCAATTTTAGTTTGAGGGTAGAATTGTAACGTTCCACTAGTCCTGCTGATTGTGGGTGAAAAGCAGCATGAAACTTCTGCTTAATTCCCAACCCTTTCATGAGGTAATCAACAACGTGCCCAATGAAATGGGGTCCGTTGTCACTCCACAAAACTCGACAAATGCCGAATCTGGGGAAAAAAACTCCTTTAGGAGCACCTTTGCTGTAGTAAGAGCTGTATTATCTTTTGTGGCGTATGCCTCCACCCATTTACTGAAGGCACAAACCACTACCAGAACATACTTCAGATTATTACAGCGTTCAAGCTGGATATAATCCATTTGCAGGACTTCAAAAGGTGCAGTAGGTATGGCAAACCCTCCTGCTGGAGTTCGTGTTCCCTTTCCAGGATTATATTGGAGACAAATCAGACAAGACTGGACTATCTTTTTAGCTGTGCCGGCAATCTCAGGATGATCCCAAACTTGCATAAGTTGCTTTGCTATTGAGGATGCTCCAACATGTGCCGGCCCGTGTGCCATGTGAATCATAGGACGTAAATAGGCTGTGGGTAACTTCCATTTTGTCATTTCTTTATTCCTCCAACAGCCCTCATCATCCAGTGTTCCCTCCTTAGACCATTGGTCTAATTCCTCAACAGAAGCAGATCGCTGCATGTCCAGCACCGCTTGCCTGGCATCATGCCAACGCTCAGCCTGTGACTTAACTACATACATAGATGTAGTACTTTGTTGCATTGCAGTCTCACGAGCTGTGTAGTCTGCAAAGGCATTTCCTTTTCCTATTTTATCAGTCACTTTCTTGTGTGCACTACACTTAACAATTGCCACTTTCTTAGGATATGTCAAGGCAGTAAGGAGATTATGTACTAATTCCCCATGCACTATTTGTGTCCCATGTGAAGTAAGAAAGCCTCTTTCCTTCCAGAGTTGCCCAAAATCATGAGCAACTCCAAAAGCATATTGGCTATCGGTGTAGATGTTAACAAGTAGATCTGCACTAAGCTCACATGCTCTTGTCAATGCTATCAGCTCAGCTGCTTGAGCCGACTTATGTGGGATGCGAGCTGTCTCAACTACTGTCTGAAGTGTTGTAATTCCATAAGCAGCAGATGTCGTACCATCAGGCAACTTCAGGCAGGACCCATCAACCCACAGTTCCCCATCAACGTTAGAAAGAGGTGTATCTTGTAGGTCAACACGATCCTTTGTTTGTTCTTCAGTAAGGGATATACAATTATGTAACTCTTGTGACTGAGACTGAGTAGCTGGAAATGGCAATAATGTAGCAGGATTCAGAGTCAAACATCTTTTCAGTGTGATATGAGGAGCCAAAAGTGTCAATTCATAGCCTGTCAAGCGGGCACTAGTCAAATGTTGTGTTTTCGTTTGATTTAGCAGAGCATCAACTGAGTGGGGTACTAGCACAAGCAATCTATGTGGCAAAACTATTCCCTCACTCTGACGTATGGAAACAGCCGTTGCCGCCACCGCTCGAAAACACCCTGGCAGTGCACAGGCGACTGGATCAAGGACAGCTGAGAAATATGCACAAGGACGCTGCTTATCACCGTGTGTCTGTACTAAAACTGAGAGAGCGCAACCGTCCCTCTCGTGTACATAGAGTGTAAAGGCCTTAGTGTAGTCTGGAGTGCCTAATACTGGTGCAGAACAAAGAGCATGACGTAACTGTTGAAAAGCATTCTGGCATTCAGTAGTCCATGGGAGGGGCATCGGAGTATCTTTAGTCAAAAGGGCCAACAAGGGTTTAACAATGTGAGAAAAGCTAGGGATCCACTGCCTACAGAAAGAAGTAAGGCCAATCAGTGCACGAACATCCTTCTGAGTACGGGGCACAGGCGTGTCTAAAATAGCTTGAATACGGTCTGGTGTAAGTGCACGTCCCTCCTTAGACAGGAGGTGACCTAAATAGGTAACCTGCTGTCTACAATATTGCAATTTCTTCCGAGAGACTTTGTGATGATGAGATGCAAGAAATGATAGCAATAACAGTGTTCCTTCTTCACACTGCTCAGGGGTATCAGCAGCCAACAAGATGTCATCGACATATTGAATAAGAGCCACCCCTTTTGGCACAGGGAAAGAATCAAGCTGCCTTTTCAATGCCTGGCTATAAATGCTAGGACTCTCTGTATACCCTTGTGGAGCTCTACAGAATCTGAAGGATCGATTATTCAAAGTGAAGCCGAACAAATAGCGGCTGTCAGGATGAATAGGTATTGAGAAAAATGCATTTTTCAAATCGATTACACTAAATGTAGTTGCAGTAGGAGGAACCATAGTAAGAAGTGTCGTGATGTCAGAAACTACCGGGTATTGGGGCACTACAATTTTATTGACTTCACGTAAGTCAATGATAAATCTATAAATTCTAGTGTCAGTGTCTTTTTTCAAAATAGGAAGAATAGGGCTATTACAGGTATTGTAGGTGACTTCTTCCACAACACCCACTCTGATCAAATCCTGAACAATATGTATTAATGTTTCTTCGCCTTACCGAGATATTTTATATTGGGGCAGTCGAAGCAACGAAGCACCTTCCTTCACTTGAATATGTACTGGTGGGATAACCATTTGTCCTACATCAGTACCTGATGTAGCCCACAAAGTACTAGGTAACAATGCCAGAGCAACATCCTCTTTAATGAGACAAGACCTCTCAACCATTGGGTAGTTATCATTTAAAATAACACGCACTCCTTCTGGGGAACAACGTATTATGGCACGGAAATGTTTAAGCATATCAATACCCACAATGTTATCCGGCGTGTTAGGGGAGAGCAGAAATGGACATGCTGCAGTGAATTTATCAAGACTAAATGCAAGTGGCTGTGACAGTGGGCTAGGTGTAGGTGTCCCATCGAATCCTATCGATGTTATCATTGCGCCAGACAGGGAAGCCCTAGGAACCAATTTTTTAGACGGAGCACTACGAGTAGCTCCTGTATCAACCAGAAACTGATCAGTAGAACCCAAAACTTTTGCATCAACATAGGGACCCTTCTGATCTACTGGGACCTCAACCGGTTCCTTACCTCATCCTAGGCATTCCTATGCATAAAGAGAATCCTTAGGACCATCAGCCGAATAATCAGACATTTGGTATTGGTTTCGTCTATCAAAGGTATTAAAAGAATTTGGGTTGTTTTCAACTGCCTCAAATCTGGTACGATTATCCATGCCTCCCCTAAATCCCGTGTTCCCTGGGCGGCCTCCCATGCTTCCTCTACCTCGCTGATACTGCTGACCTTGCAAAAGGGGGCACTCAGAACGCCAATGTCCAATCTCTTTACAATAAGCACACTGATCAGAAGACGAAGTTGCTCGAGGGAAAGGGGGTAAACCAGGGCGATACAGCGCACGTCCACCTCTTCCACTACCTCTAAATGGTGGACCATAGACTTGAGCCAACATAACTTTCGTTTTTAAATCCTTAACCTTTTTATCTTCCTTGCCTTTTGCTTCCATTTCCTGACGCTCATAATACTGGGCCATGGTCAAAAGGGAGACTGGAGAAGACGTAGTCCATGAACTCTCGCTGGCCTTTAGGCGACTAGCTATTTCTGGCAACATGTTAGCGACAAATTTGTCGACAAACAGATGCTTACCCGTGTCATCTGTCAATGACTGCCCACTAAAGTCATGGAATGTCTCTTCAAATCGTGTAAAGAAATCAGAAACTGACTCATCCGCTTTCTGTTTACAAGACGCTAATGTAGTCCAATCTATTTTCTTAGGGGGTATAAGAGTTTTCAACTTAGTCACAATAGCTTTGGGAAGATCTAATATCTCCTGTTGTGGTTTCTGCGCAGGCTCCCTAGCTGCATCTATTTCTTCTAAATGCACCCAAGTATCACCATATGCTACATTATCTATTTTCCGAATCGTTCTCCACATGTCAGGGGGCAAAATAAGTCCGAAAAACATATCGATATCTGGCAGAGTCATGGTACAGAAGCTAATAGCTCCTTCTACCTCTTCATAGAAACCGGCAGGATTTTTCCGTGGATCGGGCAAAGCGGCTTTAAGAGCCATAACGTCCGCTCTACTCCAAGGAGTATAAACCTAATTATAAATAAAATACCCCTTCGCATCATCTGAAGTTTTGTCGTCATCCTTTCCTGAACCTTTCGGAGGTACATACAAAGGCGCAGCTTCGCGCATTGGTCGTATATTAACTTCAGCACTACTAGATCCATTATTTATCTCTGAAGTTTCTGCTATTTGCGCTGGGGCAGGGGTGGGGAATTCCTATCTCCCGACGCCCGAGACATCTAGATTTCTTACAAGGGCAAGAGGTTTTAATTTCTAACTTGTCCAAAGGACAAGTAGACAGTTTTACGGTAATCCGATACACAGCTGTTCAACCCTTTTGGTCACAGCCAGTTAATAAGGAGCTCTGAGCAGTTTATTGGCAGTGAAAGGGTCAATGCAAAAGCTGGGGCGTACACTTTAATTTCCCCAGAGCAGAACAACAACATGATGGAGCTGAGCTCAAAGTTGCAGCTCCATATAAAACATCCACAGCACTGTCAGGTAAGAGTCTTTTTGCTTTCTCCCCGAGGCTCTTGTGTGGCTTTCAGGCACTCCTCTGGTCCTTTCATTTTCTTCGAGCACGAGACGCAGCTCCAGAACACTCAAATCACTGGAATGTAAGAGGCTGCCTTAAGGGCCTCTTGGCTCCTGCTCTGACTTTAACCTTGTGACCCACTGCCTTTTATTCTGTGCTTCACCCATGCGCCTCAAATCGGCCCCAAGATCCCTCCTCACCCTCGCCTCCGGGGGCCTACAGTAAAGCCCATGCTTTCCCTTCTCATGCAGCCCCTGCACAACCCTCCTTTGCACTTTGCTTTGCCTGTACACCTTATGTTTCACCCGGTGCCTGTACTTGCTAACCCCATCCCACCCCCTCTGCTGCCCCCTCTGACTGCCCTGACCCGATCCCCTTGGCCTCTCATGTCTTACCTCATCCAGGGCTTACATTAAAGTTCATTAGTTTCCCCATGGGGAATTCATGCAATCCTCAGGGGCACCCTCATTTCTCTCCTTGCACTGGACCTCTCGTCTCACTTTGTGCATGCACCAGGGGCATCTGAACACGCCACTGTAGCAGCTACAGCAGCTGGGGAGTTCTTAATGGGCCCCTTCCTTCTGCAGGTCCAGACAAAGGTTCATAATCGACATGAAAGGGTGGATGGATATATACATGGATGAATGAGTGAAAGGATGGATGTAAGGATGGATGAGTGAAAGAATGGATGGATGGATGAGTGAAAGAATGGATGGATGAGTGCAAGGGTGAATAAATTGATGGATGGGGTGAAAGTGGATGGATGAGTGCAAGGGTGAATAAATTGATGGATGGGGTGAAAGTGGATGGATGAGTGAAAGGATGGATGTAAGGATGGATGAGTGAAAGAATGGATGGATGAGTGAAAGGGTGAATGAATGGATGGGGTGAAAGTGGATGGATGAGTGAAAGGATGGATGGTTGAATAAAAGGGTGGATTGATGGATGAGAGAAAGAGTGGATGAATGGCTGATAGAGTGGGTGGATGGGTGGCTGGGTGGAAGGATGGATGGATAGATGGGTGGAAGGATGGATGGATAGATTGATGGGTGGAAGGATAGATAGATTGATGGGTGGATAGTTGAGTGAAACGGTGGATGGAGGGATGAGTGAAAGGGTGGATGGATATGAGTGTAAAGGAGGATGGATGGGGTGAAAGACGGAAGAGCAGATGGATGGAGGGATGAGTGAAAGGGTGGATGGATATGAGTGGAAAGGAGGATGGAGGGGTGAAAGATGGAAGAGCAAAAGGATGGCTGGATGGAGGGATGAGGGAA
Organism: Calotriton arnoldi; assembly: GCA_963921515.1. NCBI lineage: Eukaryota > Metazoa > Chordata > Amphibia > Caudata > Salamandridae > Calotriton > Calotriton arnoldi. The sequence continues at coordinate 825,303 of CAWUFW010005387.1, read as the reverse complement.
AGAGTGGATGGATATGAGTGAAAGGGTGGATGGAGGGGGTGAAAGTGGATGGATGGATGAGCGAATGGATGGATGGATGAGTGGAAGGAAGGAGGGATGGATGAGTTTGAATGATCGATTTGGAGCTGGAAGGATAGGTTTGGCCTCAAGGGCGTCGTGAACCACTCGCTTTAGCAGCTACAGCGGGGGTGAGCCTCTTCTGTCTGCGGCTAAGCAGACAAAGGCCCATAATTAACGTGTAAGGGTGAGTGAGTGAAAGGATGGATGTGTGGGTGAAAGGGTGGATAGATGAGTGAGTATATGAGTGTAAGTGTGGCTTGCTAGATGGATGAATGAGTGAAAGTATGGATGAGTGACAGGGATGGTGGATGGACGATAGATGTGTTGATGAAGGAAAGGGTGAAAAGATAGATGGGTTGCAGGGTGGATGGATCAGTAAGCGAAAGGATGGATGAGTGAAAGGGTAAATTGATGGATGAGTGGAAGGGTGGAAGAGTGAAAGGGTAAATTGATGGATGAGCGGAAGAATGGGTGTGCGAAAGGATGGACAGATGGCTGAGATGGATATGTTTGGGGATGGATGGGTAGATTTGGATATGGATGGGCGGATGGATGGATTGACAAACAGAATGGTGAAAGGCTGATGAAAGAATGAATGGAAGCCAATGTAAAGGTGAAATGCTAGATATCAGTGGGTGGATGAAAGGATGAATGGGTAGATCTGCAGAAAAGAGGCAAAATAAGGAAATCACTAGTATTCAAATCCTTCTATACTATGAGCCTGACATAACCCGAGTGGCTATTATTCGAGCTCTTCTATAATGAGTGCTGCCATTATTTGACGGTGCACTACATGATGGCACCAAAGGGACAAGTGGATTTTGTACGGGACAAGTAGATTTATGAAGCTACCTGTCCCATGGACAAGTAGATATTTTTTTTAATTCCACACCCCTGGCTGGGGGTTGAGCTAATTGTACAGTCTTATTTTTGCTGGCTTCCTTTTTCTCAGCCTTTAAGCGAAATATTTCATCGCGTAACTTAACCACTCACCTAATTAGATCAGGTATATTTGAGGAAAGAAAAGTGCCATCACTCAATTGTTTATAATCAGAATTTATATCAGCGGGCTCTAAAATTAAGTATTACTTCCCAAGCAAACTTCTCTGTAAAATATAACTGCTCTATTTCTTTCCACTGCTGGATCCTGGCTACAAGATTGGAAGCGAGAGTTTTCTTACGGGCTTCTGAACGAGTGGTGGATCTAATGGTGGCTTTTTCATCGACAGTTAAAATAGAGCGAGTCTGTCGCTCATCTTGCTTATCTGTATCTTTATCGTCTGAAGAATGATGTTCTTCATCGGAAGGATCCTCCGCAGGGGCAGAGGGAAATTTATACGGGGGCGGGGGTCGATCTAATAAAATGGAAGTAATCTTGAAGTTTATTAAGCATGGGATAAATAGGGCGCCTAATAGGGTACTGGCCAATTACCTCTAAACAACGCTCCCTATCTTCTTTTTCTTTTATTTACTTCATCTCCTTAGTTTTCAATTCCAACGCTTTCTGATAGATCGTTTTGCGCTGTTCTTTTACTGCTATAGCTTCTTCTTTTCTCACTCTCTCATGCGTTTCTTTCTCCCACATTCGTACACAATCAAACATATCTTGTCGACTCTTATGTTTAAATAAACACTGCTCTACATACTGAATCTTTTTAAAGTCAAATGACCCATTTACTGGCCATCGTAGATCAGGATCCTTTTTTGTATATTTGTTCCACAGTGTACTATACAGTATGGAAGAAATCCCGTATTTAATATACATGTACCTATTAGGTGTCCCCTCTGGGGGAGCCGGCTGACTTCTTTCTAAATCCATTTTTGTACCTCCAAGACAGCAACACAACCTACGAAGTGCGCTAGGAGCAGGCATGCTGCCAAATTATAGTAAAATATTACTATTCAAAAATCTTCAAAAGTAGAGAAAAATCTCCACATTACCTGCCTTTATTTATTGCAATAAATAAACAAACAAACAAACAAAACCAGAATCTTGGCCAAGCAAATCCAAAATCAAGAGTGCCGCTGCAGCGACCTTACCAAACAAAAGTCTCCAACCTCCAACTGCCAATCTCTTGGTCGACCTAATGGTCACTGCGAAACTTGCGCCAAAGGAAATCTGTCGGGACCGGCCACCACCTGGAGGGTCAAATCGGGAAAACCGGAAAAGCACTTCGGTCTGCAAAGACAAGGGTCTCCTCGTGCAGGACGTCTCCTCAGCAAAATTCCATTCCTCCATCAAGACCACTCCTTCGGGCGGCCGCGTCTCCGATGAGCCCCACGAGTCGGGCACCAAAACTGTGGAAATGTGCCTTTTTAGGGGCACACCGGTGCAGGGGTCACCCTTATCTTTGTCCACGGGTCCTTAAACCAACAAAGAAGAAATTGGCACTGAAGCTGGAATTCAAAGAACAAGTTTATTCACTCATGAGTGAGACCACGTCCATACAACACCCTCAAGTGTTCCAGGAGGTAGTGGCTTGAATACACAGACCATGGTGCTTTTATACAGAGTTTTCTGCACTGGTAAGCATGTAGTTACAAATAGAAGGTACAGGCCTACACAGGAATAACTACCGTCAAACATGGGCAAATGGGAAATCCCTTAGTCAGCAAAGTGGGAGGGGGAGCAGGAGTGCTTATGGCAGCACTAAGAGATTGACAGTTGAGTCTGAGACCAGGTGGTCTGGCAGCTACAAACTCTTTAGCATGCATATTGCTTTTAACTGAGTCAGGAAGTTAACTAAAATAGACAGCACAGGCAGGGAAAAAGACGAGCAGAAGACAGGAGAATTTCATAGCTGACAAAATGGATGCCACAAGCAAGATGGTTTCAGCTTATGCTAACAGAGATTATCTGCGATTTCCACATTATGGCTTTTTGAAGGGTACCTGTTTGTCAGCGGAGTGAAGGGCCAGTCCACAGAAGTGCCAGGGGAGCCGTTCAGGGTGCCCTATCAGGTTCATTTCCCCCACATTCCTCAAGGGGCATAAGGGCACCTGCACCACTGACCATGGAGATACCCATTCTAATTCTAGGGGTCAGCTGAAGTCAAATTCCCAAAGACCATCTTTGCAGGGCATCATGTGGCTTCTCCTTCCAGCTGAGTATTCCCTCTCTTTCTTCTGTGGCTTCTCATCTGTCGCTACCTTGTGCAAGGATTTTTAGGTGGGGGAGGGGGTAAGTTCTAGAAGCCAGTCACCCTGGGCCAATCCTAGGGTGCCCGTCATCACTCCAACCCTGTTCCAACCCTTCTGCATATCATTCTGGGATAATCCAAAATGGTGACTTCTGGTTGTCAATGGAAGGAGCTTCCCTAAGAGCCTCAGGTCTGCCCCTAGCTGGCACAGCTGACTGATCCCTTCCTCCTTTGTTTCTGTGATCCTGGGCTATCCCTGCCTAGATGCAGTGTGACAAGTTAATTAACAGATACAGAGTTCCTCCCCATCTCATCTTTTCCCAGAAAGTAGATCAATGTTAATGGCTCTCTTGTATGGGGATGCCTTTCATCCCACTGCTGGAGAGTAGAGTAATTACCTTGGCCCAGTAGGTGGGGACAAAGGCCTGGAATCCGAGTATGACCTAAGACAAGGAAATATGACAATTCTTAAAGTGCCAACATGTTTAACAGTAGTTGTTTACATATAGACATAAAAAATATTTTTTATTAGATTCTGATTCTGATTAATGGAGCCATGGCTATGTAAAATGGCTCAAACTCCCACCTCTGTGGTATAATACACATCTTCCATCTGCTGTTTCAGAGCAAGGGAGAGTATGGATATGCAACGTGATCAATACGTTGGGACTGATATTCATAGTTGGCCATGTTTGGGCCTTTTTAGTACTGCAGATTGAATTTTCGTCCTCGGTCAAGGTCTTTTCTACAAATATTGACTGCTCCATAATGAACTATGTTAATTGAGAAAGATATGGGAGCATCTTCGAAAATAAATGGTTCTGAGTTTGTCACAAAGGAGTAATTTTCTACAGTTTATGGGGAGTTGGAGAAAGCCCAGAGAATTCTGTTTGAAGAATAGCTATCTACATGGAGACAAGTGGAAAATGGTAACTATGGAGCAATCGTATCAACTATATTTTAAAATGCCTATGATACTTTGCTTGTCTGGCTGCCCCTGTGGGTCAATTCACAGTTCTTGTGTGACAATACATGGTTCTAGCTATTCATATAGGTGATTGTCACCCCATTTGGTGTCACCATGACAGTACCTTTTTTAGGTCTCGCCTAGCGTTGCAGCGCACGGATGCGCTGCTCGCTCGGCGAGATTTATTGTCAACAAGGACTTTCAGAAGAGGGCTTGAAGCCCCGCCCCTCATTTCCATTGGCTGGCATCACCGTTTATGCTAAACGGTGGCCTGCCATTGGAAATGAGCTGTTTGTGTTGCCTCCCTTTCGCCTTTTGGTCCGGCCCATCCGGACTGGATCGCCTGCTTCACGGCTGTCGTGAATCAATTTCTTATCTCAAGGAGGCGTGAGATCCAGTCCTGATGGGCCGTCCCAAAAGGAGACAGGGCGCCGCGTGTTTATTTTTGCATCGCGCTTTCACTTAGTGAAAGCGCGATGCAAAAATAAACCGCGGGAATGGCGAGTGCTTGGTTTACCCTCTCATCCTCCATTTGGCTCTGCCCTCTCTCACCCACTATCACCGTTTTTTGCAATACTATGCTCCTTTCTCGTCTCCCTGACCCCACCGCCCTTCGAGGCGTCTGCTTCCTTCCCCTCTCTCACCTTCATCTCCACCTTGGTGGTAACTGTCCCTTTTCTTTCTATCCTTCTCTCATCCACTTGCAGTCTCCGCCTCTCTCCTTCTACGTTACTCCTCAGTCTCTCCACCCTATTTTCCTTCTAGCAGTCTCATTCCTGTCATCTCTCTCCGGCAGAAATGTCCATGTCTCCCCACCCCCTTGCTCCCTCTCACGCCGCTTCAGGGACTTTCTCTCAGTACTCACCCAGCCCAGAGACCTGTCCGGCCTTCACGCACTTCTTGATCCGGCTCAGCACAGTTTGGTCGCTCTCCAGACTCTGCAAGAGAAGCACAGGGCGGGTGAGTGTCAGAGAGCCACTTGGCAGCGCCCGCGCATGGACTCTGAAGCCGTGCCAGCTTCGGCGGCTCCCCCGGGCCATTCATACACTTCGGGCCTCAGACAACCCCGTGGCACCCCACACCTACTCCCGCACGTAGCTACTGCTCCAACAGAGGAAATACGATTGTATGTGGCCCTTTACATTGGGAATCACGTACTTAAAATACAATGCAAAAGGCTGTTGGAAATATTTGCACGCCCTGTTTTAACATGAAGCAATGTCGGCACATAAGTGCCTTCTTTCTGAAGTTTGTATTTTAAAATTGTAGATCGGTCCAATGGAAAGGAGAGTGGCCTAGCGGTCTAAGCAGCAGGGTTAGGATTCAAGTCTCTCCAACGGCATTGGTTCGAGTCTCACTGCTGCCAGTTATTTATTTTGATGATGTTTAGGACATTTTTATTTTAGAAATATTAGGATATGGTCTCTTTATCACTAAACGTTTTTATTTTAAAAATATTAGAATCTGGCCTCTTCATCAAGAAACTACATTACAAAAACATTGCTACTTTTGTTAACAGTAGCAAATGCACGACGAAATCTGGTTTTGGCGTGCAGAGTTAAAGATATTCAACTAACAGGATGCTTCCGGTCACCTCCCAAGATCAGCTAATTTTTAAGTAGCTCATGTTCACACACTCAAGTATCAAAAACATTATTTATAGATTCGGCCAGCAAATGGGTAAAGTCCGTGGTGATGGCGGCACAGGAGAAATGAAATTGTGAGCAATGTGTGATTCTGCAATTTGGTGGTATTTAGAATCATGCCTAATGCAGCCACGGGGGCCCGAGGACGTGAGCAGTTCTGAGTTGCAGACTGCTAAAACTAAATTAGTAATGTTCTTTAATCAACATGATTTCAATATTTACTTATACACACTTTAACCTTAGTGGCCAGTACGAGTCTACATCTGAGGCTCAGAGTGACTGAAAACCACAGCCGCGACGAGGAGTCTCCAGCAGCCTGGATCAGTCACATGGCATCATGATGAGGCACAGGCGGGGGTGCAAGCAGCGGCGGACACCAAAACTAAATTGCAAACTTCCGCCCACTCGCACCGCCCACTGAGCTGATTTAAATTCGGTCTCAAGCGTCAAATGGACATTGTTGCGAATGCCACCGCGGAGCTGGACCCAGTAAGAGCATAACTGAGCCAGCTTGGTTGGTGCGAGCGGAACCACCACCTGGCTGCAGAAATATATTGTAAATAAATAATAATCCAACACCTGAGCATAGCAGTGCAGTTGCACTGCACAGTGTAGTGCAGGTGTCACACACGGTTTGCTCAGTCTGCCAGAGCAGCGCACGGTCACGAGTCAAATTCCATGACTTCACACAGTGACCACGATTTACTGGCGTGTCTCTCTAATGGCCTCTGTACTGTTAGCTGGCATGTGTACAGATGTTTCCATGCTCATCAATTCGATACTATTTCATGAAGAGCAAGTGAGATAAAACAGCAGCTCATGCGGGCGACCATGTATGAAAAGAAATGGCAGGACCATTCAAAGGACATCTCTCAAGATTATCAGATAAATTCATACCATGGGCTGAGAACTATTGAGACCAACATGGCAATATGGTGTCACATTTATATTCAATCTTACAATACACTGGCTTGGCTGAAAGTCATTCACATGCATCTGTGCTGTCATGCCAATCACCGTTCCGCTTTCTCTGACCTTAAAAATCCAAACACACTTCATACTGCGTCAGTCAACCTGTCAGGCCCATTACGCCTTGATAAGTTACTGATGATGCCAATTGCTGTGCGCCACCAGTTTGGATTTAACATTGATTGATTAATGCTTCTAAACATTTGCGCCATCTAGGAACCTGTGATTAATAGCAATATTTTAGAAATGGATCAGAGGAAAGGCAAAATGAGGAGTGCGACGACAACCTAGGGACCTTGGCTACAGGCTTTCAAATAGATAGTAAACTCGGGCAGTTGTCACAAAGCTCATGAGTGTTATGATTGACAACTAGAAAAGAAGAACTGAATGGCGGATTCTCAATCAATCAAGGAAGGAGGGACCAGTGGCATTGGCATCTGAATCTTTATCATATGGAGAGGTATCTTAGAAGCTGTAGAAAAGCAACAACTTTTTTCAAGAGTACTGCATTTCTATCAAAAGTTTTTTATGCAAAAAGTGCATAGTTTTGCTGCAATTCCCTCATTTGGATGTTGAAGGTAGATATAGTTCAGGATTAGTTATGCAGCGATCAGTCCTCTGCCCTGATTTCCAGGCTAGTTCTTTAGAGCTGAGATACAGTAAACCTCATCCCTATGCTTATTCACTGATTTCAAGATCAGAGCTAATTCTGAACCCCGAGAAAACAAGTTTGCACAGGAATAATAATTGTGAGTTATGTGATACTTATCACCCCCTTTCAGTTTCCCCCTCATAGGCCCCGGTTTTGAGGAATTGGAGGGGGGGGGGTATTTACCACTCCTGGTAAATACCAATAACAGGGCTTAAGGTATTTACCATATGTGGTTCAGGCCTCCTATTCCTTGTTGTCAATTTGAACTAGCATTTGCAATGCAATAGGTCTCGCATTTGCAAGGGTTTAAGATATTGGATTTGTAAATGACTGTCTTTTATTTATGTTTTAAAAATCAACACATAAATAAAAGGCATTATCATTTACAATGCCAATAGTTCAAACTCTCGTAAATGCGAGACCTATTGCATTGCAAATGCTTGTTCCTTTGGTGTTGGCGGGTTCAGTGTGGGCCTGCAGTTTATCGTTGGCTGCTCCCGGTGGTGTGTATGTCCTCCCCGATTAACCCAATATTGGTTGTGGTCTGCAGGGGACGTACCAGCGTGCACTCAACCTGGGAGAGTGGTCAGTTCCAGTATCAGTGGTAAAGTGGCTATGTGATGGTTGCCTTACTTGTGATTGGGTGGGTTTGGCAGATTAAGTTTGCCCTTGGGGCCAGTTAACACCTATTCCCACCTTCATAGCCCGTCTTCATTTGGGCTCAGGGGATCGCCTTACTTCTGGACATAACTCAGTCTGATGTAACTGCTGACTGCAGGCAAAAGCTGATGAGCACCTTATTGCTAACCACTACTAGTGGAGTATCTCACTAAGCACTCTAGGTTTCTTTGAGACGGCCCCTCAAAATAGGGCACTTTCACGGGACAGCACACATTGCTGGTGCCCTTGGGTTGCCCAGCCTCACACTAGGCCCCACCGGCTCTAACAGTTCACCACCTCCTAAGCCCTCTTCACCTTCCTGCTGCAAGGGCACCTCCAGTGTACCTCCTCAGCAGTCATTTGCCTCTATTGCAGTTTCCTTCTGCTGTCAGGTCGTGGAACGTCCCCAGGGTCTGGTCCTGAACTTGGCAAGGGGAGTTGGTGGTGAATGCCCTAACCTTGGAACATAGAATTACTCAATCACCACTGCGTTCTGTTGAGAAGATCTTAGCATGCTGGCTGGATGTTTCTGCCCCATCTTCATGCTAAAGTTGCAAACAGCAGTTGTATATTCAAACACGGTCAATAATGAGATTGGTTCTGGGCAGTTCTGCCCTTTTGCTTACTCTTCTTTCACTGGTCCAGCCAAAGTCGTTGCCACAAGGTGTGAGAAGGATGGTGGGGTGGAACTGGGAGACTACTTTCAGACTAAACTAAAAACAAGGGTACAAAAGCAAGGGAGGCAGTCCCACTCAACTACTTTTTAGCCTATGGAGGGTGGCTCTTCCAGAGAACAATGAGTCAAGAAGGGATGAAGGTAAACTTCTCAGCTTCAAATGGTTCCTGTTGCCGTTCCATAACACTCCTCAGTCTGGTCCACTAGAAAGGACTCCTAGAATGTCCTGGACTAGCTGCAGTTTACATCTGTTGTTTGCCTTAACATTCCATCTTAAGTACCTCCTTAGTATGGCAAATAGATAATGGGCCTGTTATTGCATTTCTCTATATATGTGGCTTAATAAAAACAAAAAAAACATTTTGAAATTCTGATCGCTAATACAGATTTTTGTGCATCTAATTAATTTCATATTAGTTATGCAGATGTTTTGTGAACTGTTATTATCTGAAAGAGACTATTAGTTATGGATTCCTCACCTTAGAATTACCCCCAGGCGTCAGACTGGATCCGGAGAATTTTTCCCCCAGCAGTACCTCTGCGCGTCGGTAGGTGGCCTTGGTCGACTCCGCGTTCGTCGTTGGCGTCGTGATCGCCGGAATGACGTCGCAGTATCTACTTAGACGCTGCACCTGCGCTTTGACATCAGTTATTTCTTTTTCCGCGCCAGCCAGCTCGGATCCGGAGAGAGCGGTACCTGGAGTCACTTTTTGACTCTCTTTTTGCGACTTTTTGTTGACATCTTTTCGAGTCCTCACGAACTTCAAACCAATTGTTTTTGTATAAAAAATTTTCTTTGAGTTATTTTATTTCCTAGAAACAAGCAAGCCTGGCACAGGTAAGTGATAAGTACTTTGTCGTAAATATACAGTTTGTAACACAGTTTGGATTGCAGTTGTAAATGCACTTTGTTTTGACTTGCAGTACTGTTCCTGAGAAATGCAATGCTTTGTAAATACAGTACATGTACTTTGTATAGGATTTTCAGTAAGATTACAGGTAAGTTACTTTTGAGATTACTTTTCTTACACAGTGTAGTATACCTGGATACTACACTGGGACATTTCCTGTAAACAGGTAAGTAAAATCGTTTTTGTTAGTTAGTACAATTTTAAAGAATTTCTTTAGGTTTTCAAACTCCACACTTAGAAACTTTTCCAAGAAAAACAGTCAATGTTATCCTATGGAGGAAAATAGTGTTATCCGTTTTAGGGTAAGTATTCGGTAGTGGGAGTTGAGGTTCTGGGGGTAGACTCGGGGGTCCCCCAGGGTCAGGGATGCGCTCTCGGTACACCCTCAGCGGCACTAGGGCGGCCGGGTGCAGAGTGCTGAGGCCCAATGTTATCCAATGGGGGATAGGAGGGGCCTCTGGTTGGTGGCTGCTGACGAGCAGGCCACTTTGTTGTGGGAGCAAAGCTCCTGGACATTAGCTCGGGGCAAATGGGGAAACAAAGTAGCTCCAAAGGTGCACCCTCAGCGGCACTAGGGCAGCCGGGTGCAGGCTGCTGTTTCGACGTCAGGCGCCCTGTTGTTTGCAATGGGGAACCCCCGGTTTGCAAAGGCACTGCAGGCTTGGGGACGAAGGTCTTCTGAGTGCAACCACCACTTCGAGAGGTAAGTTGGGGGTAGGTTAGGCACCGTCAGTTGGGCCACCCAAGGCCGTGGGGCGTCTGGTGCAGGTGTGCCTTTTAGGGTCGGATCTTCTTACCAGCACCTGGTCGCGGTTGGGGGGACCTTCCGGATTTAGGCTGCAGGCGTCGGCTGGAGGTTTGGGGCAGGTCAGGGGTCACCGGATCTCAGGTTAGGATCGCCGGGGAGACCACCTCGTGGTGTTTGCCCCCTCGAGCTCGGGCCCTGGACGGCAGGTGTAGAGTGGTGCGGATTCGCGGTGTCCGGCCGGAGCCAGAGGTTGGAGATGAACAAATCCGGTGTTCACGGGAGACACAGTCTTTGTGGTTGAAGGCAGGCAGGTCCTCCTGGGTTTTCGAGGTTGCTGACTGCAGGACACACCGGGATTTCGCAGGAGCAGGTTCGAGGTGGAGACAGGCCGGTAGGGCTGGGGCCAAGTCAGTGGGCGTCTTCCTCTTGTTAGCTTCAGCACGGCTGTTCGGTCCTTCTTCTTTTCTTGTAGTTTCTTTTATATGAGGAAGCAAGGTTCAGGGGTGCCCCAAAATACTAGATTTAGGGGCGTTACAGGTAGGTAAAAAGGTTGGGACCAATGGGTCCCTTCCCTGGGGTGGGTACACCCCCTATTATGCCACCCTCCAGTGGGAGGGGGGCATAAGCCTTTCCCTTGTTGGCTGAGTCCCCCCTCTGCAAGATGGCAGGGACTGAGAGTTGTGCTTCACCTCGCCTCCCCCACCTGAGGGGTGGAGTTGGCAGAGGTGGGCACACCTCTCTTCCTCACTTGTTTCTCCCGCCGGTTCTCCCGCCCAAAGTGGGGGTCAGAACCAGTGGGGACCAGTTGCTGAAAGCAGCAAGTGGCCTGGGGAAGCTCACAAAGGCGGCAAGCCTTTGAAGCTTCCCCTTCGTGAACCCTGCCCATCCTGGGGGAGGAGGCTTGGCACCTCGTCCCAGGATGTGCCGTGTTTCAGGCCCCCGAGAGCAGCAGGCTCTCGACCCAGGGGTCCAGAAACATGTCTGGTGGTGGCAGCTGAAAGCAGCCACTCAGCCTGGACAATAGTGGTAGGTTAGTTTTCAGGGGGGCATCTCTAAGATGCCCTCTGTGTGCATTTTTCATTAAATCCCACACTTGCATCAGTGTGGGTTTAATGTGCTGAGAAGTTTGATACCAATCTTCTCAGTTTTCAGTGTAGCCATTATGGTGCTGTGGAGTTCGTAATGACAAACTCCCAGCACCATATACTCTCAATGGCAGCACTGCACTTACAACGTCTAAGAATGGACTTAGACACTGTAGGGTACAGGGCTCATGCACCTGTACCCTCACCACTGGTATAGTGCACCCAGCTAGAGGGGTGACTGATCTATGCCAGGGCAGTGGGTTGTAGGCATGGCACAAAGAGATGTGTGCCATGTCGACTCTTCACTTTGTTCTGCACCAAAACACGCAGCCTGCAAAGGCAGTGCGTGAGTGTAATGGTACAGGACCTCTGAGGGTGGCACAATAAGTGCTGCAGCCTTTAGAGGCCTTCTCTGGTCACAGTGCCCTGGGTACCTGTGGTACCATTTACCAGGGGCTGACCCGTGGCCAGAGATGCCAATTGGGTTTAGGCATCGATGCAGTTTTAGGGAAAGAACATAGGCCTTGGGTACCTGGTTAGCCGGAGCCCAGGGCACACTCAGTCAAAGCACATCAGCAATATAGCAAAAAGTGGGGGCAACCATGCAGAAAGAGGGCACTTTCTCACACTGGTGCACAGGAATGTCATCTCGGCGGACCGGCTTCAAGCCTTGTGGCTCCTGCCACAAATTGATGTCAGTGATGGACCCCCATCTCGTGTGCCTATGGTGTCTGGAGCGCGACCACAACCCAAAATCGTGCTCTGACTGTCGGGCCATGGCCCCGAAGTCTTTGCGGGAGTGGTCACAAAAGCTTCTGGAGGCCCGGCAGTCGGCTCGGCGCCATTGGAGGTCCCGATCGAGGGAGAGGTCTCGGAGCCATCACCACCACTCCTCGTCGAAGTCTTCGTCTTCGGGTAAGTCGAAGCACAAAAAGAAGGCGAAGAAGCATCCTGACTCTTCACGTTCTCCCCAATCTGTCGGTCGACGCAACGCGGATTGCGGACGGTAGTCGCCCGGCTCCGCCCTCGGAGCCTGTTGGGTCGGCTCCGAGCCTCCCTCCCTTTCCGGGAGCCAGGATGACCCCTGCACAACTATTTAGCTTTTACGAAGCCCTCCACTTGATCTTTGGGCAGCCCGACTCCGCTGGCACACCTTCGGGCCCCGTGGACTCGGCTGGGGGCTCTAGGCCTTCAATGCCGGCGACTTCGGCTTCGGCGCCGCAGGGCCCCCAGGGATCCAGGCCTGATCTGGATCGGTGCCGGTCGACCTCGTGACACCTCCTCCGGCTCCAAAACCAGTGGCGACACCTCCGCCCCCTTCGACACCGGTTGTGTCCCCAACCGACGTCGACCCCAGCCTCCCCCTCGATGTGGACATGGAGCCGGACCGGCGTCGACTGATGTCAGGACCGGCGCCGACCGGTACTTTTGTACCCCTGTTCTCCCCTGGTGTTCTCTATCGCCCTGAGTGGCTACCAGAGGAGGGTGAGGAGGCCTGGGAGGGGTCTGTGGACCCTCTGGCAGACCAGTTAGAAGAAGGAGTTGGGTGAGGCGAGTGGTCTGGACACCTCCCCTGACCTTAGCATGTTGTCTCCTCCTACCGTGGCTACGGAGGAGGGTGCATCATACGCAGTGGTGTTGCGTAGGGCGGCTGAGGCCTTAAACCTTGAGCTTCCTACGGTGGCGGTCAGGACTAACCTCCTGACCGAGGTGCTTCAACCGGCAGCGGCCTATTCGGAGCCCCTGATGCAGTTCAATGAGGCCCTCACGGACATCCTTTTGGGTACTTGGTCAAAGCCCAACACAGGGGCTCCTGTGGATAGGATGATTGCCCGAAGTCACCGCCCGGCCCTGGGCGACCCCATTTTCCTCTCCCAACACCCCACCGCTGAAAGCTTGGTGGTCCAAGCCTCGATTTCCAAGGGCGCATTCCCTACCGCACCACCTGATGGGGAATCCAAGAAGCTGGACCACCTTGGGAAGAAAATGTTTTCTTCCTCCAGCTTAGGACTGCGGTCGGTGAACACCGCATGTCTCTTGGGCCGTTACTCCCACTCTGTGTGGGGCACGGTCACGCAGGTGCTGCCACAGTGCCCGGAGGAGGCCCGGGCCTTCCTCTCTCGTGCAGTTGCCGAAGGGAGAAACGCAGCGAAGTTCGCCATACGTTGCGGGCTGGACACCGCCGACTTGCTGGGCAGGACAATATCAACGTCAGTAGCCCTGAGAGACTACGCCTGGCTGAGGTCCACTGGCTTTTCAGGTGATGTCCAATCTAAGCTTTTGGACATGCCCTTTGATGGCCGTCGCTTGTTTGGCGACAAAGCAGACAACGCGCTCGAGCGCTTTAAAGACTCAAGGGCTACGGCCACGTCCTTGGGCTTCGCTTCTACCTCTCGCCCCGCGCAGTCTGCTTTTCGCCCCTTTCGTGGCTACGGAAGGGGTGCCCCGCCACGTTCCGTCAAGAGCCACAGGCATGCGCAAGCTGTCCAGCCTCTGCGTGGCCCGGGACGTGGGACCCACCGTCGTGGGTCTGGGGGCCAGCGGGCGGGCCAGTCCACCAGCGCCCCCTCTGCAGCAGCCCCCAAGGCCTCCTAGTCCGACCTTTCAGGGCTACCATTGGCCAGTGAGTGGCAAGATTCGTCATCACCTCCCCCACTGGCTCAACATCACGTCGGACAGGTGGATTTTGCAGATAGTCTGAAGGGGCTACTCCCTCCCCTTTGAGACGACCCCTCCATCCATGCCACCTCAATTCCATCACATGTGGGAGGATCACTTGGCCCTTCTCAACAGGAAGTTACGGCTCTGTTGGCCAAGGGAGCCATCAAGCGAGTTCCTGCCCCAGAAGTAGGTTGTGGTTGTTATTCCCACTACTTTCTGGTGCCCAAGAAGGACAAGGGCCTGCGTCCTATCTTGGATCTCATGAACGTCAACCGCTTCCTTCGGAAGGAGAAGTTCAAAATGTTGACACTGGCTCAGGTCCTGTCTGCCCTCGACCCTGGAGACTGGATGGTAGCGTTGGACTTGCAGGACGCTTATTTTCACATCCCCCTCCTGTCAGCCCACCGGCGTTGCCTACGGCTCACGGTAGGCTACGAGCACTTTCAGTTTAACGTGCCCCTCGGGTGTTTACGAAGGTGATGGCGGTGGTCGCAGCTCATCTGTGTAGATCAAGGGTTCCAGTCTTCCCCTATCTCGACGACTGGCTGTTGAAGGCGGGCTCGCCCCAGGCTGTCGTCTCCCATCTCCAGACTACGGCCGACCTCCTGCATTCGCTGGGGTTCACCATCAATGTGCCGAAGTTACACCGGATTCCCTCTCAGAAGCTCCTCTTCATCGGAGCGGTTCTGGACACATCGCAGATCTGAAAGAAACACGTTGGTTATAGATTCCTTACCTTAGAATTACCCCCAGGCGTCAGACTGGATCCGTAAAGTTTTTTTGTTGTCAGCAGTACCTCTGCGCGTCGGAAGGTGGCGTCGGTCGGCTCCGCGTATGTCGTCGGCGTTGTGTCGCCAGGATGACATCGCGGCAGCTACTTTGACGCCGCCCTCGCGCACCGACGTCAGTTCTTTCTTTTTCCGCGCCAGCCAGCGCAGATCCGAGAAGAGCGGTACCTCCAGTCACTTTTTGACGGACTTTTTTCTTGACTTTTGTCGACTTCTTTTTCGAGTCTTCGACTCCTGGTGCACGAGGGATGCCCGGCTTCAAGGCATGCGGTTCCTGTAACCGGCTGTCGGTGACGGATCCGCACCACGTGTGCCTCTTTTGCCTGGAGCGCGACCACGACCCCAAGTCGTGCTCCGACTGCTGGTCGATGGCGCCGAAGGCTTTGCGGGAGCGGTCCCGAAAGCTGCTTGAGCGCCGGCAGTCGGCTCTGCGCCGTTCGAGGTCCCGGTCGCGAGGGAGGTCGAGGGACCGGTCGCGGAGCCACCACCATTCATCGAAGTCTTCGCACTCGAGGTCGGGTAAGTCGAAGCAAGAGAAGAAGTCGAAGAAGCATTGTCGCTCTTCGACTTCTCCTCGTCGGTCGGCCGACCCGATGAGGGATGCGGGTGGTGCCCCTCCCGCGGCTCTGCGCGCGGAACCCGAATAGTCGACTCCGCGTTTCCCTCCCTTCCCGGGATCCGGAGCGACTCCCGCCCAGCTTCGTACGTTCTACAAGGCGATGCTGGGCCCGAACCCGCCGGCGCGCCTTCAGGCCCTGCGGATTCGGTTGAAGGGCCTACGCCTTCTCTGCCGGCGGCTCCGGCCTCGGCGCCGCAGGCCCCCCTTGGATCCAGGCCTGGATCCGGATCGGCGCCGGTTGACCTGATTACACCTCCACCGGAGCCGCTTCCTCCGGCACCAATACCCCCGGCCGGCGTCGACCCCGGCCTCCATCCGGACGTGGACCCGGACCGGCGTCGCCCGACGCCGGATCCGGCGCTGAGTGGGCTTTTTGTGCCCCTGTTCACTCCTGGGGTCCCTTTTCAACCAGATTGGCAACCTGAGGAGGACTGGGAGGGGTCAGGTGACCCTTTAACTGATCAGCTAGGATCTGAACAGGACTGGTGAGAGGAACTGGGGGATGCCAGTGGTCTCGACACCTCCCCTGACCTTGGCATGTTGTCTCCTCCTACCGTGGCTACGGAGGAGGGAGCGTCGTACGCAGTGGTGTTGCGTAGGGCGGCCGAGGCTCTCAACCTCGAGCTTCCTACGGTGGCGGTCAGGACTAACCTCCTGACAGAGCGGCTGCGAGCTCTTCGGTGCCCTTGCTGCCGTTTAATGAGGCCCTCACCGACGTCCTTTTGGGCACGTGGTCCAGGCCCAACACGGGGGCTCCCGTGGACAGGATGAGTGCCCGACGCCACCGCCCAGCTCCGGGCGACCCCACTTTACTCTCCCAACACCCCACCCCGGAGAGCTTGGTGGTGCAAGCCTCCACTTCCAAGAGCGCATTCCCTACCGCTCCCCCGGAAAGGGAATCCAAGAAGCTGGACCATCTTGGAAAGAAAATTTTCTCTTCCGCCAGCTTAGGACTGCGGTCGGTAAACACTGCATGTCTCTTGGGCCGTTATTCCCACTCTGTGTGGGATACGGTTGCGCAGGTGCTGCCTCAGTGTCCAGAGGAGGCCCGGGCAGTGCTCTCCCAGGCTGTCACCGCCGGGAGGGATGCAGTGAAGTTTACCATCCGTTGTGGGCTGGACACTGCCGACTCTCTGGGCAGGACCATTTCAACGTCAGTAGCACTTCGCCGCTACGCCTGGATGAGATCGACTGGCTTTTCAGGGGGTGTCCAGAACACTTTGATGGATATGCCCTTTGATGGCCGTCGCCTTTTTGGCGACAAAGCAGGCAACGCTCTAGAGCGTTTCAAGGACTCACGGGCTACGGCCAAGTCCTTGGGCCTCCCCACCGGCCCTGCTCAGTCTGCTTTTCGCCCCTTTCGTGGCTACGGAAGGGGTGCCCCGCTATGTCCCGCCCAGAGCCACAGGCCGCAGCAAGTTACCCAACCTTTGCACGGCCGGGGACGTGGGAACAACCGTCGTGGTTCTGGGGGCCAGCGGGCGGGCCAGTCCACCAACCCCCCCTCTGCAGCAGCCTCCAAACCTTCCTAGTCCGATTTTTCAGGTGCATCAAACGCCAGTGGGTGGCAGGATTCGCCATCACCTCCCCCACTGACGCACCATCACGTCGGACAGGTGGGTTTTGCAAATAGTCCAAAGGGGCTACTCCCTCCCCTTCGAGGCTACCCCTCCAGCCATGCCACCGCAATACCACCGCATGTCGGGGTATCACCTGGCCCTTCTCCAGCAGGAAGTTACGGCTCTTCTGGCCATCGAGCGCGTTCCTGTATCCGAAGTAGGTCGTGGTTGTTGTTCCCACTACTTTCTGGTCCCCAAGAAGGACAAGGGCCTACGTCCTATCTTGGATCTCAGGAACGTCAACCGCTTCCTCCGGAAGGAGAAGTTCAAGATGTTGACGCTCGCTCAGGTCTTGTCTGCCCTCGACCCGGAAGACTGGATGGTAGCGTTGGACTTGCAGGACGCTTATTTTCACATTCCCGTCCTGCTGGCCTACCGGCGTTACCTGCGGTTCCCGGTACGCCACAAGCATTTTCAGTTTACCGTGCTCCCCTTTGGCCTTACCAGCGCCCCTCGGGTGTTCATGAAAGTGATGGCGGTGGTTGCAGCGCATCTGCACAGATCAGGGGTTTCAGTCTTCCCCTATCTCGACGACTGGCTGTTGAAGGTGGGCTCGCCCCAGGCAGTTGTCTCCCACCTCCAGATTACGGCCGACCTCCTGCATTCGCTGGGGTTCTCCATCAATGTGCCGAAGTCACACCCGATTCCCTCTCAGAAGCTCCTCTTCATCGGGGCGGTTCTGGACACGACGCGGTTTCGGATCTATCCTCCCGAACAGCGAGTCCGGGATATTCAGGGTATGATTCCGATCTTTCAGCCTCTATCCCGGGTTTCAGTCAGAATGACACTGAGGCTGCTGGGCCTCATGGCCTCCTGCATCCTGCTGGTCGATCATGCGAGGTGGCATATGCGGGCTCTGCAGTGGGACCTGAAGTTCCAGTGGGCGCAGCATCAGGGGAATCTGTCCAATTGCGTCCAGATCTCGGAGGGCACTGCACGCCAATTGCAGTGGTGGCTCACGAACCAGGATTGGGTCAATGGCAGATCCCTCTCCCTTCCCAACCAGAACACACGGTGGTGACAGACGCATCCCTTCTGGGATGGGGCGGCCACATGGGAGAGGCGGAGATCAGAGGCCTCTCATCTCCGACGGACACCACATCAACCTTCTGGAGCTTTGGGCGATTCGTCTTGCACTCAAAGCATTCCTTCCCTCTGTCCGGGGAAGAGTAGTGCAGGTGTTCACGGACAACACCACCGCCATATGGTACTGCAACAAACAGGGCGGGGTTGGGTCGTGGACCCTCTGTCAGGAGGCCCTCCGCCTCTGGACATGGCTGGAACATCAGGGCATATCCCTGGTGGTTCAACACCTGGCAGGTTCACTGAACGCCAGGGCTGACGAACTCAGCCGCAGGTGCATGATGGATCACGAATGGCGTCTTCACTCGGAGGTGGTGCAAGGTCTCTTTCAACAGTGGGGAGAGCCTTGGTTAGATCTATTCGCCACCGAAGAGAACGCGCAATGTCAGCAATTCTGCGCGTTGGAATTTCCAAGGCGGCACTCGCTAGGCGATGCTTTTCGTCACGAGGGGAGTTACGGTCTGTTTTACGTCTTTCCGCCTATACCACTTCTGCCCAGAGTGCTGAAGAAGATCAGGCGCGACCGGGCCCAAGTCATTCTGGTGGCTCCGGATTGGGTACAGAGAGTCTGGTATCCCGAGCTGCTCAACATGGCCATCGATCCTCCGACCCGTCTGCCTCTTCGGGAGGATCTTCTGTCGCAGCAACAGGGGACGGTCCTCCACCGGAACCTGTCCAGCCTCCACCTCCTTGCGTGTAGATTGAGCGGCGGCAGTTGACGTCATTTGACCTGCCTCCCGAAGTCTGCGATGTAATTCTGCCAGCCAGGCATCCCTCCACTAAGACGGTATACGCCTGCCGGTGGAACAAATTTGTGGCATGGTGCACAGCAAAGGCTGTGGATCCCCTCTCTGCCCCTCTTTCTGAGGTTCTTTTGTTCCTTCTTTCTTTGGCCCAGCAGGGCTCTGCTCTGGGCACTATCAAGGGCTATCTCTCTGCCATTTCTGCCTTCCTTCGGCTCCCAGATCAGCCTTCCCTTTTCAAGACCCCGGTGGTAAATCGTTTCTTGAAAGGCATAACTCATCTCTTTCCTCCTATTCCTTTCGTTATGCCTCAGTGGGACTTGAACCTAGTTTTAACTTATTTAATGTGCGCTCCCTTTGAGCCGCTTCATAACTGTCCTCTGAGGCTGTTAACTCTCAAAACTGCATTCCTGGTGGCCATCACCTCTGCCAGACGGGTGAGTGAGCTCCAGGCGCTTTCTTCTAAGCCTCCTTTTCTATCTGTGCATCCGGACAAAGTTGTCCTCAGGACTCGTTCATCCTTCCTGCCTTTCACATCGGACAGACCATCACTTTGCCCACCTTCTTTCCACCTCCGCATCCTTCGAAGGAGGAAGAGAGGCTCCACCGTCTGGACCCAAAATGTGCGCTTTCCTTTTATTTGGATCGCACCAGACAGTTCCGGGTGGATGACCAACTCTTTGTTGGGTACATGGGCGCCAAGAAGGGTCGGGCTGTACACAAACGAACTATCTCCCGTTGGGTCGTTTTGTGTATCAAAGCCTGTTATTCTTTGGCAAAGAAGGAGCCTCCAGTGGGGCTGCGTGCCCAGTCCACCAGGGCGACGGCAGCTACCACTGCTCTGGGACGGGGCGTTCCTCTGAATGACATCTGTCAGGCGGCTACGTGGGCTTCGTTGCACACTTTTACGAAGCACTACTGTCTTGACAGTCAAGTCCGGAGAGATGGCTTCTTTGGCTGTTCTGTTCTCCAGGACTTTCTGGTGTGATCTTGGTTCGCAGACCCACCTCCGGGGTTGGTATTGCTGGGGTATCTATTCTAAGGTAAGGAATCTATAACTAACGTGTTTCTTTCAGATGAACAAGTTACTTACCTTCGGTAACGATATATCTGTAAGAAACATTAGTTAGTTATAGATTCCTTACCGCCCCACCCATCCTCCCCGTTCTGCGAACTGATTTCTAGGGTTAAGGACATCCTTTCAGGGCCCTAGTTTTGTACACCAGTGGTCAGTGTCTGGCATGGCTCTGCGTTTTCTGGCACGGAAAGTCATGTACAGAACTGACGTCAGCGCGCGAGGGCGGCGTCTAAGTAGCTGCCGCGACCTCATCACGACGCCGACGACGAACGCGGAGCCGACCGACGCCAGCTTCCGATGCGCAGAGGTACTGCTGACAAAAAGACAAAAAAAAACTTTCCGGATCCAGTCTGACGCCTGGGGTAATTCTAAGGTAAGGAATCTATAACTAACTAATGTTTCTTACAGATATATCGTTACCGAAGGTAAGTAACTTGTTCTTACGGGCTTATCCTCCCGAGCAGCGAGTCCCCGATATTCAGGCTATGATTCCGATCTTTCAGCCTCTCTCCCGGGTTTCGGTCAGACTGACCCTGGGGCTAATGGGCCTCATGGCCTCCTGCATCCTGCTGGTGGACTATGCCAGGTGGCATATGCAGGCTCTGCAGTGGGACCTGAAGTTCCAGTGGGCACAGCATCAGGGGAATCTTTCGGATTGCGTCCAGATCTCGGAGGGCACTGCACACCAATTGCAGTGGTGGCTAATGAACCAGGACTGGGTCAACGGCAGGTCCCTCTCCCTTCCCCAGCCAGAGTTCACAGTGGTGACAGATGCCTCACTTCTGGGGTGGGGCGGCCACATTGGAGAGGCAGAGTTCAGAGGCCTCTGGTCTCCGTCGGAGTCCGGGCTCCACATCAACCTTCTGGAGCTTGGGGCAATCAGTCTTGCACTGAAGGCATTCCTTCCTTCTGTCAAAGGGAGGGTAGTGCAGGTGTTCTCGGACAACACCACCGCCATGTGGTACTGCAACAAACAGGTCGGGGTGGGGTCGTGGACCCATGTCAGGAGGCACTTCGTCTCTGGAATTGGCTGGAACATCAGGACATGTCCCTGGTGGTTCAACACCTGGCAGGTTCTCTCAACGCCAGGGCGGACGAACTCAGCCGCAGATGCATGATGGATCACAAATGGCGTCTTCACTCGGAGGTGGTGCAAGGTCTCTTTCAGCAGTGGGGAGAGCCTTGGTTAGATCTATTAGCCACCGAAGAGAACTCGCAATGTCAGCAATTCTGCGCGTTTTAATTTCCAAGGCGGCACTCGCTAGGCGACGCTTTTCGTCGCCAGTGGAGTTGCGGTCTTCTATACGCCTTTCCGCCTATACCACTTCTGCCCAGAGTGCTGAAGAAGATCAAGCGCGACCAGGCCCAAGTCATTCTTGTGGCTCCGGACTGGGCACGAAGAGTCTGGTGTCCCGAGCTCTTGCACATGGCCATCGATCCTCCGATCCGACTGCCTCTTCGGGAGGATCTTCTGTTGCAGCAGCAGGGGACGGTCCTCCACCCGAACCTGTCCAGCCTCCACCTCCTTGCGTGGAGATTGAGCTGCGACAGTTGACAGCTTTCGACCTTCCTCCCGAAGTCTGTAACGTTATCTTGGCAGCCAGGCGTCCCTCCACCAAAACGGTATACGCCTGTACATGGAACAAATTTATGGCATGGTGCGCAGCAAAGGCTGTGGATCCCCTTTCTGCCCCCCTTTCAGAGGTTCTTCTCTTCATTCTTTCCTTGGCCCAGCAGGGCTCAGCTCTGGGCACGCTGAAAGGCTATCTTTCGGCCATTTCGGCCTTTCTTCGGCTTCCTGATCAGCCTTCTCTTTTCAAGTCCCCTATTGTAAATCCCTTCCTTAAGGGTATTACTCACTTGTTTCCTCCCATTCCTTTCGTAATGCCCCAGTGGGACTTGAACCTGGTTCTAACCTACCTTATGTGTGCTCCTTTCGAGCCGCTCCATAACTGTCCTCTCAGACTTTTGACACTTAAAACTGCCTTTTTGGTTGCCATCACCTCTGCTCGCAGGGTGAGTGAGCTTCAGGCTCTTTCTTCTAAACCTCCTTTCCTGGCTGTTCATCCGGACAAAGTTGTCCTTCGTACTAGGCCTTCTTTCCTTCCCAAAGTGGTTACCTCTTTCCACATAGGACAGAGCATCACTTTGCCCACCTTCTTCCCGCCCCGCATCCTTCTAAAGAGGAGGAGAGGATCCACCGCCTGGATCCAAGACGTGCGCTTTCATTTTATTTGGATCGCACAAAGCAATTCCGGGTGGATGACCAGCTCTTTGTTGGCTATGTGGGAGCCAAGAAAGGTCGGGCCATGCAAAAGCGGACCATCTCTCGATGGGTCGTTCTTTGCATCAAAATCTGTTATTCCTTGGCAAAGAAGGACCCTCCAGTGGGGCTGCGCGCCCATTCCACCAGGGCGATGGCAGGCACTACTGCTTTGGGATGTGGAGTTCCTCTTCATGACATCTGCCAGGCAGCCACGTGGGCTTCATTGCACACGTTTACTAAACACTACTGCCTGGACAACCAAGTCCGGAGAGACGGCTTCTTTGGCCTTTCAGTTCTCCAGGACTTTCTGGTGTGAACTTAGTTCGCAGAAACCACCTCCG
Source organism: Calotriton arnoldi (assembly GCA_963921515.1). Lineage (NCBI taxonomy): Eukaryota > Metazoa > Chordata > Amphibia > Caudata > Salamandridae > Calotriton > Calotriton arnoldi. The sequence continues at coordinate 802,591 of CAWUFW010005387.1, read as the reverse complement.
GGGTTGGCATTGCTGGGGTATCTATTCTAAGGTGACGAATCCATAACTAATAGTCTCTTTCAGATGAACAAGTTACTTACCTTCGGTAACAATATAAGAGACATATATTAGTTATGGATTCCTCACCGCCCCACCCGTCCTCCCCGTTCTGCGAACTTCCTTCTAGGGTGAGGGACTCCCTTTCAGGGCCCTAGTTTTTGTGCACCAGTGGTCAGTGTCTTGCATGGCTCTGCGCTTCTGGCGTGGAATGTCGTGTAAAGAACTGACGTCAGCGTGCAGGGGCGGCGTCTAAGTATGTACTGCGAAGTCATTCCAGCGATCACGACGCCAACGACGAACGTGGAGTCGACCGACGCCACCTACCGATGCGCAGAGGTATTGCTGAGGAAAAAATTCTCTGGATCCAGTCTGACGCCTGGGGGTAATTCTAAGGTGAGGGATCCATAACTAATATGTGTCTCTTACAGATATATTGTTACCGAAGGGAAGTAACTTGTTCGTTAGTCACGTTTCTTTTTAATGCATTGTGTTCCATTGTCGGGTCAGTGCAAGGTCAGTCTTTAAGGCTCTCATGCTTACCATATATCGACCTGTGGTACCATCATGTACCTAAATAAAAACAAATTTTAAACCGACAACATACATTTCTCACATAATCTGGACACTTTTCAGATTATAAGCATTTCAGAAATGTACTTCGTGTAAAGGCTGTGTTTCTCATCTTAACCTTAGAGTAAGCTAAAAGCTATAATTTTTTCTATAAGGAAGCAAAGTTGTGTAAGCTTTTACACAATCTTTTAAAGTTTGCAGGGAAATAGTAGAAGTAAAATTGTGATAAAGGTTGGTGCCAAAAAAAAACACATTTTGGGAGAGAACACATTCTGGGATTACCAAGAACTTACAGGGGCTTGGAGCCCGTCCATTGGTTACCATTAGTTGGCTTTCCTGTCACTCTCCTTAGGCTGCTTCTTATTTGTTGGCTTTTTGTCAATGTTGTGTTTGTTCCTCCCATGGAGCATTGCCTCTTTGCAATCTTTTTGATTGGCTGGTTTCTGTGCTTCTGCTCGCTTTTCTTTTGGTTTAAGCACTCCATGAGAGTGCATGTGTTTTCCAGTTGCCTCCCTCATGTGCCTTTCTCCCTGCTCGCTCTCTGCCCACATGCTTCTGCCCCTGCTCCATATTTTTCTCTTTCACTTCTATTCTCTTACTCTTGTTGCTGCTCCCTAACTCGCCCAACGTTTTGCTTTAACCCCCGTTGCACCTCCCCGTGCCACCAACCCCACTGCTTCCCTGCGCCACCACTCCAACTCCCTCCCCAACCTTCTTATTCATTATTATTTTTTTTTTTAAAGTGCTTTCACACTAGGTTTAAGACAGTTCTTTTGCGCTACCTTTCTTTTGCCGAGCTATCTTAGAACTTTAAATAAAAAAAGTGCCCTATTGTAGGTGCTGTTGTGTGTTGAACACTTGTTCGCACCTACATAATTTGCAAAATGGCACAGAGGCCACATCATTGGCCTTTTTTTTGCCATGGCGCATACCAGACGTGATGCTGCACCAACATGGCTAAAAAACATTAGCAAAGTCAATAGGTCTTCTAGGCGAGACCTATTCTCTTTGCCAATGTTTTTTTCCGGCAGTTTGTATATAGCGCAAACTAGGTCCAAGTTCCTTAGAGCACTTTACATGAGCACCAGATTACATTACACAAGCTTAGATTTTTTTTTAATGCACAGATAAGCTGACACCCATATTTGTACATGATTCTCCAGTTCCATAGTTGGCAGCTCTGACCGTTAGGCCACATGATGTTCAATGTTTGTTTTAAGACAATAGTATGATGAGTGTTTTGGATGTGGAAGATCTACGTTTTATGTTTGGTGGCTTCTCCTGAACATATAGTTGAATACTGTCAGTCTGTCTATTGTTAATGCTGGTATCTGGACGACTCATTACTTTTTCCTTACATGTGTCGCATTATTCACTCCATTTAAAAACCATGCTTCTGCCTGTGTTTCCTTTTCCTTATTTTGACTGCTCTGGCGTTGCCAAGGACAATGGTTCCTTCTTTGTAGCACTTTTATAAGAACTTCTGAAACTCCATAACATATGTTACATAGCTAATTAATTCTATAGAGTTTGATTAAAGTGGCAGTGGTCAGAATGGCGAAGCAAAGCACGGTCTGCAAGATTCTAAAACATAGCTTTGCCAATGAAACTCCCTCCCGGCTGCCTATAATAAATTGATGGTTGTTTGACACTAAAGTTTGTGAAGGAATACAACAGCTCTTCCAGTTCTGTATCTCACCTAAGCAGAGCTCGACAACTACTCTCATCTGTATCCTTGCAACATCTTGCCTTATTCAAGACTTGATCTGAGACTAAAGAGTTGATGAAACCTTTCGAAGGAAGGCAAGCAGACAAAGCTTTTAAGTGTTTTTTGTTCACTTTTTCTCATTCAGTTGAGTTCCAATATTTAATTTCAGAATTGAAGTCGGTGTGATTTTGCTGCTCCAATTTTCCCCAATTTTTCTACCACGTTTAGACAGTAAATTGCAGTTTTGAGTTTTGCCTCAGAAATGAAGTACCTTTATCACTTTCCCTTAAAACATTCATTTGAAGCATGCCTGAACCCAAGATGGTCCCCTTTCCTGGAAGCTTTCACTAATTACTCCATACCTCTGACTGCCACACGGATCCATGGACTTCTGGTACCAGTTATCCTTAGTCGGTAGAGGTGGGACTAATGTGGCACATACAGAGATGGTTTGGACCTACAGCACAAAGAGTTAGGGATTCCTTTCTTCCCTAGCATCACAATAGTGCTGTCTACATACAAGCGAACACCTGAGCAGGTGGTGCCAGCTCTGGCCCTCCCCAATACCCTGCTTGAGGAGTGTATGTTGCATACTGAAGATGATTTAAATTATTAATTTGGAGAGTCGATATTTTCAATTGAATGATATTCAGATCTGTAAATTTATGGTGAGATGTTCACATGTCCTTGCTGTATTATTTTGGCAGTTGTGAGCTAGGTGAACTACCATTCCTAGAGTTATTAGACGTTGCAGTATCTCTGACATCACATGAATACGTGACTGTGAGCCAAGAATTCGTTTTTTCCCCAGTCCATGCAGTAGTTTGTGAGGTCTCTGTATTTTGAACTACCCCGGTTAATATACATTATCACCTCAAGACTACTCCCATATTTCAGCACGTCCTTTAACTCTCCATGTGATTCTGTATTGCTTCAAGCTGTTCCTTTCTGTAAGAGAGCTGATTGTCTAGATACAGTCTCTGGTAGCTACCTCAATGGCTTCCAGGGACTTAATGCCTTAGCGACTACTCCATGAGCAATGTGCCTTGTTGCACCACTAAACCATTGGCATACAAGCACCAGCTGCTCGCTGCACTGCTGCCACACCACACGAAGGGAGTGTTCACAAGTTCCCATGCATTCTCCCACACCCTACATTCACCACTCCTTAACTAACAGCATTCCACTTGCTCACACTCGCACAAAGCAGCTACCCACTCATGCTCACACAGACCAACCATCATCCATGCAACACACCACACTCTCATGCATGCTCCTCAACACCCTTTTGCTCACCAAACATGCCAAAGAGATATGGGACCTACTGTACAACTGTGCTCCGGACCGACTCTTCCTCACAGAAACCTGGTTAAATCAATTCTCTGCACCGGACAATGCTACAGCCATTCCCAACATGTACAAGATCGCCAGGCAAGACCGTCAGCACAAGCACGGAGTCACCATCAAATTCAAGGATACCATCCATCAGCTGCACCACCTACACTGGTATCCCCACCAGCTACATGGAACACCTCACGTTAAAAAAAACATCGCAGCCAACTTTTTTCTAGGTGGTACCCATGTATACAGTTCATTAGCACTCCGCACCAGTTTCGCCAACGACGTCACTCACTTCCTCGCACCCCTCATCATCAACACCAGCACCTTCATCATAAATGCCAGCACCTTCATTCTCCTCAGAGACTTTCACCTCGAAGACACCGCCGACCAAAACTCTATGGCCCTTCATGGAATCCTCTGCCTCATTCAGCATTTTGCTGAACCCACACTCCCGAACAGCGATTGGACCCGATTTTCTCCTCAATCAGCAACATCACTGTCAACAAATCAGCAACTATGACCTGCACAGATCACCCCCTCGTCTGTTTCAGCATACCCATTCCGCACCACCACAGACCTACTACCACTGGACCCGTCTGATGTAGCTGCAAAGCATCAAAGAAGAGAGCTAGGCTTACGCCCTTTCAACGCACCGGCCCGAGTAATCCAGCAACTTGCTGATAGCCATCAAGACCCTCAACAGCTGGATCACTGCATGTGCCAACACCCTGGCTCCCCTCAAGCGCAACCCAACAGCAAGAGCCCGACCTCAAGCAAGGTGGTGCACAGAGGAACTCAGGCTGACGAAATGCTACTGCAAGCAGATGTAGCGCAAGTGGAGAATAAGTGAGAGCATCATGAATAAAGATAAAGAACACCAAATGCACAGCTCTTGCAGACTGTATTGATGCCGGCATAAACAGCAGCAAGGATATCTTCACCATCATCAAAGATTTCACCGCTCCTCCTGCTGCCTCCTGCAACATAATCCCCTTGGAAGACCTTTGAAACAAGCTCAAAGAATTGTTCTGCAACAAATCTACATATAATGCAACTTCGACCCTTTACCAGACCCCATCATCATCATCGCAATTCAACTTCCCATCACGGCTGAAAAATGAACCCTGACCTTGTGTCCCCCACATGGGGGTCTCATCTTACCCTTGTCTTCACCACGCCTTCACCAAAGGACTCCTACCGAACAGTGAAGCACTAATACCCATCTTAAACACAACCATCAACTCGGCCACATTCCCTGACACCTAAAAACGTAGCACAGTCACGCCCCTGTTAAAGAAACCATTGGTGGAACCAGCCACGCTCTCCAATTGCAGACCCATCTCCCTCTTACCATACCTGGCCAAGGTCTTAGAGAAACTATTTAAGCGACGCTTCACCAACCACCACAGCAGTCTCCAGCTACTTGATGCCTCGCAGTCCAGATTCAGACCCAGATAACCTAATGATCCATGATAGAGGAGGCACGGAACCCCTCATTCTCCTGGACCTCTCTGCAGCATTTGACACGGTCTCACACCGCATCCTTATCAGATGTGTGTAAGAGATTGGCATCCAAGGGCCCGCTCTCCGCTGGACCTGTTCCTTCTTAATAGATAGAGCACAAGCTGTCAGCCTGGCACCTTGATCCTCTGATCCCACAAACTCAACTGTGGAGTGCCTCAAGGCTCATCTTTCAGCCCCACCCTCTTCGACACATATATGATCCCTCTGGCCAATGCCATATGCGCGCACAAGATCAACATATTCTCCTTCGCCGACAACACACAACTCGTACTCTCCTTCTCAGAAAAGACCCCCAACACAAGAAACAAGTTCATTGCCTGCTAATGAAGTTGCTAACTGGATGAAAGCCAACTGTCTCAAGTTCAACACCTAGAGGACAAAAGTAGTGTTTTCAGCAAGAACAACTCTCCATGGAACGCCAACTGGTGGCCGGTTGAACTCCGCACCACACCCAGCACTCACGCGAGGAACCTCTGAGTCATGATCAACAGCAAACTAGAAATGACCACGTAAGTCAACACTGTCACTGCCACACTCTGAAGATGCTGAAAAAGATCTTCGTATGGCTCCCGAGCAGCACCACAAAAAACATCACTCACGCCGTAGTCACCTAAAACTTGGACTACAGGAACATCTTCTATGCCGGGATCACCAAGAAGCAACTCACTTGAAGACCACAAATCATCCAGAACACAGCAGCCAGACTCATCCTCAATCTCACCTCATGGAGCTCCACTGGCTCCTGATTCACAAATGTACTAATTTCACACGCCTCACATCACACACACATTCAGGTCATTAAACAACGTAGTCCCCACCTGCCTGAACAGTCGCATCTCCTTCCACCAATCACCCAGACATCTCCGCTTTGCCGGATTCTTACTTGCACACATCCTCTGCATACACAGAACCAGAACAGGTGGACGGGCGTTCTTACATCCATACCAAAGCATGGAACCACCGCCCAGTCCACATCAGAGCCTTCTCTCTCTCCTTGAATTCCACAAGAAGCTGAACGCCTGGCCTTTCAATTAACCAAATCTATCCTCGGCAGGGCTATGCACACACACCTGTTCAGAGTCTGGATTCCCGCACGGGTGATAGTGAGCTTTACAAATACACATACCATAACAGTAAGGTTCTCTTTAAATATTCTCTGTGGATGTCAACTTTTTAGGAATAGTTGTAATTCAAAGTCTCCATTTCAGCCTTTTTCTGTCCCTTTAGCAGTACATGATGGGTTGGGCAAGGTAAATATATAGTAAGTGACTTTTTATTGTTCTAAACAGGTATGCATATTTATTTTCACTTAACATAATTTCAGCGGATAGATTTTCTTTTCCGTCTGATCTGCATCCCAATTCTTAGGGCCTCCGGAGCCCTTTCAGTTAACCCTCGAAGGAAATGAACTGTTGGGTTTAGAGCTCCATAACATTTCCCGCCACCTCACAGCCCTGAGAACCTGCAGTTCCTGATGATTAATACATGAGGAATGGTCTTAAAGCATACCTCTGCTTTCCCACTTGACATCACCTCTTATCATTGTCACCATCACCTTACACTCAGTTGGCGGTTCACAACTCGTCTCTATTTTCCCTACTACCTGTTAACACTTTTGTGCGGACCACTTAATGGTGTTCCTAGTGCTCATGTTACTAGTTGCTTGGTACTTCCACTAGTGACCGCCCTTTGGTGTACACCCAATTTAGTTTAACAGAGTATTTAGTCTTTGCCTAAGGCTATGGTCCCTCTGAGCAACCTTGGCAGAGGGAGACTTGGAACCCGGCTCCATGGAGTTGCTGGTTCTGAATGCTGTCAGTTTTGCTTGGCAAACCCTCCTTTGCGTCTTTACTTGCCCCTTGATGGTTTAATCTGTGTGAAGTCTGCTGGGTTCTCTTCTGTCGCCTGCTAGATCTCTTCTCCGCTTCTGCTCTATTACCTCTCTCCTCCACTCCTGCTCCACTACCTCTCTCCTCCACTCCTGCTCCTTGGTCTCTCCTGCCCACCTGCTCCTCTCCATCTCTCCTCCGCTCCTCGCTGTCTGTCTTTCCGCTCAGCTCCATAGATCGGCTCCATTCCTTATCCTCTCCAACTCGCTGCATACCATGACTGGAAAAGCACGCCTTTTCTCCATTCATTCCCAGTCCTTCCTAGTCAGTTCTGGCCTCCGTGACGTGTCAGTGCCTGTTACTACCATCTGTGGAAGTTGGAGTCTACAGTTCAAGCTTGCATCATTTTTACTATGGGGTTGTACATATGCTAACTCTATATATGTTAGACTCCGACGACAGTCACCAAACATGTCACAGCCCTTTCACAATCTGCTGCGCCAGGCGACTTACTTTTTCCACTTTGTGTAGGAAGGTGGAATCTGACTATATGGTTGCCCCCACTTTTTTCCTGGTGTTTTGCTGGTTTATGACTTAGTTGGACTGGGATCCTGCTATTCAGGGCCCCAGTCTATCTGCTTCTTCTATAAAATGGTTTCCATGTGCCTTAGGCACATCTCTGATTGGAGTCTGGAGTGCCCTTATAAGTCCCTAGTATATGGTATACTATGTACCCAGGGCATAGGTACCTCAGAGGCCTACCAGGGGCTGCAGCATGTATTGTGCCACCCCTGGAAGGCCATCCAAACTGACACCACAGGTCTGCTACTGCAGCCTGGGTAAGGTGGTGCGTGCACCCCTTACTGTGATATAGGCTACCTATATCACTCCATACATACACACATATAAACCTATAAGTCACTCCTATGGCAGGCCTTATAAATCCTGAAGGCAGAGTGCGTGGTTCCTATGTGAGAGGGTGCCCCTGCATGAGCAGGGCCCCTCTGCAGCGTTCGGAGACCCTTCTCTGATGCTGTTTGTAGTGCAGCCTGCCCATATACTCTTAAGCGCATTATAACCTCGCGTTAAAATGCTAACTTTGGGATGGCTGCACGGAAACATGTCGTGTTTAGTGTCAAACATCTTGGAATACTACCCCCCCGCCAGTTCTGGCGGCGGGGGTAGCATTCCACCCTTCTAGAGGGAAAGACATGTACACACCGGTATGCCCGGTACTGACTTTCCAGAGCCCTGGCATCACAAAATGGATGCCGCTGCCACAGACACGAGTCTGGCCTCCTGCTGCTGACCGAAACTCCGGCAGGGGAGGCCTGGACAATAGGTTTCCTGTCCCAGGGAGGTGTGACCACCTCCCCAGACAGGATAGTGTGTATTGGGGCTGGGCGGGAGCACTCTCTGGTGCTTTGAAGTCCTGCACTGAGGGCACACTTGGTGTCCCTGTGCATACCCCAGTTCAAACCGGCTCAGGGGCTTCCAGCCCCTGCTCTGTGCGAAACTGGACAAAGGGAAAGGGTGTAACCACCACTCTGCCCTGGCCCTCCCATAGGTGGGGCCACAGAGTATGTCCAACCCCTACCTTAGTATAAGTAGGGGAACCCAGTCCTTAGGACTTTAGATTTACCTGGACGAAACTCTGACACAGAATCCTGGACCTTCGACGCTCTACTTTAAGATTAGAGGACTGAAGAATCTCCCTTGGGGTCAAGGAGTGACTCCCCTGCTTGGCAGGCACCAAAGAAGCAATTGTCCGGTCTGCATCGCTGAAGCTCCCGTCGGACGCCGAAGTCTTTGCATCACCAGAGGTGGATTTCCAGACTTCCCCGAGGCTGCCCTGAGTCCCCAGCAAAGCTGAGGCCCGTAGCTGTCGTGGGTAACGTGGAACCGTGACCCCTGGACACCGAACGCATTTGCAAGTGCATCCTCTTCTGGGTCTCCCACGAAGTCGTGCTTTGGGCTCCGAGTAGCCCCAGCCTCCAGCACCACCTGCACCGAAGATCACTGGCCTCCACTCCACGAGTGTCCTGTGAGCCAGCTCCACGTGCACCGTCTCGAGGCTCCTTCGCGGTCGCTAGTCCGTTGGCTAGTAGGCCCTCACGAAGGCCAATCTTTTTCTGCTTGGGCTCCCTGGTTGCTCCAGGTGTGCCCTGACTTATCCTCGCTGGGTGAGTCTCCCAGACCTTGCTGGTCTGCAACATCGTCCTTCTTCTATTTCCACGAGACTTGCCGTTGCCAAGGCTTGTTGGGTCCAATCCGGTCGCCGACACCCCTGCAATCGACAGACGTCGTGGGAGAGCTCGAATCCAGCTCCTGGTTGTCGCCGACGCCTCCTGGACCTCGTGGCTGAAGAGTCAAGACGACCGTCAACCTACCTGAAGCACTCGACATCGGTGGGCATCTGCTCATCGCCTTCCTGGTCACTGGCTAGTGACCCAGACTCTGTCCCCTCTGCTTTCAGGTTCTTCAGATCTTCGATCCACCTTTGCATCCACCCGAACACTTTCGACTTGGTCGACAGCAGCACTTTGCAGCAGATCGCCATTGAAAGCGACGACGAAACCCGACCCCGAAAGACACCTATGCACCCGGCTTCCCTGGGTGAGGTAACTCGAGTACTCCGGTGCTCCCGTGGGTATTGACACTAGAACAGCCTAGTTCTCAAAGGGTTTGCTCCAAGTCCTCCTCTAAGTGTCCCTTTTCTTTTAAATTCTAATCGCGACTTTCCCCATAGAAGTTAACAGTGGTTCGCGGTTGTGTTCATACACTGCACGCGTCCCCCGTGGGTCCCCTGTGTCACTGCCTTGGGTGGTTCCTTGTGGTCCAAGCACTTCTACAGGCTCTAGGCCTTGTGTCTAGCTCAGTCGTGGTTCTTATACCACTTTATTGGTATATGGTTTGGTACGCCCTGGGGCTCAAACGTGTATTTGTGCTATTACTGTAGATAACTAACTCGTAACGTATGTACTTCGAACTCTAGCCTCATAAAGAGACTAGAGGGGTGTGTTTAGTAATAAATACATATATTTTGAATATATACCTGGTGTGGTCCTCTTTCATTTGGTCACTCAAGAGATTATAGACTGGTAAAACAAGCTGCTTTACATTCCTTCAAGACTTAGCCTGAAGGCTGCTCTCCATAGCTACCACTAGGATAGCTTTCAATAAAGGTTGTCTTTAACCTATCTCCAATAAGGGGTTGTTTGGACTGGTGCAAGGTGCCCACTATAATTAGTGGACAGCATATGCCAGGCCAACTTCTCACACTTTGTACAGCCACTTTAAATGGTAATCTGGTACTCGCTCTAGCTGTTGCTCTAGGCAATTGCATAGACTTGTCCTAACCTAGACATGGGCATCTTTGGGTACTGAGTCTCCTGATAATCTAGACAGACATGAGCAGTTGATTTGACAATTTGAGCTCACATGTTCCTTGCTTGTATGTTGTAAAAGCTCTCTGTAGGTCCAATCTGTAAATGTTACATGAAATGCAACGGTTTGGTCTAACGGTTTCTTTATGAATTACTATAAAGATTATCTTTATTTTTAGAACACATAAAACACTTTTGAATGAACTGATGAATGCATTATGAATTATTTGATTTCATAGTGAATTGGTTTCATTGCTCATTGCCAGTTAAGCAGTGGAGACCGTGATCCCTTGCTGTAAGAAATGATAATCAAGTTAGTACACGCTGGCTGAGACCACTCCGTTGATCAACAAAGAAGAAAATTGGAACATTTTTTAAGTAAAGTATTTACGGTCAGTGATCACCATCTAGAATTTAGAGGCATGTAGAACAGTAATGGAAATCTGAGCCATTCTCGATCTTCTCAAGTAAATAGATCAGTGACTCTTACAAACCATAATCACATTTAGTTAAACATTTCATGTCTCTCTTATAGATATCACCTCAACAGTCACTGTATAAAATATAAACAGTTAAAGACAGTAAGGGTAGCAGGGTGCAGTAGAGACTTTCTCCTCTACATCACAAGGACGTATATGTTACAAGACGCCCAATTTAGGGAGTGCTCTTTATTGACCCCTTTGATCCTAACCCTGAAACCTCCTTGACATTCCTGCCAGAACTCTACCGCGTCATCTTGTTTTCACAACTATGAGTATGTATGCTTTTTATGTCCTGCTTGTTGATATTTATCCTGCAGTAATAGCGAATTACTATGCATCAATATCTCATCAAGGAGTTTTGTGATCTCTAAATTCGTGGAAGGGTTCCTATTGTTTAGCACACGTCTTCATTCATCATGTTTGTGTAACCTTTCATTGTGAAGTAACAAAATGTGTGCATGTACGTTGGGCTATTGTAAAGTGCAAACGAATGTGTGCATGCATCTAGGGCAATCGTAAAGCGCAAAGATGTGTACATGCCTGTAGGGCAATTGTAAAACAAAAAGAGAGGTATACACGCACGTAGGGCAGTTGTAAAGCACAACACAATGTGTGCATACACGTAGAGTAATCATAAAGTGCAAACCTCCCTACAAAGAAACAGAGTACTGTACTCAATAGGAGGAAGTACAGATCATCATTGGAATACTTATGGAAAGGTTGCTCTTCAGATTGCAGTCTGGTAATGTGAATGTAGGCTGCATTACTACTTAGAGAGAGGAGGTGTTCCCTGAAGAGACTGCTCTTTAGTTACTTCCTAAACTGGGACAGTGGTATTGCTAGTCTCATCTTTTGTTGACATTCTGTGCCAGATCCCTGGTGCGTAGCAGACTCATTGTCTTCTATCCTCTCTCACAGTTCTTGGTCTTTATCCTGGCAGTACCATGGCTATGGTAGGTGGCCTGTGTTCCATGTAACAGTGTACCTAGGAGGTGTGTGTAATGGCTTCCAGTGATAAAGGGTGAATAATGAATGTAACCTAATATGGAGTTGCTATTGAGGTAACAACGATTAGACAAATATATTGCTAGAATCAATATATGGGTCTTGAAGGTGAGGTTGTTGTCAATGTAGAAGCAGTGCGATTTGGTGCCGTCCATGACTTGGGTCATGAATCCTTCATGGCTCATAGTCGAGAGCTATACTTGCATGTTGTTGCCAATGAAGGAGAATTGTTTCTTAAGGGGGTTGAACTTCAAGTAGGGCTATTGCAGTCAAGCAATCAGGTGGTCAGTATTGGTCTGTTATTACCTTGTAGTAAAAATGTATGTCATTCGCCTAATGATGGATTTTGACTCTCTCAATGTTTAAAGATGACCAGTGGTAGAACACGACCTCGAGATAAGCTGTTAACCACTGGGGTATGCTTTGGTCTTGGTGCATTTTTCTGGATAATCTGGTGTTACTCAGATAGGAAACAAACCATGATAGGATGGTGTCATGCAAGCTTTTTTGTGTACAGTTGTGTTGAGTAGGCTCGATGGTTCAATGTAATGAAGGTACCAGAGTTTAGGAGGATGAGAAAGTAGGTAATACTGCTGTTGATATTGCAGACAGCCATCGTTCACTCGATTGCTTTCTCTCTCCTACACTGTTGCCTTAGCCAAGACTAACAGTGCTGATTTCTTGTGCATCTGACTAGTGATTTATTTCTTAAAAACCTTGGCAGGCAGTGGTTGGTAAGGCTATCTGCATGAAGGTTAGACTTTTGAGAACCACTAGGTTCCTTTGAGTGAGGGAGGTACTGACTATGTTCAACCATGGTCAAACTGAGACAGAAAATAGGCCCAGGCACCAAAATAAAGGTGGCCTTCATTAGTGAACCAAGTAGCTCAAAACATGGCCCAAATTTGCAAATCAAGACAGTTTTGTACTTGTGAACACACGCTGTATAGATGTTTTTGCAAAGTAGGCAAGACTGCATGCATTTGTTGGTGCTGTAGGCAATCCTTGGGGTAATATCAGGGAACTCATCAGTAAAAACCAGCCCACCTGGCATTAAAACAGGCCAAATTGCCCAATAGGCCAGTTCAAACTTGTATTCAGCAGAGGCTTGAGTGATTCACTGGAGATATATTATGGTGAATCCATTGCTGTTGGTGGTATAGTGGTATACTTTTGCTGCAGTAGTGAGTTGTCTGTGTGTGAAGTAGAATGTATCCGATTCTTAAGGACTACATGTTTTGCACCAATTATTCGTCTTTGAGCTCCTGGATGAGAGCTGAGTCCTTGGCCTCTGAAGAGGGATTATTCATGATTGCACAGATGTTCATGTTACATTGAGCATGTGTTCAGAGCATCAAGTTGGAAATTAACATTTGGGAGAAGGTCCGATGTGAGGGCTCGTAAGGTCATGCCTTGTTGGGTGCATTAAAGATATATTCTTTAAAGGAGTAGCATATGTCCTTGAATATCCCCTTGCCTGGCATTGATGGGAGGTTCTAGTGTAAAAGATGTCATGGGGATGGTAGTGTTATCAAGTCTAGAGGCAATGATAATTTTGTTAGGCCAGGGTGGCCATGAAGAAGCAGGCCTAGTCGTGTTTGTTACCTTTGCTTTGGGTTAAAAGTGACGTGTATATCAGCAGTGTTCAGAAGGATACGAAGTCAATTCACTTGGTTATTGTGAGAGATGATGCTTAGATAGTAAATGGAAGTGGTGATGGTGAGGTCAAAGAGCCTGGGGGAGAAGGTCAAATTGGCTCTCCGGGGCCTGTAGAGGAGGTGAATGTGTCCATTTATATTGCAGACAGAGGGAAATGAAAGGTGAGGAGTTCCAGTGACTGATGAGTGGACTGTTCCTCAATGGCACACCGCTAGATTGATTTGTGGGTGGCTGCAATGCCAGCACCTGTTTATTTTTTTTTAACAAACTTTTTATTTAAGTTTTCAGCATTACAATTAACAGTGCTGGGCTCAATATCAGGAAAATATGCACTTTGATATGTGTTGTACATCAATCATGGTACAACTGCAATTGACATATCTAAGGAAATCAAGATAATGTACATGATGCAAAAGCGAGATCGGCCCTTCCCAACTATTTGCTAGCACCTGTTTTTGTGTGGACAGTCAATAATAATGTATTTTGATGAAATGAGAATGTCAGAGATGCGTATGGAGGTGGCAGACTGCCCACTTTATTTGATGAAGAGGGCATCCAATCTCTTGTGGGTTATGGTTTCTGTGTTGTCAGCTTTATGTACTACTGTGGACTGAGTGTTGATGGACGTGAGGTGTAGCTTATGTGTGTACTTTCCATTTGATGTGGGTGGTGTTGAGAATATGATTGAGGTTGTTGTGGATGACAATATTGTTTGTGGGTGGCATGTTTGGTGAAATGGTATAGAGATTGCTGTGTGAGACTTGCTTGAAACATTTGGTGGGTGCGGGCTTGGGAATTGAGGAATCCAAAGCAGTTTTCTGGTCGTTCGCGGCCCTAATTATACCAATTTGGAGAGGCCTTTGGCTACTTGTAGTTGAGGCTGCTGAAGGGAGCACACCTGGGTGGGTTTAGAAGCGGCAATTCACTTGACAGAAATATCTAGGCCCTTGTGATTGGCTTCTGATTGGTTACAGAAGAGGCACATTACCTCACTCCGTTCTAGGGGACTTCCCACTTATTTGGGGAATTCACTGAGCCGCATTGGATTACCTAGTGGTTAGTGACATGTAGGGGCACATCAAGACACGCTCTCTGCTCCGAGTGCTGGCAAGTAATTGGGATTTGCATAAAGTATTACTTTGTCTGAGGTTGGTGTTGTACATCCACCTATCCAAATATATCTTTGTGTGCTTGAATGCCGCCCTTTGAGCTTCTAACTGTATCTAGTGAACAGAGTTCACCCAACATTAAATTCTAAAGAGGATTTTCAGAAGAGAAGGATCAAGAAAGGGTTAATGCATTAAGATCTCCCGCAGAAGGAGCACATGCAGTGTTCACTTTCATCCTCATAGCTTATTCTGATTTGGCGTTCAGAGCGTGCTCTTTGCAGTTGATTTTGTTTTAATGCGGGGTATTTAACGGCGATCACATAATGGATGGGCTCTTCTCACAGAAATTCCAGGTAAATTAATCCCAGGTAAAGTGGGCATGGCGCCTCGGACAGGGTCATAGCCGGGGGAGCGGAGATGGAGAAGGCCTTCAGTCAGTGAGAGGTTGGAGCAGAAAGTCTATAGTAATTACACTGCTATGAGATGCAGAAGATACCGACCACAGACTCAGCTGTGTGAAGCTTGCGGAACATGCTGCAACGACCAGGGACCCCAGTCTCTTCCCCCACTCTGACTTACATTTAACCTCTGTTAACTCCCACTTAAAGTCATAGCGCAAATGTGTTTTAATATGTGTATTTCTATGTTTCCTGCAGCGCTGCCCTCCCGACAACCTTCAGGGCAGGGGTGACGCTTTACAAACGCTGAAGCTAAATAAATACACTTGGAGTAATTAAAGTATAGTTTTCCATGAAAAATGGCAATTTTCTTCTCACAATATTTGTGATAGATCTGTTTTGATACCTCACAAATCTGTTTTTCCTTTCCTTTCACTCTTTGTGACTTTCAAACATATGTCATCTTGAACCCGCTCACCAATTTCTGTTATTCTGGTATCACGCTCAGCTTCATCTCATGTGACCTTCTATACCTGCAAAGTGGTCTAGTATGTAGTCTCAATATGTATTATGGCTGTCATCAACATGGCATCAATTTCCACCCGGTGCTTGAGTATTAAACGTTAGTCATGAATGCGCCACATTACCCGTAAAGTGGGTGATGATTTCGGTCCTCAACATAGGAAGAATGATATTTCTGTCTTTATGTAATGCTATGTTCCAGCTGAAATTTGGGTAATCGCCTTGAACTTTGGTAGACTTGTGCCTTGATGCCCTCCCTCTGTTTTTCCAGGGAAAAGTGGCCCAGACGGCGTGCATGTCAGCCTGCAAACACTTATCCACGTCACTGCTGCAGTTACTGCTGGAAACCGAAGTCAGGCAGATTACTCTGGGGGCCTTGCAGCAGTTCAACTTGGACGTCAGGGAGTGTGAACGTAAGACCCAAATCCATTCGCCTCTCCCCTTCTATCCTTTTACTCTTGACATGGCCAACTCGGAAGACCCTTGGGAAGCACGATGGTGGTTGGCTATTTGGTCCAAGAGTCTAACGAGGTAGCCAGACAAGGCAAGCTGTGTAAACTAAAGTTGGAAACATTACAAGACAGTGTCAGGATATAGATGCTTGCTTTAGTTTGCAATTCAGTGGAGGCATTAGTGTGTTCATGAAACCTTCTTTAGGTTAAGCACAATCCTCTGGGGGAAAAAGCAAATTAAATTTCTCCTCATCAAAATGATATGATTTTATTGTTCACAAATGCACACTATTGACAGTTTTTAAAATATAAAAATAACCAGAACAAAAGCTTAAACAGGGTAACAAGCCCAATTTGCAACAAAAATATGTAGTCACAGGAATTTTCAAAGATGAAACCAGCAAAGGTTATGATAACCAAAATATGTCTCAGGAATGATAGTGGATTGACATAGTTAACTTTCACAAAACTGCTTCTTTCAGAAGTTCTCACAGGTAGATTTACCTAGGTAGTACCTAATGGCATTTGATTCAAATAATATCTAAATATAGTATTGCAACGTCACTCTGATATAACTACATTAACCTGATCAGAGATGTATTAACCTAGGCAACAACCTGCTCATTATATATTTATTGAGCAACACAACATTTAAAAATCAAGTAGTTTACCTAAAAATCTCTCGCTCCTTTTTTTTTTTTTTTGGGGTAACAAACTTTGATTGTCCAGTGATATGAGGCAAAGTACATACATTACAAATCTCAGCTTAACCCTCTCAACCTTCCCACATATAGCGAATCACGAGAGTGTCAAGACATATCATCCAATGAATGGAGGAGAGGGGCCCCAACAAAGCAGTGCAGTCGACCAGGTTTTTAATAGAGGCCTTCCAGGGACGCATCATATCAGGGGCACAGTCAGCAGATTTCACGGTCTGGAGCGAGAAAATCAACGTTAACCCAAGATGATAGCGAAGACCAAACTGCAGGTCACCTGATATGTGGAACATAGTGAAGCTAGTATACATTCAGGGAGAGATTATGATGAGTGCTATTGCACTGGGGAGGGGGGATGGTGGCGCTAAGTGGGGGGGGGAGAATGTGGTGGAAGCATATAGTCCTATAGCAGGAGGTGAGCAGGCTTAGTCTGTATCCTCTCCTAGGGGGGTCTGTATCCTGCGGGAGCTGTCTAAATGAGGACAGTCAGTCGATATGGTGTCCCATGCCAGTGCGCCGTCCAGGGATCGGAGACCCTGCGGTATCTCTCCTCTCAGGGCAGCACCCTCACATTCTGCTCATTTGAGAAGTTCTGCTAGACTTTGCGTGAGGTTTGGGCCTCGTGGGGTCTTCCGGGACAGTGCAATCTGGTGGCGGGCCAGAACCAGTGCTAAATCTATCAACCTAGACGTGATCGCTTTCGGACACGGCGTGGTATGAGTCCTAGTAGGCCGAAAGCTGGTGTGTTCAGGATAGTACATCCAGTGGCCAGCTGTATATATCCAGTAACAGTGGCGCAGTAGTGCGACAGAATGGGACAGCTCCACACCATGTGGTAGAAATCTACTGCCTCTGTGGTACAATGCAGGCAAGTAGCATGCACTGCTAGGAATATAGCGTTAATTCATTTGGGAGTAATGTATACCCGATGCAGTTAATAATATTGTGTGAGCTTAAACCTAGCATTCCGCGATGTCCGCGGTAAGGACTCTAATTTAGTGCTGCAGTCGTAGGCCAAGAGTGGGGCACTTAAATCGCTCAGCCAGCGATCATGTAGGCCCTGAAGTCTGATCTTGTTCTGCAGGAGTAGTGTCGTGTAAATTAAGGAGATCGCTCATATTCTCCCAGCGGTAGTGCAAATGATCCAGAGACCCAGGTGTGGTGACGGCTCAGTGATATCCGCCCCCATAGCACCTTCGCACCATGGCCCTAACCGCTCCATAGAGTAAAAAATTAAGGGGGTGGGGGGGGAGGGGAAATCAAACTCGTCCACTAGTTCTCGAAGAAGCCTCCCAGGGTAGTCAATCCCGTCTCCTCCCACTCTCGAAGAGCGCCGCAATCACGCTGCGGGTGATTGGGAGTCCTGGAGCATAGGGGACTGGTGCATGTGTGCGCTGCAGTACCCTGTTCCAAGCATACACGAATTTGTTAAGTAAACTGTTACCGGCAGTGTCCTGCAGCCCCCGTAGGGGATAGAGGATCATGAGGGAGTCCCTGCTTCCAGTGGCAAGAAGGCTCCTCTTCGCGCCATCTTTCATCAAGCAGCCCAGAGTATCTGCGCAGCGAGATGATATAGTTCGAAATCGAGGGCAGCCATCTCGTCCTCTGAAGTGGGGAGTCAGAGTGTGGTGAGGGAAAGTCTGTGCCATTCTGATCCCCATATCAACGTGAGGAGCAAGCCATCAATCTCCCGGAGAATAACTTGAGAGATCCCTATGGGCAGGGTGGCAAAGAAACATGACCATTTTAACTAGGGTTATACGGCACATGGCGTATAGTGGCAAGGTTGTCCACAAGGAGATAGATTGCTTAAGGGACTCGAGGTTTGCTTGTATGTTTCCCCCCCGACTAACTGAGATTCGGAACAATATAATTGTATTCCTATTGTGAGGTTCCCAACGGATCATATAACTCAGTTCTGGGGGGTTAGGGGAGGTCTATCATCAATGGTTGGAGCATTCAGGAGAGTTCATTAGGCTTGCCCCAGTTAACCTGATGCCTAGATACCTAACCAAAGCGAGCTAACGCCATGCAGGCCCCTTCTTTATCAGAGCATTCCCCACATAATAACAGTAACACATCATCTGCATGTAGCGATATGTATAGAGAGGTCTCTTCAAAGTCTAGGCCCCAGTAGCTGTCATCTTGCCTGATGGTCAATGCCTGGGGCTTCACCACCACCACAGGAAAAGCAACGGAGACAATGGGCATCCCTGACAGGTACCCCTGCCAATGGTACAGGGTGCAGGAATAGTGCCACCTTTTCTGACTCTCGCCGATGGAGCTGAATAGAGCAAATGGGCCCATGACCGAAAGCTGTCCCTCATACCTATACTGGTCATTGTTGTATATAAGAAGCCCCAGTGGAGGGAATCAGAGCCTTTCTCAATATCTACGCCAGAGCTGTAGCCTTGGGGTGTTCTCTTACGGAATAATTCAGTGCGTAGCAGTTGTCTAACATTGGGGACAGTACTGCACGTTGATATAAACCCAGATTGATCTGGGTGTATCTGCTCTTGGATCTGCTGCATCAATCGGTCAGCCTGTATTTTACTGAGAATCTTATAGTCTATGATCTGCTAGACTTCTGACTGCAGATTCCTTACCTTAGAGTTATCCCCAGGCATCAGGCTGGATCCGGATTTTTTTTCGTGAGCAGTAACCGTGCGCGTAAGTAGGTGGCACATATTGGCTCCATGCAGCGTCTACGCCAGATGTGACGTGCACGGCGCCTATATAGGCGCCACCCCAATGTGCTGACGTTAGTTCTTTTCTTTCCACGCCAGTCAGTGCAGGTCCAGAGAGAACTTCCCCTTCAGTCAATTCTTAACTGAGCTTTTTTCGTCTTTTGTCAAAAGTTTTTTGAGAGTTTTCTCCTGGTGTGGTAGGTATGTCCTCTAGTAAGGCCGGCTTCAAGCCCCGTGGTGCCTGTCACCTACCAATATCGGTGACGGACCCGCATCTTGTTTGACATTGGTGCCTCGAGCTCAACCACGATGTTAAGACCTGCATCGATGGCGCGCCATGACCCTGAAGGCTTTAAGCAGTCCCTCAAGCTCCTGGCGAGACTACGTGCAATACCACAATGGTCTAGATCCCGGTCGAGAGGATGGTCCGGGATCGGTTGCGAAGTCCAGAATCTTAAGTTGTCGGATCACTGGGGTTAAACTCCACCGCAAAAAGAAGAGCAAGCTGTCGAACAGGACTTTGACCTCTTCCGGCCAATGAGGCGAGGGACTGTCGGCATTTGAGACCTGGCTCAGCGATTGAGCCAGTGCCTGGGTCGGCTCTGAGTTTCTGGGAGCCGGAGCAAGCCCTGCTCAACTTCATGAGTTTTATGAGGCGATGCACCTCTTATTTGAGCAGCCTGCTTCCACAGGCGTGCCTTCGGGCCCTGCAGGTCGGGAGTGGCCTCTACGGGATCCACGCCGACAGCTCTGGTGCCAGTCCGGCCCCTTGGATCCACAGATGGATCCAGACCAGCGCCGGTCATACCACCTTGACCTTCCCCAATGCTGCTCCCGATCCAGAGGCTTTCGGCACCGCCGGCACCCACCAGCGGCGCCACTGTCATTCTAATCCCCTACTCCAACACGGAGTTGGATGGGCGTTGCCTGATAACTCCAGCGCTGACTTGAGCCATGCCTTCCAGGTCAAAGCCTAAGTCCTATTCTTATGGGCTAGTACTCGGGGAGGATTGGGAGGGGTCGCTGAACCCTGAAGAATACCAGCCCTTTGACCCAAACGTGGACTGGGTGAGGATTTGGCGGAAGCCAGCGGCCTAAACACCTCACCAGATATTGGCATGCTTTCTCCCACTACCGTGGCTACGGAGGAGGGAGCGTCATTTGCAATAGTGGTTAGAAGAGCAGCCGAGGTCCTGGTTCTTAGCCTGTCCTCAGTGGCAGTCAAGACAAATGTATTGACAGAGGTGTTTCAGCCAGGAGTGTCTCCCTCAACACTGCTTCTCCCTTTTAATGAAGCCCTTACAGATGTCTTGCTTGGAACCTGGTCCAAGCCCAGCACCAGGGCTCCTGTGAACAAGGTGATTGCCCGCTATCACCGCCCCACCCCAGGGGACCCAAGCTTCCTCACACAACACCCTGCTCCAGAGAGCTTGGTGGTCCAAGCCTCCACCTCCCATGGTGCATTCTCTACCGTACCCCCGAATAGGGAATCCAAGAGGCTGGACAACTTAAGCATGAAGATGTTTTCTTCCACCAGCCTGGCACTACGGTCTGGGAACACTGCATGCCTTTTGGACTGGTACTCCCAAGCTCTGTGGGATATGGTTGCGCAGGTTGTGCCGACTGTCCCGGCAGAGGCCCGTGCCATCCTCTCCCAGGCTGTTGCTGACGGGAAAGTCACAGGCCAGTTCACCATCCGCTGTGGACTGGATACCACCGACTCACTCTGCAGAGTGGTTTCATCGATGGTGGCCTTATGGCTCAACGCCTGGCTGAGGACAACTGGCTTTCTGAGAATTCTGAGCATCGCTTATGGACATGCTCTTTGATGGCTGCCATCTCTTTGGAGACCAGGCGGATTCAGCGCTGGAGCACGTTAAGGATAGGGCTACGTCCAGGTGCCTGGGCCTCCCCATGGCCCGTTGCCACACCTTTTGCGGCCACAGACGGGGCTTCCAGCTGCGTCCATACCCATCCAACCACCGCGGCGCACAAACTTTACAGCCTCTGCGTGGCCGAGGACCTGGTACCAACAGACCTCATGGGTCAGGCAGCCAGAGTTTAGGCCATTCGTACCCCCCTCCCCACCAGCCGCAGCCTCCAAACCCTTGGAGTTTGTCCCCTTACCGTCATGGGCAGCCAGCGGGCGACAGGATCTGGCATCACCTGCCCCACTGGTGGTCTATAACATCAGACCAATGGGTTCTGCAGATTGTCCTTAGGGGCTACTCCCTGCCCTTCGAGACTACCCCTCCAGCCATGCCACCTGCTTGTGACAGGCAGACGGAGGACCATCTTTCTTTCCTCCGGGAACCATAGAGAGGGTGACAATGCCAGAAGTAGGTCTTGGTTGCTCTCCTGCTGCTTTCCGGTCCCCAAGAAGGAAGGAAGCCTTCATCCTATCCAAGAAGGAGAAGTTCAAAATGCTCATGCTCGCTCAAGTCTTGTCCGCCCTGGACCCGTGAAACTGGTACATAGCATTGGACTTGCAGGACACATACTTCAACATTCCTGTCCTGCCCGCCCACAGGTGTTACCTGCGGTTCACGAGCACTTTCAGTTCACTGTGTTCCCTTTTGGCCTCACCATCGGCCCTCGGGTGTTCACAAAGGTGATGACAGCAGTTTCACATCTGTGGAGATCAGGGGGTCCGTCTTCATCTATCTCAATGACTGGTTGTTAAAGACACGTTCGCCCCTGGCTGTCGTCTCCCACCTCCGACTTGACTCTCCCTCTCAGACGCTCCATTTCATCAGAGCTGTTCTGTACACAGTGCAGTTTCGGGTCTATCCTCCTGAAAGGCGAGTCCAGAATATTCAGGCTATGATGCCAATGTTTCAGCTTCTATCCTGGATTTCCGTGAGACTGACTCGGAGACTGCTGGGCCTCATGACATCCTGGTGGTGACACATGCCAACTGGCATATGCAGGTTCTTCAGTGGGACTTAAAGTTCCAGTGGGCGCAGCATCAGGGAAATCTCTCCAACATGGTCCAGATCGCAGAGGAAACTGAAAAAGATCTGCAGTAGTGGTTAATGAACCGCGACTGGGTCAACAGCAAACCCCTCTCCCTTCCCCACCCAGATCTGACAGTGGTGACAGATGCGCCACCCCTGGAATGGGGTGGCCATGTGAGAGAGGTTGAGATTAGGAGCCTCTGGTCTCCGGCGGAATCCGGATTCCACATCAACCTTCTAGAGCTCCAGGCACTCAAGTTGGCATTAAAACCCTTTCTACCCTTCATCAAGCGAAGGCTGGTGCAGGTGATCATGGACAGTACCACTGCCATGTGGTACTGCAACTAACAGGGCGGGTGGGGTTGTAGATTCTATGTCAAGAGGCCCTGTATCTATGTACATGGCTGGAAGGTCAAGGCATTTCCCTGGTGGTTCAGCACCAGGCAGACTCTGTGAATGCCAAGGCGGACACACTCAGCTAAAGATGCCTAGCAGATCACAGATGGTATCTTCATTCAGCGGTGGTGCAAGGTCTCTTTCAGAGTGGGTAGAGGTTTGCTTAGATCTGTTTGCCACCGCCAAGAACACCCAATGTCTTCAGTTTTGCACGCTGGAATTTCCAAGGCGGCTCTCGCTCGGAGACGCTTTTCATCTCGAGTAGAGCTGAGGCCTCCTATATGCTTTTCCACCCATACCACTCCTGCCCAGAGTTCTCAAGAAAATCCGGAACAACTGGGGCCAAGTCATGCTTGTGGCTCTGGACTAGGCCCCAAGAGTTTGGTATCCTGACCTGTTGAGCATGACTCCGATCAGGCTGCCCCTTCTGGATGATCATCTGTCGCAGCAGCAGGGGAGGGTTCTCCACCCGAACCTGTCAACGCTCCGCCGCCTTGTGTGGAGATTGAACGGCTACAGTTGACCGCTTTTGACCTTCTGCCCGAAATCTGCAATGTTATGCTTGCAGCCAGGCGTCCCTACACTAAAATGGTATACGCCTGCCGTTGGGGCAAGTTTGTGGCATGGTTTGTAGAAAAGCAGGTTGACCTCTTTTCTGCTCCCCTTTCTCAGGTTCTTCTCTTTATTCATTCTCTTGCCCAGCATGGCTCTGCTCTGGGCAACTTAACTTTCTTCTATCTCAGCCTTTCTGCGGTTGCCTGATCTGCCATCCCTCTTCAAATCCCTTATTGTACATAGGTTCTCGAAAGGTTTGCAACATATGCTTCCTCCTTTTCCCTTTATCATGCCTCAGTGAGACCTTAATCTCGTCCTAACGTACATGATGTGCGCTCCCTTTGAGCCCTTGCACAACTGTCCTCTCCGGTTTTTGTTATCAAGGCGGCCTTCCTGGTGGCAATAACATCTGCCCGGAAGGTCAGTGAGCTTCAGGCTTTTCATTTAAGCCTCCATACCTGAACATCTACCCAAACAAGCTGGTTCTACGGACTAGAGCTTCCTTTCTACTGAAAGTAGTCACACCCTTTCATGTAGGCCAGTCCCATCACTCTGCCAAATTGTTAGGCTCTGCCGCATCCCTCTAAAGAAGAGGAGTGACTCCACTGGCTGGACTCAAAAAGAGCATTGTCGTGCTACGTTGACTGCACAAGAGAGTTCCTGATGGACAACCAACTGTTCGTCAGGTATGAGGCGGAAAGAAGGGAAAGGCCGTGTAGAAGCAAACCATCTCCTGATGAATCAAGCTTTGCATTAAGATCTGCTACGCATTGGCCAAGAAGCAACCCCCAGAGCCAAAGCTGTGACCACTGCATTAGCAAGCAGACACCTGGTCCTAGACATCTGCCAGGCTACAATGTGGGCTTCCTTGTACATGTTCACAAAACACTACTGCCTGGACAGTCCAGTCCGTCGAAATGGGCATTTTGCCCGTTCGGCCCTGTAGGACTTTTGGTATGAAATTGTTTCGCAGACTCTCCTCCAGGGAGGTATTGCTTTGTCGTGTAGTTCCTATAAACCTATATAGGATCTGCGCATTTAGACAACATAGAATGTGGGATTGGTGTCCAGACTGATTCCAGACACCCCCACCGGGTATGTTTTCCTGTATACCAGCTAGCTCACAGCGCCACTAGAAATCCCTCTTACCAAGGAGAGAACAGTTCTTGGCAGCTATCGAACATGACAACTCTGTCCCATCAGGGATCGTGGAAACAGTACAATTCTTTTCGCTCAGTCACTCGTGCTCACTTTGTTTCAGAGAGATACACAGAATAAACGGTGGTGACGTTTTCAATAAGCGTTTATTGAACCAGCGTCATTCTAGTGTAAAATAGGTGTGCTGAAACAACCATTAGACAGAAACAGATATAAATGATTATAAGCACCAACAGAGTAAAAGGATGGTAGATTTCTATCATAGTGCTAAAACGATGAATACAGGCAAGTATAAAAATACATGACCGTAAAATGCGTACTCCTATGATGCAACCCCAACTAGATGTACATAAGTGTACCTAGCATGTATGTAGGTGTAAAGCCAAGAATCCCTCTAGGATAAAGTCAACCCCATTACCTGAAGCGAGAGACTGTGGGACCCCGTCTTAGTCTCAAGATAGACACCCCACGAGGGATGTCAGACCACTGCGAGCTGGAGTGTCTGCATGCAGGAACCTCAGCGTCTCGCGTCAATGTGTCAGCATGGAAGTACTTTTTCACCTCTCCTTGCCTCAGCAAAGATATGGTGTATATATACCCAAAGTGGTACCCTCAGGGGATCTACCTTGCTGTGTCATGTCGAACTTAGGATGACGGAAGGAAGGAGCCTTATACATAGTTATTATGCAGGAGATGGTAGTCCTGCTGAGTTTCCAAGAATCCTCATTCATAATGGATTAAGCTAGTTTTCAGGGAAAACCCCACGTCCTGTAAGCCGTATCGTAACTAGGTAAAAGGTCAGTCTCAAGTACTGTTATGTAGTGTGATGGTAGGGGAGAATATAGGTGAAAGGTTAGGTGGTTCCCTGAGCCTATATTGGGGTACCGATATGTAACATAACAGCTTGGGTATCTATTCTAAGATAAGGAATCTGTGGCTAGAAGTCTCTATCAGATGGGCAAATTACTTACCTTCGGTAATGTCTTATCTGGTAGAGACTGTCTGGCTGCAAATTTCTTACCGACCCACCTATCCTCCCTGCTCTGCAAACTGATTTCTAGGGACAGGGCTTTCCACTTTCTGTTGGATACATCTGCCTGTGGATTCCTCACCTTTTGAATTATCCCAATGCGCAGCATTCCACGGAAACTTTTCTCCTCAGCTGTCCCACGTTGTCGAGGATGCCACAATGGAATGGCTCCGCACGCGACTCAGCGTGACGTAATCGGAGCCATAAGAAGACCTCGTTGGCTTGCTGACGTCTGTTCCCTTTTTCCGCGCTGTTGATGCATAACGGTTTTTATCTCAGGCTCTACATTTCTGGGAGTTTCTTTGTTACTTTTGTCACGACTTTGTTGCTGTTGAAGATGACTACACCAATGAAGTTGGGATTCAAGCCGTGCAGAGAATGTGGGGGCCAGATGTCCATTACTGACCCCGTGAAGACTGTTTGTGGTGCCTGTCCTCAGATCATAGGGAGGGGGAAGAAAAAAGGGAGACCACAAAGGGGCAGGGATTTGGAGAAGAATTGTATTTGTAAGTAGTTATTACAGGACTACAGTACTAATCAAAGTACAAGTAACCATAACACTCAAGTGAGCACTGGGCGTGCTAGTGATAGTGAACGGCGCAGTGACACAAGGGTGAAGAACAGTGTGAACGGCGAAGGTACTATGAAGGTAACGATGTGGTCAAAGATACAAAAAAGTTATATACAGTGTAGGTTTTTAACAATGAATAAATTGACCACAGCAGTGCCAAAGTTCTTTGCTGGGGAGTCGACGGCGTTTCAACCTGATTAATTTCAGGCCATCATCAGGACAATAGTCACAATTTTTCAAAAAGTGCTGAATATAGCATAGAGTAGATCAAGAAGTCCAGGCAACACGGAGTCAAGGGTTAATGTAGGGGAGAAGAGGCGCAGGGTCAGGTCAGCGCGTGAATAATCCTATTCAAAGTGGAGGAACCGGCGTGGAGAGGATTGAGTGCCGGGTCGGCGGGGGTCAAGCTGGAACAGTGGTAATTCCAGTTACCGGGCGGAACCGAAGCAATCTGGTTAGGAGATTCCAATACTGCTGACACCGGACTCGGGCCGGCGGCGATGCGGGTGAGTCCGTTGGTGACCGCTCCGAGGGACTCGAATGAATCTGAGGCTGTCTATGGGACGAATGAAGCTCTCAAGGCCTTTCTTCCCTTCGTGGTCAGTCTTTTCAGGTCTTAACAGACAACACTACAGCGATGTGGTATATCAACAAACAGGGAGGAGTCGGGTTGCATCTTCTCAGCAGAGAGGGTCTCCGACTCTGATCCTGGGCTCAGGACCATCAGATTTGCGTGATCGCAAATGACTTAGCCGGAGTGCTGAATGTGCGTGCGGACAGTCTGTCAGCAGTATTCGGCCGATCACTAGTGGCGTCTCCATCCGGAGGTGGTTCTTCACATTTTCATGGTGTGGGGGTTTCCTCAGTTGGACCTGTTTGCCACTCATGAGAATGCGCACTGTCCATTGTTCTGCAGTCTCCAGTATCCGATGCAGGGAGCATTGAGGGACGCATTTTAGTTAGATTGGGGCTCGCAGCTTCTTTACGGGTTGCCCTCGTACCCATGATTCTTCGAGTTCTGGGGAAGATTTGCCAAGACCGGGCCCAAGTCATATTAATCACCCCGGATTGGCCACTAAGGGTGTGGAACACAGACCTCCTTTACCTCTCATTGCACCCTCCGCTCTGACTCCCTCTCAGGGCAGACCTCCTCTCGCAGGGGCAGGTTCCACACCCCCACCTTGAGAGCCTGCAGCTTCATGCCTGGAGATTGAACGGGGCAACCTGAGTTCTTTCTCTCTCTCACCGGATGTGGTGGATGTTATTTTATCAGCCAGAAGACACTCCACCAAATCTGTTTATTCTGGTAGGTGGGCAAGATTTGTGAAATGGTGTGGAGAGAAGTCTATTGACCCCTTGAAGGCCCATTTATTTGATGTTCTGAGTTTTTCTCTTTCCTTGGCACAACAGGGATATGCAGTAGCAACTGTTAAGGGCTACTGATCTGCCTTGTCCGCTTTTCTCTGTTTACCAGATCAACCCTTGTTATTTGTCTCCCATAGTCATAAGATTCATTAAGGGTCTCACTCCTCCCACTCCTTTTATTATGCCTCAGTGGGATTTGAATTTGGTTCTCACATTTTTGATGGATTCACCCTTTGAACCTCTGCATAGTTGTCCCTTTAGGTTTCTAGCTTTTAAAACTATATTTTTAGTGGCAATTACATCCGCTAGGAGGGTGAATGAGTTGCAAGCTTTTAGTTCCAAGCCTCCTTTTACATCTTTTCATGTGGATAAGATGGTTCTTGGGATCAGAGCTGCTTTCTTGTCTAAGGTGGTCACTCCATTCCACTTTGGGCTGCCATCACCTTACCTACTTTCTACCCTCCCCCTTCTAAGGAGGAAGAGAGATTTCATTGCCTGGTCCCAAGAGGCGGTGAGCTTCTACCTGGACAGAACCAAGAACTCCAGGCTGGATGATCAGCTCTTTAAAGGATATGTGGGCAAGATGAAGGCCAAAGCTGTCCACAAAAGAACGCTTTCCAGGTGGATAATCATGTGCATCAAGATCTGCTACGCCTTGGCCATGAAGGAGCCTCCTGAAGGAATTCATGCTCGTTCTGCCAGAGCTAATTTGTCTTCTTTGGCTAGAGGTGTCCCTGTGGTAGAAATCTGCAAAGCAGTAACTTGGGACTCCCTCCCCACTTTTGCAAAGCACTATTGTTTGGATTCGAAGTGAGGCGGTACGGCCATTTTGCTCGTTCTGTGCTGCAGGATTTTTTTGGTGCAGGCAGTCACCCTCCTCCGGGAGCGTGACTGCTAGGGGATTCAAATCAAAAGGTGCGGAATCAACAGGCAGATGTATCCATCAGAAGAACAAGTTACTTGCCTTTGGTAACGCTTTTTCTGGTGGATACAGTATCTGCCTGTGGATTTCCTCACTGAACCACCTGCCTCCCCATTGCCTGTCTGCTTATACCGAAAAGTAGTCAAAGTGTATTGTATGTGATTTATTGCTGGAATCATGAAATTTGGCATTGGGAAATGTCTATGTTGAAGAATTTCCAGGTTTGGTTGTGTTTGTATACTGTGTATACTTGTGAAAATGTTGTCGGATCACCCGTTCACCTCGAAGGCATGGAAAAAATGGCTGGAACTGATGCCATCACGCTGATGAGGTCTTCTTATGGCTCCGATGCCATCATGCAGAGTAGCGTGCGGATCCGGACGTGGGAGAGGTGAGGAGAAAAGTTTCTGTGGAATGCTGCGCACTGTGATAATTCAAAAGGAGAGGGATCCACAGGCAGATACTGTATCCACCAGAAAAACCGTTACTGAAGGTAAGTAACTTGTTCTTCAGGGCCCTTGTTTTCCACGCCAGTGGTCAGTGTTCTTCAGGTCACAAAAAGAAACTGACCTCAGCGTGTTGGGGTGGCACCTATATATGCACCACGCATGTCACTTCCGGTGCTGAGGACGCCAGGCTGAGCTGATCAACGCTACCTACCAGTGCGCAGGGGTACTGCTCATGAAAAAAATTCTGGATCCAGTCTGATGCCTGGGGATGATTCTAAAGTGCTAGATAGTCTCTACCTATCGCCATAAGGCGTTACCGAAAGTAAGTAACTTGTCTTTCAAGATCGATATAGGTCAATATGAGAAGACGAGCATCTCATCCTTACTTCTCTTTAAGAGTGTGACATTCAAGGCCTCACACATGGGTCTGGCGAGCACTGATTCGTAGCAGTGTTGTATACTTCAGTCAGAAAGAGAACAAGTAGATCGACGTATGTTGCATAAAATCGAATGGGGAGCCCAATTGACCAGGTGCTTTGCCCTTGGCCAATGCTTTTATGGCCCCTCGTACCTCCTGTACCTGAATGGGGCAGCCCAGGAGTTTGGTAATACCCCCAAGGCAAGTAGATGGCCAGCTTTATCTTGCTCACTATGAGCTTTAATGAGTTATTGTCTATAATCATAAATTGTAAGTCTCTCAATTAGCTCCAGGAGCTTCTCTCTCTCAATACAAGCCTCTCGCGGGAAGCATGTGGTCTCTCTCTGTCGAAGGAATCTAACAACCCCTC
This sequence comes from Calotriton arnoldi, assembly GCA_963921515.1. Classification (NCBI taxonomy): domain Eukaryota; kingdom Metazoa; phylum Chordata; class Amphibia; order Caudata; family Salamandridae; genus Calotriton; species Calotriton arnoldi. The sequence continues at coordinate 772,973 of CAWUFW010005387.1, read as the reverse complement.
CTGCTTGACTATCTCAAAAAGGAATTAGGCTCGTACCTCTGCCTATGTGGCTGTTCAATGTCCCAGCGTCCCCACCTTGAGCACCTCCCACTCAGTCAACACCGAGGACGCATTGTAAGTGTTTTCAATGATGTAGTTACGAAGAGAGGTGGGCAAGGTGTCTCAGAAGACCGGGTCTTCCAAGGCAACAACATTCGACCTCCAGGAGAGAATCAGTGGCCGTAGGGAATCCCACCCAAGAGTCAGTATTGCAGGGTTATGGTAGTACTGCGCCTTAGCCAGATTCTCTAGGTTGAGTGTCTTAACTTGCAAGAGCCAATAGCACAGCTTTTTATCCAGTCAGATATATAAACCATATATATCCAAAGAGTAGGAGTATTCTAAGAGTGTCAGATTTTATTTACAACATATACCCACCAACCCTCATTCACACATTCACTAGCAAAAAAAACGTAGATGGAGCATATATTGGGGAGGTCTCCCAACCAGATCCATGTCTGCTATGCAGTTAAAGTCACCCTCAATAAATAGCGGAAAATATAAGATTGTGGTGATGTGTAGGGAGAGTGAAGATAGGAAGTATTGCTGGTCGATTTTCTGGGCATTCAGATTGAATAGAGCTATATCCCTACCCTCCAGCTCCCCCGCCTCCAAATGCAATCAATCTGCCCTCTGGGTCACTGGTCTCGAATTGTGGTAGGTATGGCACCCTTGCCAATATCCAAATAAGTACTCCCCTTGAGAAGGCAGATGTGTTAACATCTCTTGGAGATGGGAATTAAGACTCCTCACATTCATGTGAGCATTGTCACTGTGGGGGGTTGGGGGGATTAGCCATAGAGCCATAGTTTGTTGTTTCCCCATCCCACCCCCAGTAGGCAGAAAAAGACAGTGAGGTTAACATAGTCCCAGTAGGTGACAGCAAGCAATAAAAACAACAAACCACAAATGCCCCCCCAAAGGACTACAGTGTCCAAACCATTTAACCGTGGTCCCTTCAGTTATCATCAGTGTCCGCAGAACGTGTCTACAGCTCCATGGTACCACGGAGGGGAGTCCACAAAGTGCTTGAACAGGTACTCCAGCCTGGCCACCAGGGAAGGTGTGGCTGGAGTCACTGTAAGAAAGACATTTGGGCATCAGCGATGAGTTAGAGAGGGCGTTATAAAGATTGTAAGAAGTAAGAAATACAGAGGTCAGATTATCTCTTCTGCCTTACCCGGCATGACCATAGCCAGGGGGGTGCTGGTATCGGATTCAGCGGTGCTCCCAGAGATCGAGTCAGTGTCCCCTCCTTTGCTAGAGGCTCTTTCTGGAGACCCAGTTGACATTGCTATAGTAGCCACCGTGGCCACCGCTTCATCCTTGATGCCTGTTGTTGAGTAGGGCGACCACCATTGAGGTGCCACACCCGATGCCGTTTCCGCTGGCGGGGGTCCCAGTGATGGCGAGAAAGGGGTGTTGTGTACTCACATCGTAAGAATAAATCTGAAAGAGACACGTTAGTGACAGATTCCTTACCTTAGAATATCCCCAGGCGTCAGGCTGGATCTGGAAAGTTTTTGCGTAGCAGTACCCTTGCGCGTCGGTAGGCGGCGTCGTGCGGCTCCGCGTCCGTCGTCGGCGTCGGGACCGCCGGGATGACGTCGCGGGCAGTACTTAGACGCCGCCCCTGCGCGCTGACGTCAGTTCTTCTTTTTTCCGCGCCAGTAAGCGCAGATCCGGGAAGAGCAGTGCCCTAGTCGTTTTTTGACTAACTTTTGGTGATTTTTCACTGTTTTCTTCGAGTCATCTCGGCTCCACGGTGTCGGTAGGGATGCCCGGCTTCAAGCCATGCGACGCCTGTGGTCGAATGATGTCGATCACAGACCCGCACTTAGAGTGTCTCTACTGTCTCGGCCGCGACCACGACACGAAGTCGTGTTCCGACTGCCGAGCCTTGCACCCGAAGGCTTTGCGAGAGCGGTCTCGAAAGCTCCTCGAGGTCAGGCAGTCGGCTCTGCGCCGCACCAAGCCCCGGTCACAGGAGAGGTCGAGGGGCCGGTCGCGGAGTCCTCGCCCGTCATCGGAGTCCAAGTCTTCGCACTCCTCGGGTAAGTCGAAGCGCAAAAAGTCTAAGAAGCACCATCGCTCTAAGACTTCGCCTCGCCGGTCTCGCGACTCGGCTGAGGCCCCTGTCGACACCGTCCCCGCGGCTCCGGAGGTGCCTGTGGGACCGCCCCCGCATTACCCGTCCTTCCCGGGTTCGGGGGCGACTCCGGCCGAAATACAGGAATTCCTGTCGGCCATGGCCCGCCTCTTCGGGCCTCAAGGCCCCTCCGGTGCGCATTCGGGCCCTGCGGGCCCTAATGGGATTGCCCCGGCGCCGCCGACGACTCCGGTTCCGGCGCCGCCTGTCCCACCAGCCTCGCTCCCGGCCCCGGCTTAGGCCCCGGCCTCGATCCCGGCTCCGGTGGTACTGCAACCCCCATCGACGCCGGTTGACCTAACCACGCCGACGCCGATGTCCCCGGTGCCGTTCCTGGCGCCGCCTGGGGCTCCGGGTGGCGTCGTTCCCCAGTTATCTCCGGATCCGGACGCGGCGTCGGACCGACGTCGCCCGACGCCGGCTCCGGCGCCCATGAGACCTTGGGTCCCGGACGTCCCTCCTCCTCCTTATTTTCAACCTGAGGAGGACCAGGAGAGCTGGGAGGGGTCGGATGACCCTCTCACACAGCAGTGTGACTATGATCAGGACTGGGCAGAGGAACTTGGGGATGCCAGTGGTCTGGACACTTCCCCTGACACTGGCATGCTGTCTCCTCCTTCCGTGGCTACGGAGGAGGGAGCAAATTTCGCAATGGTGTTGCGTAGAGCAGCTGGAGCCTTACACCTCCAATTGCCTACAGTGGCTGTCAGGACTAACCTCCTGACGGAAGTGCTTCAGCCGGCAGCTACCTCCTCGGAGCCATTGCTGCCGTTTAATGATGCACTTTCTGACGTTCTTTTGGGCACCTGGTCCAAGCCCGCCACAGGGGCTCCTGTGGATAGGAACGTGGCCCGACGCCATCGCCCTGCTCCGGGCGACCCCTTGTTTCTCTCTCAACATCCCACCCCTGAGAGCTTGGTTGTCCAAGCCTCTGCCTCCCAAACCGCCTTCCCTACCGCCCCTCCGGATAGGGAATCCAAACGCCTTGCGGTCCGTCAACACCGCTTGCCTTTTGGGCCGATACTCCCACTCTCTGTGGGATTCGGTGGCGCTCGTTTTGCCCCAGTGTCCTGAGGAGGTCCAGACACTGCTTTCCCGCACCATTGCGGAAGGAAGGGATGCGGCAATGTACACCATCCGTTGTGGCCTTGATACCGCCGACTCGCTGGGCAGATCGCTTGCAACGACGGTGGCGCTGCGTCGCCACGCCTGGCTGAGGACAACTGGTTTCTCGGGTGATGTCCAAAACACACTCATGGACATGCCCTTTGATGGAGTCGGTCTTTTTGGTACCAAAGCAGACAATGCGCTGGAGCGTTTTAAGGACTCACGGGCTACTGCAAAGTCCCTGGGCCTTTCTGCTGTGCGCCCTCCGCTAACCTCTGCTTTTCGCCCCTTTCGTGGCCACGGAAGGGGTGCCCAGTCACGTCCGCTGCCCAGCCACCGGCCCGCGCAGCAAGCGTCTTCGCGTGGCCGAGGACGTGGCTCCCGCCGTGGCGGGTCAGGCAACCAGCGTGCGGGTCAGGCCACAAACCCCTCCCCGTCCTCCAAGCCCTCCTAGTCCTTCCTTTCAGGTGCACAGCACGCCAGTAGGGGGCAGGGTCCGCCATCACCTTCACCACTGGCGTGCTATCACCTCGGACAGGTGGGTTTTGGACATTGTCCGAAGGGGCTACTCCCTCCCCTTCGAGACCACCCCCCCAGCCATGCCACCTCAATTCCACCGCATGTCAGGGGATCACTTGGTGCTTCTGCAGAAGGAAGTCACGGCCCTCTTGGCCAAGAGGGCCATCGAGCATGTTCCGACCCCAGAAGTAGGACGTGGTTGCTACTCCCACTACTTTCTGGTGCCCAAAAAGGACAAGGAGGACATGCGTCCTATCTTGGACCTCCGGAAAGTCAATCGCTTCCTCCGGAAGGAGAAGTTCAAGATGCTCACCCTAGCTCAGGTCTTGACTGCCCTCGACCCTGGAGACTGGTTGGTAGCGTTGGACTTACAGGACGCTTATTTCCACATCCCCGTCCTGCCGGCCCATCGGCGTTACCTGCGGTTCACGGTAGGCCTCGAGCATTTTCAGTTCACCGTGCTCCCCTTTGGCCTTACAAGTGCACCTCGGGTGTTCACGAAAGTGATGGCGGTCGCAGCTCATCTGCGCCGGGCAGGGGTTCCAGTATTCCCCTACCTCGACGACTGGCTGCTGAAGGCGGGCTCGTCCCAGGCAGTCGTCTCCCACCTCCAGACTACGGCCGAACTCCTGCACTCGCTGGGGTTCTCCATCAATGTGCCGAAGTCGCATCTGATTCCTTCTCCACAGCTCCTTTTCATCGGAGCAGTTCTGGACACGACGCAGTTTCGGGCCTATCCTCCCGAACGGCGAGTCCGGGATATTCAGGCTATGATTCCAATCTTTCAGCCTTTATCCTGGGTTTCGGTACGGATGACCCTGAGGCTGCTGGGCCTCATGGCCTCCTGCATCCTGCTGGTCAATCATGCCAGATGGCATATGCGGGCTCTGCAGTGGGACCTGAAGTTCCAGTGGGCGCAGCACCGGGGCAACCTGTCCGATCACGTCCAGATCTCGGAGGGGACTGCAAAACAGTTGCAGTGGTGGCTCTCGAACCGGCAATGGGTCATGGGCACATCCCTCTCCCTTCCCCAGCCAGAGCACACAGTTGTGACGGACGCGTCCCTTCTGGGATGGGGCGGTCACATGGGAGAGGCGGAGATCAGAGGCCTCTGGTCTCCGGCGGAGTCCCGGCTCCATATCAACCTTCTGGAGCTCCGGGCGATCCGACTTGCACTCAAGGCATTCCTTCCCTCTGTCAAAGGGAAGGTAGTGCAGGTGTTCACAGACAACACCACCGCCATGTGGTACTGCAACAAACAAGGCGGGGTGGGGTCGTGGACCCTATGTCAGGAGGCTCTGCGCCTCTGGACATGGCTGGAACATCAGGGCATATTCCTGATGGTTCAACACCTGGCAGGTTCCCTGAACACCAGGGCGGACGAACTCAGCCGCAGGTGCATGATGGATCACGAATGGCGTCTTCACTCGGAGGTGGTGCAAGGTCTCTTTCAGCAGTGGGGAGAGCCTTGGTTAGATCTGTTCGCCACCGAACAGAACGCGCAATGTCAGCAGTTCTGCGCGTTGGAATTTCCAAGGCGGCACTAGCTCGGCGCCGCTTTTCGTTGCGAGTGGAGTTGCGGTCTGTTGTACGCCTTTCCGCCTATACCACTTCTACCCAGAGTGTTGAAGAAGATTCGGCGCGACCGGGCCCAAGTCATCCTTGTGGCTCCGGACTGGGCTCGAAGAGTTTGGTATCCCGAGCTACTCAGTATGAGCGTCGATCCCCCGATCCGTCTGCCTCTTCGGGAGGATCTTCTGTCGCAGCAGCAGGGGACGGTCCTCCACCCGAACCTGTCCAGTCTCCACCTGCTTGCGTGGAGATTGAGCGGCGGCAGTTGATTCCTTTCGACTTGCCTCCCGAAGTTTGTGATGTGATTCTGGCAGCCAGGCGTCCCTCCACTAAGGTGGTATACGCCTGCAGGTGGAACAAGTTTGTGGCATGGTGCACAGCAAAGGCTGTGAATCCCCTCTCTGTTCCTCTTTCTGAGGTTCTTCTGTTCCTTCTTTCTCTGGCCCAACAGGGTTCTGCCCTGGGTACCATCAAGGGCTATCTTTGTGCTATCTCGGCCTTCCTCAGGCTTCCTGATCAGCCCTCCCTTTTCAAGTCCCCTGTTGTTAACAGGTTCCTAAAAGGCATTACACACCTCTTCCCTCCTGTTCCGTTTGTGATGCCTCAGTGGGACTTGAACTTGGTTCTTACCTTTCTCTTGTGCGCTCCCTTTGAGCCTCTACATAACTGTCCTCTTCGTCTTCTGACTCTGAAGACAGCCTTTCTGGTGGCCATCACCTCCGCTCGGCGGGTGAGTGAGCTCCAGGCTCTATCATGCAAACCTCCCTTTCTGTCTGTCCATCCAGACAAGGTGGTTCTTCGGACGCGTCCGTCCTTCTTGCCAAAGGTGGTTACTGCCTTCCACATTGGGCAGACCATCACTTTGCCCACCTTCTTTCCGCCTCCGCATCCTTCCAGAGAGGAAGAGAGGCTCCACCGCCTGGACCCAAAACGTGCGCTTTCCTTTTATATCAACCGCACACAACACTTCCGGGTGGATGACCAGCTCTTTGTTGGCTACGTGGGCGCCAAAAAAGGTCGGGCGGTGCACAGGAGAACCATTTCCCGCTGGGTAACCTTGTGTATCAAAGCCTGCTATTCTTTGGCTAAGAAGGAGCCTCCTGTTGGGCTGCGTGCCCATTCCACCAGGGCAACGGCTGCTACCACGGCCTTAGGCCGCGGTGTTCCGCTGCAGGATATCTGTCAGGCAGCTACGTGGGCCTCGCTGCACACGTTTACCAAGCATTACTGCCTTGACAGTCAGGTCCGGAGTGACGGCTTCTTTGGCCGTTCTGTCTCCGGGACTTCCTTGTCTGATCTTTGTTCGCAGACCCACCACCGGGGTTGGTATTGCTGGGGTATCTATTCTAAGGTAAGGAATCAGTCACTAACGTGTCTCTTTCAGATGCACAAGTTACTAACTTGTGTAACGATATATCTGTAAGAGACAGTAGTTAGTGACAGATTCCTTACCGCCCCACCCATCCTCCCCGTTCTGCGAACTGATTTCTAGGGTTAAGGACATCCCTTTCAGGGCCCTAGTATTTTTCAGACACCTATGTCAGCTTCTTGCATGGCTCTGCGTTCCTGGCGCGGAAAGTCGTGTACAGAACTGACATCAGCGCGCAGGGGCGGCGTCTAAGTACTGCCCGCGACGTCATCCCGGCGGTCCCGACGACGGACGCGGAGCCGCACGACGCCGCCTACCGACGCGCAAGGGTACTGCTACGCAAAAACTTTCCGGATCCAGCCTGACGCCTGGGGATATTCTAAGTTAAGGAATCTGTCACTAACTACTGTCTCTTACAGATATATCGTTACACAAGTTAGTAACTTGTGCATTTGTTTCCAAACTTCCTCTGGGGTGGTGAAGAAATAGGATCTAACATTAACGTGGCTGTGTAATTTTGCCGGGAATAACAGTGCATAAGTCACTCCCAACTCCCGTAGTCCCCTTTTGGCACTTAGAAAAGACGCCCTCTACTGTCACACCACTGCTGTGAAGTTCCTTTAAATCGCCCTGATCATGGTAGTGTAGCAACCGTGTCACTTCTGGGCAAAGGGCAGCCCCTCGACGAGGTGCGGTGCCGGGACTCTGTGCCCCCTCTCAGGGGCATAATGTTTGGAAAGCCTCTCTTGAGCGACTACCTCTATAGCCAGTCCTCGAGAAAAGAACTCATTGAGCCCTCGATTTGTTCCAGAAAACCCACAACTCTGATGTTTCTCCTGGTCCCCCATCCGGGCCTGTAACGTTTTAACCCTGCCTGCTAGGGCTCCCAGCTCCACAGAGTGTACTTTAGAGACAGGGCCTAGCTCAACAAGGTCAGATTTCACTTGTTTAATCCTGTCTGCCATTTTCCGGTGATGATCACGCAGTAACCCCAGGTCCAACAATAGTGTGTCCATCTTGGCCTCAAGCAAGTGTTTGGTGGACCCTATGGCAGCAAGGATTACATCTAGTTTAGCCTCCAAGGGTGGGGCCACAGCAGCGCCCAACCATCGGGTGGGGTTGGGGAAGTCTGGCATTACCAACCTCCATTTTGCTGCAGTTAGTGCACTCCATGCTTAAGGGGCTCGGGGGGGATGGATGATAAGAGGCGAAGGTGCACCCCGCAGGAGGTTTGCAGCAGGCCCGAGACGCAAGCACAGCAGAGTCAGAGGGTGTAGATGGAGGCACCCAGTGCCAGATGCGTAGTGGCAGTAGTCCCAGAGGAGCAGCTCCCCACTATGTGGAGTGCCCTATTGTGCTGCGTATGCATAGATGGGCTTTGATATCTCAGAGCAACCCCTCCCCCGGTCGATCAATGTGCCTTACTCAGTAGTCTACCTCACAGTGCCCTTTCAAAAGGATGAACCTGGTGCCTGTGTCCTCGAAGTATTTGGTGACAGCTTGGGAGGGGAAGGGCAGGGTCAGCCCCAATCATGCCCTGTGTAGGCCACAAGTCAGGAGGCACATGTCCATTGCGATGGGCTCCGGTGTCCTCCAGGAGGGGGCCCTGCCCCCTGGCGTCATCCCAGGGCCTCAGTCACGTGGTATCCCACCTGGCCCGTTGTAATTGACTGCAGCATATGTGATTGCGCCCCCAGTCTTTCCAGCGGTGGGGGGTACGCGATCCAATGAGGACGCTGCATGCACTGCACTGAACCAGGTCTCTGGACTCTGCGTCAGGAGTCTGGTTGCTCAGCAGTCACCACCAGAGCTGCCAAGCACTGCAGAGCATAGCCCTCCTCATCCCAGGGGGTCAGCGACAAGCCCCACAGGTGACGCCGACTGGCTGCTCCGTCTTCCTCTGGCCATCCCTGTCGGGAACCGCCATCTTGACTCAGCGGCGTGTGAGCAGCACCAAGGAATTGCCAGTGTTCAGTAGGCAGCGCTGTCCTCATAAGCAAGTGCAGAAGGGTGCCCGATGACAGCAACACAGTACAGGCAGTGATGGGGTAGCCCAGGCAGCAGGATGGGCTTAGCTTCCCAGGGCTGGGCAGAGATCTCCGCTTGGACGCTCTGATCAGCATGGCGGTAAGCTCCGGCCTCCTTTCTTGCACCTAGTTGAAGAAAGTTGCATGTTTTTGAAATTGTGGAATTACTCATCGCTTCAAAGAGGACTTCAATGTACCATACTTTACCTTGAGCTTAATGTGGATCTCAACAGAACATGCATCCTAATCCCACATCCGCTCCTCCCCTCTTATACAATTCATAGAAGAATTTAATTTCTAGACTAAAGTACTCTTCAGAAGAACAATAACTGTAGTACATTTTGTGTATTTTTATGCGAAAACATTTGAGAAAATGACCTCAAAGCGCCAAAAGTGCCTTCTGAAAATGCCCCAAATATAGCATGCATGCTCCCATATTGCTAACTAAACCCACACAGATTCTATGTTAAATGTTGTTAGATCATCATTACATTTTCCAAGATCTTTAAAGTGTAGAGGATAAAAACTGTTCTCTTTATTCAGTCATGCAGGACTAATAATCGCCAACAATATATATTCCAGAACGTTGTTTTTCTTGATGATGCTAGCTGAGGATTTGAGAAGTAGTGTGACATCATTCATATACTTTCCACCAGTATACTGCCAAATGTACATGGAGTAAGTGACCCAAAATAATATTGCTATATCCTAGATGAATCTTTCATGTTTCACGTTTATTTAAAATGTTTTCATCCTTAATAAACAAAAAGGGTTTTTGCGTACACCTGATCTGAAAGAAACAGTTAGTTATAGATTCCTTACTTTAGAATTACCCCCAGGCGTCAGACTGGATCCGGAAAGTTTTTGGTCAGCAGTACCCCTGCGCGTCGGAAGGTGGCGTCGGTCGACTCCGCGTTCGCCGTTGGCGTCGTGGTCGCCGGAATGACATCGCGGTAGCAACATAGACGCCGCCCTCACGCGCTGACGTCAGTTCTTTCTTTTTCCGCGCCAGCAAGCGCAGATCCGGAGAGAGCTTTTTGACTGACTTTTTCTTGACTTTTGTCGACATCGTTTTTTGAGTCCATCGACTCCTGGTGCACGAGGGATGCCCGGCTTCAAGGCTTGCGGTTCCTGTACCCGACTGATGTCTGTGACAGATCCGCACCGCGTGTGCCTATTCTGCCTGGAGCGCGACCACGACCCCAAGTCGTGCTCCGACTGCCTGACCATGAATGCAAAGTCTTTGCGGGAGCGGTCCCGAAAGCTTCTCGAGGCCCGGCAGTCGGCTCCGCGCCGTTCGAGGTCCCGGTCACGTAGGAGGTCGAGGGACCTATCGCGGAGCCACCACCATTCGTCGTCCAAGTCTTCGCACTCGGGGTCAGGTAAGTGGAAGCACAAGAAGAAGTCGGAGAAGCATCATCGCTCTTCGACTTCTCCCCATCCGTCGCCCGACGCGACGAGGGATGCGGGTGGTGCCCCTCCCGCTGCTCCTCGTGCGGAGCCCGAAGGGTTGGCTCCGGATTTCCCCCCCTTCCCGGGACCTGGAGCGACCCCTGCCCAGCTTCGTCAGTTTTACGAAGCGATGCACGCTATCTTTGGGCTGCCCGACTCTGCCGGCGCTCCTTCGGGTCCATCGGACTCGGCTGGGGGCCCTGGGCCTTCGCCGGCGGCTTCGGCCTCGGCAGCGCAAGGTCCCCTGGGATCCAGGCCTGGATCCGGATTGGCGCCAGTCGACCTTGTTACACCTCCCCCGGCGCCGCTTCCACCGGCACCACGTCCGCAACCGACGTCGACCCCGGCCTCCACCTCGAGTTAGACACGGAGTCGGACCGGCGTCGACGGGTACTTTTGTGCCCTGTTCTACCCTGGCTCTTTGAGACCAGATTGGCAGCCAGAGGAGGGTGAGGAGGACTGGGAGAGGTCTGGGGACCCTTTAACCGACCAGTTGGGTTATGAACCGGACTGGAGAGAGAGGAACTGGGGGAAGCCAGTGGTCTGGATACCTCACCAGACCTTGGCATGTTGTCTCCTCCTACCGTGGCTACGGAGGAGGAAGCGTCTTACGCAGTGGTGTTTCGTAGGGCGGCCGAGGCTCTCCACCTCGAGCTCCCTACGGTGGCAGTCAGGACAAACCTCCTGACAGAGGTGCTTCAACCGGCAGCGAGCTATTCGGAGCCCCTGCTGCCGTTCAATGAAGCCCTCACCGACATCCTTTTGGGCACCTGGTCCAGGCCCAACACAGGGGCTCCTGTGGATAGGATGATTGCCCGACGCCACCGCCCGGCCCCGGGCGACCCCACTTTCCTCTCCCAATACCCCACCCCTGAAAGCTTGGTGGTCCAAGCCTCTACATCCAAAGGCGCATTCCCTAATGCACCACCTGATAGGGAATCCAAAAAGCTGGACCATCTTAGGAAGAAGATGTTTTCTTCCTCCAGCTTGGGTCGGTAAACACTGCATGTCTGTTGGGCCGTTACACCCACTCTGTGTGGGATACGGTGGCGCAAGTGCTGCCCCAGTGTCCGGAGGAGGCCCGGGCCGTACTCTCTCGTGCAGTTGCCGAAAGGAGAGACGCAGCAAAGTTTACCATTCGCTGTGGACTGGATACCGCCGACTCGCTAGGCAGGACGATTTCCACGTCGGTAGCCCTTCGACGCTACGCCTGGCTGAGGTCGACTGGTTTTTCCTGGGATGTCCAATCCACTCTTATGGACATACCCTTTGTTGGCCGTCGCCTGTTCGGCGACGAGGCAGACAACGCGCTGGAGCGCTTCAAGGGCTCTCGGGCTACGGCCAGGTCCTTGGGCCTCTCCACCACCCGCCCTGTGCAGTCTTTTTGCCCCTTTCGTGGCTACGGAAGGGGTGCCACGCCACGTCCCGCCCATAGCCACAGGCCAGCGCAAGCTGTTAAAGCCCAGGGCGGCCGGGGACGTGGGAACCACCGTCGTGGTTCTGGGGGTCAGTGGGCGGGCCAGTCCACCACAACCCCCTCAGCAGCAGCCTCCAAACCCTCCTAGTCTGACCTTTCAGTGCCACCAATCGCCAGTGGGCGGCAGGATTCGCCATCACCTCCCCCACTGGCACACCATCACTTCGGACAGGTGGGTTTTGCAAATAGTCCGAAGGGCTACTACCTCCCCTTCGAGACTACCCCTCCAGCCATGCCACCTCAGTACCATCGCATGTCGGAGGATCATTTGGCCCTTCTCCAACAGGAAGTTTCGGCACTCTTGGCCAAAAATCTAAATCCGTATTTGTAAAGCGCGAACTACTCACCCTTACGGGTCTCAAGGCGCTGGGGGCCGTTGTGGAAATTAAGTGAGCTATTGCCCAGAGTCACAGGGTGCTGAGCTGAGCTGCCGCCGGAGCAAGGGATCGAACCGTGACCCCTCTGCTCCGAAGTCAGCTGCCCTGGCCGCTGCACCACACCTCTCCAGTCAAGGGAGCCAGCCAAGGGAGCCATCGAGCGCGTTCCTGTCCCAGAAGTAGGTCATGGTTGCTATTCCCACTACTTTCTGGTGCCCAAGAAGGACAAAGGCCTGCATCCTATCTTGGATCTCAGGAACGTCAACCGCTTCCTCAGGAAGAAGTACAAAATGTTGACGCTCGCTCAGGTCCTGTCTGCCCTCAACCCTGGAGACTGGATGGTAGCTTTGGGCTTGCAGGACACTTATTTTCACATCCCCGTCCTGCCGGCCCTCGAGCGCTACCTGCGGTTCACGGTAGGCCACGAGCATTTTCAGTTTACCGTGCTCCCCTTTGGCCTTACCAGCGCCCCTCGGGTGTTCACGAAAATTATGGAGGTGGTCGCAGCTCATCTGCGCAGATCAGGGGTTCCAGTCTTCCCCTATCTTGACGACTGGCTGTTAAAGGCAAGCTCGCCCCAGGCTGTCGTCTCCCACCTCCAGACTACGGCCGACCTCCTGCATTCGCTGGGGTTCTCCATCAACGTGCCGAAGTCACACCTGATTCCCTCTCAGAAGCTCCTCTTCATTGGAGCGGTTCTGGACACGACGCAGTTTCGGGTCTATCCTCCCGAACAGCGAGTCCGGGATATTCGAGCTATGATTCCGATCTTTCAGCCTCTATCCTGGGTTTCGGTCAGAATGACCCTCAGGCTACTGGGCCCGATGGCCTCCTGCATCCTGCTGGTGGATCATGCCAGATGGCATATGCAGGCTCTGCAGTGGGACCTGAAGTTCCAGTGGGCACAACATCAGGGGAACCTCTCCGATTGTGTCCAGATCTCGGAGGGCACTGCACGCCAATTGCAGTGGTGGCTAACGAACCAGGATTGGGTCGACGGCAGATCACTCACCCTTCCCCAACCAGAGTTCACAGTGGTGACCGATGCATCACTTCTGGGATGGGGCGGCCACATGGGAGAGGCGGAGATCAGAGGCCTCTCGTCTCCGGCGGAGTCCGGGCTCCACATCAACCTTCTGGAGCTTTGGGCGATTCATCTTGCACTCAAAGCATTCCTTCCCTCTGTCCGGGGAAGAGTAGTGCAGGTGTTCACGGACAACACCACCGCCATGTGGTACTGCAACAAACAAGGCGGGGTGGGGTCGTGGACCCTATGTCAGGAGGCCTTCCGTCTCTGGACATGGCTGGAACATCAGGGCATATCTCTGGTGGTTCAACACCTGGCAGGTTCCCTGAACACCAGGGCGGACGAACTCAGCCACAGGTGCATGATGGATCACGAATGGCGTCTTCACTCAGAGGTGGTGCAAGGTCTCTTTCGACAGTGGGGAGAGCCTTGGTTAGATCTATTCACCACCGAAGAGAACGCGCAATGTCAGCAACTCTGCGCGTTGGAATTTCCAAGGTGGCACTCGCTAGGCGACGCTTTTCGCCACGAGTGGATTTGCGGTCTTCTATACGCCTATCCGCCTATACCTCTTCTGCCCAGAGTGCTGAAGAAGATCAGGCGCGACCAGGCCCAAGTCATTCTTGTGGCTCTGGATTGGACACGAAGAGTCTGGTATCCCGAGCTGCTACACATGGCCATCGATCCTCCGATCACACTGCCTCTTCGGGAGGATCTTCTGTCGCAGCAGCAGGGGACGGTCCTCCACCCGAACTTGTCGAGCCTCCACCTCCTTGCGTGGAGATTGAGCGGCGGCAGTTGACGTCGTTTGACCTGCCTCCCGAAGTTTGTGATGTTATCTTGGCAACCAGGCGTCCCTCCACTAAGACGGTATATGCCTGCAGCTGGAACATATTTGTGGCATGGTGCACAGAAAATGCTGTGGATCCCCTTTCCGCCCCTCTTTCTGAGGTTCTTTTGTTCCTCCTTTCTTTGGCCCAGCAGGGCTCTGCTCTGGCCACTCTTAAGGGCTACCTCTCGGCCATTTCAGCCTTCCTTAGGCTTCCTGATCAGCCTTCTCTTTTCAAGTCCCCTGTTGTGAATCGCTTCCTTAAGGGCATTACTCATCTTTTTCCTCCTGTTCCCTTCGTAATGCCCCAGTGGGACTTGAACTTGGTTCTTACATATCTTATGTGCGCTCCCTTCGAGCTGCTCCATAACTGCCCTCTCAGGCTTCTCACTTTGAAAACTGCCTTTCTGGTGGCCATCACCTCTGCTTGCAGGGTGAGTGAGCTACAAGCTCTTTCTTCCAAGCCTCCCTTTCTGGCTGTTCATCCGGACAAGGTCGTCCTCAGAACTAGACCTTCCTTTCTTCCTAAGGTGGTTACTTCTTTACACATTGGCCAAACCATCACTTTGTCCACCTTCTTTCCGCCTCCGCATCCTTCAAAAGAGGAAGAGAGGCTCCACCGTCTGTATCCAAAACGTGCGCTTTCCTTCTACTTGGATCGCACCAAACAATTTCGGGTGGATTACCAGCTCTTTGTTGGTTACTTGGGCGCTAAGAAAGGTCGGGCCGTGCACAAACGGACCATCTCCAGGTGGGTCGTTTTGTGCATCAAAGCTTGCTATTCTTTGGCAAAGAAGGAGCCTCCAGTGGGACTGCGCGCCCATTCCACCAGGGCGACGCCAGCTACCACTGCTTTGTGACGGGGAGTCCCCCTTAATGACATCTGTCAGGCAGCTACGTGGGCATCGCTGCACACGTTCACCAAGCACTACTGCCTGGACAGCCAAGTCCGGAGAGACGGCTTCTTTGGCCGTTCTGTTCTCGAGGACTTTCTGGTGTGAACTTAGTTCGCAGACCCACCTCCGGCGTTGGTATTGCTGAGGTATCTATTCTAAGGTAAGGAATCTATAACTAACTGTTTCTTTCAGATGAACAAGTTACTTACCTTCGGTAACGATATATCTGTAAGAAACATAGGTTAGTTATAGATTCCTTACCGCCCCACCCATCCTCCCCGTTCTGCGAACTGACTTCTAGGGTTAAGGACTTCCTTTCAGGGCCCTAGTTTTGTGCACCAGTGGTCAGTGTCTTGCATGGCTCTGCACTTCTGGAGTGGAAAGTCGTGTACAGAACTGACGTCAGCGTGCGAGGGTGGCGTCTATGTAGCTACCGCAACGTCATCCTGGCGACCACGACGCCAACGACGAACGCGGAGTCGACCGACACCACCTTCCGACGCGCAGGGGTACTGCTGACGAAAAACTTTCCGGATCCAGTCTGATGCCTGGGGGTAATTCTAAGGTAAGGAATCTATAACTAACCTATGTTTCTGACAGATATATCGTTACCAAAGGTAAGTAACTTGTTCTTTAATTCTTAAATAATTTATCCACTGAATTTCTTCTGGGCTAAAATCAACTAAAATCACCATAACTGCCTTTCCATTTTTTACATTTCTAGTCACCCTACACGAACTGCTGAGTGCCATAGAAAGGACCTTCCTAGAAAGGTAGTTAAGCCTCAATTGTTAATGCACATTGCATGTTTCCACATGTAACGCAAGCCAACAGATGGGGGGCTGATCAGGCCGTAAAATGTGAACCATATGTTCCATGAATAAGAAAAACTTTAACATCGTATTCAGTTGAAGATAGATGCAAATCTTACAAACTTTTTAATATCTTTGACCATAACCAATCATGCACAGAAACGGATGCTGGGTCACATTAAATAATAAGATGATGAGCTTACCTAATTAGTGAAGAAAATAAGTTTAAGAATCCATCCAATCCAAAATACATCAAAGTCTCAATGATACTGTTAAAAGAGAAGTATTGATCTCAATGTTTGTTCAATACGTGGCTAAAACCCTCAAAAGACAAATGATTGAATAAGTTTTTACCAAGTTCTGAATCCTACTGTAGCTTGCACATCCAAATTTTCATTCTGATTCAGAAAAGTATCTCTTCTCTGTCATTAGTTATGCTGCCTAATGTACAACAAGATAGACATATCTCTGTAAAAAAAAAAAAAAGAAGACTGAGTTTCTGATTTAAAAGCCCATTCACTCACAAAATGGTCACTGGCTTCCCCCGTCGGAGCCATGCTAATGACGTAGAATAATGTTCTTATCATACTGTGTTTACTCTGATAGTAAGCAAAATTACGCATATTGTAAGTGGCACGCCTAACTATGCTGCTCGTTATGTATATATCACAACATATGACAAAAGTGTATTAACAGGAGGACCATTCTTACATGGGGGTATTCTCCCTCACATGTTGGTAAAGATGGCGTTTGCATAAGTGTCATCTTGGAGACGTATATATATATCATCTCTATGGTATTATTTACATAACTCTGTTTTGGTTGTAGTTTATTTTGTGAATGTGACATGATTCACTGGTTGACCCCTTTAAATGTTCCTCAGCTAGTATCTCCATTCTCTAATTGATACATACTTTCGTCTTGGACATTAGATGCTGTTGCTGGTGTATTTTCTCTCCATCAAAACAGGGAGCAGGACCTGGGGGATGGGAAGGCAGGCCATGTCATTTGTATAAGATAAGCGGTCTTTGCCTTTTGCTTTGGCTGCATTCAATGTTCATGTATTGCTTTTGTCAGGCCATTGGATTACCTGATGAAGCTGACTTGGCCAAGGTCTAGTGAGCAGTAGAAGATCCATTGTGATTGTTGGAAATTTGTCCTTTCTGCTGGATCACTCTGAAGTGTTTTGCTGGCTATAGACCTCTGTACACTTTACTCTGTTAACCAATGGTAAAGTGCTTGTGCACCTCCTTTCAACATGATGAAATTGGCATACTCCTAGTTGGTATATTTAACTTACCTATAAGTCCCTAGTATATGATGCCCAAAGTGTACCAAGGGCCAGTAAGTTAAATGTCACCAGTGAGCAATACCACTTTTTGTGCCACCCACTGCATTGGCAATGCAAACAAGTCTTCAGGCCTGCCACCAGTAGCCTGGCTGTGCTGGTTTAACCTGCTTATTCAACCTCTCAAAATAACCACTTTTGACAGACCTAAAACCCTTCTTTTAAGTATTTATAAGGCTCTGATGCAATATTAAATACTAATATTGTTTCTCTGGAATGGTACTAACTACAAAAATAATAATTAAGCAATTATTTTTAATAGTTATTACGAATTCAGTTTAATAATGCAGTAGTTTTCTTCCAGATATTACAGAAAAGTAACTTTTAGAAATTTACCTTTGCCCTGACTGAAATCCCTGGAAGCTAAATCTTCATTTTGTTCTCCAGCTTCTGCCGACCAGTAATTAACATTTCAGTAGGCATGGATAAGATGTGAACTTGCTCCCAGGACAGGAACAAAAGGCTTTGAGTGTGGGAAGGTGGTGTTGTGCCCTTGACAGGGTGGCCTGTGGGCAGTTCGGGCTAGACTGTTCCTATGGGGAACAGGGTCAAGACTGATTTGCATATGGCTGGGTTTAAACTGGAATGGCATGGGGAGCAAACAAACTATGGATTGAGGCCCAGATCTCTGTACTGGGGTGAATGTTTGACATTTATCAGCATTCTGTCAATAGTTCTTTTTGCAGGTGTTTTAGTATGACATTTGGGTCGCACATCAAAGTGAGGAAACAGAATGCCAAAACAATTTGTGAGGATCAACTGGTTCTTTAAAGCTCACCTTTGTTCTACCAGACTTCTGTCTCTGAGTTTTTGGGGGGTACCGGAACTGCCTAAAACTGGATTTTAGTTTTAGTTGTGGAAGGAAACTAGGATTACCATAGTACACTCCGCACAGCCCTTAGAGCCCAAGTTTACTGTGGCCGAACACTTTGGCCATCTTGAAAATTCCTGAAGTGGGTAGAGTTAGCCCAGGGAACCTTTACCATATTTGGTTAGGGTGTCCCCGGGAGTTGTTCCCACCCAGTAACTCGTGCCATGTATAAATGCAGTGTCTCCAGGCACTTACCTTAACAGTCTTGGACCTGAGGAAGATAAGAAGAGGACTGAACTTGCTGTCAGCAACCTGAGACGGGCCCTGAAGGACTGGACCTGTGCACTCTTGTACCCAGGACAAAAAAGCCACCTCCAAGGGTCATTAGGCTGAACTCCTGTAAAAGCTACAGGAACACAACAAGCTACAAGAGATCTTTTTCTGCCACTGTCCTGCTGACCAGTGGCAACTGGACCTGGATTGGAGTCTCCTGTTGTCCTTCACCTGTCACCCTGTGAGTCTCTAAGTGCCTCCCGTGAGTGGTTGTACATCTGTGGTGGATTGGGACTTAACGGACTAAAGTCAAATGGTAAATTCTTTGACCAGGATGAACCTGGATAGTATATCCAACCGGTGCTCCTTTGCAGTCAGCATTCAATTACGCGTAGGTCCTGTTCTGCCAAGACCATTGACTATCATTGGCACTTTGTGCTTCTTGGAGCTAGTTCTACTTAAAACTTTACAAATTCAGATCTCTGGTTCCCTATATTGGATTTTTATCATTATGGTGTCTTTTTGTTTATTAAAGTTTACTCGATAATTCGCTTTGGGTTTTAATACTGCAAAAATACTTTACACATTGCCTCTAAATTAAGCCTGTGCCAATAGAAAGAAGTTTAGACTAAAAAAGTCTTGTGAACTAAAGATGTGGATGAAGTTTCCTTAGCCAAAGAAGCCAGATCTGAAGAAGACTAAACCAAAGCCCTTGACCCTGCCCTAACAGAATGTGAAAGTGTGACTTTAATCTTTCTTGTTCTGAGCTTGTTGCATTAATGCATCTTCTGTGTCCTAGGTTGTATTTGCATTTCCTGATCTATCATTTTTCAAGTGTCTGTTGCATTATCTATTCCTGTTTGCAAAAGACATGCTGCCCAAAGTAAGGAAACTACTTGACACGAAAACAACCCAGGTCTCATCGTTTTTCCATCCACTCTTTTATGCCACACTGACTTTGACATGCTGGTTAACGTTTTCTCAAATGGGGCCACAGTCTGTGGTTTGCTGCTGCGGCCCTTTAAATCCATTGGTCAAATGCTTGGTTTGTCAATTGCAATAAAGTCTCCATGGCTGCTCCACTGCTGATTTACGACTGTGTATGGTCACTGCACCTTCACCATTCTAAGATTATCATTAATAATCAATAAGTACATGTTGCCTGAAATCAAGGAACTGGTGGGTGTTATTACTTCTGTAACGGGCACCACAACTCCTCCGTATTTCTAAGCAGCACCAAGTTACATTCAGTAAGGAAGCCGAAATTGACTTGAATCTTGTGTGTTCTCCCTATTTGCAAATGCTTCTCGTAAAAGGACAATCCAGGGCTTTCCTAAGGGGGTGGAAGAACAATTTGGTATATTTTGCCTCCATTTTGGCTACAGCTGCCTCGCAGTAGTGGCTGCTACCAAGCAGTAGTGGTGGGGCAGATTTGTTAAAAAAAACAAAAGAAAAAAGGAAAGGGGGGGGGGGGGGAAATAAATTTCACTTACCTTCCTGGCGGCTGCCTCTCCTCTGTCCTCTTCGGTCGACGAAGCAGGAAGCACCCAGGCTCCCGACTCCCTTAGCCAATCACAACGCTGTGTTACAGCAGCATTGTGATTGGTCTGAGCACCGTGGTCCGTCGCTCAGAGAGGGACTGGGAGGCTGTGCATATTCTCCACCCAGGCTGTACAATGCAGCCCGTGGAGAACATGCAAAGTGCGCATGACGGTTTGGCCGGCCCAGGAGTGACCACCACTCCTCTCCCTGCTCTGCGAGTAGCAGAGCCCCGCCCGCACCTTTACAAAGCCAATAATGAAAAATAAAATAATATTTTTATTATAATTTTATTTTTCCTGTGGGAGCACCGCCCCTCCGCTTTAGTGGATGAGCCGCCGCTGCACCTCGTCCATCTCTGCATGGGTATGTAGTGAAGTAATTCCCACCCTAAGTTTTGTCCCGCCCCTTTTTACTACTGCCCTAGACTCTCCTCCCTCAGGATGCCTAGAGGAACAACTGCAGTAGAAGCTGGAGAGTCAAGTGGTTTAATGGGGGTGAGTTGATGGAATATTAGGGTGCCATGGTGGGTTCGGTTCGACAGGCTCCTTCGCGTAGATTCCCTTTAGAAGCGATGCTGCAAGTTTTCTAAGGAAATGGAGCTTTGTGAAAGCATCTTTCTTCGGGTAGGCAATCCCAGCTCGCCTCCTTTCCGAGGCTATCTCAGGCTTGCTATGACTACTTGCTTAAAATTGTTCGGAGAACCTTATAAGTCACGTTATTTGCTTTGTCTCCGTGCAGATACGGCAAAAGGTCATGCGGCTGTGTTTAGTTTCTTTATCCAGTAGTTTAAGCTTCCCACGGCCACACCCATATCTGGTGGGTGCCTATCTCTGCTGCACTATTGACCTGCCTCGAACTCTCTAGAATCCGCCTGTGGCTCAGTTCAGAAATAGCGCTTTATCGTCTGTGAACGCTTGCGAGGCAGCTGCACCCTTTGGCTGTATCTAGCCGTACAGTGTTTCTTCCTTGGCTCATATGTTTAGATTAGGGTACACGCCATCCTACTGGAGCCTGGTATTGACCTTTATCCTCTTCTTCATTACTGTTTCGCTTGCATGAAGAAAACTTTACTTTGAAGTTGTACAATAGTTTTCCAAAATACATATGTGTGGTGTGTGTATACATGTACACACACTCCCATCTACTCCTTGACAAAGCTGCAGCTAATGCAAGAACGGTGTCAGTCAAAAACAGCATTTTCTTTCTTTTCTGACCCCTTTCCAGCAAAATTACCGTATTTGCTTCCCCCAGATGCAAAATGTTTTGCAGATCCCAGGTTCCCGTTGCTACCTCCGTTAGTGTCGCCTAACCCATGCACATATGCTCCCTGAATTAACGTTATTTAAAGGGGAGACAGCTTTTTTTGGTGCGGCGTATAGGTATTGCTTAGTACCCTAAGCTGCTTACCATTGCTCGTACTCATTAACGTGCACCTCCAAAGAGGGTCTTTGGAATGGACAGCATAGTATGCTCCAGCACTCCAAGCTGTCACTCCGTAACACATGATTGAAGCTTTTTTCACTGCGTGGTATGCGATCTCTACCTTCTGTTTTTCTAGTGTATTTCTTTTGTACTTTAAATCGGGTTACAATTGCATGTCTGCAAGGGCAGGAGGAGGGGACTTGTTTTGTTGTTGTCCTTCAAGCAAGCAGATATAGCTAAATGTGTATACCTGCATGTATGTGTGTCTTTAAACACCAGGGAAATTTTTTCCTCCTCTCTTATAAGTCAAGACCATATCAATAAAATAAAATTCAAAACAAATTTAAGGGCATAACAATTTATTCATGCAACAAACATTTTTGCACTTCGCTCTCTCTGCTTACTTGATACCGGATTGCTTTTTGATGGTTTGCTGTCTTCACTGTGGCTTTGTTAATCTACTTTGGAGATTTCTCTTCCTTTCGAAAAGACTCCTGAGTGGCTTTCTTGTGTAGGTGTTGGGGCCTTCTATAGGCCCAAAACTTCGACTCAGTAGTAGATGAGTCAGTTACATTACAAATGATTTGCCCTTTGCATTGACTGAGGGACAGACAGCTGTCGCTTTGCTGAGGTCTTGCAGTGAAACCAAACTTTCTTCCAGGTCTTCTTAGCCTTCAATGGTCGTGAATACTTCAAAAGATTAAAGCACCTGTATGTTTATAATTCCTTCTTGTGTTTAGGTCAGGGGCAAGGGTCAGAGAGTTGTTGTGAACCAAAGAGTGCAAGTGGGTCAAGGGTGTGGTGAGGTCAAAGGTAGATCCTAGTTGTTACACGTTGCTTAGATTATGTTCCAAAACTATATTCCGTTATTAGCATATCCTGACCCTCGAGATGGAAACACCCTCCGATTTCTGATGGATACTTCCAACTGCTGATTCCTCACCTTTCGAATATCCCCTAGGCGCCAGACTGCATCGATAAGTTTTCACAGCTGTGCTTTCATATGCCTTCAGGTGACGCTCTGCGGCTCCTGGTTGGCTTTGTTCCGCCCCCGAAGTGATGGAGCCACATATAAGCGCCACACCTGTGCACAGATGTTAGTTTCTTTTTTTCCACGCCTTTAAAAGTGGATCTGGATATCTGTTCCTTTTTGTCCCTTGGTTTGACGGGTTTTATGTACGGAAATCCAGTTTGCAACTGAAATATGTCCCCTTCCATGTCTACAAGGTTCAAACTATGCTGTGACTGACATAAACAGATGTTGGTGATGGACCTGCATGTGGTGTGCCTCTGTGGTTTGGGCTTGGGACATGACTCCAAGTCGTGTGAGAAATGCACCTCATGCATCCCAAGGCGATCTGAGACCATGAAGCTAAGCTGTATGCCATTGAATATCGAAAGAAGCCACGCAAGTTCTGCTCTAAGTCAAGTCCCGGATCCGTTCCCGCTCTCGAGGCCTATCCTGCGACAGGTCCGCCTTGTGGTTAAGGTTATCCTATAAATCGAAGCCCAGATCAAAGCATAAACACAAGAAGGCAAAGCTGGACTAGAACCTGTCCTGTCACTCTCTAACTAAAGAGAAGTAGCGAGGGCGTTAAAGTGCCACTTGATCTTGTTCTGTATCCCAAATTGAGGCTCTGATCCCACAGTTGGTCCTGGTGCTCCACCAGTTCCCTCGGTGATACCGCTGCAAGTTAAGGCCTTTAGGTATGCCATGCTGCATATTTTTGGCACACCAGCTCCCCGTGCTGCACCTTTGGACCCCAAGGATCCGTAGGGGCCTCAGGTCAGGTTATCGCTGGTGGATCTGTCCTCTGCACCTTCTGTGCCCTTGGAAACAACCTTTGGTTCCATTCACACTCCAATGCGACTTTTATTCTGGCTCCAAGACCTGCAGTGGTTCCGATGTCTGTGTTTGAGGTGGATCCTTTGACAACCCGAGTATTGACCCCCAAGCCAAATCCGACTCGACCCCAACCAAGGTTGCACTCTCTCTCCACTCCAGCACCCAGTTCCCATACAAACTGATGCAGACAAAACCCTCCTTCTACCATGGAGTCGTCCTCAGTTGCTTCACCAGCTTTTTGGTTCTGAATCTGCTTGAGAGTTTGCAGCCACTTGCAGATGACAGTTATGATGATGATGATTGTATAGGTATTTACAAGAAGCCAGTCAGCATGCTACTTCACTTAATACAGGATTGATTTCCCCCTTTGGCCACCAATGGAAGTGTGCTTCCTTTACAGCAGTCATTAGATGTGCTTCGGAGGTTCGTAATGTACAGTTCTCTTCTATTGAGGTTAAAACAATTGTCCTTGTCGACGTTCTTCATCTTGGGACGACTACTTTTTAGCCTTTTCTACCGTTCAATGAAGCTCCAACTGACACTCTTTTTGGCACTTGGTCTAAACATTATCCTTGCACATCGGTGAGCAGGGAAAATGGCCAGGTATCAAGAACTGGTGCCTGGCGATCCTGATTTTCAAACTCATCTTCCTTTACTTGAGAGTTTTGTTGTCCTAATTCATTCCCCACAAGCCTCCCTGACAGAGTCTAAAAGGAGCCAGCCTAGCCTTAAGGTTGATCAGTGTCAGTTGCCTACTTGGACCTTATATGCACATCCTCTGGGGCATGCTTAACAGAACAGTTTAGGGCCTTCTTGGCTCAATCATTCAAAATGGTCATGATGCATGATTCCGGATAATCTAGACACCCCCTTGTGGTGTGTAAAGGTGGGCGGAACTCGCAGAATTTCTTTCTGCTGAATTAAAGAAAAACTCAGCGAAATTCTTCGAAATTCCACCAACCGGCTGAAAATATGCTGCAATTTAGTATTGCTAGCGCGAGCAGCGCTAAAAATCAGTGTGAACGGCACCATGCGTTGCACAAAACTGGACTGCCATTTGAGTTGATTTTGCTGCCCCTCGAGTAGAAAATCTACTACAGGGGCAGCAAATGTACTTGAACGCAGTCCTCTGACTGCTCGCGAATGCCGACGACCATTCACGTTAGAAAATCGTGCTAGGGAATACCAAATCTCGCTTGCGCTTGCCAGCCTGCATATTCTGGGGCCTTGTGGGAGAAAAATCCCACCACGCGGTGGTTGGCGGAATTTGGCCAGAACTCCACGTTGAAGAGTGATGCGGTGTGGCAAAAAGTCTGCCAATTCCGCAGGCGGAACAGAATATTTCACCCACCCCTAGTGGCGAGTAGTCGACACTAGTATATTGCTCTGTCACCACTACATGGATGAGAGCCACAGGCTTCTCTGAAGATGTCCAGGCATCCCTATTGGACATGCCTTTTTCTGGATCCTGCCTGTTTGGTAGAAAAGAAGATTCTGCTCTGGGACACTGCAAGGAAAGCGGACCACAGCACACTCTTTGTGCCTTCCAACCCCTGCCAGACCATTCCCTCATCAGTTTCGGACTTTCCAAGGCTACTGCAAAGATTTGTCGTATAGGCAATACTAGGTCCTCTCCCACAGAAGACCCTCCTTCCCCTATACTGCAGTCATCTAAGCCGTTTCACGGATGAGGATCAGGTAGGCAAAGTGCAGATCACCAAGGGCGTCAATCTTCTCTGTCCCCCTCCCCTATAGCATCAGCCGCCAAGCCCTTAGTGTCGCACATCCACTTTGTGGGAGGCAGGATGCAACATTTTCTCCCAAGGTGGCAGTCCATCTCATCTGACAGATGGGTCTTCCAGATCGTCCAGCAGGTGCTGTGCCCTTCCATTTCTCTCTGACCCTCCACAGCTTTTGCTCACATCAAAGCACCTCTAAGAGGAGCATCTAGCCATCTTTACAGCAAGAGGTGTGAGCTATACTGTCCAAAGGGGCAACCGAGAGGGTACCAGCCTTGAAATTAGGGTTGAGGTGTTACTTCCACTCAGGGCACGAGTCGGGGGTCCACGCGGGTGGACGGCGTCCCCCCACTTCTTTCACAGGGTGGATGCCGTCCACCCTGCCAAGAAGTTGGGCCCCACTAAAAAAGATGCTGAATTCGTCCCGGTGTAATTTCCAAACACCGGGACACATTCAGCAGCGCCTGCACGTTGTTGTCTTCTTTCGATCACAACAACGTGCAGGCGGGGACGGGGCTCTCTTATTTCTGACTCCTGCTGGGATACTTGGCCATAACAAAGGCCGAGTCTCAGGGGTCATCAAGCCTCCTTTTGTTGGAATTTCCTGGCTGGCAGCAGTTAGGAGCCTCACACCTGATGCAAATGCAGCAGAGGGGAAACAAAGGCTCGCACCTTGTTAGCACTTCACACATACTTAAGAGTGGCAGCTTTTCACTTTGTTCAGGCTCTGTTTAGGAGATTTGCATGCACTGTTAGAACGTCAGATATGTTGATCTTTCCCAGTATTTGCACAAAATAAATTGCAATTATATAGCGCTTATACCCCTGAGGAGGCGTTGTAATAATTTAAATATCACTATTTCTTTTAAAGCACTATGGCTAGAGAAAGCTTAACGCTGACAAAAGGTAACATTGTTTTATATGTAGCGTACAAAAGTGTGAATCTTCTGCCTAAATCAGGAGGGTTTGCAAGTATACTCGAAATGTGCTCAAATGTACTCATGATGGACCTGCTAAACATATATGTGAGGGCTTAAGATCTGATGCCACTTCTTGTGATGCCAGTTCCTGTGATGTCACGTGATGTGATGTCACGCGCCGTGATGTCACGCGCCGCGATGTCACGCACTGCGATGCCACTTGCATACAGATTAACTAGGTTAGTCCCCCCACTTCTTTTTTTAGGACTTGTGCCCTGCTTCCACTGTCGCTTGTGCTTAAGACGACGGAGGCCTTAGTCGTATTTTAGATCTTCGCCTCTGAATTCCTTTCTGCAGAAGGACAAATTCAAAATGATCACACTGGCCCAAGTTCTGTCCACCCTAGATCTGGGAAACTGGATGATAACCCTGGACCTGCAGGACATGTACTTTCATGTGCCAGTCCTGCATTCTTACAGACGTTACCTATGGTTCAAGATCGGCCAGGACAATTTTCAGTTTGCCGTGCTCCCCTTTGGCCTTACCAGTGCCCATTGGGGATTAACAAAAGTGATGGCAGTGCTCACAGACTATCTTTGGTGTTTGAGAGATACCAGAGTTCCCCTACCTCAACGACTGGCTGTTGAAGGCAGGCTAGCCAGTCTGTCACAGTCCATCTTTAGACAATGGTGAACCTCCTGACAGCGTTCTCGATCGATGAACCAAAATCACATAGGACCCTTTCACAGAAGCTTCCTGTTCTTGGAGCTGGCTATGGTGCAGCAGAGGGCCTTTCCTCTCCTCTGTCGCAGTGAGTCCAGGTCATTTGAGCTATGATGAAGATGTTTCAGCCTAGATCCTGGATTTTGGTGGGAGCAGCTCTAATATTTCTTGGCCTGCTTGCCTTGTGAATCCTGCATGTTCCCTTCACTAGGTGGTATATGTGGGCTTTTCAGTGGAATTTGAAGTCTCAGTGGTCCCAGCACCAAGAGAACCTGACAGACATCATCTAGGTTTTGGAGGACAATGCAAAAAATCTGCAGCAATCACAACCTGACTAGTGGCAGACCCCATACTCTTCCCCACACAAAGCTAACAGTGGAGATGAATGCATCACTGCTTGGGTAGGCCATCTGAGAGATGGAGATCAGAGGGTGCTGGTCTCTGGCAGAAATCCAGCTCCACATAAATCTGTTGGAGCTGCGGGCCACCCATCTGGCATTGAAGGCCGTCCTGCTGTCAATCAAGGGAAGGATGGTGCACATTCCCATGGACAGCACCACTTCCTTACAGTACAGCAACACGCAGGGTGGAGTAGGGTCCTGTGCCAAGAGGCGCTGCACCTCTGGAGTGGGCTGGAGCATCTGGGCATCTCTCTGATCGTGAACAATCAGCCCGGATCTTTAAATATCACAGTGAAGCCTGACAGATCACAAATAGCAGTTGCACCCTGAGGTGGCACAAGGCATCGTCTGACAGTGAGTAGAACCCTTGCTGTATCTTTTTTTCCACAATTGAACTTGCAGTGTCAAACCTTCTGCACAGTGGATTTTCCAATATCTGCTTGTTGGAATTTCCAACAGCACTCTCTCTAGGAGACTCATTTAGGCTAGAGTCGAGCATGGGACTCTTATACGTCATTCCAGCTCTGTCTGTCCTGCACAAAGTTCTGAAAAAGATCAGGAACTACTGGGCCCAAGCCATCGTAGTGGCTTTTGATTGGCCAGGAGAGTGTGGTACCTGGAATTTTTGGGCATGAACATCTATCCTATGACTAGGCTACCACTTTGGGAGAATCTTCTTTTGCAGTTGCAGGGCAGGGTTCTGTACCTCAACATGCTCAGTCTGCATCTCCATGCGTGGAAACTCAGTGGTAGAAGTTGACTTGGTTCAATCTATCACCTGAGGTTGTGGATAATATACTTGCCGCCAGGCGTATGACTACAACGTCCATTTATGCTAGACACTGGGACACATTTGTGGCCTTGTGTGGAGTCCACAAAATAGACTGTTTGCAAGCCAAACTGTTGGATGTATTATTGTTGGTTTTGTCATTGGTCCAGCAAGGATATGCATTAGGCACTGTTAAATGTTATTTGTTGACCCTTTGACCTTCATGCGCTTGCCGGACCAACTATCTTTGTCACCTATTGTGATGCAGTTTACTAAAGGTTTGACGCACATGTTCTCTCCCAAACTGTTTGTGATGACAAAATGGGTTCTTAATTTGGTCCTGACCTTCCTCATGTGCACCCCTTTTGAGTCAATTGCACAGCTACTCGTTGCGTCTCCCATCTCTCAAAACTGTCTTACTCGCTGCAATCATTTCAGCTCATCATATGAGAGATCTCCATGCTCTCCTAGTCGAACCACCCTATAGCAGCTATATTTCAGACAAACTAGTATTGAGTTCCAGGGTAGCCTTTTAGCCAAAATACATGACTCCTTTTCATGTTGGGTAGCCCATCACCCTCTAACATGATTTGCTCTGCCTTGATCATTGAAAGAGAAGAAGACTCCATTAGTTGGACCCTAAAAGAGCATTGTGGTTTTACATTGATCGCACCGAAGTCCATCGGGTGGACAATCCGCTTTTTGTTGCAATTTCTTGTGCAAGGACAGGTAAGGCAGTGCAGAAAAAAGACCTTGTCAAGGTGGATAGTCCTCTGCACTAAGATCTGATACACATTGGCGTCCCTTGCACACTGTGTCACTGGAACCAAGCTATACCTGGCTGATGAACCCTAGCTAGGACAAAACCGGTCCCAGTTGTGTGTGTTCTGATTCAGGGGAGGATCTGGCTTGGCAGTTCGGGTTGGACTGTTCCCCATTGCAGGGTCAAGAATGATTTGCATATAACTGGGTCCAAATTGAGGTGTCATGGTGTGCAAAATAACAATTGGACTGGTATGCGGTCCGAGTAATTACCAGTGGCTGAGATTAATTAAAGCATTCCATCCATCACTTTTTGTATACGCATTGGCCAGGAAGCAGCCTCTGGAAGGTCTGATGGCTCATTGCATCAGAGCTAAGGCTGCTGCCACTGCATTGGCACGTGCAGTGCCTGTTCTTCACATCTGTCAGTGTGATGTGGGTGGCAGTGCCCATGTCCATTCTGCGATTGCTGGTGGACTCTGTATGATCCAGTGCTGTGCAATGTCTCATTTGCCAGCAGTAAGATAATGGCTATTAAGTTGCGGAGGCCTACCCAGACAACACCTCTCTCCTCAATGCCCAGTATCTCATGTCTGGGGTTCGGGGTCAGGATATAGCTTTTAATCTAACCCAGCACGTCATGTGTCTTGTGTCCAGTATAGGGCAATGAGAGGGCAGCACCATATCTGACAGAAGCCCGCACCTTCCATGGAGCATCTCAGGCAATGATTGTCTGGTTTTTGGCTTATCTGCCAGAACATATTTGGGACGTAA
The DNA here is from genome assembly GCA_963921515.1 of Calotriton arnoldi. Lineage (NCBI taxonomy): Eukaryota > Metazoa > Chordata > Amphibia > Caudata > Salamandridae > Calotriton > Calotriton arnoldi. The sequence goes on along the minus strand of CAWUFW010005387.1, from coordinate 743,991 downwards.
TATACACAGTGAAAGTATTTAAATTGAATTAAGCTTAGCCTGGCAGATGGGGCCAGGCATCGAGCTGCCTTCTTATCTTCTTGCCATTCTTTATCGGTCAGTGGGCCAACGTCTTCGTGCCAATTGGCCTTGAAACATGCATTGGGATCTGAAGCATTGATCACCAGTGATTGGTAAATGCGGGAGATTCCTTTCTCGTCCAGGGATTCAATCAATCAGGGATTTATAGAGTGCGCCAAATCACCCGTGAGGGTCTCAAGGTGCTGGAGTAGCTAAGTGCTTCGTGGTCATTGTTCGTTCAAACAGCCAGATCCTGAGACTTTTTCTGAATTGTGGGAGTGGTGGGGCGGTCCTGAGGTGCAAGGGAAGGTCGTTCCAAGCTTTGGCCGCCAGGTGAGAGAAGGAGCATCCTCTACTGTTGCGTTGGCATATCTGTGGGATGTCTGTGAGGAAGAGGGAGGCGGAACATAGGTGTCTGTTCAGTTGGTGGAAGGTCATGCATTTGTTGATGTATGCTGATCCTTTGTTGTGCAGGCTTTGTATGCATGGGTCAACATCTTGAACTGGCTTATCTTCTGGATCACGAGCCAGTGTAGCTTCTTGAGGTGCGGTGTGATGTGGGTAAGTCAGGAGAGAGATTCCATTATTACTTGGGGCACAAGAGGGTTGAACTCCGGTACTTGCTGTAATAAGTGAGTTTTATGTAGTTGGAATTCTACTGATAATTCTTTGAAGGACTTGGTATTATACCTGGACCAAACGTCTCCTATTTTAGAAATGCCGATGAGGTCCCAGGGTCCGAACCCCCGCAGGCCTGTGGTAACCAGGAACCATGCCACAAATGGTTTTAGTTGGTAACAGTCTTATGTCATTTAATAAACTTAAGGGCATTGTTATTTTAAATGTCAAGTCTAAGTGACAGTAAACTGCGCACGCAGGACCTGCAAATGGCAGGCCTGATACATGTTTGAAAGGCTACTTGTGTTGGCAGCACATCTAGTGCTGTAGGCCCACTTGTAGTATTTAGTGCACAGGCCATGGGCACATGGGGTACCACTTTACAAGGGACATACAGGTAAACTAAATATGACAATCAGGTATACACCAATATCACCATGTTTAGGAGAGAAACACATGCACTTTAGCACTGGTTGGCAGTGGTAAAGTGCTCAGAATCCTAAGGCCAACAAAAAGTGGGAGGCAAAAAGCAAAAAGTTGGGGGAAGACCACCCTAAGGATGACCGGTCTAACAGGCATTGTGACAACAGGTTGGCGGAGGGCGAGGGAGGGGCACGGGTGGGCTTCAGCACCCCCTTGGGCACCGAGGAGCCATAAAAGATCTCTTCCAGTCCCCAAATTTGTAGGGAGATGTGTTCTAGGCAGTAGAATGGGTCATCCCGGTCTCCAAATATCCAGTCATCAACAACCACTAATTGGGATGCCCAGTAGCATAAGTGCTTATCTGGGATTTCCAAACCTCACCATATACATGTAAAATATCTAGCAATCTCGGGATCGAACGTTCCGGTCTCTGGACATAGACTAGCAAGTCTTCTGCATAGAACGAGACCCGATCTTCAAGTGTGGAGCAGATACCAGAGAATTGAGCTTCACAGCAGATCCATTTTCGAGAGGCTTGACTACCAGTGCAAAGAGGAGGTGGGAGAAGGGACAGCCCTGCCTGATGCCTCTTTCGATTGGGAACGAGGAGAGCATCACACCTTTTACCTGGACCGTCGACCAGGGCTGACGGTATAATGTTCAGACTAGGTGCTGGAAGCAGAGGTCAAAGTTCATCCTGCGAAGGATTTGGAACATGAAGGGCTGAGGAACTGAATCAAAAGCTTTTTAAAAGAAATTAAGTGCTGGGCCCGTTGTCTCTCGTAGTTCCCCGGCTCTGTCCAGAATTAGTTGCAGTCGTCAAATAGTGTCTGGTCCCACGCTTCGGCATAAAGCTGTTTGGTCTGGTTTAATGAGGGAATGAATGACTCGTATGAGTCGTGTGGCCAGAATTTTCACTAGGATTTTTGCCTCTGTATTGATTAGCGAGATTGGGCGATAAGAGGCACAGTCGGCAGGGTCCTTCCCCTTCTTATGAATGAAATCAATAGTTGCTCCTCTCACGTCCCTTGTCAAATGGCCTTTTTTGTTGTTGTCTCAAACATGGTGAGGAGGTGTGGAGCTAGCAGGGAAATTTAGCGCTTGAAAAATTCAGCAGGGAACCCGTTTGTGCCCGGAGTCTTACCGGAGTTCAGGGAGACGATGGCTGCCTGTTATCTCTTCAAGTGTGAGCACAGCCTCGAGTTAGCTCGTTGGGAAGAGCTAAGAGGACATACCGGGAGGTCGTCAGTTATGGGGACATTTCTTTCTAGGGATGGGGTGCGACTCACATATAGCGAGGAATAATATTCTGCGAAGGCTTCAGCAATGGTGTGAACTGCATAGGTCCGTGTGCTTTTCCCGTGGCGCTCTGGTATCACCCTGTATTCCAGGTCTGTGGTCGGAAACCAGTACAACAGACAGCCTGCTTTGTCACCCTATTTGGGGATACGGTGTTGGGATGCTAGCCAGTTGTGTTTGGCTGTACTCTGTTTGAGGTGTTGAAGGAAGTCTATGGCCACAGTTTACAGTCTGTGTTTCACGTGTACCCCCAGTGAGTGAGGTCACGTTCTAGGTCTATCTCTGTTTTGAGTGCCGTTGCCTCCTTATCTTTAATCTTTTTTTTTTTTTTTTTTTTTAAGCCGGTGATTAGAGATTGAATGTGGCCACTGTCTACCACCTTAAAGGCTTTCCAGACAGTGGCAGCCGAGTCCACTGACACAACGTTATTGTCAGAGTATGTTGTTATTGCGTCTTGGAGACCGTCAGCAAAACCTTTTTTTGACCACCAAGGATTAAGGCACAAATTGCTTGGATTAGGTGGTCTCTGTGCCTCAAGGTGGATTTCTACAGGGCAGTGGTCTGATAGGTTGTTGGGGGGTAGGGAGTGGGGGATTTTCACTTCTCTTATCCCTAGTAATCCACTGACTGGTATGAAGAAGTGGTCTATACAGGAAAAGGAGGAGTGTGAGTGGGAGAAGAAAGTGAATTGTCGGGTGTCAAGCATCACAGAATCCAAGTGAGGTAGTCCATGTCTTCAGCATGGTAGCTCTGACATCGATCTTCCACTAATGGTATCAAGGTCAGGGTCTATTACTGCATTGAAGTCACCCCGCCATGAGAGCAGTGCTGGTGGGCAGTAAGGTAGGGTGGGCCACTATGGAGGCCAGTGTGGAGTCAATTATCTCAGAGGGGAGAGAGGCATATACACAGACTATAGACCATGCTTGTCCCTCTAGTGGTGTACCTGTGAGGGAAATGAACCGGCCTGCTGGGGATATTTTGGATGGACTAATGGGGATGAAAAACACAAAAGAATAGCTACGTCCCTCATGCCTCAAGTGTAACCCACATGATAGAACCAAGTGTATCCATTGCGGCCCAGGTATTTGCAACTGTTGCCCATCAGATGTGGCTCCTGCAAGAGGAGAATGTCTAGGTCAAGTTTCATAACCTGGTTCAGGACTGCGCTGCACTTGAATTTATCATTTACGCCATTAATGTTCAATGTAATGATACAATAGGATTTATCCATCATCTGCTGCATCAGAGCGGTTCATGGGTTAGTAAGAGTGTGTGAACCATCAGGTTGTGTCGTGTATGTGGAAGTCTGTTGTAACATGTAACTGTTAAGGAATTTGCAACAGGCAGTCCTTCATAACTCCATGTACCCCACCCCATCTCAATGGTACTCCTGTAATAGATTTCCCCCACCCCTTGCCTACACTTGTGCCCATGAAGTATCTGTTGCCCGAACTAGTTAAATTAAGAGGTAAAGAAGCACCCCACTGAAATCATAAAAACCAAACAACACGCAGGAATAGAGGGAAGAGGGGTTACCTGGGTAGCGGAAGGCCCGGCTTGTGCAGGATAGTAAGGTTTACCTACAAATATATGTCTCATCAAGGTCTGTGCCCAGGATGGCGTCCCCTACAAGGGCTTGCGAGGGCACAGGCTGGAGGTTAGGGAGTCAGCGGAGTGATGTCTTCTTTGAGTTCACCTTCTGCAGCGTGGCGGCCTCCCCCAGGACCCCACACAGGTTGTTTAGGAGCCAAGAAGTCTGACCGTTTGCCAGTTAGATTCGGCTGTTCCTTCACACAATTCCAGGCATTCTCAGGTGTTTTGAAAAATAGTGCCTTCTCCTTATAAAGGCCTCTAAGCTGTGCAGGGAATTGCAGCATATATTGAATGTTCAGCACTTGTAATTTCTGTTTGACTTCCATGAATGATCTGTGACTTTGTTGGACCTTAAGGGTATAGTCTGGAAAGACCATTACAGGTATCGAGCCACAGTGGAGTTTGCTGTGTTTGAGATGCGCATACAATAATGTCGCGGTCACTATAGTTGAGGATGCGAACTATCTTCGGTCTCCGCGGGGCCCCAAGTGGCAGCCTCCCCGCCAGCGATCTATGCACCCATTCGATGATGAAGCATGGTGACAGTCTCTCTGCAGGTAGCCATGTTTTCAACCAGTCTGCAATTAATTGCGTGGTGTGGGATCCTTCTGCACCCTTCAGTATGCCCAAAATCCGGACATTGTTCCTTCTAGAGCTGCCCTCCGGGTCCTCGGCCCAGGTCTCCATGAGTTGAACTTTCTTCTGCAGTTCCAGGATTGTAGCATGGAACGTAGTGATAAAGTCCTCTGCTTCCTAAATCAGTCCCTCTGCCTCAGTCACACTCTGTCAGTGGCATTCAGCAGATTCTGTCGCAGCAATGCTGAGCTCTCCTATTTTCACTTCCAAGGAGGTACCTGAATCTTGCATATCTTGAAGGGCTACTGCTATATTCCCCCTGCGGCACCCAACATTCGTCAGATGGTGCCTCGGGTACTGTGGCAGGGATACAGCGGGTTGTATATTTGTCAATCTTGCCCTTTTGGGTAGCCTGTTTTTCCTTGCCCATCATGGGGCTGCCCGAGGAGAGGGGCTTCTGGGCAAGGCAAGGGTGTCTGGTACGGCAGCTTCAACAACCAGACACCCGACTCCGAAACCACTTCCCTTTCCAGCAACGCCAGCCAGCCCACCATCTCCTCCTGCACCCCAGTCATCACCGAAGACACCACTTCGACCATGAAAGGCATCCACTTAGGGGCCCCCAACGGACCCCTGCCCGTCGCACATCTTCCACAGAGCCGCCATCGCTCCAGAACTACGACGCACCATTAACGCCACCTTCAAGCCCGGCATCTTTCCAGATGACTAGAAACACGCAGAAGTCAGACCCCTGCTAAAGAAACCCTCAGCAGATCCCACGGACCTCAAGAACTACCGTCCCATGTCCCATCTCCCTCCTCCCCTTCGCGGCCAAAGTCACCGAGAAGACCGTCAATGCACAACTAACAAAATTCATCAAAGAAAACTCCATCCTCGACCCCTCCCAATCCGGATTCCGCAGCAACCACAGCACCAAGATGGCTCTACTCGCCGCCACAGACGACATCCGCACCCTCCTAGACCAAGGACACACCACAGCCCTGATCCTACTCGACCTCTCGGCAGCATTCGACACCGTCTCCCACCGCACACTCACCGCCAGACTCCACGACGCCAGCATACAAGGAACCGCCCTCGACTGGATCCGCTCGTTCCTCACTGGCAGAACCCAAAGAATCAGGCTACCACCCTTCCTCTCCGAACCCACGGAAACCAACTGCGGAGTACCCCAAGGATCATTGCTCAGCCCCACTCTCTTCAACATCTTCATGGCCCCCCTCGCCGCCATCGTCGGACAGCACGGACTCAGCATAGTATCCTAATCCGACAACACCCAGCTCATCCTCTCCCTCACCAAGGACCCCATCACCACCAGACTCAACTTCCAGGAAGGAATGAAGGACGTCTCATCCTGGATGAGCAGCAGCTGCCTGAAGCTCAACTCTGAGAAGACAGAGTTCCTCGTCCTCGGACCCTCCCCCTCTTCATGGGACAACAGCTGGTGGCCCACCGCCTTCGGCAGCCCTCCCACCCCCACAGACCACGCCCGGAACCTCGGCATCGTACTCGACTCCTCCCTTTCCATGACCCGACAGGTCAACGCCGTCGCCTCCAACTGCTTCAACACCCTCCGCATCCTCTGAAAGACCTTCAAATGGATCCCCCCCAATCAAGAAAGGCCGCCACCCACGCACTCATAACTAGCAGACTGGACTACGGAAACGCCCTCTACGCCGGGATCAACAAGTCTCTGCTCAGCAAGCTCCAGACCCTACAGAACACCGCAGCCAGACTCGTCCTCGGCATCCCTCGACACGAACACATCACCCAACACCTGTGGAACCTCCACTGGCTCCCTGTTGAGAAGAGTTACTTTCAAGATACTCCCCCACGCCTACAAATGCCTCCACAATACCGGACCCCAATACCTCAACGAAAGAATCTCCTTCCACCTACCCTAGAGAAACCTCAGATGCGCCAACCTTGCCCTCACCAAAACCCCGCGCATCCGCAGAGCCAGAACAGGTGGAAGAACCTTCTCCTACATCGCGTCCAAGACCTGGAACGAGCTCCCGATCGACATCAGAAGCACCCCCACTCTGAACATCTTCAGAAAGACACTTAAGAGCTGGCTTTTCGACTGAACGGAGTTGCTTACCCCCCCCGCACCCCAGCGCCTTGACACCTTCACGGGTGAGTAGTACGCTTACAATTCCCCTGATTGATTGATTGAGGGCCAAAGGCAGTCTTGGGCACCACCTGCAGGGGGAAGGGGGCCACCAGTCGGAATTGGTACAGTCTGAGGAGCGCTGCTTTCTCCAAGTATGGTATGCAGTAGCAAGGGGTTGGGTTGGGTTTGGGTTGCCTCTGTGCTTTAGACTCTTCCCCCACCCCCCCACACACGAATCAGACGGACAGACAGAGGCAAGGGTCCTCCTTGCCTTGCTGCACCAAGTTAGCGAAAGGGCCCAAAGGTAAACCAGTTCTTGGGCCCAAAGGTCCAACTTAGGTGCGGCTTAGATAATGTGAAGGAGCAGGAAAGGGCAGTGGGTCTGGCAGGATTTGCCCCCTGTCCTCCTATGTAGTTCCCCATCTTGCCTCCTCGGCTATGACAAAGGGACTTCCCAATCAAACGGCCTCGCAGGGACGACCTCCTCCTGGGCGTTTTTCGGGACCCGGGACCAGCAGCGCAATGATAAGGGATCAGTTTAAGCCATGGGTGTGGCACAGGTGCAAACGGCTGTCAGTATTTTCAGTAGGCCCATTGGGCTTCAGTTTTGTCAGGGGAGCGGGTAAGATGTCGCCGGCTGTAATCCAGGCCCTGGGAGCTTCTGGTGCGGCCTACAATTCTGTGTCCCTCCCATGCCCTCATGGCCGGAGTCGCTCCCCTCGCCCAGCATGGAAGCCCGCCTCAGGAGCTCCTGAATCTGCTGGGTAGGGAGCCGTCTCTGCGCCCCAGTCACAGTATCATCGGGTGGGAGCGGGTTCCCGGGGCATAAGGCAGGGCCTGTGCTTCAGTGTCCCCCGCCGGTTTCCAGGAAGCTGTCTCAGCACTCCAGTGCGTCAGTCTCAGATGTGGCACCAGCGTTCCCAGGCAGGGTTCCCAATTCCAGGTCGCCGCAGGATAGCCCATGCAGGATTGAAGAAGGCTGCTAGATCAGCAGATTGTGTCTGATGGTGTTGGCATGGCGCAACGCTTAGATTTGTGTGTCCGCAATTTTTCAGACCAACTCCATTTTGTGCTATTAGAGATGCTAAGAGTGGGAGTAATCACAGAAGTATTCCTGGCGACAAGAAACAGGGAAATCCCTCAGAAAGGTTTGTGTTATTAGTTTACTGGCCGTGATAGTTTGCTTCCAGCACACAGGTTTAATTTTGGACATCACATTGTTAGTTACATTGCAAAAGTAAGAAATTGACTATAGATATGCATCTCTTATGATGGCATTAAATGTCTTTTAAATTACCATCCTTTAGTAAATGGGTCCCTAACACCATCTGTTCCTGTTAGAGTTGCTTACTGTGAACGTCTGCTGGAAATTCAGTTATTTCACATTGAACTGTGAAATTTATTTGCTCCAAATACTTAAATGTCTAGCCACGTTTTATCCATGGCCATTAATGTATTGATTTTGCTTTTGCTAATATAATATATGTAATTGTTGAGAACTTATCTAAGTATTTATTATTAGTGCTCCCGGTTTTATGGTGTTTCGTTTTTTAACATTTCCGTCTGTATTTATCCATACTTTTTTGGGCCATCTTATTGAGTACTTATCCATATTTATTTAGTGTTTTGAGAATTAATGGAGTTGCAAAATGGTATATTTCCTGATAACATGATAAACTGATAAATATGCGATCAAACTTTGATGCCTATCACATTTTAGCAAATTAAGTGGCCACATATAACAAAACACTCACCAACATATAAATATTAGCATATTATACAAAAATATGGTAACATAAGCCTGTATTTAAAGAAATATCGTCCAGATTTTTTTTTTTTTTAACTCCTCAAGCTATCTATCTGCTTAGCGGTCGGTCAGCCTGGAATCTATAAAGAACAGTATGGAGTCTCTCATTTTTCCGCTTTTAAAAATGAAGACATAGAGTACCCACATTATTTTCTGTGTTTATTTCTCTGTAAAAACTGAAAACTGGGAGCCTTATTTATCATACAGTGGGTTCAGATATAAGGATGACCAAGAATAAAAACCTTATTCCAAGCAACGGTTTGCAGCCAATTCAAACTAAATTTGTTTTCTCAAGCTTTGTCTATTTTTGTTATACCACATGACCAGTGGATCTCGCTTCTACTTGACGCATAACTGAAAATTAATGTTAAGTTGGAGATAGTAATAATTGTTACCTAGTAAATCTGTCACTATCACGTTTTCATTGTTGGCGGCTACTAGCGGTCTTCTTTGTACTGTCATAGTAAAGCTTAAAGATATCATTGAAGGATATTGGGATTATCACTCCCAATAGTTTGCCTTTTTTCGCTGGTCAGCTGAATAACTTGCTTTGAAATTAAAACTAAAATAATATTTATGGAATTATACAGTATAAACGTGCATGTAAGGTCTTTCTGGTCACACTGTTGTGGGGTATTGGCTAAGGTGGTTGACTCTTAATTGGGTAATGTTGAAGATGTAGGACTATCTTCTTTCTGGAACAGTGCTGGGCTGGGCTCAAGGTCATTAATGCTTGACTGTATAACTATGTTGGCTGCTATATGAGGACTCAACAACAAAAAAACACCTATTTGTGCTTTTTTAAATAGTTGGCACCCAACTTGCTGAACATCAAGTTTTTTTAAACTGTCTTGTGGTATTATTGAGAAAAAAAACACTTCAATAAAAGGGAGAATGGAGACTGCAAAAATCTATCTTCAGTGTCAAAAGCCCTGCCCAAAGATTAACAGTTGACCTAGGTTTTGATCAATGCATGTTTAAATCCAAAATCTTTCACGTTCTAATGCAGAATGAAGTTTTTGATGGCTTTGAGAAAGGCAAATTACTTTGATCCAGGATTTGTATCATATTCACTAGAAACCACCATGGACTTTGGGTAGAATGGCCCAAACGAAAGAGGCATTAAATCAGCAAAGTGGAGCAATAAAACTAGGAGCCAGCCTGGACTTTGCCCCATCGGTTTGATTGCTCTTTCCTGCCCTTTACATCTTGTTCATGTCTAACCCATATCCCACTTGTCTAGTTTCCCCACCTTTTTCTGCTGCCTACGTTATCATTTGAGCTGCTGAAGACTGAGAGTGTGCAAAGTATGATCCTCCTATATTTAAACATAAGCCACATCTCAGTTTGTCACGACTTGCTCGTTTTTAACATTTTCACCGATTAAAAAAAAAAAAAAACTATTGGCCATGTTTGTCTTCCTGTTGTAAGTGTCCTTATAATCTGAAAGAAATAGTTAGTTATAGATTCCTTACCTTAGAATTATCCCCAGGCGTCAGACTGGATCCGGAACGTTTTTCGTCAGCAGTACCCCTACGTGTCGGAAGGTGGCGTCGGTCGACTCCGCGTTCGTCTTCGGCGTCGTGATCGCCGGGTGACGTCGCAGTAGCTACATAGACGCCGCCCTCGCGCGCCGACGTCAGTTCTTTCTTTTTCCGCGCCAGCAAGCGCAGATCCGTCCAGAGCGGTACCCCCAGTCATTTTTTGACTGAGCTTTTTCTCGACTTTTGTCGACTTCGTTGTTTTTTGAGTCCATCGACTCCTGGTGCATGAGGGATGCCCGGCTTCAAGGCTTGCGGTCCCTGTAACCGACTCATGTCGGTGACGGATCCGCACCGCGTGTGCCTCTACTGCCTGGAGCGCGACCATGACCCCAAGTCGTGCTCCGACTGCAGGACCATGGCCCCGAAGTCTTTGCGGGAGCGGTCCCGAAAGCTACTCGAGGCCCGGCAGTTGGCTCCGTGCCGCTCGAGGTCCCAGTCGCGGAGGAGGTCGAGGAACCGGTCGCGGAGCCAACACCATTCTTCGCCAAAGTCTTCGCACTCGGGGTCAGGTAAATCAAAGCACAAAAGAAGTTGAAGAAGCATCGTCGCTCTTCGACTTCTCCCCGTCCGTCGGCCGACGCAACGAGGGATGCGGGTGGTGCCACTCCCGCGGCTCCGCGTGCGGAGCCTGCTGGGTCGACTTCGGGTTTCCCCCCTTTGCGACCCCTGCCCAGCTTCGGAGTTTCTACGAAGCGATGCATGCCATCTTTGGGCAGCCCGACTCTGCCGGCGCGCCTTCGGGCCCCGCGGACTCGGCTGGGGGCCTGGGCCTTCGGCGGCTTCGGCCTCAGCGCCGCAGGGTCCCCTTGGATCCCGGCCTGGATCCGGATCGGTGCCGGTCGACCTCGTTATGCCTCCCCCTGCGCCGATTCCTCCAGCACCACGTCCGCCACCGGTGTCGGCTGTGTACCCAGCCGACGTTGACCCCGGCCTCCACCTCCAGGTAGACACGGAGTCTGACCGGCGTCGACCGATGCCGGATACGACGCCCACGGGTACTTGTGCCCCTTTTCTACCCTGGCTCTTTGAGACCAGATTGGCAGCCAGAGGAGGGTGAGGAGGACTGGGAGGGGTCTGGAGACCCTTTAACAGACCAGATGATGTATGAGCAGGACTGGAGAGAGGAACTGGGGGAAGCCAGTGGTTTGGATACCTCACCAGACCTTGGCATGTTGTCTCCTCCTACCGTGGCTACGGAGGAGGGAGCGTCATACGCAGTGGTGTTCCGTAGGGCGGCAGAGGCTCTCCACCTCGAGCTTCTTACGGTGGCAGTCAGGACTAACCTCCTGACAGAGGTGCTTCAACCGGCAGGAAGCTCTTCGGAGCCCCTGATGCCGTTTAATGAAGCCCTGACAGACATCCTTTTGGGCACCTGGTCCAGGCCCAACACAGGGGCTCCTGTGGACAGGATGATTGCCCAACACCAACGCCCATCCCCGGGCGACCCCACTTTCCTCTCCCAACACCCCACCCCTGAGAGCTTGGTAGTCCAAGCCTCCACGTCCAAGGGCGCATTCCCTTACGCTCCCCCGGACAGGGAATCCAAAAAGCTGGATCATCTTGGGAAGAAGATGTTTTCTTCCTACAGCTTGGGACTGCGGTCGGTAAACACCACATGTCCATTGGGCCGTTACACCCACTCCGTGTGGGACACGGTTGCGCAAGTGCTGCCTCAGTGCCCGGAGGAGGCCCGAGCCGTGTTGTCTCGAGCGGTTGCTGAAGGGAGAGACTCATCAAAGTTTACCATCCGCTGTGGGCTGGAAACGGCCGACGCACTTGGCAGGACGATTGCCACGTCAGTAGCCCTTCGACGCTACGCCTGGTTGCGTTCGACTGGTTTTTCCGGGGATGTCCAATCCACACTTATGGACATGCCCTTTAATGGCCGACGCCTTTTCGCGACAAGGCAGACAACGCGCTAGAGCGCTTTAAGGACTCTCGGGGTACGGCCAGGTCCTTGGGCCTCTCCACCACCCGCCCTGCGCAGTCTGCCTTTCGCCCCTTTCGTGGCTACGGAAGGGGTGCCCCGCTACATCCCGCCCAGAGCCACAGGCCGGCGCAGGCTGTTCAGCCCCAGCACGGCCGGGGACTTGGGAACCACCGCCGTGGTTCGGGGAGCCAGCGAGCGGGCCAGTCCACCACAGCCCCCTCTGCAGCAGCCTCCAAACCCTCCTAGTCCGACCTTTCAGGGCCACCAAACGCCAGTGGGCGGCAGGATCCGCCATCACCTTCCCCACTGGCGCACCATCACGTCGGACAGGTGGGTTTTGCAAATAGTCCGAAGGGGCTACTCCCTCCCCTTCGAGACTACCCATCCATCCATGCCACCTCAGTACCATCGCATGTCGGAGGATCATCTGGCCCTTCTCCAACAGGAAGTTTCGGCACTCTTGGCCAAGGGTGCCATCGAGGGCGTTCCTGCCCCAGAAGTAGGTCGTGGTTGTTATTCCCACTACTTTCTGGTGCCCAAGTAGGACAAAGGCCTGCGTCCTATCTTGGATCTCAGCAACGTCAACCGCTTCCTCCATAAGGAGAAGTTCAAGATGTTGACGCTCGCTCAGGTCTTGTCTGCCCTCGACCCTGGAGACTGGATGGTAAGGTTGGACTTGCAGGACGCTTACTTTCACATCCCCGGCGTTACCTGCAGTTCACGGTAGGCCATGAGCACTTTCAGTTTACCGTGCTCCCCTTTGGCCTTACCAGCGCCCCTCGGGTGTTCACGAAAGTGATGGCGGTGGTAGCATCTCATCTGCCAGATCAGGGGTTCCAGTCTTCCCCTATCTCGACGACTGGCTGTTGAAGGCGGGCTCGCCCTTAGGCTGTCGTCTCCCACCTCCAGACTACGGCTGACCTCCTGCATTCGCTGGGGTTCTCCATCAACGTGCCGAAGTCACACCTGACCCCCTCTCAGGAGCTCCTCTTCATCAGAGCAGTTCTGGACACGACGCAGTTTCGGGTTTATCCTCCCGAGCGGTGAGTCCAGGATATTCGGGTTATGATTCCGATCTTTCAGCCTCTATCCCGGGTTTCGGTCAGGATGACCCTCAGGGTGCTATGTCTGATGGCCTCCTGCATCCTGCTGGTGGATCATGCCAGATGGCATGTGCGGGCTCTGCAGTGGGACCTGTAGTTCCAGTGGGCCCAACATCAAGGGAATCTGTCCGATTGCGTCCAGATCTCGGAGGGCACTGCACACCAATTGCAGTGGTGACTTACGAACCAGGATTGGGTCGAACGCAGATCCCTCTCCCATCCTCAACCAGAGTTCACAGTGGTGACCGATGCATCACTTCTGGGATGGGGCGGCCACATGGGGGGAGGCGGAGATCAGAGGCCTCTGGTCTCCGGCGGAGTCCGGGCTCCACATCAACCTTCTGGAGCTTCGGGCGATTCGTCTTGCACTCGAGGCATTCCTTCCCTCTGTCCGGGGAAGAGTAGTGCAGGTGTTCACGGACAACACCACCGCCATGTGGTACTGCAAAAAACAAGGCGGGGTGGGGTCGTGGACCCTATGTCAAGAGGCTCTCCGCCTCTGGACATGGCTGGAACATCAGGGCATAGCCCTGGTGGTTCAACACCTGGCAGGTTCTCTGAACGCCAGGGCGGACGAACTCAGCCGCAGGTGCATGATGGATCACAAATGGCGTCTTCACTCGGAGGTGGTGCAAGGCCTCTTTCAGCAGTGGGGAGAGCCATGGTTAGATCTATTCGCCACTGAAGAGAACGCGCAATGTCAGCAGTTCTGCGCGTTGGAATTTCCAAGGCGGCACTCGCTAGGCGACGCTTTTCGTCGCGAGTGGAGTTGCGGTCTTCTTTACGCCTTTACGCCTATACCACTTCTGCCCAGAGTGCTGAAGAAGTCAAGCACGACCGGGCCCAAGTCATTCTTGTGGCTCCGGATTGGGCACGAAGAGTCTGGTATCCGAGCTACTCAACATGGCCATCAATCCTCCGATCAGACTGCTTCTTCAGGAGGATCTTCTGTCGCAGCAGCAGAGGACGGTCCTCCACCCGAACCTGTCCAGCCTCCACCTCCTTGCGTGGAGATTGAGCGGCGGCAATTGACGTCGTTTGACCTGTCTCCCGAAGTCTGCGATGTTATCTTGGCAGCCAGGCGTCCCTCCACCAATACGGTATACGCCTGCAGATGGAACAAATTTGTGGCATGGTGCACAGCAAAGGCTGTGGATCCCCTTTCTGAGGTTCTCTTGTTCCTCCTTTCTTTGGCCCCGCAGGGCTCTTCTCTGGACACTCTTAAGGGCTTCCTCTCGGCCATTTCAGCCTTTCTTAGGCTTCCTGATCAGCCTTCTCTTTTTAAGTCCCCTGTTGTAAATAGATTCCTTAAGGGCATTACTCATCTTTTTCCTCCTGTTCCCTTCGTAATGCCTCAGTGGGACTTGCACTTGGTACTTACCTACCTCATGTGCGCTCCCTTTGAGCTGCTACATAACTGTCCTCTCAGACTTCTCACTTTGAAAACTGCCTTTCTGGTGGCCATCACCTTTGCACGCAGGGTGAGTAAGCTACAAGCTCTTTCGTCCAAGCCTTGCTTTCTGGCTGTCCATCCGGACAAGGTCGTCCTTAGAACTCGACCTTCCTTTCTTCCCAAGGTGGTTACTTCTTTCCACATTGGCCAAACCATCACTTTGCCCACCTTCTTTCTGCCTCTGCATCCTTCAGAAGAGGAAGAGAGGCTCCACCGTCTGGATCCAAAACGTGCGCTTTCCTTCTACTTGGATCACACCAAACAATTCCGGGTGGATGACCAGCTCTTTGGGTACGTGGGCGCTAAGAAAGATCGGGCCGTGCACAAATGAACCATCTCCAGGTGGGTTGTTCTGTGTATCAAAGCCTGCTACTCTTTGGCAAAGAAGGAGCCTCCAGTGGGGCTACGTACCCATTCCACCAGGGTGACAGCAGCTACCACTGCTTTGGGACGAGGAGTCCCCCTAAATGACATCTGTCAGGCAGCTACGTGGGCATCGTTGCACACGTTTACTAAACACTACTTCCTGGACAGCCAAGTCCGGAGAGACGGCTTCTTTGGCTGTTCTGTTCCCCAGGACTTTCTGGTGTGAACTTGGTTCGCAGACCCACCACGGGGGTTGGTATTGCTGGGGTATCTATTCTAAGGTAAGGAATCTATAACTAACTGTTTCTTTCAGATAAACAAGTTACTTACCTTCGGTAACGATATATCTGTAGGAAACATAAGCACTTAAATTTGAGATAAAAACCTTGGTGGCAAGTGCGGAGTTCAGTGGTTTTATTTCTAAACACGAGGCAGATTTTCTAACTAAGTGTGATGAGAAAATTCCATATTTTTATACACTGCCTAAGATGCATAAGAACAGGGATCCACCTCCAGGCAGACCCATCGTGTCTGGAATAGGCTCTTTGTTAGAGCCCCTCTCTCGTTTTTGTGATTTTTTTCTTCAAAACGATTGTACAAAAGACAACCACCTATTTACAAGACACTAAAAGTTTACTCAACCTTCTTAAAGAACTGACGGTTAATGAATCTACGATCTTGGTATCTTTTGATATCGAAAGTCTCTATACGAGTGTTCCCCAGGACGATACTTTGGAGGTACTTAGAAAAGCCTTAGAACACAGTGACTGGCCTTTTAATACCCCAAAACAATTCATCCTCGAGTGCGCCACACTGGCATTGAAAAGAACTATTTTGAGTATGAGGGAAAGCTATACCTCCAAATAGGAGGTACTTCTATGGGAAGTACCTTCGCTCCTAGTGTGGCTGGACTCTGTCTTTGATTTCGAGGAAAACACATATTGAATGCGGTCAATCCCTTTGCACCGCACTTGGTCTTATGGAAAAGATACATCGATGATGTCCTTGCCATTTGGCAAGGACCAAGTGACAGTCTTTTGGAGTTCATCGCATGGATTAACACCTGCGATAGGAACCTTAAGTTTACCCATTCATTCCACAATGAAAGTATGATATTTCTCGACATTGTTATTACCAAAGAAAATGGGAAACTAGAAACTAGGACCTATCATAAACCGACGGCTAAAAACAATCTGCTTAGGTTCGAGAGCTTTCACCCTAGACCTTTGAGGGAGAATCTTCCGTACGGGCAGTACCTTAGACTGAGAAGGAACTGTAGTAAACTGTCGGATTACCGGAACCAAGCAGTTGACTTGTCTAACAAACTAATTGAGAGAGGTTACCCTGAAAAACTGATCACCACATGTCAGAAACGCGCACGCAACCAACACAGAGATGCGTTGCTGGAAAATAAGGTGAACACTAACTCAAACATCCCCCTTACTTGTGTCACTACATATAGTACCATCTCTAACCAGGTAACACGTGCTATTAATAAACACTGGAACATCATTAACACAGGGAACCTTAACTGGGCTAAACCTATGTTTTCATTCAAGAAGGCGAAAAGCCTTAAGGATACTCTGGTTTCCACTCGCCCTAGGACCAAGAAACAAGCAATGCAACCGACTGTCCTTAACGCTTGGGGTATGCCGAACATCACAGGCCATTTTCCATGTGGCAATTGTAGTGTGTGCCATCTGACCACAACTAGCAAGACTCTTAACTTGGAACCAGGCAAGATCTGGACTCAGAGGACGCACACAAACTGTAATAGCACCAATGTGGTCTACCTAATCACCTGCCCCTGCGGGCTTCGTTATGTTGGCATGACTGGGAGAAAAGTTAAACAGCGAATTTGCGAGCATCGTAGCACCATTAGATGTAAGAAAATCACTACAAGATTGACTGAACACTATCTCCAAAGTAACCACACTACTAACGACTTAAGATGGACAATCATTGAAACTGTAAGACCCGGTGATCAGTCTAACAGATATCTGTTCGAAAGGGAACAGAGATGGGTCTATAGGCTATCAACTCAAAAAAACGGGTTGAATGATGGGATTCCGTGGAACACTGTGCTATCCAGATAGATAGATTGACATATAGATCTGCCTTTGTGGTATTTGTAAATAATCAGTGAAACCTTTTCCTGCACGGGTATCACATTGGCATGTCAGTGTACACTTACCATGTCAGTATACCCTATTAACAACATTATGAGTACTTTCTATGCTTTTACGGCATGATCATCTGTCACATTCGCGAATATCACCTCCCTGTTGGCATTTATGATTACATGCCATTTTATAAGGTCCATGTCTATATTGCCCTCTTTCTGTAGCGAATTCCTGTATGATAATTTTGTGACGACCCTCCTGTTTTTAGATTTAGTTCTATCGTTATCTGTACGATTAGACTACGTATCGCGCACATATGCCGATTTTCATAATATTGTGTTATGCCAATTTTCCCTCTTTTCTACAGAGACAGTGATTCCGGTCTCTCAAAACAGACAATCACTTTTGACACGCCCCTTGGCTTTTTCTAAAGCCATTGCTTGCTTTTGATGTCATCACGCAGTACGCAGCTCACCCGATCACGTGACACACCCGGAAGCCTCTGGGTTTGTTATAGACCGCGAGGACGCCGGTTTCACTATCCTCGGGTTTTCTGATGGGTCACATCGCAGGTTTGAGTAGCGGATGGCATGACTTGATGAAGTGAGTACTCGGGTGGGCTCCGTTTTTCAACTATTCTAATGGATGAGTTATACCATCATTAAATGTTTTATGCTTCTCCGCAGAGTTTGACTAAAGTCAGCATCCATCCCCACGGTAACCATGAGGCAAGACGTAATTTCGTCGTTGTGTAAGCCTCTGCCTTGATATCTCTTTCCCCATTTTTTATTCAATTTTTCGTTTTAGTGTAGTAATTCGAGTATATGTACTACGCTTTATCAAGAGGAACTTTTTCCTTGTTCTCGAATCTACTGGGTTAAATAGTACCTTGACAACTGGCACACCTTTGACAAGTGAGGTATGACACCACGCATTTGTTGGGTTCACTTAGACACTTGTCGTTATGGATTGTTTGTCTCTGTCATGAGTGTGATCTCACACATTTTGGGTGCTAGATGAGCACTGACACCAGGCACATGCATTCTGATTACGGGAGCGACATGTGTGCGATATGCACGGATATGTTGATTCATGGATACATGATTAATTTGCTGCATGGTATCTATGTGCTTTTTTCTTTTCAGAATTTTTTTGTTTTTTTTCGTGAAGACTGAAAGGGTTTCCATCCTGTAAGTACACAGTATGGTATTTTAATTGTGACCGAGGGTTGGGTACACCTTAGCGTGTGTACACCGCCCGGGTCATAGGTCCTGATGAAAACCTAGTAATACACACTGTAGGTTGAAACATGTAGACCCACTTATCACTTTTCACTTTGTCACCACCAACAGTCTTTACCTGTGGACAAGTAGGTCCACTACGGTAATACTCTTGTGTACTCATTTTTAACCTTGTCTTACTTGCTCCATAATAAAAGTAACGGAGTACAATAAAGACAATTTTATGATCACCACTTCACTGATTCACTCAAAATACCCGCTCCACTGTAATCAGGTGTCGTAGCACACCCGAGTGGCATTCGGCTGCTCGGGTGGGACCCCAATGATGAAGCATGTCACCAACTAGGTTGGTGAGTGAGGGGTCTTTTTAAACCAAAGAAATTTTCTCTGGTATTTTCTTCATCGGCGCTTCCCGTAACAGCCTTTGGCTTTTTGAGGTCCCACATGCACCACACACTTCATGCACTTCTTCCAGTTGGATAGATAAGTTCATACGTACGACATCCATGTCCCGCATATACAGGCGAAGGATCCCCTTGTAGGGAAATGGCAGACAAATGTTAAAATGTGTGGAGAGACCGGTAGGCTCCCAATAGCAGGCAACAGACAACAAGGTCTGTCCTGCAACTATACTCACTTCACTGTCACCAGTATTAAGTCCTTTTGGGCCCGGTGAGATGACAGCAGTCACTTTCTTCACACGGTTTACCCTTCTGATCATCTCACGCCATATTAAAGGGCCTCAGCGAACACATACGATTGTTGTGTGTCCTGAGTAGGAGGTCAAAAACCTACAGCTTGCAATGAGGAATTTGAGACAAGGTTGTACGCTCTCCAGAGCCATGCAGGGGACCTTTCTCCGTCTCAGCAGAGAGCATCTCAGAATCAACACTTGGGTGGCCACTACTCCATCAGTGACCTGATGGAGTGAAAGATTGAACCTCTGGCTTCATGTTTCCACGCGTCGGCACCAGGGACAGGCTCAAAATCCTGATCCATACCACATTAGCCTCATTCTCAAGACACCACTTTTGGGTTCCAACTAAATCATTGTAGCAAATGAACACTTTGAAATCTTGAGACTGGTGCACATTTTTCTCGTGTTGGTGCAGTCATCTCCAACGGAGTTAAAAGCCATGCATGCTCCCCAAACATCACAAAGTTCAGTCCTGCCAACTCATATTTTCAAATTCTTAAATGTGCCCTCTAACACTGGAATTTTCTTTTCAGTGCACTGCATTGTTCCCTGTATTTCTTGTTGCGTGTATATTATGAGAAACTCCCCTTGTGTGTCACTAGTTTCACAGAATTCCTGATCTTCACTTTGTTTTGACTTGGCCGATGACAGTCTCAATGGGAAAACTTTAGCCTTTCATTTTGCTCCATATTGTTTAGGCTCTTTAGAGGGTATTATAGTTAAAATACCTCCGACTAGCACCATTGCGGCCCACCTCTTGTATGGTCTGTCATCTCTTATCCACTGATGAGTTCACTGCCTCCTTCCCTCTTGTGCAACTTGTTTTCATTTCCACGCCATACCTGGGTACTGCATCATAGTAGCTAATCCCAGCTGTCTGGTTGCAGCGAAGGCCCCCAAAGTCTTTCCCCATGCCCTGCTTACCTCCAGATTTCTACGCACTCCAGTACGGTCCGCGTGGCTAAGCTAAAATGTCAGGGATGGGTGCCACCATTTTTCTTCTTAAAGAAAGTACAGGCCACGGTCAGCAGGCAGAATGCTGGCAACTGGCTGGAACTTGCTGAATTCCAACACCAGGGCACAGCACCTCGGTCAGTCACAACCCTTGCATAAGCCTTCCACCTGATTCAATATCTGCGCCCCAACCAGAGCTCCAGGATTAACAGTATTCTTTGAGCCAGGCGAGCCCTGCCCCTTTACACATGTTTTTAAATAACTGTTGAAATTCGGTTCATTTCACTTAAACTTCAGCTAAGATTGGCACATATATTGAGTCAGTGTTTCATACAAGATTTTTGAGCATTTATATAAATTGTTTTACTGTTACTACAAATTATTCTTTTCGAACTGTTACTGTTCACCGCTATGCTTGTAAGACGTCTCACTGAAAGTTTTATAGCTACGTGTCTTTTTATAGTCAAACATTAGAAAAAATATTTGTTGTGCATTATTTGAATTATGTTCCTCTTCCTTAAAAAAAGTAATGTAATTCTGTATAGGGCTCTCAATGTGCTTTGCCTTGCTGAGTAACTTCCAAACAATTCTCATTTTTTCTCAGCTCGGCGCTTAAGCTCTTGGCGATCAATCCTTGTTAATGCCTTCTCACGCCATCCTACCACCCACAGTGATTCTGTTACAGGTGCCCAGCAGAGAACCGAACACCAAATACTTGTTAACAAACATCTTTCATCATTTGCCCACTACCCCGCTAGCCATTCATCAGTGTTGCTGCATGCAACATCTGGCACCTGATTAACTGACCGATATCTACCGCAGAGTGCTGCCAGGTTTGACATTCTGTCCTCCACTGTTCCGAGCCCAAGGGCTAGTGCTAAGTACCAGGCAATTCGACTGTGCCCAGAAGATTAGATGTTGAGAAGCCGCTGACTCACTACACAAAGCAATGAATGCCCTTGCTCAAGCCTCAATGTCCAAAAATGAACAGAAGGGGGAAAACTGCGAAAGCTGCTGAAACATCTCTTTAAATATATAATTACTAAAGACACGAGAGATGCCATTAGCCCCTTTTAGGATTAGTAGGTAGTATTATAAGTGGGTATTTTGAAAAAGCTGAACTCCCTTAGGTGATTTTCATTAGCATTTGTAGATGAAAGTTAAGACATTCCATCACAAGGTATGTTTGCAAGGAATGTTAAATGGGACATGTCATAATGGATGTTAAGTGGGGAACTGCTTAGATGAAATAATTAGCAAAGGTATGCAATTTGGTGGAGTTTGTTTTATACAGGTGTAAAGATGAAAATCCGCCGTCAAGCTTCAGTTTTTAAGGTTCCTAATCTGTTCTATATTCCAAGGGGGCTAAATGTTATGCCTCCCATAACTGGGGTAGTGTACAAGATATTTGTTGTAAGCCTACATTGTAAAGTAAAACATTCCACACAGAGTGGAAAAGATTCGATGCACCCAATTATAAACTAACAGACTACACAACATTGCTAACATTTATTTAATTAACTTTGTTTGCAGATTTGCTTTGGTGGATTAGCTACATTTCAATTTTCCCTTCGGCAGTCTATGTACAGTGATCGCTGTGTTCAGTTTTAGATGTGATCTTGTATATGACAATTGTAGATACCTATGTTGGTCAGGCGTATGGTCTCTGTGCATGTCCTGTGAGTTCATATATTTTGCTTTCCTTACATTTCGCATTATGAACCATATTTATCGAGCAGAGGCAGTTTGAAGTCTTTCTAGATGTTGGGACTTTGCTTTCAGAGTGCAAACACCCAACCAGTCTTTTCTGCTACGTTTTGGGAAATCTGATCTTTGAACCACAGCTGACACAAAGAGGTGGGGATAACGACATGATGACTGGGTGGGATGATTTATTCAAGCTTTTGTTGTTTTGTATCTTGCCGCAGAGCAGTTCAGATGTAACAGATTGGCGCTTGATCTTTGGTGTTGCATATCTCAAATAGTCACAACTCTATGTGACAGTCAGAGAGAGAGAGAGAGACCCATGTAATAGAAGTAATAATGTTGCACCATTCCAAACATTTGTATGCGAAATCATTTTCATATTAAATATGTAAGCTGATTCGTAGCAGCCCCATACTTTGACAACTCACCTGCAGCAAACAATACTTACTCAGCTATTCTGTATACTAAATATGAAATACTTGCATAAGTTCATCACATACTATAACGAATCAGAGTGGAACAGAGAGCCAATGAGCTCGTAGATAAGTGACATTTTCATAGTACTACATTTTGTGACACTTGTATGCACAAATCGAATCAAAAATACCAATAAAAATATATTGAAAAAAAAGTTCTTCACATACTTTGTGATAGGAGCATTCATATCTTACAATAAAGAAACTGCAGTAGTAAAGAAAGCACATCTGTGATCAAGATGCAAGTCTTATACATGTGTCCCTTAGTTATGGTTTCTTGCTACTTATTAAACAAATCCGGAATTGCCTACTAAAACATTAACTTTCAAGAAGCCATAGTTCCCTCTTGTTGGGCTACAGTAGTAGTATTGTGCACTTCCACGTGCCCAGTCCTGGAATATTCACGCAGGCCGAGTAAAGGTAGTTGCTTAGGGAGGGTCTATAGAAAGATAGCAACTAGTCATATGCTGATAAGATTTTGCTGGACTGAGGCAATGTATTACATTAAATACATGGGTCTTTTTCTACTTTACCTACACAGATTTGGTGAGACCTTTCGCTCTCTGGGGCCTTGCTAACATCATCTCTTTGTATGGGGGAGCAGTTTGCAGAAACCTTAGTATTTTCTAGTACATGTAGTAATTAATATCAGGTCAAGGGATATCTTGGCATTTCATATGAATACATTGATTTAGTGCTAGCTTTCGGTCTTCTGCCATGTTCTTTAGTGGCAAAAACACAAGCAACCCTCTTCTCAAGGTGGGCTGCAACTGGTAAAAGTGAAAATTAGATAACTTCAAATACCTGGTCTAGCACGACCAAGATGTAGTGATGGTTAACTACAATAGACCTATCAGCAGCATACGACATGGTGTTTCAACAAATACTGCTATCTTAGCTGCACAGCTAATTGACAATATCTAGTATGGCAAAACTTCAGAATAGGCGCCACAAATAAGTGCATTAAAAAGACTACTTTGGCAGTATCCCAAAAATTCCCCCTCTACCGCCTACTGTTCACTGGGTGCATGGGACCCTGGACTCAAGTCATATACAACCACCAACTTAACTTCCAAAGTTATGCTAATGATTTTTTAAGAGATTGGACAACCAAACAAACATTATGCCCTGCCTGTTACACAAATGTTTTGAATGAAAAGAAGCCTGTAACTATCTAAATTGTTCCAATATTATTCTCGTTTGCTCACAGTCCACAGGCCCCTCTTTTATTCTCTTGACCCAACCACCTCAGCTACCACCACCCCATACAACATACACAACTGCACAGATGGTAAGAAATTTGAAGGTCCTCTATGGCTCCCAATCACAGAAATCACTGTGGTGGTGATAGGGATAGGTTACCAGCTAAACAAGCTCACAAAGAACCCCCCCTTCTTCTAACTGACCACTGTGCAGAGCTAATTAAGGGCGTAATCAATATACATTTTAACTACCACAGCATCATCTGCGCAGGCCTTACTAGGGAGCAGACTACAGAGCTCCATAGATTACAAAACAGAGCTGTAAATGTATGAATTAATATAGGAAAATTGAATAGGAGAATTCCGCATGACCGGAAAACCATCTTATGGCTCCCAAAGGAACAGGAAATCAAATTCATGATTATTTGTCCCATGTGGAAAGCCCACTGCGGAAATTGATCCAGGTATCCTCAGAAACGGATTCCCTGCCATTGCCCTGGGATCGAGTCATTCCTGCTTGTGAGTCTTGCAAAATGGACCCAAGTATCTTCTTCTGAAACTGTATCCACTGTTTCTAATGTCTGCTTCTTCCTGCAGATTTCTCATCTCTTGAATCTACTCCAGAAAAGTGTAAATGACTTCTATGCCATAAGGTGGGGCCACAGCTCCTATTTGGGATCCTGTGTGGACATTAAGTCAAGGAGCTGCATATGGAGTCACCCTGGTGCTCTGACAGTTTCTTTTTTCTGAGCCCTTTGCCACAGATTTAAAGTAATGTTCCTACTAAATTTGAGTTGTCTGCCGTCTGTTAGCAGTATGTCTCCCCTAAATAGTTCATGGTTTATATTATGTCATTCCTGCCACACACAGATGTTACTCTCAAACCAGAACAACTTCTGATTGTGGTTCTTGTGGCCCAAACACGAATCAGTCATCTGAAAATTGTAGCTGTATGCATGCCAAGTTTATCAAGGAGCAGGTGGTGGAGCTCTTCATGCTGAGAGGAATACCAGGCCAGCCTTTGCTCCAAGTCCTGCTTCAGCTATCCCTCGACGGGTAGGTCTTTGAAGTGAGCCGAAGACAAGGAAGAGTTGTCACAAAAAGAACTCCAAAAGGGATTCTTCTGCTTCTCAATGTTGATCCTGCTTGAGAAGGAGGTCTTCTAGTCTGTTGCACAGCTCCTAGACTCTGGCCTCGACATCGTACTCTGAGCTTGTATATGTGAAGATGTAAAATGTACAAAAGTCTTAGGCAACTTTCTATTTCTAAACTGTCAAATCCATCTTGACATCAATTGGGGCATTTAATGCAATGAGAATGAAAATGAATAATGATATATTTGAAAATGTATTTATTTGTAAGAAAAATTCATTATATATTAGACAAGTGATTTATACATAATTTAAAAAGCATCTACATTTCATTATTATTTCAACCATTCACTCAGTCTAACCCTATCATTCATCCACACCATGCACCCAATCACAAACATGAGGCACAGTACCTTAATTACAGGTAAGTCTAAAGTATGATATAGGAATTAGTGTTTGTGACATCATATTTTTTTTTTTTTTTTTTTTTTAGAGTTTTATATATCGCGAACTTGACCCGAAGGTATCGGGTATCAGAGCGCTCTACATAGCACCAGTTGCATTACATGAGGACACATTCATTTTTTGTTAGGCAGGGAGAGATTAAGTGATTTGCGCAGAATCACAGGATGTTCAGCGTCACTGCCGAGACTCGAACCCGGTTCCCCAGATTCGAGGTCGACCGCCATAGCCGTTAGGTCAACTCCTCTCCCCTGTTTGTGACATCATATTTATTGTTGTTTTTGTAAAAAGTGATGGAGAAAAAGACGGTATCAATCTCACCTGTGTCCCGCTCAGTGTTGCTCTCACATCAACCTGCTCGAGCTTCGAGAGATATGCCTGTGTCTCAAGGTATCTCAGCCCTCCATTCATGGATGTTGTATTCAGGTCATGATGGACAAATAAACAGTGTTGTGGTACACCAACAAACACTGTAGTATTGGCTTGATTCCTCTGTGTCCGGAGGCCCAGAGGTCCGAGGTCACACAGTGTTTGGCTGGTTGTACAGTATCTGGGGGGCTCCCTGGAAATTCAGACAGACGATTTCATAAAAAAAATCTTCTTGCAGTTCTCACAAGCAGTGCTTAATTTGTAAAAGGATAACTGCCGGGGCTCTCGTAGGGAGGCCACTGCAGCTTGCACCTCACATAACCCATGCCAGCGCTGCTGACAGTACATACACAGCTACGAACCTTAACACTCATACAAGTGTGACAAGTCAGACTATACCAGGCCCCATAAGCCAGAAGAATGGCTTGGGAGGCAGGTATTAGTCATTATAATTTATGTAAATTGAACAAATAAACCGCTGTTGTTGTGTTCATACCGAAATTAGCAGGACAGCGCCACCATGTGGCAGACTGTCATAGCCCCGGTAATGACAATAAGGTGACGGTGCGGAGCACAGGAAAGCACCGGCTCAAATTAAGCACTGCTCACAAGAACATTCTGTGCATTTTTGATACGTGCTCCACTTTCCACTAAAAGGACACCTGGGAAACGTGTTTCCACCAATCAGACAGGTGTGAAGCTGGGATTTGAACATTGCCCCCCTGGTTCCGAAGTCGTCATCTAGATACTAGGCCAAACCTCCTATCTCCGCCCCCAATGTCGTAAACCTTTAACTTTGACTGTTGATTACCTATATCAGCGTTGAATCTCACAGAACGTTCAATGAAATTTCATAAAATGGTCCATGGAACCATGAACTTTGACAGCCATGGAAGTAGCTAGAAGGAGACATGGTTAATTTGAGCCGGTGGTCGGCACCGGCACTTAATTCCCAACACTGGCACTAATGACAGTCGACCACATTTTGGTGCTGTCTGTTTAAATTTAAGATTAGCACAACCAGTGTTTATTAATTTAATATACAGTAAAAATTAATGATTCTTGCCATCCAGGCCTTTCTCATAGCTTTGGGTGGCCTGGAATAGCCTGAATTATCACACTTGTTGTAGTGCAATGGTTATTTGTTGTGTTGGTCCTGTCATTGGCAGCACTGGCGGGGTACTAGGTGGTGCAGACTACAGTGGCCTCCCGACATTTTTGGATTACCAAAAAGGCAAACTACGCAACGGCCGATGGGTCCCACTCCATTTAGGGGCCCTGCGACAACGGTTCAAAATAATAATGATTTGATCTTGAAAGAAAATATTGTTTCCAAAAGATAGAAAAAAAGAATCCACTCAAACAGCCAAAAACTTTACATTAAAGACTCCATAGAGAAAATACTGTATTAATTTAATGTATCTATTAACTTAAACCATATAAACCAGAGACATCCGATTCACATAACAGTTTGTCTCTTAAAAGCTCATCTTCTGGCAGCTGTCAGTTTGTAAAATAATCCGGTGCATTGGATTTTAGGATATAATTTGCGAGGGGGGCCCCGAAATTTCGACTGCCTACGAGAGGGTTTAATCCAGCACTGCCACCTGAGAAGGGCCCTGACACTCTTTTACAAATTAAGCACTGAAGGAGAGACCTGTTTAGAGGTTGACAAAACCTTGAAAAAACACGCATGTTCATATAAGTAGACAGAGACAATTTCTTTGTTATTTGTAATGTTGGCCAAATTCACTATCGCGTTACAGAAATGTATTAAACGTCTGTCAAAGAGAGACATACTCACAGAAGTGCGCCGGATGCTCAGACAGTTGGTAATTGTTTGTTGAGGGGGCAGGAGTCTGAGGTGCCTCCTCTCAGCAGAGTGACCGTGGTACTGCAGTGACGTAATTAACGTTCATTCCGACACCACGCGCTGCCTCCCCCAGCGTTCCCTGTTTAGAAAGATCGGCGTTAGAACGTTTATCGGTGAGGCGGTTCATGGCAGTTAGAGAGGTCGGTCGCGACTCGCGAGCCTCCGACGCTTCCTTGCGCCGGTCCTCTTCCGTTAACGAAGTAAATTATCTTCACCGTCAAACCTATTTTGCTCCTGGCCTCCTCCGAAATTTTCGAGTAAACTTGATACAGATGAAAATTGAATACGTTCTAATAATAATCGTTCATTTTTTGAGACGGACGGTAAACTTGATTTTCTTATTATCTCATGACTAGTTAATTCTCCGAATTCTGCCCCATCTCCAGTGACGGTGGCCACCCCGGCGCCCCTAGCAGGTGCCGCCAACCTGAGCTGCAGTCACTGTGGCGGCCCCGGCCCAGCCTGGATGGACAATTGAGACAGATGGGGCTGCCCTGACCCCGCATCCATCACTGCCAGGCCTGCTGCTCGCCTCGGAGAAAAGGAAGCGGACAAAGCCCCTTTGCTCCACATTCATTGTGCAGCTCCCTTCCCGGTTAGTGTGATGTCGAAGGGTTTACGGGATTAGGGGAGGGCTTGGCAGGCAGGTCCTGTGGGATGCACCGATAGAGTTATACCTTATTTATATATATCCGTGGTTATTTGCTAACGAAATAAACCAATACTCGTGTATAGAGGTGGACGAAGCAAAAACAAATTTCAGGATAAGCCGAGCCATGAAACTGTTTGGCAAGTAAACTGGGCAACAAACACTATAAACAAATATGATAAAGACTCTTCAAAAGTCAAAAAAGAGCATTTATGTAACACGCAGAAGTGTGTCAGATTATATTACTTAATTGAGTCATTTATTAAAAGGGACTGTTTTTAAACATGAACTTAAACATTTCCATCACCCCTCTGCCATGACAATAATGCCATTAGTAAATTAAGAGGCTAGTCAGTTGTGATGTGCACAACATACACAAGAGAGGTGCTTATATAGAGGACCGCCTAAACCCATGTATTTCAATGTGCTGTCAAATGCAATGAAGAAAAAAGAAATAACAGTAAAATAAAGTATTTGCCTTAAAATCACACAATTTGGTCAAGCAGGGAAGACGGGAAAAATCCCAGATTTTCTGGGATCACTTTGCGCCAATGACCCACTAGATGTATATATCTCTTTCCTTCTCTTGTTTTACATCAAAATGTTTTTTCTTAAATTCTTGGTGCTTCAGGTTAGAGAGCATTGGTGGCAAGTAGAAGCAACATGAAACCTCAGCTCTTTCTAGGCTTGGGTGCAAGAGCACCTCAATTAGAGCCAGAGCCATGAATCTAGCACCAACCTGGCTTCAGCTTTCAGTGGCTCGCTGACCTCTACTTATATAAAAGCAATTTGTTAACTAGATCAGTCAGGCTCCTTCCCTTTGGGGGTCATGTTGCTACTCCCAGCTCCATATCGCCTTTTTGCGTGTGCCCGCGGATCACCCAAACTTTACACTTGTGCAGAAAGCAGAGTAGCCCCACACGGCAGGCACCATGTTTACTGCGTGCATGATGGGCCTTGAAGAAACCCCTACATATTACTTACAGATTTTAATAGCAGGACAAAACAGTTGGTGAAATCTTAACAAATAATATGATCTGTTTCTTATAAATTTTACTTGGGTAATACTGTTTCTGTTGGATACATCTGCCTGTGGATTCCTCACCTTTTGAATTACCCCTGCGCCAGCATTCCACAGAAACTTTTTTCATAGCTCTCCTATTTCGACGAGGACGTCGCAATAGCACGGCTCTGCTCGCGACTCCTTATGACGTCACCAGAGCCATAAGAAGACCTCGTCGGCGTGCTGACGTCAGTTCCCTTTTTTCCGCACCCTCGACGCCTATCAATTTTTCTGGGACTCTCCATTTCCTTAGAGATATCACTTTGTTGCAGTTTCTGTCTTAAGTGTAGCAGGACGATGGCTACACAAAAGAAGTCAGGGTTCAAGCCTTGTAGGGAGTTTGGGGGTCATATGTCCATCACGGACCCCCACGAAGATTGCCTGTGGTGCCTGTCGTCGGATCTCGACGTCGAGGGATGTTCATCTTGTCGGAGGATGAATCCGAAGGAGCGAGAGGCGGAGCTATTCATGGTCCAGACGAGAAAGGAGAAGAGGGGCTGCAAGAGATCGAAGTCGACGACCCCTCACACCTCAAGGTGGTTGAAGAAGCACAAAAAGAAGCGTCGGCATGGGTCCCGACGTCTGTCTTCGAAAGGCAAGTCTTCCAGGTCGGCTTCTCCGGTCCACAAGCTTCATGGGAAAGATGACATCTCACCTTCTTCCTCTCCTTCTCCACAGGCGTCTCCGGTCACTTCTCCGGCGCAGAGGGATTAGCCGGCACCTAGGGAGTTGTCTCCAGCTCCTCCCGGTTCGCCTGCCCTGGCTCCGGTGTCACCGTCGCCGCAACCCGCCTCCCGGCCTCAGTCGGATCCAGAACAGGCGGCTCCGGATCCTTACCCTCCCTTTCAGGGTGCGGATCCATCGCATTTTCTCAATGCGATGTTTGGCACGTTTGCCAAGCAGCTCACCCATCCGGCGCGCCAGCTGGCCCCGTGGGTCCACTCGCATACAATTTGGGCATCCCCAAACAATATGCCCAGGCACCATTCATGCCCTTCATGCCGATGACACCATCATGGCATCTCCCGGCGGCAAGATTCTCGACGTCGGTACCGCAGTCTCCAGCGCAGTCTGGTTTTGGGCTGATGCCTTCCCGGCTTTGAGCGGCACTGATGACCACTACCAAGGGTCCTCCGACGCCGGCGGCGATGTCACCGGTGCCTCGCCTGGCGTCACTGACGCCGATCCCGAAGATGCGCTCCAGGAGGGAGGCTCAGAGACTGCTCGAAGAAGAGGAGTTCCAGGGACAGCAGGAACTAGCTGAAGAGGGGGAAATCCTTGAGTCCATGGATGACTTTGACGGTCTTCAGGAGGCCAGTGGATTGGACACCTACCCAGAGTGGGAGCTTCCTTCTCCAAAAACAATGCCTTCTCAGAATGTGGCTTCTTATCATGCTGTCATCAGGAAAGCTGCTGACCTGTTGGATCTGCAATTGCCCACAGCTGAGGTTAGATCGAATATTCTAACTGAAGTTTTGCACTCTCCGTCTTCAGTTGTTGAGCCTTTACTTCCATTTAATGAGGCATTAACGGAGCCGATTCTTGAAGTGTGGCAGAAGCCCTTCTCTGTTCTGGCAGTTTCAAGAGCGGTGGCAGGACGCTATAAGCTTGTTCCGGGGGATCCGGCTTTTCTAACCTCCCCCACTTCTCTGGAGAGCTTGGTGGTTCAAGCGTCATGTTCATCTAAACAGTCGGCAGGATCCTTCCCGGGGGATAGGGACTCCAAAAAGCTGGAGCAGTCAGCGAAAAAGGTGTTCTCCTCGGCAAGTATGGCTTTAAAATCTACTAACGCCACATGCTTGTTGGGAAGATATATCCACGCTCTGATGGACTCAGCCAAAGAGGTGGCTCCTAAACTGCCTGATGATGTACGAGGGCACTTTTTGGATGTATTGACTGATACGCAGGCTGTAGCTCGTCAAGTGATTCAGTCAGGTCTGGATACAGCTGACTCGGTCGCCAGGGTGATGGGCTCCTCAGTGGCTACCAGGAGGCACGCCTGGTTGAGAGGTTCAGGGTTTTCCCCGGATGTGCAGGCTGCTCTGCTTGATCTTTCTTTCGATGGATCCAGGCTCTTTGGGACAAAGGTGGATTCTGCTCTTCAGTGCTTAAAGGACAGCAGGGCTACTGCGAGATCCCTGAGTCTGCAGTCCCAGCCTAGGGCTATGGTTACAGGAGGTTTTGTGGTTTTGGAAAGGCGGCTTCCTTTCGAGGTCATCGGCAACAACAGCAGCAGCAGAACCCCCTGTACAGAGGGAAGGGAAGGGGCCGCTTGTGAGGAGCCGCTCGGCAACAGTCCTCCTCCTCCTCCTCTCCTGTTCCCCCCACTAGTTCCATGGGGAAGCAGCTCTAGATCCCCCATCTTGGAGCATGTTGATCCTGTAGGAGGTCAGGTGTCCCATTTTCTACAGAATTGGAAATCTGTTACATCGGATCTTTGGGTTTTGAATCTTGTAGAAAATGGGTACGCCCTTCCTTTCCAGGAGTTTCCCCCTCCTTACCCTCCTTGCCAGGGCTGGAGTTCAGAGGACCATCTGCTGTTTCTTCAGCAAGAGGTCCGGGCCTTGCTTCTGAAAGGTAGTTTGGAGGTGGTTCCGGAGCAGGAAAGGGGTCAGGGGTGTTACTCCCGATATTTCCTGATCCCAAAAAGGATGGGCGGTTGAGACCGATCCTGGACCTCAGGGTCTTGAATTTTTGCCTCAAGCAGGAGAAGTTCAAGATATTGACCCTAACTCAGGTTTTTCTGGCGCTGCAGCAGGAAGACTGGATGGTGTTGATCGATTTGCAGGATGTGTATTTCCACATCCCCATTCTGAGGTCGCATCAGAAGTATCTCTGTTTTATGGTGGGATCCCAACACTACCAATTTGCGGTCCTTCCGTTCTGACTCACTTCTGCACCGCGAGTCTTCACAAAGGTGATGGCAGTGGTTGCAGCTCATCTCAGAAGGACGGGGATTCTGGTATTCCCCTATCTGGACGACTGGCTGCTCAAGGCGAAGTCTCCAGAGTTTGTGCTGCATCATCTGCAGATAACAGCTCTGCTGTTGTTCGACTTGGGTTTTTTGATAAAGGTACCCAAATCTCACCTGGTGCCCTCCCAGCGCAACCTGATCGTAGGGGCATTACTGGATACTACTGTGAATCGTGCCTTCCCACCTCCTCAGAGGATCCTAGATATCCAGGCTATGATTACGTTGTGTCAAGAAGGGGCGGAAGTTCCAGTCCTGAAGGTCATGCACCTGCTCGGTCTGTTCGATTCCTGTATACTGTTGGTCGACCATGTATGCTGGCACTCCATTGGTGCCTCCTCAGGCAGTGGTTTCAGCACAACGGAGCTCTCAGGGAGGTGGTCAGAATCTCCAGGGACACTGCAGCAGGTCTGTTATGGTGGGGTATTCCAGGCAACCTATACCAAGGGAAGCCGTTTCAGCCTCCTCCACTGGTGGCCACAGTGATAACGGATGCCTCCCACTCTGCGGGAGCTCATCTGGGGAATCTGGAGATCAAAGGCCTTTGGTCTCCTGAGGAAAGATGGCTTCACATCAATTTTTTAGAATTGCAGGCGATACGTTTAGCTCTCAAACCCTTTCTTCACTCCCTTCTCGGTCAGTCATTTCTGGTCCTGACGGACAACACTACCGCAATGTGGTACATCAACAAGCGGGGAGGAGTAGGGTCATATTGCCTCTGCAGAGAGGCTCTGCGACTCTGGTCCTGGGCTCAGGGCCATCAGATTTGCGTGCTTGCGAATCATCTGGCCGGAGTGCTAAATGTGCATGCGGACAGTCTCAGTCGGCAGTACTCGGCCAATCACGAGTGGTGTCTCCATCCAGAGGTGGTCCATCCGTCTTCAGGATGTGGGGGTTTCCTCGGTTGGACCTGTTTGCCACTCTTTGAGAACGCGGACTGCCTGTCGTTCTGCAGTCTTCAGTATCCGATGTGGGAAGCATTAGGGGGCTTGTTTCAGTTGGATTGGGGCTCGCAACTCCCCTACGTGTTTCCTCCCATACCCTTGATTCCTTGAGTTCTGAGGAAGATTTGCCAAGACCGGGCCCAAGTCATATTGATCGCTCCGGATTGACCAAGAAGGGTGTGGTATACAGACCTTCTTCATCTCTCATCGCACCCTCTGCTCCGTCTCCCTCTGCTCCGTCTCCCTCTCAGGGTAGATCTCCTCTCGCAGTCGCAAGGGCAGGTTCTACACCCCCACCTCTCGAGCCTGGACCTTCATGCCTGGAGATTGAACGGGGCAACCTGAGCTCTTTCTCTCTCCCACTGGATGTGGTGGAGGTTATTTTATCGGCCAGAAGACACTCCACCAAATCTGTTTATTCCTGTAGATGGGTCAGATTTGTGAGGTGGTGTGGAGAGAGGTCGATTTATCCCTTGAAGGCCCATTTATCTGATGTTCTTAGCTTTTCGCTTTCCTTGGCCCAGCAAGGTTTTGCTGTGGCTACTGCTAAGGGTTACTTGTCGGCTTTATCAGCCTTCCTTTGTTTGCCTGACCAGCCTTCGTTGTTCAGGTCTCCCATAGTTATGAGGTTTATTAAGGGCCTCACTAATTTGTTTCCTCCCACTCCCTTCATTATGCCTCAGTGGGACTTGGCTTTGGTTCTGACTTTCCTGATGGGTTCTCCTTTTGAGCCTCTTCATAGTTGCCCGTTGAGGCTTCTCACATTCAAGACTATTTTTCTAATTGCTATTACCTCTGCCAGGAGGGTAAGTGAGCTTCAGGCTCTTAGTTTTAAGCCTCCTTTTACAACCATCTATGCAGACAAGATGGTTCTCAGGACCAGAGCTGCTTTCCTGCCTAAGGTGGTCACTCCTTTTCATCTAGGGCAGACCATCACTCTACCCACTTTCTATCCTCCCCCTCACCCTTCTAAGGAGGAAGAGAGACTTCACCGCCTGGATCCTAGAAGGGCGGTCAGCTTCTACTTGGACAGAACCAAGTACTTGAGGCTGGACAGTCAGCTCTTCGTTGGTTACGTGGGACGTATTTAGGGCAAAGCTGTCCATAAGAGAACACTTTCCAGATGGATCATCTTGTGCCTTGGCCAAGAAGGAGCAGCCTGAAGGTATTGGAGCTCATTCTACTAGGGCAAAGTCTTCATCCTCAGCTTTGGCTAGAGGTGTCCCTGTGGTAGACATCTGTAAGGCGGCAACATGGGCCTCCCTCCACACTTTCGCAAAGCATTATTGCTTAGATTCAGAGGTGAGGAGGGACGGCCATTTTGAACGTTCTGTGCTGCAGGATTTTTTGGTATAAGTAGGTGGATACCCTCCGCCGGGAGAGGGGGACTGCATGGGGATTCAGTTCAAAAGGTGAGGAATCCACAGGCAGATGTATCCATCAGAAGAACAAGTTACTTAACCTTCGGTAACGCTTTTTCTGGTGGATACAGTATCTGCCTGTGGATTCCTCACTGACCCACCCTCCTCCCCGTTGTCTACCTACTTATACTGAAAAGGTTTTTGTGCATGACATTTTTTTGTACTTCAATGTCATTTGCTTTGCTATGATGCTTGTTGTTAGGAAATGTCTTGGCTTTGGCTTTTCCTGTTTTCCTTTTTATTCTTTCATATACTGTGTATATTTTTATATATATTGTATACTGTGTATACTTGCGATATGTTGTCGGTTCACCCGTTCGCCTCGAAGGCACGGAAAAAATGGGTGGAACTGACGACAGCATGCCGACGAGGTCTTCTTATGGCTCCGGTGACGTCATACGGAGTCGCGAGCGGAGCCGTGCTATTGTGACCTCCTCGTCGACTTGGGAGAGCTATGAAAAAAGTTTCTGTGGAATGCTGGTGCAGGGGTAATTCAAAAGGTGAGCAATCCACAGGCAGATGCTGTATCCACCAGAAAAAGCATTACCAAAGGTAAGTATTTTGTTTGTTCATGATGGATACTTCTAACTGCAGATTCCTCACCTTTAGGATTTTCCGTAGGCGCCTGACTGAACCTGGAATATTTTCAGAGCAGTACTCCCGTGTGCCACTAGCTGGCGCCATGCACCTCCATGTTGGCTTCGGTCCACCCTTGAAGTGATGGAGCCGAGGCGCATATAAGTGCCGCCATCAGTTCCTTTCTTTCCACATCTTCAAATGCAGATCCAGGGCGTTCTTTGAGGGTTTGATGAGTTTACCAAATTGAATTCCAGTAAGCAAGGGAACAAATTCCCCACCTAAAGCTACAGGGTTCAAATCATGCTGTGCCTGTTGAAAATAGATGGTGATAGGCCCACACAAGGTGTGCCCTTGGTGTTTGGGTTTGGTTTGCCCCTCCTAGACATGTAGTGAATGTGCGTGCCCTCATGCATCCAAAGGCAATCTAGGACAGTGAAGCGAAGCTGTACGTCGCCAAACATCGAAAGAAGTCATTGACCTTACATGGCTCCTGCTCCAGGTCGAGGGCACGCACCCAATCCTGCTCTTGAAGTTGATACCGTGATAGGTCTTCTTTGTGGTCGAAGTCATCCGATAAGTTGATGTCCAAATCGAGGAGGAAGCACAAAAAGACAAAGCCACTTTCTATCTAAAGAGAAGTTTTGAGGGCCACTAGATCTCACTCTTGGTCCTCGATCGAGCTGATCCTGTAGTTGATCGAGATGTGCTTGAGTTCCTTGGGCATCTGTGATACCGCAGCAGGTCAAGGCCTAAAAGGAATCCATGCTGCATATTTTTGGCACCCTTTCAGCTGCCTCTGGTACTCCTTTGCACAAGGATCCGCAGGGACCTCCAGTCCAGGTTACCTCTGGCCGATTGGTCCTCTGTTCTGTCTAAGCTCCTGCAGCCCACCTCTGGTTCAGACCTGACTGGTGTAGACTTCCAACTGCATCTGAAACCTGCTCCTGTCCCTCTGTCATCAACTCTGGTCTGCCAGCACTGGAGGAGTTCCGGCGCCGACTTTGGTGTCTGACCCCAAGCCAGATTTGTCTCAACCCAAGCTGTAATCAGTGACGTCGCTGACCATGTCGTAAGTGATGTAATATGTGAGGTCATAAGCAGTGCTTTGCGGGGGCACAAGCTATAGTTATCTCGGGTAACTATAGCTGCGGAATTTCTATGGTATTGTGTGTGTAAAATCTGAACCTAACTATAACGTGCTTTAACCTTTGTTTTTTTTTAAGTGAATTTTTATTGTTTTTTTTTTTAATGCAATTTTCGAACGATAACTTCTCTGTAACCTTTGTTTTTTTCAGTGAATTTCTACGGTTTTTTAATGTTATTTCCTAACTATGCCATACCTGTATAACCTTTCTTTTTTTTTTTGTGTGTGAATTTCTAAGTTTAAAAAAATATTTCCTTACAATGATGTCCCTGCAACCTTTGAGAGTGTGTGTGTGGGTGGCTGTATGGTTCAATGAGTGGGTGTGTGAGTGTCTGTGGGCGTGTGAATGGGTGTGTGAGTGGCACTATGAGTCTGACTGGGAATGTAGGTACCTGTGTGGTATGTGAGCAGATGTGTGAGTGGGTGTGTGAGTGCCTGTGTGGTATGTGAGTGGCTGTTTAAGTGCCTACATGGGTTTGTGAGTGGGTCTGTGAGTGCCTGCATGGGTCTGTGAGTGGGTGTGGCAATGCCTGCATAGGTCTGTTCGTGGTTGTGTGTGTCTGTGAGTGGATGTCTGAGTTCCTGTGATGGTCTGTGAGTGGCTGTGTAAGTAAGTGCCTTTGTGAGTCTGTGAGTGGCTGTGTAAGTGCCTGTGTGGATCTTTGAGTGGGTGTGTGGGTGTCTGTGGGTCTGAGTGAGTATGTGAGTTCCTGTCACTGGGTGTGTGAATGCCTGAGCGGGTCCGAGAGTGGGTGCGTAACCCCGAAACCCTGAGAGTGGGTGCGTAACTGCCTGTGCAGATCTGTAAATGGGTGTGAGAGGAAGGGTGCAGTACAAAGATGGAACAGTGCTGTGCAGTTAGTGCATGTACTGTGTGTATGTGCTTGAGCGGAATACATTACATGAGAGATGTAGTGCTGTGCAGTGCGCGTGCAGGGAAAGCATGTGCTGGGTGTAAGTGTGCTTGTGTGAAGTACAGTACATGAAGGACGAAACACTTTTCAGCACGCACATAGTGTGTGTGTGCTGGCAGTGTGAGATTAATTATAGAAAAGCTTCAGTGCTGAACAGTGCGCACAGATAGTGTGTGTGCTGAATGCATGTGTACATGTAAAGATACAATGTACAGCTTGGGCCTGAAAGGCCCATACATCAACAAAATACCATACAGTTTTGTAGCGTTCCAATTTTCCAAAGTTAGAACAGAAGATGAACCGATGTAAACCTAGGCACAGATAAGGTATCCCCCCACCCCCGTCCCACCAAAATTCTTGGAGTGTAGCATCAGGATGATTGAAACTGTCCGTACTAGATGTGACTATGACTATAAGACTGCATTTCCTGCTCGATGAGAAATTCAGGGGAAGCTACGGCTGGTAAGTCTATACCCCTATATTCCGCCCACTGTTTCCATATTTTCCTGTGCTTCTGTGGGCAACCCCATGCCTGAAATACCACTAGTTCCATTCCCATACACCCCAGCAGGTTTTAACTGACCTTTTTTCAAACTTTTGTTGAAGATTTTTTGAGACTTTGTCTCCTGGTGTGAAGGATGACCACCTAAAAGGCAGGTTTTAATTAATGCTGCAAGGGTCACCGACATATGCCGGTGATGGACCCCCATTTGGTATGTCTCTGGTGTTTTGAGCGAGACCATATGCTAAGACATGCGAGGACTGCAGCACCAATCATCCTAATTTGCTGAGGGAGCACTCCCTCAAGCTCCTCACTGCTTGACGTCAATTGACTATGCAACGCTCCAGGTCTCAGTTTCGAGGAAGGTCCAGAGAATGATCGTTCCACTCCAAATCGTCAGGAAATCTGGTAAGTCCCACAAAAAGTAAATGAAGTCGAAGAGGTCTTTGACTTCACTGAGCAAGTCTCTAAAGGAGTTGTGGGGCCATCAGCATTCAAGACCTGGCTCTGTGGTGAAGCCTGAGTCCTTGCACCTCCCTGAATTTCCAGGAGCACCCCCCCGCCCCAACATAAGGAATTTTATGAGGCCATGCACCTCATTTTTGGGCGTTGCGACCCCTCTGGAGTGTTGATTACTTGCAAGTGTAATGATGCACTTGACCCTTTCCGCACTGCCGTAAATGTTGTAATTGTTTAGTTTTACAAATTAATGCCAATTGGACTGTAAACCATTTTTGCACATTAAACACATGACTAAACTTCATCTGATCTTATTTTAATTCACCATTTTTTGCAGATTCCTCTCCGCTATTGTGCCATATATTTATAAAACAAACACAAATAACAATAACAAGTTGTACACTATTGTAAATCTATATCTATGATTTACAAATTACATAAACGGGTGTCTCTCTTGAAATTTTCCCAATGCATTTCGGGATCAGTAAATCCCTTCTTCAGGGGTACTGTAAAAAAATGAAGTTCTTTGTTAATCTCAAACAGGGGGGAGCTGGCATGCTCAAAGTTTCTTTCATACAGACAGCATACATATGACTTTATGTACAAAAATATCCTGGTTATGAAATCTCCTGTCTCCGTTTTTCATGCATTATTTGATAGGGAACCAATTACACCAAAGTACCTATTGGTGAGGTGAATTCCTCTGCATCAAACACAATCACACTTCGCTTCACCTCGGTGTTAAGAGTATCTGTGCACCATGAAACGATTGTGATAGTACAACGGAGTGCTCTACTAGATTGTGATGTAAAAATGTGGAAACAAACTACAAAGCACTCACTGAGAGAAACCTTTATCCGTCTTAAACGCGTGTTGTTGAAACCAAACTGACCTTGGTAATTGATAGATCTAAAAATATAGAGCAACAACTTAACCACTTATATTAATGTACGCGGTGTGGTTTTACCAATAATAAAACCAACTTTCAAGTTACCTGATAACTTCTCGATTCAGCCCGAAATATTTTAATGCCTCTACTTCAAACCGCCGTGTGCTCACTCAAGTTCATCAGTGCTGTAAATAACCAATGCAATAGATCCAAAGTTTAACTATAGTCCAATTCTCTCAAGACCAGCGAAACACGCCTATGTTCGATTTTAATGACACAACTCTCACCTGCTCCAATGGAAAAAAGCCGTCCTACATCTGCTGCGTACGTTGAACAAAGTGTCAATTCTTGCGAGAAAGATTCAATTCTGAAAAGCTCACGTTTACTAAACATTGTGAATGGACTTGCGAGTTAACCACGCTCTAAAACAAATCGCATGGTAGCCATCTTGAAGGGTATATCGGTAAGTCAATTATTACTGCTGGTGTCCCTATCTCTTAACTCTAATAAGTATTTTCACTGGACGCCTCGAAGCCGAAATCAAAAGAAAATTGTTTAGAATAAAATTTAAAAAATGAACAATAAAAATTATATAAAGATACCAATTTACAACCGACCAATTCAGGTAAAACTTTCAAAGAGTGATGCATGAAATGTCGATCACCCGTTATTATCCTTGATTAACTGGCTGACACGGACCTTGTATGCAAATGACTACCCGACGTCTATCAATAAAATAACAAGACAGAAACCCGTACTCCTATCAACAAGTAAATTCACACGCTTACTTTTTGACCTCTATGTTGACATGCTGAAGTGAACAGTCAACGTAATCTCTACTTACAATCACATAGTGGCTTCTGTGTGGTCAAGCAATGGGTCGCCCACCAGATCTAAGCATTTCAAAAACCTCTGGAGCAAGACCAAACCTTACTAATCAATATTTCATCTAAGGCTTTGAACGCACAACAGATCAGAGTACTCAATAAAGGTACATCGTTTGTACCAACATACCATACCAACATAGTTGAAGTAGAGGTAGCACTATTCAAATTCATGCGTAATTTAAGATTACGCCATTTCTTCACAAACATTGTACCGACGCTACCAGAGGGACTCAAAATTTCGTATGATGTGGAACAACTTGAGTACAAGGAATTTAAATCGTGAAGTACATATACAGCTCCAATTTCACACAAGGTATTAGATGCGTTTGAAGTCTTATTAAAAAAGTATCTAGAGGCCATGAATTTACAAC
The DNA here is from genome assembly GCA_963921515.1 of Calotriton arnoldi. NCBI lineage: Eukaryota > Metazoa > Chordata > Amphibia > Caudata > Salamandridae > Calotriton > Calotriton arnoldi. The sequence goes on along the minus strand of CAWUFW010005387.1, from coordinate 704,097 downwards.
CGAAAACCAGAAGTAATTTGAACAAACATGAATACCACACAATACAGGAATTGTCACATAACCAGTCACTTACAGTTTAACTTGCTGATAAAGGAGGAGCACTGGTAGTAATGGATACATATTTCTACACAACCAAAGTACAAGAACATGTTAAAGACAACACCACGTATCTTGCTCTGGAACGAGATCCGACCAATGAGATCAAGAAAACATTAAGCAATATTATGGACAAAGCTAAGGAAATGGAATGGATTTCAACCAATACACATAGTTATTTAACAACAACATATCCTAGATGCCCAAGATTGTATATGTTACCAAAAGTACATAAAGATTTGCTGAATCCTCCATTCAGACCCATAGTGTCTGGATGTGGGTCCGTATTTGAACCTCTGGGCAAATACATCGATCATTTTTTGCAACCGTTCGTACAACAGTGGAAAACATACATCAAGGACACTACACATTTCTTACAACTTTTGCAAGAACTCAAATACGACGATTATACCAGCTGTATTCTGTGCATTATAGATGTAACAGCATTATACACTTCTATTCCCCTATCTGAGGGCATTGAGGCTTGTGAATGGGCATTATTGTCACAAACATCTTTGGCAGCAAACAAAGTGTTCATTCTGGAACTGTTACAGTTTTGTTTACCGCACAGTTATTTCAAATGGAAAGAGGAATTCTTTTTACAAATCAGCAGAACATCTATGGGCTTTTCTGGAGCCCCAGCGTATGCGAATAAATACATGTCCAAATTTGAAGAGGATCATATTCTAACAGATGCACAATGGAGCGCCAATTTAATATTTTACAGACGCTTCATTGACGACATCTTCCTGATTTGGAATAATAGTCAAGAGAAACTGGAGATCAAAATCAGAGAGTTGAACCACAAGAACAATCGCATTTAATTCACCCACCAAACCAATATGAAACACATTTAATTTTTGGACGTATTGGTTACCAAAGCCAATGGAGCTCTAGAAACTTCAGTATACCACAAAAAGACTGACTGCAACAATCTGTTGTTATATGACAGTTTACATCCTCCTAACCTTATACATAATCTGCAGTTCTCACAAATACTAAGGACAAAAAGAATATCCTCTTCACCAGAAGAATTTGCAAGAGCAACACAACAACAAAAGAATACATTTCAATCACGAGGATATCAAGTATCCGTTATTACAAAGGCAATTTCTAGAGCTGAAGTTATACCTAGAAGTAAATTACTAAAAGCCAACGAGAAAGCCTCACAAGACCGGATGGTCTTCGTCTCCAAATACTCAACCAAGTCTAATGCAATAAAAAAGATCATTAATCGCCGTTGGGAACTTCTTCAATGTGAGCCTGACTTCAAAGATTTGTTTATTCAAAAACATTATTTGCTTGTACCAGGAGCCGCAACATCAGAGAGTTGTTAGCAAGTGGGAAATCTAACGTCAGCTCAACAGAAACCGGCATGAAAAAATGTCACAACTGTGTTGCAACAACATTATCACAGGCAACGCAATTACACATCCCCAAAGGGGCAAAACAATCAAACTGCGTCATTCCACCGATTGTATTTCCACCTTTGTGATTTATTGCATCAAATGCCCTTGTGGCATGATGTACATTGGGAAAACTGAGCGCAAAATCAAAATCAGAATTACAGAACACAAGAGCTTGATACCAAACAAAAGTCCCAATTCAAGTCTGGCTATGCATTGGATGGACAAAAACCACAATATACCACAATTAAGATTTTTAATATTGGAAAAAATCCAAATCACTGCAGATAAGGATAATTCTAAACTCCTATCTCCGAGAGAAATATGGTGGATCAAAAAATGTAACACTATGACGCCATCAGGATTGAACGATAAACTAGACATGAGTTGTTACTTATAATCTTACATTCTTACTCCGCATACAATACTGATGACAGCATGATAACAAGAAACCTATTTGCAAAATTATACGCAGATTTGGGAAGGTACTAGACACAATCAACATAGATACACTAGACCAATATTCATTATAAGTATAGGTTGTCACACACGAGTTTATTCTTGGAGTTTTATTTATGGAATTTGAAACACCAGTAGGGTGGATGTTATTACATGATACATTTTTGATTGTAACATGATACATTCACTCGCAAACTCACTAATACATTCACTGCACTTAATGGTAATGGGACGAGTCACACAGAAACCACTATGTGATTGTAAGTAGAGATTACGTTGATTGTTAACTTTAGCATGTCAACATAGAGGTCAAAAAGTAAGCGCGTGAATTTACTTATTGATAGGAGTGCGGGTGTCTTATTTTATTGATAGACGTCGGGTGGTCATTTGCATACAAGGTCCGTGTCAGCCAGTTAATCAAGGTTAATAACGGGTGATCAACATGTCATGTGTCACTCTTTGAAAGTTTTACCTGAGTTGGTCGGTTGTAAATTGGTATCTTTATATAATTTTTATTGTTCATTTTTTAAATTTTATTCTAAACAATTTTCTTTTGATTTCAGCTGCGAGGCGTCCAGTGAAAATCCTTATTAGAGTTAGGAGATAGGGACACCAGCAGTAATAATTGACTTACCGATATACCCTTCAAGATGGCTACCATGCGATTTGTTTTAGAGCGTGGTCAACTCGCGAGTCCATTTACAATGTTTAGTAAACGTGAGCTTTTCAGAATTTAATCTTTCTCGCGAGAATTGACACTTTGTTCAACGTACGCAGCAGATGTAGGACGGCTTTTTTCCATTGGAGCAGGTGAGAGTCGTGTCATTAAAATCAAACATAGGCGTGTTTCGCTGGTCTTGAGAGAATTGTACTATAGTTAAACTTTGGATATATTGCATTGGTTATTTACAGCACTGATTAACTTAAGTGAGCACACGGCGGTTTGAAGTAGAGGCATTAAAATGTTTCGAGCTGACTCGAGAAGTTCTCAGGTAACTTGAAGGTTGGTTATATGCTGGTAAAACCACACCGCGTACATTAATATAAGTGGTTAAGTTGTTGCTCTATATTTTTTAGATCTATCAATTACCAAGGTCAGTTTGGTTTCAACAACACGCGTTTAAGACGGATAAAGGTTTCTCACAGTGAGTAGTTCGTTTCCACATTTTTTACATCACAATCTAGTAGAGCACTCCGTTGTACTATCACAATCTTTTCATGGTGCACAGATACTCTTAACACCGAGGTGAAGCGAAGTATGATTGTGTGTGATGCAGAGGAATTCACCCTCACCAATAGGTACTTTGGTGTAATTGGTTCCCTATCAAGTAATGCATGTCATGCATGAGAAAATCGGAGACAGGAGATTTCATAACCAGGATATTTTTGTACATAAAGTCATATGTACGCTGTCTGTATGTAAGAAACTTTGAGCATGCCAGCTCACCCCTGTTTGAGATTAACAAAGAACTTCATTTTTTTACAGTACCCCTGAGGAAGGGATTTACAGATCACGAAATGCATTGAGACACCTGTTTCTGTAATATGTATATCATAGATATAGATTGTTTAGTTTTACAAATTAATGCCAATTGGACTGTAAACCATTTTTGCACATTAAACACATGACTAAACTTCATCTGATCTTATTTTAATTCACCATTCTTTGCGGATTCCTCTCCGCATTTGTTCCATATTTATATAAAACAAACACAAATAACAATAAAAAGTTGTACAATATTGTAAATTACGCAAACACAAGGAGATGATGGACGGAGCGCTGAAACTTTTCAGACACCCCCTGTCTCAGATCTGGGTTGAATCCATCATCCTTCTTTAGCTCACTTCGCCACCTCAGTTCAGACCCAGCTATATGCAAATCAGTCTTGACCCTGTGCCTCATGGGAACAGTCCAGCCCGAACTGCCAAGCCAGGTCTTCCCTGAACCGGAAACAAGCATCCTGGGACCGGTTTCTGGGTAACACCCTTCATCAGCCAGGCTAGCTTGAATCCAGTGGCAAAGTGAGCAAGGGACCCACGTCTGGGCATACCCTGCCAACTTGAGCGAACAACGCAAACACAAGGAGATGATGGACGGAGCGCTGAAACTTTTCAGACACTCACCCCCAGTCACAGATCTGGGTTGAATCCATCATCCTTCTTTAGCTCACTTCGCCACCTAGTTCAGACCCAGCTATATGCAAATCAGTCTTGACCCTGTGCCTCATGGGAACACCCCGAGTGGGACGGGTATGTCCAGACGTGGGTCCCGTGTTCTCCATGCCACTGGAATCAAGCATCCCTGGCTGATGAGGGGTGAAACCCCGAAACCGGTCCTAGGATGCTTGGTTCCAGTCCAGGGAGGGCCTGGCCTGGCAGTTAGGGCTGGACTGTTCCCATTGGGCACAGGGTCAAGACTGATTTGCATATGGCTGGGTTCAAACTGGAATGGCATGGTGAGCAAAAAAACGATAGATTTAGGCCCAGATCTCTGTACTGGGGTGAATGTATGACATTGTTCTGCATTCTGTCTATCAATTAGTCTTTTTGCATTTGTCACCCCGAGTGGGACCGGTATGCCCAGACGTGGGTCCCGTGCTCTCCATGCCACTGGAGTCAAGCTATCCTGGCTGATAAGGGGTGAAACCCCAAAACCGGTCCTAGGATGCTTGGTTCCAGTCCAGGGAGGACCTGGCCTGGCAGTTCGGGCTGGACTGTTCCCATTGGGCACAGGGTCAAGACTGATTTGAATATGGGTGGGTTCAAACTGGAATGGCATGGGGAGCCAAAAAACGATGGATTTAGGCCCAGATCTCTGTACTGGGGTGAATGTATGACATTGTTCTGCATTCTGTCCATCAATTGTTCTTTTTGCAAACTAAACAATTACAACATTTACGGCAGTGCGGAAAGGGTCAAGTGCATCATTACACTTGCAAGTAATCAACAGTTAGATACATGTGATTGGCTACCTCGTTCCTGACCAGCAAGCCATATACATCCCAACAGACCAAGCATATCTGATTACTATTCAACAATAAGATTGGGGAGAGGAGTTGGCCTAACGGCTAGGGCGGTCGACCTCGAATCTGGGGAACTAGGTTCGAGTCTTGGCAATAACACTGAACATCCTGTGATTCTGGGCAAATCACTTAATCTCCCTGTGCCTAACAAAAATGAATGTGTCCTCATGAAATGCAACTGGTGCTATGTAAAGCGCTCTGATACTCGATTCGGGTCAAGTTCGCGCTATATAAAACTCTGTAAAATAAATTTAAAAAAAAATAATAATACTACCAAAACAGGAGTGCGCAGCAAACTATTAATTAAATTTGACCCCTCTGGAGTGCCATCGGACCCCACGGGTCCAGGAGGGGCCCCTACTGGTCTTCCGATGACAGGTTTGTCCTCGACGAACGTCAAACCCCAAGGATCTATTGACTGAGCCGGAGCCGCGCCAGTTGAGAAACTTCGACCTTCCCCGGCACCTGCTCCTGTGCCGATGCCCAGCAGTGATGCCACCTGCATCATCATTCTAGACTCCAATTTGGAGCCAGATGGATGTCGATAGATGCCGGCTCCGAGCCGGCCTATGGCAGACTCCCCATATCGGAGCCAGTGCCTTATTCATATGATCGACCTGGCTTCTGTGATGATTAATAGGGGTTTGTGAACCCTTATGGATACCAGTCTTTAGAAGTTGTGTGGACAACTCTTGTGAGGATCTGGCAGATGCCTGTGGGCTGGATACCTCCCCAGACATTGGCCTGGTCTCTCCCCCTTCAGTGGCACAGTGGCTACGGAGAAGAGTGACTCATTCGCAATGGTGGTGCAGAGGGCGGCTGAGGTTTTGGACCTTACACTACCCTCAGTTGCAGTCAAGACAAATGTCTTGACGCATGTCCTTCAACCGTGAGTTGCCCCCACTGAACTATTACCCCCCAATCAATGAAGCCCTTACTGACTTCCTGCTCGGAGCCTGGTCCAAGCCTCCTGTGCATAGGACAATTGAGCGTTGCCATCGCCGTGCCCGAGGGGACCCCCGGTTCCTCACCCAGCACCCCAACCCGTAGGACTTGGTGGTCCAAATGTCCATTTCCGAAGTCAACCCTGGCGCATTCACTACCACTCCACCGGATCCAAAAGGCTGGATACCTTCAGGAAGATGGTGTTCTCTTCTTCCAACATGGCACTGCGTTCGATAAACACCACTTGACTCTTGGGCCAATGCTCCCATACAATCTGGAACTCGGTTGTACAACAGCTGCCCATCGTCTCGGAGGAGGCTCGAGCCATACTCTCTCAATCAATTGCTGATGGGGGAGATGCCGCCAAATTCACCATAAGATGTGGGCTGGACACGAGAGACTCACTAGGCAGAGCAGATTCATTGTCATTGGCCCTTAGGCGCCATGCATGGTTGAGAACCTTTGGCTTTTCAGTGGATGTACAGGCTTCACTTGTGGACATGCCCTTTCATGGCTCCCGGTTGTTTGGAGAGAAGGCTGACTCCGCACTAGAGCGCTTTATGGACAGCAGGGTTACAGTCAGTTCCTTGGCCCTTTCATAGGCCCCTCGCCAACCTCAGTCTGCCTTCCACCCCTTTCTTGGTCCATGTAAAGGGCTTTCAACCGCGTCTTTACACCCCCAGCTGCTACGGGCAACAAATCGCACAATCTTTTCATGGCCGAGGACGCGGTTCCCATAGACCACATGAGACTGGCAGCCAGAAGTCGAGCCAGTCCAGCCCACCCTCTCCCCCCAGCAGCCGCAGCCTCCAAACTCCTTTAGTTTGCCCTCTGACCATCATGGGCATCCAGTGGGAGGTAGGATACGCCACCACCTACACCATTGGAGGGCAATAGAATTAGACCTATGGGTTTGCAGCTCGTCCAAAGGGGCTACTCCCTCCCGTTTGTGACCCTCCACAAATGCCACCTACTTACGACAAGCTGAAGAAGTTCCACCTCTCCTTGCTCCGTCAGGATGTGTTAGCTCTCTTGGCCAAGGGAGCTATAGAGAAGTGCCGGCATCAGAAGTAGGTCGAGGTTGCTATTCAAATTGGCTGTTGAAAGCAGGCTTGCCACAGGCAGTCGTCTCCCACTTCCAGACTACGTAGAACCCTCTGGATTCCCTGGGGTTCACTATCAACATGCCAAAAGCACACCTGACTCACTCTCAGATGCTCCCTTTCATCTGAGCTGTTCTGGACACGGTGCAGTTTCAGGCTTATCCCGAGTGGCGAGTCCAGGATATTCAGGCTATGAGACCGATGTTTCAGCCTCTATCCTGGATTTCGATGAGATGGACTCTGAGGCTGCTGGGCCTCATGGCCTCTTGCATCCCACTAGTAACACATGCCCGTTGGCTTATGAGGGCTCTGCAGAGGGACCTGAAGTTCCAGTGGGCACAGCATCAGGGGAATCTGTCCGACATGGTCAAGATCTCTGAGGGAACTGTAAAAGACCTGTAGTGGTGGCTAACGAACCGTGATTGGGTCAGTAGCAGACCCCTCTCCCATCTCCAATCAGAGCTGACTGTAGTGACAGATGAGTCACTCTTGGGCTAGGGCAGCCATCTGGGAGAGGTGGAGATCAGAGGACTGGTGAAAACTGGGCTCCACATCAATCTATTGGATCTTCGGGTGATCTGATTGGCATTGAAAGCCTTTCTTCCTTCAATCAGGGGAAGGCTAGTACAGGTATTCATGGACACCACTGCCATGTGGTATTGCAACAAACATCGCGGTGTGGGACCGTGGATCCTTTGTCACTAAGGCTTTGTGCCTCTTAACTTGGCTGGAACACCAGGGCATAACCCTAGTGGTTTAACACCTGGCGGGCTCGTTAAACACCAGATCTCACAAAATCTCTGCCATCGATGCCTAGCGGATCACGAATGGCGTATCCATCCAGGGAAGGTGCAAAATCTCTTCCAAGAGTGGGGAGAGCCTTGGTTAGATCTGTTTTCCTCTGTTGAGAATGCACTATGTCAGCAGTTTTGTGCGCTGGAATTTCCAAGGCTGCTCTCGCTCGGAAACGCCTTTCTTCTCGAGTGGAGCTCTGGCCTCCTGTATGCCGTTTCACCCCCCACTACTCCTACCCAGAGTTCTCAAGAAGATCAGAAACGACCGGGCCCATGTCTTTCATGTGGCCTCTGGATTGGGCACATAGGGCCAGATGTAGGTAAAATCAAATTTGCGAGTCCTTAATAGCGAATTTTACCGATTCGCTATTAAGGACTCGCAAAATTGAATGTAGGTAGGAATCGCTTAAATATTAGCGATTCCTTAATATTACTTAATAACGAATCGCAAATTGAGATTCGTTAATAAGGAATACCTACCCATTCATTCCTATGGGCTAGGAGGCCCATAGGAATGAATGGGAAGATATTCACCATTTGCGATTCGCTATTAAAGAATCGCAAATAGCGGGAGCTATTTCAAGGGTGTCAAAAGGACACCCTGTTGCACCCCTGAAATGTGCATGTGTGCACATGTGGCGCACATACATGCCCTAAGGGCATGAATGTGTGCCACATGGCACTTTAAAAAAGCAAAAAAGTGCTTTTTTAAGGAAATCGCTAATTACCACCAACTTGAAGTTGGTGGTAATTAGCGATTCCTTAAGGCTAAAGTGCACTTTCTTTTGTGCTACTTACATTGCATTTAAGGAATCGCAATTTGCGATTCCTTAAATGCAAGAGCAAAATAAGGAATCGCAATTTTGCGATTCCTTATTTTGCTAGTAGGTTTAAACTCACCTACATTGCTCGCAGCCAAATAGCGATCGCAAACACTGAAATTCGCAGAATTTCAGCGTTAGCGCTCGGTATTTGGCCACCTACATCTGGCCCATAGTCTTTTATCCCGAGCTGTTGAGCATCAGCACGGGTCCTCCGATCAGGCTGCCTCTTCGGAAGGATTTTCTTTTGCAGCAGCATGGCAGGGTTCAGCACCCAAACCTGAAATAGCATTGCCATCATGTGTGGAGATTGAGCGGTAACATTTGATAACTTTCTACCTGCTGCCCAAAGTCTGCAATGTTATCGTGGTAGCCAGGCCACCAGCATGACGGGATATACCTGCCTTTGGAGCTAGTTTGAGGCATGATGTCCAGATAAAAACGTTAATCCTCTATCTGCACCCCTTTCCTAGGTGCTTTTGTTTATTAATACACTAGCCCAACAGGGCTCTGCTTTGGGCACATTTAAAGGTTATCTTTCTGCAATCTGCCTCAGCCCTCTAAAGAAGAAGAGACTCCATCGACTTGACCCAAAGAGAGTGTTGCCTGTTGTTCTATCTTGACCGCACAAAAGAGTTCTGGGTGGAAGATTAATTTTTCGTGATGTACGTCAGAGAAAGGAAATGCAGTGCAGAAATGAACCATCTAACAATGGATAGTGCTCTGCATCAAGATCTGCTACGCATTGGCCAAAAAGCAACCTCCTGAAGGCTTGCAAGCTCATTCTACCAGAGCCCAAGGGTGAGACCACTATGTTAGCTCGTGGATTTCCTGTATTGGATATCTGTCAGGCAGCAACGTGGACTACCTTGCACACATTTACGAAGCACTACTACCTGGACAGTCAGGTTCAGTGTGATGGTCGCTTTGTTCCGTTCAGTCCTACAGGACTTTTTAGTCTAATCTGTACCGCAGCCCCACCTCCTGGGAGGTATTGCTTGGGTATCTGTTTTAAGGTAGGGAATCTGCGGCTAGAAGTCTCTATCAGATGAACAAGTTACTTACCTTCGGTAACGCCTTATCTGGTAGAGATTCCATGTAGCCACAGATTCTTTACCGACCCACCCATCCTCCCCGCTCTGTGAACAGATTTCAGAGTTAAAGGGTTGTTCCCCCTTTAAGAGTCCTAGCTTAACGCACCATTGGTCAGTGTTCTCTGTGGCTCTGTGCTACTGGCTTGGAAAGCGCAAAAAAAAACTGACTTCAGTGTGCTGGGGTGGCTCCCCATAGCCACTGCACGCTCCACTTCAGGCACGAACGATGGCCGTGGCGCCACCCTGAGCCAAGCGACACCACCTGCCAGCGTGCAGGGGTACTGCTCACCATAAATTCCTGGATCCAGCCTGACGAAGCCTGGGGACTATTCTAAGGTAAGGAATCTACAGCTAGATAGAGGCTTTATCAGATAAGGCGTTACCGAAGGTAATTAACTTGTTGGACATGTCAAATGACATTCATGATGGCATCACTGATGACATTGCACTTGACATTATCTTTGATACTGCTGTTCGCATTACTCAGTAAGCCTTTAACATCAAAAATGGCCTCTAGTCATATACAGCATAGAGTTAGTGTGTGTGTGCATGTGTGGCTGCATAGAATGGAATTAGCTTCAGCCCTGGAGGAAAGTGTAATTGTGCTTGTTTAAAGTTATATGGTGTACCATTAGAGGTGGTTTAACTCACACTGGGGTTGTATGATCTTGTGCTTATCTCAGGAATGTGTATTTTAGCAAACTATGTAACATTGTCCATGGGAAACATCCTGAACGACGACTCCGGAACAACGAGTTCCGGAGTCACGCAAGCCGAACAACGACTTGCCTGAACAACGACTCAGCCTTAACCACGCATGTGCGTGGTTAAGGCTGAGTCGGTCTAGTGTTCGGGCAGGGCGGAGTTCGGAGGAACGTCGCAGAGGAAAAGGTAAGAGGGGTTAATTTTCAGGGGGTAGGGGGGTTTAGGGTTTGATTTTAGGGGTTGGGGTTTAGTTTTTAGGGGGTATGGGTGTTCGTATTTATTTTAAAGGTGGGGGAATTAGTTTATAAGGTGTTGAGATCGTTTTTAGGAGGTGGGGGTGATCGTGATTATTTTTAGGGAGGGGAAATTAGTTTTATGGGGGTTGAGTTCATTTATTAAGGGGTGTGGGTGATCGAGTTTAATAGGGTGGGGGGAATTAGTTATTAGTGTTTGTGGGTGATCGTGTTTTATGGGGGTTGTTTGTTTATTAAGGGGTGTGGGTGATCGTGTATGTTTTAAGGGTGTGTGGGTGATCGAGTTTAATATTAGGGTGGGGGAATTAGTTATTAGTGTTTGTGGGTGATCGTGTTTATTTTTAGAGGGGGAATTAGTTTTTAGAGGGCGGGGGGTTTGGGGTTAGTATACAGGGGTTGGGGGTTTGGGGTTAGTTTTTAGGGGTTGGGAGTTTGGGGTTAGTTTTTAGGGGGTGTGGGTGATCGTGTTTATTTTTAGGGTGGAGGTAATTAGTTTTTAAGGGGTGGGGGGATCGGGGTACTAGTTGGAAAGCATTTTTTTTAACATGCATTCCTTTACCACGAAAAATTGTGGTAAAGGAATGCGTGGTAAAAAAAATCGTGGTTTAGACGAGGTCGTGGTTGCGACCTTGTTGTTAGGGAAGTCGTGGTTGGCAAACTCGTAGTTCAAACATAAAACCGTTGTCCATAGGGCATAACTGAAGGTGTCTTATTAGTGCCAAATGCATATTTGTCACACCCTTGACTTTAAATTGTCGATGATGTGAAGTCTTTGAGAGAGGTAATCCCGTTAAGGTGTATAGAGTACGCACTCCTTTTTTTGGAGGGTGTTCAAGGTTTAAAAACGGGGCGACTCCAGTAAAGTTGATGAAGACATTTTGTTTGTTAGGTGGCTGAATACCAGTAAAAAAAAATATTAAAATCCACCAAATGTGGGTGACTTGACAGCTAAGCTGTGTGTCCAACTTGTGGTTAAAGGTTATGTCCATAGTCATTTTTATTGGTGATAGAAACTTGGACACTGGTGTAGCAGATGGAATTACGTCAAGTCCACAGACCAACCTTGTTGGACACTGTCACACACTCATCAGTGATGTCAATTATGCCATTTCACAATGATGTCATTTAGCATGTCATGAGTGCTGTAATATGTGAGGTCATGAGCAGTGCATGACGGGGGCACAAGTTCTGGTTAGTTCACTAAATTACAACTGACGAACTTCACAGTTTTTTCGGTTTTTAAACTTATCAAAACTAATTGTCACATTTTTGTTTTCTTTTTCTTTGCAGCCAGCCAGTCAGATAATTTGGTACAGCAGTACTGAAATGACCAACAATAAATTAAGCTCTCAGCCAATCAGAATGGCCATTTTTTTTTTTACATGTTTTTCGAACCATGGTATTCTTGCGAGACCAACCATCCTAATATACCTAACTTTGTCTGAGAGTAAACCCCTTCCTGTCCAGCCCATGTTCCTCTCTAAACGCGAATTTCTCAAAAACAGTTGAACAGATTTACACCAAATCTTAATTTCTTTTTTTTTGGTTGCAAATTTGGTGTAATTCCTTTCAGCCTTTTTAATGTACCGCTGAGCAAAGCTTCCTATGGGGATTAACACTGGAAATCTCACTTTTGGTACCCCTTATTTTGTGGGCACCGCTTGACGGATCCGTTATAAACTTTCCATGAAGGAGCATAAGTGAATGAACGTTTTATTGGGGGAACGTTTTGTGCAGATTTGTCAAACCGAGCTAAATACAAGCCTAACAAAGTGCAATTTATATCATCTTGGTATCCTAAAAATAAGTTTTAAAATTTTTAAAAATACAATAACATAACTTTTCATATGATTGTGATAATATTAAGGCCAGAATATCAAGTTCATTGCACACTTTCTGATGACTAAAACAAGGATCTTAAAATTTAGAACGATATTGCTACTAACACTTAAAGACATGATCCAGTTCCTGTACACAATTACATAAACAACATACGCTCTATTCCGCTGGGGTACATCTCCATCCACCTAAAACTGCTTCATTAGGCAATCTATCAGCCGTTAACATAAATATAATTCTTCTGTTATGTTCAGCAGCCATTAATAGGTATGGTTGTATTTTTGGTATCAATGCCGAATTTGCCATTACATTGTAACTTTTCAAAGAAATGCAATGAAAATGTATTCTACCTGAGGCTAGTTAGTGGAATTTAAGTAAGGCAAGTTTCAGGTGACTGTTTCCAGTCCAGTTAATAATAAGGGCCATTTTTAAAATAATGAATGACTGATTCATGTTTTGTTGCAGTACACTTGTCACTTTTTCATTTGAGAGGAATTCTTCCTTTACAACTCATCATAACCATCATATCATGGATTTAGTTAAGTTAAACCTCCAGCTCACTGCAGTGGCACAAAGCAGCATATCTGAAAGAGACACGTTAGTGACAGATTCCTTACCTTAGAATATCCCCAGGCGTCAGGCTGGATCTGGAAAGTTTTTGCGTAGCAGTACCCTTGCGCGTCGGTAGGCGGCGTCGTGCGGCTCCGCGTCCGTCGTCGGCGTCGGGATCGCCGGGATGACGTCGCGGGCAGTACTTAGACGCTGCCCCTGCGCGCTGACGTCAGTTCTTTCTTTTTCCGCGCCAGTAAGCGCAGATCCGGGAAGAGCAGTGCCCTAGTCATTTTTTGATTAAGTTTTTTGGTGATTTTTCACTGTTTTCTCGAAGTCTCTCGACTTTGAAGGTGTCGGTAGGGATGCCCGGCTTCAAGCCATGCGACGCCTGTGGTCGAATGATGTCGATCACAGACCCGCATCAGGATTGTCTCTACTGCCTCGGCCGCGACCACGACACCAAGTCGTGCTCCGACTGCCGGGCCTTGCATCCGAAGGCTTTGCGAGAGCAGTCTCGAAAGCTCCTCGAGGTCCGGCAGTCGGCTCCGCGCCACGCCAAGCCCCGGTCACGTGAGAGGTCGAGGGGCCGGTCGCGGAGTCCTCATCGGTCGTCGGGGTCCAAGTCTTCGCACTCCTCCGGTAAGTCGAAGCATAAGAAGTCGAAGAAGCGTCATCGCTCGGCGACTTCCCCTCGCCGGTCTCGCGACTCGGCTGAGGGTCATGTCGGCACCGCCCCGCGGCTCCGGGAGTGCCTGTGGAGCCGCCCCCGCATTACCCGTCCTTCCCGGGTTCGGGGGCGACTCCGGCCGAGATACAGGAGTTCCTGTCGGCCATGGCCCGCCTCTTTGGGCCTCAAGGTGCCCCCGGTGCGCCTTCGGGCCCCGCGGGCCCTGATGGGGTTTCTCCGACGCCGCCGGCGACTCCGGTCCCGGCGCCGCCTGTCACACCAGCCTCGGTCTTGGCCCCGGCTCCGGTGCTGCCACAACACCGATCGACGCCGGTTGACCTGACGACACCTCCACCGGCGCCGATCTCTCCGGTGCCATTCCCGACGCCGCCCGGGGCTCCGGGCGGCGTCGTTCCCCGGTTCTCTCCGGATCCGGACGCGGCGCAGGACCGGCGTCGCTCGACGCCGGCTCCGACGCTGATGGGACCTTGGGTCCCACATGTCCCTCCTCCTTATTTTGAACCAGAATTGGAGGACGAAGAGAACTGGGAGGGGTCTGATGACCCTCTCACACAGCAATGTGAGTTTGATCAGGACTGGGCTGAGTAGCTTGGGGATGCCAGTGGTCTGGCCACCTCCCCTGACTCTGGCATGCTGTCTCCTCCTTCCGTGACAACGGAGGAGGGAGCAAACTTTGCAATGGTGTTGCGTAGAGCTGCTGGGGCCTTACACCTCCATTTGCCTACAGTGGCTGTCAGGACTAACATCCTGACGGAAGTGCTTCAGCCGGCGGCTACCTCCTCGGAGCCACTGCTGCCGTTTAACGAGGCGCTTTCAGACGTTCTTTTGGGCACCTGGTCCAAGCCCACCACAGGGGCTCCTGTGGATAGGAACGTGGCCCGACGCCATCGCCCTGCTCCGGGCGACCCCCTGTTCCTCTCCCAACACCCCACCCCTGAGAGCTTGGTGGTCCAAGCCTCTGCTTCCCAAAGCGCCTTCCCTACCGCTCCCCCGGATAGGGAATCCAAACGCCTGGATCAATTTGGGAAGAAGGTCTTTTCTTCCTCCAGTGCTGGCTTGCGGTCCGTCAACACCACTTGCCTCTTGGGCCGATATTCCCACTCCTTGTGGGACTCGGTGGCGCAAGTTCTGCCCCAGTGTCCTGAGGAGGTCCAGACACTGCTTTCCCGCACCATTGCGGAGGGAAGAGATGCGGCAAAGTACACCATCAGATGTGGCCTTGACACTGCCGACTCGCTAGGCAGATCGCTTGCGACGACAGTGGCGCTGCGCCGTCCCGCCTGGCTGGGAACCACTGGTTTTTCGGGTGATGTCCAAAACACTCTTATGGACATGCCCTTTGATGGGATCGGTCTTTTTGGGAACAAGGCAGACCATGCGCTGGAGCGCTTTAAGGACTCGCGGGCTACGGCCAAGTCCCTGGGCCTTTCTACTGTACGCCCTCCGCAGCCGTCTGCTTTTCGCCCCTTTCGTGGCCACGGAAGGGGCGCCCAGTCACGTCTGCTGCCCAGCCACCGGCCCGCGCAGCAAACGTCTTCGCGTGGCCGAGGACGTGGCTCCCGCCGAGGCGGGTCAGGCAACCAGCGTGCGGGTCAGGCCACCAACCCCGCCCCGTCCGCGGCCTCCAAGCCCTCCTAGTCCTTCTTTTCAGGTGCACAGCACGCCAGTAGGGGGCAGGGTCCGCCATCACCTTCACCACTGGCATGCTATCACCTCGGACAAGTGGGTCTTGGACATTGTCCGAAGGGGCTACTCCCTCCCCTTCGAGACCATCCCCCAGCCATGCCACCTCAATTCCACCGCATGTCAGGGGATCACTTGGTGCTTCTTCAGAAGGAAGTTGCGGCCCTCTTGGCCAAGGGGGCCATCGAGCGCGTTCCGACCCCAGAAGTAGGACGTGGTTGCTACTCCCACTACTTTCTGGTGCCCAAAAAGGACAAGGAGGACATGCGTCCTATCTTGGACCTCCGGAACGTCAATCGCTTCCTCCGGAAGGAGAAGTTCAAGATGCTCACCATAGCTCAGGTCTTGACTGCCCTCGACCCTGGAGACTGGATGGTAGCGTTGGACTTGCAGGACGCATATTTCCACATCCCCGTCCTGCCGGCCCACCGGCGTTACCTGCGGTTCACGGTAGGCCTCGAGCATTTTCAGTTGACCGTGCTCACTTTCGGCCTTACCAGCGCCCCTCGGGTGTTCACGAAAGTGATGGCGGTGGTCGCAGCTCATCTGCGCCGGGCAGGGGTTCCAGTCTTCCCCTACCTCGACGACTGGCTGCTGAAGGCGGGCTCGTCCCAGGCAGTCGTCTCCCACCTCCAGACTACGGCCGAACTCCTGCACTCGCTGGGGTTCTCCATCAACCTGCTGAAGTCGCACCTGATTCCTTCTCCACAGCTCCTTTTCATCGGAGCAGTTCTGGACACGACGCAGTTTCGGGTCTATCCTCCCGAAAGGCGAGTCCGGGATATTCAGGCTATGATTCCGATCTTTCGGCCTCTATCCTGGGTTTCGGTACGGATGACCCTGAGGCTGTTGGGCCTCATGGCCTCCTGCATCCTGCTGGTCGATCATGCCAGATGGCATATGCGGGCTCTGCAGTGGGACCTGAAGTTCCAGTGGGCGCAGCACCAGGGCAACTTGTCCGATCACGTCCAGATCTCGGAGGGGACTGCAAAACAGTTGCAGTGGTGGCTCTCGAACCGGCAATGGGTCATGGGCAGATCCCTCTCCCTTCCCCAGCCAGAGCACACAGTTGTGACGGACGCGTCCCTTCTGGGATGGGGCGGTCACATGGGAGAGGCGGAGATCAGAGGCCTCTGGTCTCCGGCGGAGTCCCAGCTCCATATCAACATTCTGGAGCTCCGGGCGATCCGACTTGCACTCAAGGCATTCCTTCCCTCTGTCAAAGGGAAGGTAGTGCAGGTGTTCACATACAACACCACCGCCATGTGGTACTGCAACAAACAGGGCGGGGTGGGGTCCTGGACCCTATGTCAGGAGGCTCTGCGCCTCTGGACATGGCTGGAACATCAGGGCATATTCCTGATGGTTCAACACCTGGCAGGTTCCCTGAACGCCAGGGCGGACGAACTCAGCCGCAGGTGCATGATGGATCACGAATGGCGTCTTCACTCGGAGGTGGCGCAAGGTCTCTTTCAGCAGTGGGGCGAGCCTTGGTTAGATCTGTTCGCCACCGAAGAGAACGCGCAATGTCAGCAGTTCTGCGCGTTGGAATGTCCAAGGCGGCACTCGCTCGGCGACGCTTTTCGTCGCGAGTGGAGTTGCGGTCTGTTGTACGCCTTTCCGCCTATACCACTTCTACCCAGAGTGTTGAAGAAGATTCGGCGCGACCAGGCCCAAGTCATTCTTGTGGCTCCGGACTGGGCTCGAAGAGTTTGGTATCCCGAGCTACTCAGTATGAGCGTCGATCCCCCGATCCGTCTGCCTCTTTGGGAGGATCTTCTGTCGCAGCAGCAGGGGACGGTCCTCCACCCGAACCTGTCCAGTCTACACCTGCTTGCGTGGAGATTGAGCGGCGGCAGTTGATTCCTTTTGACTTGCCTCCCGAAGTTTGTGATGTGATTCTGGCAGCCAGGCGTCCCTCCACTAAGGTGGTATACGCCTGCAGGTGGAACAAGTTTGTGGCATGGTGCACAGCAAAGGCTGTGAATCCCCTTTCTGCCCCTCTTTCTGAGGTTCTTCTGTTCCTTCTTTCTCTGGCCCAACAGGGTTCTGCCCTGGGTACCATCAAGGGCTATCTTTGTGCAATCTCGGCCTTCCTCAGGTTAACAGGTTTCTTAAAGGCATTACACACCTCTTTCCTCCTGTTCCGTTTGTAATGCCTCAGTGGGACTTGAACTTGGTTCTTACCTTCTTAATGTGCGCTCCCTTTGAGCCTCTACATAACTGTCCTCTTCGTCTTCTTACTCTGAAGACAGCCTTTCTGGTGACCATCACCTCTGCTCGGCGGGTGAGAGAGCTCCAGGCTCTTTCATGCAAACCCCCCTTTCTGTCTGTTCATCCAGACAAGGTTGTTCTTAGGACGCGTCCGTCCTTCTTGCCAAAGGTGGTTACTGCCTTCCATATTGGGCAGACCATCACTTTGCCCACCTTCTTTCCGCCTCCGCGTCCTTCCAGAGAGGAAGAGAGGCTCCACCGTCTGGACCCAAAACGTGCGCTTTCCTTTTACATCAACCGCACACAACAGTTCCGGGTGGATGACCAGCTCTTTGTTGGCTACGTGGGCGCCAAAAAAGGTCGGGCGGTACACAAAAGGACCATCTCCCACTGGGTCACCTTGTGTATCAAAGCCTGCTATTCTTTGGCTAAGAAGGAGCCTCCTGTTGGGCTGCGTGCCCATTCCACCAGGGCAACGGCTGCTACCACGGCTTTAGGCCACGGTGTTCCGTTACAGGATATATGTCGGGCAGTTACGTGGGCCTCGCTGCACACGTTTACCAAACATTACTGCCTTGACAGCCAGGTCCGGAGGGACGGCTTCTTTGGCCGTTCTGTCCTCCGGGACTTCCTTGTCTGAATCTCTTCGCAGACCCACCACCGGGGTTGGTATTGCTGGGGTATCTATTCTAAGGTAAGGAATCTGTCACTAACGTGTCTCTTTCAGATGCACAAGTTACTAACTTGTGTAACGATATATCTGTAAGAGACAGTAGTTAGTGACAGATTCCTTACCGCCCCACCCATCCTCCCCGTTCTGCGAACTGATTTCTAGGGTTAAGGACATCCCTTTCAGGGCCCTAGTATTTTTCAGACACCTATGTCAGCTTCTTGCATGGCTCTGCGTTCCTGGCGCGGAAAGTAGTGTACAGAACTGACGTCAGCGCGCAGGGGCGGCGTCTAAGTACTGCCCGCGACGTCATCCCGGCGATCACGACGCCGACGACGGACGCGGAGCCTCACGACGCCGCCTACCGACGCGCAAGGGTACTGCTACGCAAAAACGTTCCGGATCCAGCCTGACGCCTGGGGATATTCTAAGGTAAGGAATCTGTCACTAACTACTGTCTCTTACAGATATATTGTTACACAAGTTAGTAACTTGTGCATCAGCACTTAGGAATCTTAATTCTAATCAAAGTGCTTGGACTGGTGTGGTAGTTGCTACTGAGAGAAATAAGCATAACATTTTCCCTCCATTTTTTTTAAACTAATGACCAAACTTGCTGAGGAATATATTCTGTTACATTAGATGAAGTGAGTGGAATTTTCACCACATAAGTTATAAGAAGGTGCTTAAAGTTCCTTTTCCCAACCACTTTATAAAATGAACTAATTGCTCCACTGTGGTTTAGACCTGTGAGCTTAAATGTGTGATATGGGATTTAGGATCTAGGCCGGGCAAGAAAACTCTTTCCACATGCAAAACAATTCTACCTAAATAAGCACACGTTTTCTCACGATTCATTATCTCATCCCCAAATTCCAGGCATTTGTACCTTTTTTTCTTACGTACATCAAATACTACCATTTGCTTTTCTGCACATTAATGTTAAAGGTATTCACAATGTAATCATATAATACATTTAAATTCTCCAGTATTGTATCTTTCATAGATTAATATGCTTGAATTATTCCCTGTTGTAGAAAAGGGAGTCCCACAGTATAATTACAAAGCAATAATGAATTATACATATGTCAAACAGGCTGTAAAGCAACATATTTAGTAACCAATTCACATTGTTTGAAAAGAACTAAACTTCAGCCATCAGGCTACAGTACCCTGTTAACTCCTCCCCTCAGGGGCTACAATAATTCAGATTTTCAACCACATGTAGTGTGATGGGAGTCTCCATTTGCTCTGCTCAATTTTCTTCAGAAAACAGTTTCATTTTCAAGTTGTTAACTCCTATAGCAAGTAATATTTGGGAAAAGTCTCTCTCTCAAACTCTGATCAGAGAATGGTGATTCTCCAATTTTTATGCAGAGAGAATCTTGAATTCATTAAAGACAAACGGAGGCTAACATTATGCATATACTTTTATTTGCTGCCCCCAACACGCAGCCCTTTAAAGAACATCAATACATCATAAACATATAGATTGTTCATGAAGGAGTATAACTATCCAGTGCACAGGCCTATCTTGCTCTTTTTTGCTGCGAAACATACAAGGATGAAATTATCCATTTCCGGCTGCACGAAAAAAACAGGAATTCGGCAAGCCATCTTGTTACATCTCTCAATCCTAGGTGGAATTATCTAAAGTAAGAGAGAGAAATTGTAAAGTAAAAGAAGATATGCACTGCATGTTAAACATACTTAAAATCTTCAATGTCACAAAATTTACAGTTTAAAACTTCAGTACATTTTCTCCCCTTATAGGGTGAGGGGGGTGGGATAATGTTAGCCTCCTTTGTCTTTAATGAAATCAAGATTCTCTCTGCATAATAATTGGAGAATCGTCATTTCATTACAAGACCGGAGGCTACCATTATGCATGTTCAAAGCTATTGAGACCTACATTGCCAACATGCTCTATTGGTCTTAAATAAAATTTTGCAAAAGTGTTAGTATTTGACCAATCAGCTGTTCTAAGAATTTCCGTTAGGGATCCTCCTGACCAAAAGACCTTACTAGACATGGCCCCTCTAGAAGAGTATGCTCCAAATCTTGACAGGTCTATGCCAGCCTCACTCATTATGGTACGTATCCATCTAGCTAGAGTTGCTGATGAAACTTGTTTACAGGGTTTGACATAGGATAAGAGCAGTTGATCGACTCCACTCTTTCTAACTTCAGCAATTTTGTTATCATAGGCTTTCATGCATCTTACTACACACAATTTTTTACAGTCATTGAAAAAGGGATAGAATACAGAATCAGACATAGTCTTTGTCCTTTTCCATATGTCAAAATGTACGCCCTCATTGGAATAGAATCTGTTGGTTAACTCCAGAACCTTTTTATCTGAAACTCTTTTGAAAGAAATTAAGCAAAGTAATGTGGCCAATTTCATGGATATCTGTTTAAGAGATAAAGTATCTTGCCAAGATATAAAAACTTTTCAAATTAAACTAACATCCCACATGGAATCATAGCGTGCTTTGGGGGGTCTTTTAGGTTTAACACCCTTCATTACTCGTTTGATTAGAGAGTTACTACCTATTGCTAGATTATTTACTAAGGCGTGCCCAGAGGAAATTGCGGATCTATAACAATTAATGGTCCTATAAGAGAGACCAGAGTTAAAAAGGGTCGCTAAATAATTTGCTATTTGTTGTACAGGGACCTCCACGGGATCCAAATTTCTCTCCAGGCACCAACTGCACCACTTTTTCCACACACCCCTATATCTTTTTCTGGAGCCCAGGATTCATCCAATAAGTTTTTAGCTTCTGATGAAAGGTCTGAATATCTATTAGGTCCCCTGAGATCCTCCAGACAAGAAGGTTCATTTTCCCCTCTAAAACCAAAGGGTGTTCTTCTCCATCTGGGCCCTGAAGCAGGCCCAGGGATGCTGGAATTAGATGAGGACTATCTATAGCTAATTCCATCCTCCCGGGAACCACACCTGGGATTTCCAGAAGGAAGTCACAAGGATGATACTGCTGGATTCTACTCTCACTTTCCACAGAACTCTTTGAATTAAGGAAAAAGGTGGAAAGGCATAGGCTATGTTCTTGCCCCAAGGTTGAAGAAAGGCGTCTATTGCCGTTGCCCCTGGATCTGGTTCCCAGCTGAAGTAAGTTGGTACCTGGAAGTTTAAACTGCTCGCAAATAGATCTATCCATATTGGACCCCAAAGGTCCTGAATCAGAGAGAAGACTTCTGGGTGTAACTTCCAATCGCTGGAATCCCTCAGGAATCTCGAGTTCCAGTCTGCTCTTACATTCTGAACCCATGAAATAAATTCTGCTCTTAGGACTATTTTGTGTTCCCAACAGAAATACCATATTTGTCGCGCTAAGTCTGAGAGAACTTTGGATCTCGCACCCCCCAATCTGTTTATATATGAAACTGCCGAGAAGTTGTCTCAGTGAATCAATGTGTTTGAATTCTTTAGAAGATCTTTGAAGCTCATAAAGGAGTTCAGGGCCGCCAGCATTTCCGGGCAATTTATATGAAGAGACTGTTCCTCTAGGGACCATCTTCCCCCTGTCTCTATCTTCCCTAACCGGGCTCCCCATCCTCTGTTGCTTGCATCTGACTCAATTATAAAGTCTGGTACATTCCCGAAGATGGCCCTGCCATTCCATGCACCGAGGTTCTTTAGCCACCAAGTTAGGTCCTCTTGTGCATTTGGTGATAGGGTTATTGAGTCTCCATACCATAACCCTTTCCTTAGACCTAAAGCTTTTAGTCTCTGTAAACCTCTGTAGTGTAGGGGACCGGGAGATATGGCCTGGATGGAGGATATGAGGAGTCCCAAAACTCTTGCCAGGTCTCTGGGTAGTAGTGTGACCTTGGATAAGGCCAACCTCATGTCTTTTTTTTATCTTTACAACTTTTTTTGTGTGGCAAAATTAGCTGGGATAACACTGAGTCCACTTGAAAACACAGGAAGTCTATCTTTTGAGTAGGAGTCAGAACCGACTTTTCCGTGTTTATAATAAAACCCAGACTTTCTAGGAGTTTCATAGTCTAAAGTAAGTGATTTTGTACCACTATTCTGTCCTGTGACGTAATGAGGATGTCGTCTAGATATGTGATTAATCTTACTCCTCTCTCTCTGAGTTAAGTGACCACTGGACGAAGTACTTTCGTGAAACACCACGGGCCGAGGACAGTCCGAAGGGGAGGTAAAGGAATTGATAAAGTACGCCCCTCCATGTGAAACGGAGGTATTTCGGCTGTCCTTGTCCATGGGAATCGTAAAGTAGGCGTCTTTGAGATCTAATTTTACTAACCAATCCCCTGTCTGTAGAATATCTCTCAAGAGGTGAATACCCTCCATTTTGAAGTGTCTGCAAGTTAAAAATCTGTTCAGGTCTCTTAGATTTATGACTGGACGCCACCCTTTGTCCTTTTTCTTTACTAGGAAAATTGTACTTACAAAGCCTTGTGTAACCTCTTGATCCCTCACTATTGTTAGAGCTCCTTTGCTTAGCATCTGTGTTACTTCTATCTCTATAAGGGTCATTTTCTATTTTTCTAAAAGTAATTCCTTGGGTTTTTTGAGCTGCTATGGGGTTTCCCAAAAATCTATTTTGAAACCTGTATCTGAAAGAGACACTTGGTTATAGATTCCTTACCTGTAGAATTACCCCCAGGCGTCAGACTGGATCCGGAGAATTTTTTCGTCAGCAGTACCCCCTGCGCGTCGAAAGGTGGCGTCGTTCGGCTCCGCGTTCGTTGTTGGCGTCGTGGTCGCCGGGATGACCTCGCGGTAGCTACTTAGACGTCGCGCGCTGACGTCAGTTCTTTTTCCGCGCCAGCCAGCACAGATCGGGAGAGAGCGGTACCTCCAGTCACTTTTTGACTGACTTTTTTGCGACTTTTGTCGACACCGTTTTTTGAGTCTATCGACTCTTGGTGCAGGCAGGGATGTCCAGTTGTCCTCGGCCCGGCTTCAAGGCTTGCGACACCTGTCGCAAGCTGATGTTTGTTATGGACCCGCACCGCGTGTTCCTGTGGTGTCTGGAGTGCGACCATGACCACAAGTTGTGCTCCGACTGCCGGACCTTGAATCCATAGTCTTTGCGGGAGCGGTCCCGAATGCTTCTCGATGCCCGGCAGTTTGCTCCGCGCTGCCGGAGGTCCCGGTCGCGTGGGAGGTCGAGAGACCGTCGCGGAATCACCACTACTCGTCATCAAAGTCTTCGCACTCCTCGGGTAAGTCGAAGCACAAGAAGAAGTCGAAGAAGCATCGTCGCTCTTTGACTTCTCCCCGTCCGTCGGCCAAGGCGACGAGGGATGCGGACGGTGCCCGTTCCCGCGGCTCCGCGTGCGGAGCCTGAAGGGTCGACTCCGAGTTTCCCTCCTTTTCCGGGAGCCGGAGCGACCCCTGCCCAGCTTCGGAGTTTCTACGAGGCGATGCATGCCATCTTTGGGCAGCCCGACTCCCCCGGCGCACCTTCGGGCCCCGCGGACTCGGCTGGGGGCCCTGGGCCTTCGACGCCGGCGGCTCCGGCCCCGGCACTGCAGGGTCCTCTTGGATCCAGGCCTGGATCCGGATCGGCGCTGGTCGACCTTATAACACCTCCCCATCGCCGATTCCTCCGGCACCGCGTGCGCTTCCGATGCCGGTTGGATCCCCAGCCGGCGTCGACCCTGGCCTCCACGCTGACTTGGACATGGAGCCAGACCTACGTTGACCGACGCCGGATCCGGCACCGACCGGTACTTTTGTACCTCTGTTCGACCCGGTTGTTTCCTACAGGCCAGATTGGCAACCAGAGGAGGGTGAGGAGGACTGGGAGGGGTCTATAGACCCTTTGACTGACCAGTTAGTTGAACTGGACTGGAGAGAGGAGTTGGGGGACGCCAGTGGTCTGGATACCTCCCCAGACCTTGGCATGCTGTCTCCTCCTGTCGTGACTACGGAGGAGGGTGCTTCTTACGCAGTGGTGTTGCGTAGGGCGGGCGAGGCCCTCAATCTCGAGCTACCTACGGTGGCGGTCAGGACGAATCTCCTGACGGAGGTGCTTCAACCGGCAGCGGCTTCTTCGGAGCCCCTGCTGCCTTTCAATGAAGCCCTTGCTGACATCCTTTTGGGCACCTGGTCCAGGCCCAACAGAGGGACTCCTGTGGATAGGATGATTGCCCGATGCCACCGCCCGGTCCCTGGCGACCCCATTTTCCTCTCCCAACACCCCACCCCTGAGAGCTTGGTGGTCCAAGCCGCCACTTCCAAGGGCGCATTCCCTACTGCACCACCTGATAGGGAATCCAAGAAGCCGGACCACCTTGGGAAGAAGATGTTTTCTTCCTCCAGCTTAGGACTGCGGTCAGTGAACACCGCATGTCTCTTGGGCCGTTACACCCACTCTGCAGGTGCTGCCACAGTGCCCGGAGGAGGCCCGGGCAGTGCTCTCCCGTGCAGTCGCTGAGGGGAGAGATGCAGCCAAGTTCACCATAAGATGTGGACTGAACACCGCCGACTCGCTAGGCAGGACTATTTCAACGTCGGTAGCCCTTCGTCGCTACGCCTGGCTGAGGTCGACTGGTTTTTCTGGGGATGTCCAAGCTACCTTGCTGGACATGCCTTTTGATGGCTGTCGCCTGTTCGGTGACAAAGCAGACAACGCGCTAGAGCGCTTCGAGCACTCCCGGGCTACGGCCAAGTCCTTGGGCCCCTCCACCTGCCCTGCGCAGCCTGCTTTTTGCACCTTTCGTGGCTACGGAAGGGGTGTCCTGCCACGTCCCACCCAGGGCCACAGGCCGGCGCAGGCTGTCCAGCCACTGCGCGGCCGGGGACGTGGGACCCACCGTCGTGGGTCTGGGGACCAGCGAGCGGGCCAGTCCACCAGTGCCCCTTCTGCAGCAGCCTTCAAACCCTCCTAGTCCGACCTTTCAGGGACGGCAGGATTTGCCATCACCTCCCCCACTGGCGCACCATCACGTCGGACAGGTGGGTTTTGCAGATAGTCCGAAGGGGCTACTCCCTCCCCTTCGAGACTGTCCCTCCATCCATTCCACCTCAATACCATCGCATGTCGGAGGATCATCTGGCCCTTCTCCAACAGGAAGTTACGGCTCTCTTGGCCAAGGTAGCTATCGAGCGAGGAAGGACAAAGGCCTGCGTCCTATCTTGGATCTCAGGAACGTCAACCGCTTCCTCCGGAAGGAGAAGTTCAAAATGTTGACACTAGCTCAGGTCCTGTCTGCCCTCGACCCTGGAGACTGGATGGTAGCGTTGGACTTGCAGGAAGCTTGCTTTCACATCCCCGTCCTGCCGGCTCACCGGCGTTACCTGCGGTTCACGGTAGGCCACAAGCACTTTGTTTACCGTGCTCCCCTTTGGCCTTACCAGCACCCCTCGGGTGTTCACAAAAGTGATGGGGGTGGTCGCTGCTCATATGCGCAGATCAGGGGTTCCAGTCTTCCCCCTATCTTGACGACTGGCTGTTGAAGGCGGGCTCGCCCCAGGCAGTCTCCCACCTCCAGACTACGGCGGACCTCCTGCATTCGCTGGGGTTCACTATCAACGTGCCGAAGTCACACCTGACTCCCTCTCAGACGCTCCTTTTCATCGGAGTGGTTCTGGACACGACGCGGTTTCGGGCTTATCCTCCCGAGCAGCGAGTCCGGGATATTCGGGCTATGATTCCAATCTTTCAGCCTCTATCCCGGGTTTCGGTCAGAATGACCCTGCGGCTGCTGGGCCTCATGGCCTCCTGCATCCTGCTGGTAGATCATGCCAGGTGGCATATGCGGGCTCTGCAGTGGGACCAGAGGTTCCAGTGGGCACAACATCAGGGGAATCTGTCCGATTGCGTTCAGATCTCGGAGGGCACTGCACGACAATTGCAGTGGTGGCTAACGAACCAGGATTGGGTCAACGGCAGATCCCTCTCCCTTCCCCAACCGGAGTTCACAGTGGTGGCGGATGCATCACTTCTGGGGTGGGGCGGCCACATGGGAGAGGCGGAGATCAGAGGCCTCTGGACTCCGGCGGAGTCCAGGCTCCACATCAACCTTCTGGAGCTCCGGGCGATCCGTCTTGCGCTAAAAGCATTCCTTCCCTCTGTCCGGGGAAGAGTAGTGCAGGTGTTCACGGACAACACCACCGCCATGTGGTACTGCAAAAAACAAGGCGGGGTGGGGTCGTGGACCCTATGTCAAGAGGCTCTCCGTCTCTGGACATGGCTGGAACATCAGGGCATATCCCTGGTGGTTCAACACCTGGCATGTTCACTGAACACCAGGTCGGACGAACTCAGCTGCAGGTGCTTGATGGATCACGAATGGCGTCTTCACTCGGAGGTGGTGCAAGGTCTCTTTCTGCAGTGGGGAGAGCCTTGGTTAGATCTATTCGCCACCAAAAAGAACGCGCAATGTCAGCAATTCTGCGCGTTGGAATTTCCAAGGCGGCACTCGCTAGGTGACGCTTTTCGTCGCCAGTAGAGTTGCGGTCTTCTGTACGCCTTTCCGCCTATACCACTTCTACCCAGAGTGCTGAAGAAGATCAAGCGGGACCGGGCCCAAGTCATTCTTGTGGCTCTGGATTGGGCACGAAGAGTCTGGTGTCCCGAGCTGTTACACAATGGCCATCGATCCTCCGATCAGACTGCCTCTTCGGGAGGATCTTCTGTCACAGCAGCAGGGGACGGTCCTCCACCCAAACCTGTCCAGCCTCCACCTCCTTGCGTGGAGATTGAGCGGCAGCAGTTGACCGCCTTCGACCTTCCTCCCGAAGTCTGTGATGTTATCTTGGCGGCCAGGCGCCCCTCCACTAAGACGGTATACGCCTGCAGATGGAACAAATCTGTGGCATGGTACACAGCAAAGGCTGTGGATCCCCTTTCTGCCCCTCTTTCTGAGGTTCTCTTGTTCCTCCTTTCTTTGGTCCAGCAGGGCTCTGCTCTGGGCACTTTTAAGGGCTATCTCTCAGCCATTTCAGCCTTTCTTAGGCTTCCTGATCAGCCTTCTCTTTTCAAGTCCCCGGTTGTAAATCGCTTTCTTAAGGGCATTACTCATTTTTTTTCCCTCCTGTTCCCTTCGTAATGCCTCAGTGGGACTTGAACTTGGTTCTTACTTACCTTATGTGCGCTCCCTTTGAGCCGCTACATAACTGTCCTCTCAGATTTCTCACTTTAAAGACTGCCTTTCTGGTTGCCATCACTTCTGCTCTCAGGGTGAGTGAGCTCCAGGCTCTTTCTTCAAAACCTCCTTTTCTGGCGGTTCATCCGGACAAGGTTGTCCTTCGAACTCGACCCTCTTTTCTTCCCAAAGTGGTTACTTCTTTCCACATTGGTCAAACCATCACTTTGCCCACCTTCTTTCCGCCTCCGCATCCTTCTAAGGAGGAAGAGAGGCTCCACTGTCTGGATCCAAAACGTGCTCTTTCCTTTTATTTGGATCGCACCAAGCAATTCCGAGTGGATGACCAGCTCTTTGTTGGCTACGTGGGCGCCAAAAAAGGTCGGGCCGTGCACAAATGGACCATCTCTAGGTGGGTCGTTTTGTGCATTAAAGCTTGCTACTCTTTGGCAAAGAGGAGCCTCCAGTGGGACTGCGCTCCAATTCCACCAGGGCGACGGCAGCTACCACTGCTTTGGGACAGGAAGTCCCCCTCAATGACATCTGTCAGGTAGCTATGTGGGCATCTCTGCACACGTTCACAAAACACTACTGCCTGGACAGCCAAGTCCGGAGAGACAGCTTCTTTGGCCGTTCTGTTCTCCAGGATTTTCTGGTGTGAACTTGGTTCGCAGACCCACCTCCGGGGTTGGTATTGCTGGGGTATCTATTCTACAGGAAAGGAATCTCTAACTAATTGTCTCTTTCAGATGAACAAGTTACTTACCATCGGTAACAATATATCTGTAAGAGACATAGATTAGTTATAGATTCCTTACCACCCCACCCATCCTCCCTGTTCTGCGACCTGACTTCTAGGGTCAGGGAATCCCTTTCAGGGCCTTAGTTTTGTGCACCCGTGGTCAGTGTCTTGCATGGCTCTGCGCTTCTGGCGTGGAATGTCGTGTAAAAGAACTGACGTCCGCGCGCAAGTGCGGCGTCTAAGTAGCTACCGCAACATCATCCCAGGGACCACGACGCCAACGACGAACGCGGAGCCGACTGACGCCACCTTTCGATGCGCAGGGGTACTGCTGACGAAAAATGTCTCCGGATCCAGTCTGACGCCTGGGGGTAATTCTACTGGTAAGGAATCTATAACTAATCTATGTCTCTTACAAATATATTGTTATTGAAGGTAAGTAACTTGTTCAACTGTTTCCAATACCCAAGCGTCGTGAGTTACCATTTCCCAGTTTTTGGTAAACAGTCTTAGCCTGCCCCCTACCTTTGAGGTTGAAGGAGTAATGATGCTCACCTTGATATCCTTGGGTGGAGGGTCTTGCTCTTCCTCCGCGGTTTCTTGGGGTTCTGCCCCTCTGAGGGTAAAAATTTGAGTTTTGGCGATAACCCCTCCCGTAGTACTGGGGGTTTCGGTATTCCTGTTGGTAAAACTGGAACCTGAAGGATCCACGGCTCTTCTGTCAGCCCTTCCAAAAAGTGAACGTGAGCCAAAAACCTTGCGCATATTGTATTGCGCTCTACTGAAGGCTGTAAAGATTGAAACATATTTGCCCAGTGTTTTAACAAAGCTTTCTCCGAATAGGAGTCCATTAGTGTGATCCACTTCTTCATTTGAAGATAGGTCGGCTAATTTTGGGTTTATTCTCATCAAGATGGCTTTACGTCTTTCCATAATAAGGTTGGCGTTTGCATTGCCTAACATGTATAAAGCCCTTTGCGCCCATCCTCTTAAGAGTTCGATATTGACAGGTACGTTTTTGCCTCTGGCATCTTCTGTCATATTCAAGATGCATGTGAGAGGGCCTAGGATATCTGGGAGTTTATCCTGAGATTGCTTCAGGCATCTCTCGATACCCTTCCTAGGGTCTTTGCCGAACTTATTATTTCGGGGTCTAAATTGGGTGCGTTACACACCTTGTCCTCAGTGGAGTACCTTGGGCATTCACTTCTAAAAAGGTTACGTGTATCCTTATCTAGAGGTTTCTTTACCCAGTAGATTAAGTATTTGGAGACATGGTCTAGTGGCCACCACTCAGCACTGCGGGGGTGTTTAATTGTGGTGGGATTGAACATTTCGCCCTTCCTTAACTCCCTGGGAAGTAGAGGGTTGATCTATGTCATCATCAAAATCATCTAAAAGATCAAATTTGTCTTGAGTGTCAAAAATGAATTCATCCATATCCGAGTCGGTGGTGTTATCTGCCGATGACATAAAGTTATTATGAGCTATTGTACCAGTAAGGTCACTGGTTCTTAATGTGCCGCTAGGGGCAACCTTTCTTTGTGCCCCGTTTAGGTGGCCATCCTCTCTTGTCCTTCTAAGAGCACCAGTATCTATTGTAGCGCGAGGGCTAAAAGTGGCATAGGAGGGTTCGTGCGCCTTGTCCATGTGTTTCCTTTTTTGTGAAACTTTCCCTCTTTTGTGGGGAACAGAGGTAGAAGGGGGTTCTTCGTCGGAGAGGGAGTAATAATTCTCCTTCGAGGGAGATCCTCTCTTCCTCTTAGATAATGCGGTGCCTACTGCCTCTTTAAGGGAGGCTCTAAACTTCTCCTGTAAATATTTCTTAATGTTGTCTCCTAAAAATCCTGGATCTCCCTGGTTTTGGGAGTTATTCATTTCCATATTAGTATCTTTTTTTTAATTTTTTTTAAATAGAGTTATAAAATATTGCAGGGAGACAGACTGTTTTGAAAGCGCTGTTTAAATTAATCTTATTGTCCGCAATGAGTGAGACAGCCTGTTAAGGGTACTGCTCACTTAGATTTTGTTGCCAAAAATAGAGAGACGGGCTGTAAATACCTGCGGTCCCTAGAAGGTGGTGCTAAAGGCTTGAATATCACATTTATTTTTTGGTTGGATAACGTAGAGCCTGCCGTGGAGTCAATTTCCCCTCAGCGCAGCCGTTACAGCTTAGGAAAAGCTGTTGTCAAGGCTACGCTGTAAAGAGGAAGGACTAACGTAGCTCCCTCTCCGCTGACGTCCGACGGTAACCAGGATACGCAATTCCGACCTCAGAGCGAGAACCTCCTCGCGCAGCCATGGAGATCGGGTGAGTTTCCCTGTCTTTAAAAGATGCGAGTAGGGGAGGTGAACTCAACTGTTGGCATTGTTGCGCATCACCTTTTAACTCAAACAGGCGTTTGTCAATCGCAAAGGAAACGGCAATCGTGGCAATATGGGATAAGTTATACCACCGGAATAAAATATCGGTAATCGGGTAAATGTTGAAAAGGTCGTATTTCCAGACCGCTTGTTACTGGAAAAACGTGATAAACCCTGTCTAAGACAATCATAGATTGGAAGGCTGAAGAAAGGTACGAATACAGTACAAACCTGTTAATATCGCTAATGGAAACAAATGCTAGTTTAGAATAGTAAATAAAGTCATTATAATACAAATACGTACAAGCACTGGATAGTTATACTCCTTCACGAACATCCTGTATGTTTATGATGTATTGATGTTCTTTAAAGGGCTGCATGTTGGGTGCAGCAAATAAAAGAATATGCATAATGTTAGCCTCCGGTCTTGTAATGAAATTTCTGACAGACCATTATGTCAGACACTCCAAAAAAGAGCCTTTCAGGCTTTGTGGTTCCTGTGGGAAGAAAATACTTTATTCAGAAGACCCCCATAAGGAATGTATATATTGCCTTTATCCTTCACACAAAGTTAAAAGTTGCAAAATATGTCGCATTTTCTCCTCAAAGACTTTGAAAGACAGAGAAGGTAGGCTACTGCTGTGGCTTAAGAACAAGGACACACCAATATCTGATAAGGAAAGTGAAACTACCTCAGAATCCTCCAAAGGATCGCACAAGATAGAGGTTAGAGTCATTCTTCAAAACATTAAAAAACTGAGGAACGTCCTTGAAAGACTTAAAAAATGAATGAATGAAAGGGGCATTTCTTAAGCGCACTGTTACTCGTAGGTGAGCATCCTGGTGCTGTACTGAGTAGCACTGCAAACCTTGTCCTGGACCTGAATGGAACAAATAAATGAGGACGTGACAGAGTGCGTCTGGGTTTGGAAAAGCCATGCCTTTAGGGTTTTTTTAAATGCATATTCCTGGTCTATAAATCAGAGGTGCGTTGGCAGTTGATTCCAAGCTTTGCTGCCTAGCACCATAATGGATTTTTCACCTCGAGTTTTTAGTCTGAAGGGTGGAGAAAAAAAAACATCACAGACTATCCAAAAAGCGAAACCCATCCTCAAAGCACTCCAAAGAGGAGGATTCCTTAAAATCCAGATCTGAGCCTATGACTCCATCAAGTAAGGTTTAGATTACTTAAGAAAGAAAAACAGTCGATCGACGAGCACATCATTAAAGACATTGAAACCCTTCAACAAAGTCATTGTCGACGTCACTACCAAAGCAGGTGTCTCCGAGAACACTGTTGACACCACCGTCAACGACGGTATCTCCGACAACATCCACGATGACGCCGATGATCTTAACGTCGTCGACTTCCTCAAGCAGCTGTTCTCAGGAGACTGAGATGGCTGAAATCAACATCTTTTTAGACCTGAGATCCAAAGCAAAATTCATGATATGCCTTATGACGGAGAGGCACTCTTTGGTAAACACTTCAAAGACGCTCTTCAAACAATTAAAGCTGATACTGACACTGCTAGGTTTTCTGCAACAAAGGCGTTAGCCCTTTAGAGTAATCAGAGGTAGAGGACAATTTTCCTATAGAGCAGCATTTCAGTCTAATAGATATCAGCCATATCAGTTTCACCAGCAACCTTATCGACAGCAGTATCCATATCAACAACAATATAGTCCCCCTCCCTCAGTGGCTTACACAAAGCAAGCGCCGCGAATAAAGCAAGGACCTCAAGCTAAGGAGTCAAATAGAATAATGACATGACTCGGGCACCGGGCACAAACCTGTTGAAACAGTCAGTAGGAGCACAGATAACCAATTGCTACTCAAATTGGAATCTTATTAGAACAGACCATTGGGTTTTAGGCCTAGTACACTTTGGAATTTATACAAAACCCTCCTCATACTCCTCCTTAAAGACAGCCACCCGCTCATCTTTGTCTGCTGCAATTGGAAACATCACAATGTTGAGCAAAAGAGCTATAGAAAAAAGTTCAATTTTCTCAGATAAATGTAGGTTTCTATTCCCATTTTTTCCTGATAAGAAAAAAGTTTGGAGAATGGAGACCAATATTGGACCTTAGGGAATTGAACAAATACCTCAAAAAGCTGGTTTTTTGGTCATGTTGCAGGAGATTTTACAACTCCTTACAGAGATTATATGACAAAATTAGATCTTCAAGAACCTATTTTTATGTCGCCATACATCCAAAATATCGAACGGTCCTCATATTCCAAGTGGCTGGGAGCCATAACTGATTTAATGTTATCCCCTTTGGACTAAAATCAGCTCCCCAAATCTTCACAAAATGCCTAACTCCACGGGCAGCCTATTTGAGAGAAGAGGGTCCTCAAGTATTTTCTTACCTGGACAACTGGCGGATAAAGGCTCAGTCTTCTTTGGTC
The DNA here is from genome assembly GCA_963921515.1 of Calotriton arnoldi. NCBI lineage: Eukaryota > Metazoa > Chordata > Amphibia > Caudata > Salamandridae > Calotriton > Calotriton arnoldi. Next base: position 671,136 of record CAWUFW010005387.1, on the reverse strand, counting down.
ACAAAAAAAATCAACCGAAGCCAGCTTACAAACAATCAGCCTGATAAGGCTCACATTAAAGACTCAGAAATCTTCCCCCCCATCCATCGCAAAATATTATCTTTCTGGGAGCAGATCTAGACACCGCAAAGGACAAAACTTAACCAACCGTATTCAGATGCTGCAAACTGATACAACTAGCAAGAAAATTCGTACAAAAGTCTGACTATGCAAATCTTTGCTGTAAATGATGTCATCGTGCATGCCCTTGATTTCTCTCTGCCTTCTTACGAATGAGGGGTGTCCAGGAAGAGTTAGAGAAACAATAACTTCAAACCGAAAGTTCTTTCGATGAAATCATAAATATCACCTCAGAAATTAACTCTTCTCCCGTAGTGGTTGAGCCACCGTCTGCGCAGCCCGACTAATTCGCTCTTACTCATTCCTGTGGAACACCGACCAAGCGGTTATTCCTCAACTGCGTAACTTACACGCCTAGGCCGTGTACTTTTTCATTTCGTATTCTTCATGCTCACATTTCTTTGTCCTGATGATGATCTCTAATCATTGAGATCGAAACGCCGTCTACCTCTATGCAACGAAAAACTCCTCTACTGTTTAAAATTACCACTAGGAGTTTTTGTCCATGTTGTCAATGTGATGTATATATTTTAAATGTCACCCTCACTCGCCACTTCATGCTTGTTTCCACTCTTAATGTGAGCACTTGAACTATGTTTCTTAAAAACAGCTTTGCTGTATTATCTGTAATAAAATCATTTTGCATTGCGAAAGCCCATGTGTGCCCCGACATTTGTCATTCAAAAAAGTGTTTAACTTTGTTTTGCTTCTCTAGGCATCAACTGACCCCATATGCCTAGTACTATAAGTTTAGATACTACCATAATTGAGCAGCTTCTTTTGCTGTTTCTTAGGACCTTTCTGGCCTAGCATGAACCACTGTTCTTTCTAAAATACTTCTCCCGTAGTGGACGCAAGAATCAAACTTAGCAACACAACTTACATTCTTAGCCCAAATACCACAATTTGTGATAACAGCAGAAGCCTCCCTAGAGGATTGGGGAGCTCATTTACAGGATCTGGAAATCAGCAGAAAATGGACTGCTCAAGAAAAAAACTCTTCACATCAATCTTCTAGAACTAAGAGCGATAGCATCTGTAAGAGACTATTAGTTATGGATTCCTCACCTTAGAATTACCCCCAGGCATCAGACTGGATCCGGAGAATTTTTCTTCAGCAGTACCCCTGCGCGTCGGTAGGTGCCGTTGGTCGACTCCGCATTCGTTGTTGGCGTCGTGATCGCCGGAATGACTTTGCGGTATCTACTTAGATGTCGCCCCTGCGCGCTGACGTCAGTTCTTTCTTTTTCCGTGCCAGCCAGCGCAGATCCGGAGAGAGCGGTACCTCGAGTCACTTTTTGACTCTCTTTTTGCGACTTTTTGTCGATGTCTTTTTGAGTTGTTACGACTCCTGGTGCACAGGGATGTCCTCTCTTCTGCTCCTGCCACAAGCTGATGTCAGTGACGGACCCCCATCTTGTGTGCCTCTGGTGCCTGGAGTGTAACCACGACCAGAAGTCGTGCTCCGACTGCCGGGCCATGGCCCCGAAGTCTTTGCGGGAGCGGTCCCGAAAGCTTCTGGAGGCCCGGCAGTCGGCTCTGAGCCGGTCCAGAGGGAGGTCGCGGGACCGGTCGCGGAGCCATCACCACCACTCCTCGTCAAAGTATTCGTCTTCGGGTAAGTCGAAGCACAAAAAGAAGGTGAAGAAGCACCGTCGCTCTTCATGTTCTCCCCGTCCGGCCACCGACGCGAGATGCGGATGGTAGTCGTCCGGCTCCGCCCGCGGAGCCTGTTTGGTCGACTCCTCCCTTTCCTCCCTTTCCTCCCTTTCCAGGAGCCGGAGCGACCCCTGCCCAATTTTGTAGTTTTTACGAAGCCCACCACTCTATTTTTGGGCAGCCCAACTCTGCCGGCGCACCTCCGGGCCCCGCAGACTCGGCTGGGGGTTCTAGGCCTTCGATGCCGGCGGCTTCGGTCGACCTTGTAACACCTCCTCCGGTGCCGAATCCATTGGCGACACCTCCGCCCCCTCCGACGACGGTTGTGTCCCCAACCGACGTCGACCCCGGCCTACCCTCGATGTGGACACGGAGCCGGACCGACGTCGGGACCGGCGCGACCGGTACTTTTGTACCCCTGTTCTCCCCTGGTGTTTCCTATCGCCCTGAGTGGCTACCAGAGGAGGGTAAGGAGGACTGGGAGGGGTCTGTGAACCCTCTTGCAGACCAGTTAGAAGAACCAGACTGGAGAGAGGAGTTGGGTGAGGCCAGTGTTATATTCCATAGAGGTACCCCAATATAGACTCGGGTAACATCCTAACCCTTCACCGATATTCTTCCCTACATTACATACATAACGGTTATTAGGGACTGACCTTTTACCTAGATACAACACTGCACACAGAACGCAGGATTTTCCCTGGTAAAGGCCTCATACATTATGCATGAGGATTCTCGGAAACTCAGCAGGACGACCATCTCCTGTATAATAACTATGTATAAAGTTCATTCCCGACATCATCCTAAGTCCGACAAGTGGCACAGCAAGGTAGAACCCCGGGGAGACCTTTGGGTATATAAACATCACATCTTGCTGAGATAGTCAGAGGAGATCAGGACTTCCCCGCCGACACACTGACGCGATACGCTGAGGCTCCTGCATGCAGATACTCCAGCTCGCAGTGGTCTAACATCCCTTGCGGGGTGTCCAACTCGAGACCAAGACGGGGTCCCACAGTCTCTCACTTCAGATAATGGAGTTGACTTTATCTGAGAGGGATTCTTGGCTCAACACCTACATACATGCTAGGTACACTTAGATACATCTAGTTAAGGTAGCATCATAGGAGTATGCATTTTATTGTCATTTATTTTATAAACTTGCCTGTATTCATGGTTATAGCAAGATGGTAGAAATCTACCATCCTTTTACTTTCTTAGTGCTTCTAATCATTTATATCTGTTACTGTCTAGTGGTTGTTTCAGCACACCTATTTTACACTAGAATACCAACTGTTCAATAAATGGTTATTGAAAAACGTCCATACCGTTTATTCTGTGTATCTCTCTGAGACTAGGTGAGCACGAGTGACTAGGTGAAAAGTATTACGCTGTTTCCACGGTCCTGAGGGATCAGGGTTGTCATGTTCGATAGTTGCCAAGAACTATTCTCTCCTTGGTAAGAGGGGTTTCTAGTGGCACTGTGAGCTGGCTGGTATACAGGCCAACATACCCGGTGGGGGTGTCTAGAATCAGTCTTACACCAATCCTACAGTGTATGTTGTTTAAACGCACAGATCCTATATAGGTTTATAGGAACTACACGACATGGCGCCACCAACGTTGGTTGGGTACTTATTTAACAGTCAAATCTGAGTAGTTCAGTTGTGCTGTTCTCAGAGACCCCTACTCACATTTCCCCAGAGATGTCTGGAGTGGGAGGGAACAAAAATCCGCCGCAGCTGAGTAGGCAAAAATCCTATGTATTGGCTGTTGGTTAATCAAGCTTGAAGGACACATTGTTTATATTGTGCATAACACCTTATCTCAGTTCCCTTGAAAAAGTCTTCTTACAAAAAACAATGACTGAACAGGATGAAATAGTGTGTGAACTAAATCTCTCAGCTGAAGAAGATGATGCAGATGCTATACATCTTTCAGAAAATGTTAGAAATGCCACCACCATAAAACTAGCTTCATATGGTTTAACAGCTAGGCGTGGGCCACTAACCTTCATGATTGAGGCACACGAATCATTTAGAACAGAGGTATTCTATTCATGGGTTAAATTCCCAGAGGCAAATGCACGAACAAAGACATTTCATTACTACACAGAAGATGAAATACCAAACGAATATTGTCCGTACGAGGACATTGAAATTCCGCTCACTTACCAGAAGCATTTGTACAAGAAATAAAGTAAGACTCTGTCCGCTCGGAAGAGACGGAGCAACATGGCCGGTTCTAGCGGCCTACACACCACATCCTGACATTGAAACAATGCCAGGAGGAGACTTACACTTCATAAAGAACTAATAAGACTTTACAGAAACATGACACAGTTTGTGATGCGAACACTCACAGTTCAGCCAGCAACGGCTACACCAACAAGTCCGACTCAAACATCAACTAAAATTACACCACAAACATTACACGCAGTGATGGGTAAAATGCCCACTAAACGTGAACAAATGCCATTCTGGATGGCTCAAAAAATAACACAGCTAGAGGCGTATTTCCAAATACCAGCCCACATGAAAAACACAGAATGTTAACAATTTGCTTACCAATGGGAATAACACCCCAGATAGAGGATTGTACCTCTTGGGGTACAGTTTTCGCTGCCATATATACCAGGACTCCTGGTATCCCGTCATTAGCAGTAATACCAGATGTATTAAGACAAATACAGAACAAGTTGGATCAGAACCTGCACTGAACTTAGGCATGAAATTACTAGGTAATTTTGCCCATGTATCAGCTATAATAGCAAATATTAAAGGAGAGGCAGGATCGGTGGCAATACGCCAACGCCTAAGGGAGTTCAGTCCTCTACAACAGGAACATGAATTACCTAAAATAATTGAAACTGCTTATGCAGAATTAGGCAGAGACAGCTTGGGGGCTAGAGCAATAAAACCTCAACTAATGGGTAGTCCCGAAAAGGATACCTTTAAGCAAGCACCTGCTTCTTCAAAGAAGAAATGGGATAATAACAAACAACAAAAGAATAAAGAAAACAGATCTTAATCCAGAGGTAGGTGTCCTCAACAGGAGCCCTCCGAAAGGAGGTATAACCTTAGGAATAGGGATAACATTAGAAAACCTGACAGGTATCAGGACACTGATACACGTTCCTCTCGTTCCTTTCAGGGTTCATCGAAAAACTCCGAGAGGGAAGGACGGTCAGAACACAGACCAGAAGAGCATACAAAGTCCAGAGACGTACAATGCACTTCAGACTATGCTTCCAAAAAAGAAGAAAAGCCTAAATCAAAACCTCAATTCAAAAAGAAGAAAGTAGCAGGTCTCAAAGTTAGACATGCCCTGAATTCTGAGGACTCAAAACTCCTGAACGGGGAATGGGCTCTGACGATGCTAGACAGCGCAGCAGTAGTAACAATAGCTTGCCAGAACCTGATGGAATTTCTGCTGACAGCGGAGTTGAGTGAACATATCACGGTGGAAATGCCTGATACTAGGGTAAGTGTCCCACATAGGTTACATTAAATAACACTTCAAATGGAAGGGTACAAGCCCAGAAAAATTAAAGGTCTCTTTTGGGAGAACCTGACTTTTGGCTACGACATTCTTTTAGCTGAAAGAGATTGGCCGCCTACTATTGTTATGGATTGCCCAAAGGGGGAAACGGTAATTATGCCAGCTTTCTCCGACCTCGTTCCCCAATATCTAAAACACACAGTGCTGCATTGATGAATAACATTGTGCAGAAAAAATATAAAACACTAGATATCTCAAATGGATTTTTCTGCCAAAATATAGCGCCTGAGAGCAGATATTTGACAGCATTCTCAGCGCTGGGGTCCCAGCGTCAATTTTGTCGACTCCCCCAGGGGTATAAGTACAGCCCGGGGTTGTTTTCCGCCAGGGTAACTGAGTTACTTCAGAATCTGGATGAAGGGGTATTGTCCTATGTAGATGATATTTATCTGACGGATGATGACCTGGAGGAACACTTGACCAGGGTGAGCACCATAATTTTGGAATTCGCCTCTGAGGGTTACAAATTCAACTTAAAAAAATCAAAAATAGCCCACCTCAAAGTCCTATTTCTGGGATATGAGCTTTCAAGTGAAGGCAAGAGCGTGGCAGCTAACGTTTTAGAAAAGTGAGCGCTGCTCCAACCTCCAAAATCATTAAAAAATTTACAATCCATACTGGGATTCCTGAATTTTGGTAGAACATACATTTTGGATTACGCAGAAAGGGTTAAACCTTTCTACGACTTAATAAGACCTGATTTTTCAGTTAGGCAATGGACACAGGAACACACAGATATCCTTAATTTCCCTACAAGCTGACATGATCGCTTCAACACACTTGCAGACACGCGTAAACGTACGCAATCTGGTGATCCGCGTTATAGTGGGTCAATCTGGGTACACTTACCTAACCTTCAATGAAGGCGAAACAGTACCCATAGCATACAAATCAAACTTATACACAAACGCTGAAATGCATTTTGCATCTACAGAGAAAATCCTGACAGCAGTACAGACTGCTGTAGTGAGAGAAAGAGCACTGGCTCAGGGGAAACGAATAATTGTCTTGACTCGAGTGCCAGCCTTAGAAGCTGCTACAAAGGCCAGCGTTCCTAATGCTAAAGCCTTACATCCAAGATGGATACAGTGGGCTAATTCTCTCACTGCATCAGATGTAGATTACAGATACGACCCAAGTCTGAAAACACAAGCATTTTTGCAATATGAACAAGAATATCCTCTCCCGAATGAAATAATGCCTCTAGATCAGTAGGAATATATAATTTACACTGACGGTTCTGCTCAGCCGGCCATTAGAAGTAACCAGCAATACAGCGCTGCATGTGCGATTGTAAAAGGTCGTATGCAGGACGGAAAGTTCCATCCAAGCTGTACAAAAACACAGTCTCTAGGAGACTGCACGGCTCAGCTGACAAAATTTAAAGCACTATTACTGGCACTGATAAATACGGATCGAGAATTCCCCACACCAATTGTGTGATTCTTTTTACTGTGTCCAGTCATACAATGAATATCTTCACTATTGGGGACAGAATGTGTTTAAAGACTCAAAAGGTGGCACAATTAAGCATAAAATGCTATGGGAACAGGTAGCTGAGTTGAAAAACGAACTACCAAGAGCTCAAGTGATGCACACGCTGAGTCATCAACGTGCTGGCGTTCACTGGATAGATTACTTTTCACTGTGGCAGAATCACCGTCCACAGAGTGGTTGATCCATTGCCATATAACCTTACCGGTCACAACTTTCCAGTTTCAGTATTGCCTAGAACAACAACAGGCAGGCAGATATGAAGAAATGGGTAGGGAATTCATCAAGGAATCTTGGGATTTACTGTATAGATTTTGATGCAGGAGTGGGGATCTAGAAGTGCTTCTAAGCAGTACAACCTGCGAGAACGCTTTAAGTGGATCTCTCATATGCCAGGATATTATGCTACACGGGGCCTGCAGTGGTTCAGTAGCGAACCTATCCTGTCACTTGAGGGGTACCCCATTAGCCGTAATTACTCCAGTTTTCAGGCTACTTTCAAATGGGAGTTACTTGATGCTGAACGATCAAGGTTGTTGTGGGATGCTTCCGGGCATCGCATATCTAGTCACCGTGAGCTCCAGGGTTACTTGCTGTATGCAAGTATTGTTTCCACCGACACACACAGGCGCCGCTATGGCCTTCATTGAATGTTTCCTTTATACGGTTTGATACTCTGAGCAAAATGAAAGCCATGCTTCTACAGAAAACCGTGCCCTTTACCTGCACCCGGGAGACTTTTGATCTCCAGATTGCAAGGTCCTCGGCTGAGATACAGGCACTCATACGTACGAACTGCCCCTTCCATTTCACAGAAATGGGAAATCGTATCTTTAACATGTCTGATACGACTGGTATAGTCCACCTATTTAAGACCATAGGTTCAGGACTGTTGAGCACCTTTCAGACGGTCCTCGGAGTTATACCAAACTTTATACACTCCGTATTCGGAAGCTTTTTTGGAGGACTTCCGCTGATCCTGTTTCTAATAGCAGGTATCCTGACTGTAATTTTTCTGCTACGCAATGGGCATCCCAGTCACCAAGGAGATGGAAAAAGCGCTCCTGGAATGCAAATACCGTGATCGCATGGTACAACATCTGGGCACACCTCGTCTACGGGAACTAAGCGCCTCTTAGTTCCTGTCATTTAGACCAGTCTGGATGGACTGCATCCTACCTGTTCTCCGATGCTTGTTCTGCGGATAAGAATGCGTGTTGGATCTCTGTCTGACACTTCCATCAGTTGCGCAACCGGACATTGATGCTTTACTGGACCCGATAATGGCCCATGTTCTGCAGTGTCCCCAGCGTATTCCTATGTTGATGGCGGCATTCTTAGAGCCTCCACAGGAAGTCTCTGCTCCTGTTGGAATGGATACCGGCTCCTCCACTGACACCCAGGCCTTGAATGGCGCACAAGCTGCCCCAGCATCGGCTGCTGGCAGCACGGAAGATCATCTGTGCTCCATTGACGTAATCTGCGAGGTGTTACAGGAATAGTCGTCTGCGAAGGCAGGCTCCAGCAATGTTGCGTCTACCAGCCAGGAAACACAAACATTTGACTTGTCGTGTGCTGGGGAAAAAAAAAATCGCTTTATTTTTTTAATTTTTATAAAATAAACTCAAATTGGAACTCCAAAACAATTGACACTTTTTATGACCTGCATGGCTTTCCAATGCTTGTAGTTGTTCGAACTATATATACGGACACATTAGAGCTATTGCTTGAGTGACAATTATTCCTTTTTACAAATTTTAGAATTTTTAACATTATTTAGCAGAACTATTGTTTTACTATAGTTGTTTGCGTACCAATGCCTAGACAGCCTAGTAGTATGTTAGAATTTAATTATGTCGTCCAGTTGGATGAGGAGTGGGTGTTATATTCCATAGAGGTACCCCAATATAGACTCAGGTAACATCCTAACCCTTCACCTATATTCTTCCCTACATTACATACATAACGGTTCTTAGGGACTGACCTTTTACCTAGATACGACACTGCACACAGAAAGCGGGATTTGCCCTGGTAAAGACCTCATACATTATGCATGAGGATTCTCGGAAACTCAGCAGGACGACCATCTCCTGTATAATACCTATGTATAAAGTTCATTCCCGACGTCATCCTAAGTCCGACAAGTGGCACAGCAAGGTAGAACCCCGGGGAGACCTTTGGGTATATAAACATCACATCTTGCTGAGATAGTCAGAGGAGATCAGGACTTCCCCGCCGACACACTGACGCGATACGCTGAGGCTCCTGCATGCAGATACTCCAGCTCGCAGTGGTCTAACATCCCTTGCGGGGTGTCCAACTCGAGACCAAGACGGGGTCCCACAGTCTCTCACTTCAGGTAATGGGGTTCACTTTATCCTAGAGGGATTCTTGGCTCAACACCTACATACATGCTAGGTACACTTAGGTACGTCTAGTTAGGGTAGCATCGTAGGAGTACGCATTTTATTGTCATGTATTTTATGTACTTGCCTGTATTCATGGTTATAGCAAGATGGTAGAAATCTACCATCCTTTTACTTTCTTAATGCTTCTAATCATTTTTATCTGTTACTGTCTAGTGGTTGTTTCAGCACATCTATTTTACACTAGAATAACGACTGTTCATTAAATGGTTATTGAAAAACGTCCATACCGTTTATTCTGTGTATCTCTCTGAGACTAAGTGAGCACGAGTGACTGAGCAAAAAGTATTACGCTGTTTCCACAGTCCTGAGGGATCAGGGTTGTCATGTTGGATAGTTGCCAAGAACTATTCTCTCCTTGGTAAGAGGAGTTTCTAGTGGCACTTTGAGCTAGCTGGTATACAGGCCAACATAGCCGGTGGTGGTGTCGAGAATCAGTCTTACACCAATCCTACAGTGTATCTTGTCTAAACGCGCAGATCCTATATAGGTTTATAGAAACTACACGACACCAGTGGTCTGGACACCTCTCCAGACCTTGGCATGCTATCTCCCCCTACCGTGGCTACGGAGGAGGGTGCATCATACACAGTGGTGTTGCGTAGGGCGGCTGAGGCATTAAACCTTGAGCTTCCTACCATGGCGGTTAGGACTAACCTCCTGACTGAGGTGCTTCAACCGGCATCGGCCTCTTCGGAGCCCCTGCTGCTGTTTAATGAGGCCCTCACGGACATCCTTTTGGGCACTTGGTCCAAGCCCAACACAGGGGCTCCTGTGGATAGGATGATTGCCCGACGTCACTGCCCGGTCGACCCCATTTTCCTCTCCCAACATCTCACCTCTGAGAGCTTGGTGGTCCAAGCCTCGACTTCCAAGGGTGCATTCCCTACTGCACCACCTGATAGGGAATCCAAGAAGCTGGACCACCTTGGGAAGAAGAGGTTTTCTTCCTCCAGTTTAGGACTGCGGTCAGTGAACACTGCATGTCTCTTGGGCCGTTACTCCCACTCTGTGTGGGACATCGTCGCGCAGGTGCTGCCACACTACCCGAAGGAGGCCCAGGCCGTGCTCTCCTGTGCAGTTGCCGAAAGGAGAGGCGCAGCGAAGTTCGCCATAAGATATGGGCTGGACACCGCCGACTCGCTGGGCAGGACGATTTCAACATCAGTAGCCCTGAGAAGCTTCGCCTGGCTGAGGTCCACCGGCTTTACGGGTGATATCCAATCTACTCTTTTGGACATGCCCTTTGATAGCCTTTGCCTGTTTGGCGACAAGGCAGACAATGCGCTCGAGCGCTTTAAGGACTCCAGGGCTACGGCCAGATCCTTGGGCCTTGCTTCCACCTCTTGCCCCAGCGCAGTCCGCTTTTCGCCCCTTTCGTGGCTACGGAAGGGGTGCCCCGCCATGTTCCGCCCAGAGCCACAGGCCTGCGCAAGCTGTCCAGCCTCTGCGCGGTCGGGGACGTGGGACCAACTGTCGTGGGTCTAGGAGCCAGCGGGCGGGCCAGTCCACCAGCGCCCCTTCTGCAACAGCCTCCAAGCCCTCCTAGTCCGACCTTACAGGGCCACCATTCGCCAGTGGGCGGAAGGATTCGCCATCACCTCCCCCACTGTCTCAACATCACGTCGGACAGGTGGGTTTTGCAGTTAGTCCGAAGGGGCTACTCCCTCCCCTTCGAGACTACCCCTCCATCCATGCCGCCTCAATTCCATCGCATGTCGGAGGATCACTTGGCCCTTCTCCACCAGGAAGTTATGGCTCTCTTGGCAAAGGGAGCCATCGAGCGAGTTCCTGCCCCAGAAGTAGGCCGTGGTTGTTATTCCCACTACTTTCTAGTGCCCAAGAAGGACAAGGGCCTGCGTCCTATCTTGGATCTCAGGAACGTCACCCGCTTCCTTCGGAAGGAGAAGTTCAAAATGTTGACATTGGCTCACGTCCTGTCTGCCCTCGACCCTGGAGACTTGATGGTAGCGTTGGACTTGCAGGACGCTTATTTTCACATCCCCGTCCTGCCAGCCCACAGGCGTTACCTACGGTTCACGGTAGGCCACGAGTACTTTCAGTTTACTGTGCTCCCATTTGGCCTTACCAGCGCCCCTCGGGTGTTCACGAAAGTGATGGCGGTGGTCGCAGCTCATCTGCGCAGATCAGGCATTCCAGTCTTCCCCTATCTCGACGACTGGCTGTTAAAGGCGGGCTCGCCCCAGGCGGTCGTCTCCCACCTCCAGACTACGGCCGACCTCCTGCATTCACTGGGGTTCACCATCAACGTGCCGAAGTCACACCCGATTCCCTCTCAGAAGCTCCTTTTCATCGGAGCGGTTCTAGACACAGCGCAGTTTCGGGCTTATCCTCCCGAGCAGCGAGTCCGGGATATTCGGGCTATGATTCCGATCTTTCAGCCTCTATCCCGGGTTTCTGTCAGAATGACCCAGAGGCTACTTGGCCTCATGGCCTCCTGCATCCTGCTGGTGGACTATGCCAGTTGGCATATGCAGGCTGTACAGTGGGACCTGAAGTTCCAGTGGGCACAGCATCAGGGGAATCTTCCAGATTGCGTCCAGATCTCGGAGGGCACAGCACATCAATTGCAGTGGTGACTAACGAACCAGGATTAGGTCAACGGCAGGTTCCCCTCCCTTCCACAGCCAGAGTTCACAGTGGTGACAGATGCACCACTTCTGGGGTGGGGCGGCCACATGGGAGAGGCGGAGATCAGAGGCCTCTGGTCTCCGGCGGAGTCCGGGCTCCATATCAACCTTCTGGAGCTTCGGGCGATCCGTCATGCACTGAAGGCATTCCTTCCTTCTGTCAAAGGGAGAGTAGTGCAGGTGTTCACGGACAACACCACCGCCATGTGGTACTGCAACAAACAGGTCGGGTGGGGTCGTGGACCCTATGTCTAGAGGCACTTCGTCTCTGGAAGTGGCTGGAACATCAGGGCATGTCCCTGGTGGTTCAATACCTGGCAGGTTCTCTGAACGCCAGGGGGACGAACTCAGCCTCCTGTGCATGATGGATCACGAATGGAGTCTCCACTCGGAGGTGGTGCAAGGTCTCTTTCAGCGTTGGGGAGAACCTTGGTTAGATCTATTCACCACCGAAGAGAGCGCGCAATGTCAGCAGTTCTGCGCGTTGGAATTTCCAAGGGTGCACTCGCTAGGCGACACTATCTGAAAGAGACACGTTAGTGACATATTCCTTACCTTAGAATATCCCCAGGCGTCAGGCTGGATCCGGAAAGTTTTTGCGTAGCAGTACCCTTGCGCGTCGGTAGGCGGCGTCGTGCGGCTCCGCGTCCGTCGTCGGCGTCGTGATCGCCGGGATGACGTCACGGGCAGTACTTAGACGCCGCCCCTGCGCGCTGACGTCAGTTCTTCTTTTTTTCGCGCCAGTAAGCGCAGATCCGGGAAGAGCAGTGCCCTAGTCATTTTTTGACTAACTTTTTGGTGATTTTTCACTGTTTTCTTCGAGTCATCTCGGCTCCACAGTGTCGGTAGGGATGATGTCGATCACAGACCCGCACTTAGAGTGTCTCTACTGTCTCGGCCGCGACCACGACACGAAGTCGTGCTCCGACTGCCGGGCCTTGCACCCGAAGGCTTTGCGAGAGCGGTCTCGAAAGCTCCTCGAGGTCCGGCAGTCGGCTCCGCGCCGCACCAAGCCCCGGTCACGCGAGAGGTCGAGGGGCTGGTCGCGGAGTCCTCGCCGGTCATCGGAGTCCAAGTCTTCGCACTCCTCGGGTAAGTCGAAGCACAAGAAGTCTAAGAAGCACCATCGCTCTAAGACTTCGCCTCGCCGGTCTCGCGACTCGGCTGAGGCCCCTGTCGGCACCGTCCCCGCGGCTCCGGATGTGCCTGTGGCGCCGCCCCGCATTACCCGTCCTTCCCGGGTTCGGGGCGACTCCGGCCGAGATACAGGAATTCCTGTCGGCCATGGCCCGCCTCTTCGGGCCTCAAGGCCCCTCCGGTGCGCCTTCGGGCCCCGCGGACCCTAATGGGATTGCCCCGGCGCTGCCGAAGACTCCGGTCCCGGTGCCGCCTGTCCCACCAGCCTCGCTCCCGGCCCCGGCTTCGGCCCCGGCCTCGATCCCGGCTCCGGTGGTACCGCAATCCCCATCGACGCCGGTTGACCTAACCACGCCTCCGCCGACGCCGATGTCCCCGGTGCCGTTCCTGACGCCGCCCAGGGCTCCGGGCGGCGTCGTTCCCCGGTTCTCTCCGGATCCGGACGCCCGACGCCGGCGCCCATGAGACCTTGGGTCCCGGACGTCTCTCCTCCTCCTTATTTTCAACCGGAGGAGGACCAGGAGAGCTGGGAGGGGTCGGATGACCCTCTCACACAGCAGTGTGACTATGATCAGGACTGGGCAGAGGAACTTGGGGATGCCAGTGGTCTGGACACTTCCCCTGACAATGGCATGCTGTCTCCTCCTTCCGTGGCTACGGAGGAGGGAGCAAATTTCGCAACGGTGTTGCGTAGAGCAGCTGGAGCCTTACACCTCCAATTGCCTACAGTGGCTGTCAGGACTAACCTCCTGACGGAAGTGCTTCAGCCGGCAGCTACCTCCTCGGAGCCATTGCTGCCGTTTAACGATGCACTTTCTGACGTTCTTTTGGGCACCTGGTCCAAGCCCGCCACAGGGGCTACTGTGGATAGGAACGTGGCCCGACGCCATCGCCCTGCTCCGGGCGACCCCTTGTTTCTCTCTCAACATCCCACCCCCGAGAGCTTGGTTGTCCAAGCCTCTGCCTCCCAAACCGCCTTCCCTACCGCCCCTCCGGATAGGGAATCCAAACGCCTGGATCAATTTGTGAAGAAGGCCTTTTCTTCCGCCAGTGCTGGCTTGCGGTCCGTCAACACCGCTTGCCTTTTGGGCCGATACTCCCACTCTCTGTGGGATTCGGTGGCGCTCGTTTTGCCCCAGTGTCCTGAGGAGTTCCAGACACTGCTTTCCCGCGCCATTGCGGAAGGAAGGGATGCGGCAAAGTACACCATCCGTTCTGGCCTTGATACCGCCGACTTGCTGGGCAGATCGCTTGCAACGACAGTGGCGCTGCGTCGCCACGCCTGGCTGAGGACAACTGGTTTCTCGGGTGATGTCCAAAACACACTCATGGACATGCCCTTTGATGGAGAAGGTCTTTTTGGTACCAAAGCAGACCATGCGCTGGAGCGTTTTAAAAACTCACAGGCTACTGCCAAGTCCCTGGGCCTTTCTGCTGTGCGCCCTCTGCTAACCTCTGCTTTTCGCCCCTTTCGTGGCCACGGAAGGGGCGCCCAGTCACGTCCGCTGCCCAGCCACCGGCCCTCGCAGCAAGCGTCTTCGCGTGGCCGAGCACGTGGCTCCCGCCGTGGCGGGTCAGGTAACCAGCGTGCGGGTCAGGCCACCAACCCCGCCCCGTCCGCGGCCTCCAAGCCCTCCTAGTCCTTCCTTTCAGGTGCACAGCACGCCCGTAGGGGGCAGGGTCCGCCATCACCTTCACCACTGGCGTGCCATCACCTCGGACAGGTGGGTTTTGGACATTGTCCGAAGGGGCTACTCCCGCCACTTCGAGACCACCCCCCCCAGCCATGCCACCTCAATTCCACTGCATGTCAGGGGATCACTTGGTGCTTCTTCAGAAGGAAGTTGCGGCCCTCTTGGCCAAGAGGGCCATCGAGCGCGTTCCGACCCCAGAAGTAGGACGTGGTTGCTACTCCCACTACTTTCTGGTGCCCAAAAAGGACAAGGTGGACATGCGTCCTATCTTGGACCTCCGGAACGTCAATCGCTTCCTCAGGAAGGAGAAGTTCAAGATGCTCACCTTAGCTCAGGTCTTGACTGCCCTAGACCCTGGAGACTGGATGGTAGCGTTGGACGCTTATTTCCACATCCCCGTCCTGCCGGCCCACCGCCGTTACCTGCGGTTCATGGTGGGCCTCGAGCATTTTCAATTCACCGTGCTCCCCTTTGGCCTCACAAGTGCCCCTCGGGTGTTCACGAAAGTGATGGCGGTGGTCGCAGCTCATCTGCGCCGGGCAGGGGTTCCAGTCTTCCCCTACCTCGACGACTGGCTGCTGAAGGCGGGCTCGTCCCAGGCAGTCGTCTCCCACCTCCAGACTACGGCCGAACTCCTGCACTCGCTGGGGTTCTCCATCAATGTGCCGAAGTCGCACCTGATTCCTTCTCCACAGCTCCTTTTCATCAGAGCAGTTCTGGACACGACGCAGTTTCGGGCCTATCCTCCCGAACAGCGAGTCCAGGATATTCAGGCTATGATTCCGATCTTTCAGCCTCTATCCTGGGTTTCGGTACGGATGACCCTGAGGCTGCTGGGCCTCATGGCCTCCTGCTGGTCGATCATGCCAGATGGCATATGCGGGCTCTGCAGTGGGACCTGAAGTTCCAGTGGGCGCAGCACCAGGGCAACCTGTCCGATCACGTCCAGATCTCGGAGGGGACTGCAAAACAGTTGCAGTGGTGGCTCTCGAACCGGCAATGGGTCATGGGCAGATCCCTCTCCCTTCCCCAGCCAGAGCACACAGTCGTGACGGACGCGTCCCCTTCTGGGATGGGGCGGTCACATGGGAGAGGCGGAGATCAGAGGCCTCTGGTCTCCGGCGGAGTCCCGGCTCCATATCAACCTTCTGGAGCTCCGGGCGATCCGACTTGCACTCAAGGCATTCCTTCCCTCTGTCAAAGGGAAGGTAGTGCAGGTGTTCACAGACAACACCACCGCCATGTGGTACTGCAACAAACAAGGCGGGGTGGGGTCGTGGACCCTATGTCAGGAGGCTCTGTGCCTCTGGACATGGCTGGAACATCAGGGCATATTCCTGATGGTTCAACACCTGGCAGGTTCCCTGAACGCCATGGCGGACGAACTCAGCCTCAGGTGCATGATGGATCACGAATGGCGTCTTCACTCGGAAGTGGCGCAAGGACTCTTTCTACAGTGGGGAGAGCCTTGGTTAGATCTATTCGCCACCGAAGAGAACGCGCAATGTCATCAGTTCTGCGCGTTGGAATTTCCAAGGCGGCACTCGCTCGGCGACGCTTTTCGTCGCGAGTGGAGTTGCGGTCTGTTGTACGCTTTTCCGCCTATACCACTTCTACCCAGAGTGTTGAAGAAGATTCGGCGCGACCGGGCCCAAGTCATCCTTGTGGCTCCGGACTGGGCTCGAAGAGTTTGGTATCCCGAGCTACTCAGTATGAGCGTCGATCCCCCGATCCGTCTGCCTCTTCGGGAGGATCTTCTGTCGCAGCAGCAGGGGACGGTCCGCCACCCGAACCTGTCCAGTCTCCACCTGCTTGCGTGGAGATTGAGCAGCGGCAGTTGATTCCTTTCGACTTGCCTCCCGAAGTTTGTGATGTGATTCTGGCAGCCAGGCGTCCCTCCACTAAGGTGGTATACGCCTGCAGGTGGAACAAGTTTGTGGCATGGTGCACAGCAAAGGCTGTGAATCCCCTCTCTGCCCCTCTTTCTGAGGTTCTTCTGTTCCTTCTTTCTCTGGCCCAACAGGGTTCTGCCCTGGGTACCATCAAGGGCTATCTTTGTGCAATATCGGCCTTCCTCAGGCTCCCTGATCAGCCCTCTCTTTTTAAGTCCCCTGTTGTTAACAGGTTTCTAAAAGGCATTACACACCTCTTCCCTCCTGTTCCGTTTGTCATGCCTCAGTGGGACTTAAACTTGGTTCTGACCTTTTTAATGTGCGCTCCCTTTGAGCCTCTACATAACTGTCCTCTTCGTCTTCTTACTTTGAAGACAGCCTTTCTGGTGGCCATCACCTCCGCTCGGCGGGTGAGTGAGCTCCAGGCTCTATCATGCAAACCTCCCTTTCTGTCTGTCCATCCAGACAAGGTTGTTCTTAGGACGCGTCCGTCCTTCTTGCCAAAGGTGGTTACTGCCTTCCACATTGGGCAGACCATCACTTTGCCCACCTTCTTTCCGCCTCCACATCCTTCCAGAGAGGAAGAGAGGCTCCACCGTCTGGACCCAAAACGTGCGTTTTCCTTTTATATCAACTGCACACAACACTTCCGGGTGGATGACCAGCTCTTTGTTGGCTACGTGGGCGCCAAAAAAGGTTGGGCGGTGCACAAGAGAACCATCTCCCTCTGGGTCACCTTGTGTATCAAAGCCTGCTATTCTTTGGCTAAGAAGGAGCCTCCTGTTGGGCTGCGGGCCCATTCCACCAGGGCAACGGCTGCTACCACGGCTTTAGGCCGCGGTGTTCCGCTGCAAGATATATGTCAGGCAGCTACGTGGGCCTCGCTGCACACGTTTACCAAGCATTACTGCCTTGACAGCCAGGTCCGGAGGGGCGGCTTCTTTGGCCGTTCTGTCCTCCGGGACTTCCTTGTCTGATCTTTGTTCGCAGACCCACCACCGGGGTTGGTATTGCTGGGGTATCTATTCTAAGGTAAGGAATCTGTCACTAACGTGTCTCTTTCAGATGCAGAAGTTACTAACTTGTGTAACGATATATCTGTAAGAGACAGTGGTTAGTGACAGATTCCTTACCGCCCCACCCATCCTCCCCGTTCTGCGACCTGATTTCTAGGGTTAAGGACATCCCTTTCAGGGCCCTAGTATTTTTCAGACACCTATGTCAGCTTCTTGCATGGCTCTGCGTTCCTGGCGTGGAAAGTCGTGTACAGAACTGACGTCAGCGCGCAGGGGCGGCGTCTAAGCACTGCCCGCGACGTCATCCCGGCGATCACGACGCTGACGACGGACGCGGAGCCGCACGACGCCGCCTACCGACGCGCAAGGGTACTGCTACGCAAAAACTTTCCGGATCCAGCCTGACGCCTGGGGATATTCTAAGGTAAGGAATCTGTCACTAACTACTGTCTCTTACAGATATATCGTTACACAAGTTAGTAACTTGTGCTTTCGTTGCGAGTGGAGTTGCGGTCTTCTATACGCCTTTCCGCCTATACCACTGCTACCCAGAGTGCTGAAGAAGATCAGGTGCGACTGGGCCCAAGTCATTCTTGTGGCCCCGGACTGGGCACGAAGAGTCTGGTATCCCGTGCTCTTGCACATGGCCATCGATCCTCCGATCAGACTCCCCCTTTCGGGAGGATCTTCTGTCGCAGCAGCAGGGGACCGTCCTCCACCCGAACCTGTCCAGCCTCCACCTCCTTGCGTGGAGATTAAGCTGCGACAGTTGACAGCTTTCGACCTTCCTCCCGAAGTCTGCAACGTTATCTTGGCAGCCAGGCGTCCCTCCACCAAAACGGTATACGCCTGTAGGTGGAACAAGTTTGTGGCATGGTGCGCAGCAAAGGCTGTGGATCCCCTTTCTGCCCCCCTTTCAGAGGTTCTCCTCTTCATGCTTTCTTTGGCCCAGCAGTGCTCTGCTCTGGGCACTCTAAAAGGCTATATTTCGGCCTTTCTTCAGCTTCCTGACCACCCTTCTCTTTTCAAGTCCCCTATTGTAAATCGCTTCCTTAAGGGCATTACTCACTTGTTTCCTCCAATTCCTTTCGTAATGCCCCAGTGGGAGTTGAACCTGGTTCCGACCTACCTTATGTGCGCTCCTTTCGAGCCGTTACATAACTGTCCTCTCAGACTTCTGACACTTAAAACTGCCTTTTTGGTTGCCATCACCTCTGCTCGCAGGGTGAGTGAGCTTCAGGCTCTTTCTTCAAAACCTCCTTTCCTGGCTGTTCATCCGGACAAAGTTGTCCTTCGCACAAAGCCTTCTTTCCTTCCCAAAGTGGTTACCTCTCTCCACATAGGACAGACCATCACTCTGCCCACCTTCTTCCTGCCCCCGCATCCTTCTAAAGAAGAAGAGATACTCCACTGTCTGGATCCAAAATGTGTGCTTTCATTCTATCTGGATCACACAAAACAATTCCGGATGGATGACCAGCTCTTTGTTGGCTATGTGGGCTCCAAGAAAGGTCGGGCCGTGCAAAAACGGACCATCTCTCGATGGGTCGTTCTTTGCATCAAAATCTGCTATTCCTTAGCGAAGAAGGAACCTCCAGTGGGGTTGCACGCCCATTCCACCAGGGCAACGGCAGCCACTACTGCTTTGGGACCTGGAGTCCCCCTTCATGACATCTACCAGGCAGCCACGTGGGCTTCTTTGCACACGTTTATTAAACACTACTCCCCGGACAGCCAAGTCCGGAGAGACGGCTTCTTTGGCCGTTCAGTTCTCCGGGACTTTCTGGTGTGACCTTAGTTCGCAGGCGCACCTCCAGGGTTGGTATTGCTGGGGTATCTGTTCTAAGGTGAGGAATCCATAACTAATAGTCTCTTTCAGATGAACAAGTTACTTACCTTTGGTAAAGATATATGTGTAAGAGACGTATATTAGTTGTGGATTCCTCACCGCCCCACCCATCCTCCCCGTTCTGCGAACTGGCTTCTAGGGTAAGGGACTCTATTTTTTACAGAGAATAGCCAGGTCTTCATTCCTGATACAGACAACACTACATTAGTGCACTACATAAACAAGCAAGGGGGAACAAGATCCCCCTCCTTATCTCGAGAAGCGCAAAGGATTTGGGAATGGGCATTGAAGCATCAAGTTCACTTGAGAGTGGAACATGTTCCCAGCATTCACAATTAGTGAGCAGATACATTGAGCAGAATGACAAATTCTTGTCACGAATGGGAGCTCAACCAAAATGTTCTTAACAAAGTTTTTGCAAGATGGGGAAAGCTGAATCTTGACCTCTTCGCTACAGCCCAGAACTGGAAGTGTCAGTTCTTCGCAAGTTGGCACCACCAACCACTTGGGTAAATGCTTATTCAGTAGCATGGACAGGACTTTTTGCCTATGGTTTCCCTCCAATACTTTTAACCCCTTCGGTGCGTCGGACGGCCAGTGGCCGTCCGACGCACCAGTGCTCATGTGCGTCGGACGGCCCCCGGCCGTCCTCGCACATGGCACAGGGAATCCCTCCGGTGCGGGCACCAGAGGGATTCCCTTAACCCCCCAACAGCCTCTGGAGCTGGGGAAGAGCTTCCCCAGCTCCCGAGGCTGCATGCACGGTGTCCCTGAAATGATGATCAGCTCGCACGTCGCGCTGACGTCATTTCAGTAGAAACCGAAACTGAAATGAGCCAAGAGGCTCATTTCAGTTTTGCTTTCTACGTGCTCAGGGGTTATCTCAGCCCCTGAGCACGTAGAAAGACGGGAGAGGTATCATTGCAAAGGGAGAATCTCCCCTTTCCAATGGTACCCCTCCCCAGTGGATCCCTGCTTGGGGATCGCCCCCTGGGGCGATCCCCAAGCAGGGATCCACCAACTAGGCACCAGGGAGGGGAGAGCGGCCCCTTGGGCAAGGGCCTTTGCTCCCCCCATTTTCTTTTGGGCACAGTCAGTCTTTCTGCCCCCAAGCCCACTAGACACCAGGGATTTTTTTTTACTTGGAATTAGGGGTGGGGGCTTCCCAATACGGGCATGCCAATGCCCCCACCCCTCCGCCGCAAAATGAGTCTTTCTGCCCCCCCTGGGGGGCAGATGGGGGCAGTAGCCCCCAATCTGCTCCCCCGGGGGGGGGGGGCAGAAAGCCCACTAGAAACCAGGGATTTTATTTTAAATGCATATTAGGGGTGGGGGCTGCCCAATATGGGCATGCCAATGCCCCCCCCCAGGTGTCCCGATAAAAATGGTACCTCACTCGCGTGGGTGGGTCGAGTACCTGCGACAGACAAGGGCCCAAAACGTATTGAGGAGACATCAAAATTACCTATCACAAAACAACCTGGTTTTGCAAGGGGAGTCACATGGGTTTTTGGCCCCGAGCTCGGCGGCCATCTTGGGAAACCTATCAAACCCACACATTTCTGAAAACTAGACACCCGGGGGAGTCCAGCGAGGTATGGCTTGCGTGGGTCCCCCAACGTTTTCCTACCCAGAATCCCCTGCAAACCTCAAATATAGCTGAAAAAATCACTTTTTTCTCAAATTTCTGTCTGGGAAAGTTCTGGAATCTACGTAGATCCACAAATTTCCTACCACCCAGCGTTTCCCCAGGTCTCCCGATAAAAATGATACCTCACTTGCGTGGGTGGGTAAAGTACCCGCGACAGGCATGGGCCCAAAACGTATTGAGTAGACATCAAAATTACCTATCACAAAACAACCTGGTTTTGCAGGGGGTCACCTGGGTTTTGGCCCCGGGCTCGGCGGCCATCTTGGGAAACTACCAAACCCACACATTTCTGAAAACTAGACACCCGGGGAGTCCAGCGAGGTATGGCTTGCGTGGATCCCCCAATGTTTCCTACCCAGAATGTCCTGCAAACCTCACATTTAGCTGAAAAAACACATTTTCCACACATTTTTGGGTGGAATCACCGTGCCGGCACAAATGTCCTACCCCACAGCGTTCCTCTCAGTCTCCCGAGTAAAATGATTCCTCACTTGTGTGGGTGGGGCAAGGGCCTGTGACTGGGAAGAGCCCAAAACATAGGGACTTAGGGTATAGCATCGACCATTCTAAGCGCTACATTTTTTTAATAATATTAATAATACGTTTTTAGCCAATTCTGCATTGGACACCCACACAAGTGAGGTATCATTTTACTCGGGACACTAAGGAAATTGCTGTGGGGTAGGACATTTGTGCCGGCACGGTGATTCCACCCAAAAATACGGAAAATATGGTTTTTTCAGCTAAATTTGAGGTTTGCAGGGGATTCTGGGTAGGGAAACGTTGGGGGAACCACGCAAGCCATACCTCATTGGACTCCCCAGGGTGTCTATTTTTCAGAAATGTGTGGGTTTGGTAGGTTTCCCTAGATGGCGGCGAGCCCGTGACGAAAAAACCAGGTGCCCTCCCCCCCCCTCAAATCCAGGTAGTTTTGTTATAGGTAATTTTGAAGTCTCTACAACACGATTTGGGCCGTTTCCTGTTGCAGCCACTATGCCTACCCATACATGTGAGGTAGCATTTTTATCGAGAGACCTGGGGGAACGCTGGGTAGTAGGAAATTTGTGTCAGCCCAGTGATCCTACAACTTTCTCACACAGAAATGTGCGAAAAAATTAAATTTTTCAACAAAATTTGAGGTTTTCAGGGGATTCTGGGTAGGGAAATGTTGGGGGACCCACTCAAGCCATACCTTGATGGACTCCCCCGGGTGTCTAGTTTTCAGAAATGTGTGGGTTTGGTAGGTTTCCCAAGATGGCCGCTGACCCCGAGGCCAAAAACTCATGGGACCCCCCCTTGCAAAACCAGGTTGTTTTGTGATAGGTAATTTTGATGTCGCCTCAATAGGTTTTGGGCCTTTGCCTGTCGCGGGTACTTGACCCACCCACACAAGTGAGGTACCATTTTTCTCGGAAGACTTTGGGGAATGCGGGGTGGGTGGAATTTTGTGGATCCACACAGATTTCAGAACTTTCCACCACAAAAATGTGAGGAAAATGTGTTATTTTTTTTTTACAAATTTTGAGGTTTGCAAGGGATTCTGGCTAATAGAACCTGGTGAGAGCCAGTCAAGTCACCCCATCCTGGATTCTCCTGGGTGTATAGTTTTCAGAAATGTATAGGTTTGCTAGGTTTCCCTAGGTGCCGGCAGAGCTAGGGTTCAAAATCTACAGCTAGGCACTTTGCAAAAAAAGGGTCAGTTTTCACTGTAAAAATAAAGTGCGTCCACGTTGCGTTTTGAGCCGTTTCCTGTCGCGGGCACTAGGCCTACCCACACAAGTGAGGTACCATTTTTATCGGGAGACTTAGGGTAACACAGAATTGTAGAGCAACTGTTATTACCTATTGACTTTTGATGCATTTCTGCCTTCCAAATGAAAGACAATGTGTAAAAAGAAGTCATTTTGAAAAATTACCTATAATTCTCATGCTAGTATGGGTACTCACAATTTCGGAAATGTGCAAATATCTACTGTTTCTAAACTCTATATTTTGTTCCAATTTCAGAAATACATAGGTGTCTTTCATACCGATTTTTCCATGTATATATTTTCCCAAATTAATTGCTATATACCCGGTACATAATAAAAACCATTGCAAGACACTGCTCAGTTATTGGCTCTGGGTTCGTCGGGTTCTTGGTGAACCTACAAGTCCTATATATCCCCACAACCAGAAAGGTCCAGCGGATGTAACGGTATATTGCTTTCAAACAGCTGTCATAATTAGAAGAAGTTACAGGTGAAAACGTTGACACAAATGGCTGTTTTTTTCAACAAATTTTCAATTTTTCCTATATTCAACTGTTAGTTTCTATAAAGAAACCTTGAAGGATCTACACAAATGACCCCTTGCTGAATTCAGAATTTTGTCTACTTTTGTAAAATGTATAGCTTTCCAGGATCCATTATTGCTTTCATACCCATTTCTACCATTAACTGGAAGGAGGTTGAATGCACAAAAAATAGCAAAAATAGGCTATGTCCCAGAAAAATGCCAAAACTGTGTAAAAAATTTTGGTTTTCTGACAAAAGTCTGCTTGTCCCTGAAAGCTGGGAAAATGGTGATTATTTCAGCACCACAACCCCTTTGTTGATACCATTTGCAGGGAAAAAAACAGACGCTTTCATCTGTAGCCCTTTTTTCCCATTTTTCCCAAAAAAAACAAAATGTAGCTATATTTTGGCTAATTTCTGAGTCCCCTCCAGGGCAATCCACAAACCCTGGATACCTTTAGAATCCCCATGATGTTGGAAGAAAAGGACGCAAATTTGGCGTGGATACCTTATGTGGTCAAAAAGTTACAGGGGTCTAAGCGCGAACTACCCCAAATAGCCAAAAAAAGGCTTAGCACAGGGGGGGAAAAGGCCCATCAGCAAAGGGGTTAAATCCCAAAGATTTGAACAAGATAAAGAGAGAACCATGCAGATAATTTTGATAGCCTCAAGATGGCCCAGGGAATACTGGTACTTCTATCAGAGATGAAAGATTGGAAGTTAACGACAATCTCCACTCTTTTCTCAATGTACAACAGGTGCTTCATCCGGGCCCGAAACCCTTGAATTTATCAGCTTGTCTCCTGAGTTCAATGAATTCACACATCTAAATATTCCACAGGATTGTAGACAAATCCTAGCTAAAGCCAGAGCAAACTCAACTAATGCAACCTATCGGTTAAAGTGGAAACGAGCCACTCTTGTTGCAACCTCAGGTGCTACTACTGTATCTATTATATCTATAAAAATCTAGCCTATCTCACTCTTCTGTTTAGGGGAGCTATATCTCGTAATAGGAGATCTTCTAACAATTCATCTTTGTGGTGAAATAGAATTATAAAGGAATTCTTAAAAGGACTTTTCAGGTGTTGTCCTCCTTTGAAGAACCCTCCAATACCTTGGCAACTCAATACAGTCCCCTCACAGCTAATGAAGAGTCCCCTCAAACCTATTCATTAAGCTGACCTTAAATATGTTTCACTGAAGCTAGAGTTGCTCCTGGCACTCACTTCAGCCAGAAGAGTGAGTGAGATACAAGCTTTCACCATCAAGGAACCTTATGTGCAGTTTAGAGACTATTGAGTAATTCTGAGGACAAATCCTCATTTTATCCCTAAGGTACAGTCACAATTCCATCTGAATGAACCAGAAGTATTAAAAACATTCTTCCAAAACCCCAAGGACATTGTGGACAGAACACTACATACTGTAGATGTTAAATGAAGCATAACATTCTATATTGACAGAACCAGCACCTTCATGAAAACAGATCAATTATTGGAAGCATATGGCAACTCTTGTAAGTGCCTTGCCCTCTCAAAACAAAGCATAGCTTGCTGGATTTCATCAGCCATAGTCTTTTGCCATAATAAAGCAGGTAGACCTTTGGCTGGATCAGTAAAAGCACGTTTGACCAGGAGGATGTCAACGTCAACGGCTCTTTTTGTTGGTGTGTCTATACAAGACATCTGTAGAGCAGCAACTTGTTAAAATACACACATTCACCCAGCATTACTGTTTGGATTCAACACTGCAAAATGACGCGGCTCTTTGCCAAGCAATCTTAAAGCATCTGTTCCAGTAAGGGGAACCATATAGAAAATGTATACTGTTCATATCTACCCACTATCCACTTTTCAGTGTGTCTAGAAAATATTGATGTATGTGTTAACCACTGATTGCTATTCTGATTCAAGCAATACTGGAGAAGGAAAAAAGTTACCTGTAACTGTAGTTTACAGTATTTGCATCTTTCATAGGTTCTACTAAAAGAGAGGGACTAGGAGCTATCTAGGTCAAGGAATACATGCTCCCTTGTGTGAATCAATGTACAAAGAGTTTGCAGTTCCTAAATGTGTATAATGGGAGATACCATTGGTATCACACCCATACCAAGAAAGGTAGAAGGAGTATCAATATTCAAAAGCAAGAACTCCCACCCACCCAGTTGGGTGGCATGCTTCATCATTGGGCAGCTCCTCATTGAGATGGTGCTACAGTGCCCAACGGGCGCCTCGAGGGGGCTCTTGGCTGGTGGATTCGCACGGTCATCTGGCACCTGCCTGGAGCTGTAAGTTTAGTTGTTTATATCCATCTGTACATTTTTTTATTGCTTCATTCCTGGTCTCATTTACAATAGCATTTTGTTGAGAGGCATACAGTGATGTTAAAGGAGGGGATCATGATTTTGACCGTTAGGCAGGGCCGGACTGGCCTAGCGGGCAGCGAGCGTTTTCCTGGTGGGCCAGTTTTGGACCCGTGGGGGCCGGTTTTGTTACAGGGGCCGGTTTTCCAGCAGTGCTGCTTCTGGGGCCCATCGAGCACATTGCCAGGGCTGGTTGCTTTTCCCAGTCCGGCCGTGCCATTAAGGATCCTGTGAAATGGGTATTTTCGTCTGAAAGTATTTACTTGATCTGATGGAGTTCTTCTCTTTGTAACTATTGTCCTTTTTCGCAGTTTCTGTCATTTAAAAAAAGTAGATCCTCCACTGCCTTCTCCTTCCCTGGTGTCCAATCCTCCGTCACCCCGCCAGCCAACTGCAGCACATCTTTGCTGAATTAATACAAGATTATTGTGATGATAAACTCTTTTTCAGTCCGTATTGCTCCGCCCCTTCTACGACAAGTAATGCAGAGAGAAGCCAGAGCTCCAATAAACAAGGAATAATAAGGGGGTCCCAGCTCCCCGGAACGAAGACCGTCCTGCATGCACATCAGTGGCGGGTGGCACCGATCGGGGGTGGCAGGACAGGGGGGGGCATGTAAAAAAAAAAAAAAAAACTTACCTTATCGCCGCCGTGTCTCTCCTCTGCATCAGGACTCCGCTGGCATCGAACAGGAACCAGGAAGGACCCAGGCTCCACTGACCAATCACAACTCTGCAATGCAGCATTGTGATTGGTCTGAGCGCCGTGGATCGACGCTCAGCCAGGGAATGGGGGCCTGGGCATCTTCTCCCTTCAGGCTGTAATGCAGCCTGTATGGAGAACATGCGAAGTGCGTGTGACTGTTTTGGCCGGCTCCAGAGGGCTGGCCAAACAGTCAATGCGCACTTGGAGTGGGCAAATACTCCTCAACTGCCCTGAGAGCAGAGCAGCCCTGCCCACAAAGCAACACGGAAACTTAACCCGTTAAGTGCTTCTGTCGGCCAACGGCCGTCGCGAGCACTACCTCGGTAGTGCTGCGCACGTCCGTTGGCCGACGCGGCCCCGCCCGCTTAATAGAACGTTCCGCACTGGCGCGGAACGTTCTAAGCAGTTAACCGGTTAAAATGATAACTTTGTTATTAGCATTTTATGTTTCCTTTATTTACACTGCTTAAAAGCAGTGGGGTGACGCTCCTCCGCCTTAGCGGAGGAGCCGCCACTGATGCACATACAACTTACTTGGTAAATCTGCTTATTTAGTTTGGCTCACTAGTACATCTCCAACCACCGTCTCATTTCTTGAGTCTTTCCAGAGGGCCATCCCAACCCCAGCTTGTGAGCAGTGTTGCCGAGGTGGCTGAAGTCCACCTGAAACTTCTTTCATGCTGTGCTCATCACACTCCTCGCGCAGCTGCTACGGGAGTGTCAGCTGCAGCACCCAATTCCTCCTCTGATCCGTATCGCCACCATGTAGACTGGACACTAGCAGCTAAATTGATGGGTCCCAGGTAGCCGGCTGAGAGATGAAACAACACAACGTTTTGCAGGGCAGCGTGATATGGCTCCAAGAAGCAGCGGGGTTGAGAGAATCGAGAAACAAAACTGAAGGGTACGAGCGCCGGCCATTTCCACTACTTGGCTTGCACGCAGATGCGAAAGCCAACAACTAGTGTAACAACGTTAAGGTGTAGGGGGGAGGAGACCTAGCAAAACAAAAATGTATGTAGATATTTCAGTGGATGGATGAATATCATATGTTTGGGTTATTTTAGTGCAGAAAATGCTCGCTATAAAAACCATCTCTCACTGGGAGCTGTGATGCTATGGAAAATAGCACTGTTCCCTGTGATGTATGGATTTCATCATGATAGTGACAGCCCCCAAACTACTATGTGCACAGCTTCACCATTGTCATGACTACTATGATTATGCAGCAAAGTTATCTAAAATATGTAGCAAGGTTATCTCATTTGCGTGGCTAAACATTCAAATTATGTAGCACATTCTATGGCAGTATTATTTTTATCCAATTTGAGTTGGGAATATTTTTTTGGGGTAAAAGCTGCAAATGATGTGGCAGATTTTTCTGCAGTTGCTGTAATTTTGCAATTATGAGTTAAACACTATTGCCACAGAATCACATTATTCCACTGACCCTCGCCATTTTCCTTTGATCTTATTAACAGTTTATTCCTGAAAGAAAAACAAAACCTAAACGGTCTAATTCCAGTCAGTTCCCAATGTTCGCTGCTGTTTGAAGAAAACCACTTTTTAAAGCTAATGTAATTTGAAAAATACATAACGGTTAACGTGCAATAACGTCCTATCCTATTTCCATCTCGGGGTTCTCATGAAATTCACACACTACGCAGCCTGTGGCCTCATGGTTTATGATGTCATCAGAACACCTCAAAGGAAATATGTCATATAACACAGTTACATTATTTATATATATATATATATATATATATATCGTTTTTTTCCCGTGTACGTCATGCAAGTTATCAGGCAACCACCCTAAATTAGTAGACTTTCCTACCAGCAAAGCAACTCAAATATATTGTCAAACCACTTATAAAAAGGGCAAAATTCATAGATTAAAGTTCATCAACTTTCTAACGAGTTAGGTGAAACGTTGGGAGAACAAACCCTCCTTTGGGATAACTGGTTATGGAACATGCACCATGAGATGCCGGAAACGCCAACACATCTATGAAATAGAGTTCTTGAGAAATGTAACAAAAGAAAGATGTAGCTTCTTTTGAAGTCCATTCTATAAATTACACCTCTTAAGTGTGTAATACGTTTTTAGATTAACTCAATATTTGATGGGACAATGCAAAAGATTTTGAAATGGCCCAGATTAGTGTTGGAAGAAGTAAATATGCATTGCACATGATGTTTTTCAGCTTTAAAAAGCTTTGTTTTCTCTTACCATTGCACCACTGCCCTTTGAATCAGAATATGAGAATTCGAAAGATTGTGCACGTCTTTACATTTTATTTTCACTGCAGTGTAAGAGAATTGTGTAGAGTAATATAACCCAGTGGTGCAACATTACGTTCACAGTAAGATTAATGTTCCAGTCAATCTCTTCTCTTATGCAGGAAGTGGTTGCACTAATACAATTGCAGATGTTAAAAAAATTTACCATAAAAAAAAAAAAACCTGGCGTTATTCACAAACCTATTTTTCCATATGTAGAGGTCTCCTACACCTGGAAATGTAAGAGTAAATAATGATGTTTTATATATAGAGCTACAAGCTGCACTTGTGCCGTTTAGGACTGCAGGTAACCGATGTTAGGCTTACCAGATTATGGTACTTAGTTAACCGACCTCGGAGGGAACTCGCAACTACTCACAGAAGAATATTTGTGAATACGGTCTTTGCCATAATCTAAAGCTCTTCTATTTGTTCTTCGTTTGCTATTGAAATAGAATTATTTTGTTCGTCCAATATTCCTTTTCTCCTTTGAACGAATGCTCCATTTTCTTAAGTGACGTTCTTAGCCACCCCTCCTCTTGGCTTACTTTCTCGTGAGAGGTTTAGCCCCGAGTGTTTCTCAACACTTTCATCCGTGAAATGTCTTGGAACAGGGGTTGGTGGCCCTTTTCAACCTACCACGGGTGGCCCTGGCCCGAAGGCAAGCTCCAACATTACTTTTCTGGCCTGAACACAAGCCTCTCAAACCTTTCAGCTTGACTACATGCTGCTAAGGGGCTCTAGCAGCTGCAAACAGCACTCTTCTTTTCTCCTCCTAGGAAGGGTTGACAGTCCCGTCAACTTGCCCTGTTGCTGGTTAGTGAAATCTGGCAGCCAGTGACACTGTATAAATGGATTGGGAGAGAACACCGGAACCTGGTTCAAAAGTTTAAAACTCTGGCAACAATAGTCGTATTACTGCTTTTTGTAAATCAGCAAAAAATGTCGTAGCTTATTATCTAATAAATAAAAAAAACTTGCATTTCTCTTTTTTCATTCTGTATTTATTTTTATTTTCATGAAAGTGGTGTTATACAGTACTAAAATTGATATTTTTACTTTTCTTACTTTATTTTCCAAATTACTTGTGTGCCATATACACATTTGTACATACCCTAGAAATAGCATTTAAAATACGGATTTAAGGCACTTCTAAATTAAAGGACTGAGTTTTTTTACTTTCTGCTCCTAGTTCACAAAACCTTTGTTTTATAGACAGTTGTAATATTTTCTCCTGTAGGTTATCATTTGAGGAAATTTCAGACATTTTCGGAATCCCTAAAATGTCGGGAGTACCCCTGAAAATCTGCTACTGCTGCAGAGTCACTTCTCACATGGGTTGACAGAAATGTAAAAGGTGTATTTTTGTACATGCAGAAATGTGATGCAAAATGGCTCTTGTACTTCAAAATATCATTTTTTCTCCCTTTCTCTATAGCCCTATCAATTTCAGTTGTATTCCGTTCTGATACCCACCTTGAAAATGCAAATATTCCTGCCCTTGTAAAACGCGTTTTTACTGGGATCTGTCCTCAAATTGGTAGCGAATAGTTGAAAACTTGTTTGAGGGTGTTAAACAGCTTTATTTATTTTATATACACGCCCACCTAAGAATACTAGGGGTGCTCACACAGAAATTCTATCATACTGGCAGAATTTCTGCCTGAACAAATCGTAGTTGTATGGGTAAAATCCCACCGAATCAGGGTTTTTTATATATCGTCATACAAGTTTTTGGGCCTTTTTTTTCAAGCAAATGCATGAGTTAAGCATATTGAGTTAATTATTATGATTTTGCCGAGAACGGTTTCTTCCTAGCAGTACTTCACTTTTCTTCCTTCATAAAACAAGCCGGTGCAATCTGGCTAAGATACAGGCATCTAAGGATATAGACATTTGGAGGTTTTGTTTTCATGTATTAATCTTTCTTCAGTTCTTCTCCTAATATGGGACAATATTTCCCACTGGATCGCAAGGACATCATACTGGCTTGTGCCAGCAATCATGGTTTAATAGTAAACCTAAGACTGGTTTGTGTGTTACCTAAAATATATTTGCAATGTTTTAAAATATTCCAATGACTTTCAATATTTTAAAAATTACTCCGTTTGTTTACATACTATATTTTTACGTTGTTTGTTTTGCTAGCAAAGCCAATTTTATACAGTGCTCTGACACGAGTGGCTTAGCTTGTACTCTATTTAACTATTGAATCAAATGAATGTTAAAAATAAAACAATAAAATGTTAAATGATTTCTAAGATTGATAAACCGATAGATTTGTCTCTTCACTCGGAACATGTCAGATGTATACATTTACACTATTTATTACAGAATTTCTTTTCCAAAACCTTGTCAAAGGGTACTCTAGCACGCGCATATTCATGTAAGCAGAGCTAATCGGCAACAATCATTGGCGGATGTCACCCAAGCATGTTTTAATGTTATAGGAATTATACTCTTTACTTGAGCTTTAGTGCACTGTGTTACAGGTGCGTGCTAATGGGGAGTTATCATTTTGGATTGAATGCTGACCTGTTACATTTTTCATTAATTATGTAGGAGAAATAAATCAAAACCCTTAGAACAGTATTAAAGATTCTGAAAAAACCCAGATTTCGGCGGGAACCCTGTGTCACGATTAGAGAACAAACTTATGTGATGAAACGCGAAAGAAGTTTCACATTGTATATTAATTATCCAGGTCTAGGAGAAACAAATCAAAACCCCTGGAACAGTGTCGAGGATTCTGAAAAAACCCTGATTCCGACAGCCACATCTGTCACGATTTGAGAACAAACTCATGTTATGAAAGGGAAAGAAGTTCTATTTTCAATCATGTTGACTCGTGCTAAAATTAAAGGTGTACCGAAGTTACCATCGTTGCAGCAACCATCCTGTATTCTTTGCAGTTTCACAACTCAGTGAATATAATCCAGATTTCGGTCTGCAAAGCCGTCCTTCCGCCCAACAGTGCATGAGGCCACCTCAGAGCGGCTCTTTGGTTGACTATGAACACCCAGGCTAAGAGCAATAAATGTAAAAAGAAATGCGCTCAGCTAACCTTATGGTTGTCTCCGAGATTAGCTCTGTCTCTCTCTCTCTCCTTCTCCTCTTATCTATCTTGCCACTTATACATTTAAGCTCTTGGGGTATCTTTAGATACAAGCCCATTTACAAACAATGAAGTCTTTAGGGAATGCATCGGCTCTGCCTGCTCCACTTAAGAGATGCCAGCCTAACTTGCAAGTGATGCAGCGTATCAGAAGATGCAAATATTCTGCGTGCATTTAATTAATGATGCGGCAGGGAAAATATTTTTGATAAATGTCTCTGGGATAAGGTGGCAGGCGTGAAATTATAAATTCCTTCAGCAGCCCAAAATATAAAAAGCTTTCGGAACTGAAAAGGGTTTCACAGCTGAACATTTTATTGTTTGAATAGGGGAATGTGGGTGGGGGGGGGGTGGAGGTAGGGAAACATTTTTCCTTACTCGTTCCTCCATTACCCCCACCTTTCTTTTTCTGGAGAGTTGTTTGCCCATTCAAAAACAAATACTCCGAAGCGCAGTGCGACCCATGGGAATACATTTCAGGTCGAATTAGTACAGTTTCCTTCCTGTCAGGATGGTGGAATTAATGGTGTTTTGATGATACAAATTTTGAAGGGCAGACAAAGAAGCTGACTGGAGGGAGACCTGACTCCTTTAGAAGTGTGGTCCTCCTCGCTCGCAGCCTCTCTTGTCCTCCCTGTCATCCGTCTGCCAATCTCCCTGTCCATGGTTAGTTAACGATGCTTTTCATCCTCTGTTCTTTCCCACAGGGTTTGCCAGATCCGGGCCAGTGCCTGGGTTCCAAGGGGACACGCTGCAGTTGGCCTTCATCGACTTGAGACAAGTAAGGCTTTGTTTTTTAGTTTTTTGTTATTCTTTTAAGATGTGTGACTGAAGACCATCAGGTCTTAAGGAAAGAGCGAAGGGGGCTGCTTGGGGGGAGGAACAGCTGGGGAGGGGGCTTGCAGAAGATCAGAAGGCTGCTTGATGATTCTCCCTGGAGACATCTATTTCCATGCTATTGAAGCCATTGCTTTGGGACCTTTGTGAGATACCTGGATAAGAGTAGGGAGGAAGGAAGATACTGTGGCGGTTAGAAGTGAAAGACACGCGAGATGTCAAGTGATAAGCATTGCACTTTAGGGGTTGGCTTTTCCAATATAGGAACAGATTGCTTAGCCAGCTCTGAAAACAGACACTACGCAGGTCCTCAGATCATAGGGGTTCATTATGCAGAGATCGCCCCCATGATACTTTTTTTTGTTAGCAGCTAACGCTTGTAAATTGTTGTTGGGGGGTGGGGGGAGGCATAGAAAAGATTTTGATTTTGCAGTTTAAAGTGGATTTTTGTTTAGTTAGTTGCACTTTACCCCAAAATAAGTTGATGCTGATCTTAATGTACATGACAACTTGCTCCTTTTAGAGCGTTCAGCAACAAGTGTCCCATTTTAATTAAGCTGTATTCCTTTGATTTAGCCAATACTACTTGCAATTAATCCAACTTTTTGGAGGGTGGCTAGGCGACGTACGGTTGATTTTGCACATGTTTTTAATGGTTGGTCAGACCATCACTGCAAACTTAAATATCCCATGCCCTTCACCTTTATCGCCCGTGCATCAGTATAACTGTACGTTCATGTTCAACCAGTGCATATTTGCTTTTTGCATGTGTCATTTTTTACTGCCAACTGAGCATATTTATTTTCTTTTTAGTGTAAATCGTTAAAATTATTTGGCAACATTTTTTTATTTATTTTTTATTTTGAAAACTGTGAAGCTGGCTGAATATTTTATCAGCTTCATGTTAATAGGTTTACTAAATATTTTCGTACATGTTTTATAAATCTGATTCAGATTGGGATGATTATTGTGATGATGCTAGAAAGTTTGCTTATCTGCGTTTAACACTTTAGGCAAATTATTTCTGAAAAAATACTATTTTAGTGGCAGTTAGGTGGTAAATATACTAACTTTACAAGTCATAATGTTTTTCAGTCCTAATATATTGTCATTCCTGAAGTCCTGGCATCTTCCTCTTTAGCAATAAATAATCCGCCATTCTTTGTCATGTTTTGTCTCTTACTAAAATTCTGTACATTATTTTCTGTGACGAAACTGTACAAGTAGTTTGTTACCTTAATGGCACCTTGCACCCCGACATTCTTGAGCACAGTACGCCTACCACGCTGCTTCACTTTCCACAGTTTTTTCTTTAACTTCACTTATTAAGAATCTACTTTGAAAAACAATTTAAGTTTGTTTAAGCCTTGAAAGTAAGTACTCTGATGTAGTGCATAATTTATGCTTCATAATATTTCCGTTGGAGTTGTTTCTGAGTCTTGCATGGTTTTATTGGAGCTTGTTGGCTTTTGCAGATTCCAGTTCATTGTTAGCCAGCCAGTGCAGGATCTTTCTAAAACCAATTCATAAGCAAGAAGGACGATTTTATAATACTGTGTTGAAGACGGTTCCTTTTTCTGCTTTCAAAGAATTCAAACTTTTGTGGTCCTTGACCCTTAGTGATCCAAATATTGTCTTGCAATGCACTTAATGATACTCATTGCTCATGCTGATGTTTTCTTTTTTTAGTTTAAAAGAAATTTAGTATTGAAGGCTAGATTCGTCAAAGTCGAAAACTGGTATCATGCAATGACAGAAAATCATTTTTACAGCCTGTTTACATGAAGAAAACCTTATTGATAAACTAACCAACTGTTTTTTCAGCTGTAGCTTCATGATATCCCTTAAACATTTGATTTGTGTCTGTTGGGATGGGGATGTCCCTGACGATAAATCGCTGTGTACCCATTTCCTCATTGCCTCACTACAAGTGAAACTTAAACATGAACTTTTTGTTTGGCCTAATTCTGCAGTCACACTAATCTTAAATGGTCACAGGTTGTATATGTGTGGCAGTAGGATTGTGTATGTGGTATGAATCTGTGTTCTGGGACCAGTGAGATACATTTTGGATAGCCCCTGGTTTAGCTTGACTCAAATTTGAAGTTAGATACAGCTTCCCCAGTGCAAGTGTATCGACTGGTTGGTGGAGACCCCAACACTAAAGTGATGGAAGATGGGGACTGCCGATTAGTTCTTCCTAAGCACTGCCATTTGGTTGATAGCTGGGGTCACAGGACAAACTGCAGTTTCTATTGTTCAAAGTGAGCAAATTTCCAGTCAGGGCCTGATCTTTTGTCTGTCCCTTATTACTGCTTCAATAAAACTGATGTAACTAGGTATAGAGATCGTACACTTAATTGTACCCTTGTTTTGGAGTCTACTGTTTGGAGCCAGTATTATTGCAACCTGCTGTGAGATCGATCGCCTTGCAGAAAAGCTGTGTCTTCTAGAGAATCTAGAAGAGGTGCCATTTCAAGCTTCTGACCCATGCCTACAAGCCCTCCACGACCAAGGACCAGCATACATGATCTACCACAAACTTCCACCATCCACCTAGAAACCTCTGCTCCGCTCACCTTGCCCTTGCACAGACACTGCGCATCCGCCACTGCTACACCGGAGGACGATCCTTCTCCCACCCCTCCGCCAAATCCTGGAACGATCTTCCCCTCCATCCTTGAACATCACCCTCATTGGTGGACTTAAGGAAGTGACTCAAGGCCTGGCTCTTCGACTGAGACCCTCAACCCAATGCCTGGCTACCCTCACAGGTGATAAGTCCCACTATACAAGCACAGTTTGATCGATTGATTGAGAGCCAGAAAATGTGGACCCAGTATGCCCTTCTTTAGTCCCATTCCAAGAAGTCTCTGACGAAGGAAGAGAGTGTTCTGTGGAATACTTGGACTGCTGTGTGACCAGAGTGTGATAGTCTCCGGGGGTGGGGTGGGGGGGGAGACATCACCTAAAAGGTGCACTTCTTGCTAGAGGAGCTGAGGGTCTGCCTAGCACATAGAAGTCTGCCAACTTAAAGAGCAAAGGAGAGCGCCTGGCCATGCAGTAGGAGAGGCTGCTCAGAAGGAGAAGCCAAGCAAGTTCCCGGTGTGAGGCACACCCAGTAGAATCTGAGTGTGGGACCGAAGCCAGGAGCGACCCATGTTCTGTGGAGTCTCTCGGTCGCCCTGAGCAGTTCCCATTATGAACTGCACAAAGCTACACAAGAGAGAAGCCACATTCTCTCTTCTGCTACCCTGCTGTGTGCCCAAAGAAACTGATTCTGCTGCCTGACGTCAGAATTTCTGATCGGCCTAGGATGCAACAATTGCTCAAGACTATCACCCGTGAAGACCCTGCCCAGAAGCTGCAACTGCCATGACCAAGCACCCTTCTGCAATAAATCTAGGAAGCTGCAACATTAGAATTCAATCCGCTGGTTAGGAATGTGTTTGTCAAGTGTGCCATCCAGCGCTTCCAGAGCCACAGCTTCACCATGAAGATGAAGCAGGGTCCAAGTGCAAATAGACTAACAGAGTGTATGCACAGGGAAGTCTGCTGTGTAACTCTTTGTGTGTTTTATACAACAAGGGGACCCAAAACTTAGTCAGGGACCTTTGGGCGTAGTAATTTTATATGAACAGTGGCCCCTAACAACAGAAATGGAGGTAGGAAATAATATAGACATGCAATGAGGTCTATATATGTTTTTTGTCCATATGGACAAGGAATTTTTTAATGCATGTGTATTAGAGGAAAATCACACACAAGAAACATACAAGTGGGGACACAATTTGTCGCAAAAAATAAAAGCAAGAGAGGAAAGCTCAAATGTACAGTTTTCCAAGCAGATACAAAAAACAACACCATAGCACATTACAATAAACAATTATGAAAGTGTCAAGGTGTAAAGAGTCAACGACGTTTCGATCCCATTTAATTTAATACCAGGATCATCATCAGGACATAAGATTATATGCCCCAGACTACTGCCTGTGTAACCCTAACGGGTTCTGGTGGGTCCTATAACGAGTTGGTGGTTCCTCAAAATTCATGATAAAGGGAACTGCAGTCCAGTCCAGTGCTGATGCTGTGACTCTCCCCGATTTTCCGGCATAGACTAACTGAGGACCCGACACTGATCGGGTAGCACCAACAGAGGGTATCAATCCCCTCGGGAAGCCACCTGATACTCCATGACTTTCTGGAGTTAAGGATGGGACTATGCA
Source organism: Calotriton arnoldi (assembly GCA_963921515.1). NCBI lineage: Eukaryota > Metazoa > Chordata > Amphibia > Caudata > Salamandridae > Calotriton > Calotriton arnoldi. The sequence goes on along the minus strand of CAWUFW010005387.1, from coordinate 634,182 downwards.
CTAATTTCAGGTCCTCTATTTATTGATATCACAGCATCAGCACTAGACTGCAGTTCCTTTTATCACGGATTTTGAGGCACCACATTGTTATAGAACCCACCAGAACGTGTTAGGGTTACACAGGCAGGAGTCTCGGGCATATAATCGTTTGTCCCGATGATGATCCCGGTATCAAGTTAAATGGGATCGAAACGTCGTCGACTCTGTACACCTTGACACTTTCATAATTGTTTATTGTAATGTGCTATGGTGTTGCTTTTTGTATCTGCTTGGAAAACTGTACATTTGAATCCAAGCCCTTGTACAGGCCTGAGCTTTCCTCTCTTGCTTTTATTTTTCACGACAAATTGTGTCTCCACTTGTTTGTTTCTTGTGTGTGATTTTCCTCTAATACAAATGCATTAAAAAATTCCTTGTCCATATGGACAAAAAACATATATAGACCTCATTGCATGTCTATATTATTTCCTACCTCCATTTCTGTTGTTAGGGGCCACTGTTCATATAAAAGTGTAACTCTTTGTGGCGAAAGCCATTGAACTGATCCTTGTAGTAGCCAGTGGGGTAATCCAGAGTAAACTGCACCTGGGCTTGAATAATGCCTCTGCTATTATGACTTATTGGGAACTGTAGACATTAGAACTCATTGAGAGGGCATCAGAGGGAGGTGCTGTGCCTTAGTAGGGATCATATATTGCAACTCTTACTGAACAGTATGATATTTGGTTTTGCTAAGAGAGTAAAGTGCTTTCTTTCTAACCGAAGATCTGCACTGGGCATAAGATTACTTTATTGTGTCAGCTAGTTGACTGTTGAGTTCTGAGCTGTCTCTACTCTCACTACCTCTCTTAGAAATCTATGACTGCTCAGCTTTGTTACCCTGAGAGTCAAGTGTGCAAAGGTTGTACTTGGCTCAATATGCAGACCAAAGGACACCAATGGCAAACAACCTCAACCATCACGGTTGGGGTTAGGGGCCCAGTAACCTCTACCTACCCTGTGCTCCCACCCTCAGTGGGATCTGACAGTGTTGATCTCTCTTGGCTGACGAGAGGAAGTATTTGACAATGATAATCACTTAATGAATTAAGGATGACTAAATTGGAAAAGTGTATTAAAACCGTATTCAATAAATGACACTTTTTTCATAAATAAAACTGGTGTAAATTGCTTTTGTTTTGTAATCCATTAGCAGTTGTTTAGTTAACTTGTCATATTTCATAATAAGCACGTTAACTACAATTCATGCTTTATTAAAGCTGATATGTGAGGTGCTCAGTTGATTGCCTTATTGAAAAGTTCTAAACCACAGACCCTAGCATTATATGACAGTTGTGATTTAGCTGTGTACTGAAAATACAGTCACTCTCACTGCTATCGAAAGACGTTTAACGGGCAAAACAGTCTGTACCAAATTATCGACAAACATTCCTACAATAAAAAACATACTCGACCAATAGTTTGACTCTTGCCAATTGAAATAGGTTTGTGTGTGTTGCCTGCTTTTTTTTTTTCTTCAAAAATAAAGTGTATCTGATAGAGACATCTAGCCGCAGCTTCCTTAACTTAGAATATCCCCAGGCATCAGACTGGATCCGGAAAATCCTCAGCAGCACCTCTGCCCGCTGGGGGACGGCGTTGCATGGCTCCGTCCTGACGTCATCCACGGATATGACGTCAATGGAGCCATATAAGTCCCTCCCGGCGCGCTGACGTCAGTTTCCTTCTTTTCCGCGTCCCAACGCAGATCCAGGAGAAGCGGTTCCTCTGGCTTGTTTCTGTTTTCCCGCCTTATCGACGCCTTTTAGCGACCGGGAACAGTGTGCAATGCCTAAGGGCTTCAAGTCGTGTGAGACCTGTACGTGGCAGATGTCGACGGATCCACAGGAGATCTGCATGTGGTGCTTGGGAGAGCACCACGACTCCGAGGAGTGCGACACCTGCCGGCAGCTGAAGCCGAAGTCCCTGCGGGAACGTCGGATGAAGTTGCTGTCCGCCCGGATGTCCTGTTCGGAGTCCTCGCGTTGCCGGTCTCCATCTCGAGCTGGGGCTTCTGTTCAGGACCTGTCACGGAGTCGTTCCCACGGATGTCGCTCGCCTGACGCAGGTAAGCACAGGAAGAAGTCATGGAGGTCGTCGACCTCCAATAAACGTGACGCCGGGGCCCGCTGCTCCTGGTCTTCACCGGACACGGGCCTCCAGGAGTCGACCCCCACCTACCCACCATTTCCTGGTGTTGGGGCGACTAGATCCCAGATGAAAGCCTATTCTCTGGCTTTGCAGGCCATCTTTGGGTCACCTCCTCTCCCTGGCATGCCTTCAGGGCCCACAGAGGGGGTAGAGGCTCAGATCGGGAATTCGCCGGCGGGTTCGCCCTCGGCGCCGATCGAGTACCCTGACTCCGGTTCCGGAGTCGCTGCAACGTAGGGACACAGCCCGGCGGGGCATCCCAGTCAGATGTCAGGCCCTCCTGTGGCGTCACCGCACAGCCCTGTGGTGCTCCCTGTGCTGGCGCCGGATGCGGCTGCAGTGCGGAGCTCGACTCAGTCGACGCCGTTCCTCACCGCAGTTTTCCATCTCAGTGGAGGTTGAGTCGATGCCGGCCCGACGCCGGGCGGACGAGTCCTCTCCGGTGGTTGTCGATGCAACGCCGTCTCGACAACGGTCGACGCCGGTGCTGTCCTCTGCTGTTCCTCTGTTGGTGGCAGAGGATGAGACCCCTGAGGGTTCACCACCCCCAGGGTTGTTTCGAAGCTCCTTGGAGCAGGTGCCCATGGGGCACTGGCAGGCTTTTGGTCGTCCTCTGGCTGCAGAGCCTCTGCCTTTTGGTGGACGGGTTAGCCTACAACCGTCCCCTACAGATGGCTTATTGTCGCCACCTAGAATGGCCAAGGAGGCTAGTGCAGCATTTGCGGGAGTGGTTTGCAAAGCTGCGGACATCTTACAGATGCAGCCTCCCTCAGTCTCTTTGCCTTCTGATCCCTTGTTGGATCTACTCCACCAGGGCGCCGTGGAGGTGGAACCCTTGCTGCCTTTTGGCGGGTCATTATATGACATCCTTTTTGAGAATTGGGCGAGACCCTCATCAGGGGACCCTGTGGGTCGTGCTATTGCACATAGTCATCGCCCGGCTCCAGATGACCCTGTCTGTTTGTCCCTCCATCCTAGGGCTCAAGGGCTGGTAGTCCAGGCAGCCTCTGCCTCGCTGCTTTCCTCTCCTCCTCCGTTGCTTCCTCCCACTAGGGAGTCTCATTGGTTGGAGTCGTGTGGCCGCCATGTCTTTGCGTCCACCAGCTCGGCCCTTCGGTCCTTGAACACGTGCATGTTTGCACGGGCTACTTTAACCCTTTGGGACTCGGTCGAGCGTCTCCTTCCTTCTCTTCCGTAGGGCCCTCAGGCTGACCTGGATCGGCTGCTTCAGGATGTCCGGGAACTGGCACAGTTTTCCATTCGGTCAGCCAAGGACACCACTGACTCTGTGGGTCGGGCTATGGCCAGGTCAGTTGCTCTGCGCCGCCATGCCTGGCTGCGCGATGGCAGTTTTCCTGCCAATGTTCATGAGCGTCTTCGGGATTTGCTATTTGATGGGGTCTCCCTTTTTGACAGTCATGCTGACTCAGCGGTCCAACGTGTCATTTCTGGGTTTTCATAAATCCCGTGATTTTTAGTACTTGTTGCGGACTTTTACTTTGGTTGCAGTATTGTCACTGTTTTTTCTGGTATCCGTCTATGGGTTCAAGACGTTATTTCGCGGACGGACTGTACGGCTAATCAGACGTTTTTTCCCCCATTTGGTACAGCTAGCCAGCTGTTTCTAAATTTCTATTTGAGTCCTCCGTCTACGTGCTAGTATCAAGAGGTGTCCCTGGCTTTTTATGGGGATAGGACATACCCTATGTGGGGTATTTGTTGGCTATTGTATAGTCGCTCTTCCTTGCACAGGAGGCTTCGAAGGCTCCTGCGGAGTCTTATTAGGATGGTTATCTTCTGTCCCTCTGGGGGATTGTCCTATAGTTCATACTGTAGGCTTCTCCTTTCATCGCTCTTCCTACTGTTGTAGGACATCCCCTCTGGTGAGACCCACACGATTGGCGTGGCTTTCTCCTAGGGCTTATGAGTTGTGGTCTACGGTTGGCCCGTAGCACTCTTCTATCTCTATGGAGGCAGACTGTTCCAGAGTGTTGTTGGGTTTATGCCACACCTGGCTTATCCCGGCGTGTTCTTTTACCTTTTCGCTGTGCTCTTTTTGCCTACGTTGGCTGTCTTAGACGTAAGCTAGTGTCCCTTGTGGGCATATTGTCCTGTTCCGCTCCACAGCGGTTTCTTTCCGTGTTCTGTACAGACACGATATGTGAGTACATACTGGGTATGTTCACTGTCACGGGGTGCCTGTGGTACGCCTTGCGCCACTGTCTTGGCTGCGTTCTATTCTGGTGGTATTGTCTACTCTTCATTCTCTGGTGTTGGGGCGTGCTTAGGTCTTCTCTTGCGGCTCAGACCCTGTCCGGTTTTTGCCTATGGGCGGTAGAGTCTACGCTAGTGTGGAGAAACACGAGGAGGCCGGAGTATGAGAGGTAACAGTGACAGTCTTTTATTGCAAGATACACATCAGTCCATAGTGGTCTCCTTTGCTCTTTAACTTCAGGGCTTGGCAGGAGTCGTAGGCTGATATTCCTCTCGTCTGGCTGATGAAGACGTCGGTCTCCGTATGGGCAAAAGGAAGAGAGAAAGAAGTACGGGGTCAGGGCAGGCTACCGTGATATAGCACAAGTAAGGGGGGGGTTGTGTAGGATGTCACCCGGACCGTCACCAAGGGGTTTTCAGTGATTGGGTAGGACCCGTGAGGAACAGCAGAACTCCCTTTTATACCCCGGGTGGTATCTCCGAGTTAGGACCCACAGCCCCTTTCGTAAACCACCCTCTGACTCGGGCACGTACCTCAGGGAGCCACGCACCTCCGGGAGCGTGGCTGGCGTTGTCGCGGTACCGGATTGGGTCCGGCTCCCTCTCTCGGCGATATCCTTGGCTTCTTCCCTCGGCCTCCGTCTCCTTCTCGCGGCGTCTTCTCCAGTTCCTCGAGTCCCCGTCAACATCCGGCGGTCCGGTCTTGAAAGGTCCGTGCGACGACAGGCCTGACTCCTCGATTCTCTCCTGGTCTCCTTCTTCGGTTCCGTCTTCAGCGCGGTACTCCGGAGTAGTTCTCTCTTCTTCGTCCACGGCACCCTTTACAAACACTGGCACATCCTCATACGTCATCCGAGGCGGAACATGTGACCCTGTCACATGGGTGGGCGCGTCCTCGCGGCAGTGAGCCGAATTAAAGGGGCCGCAGTGGTCCAAGGCTAGCGGTTCCCCCGGCGACTGTAAAAACAGAACAGGAGAGAGGTAAGGGGGTAACTGTATGCCGTCATCCTCCTCCAGCCGGTCACGGGGAGGCACCCCGTGACAGCTAGACACGTCACTTTTGCACGTTGCCTTGTGCCCTTTTTCCCTATGCACTTCCCAGGCAGGGGCTCTAGTCCCTCTGCTCTGTGCCGCGTGGGGGGGCTCAGGTACTCCTGTTCCTGGCCACTGCTGATGTTATCAGTGGCAGTATCCTTCTTCAGGATACCCATTGCCATTTCTGCAGTATCTGTATATGGATTTATATACTTTTTTCTGACCTCTATGTATGTGTATTACTAACTCCTTTCATCGTTAGTGTGGTGGTCAATATCTCCGCCTGTCACACGGGAGACCAGGGTTCCTTCTCCGATGGGGCTGATGAGGTTGCTTTTGCAGTGTCTTGACATGTGTTATATCCTGTTATGGTTCACATCGGTGCCGTTGGTACCAATTGTGCTGCCTCTTGTATTATGTAGGGCATGCTCTTCGAGTTCCCCTTGTTTTTCCATATATATATATATATATATATATATATATATATATATGTCTATATATATGTCTATATATGTCTATATGTGTATATGTCATGGGATATCCACACAGCGAGAGGGCAAGCATACTAGGTTTTTCCTTGCTGTGGTATCTGGGGTTTTTGTTCCAGATCCCGCCCCTCTCTCTCCCTCCTGGGAGCTGAGCCTTTGTGTGTCCCCGACTTGGCCAGTATCCATCAACCATTGCACCTCTGGGTACGGTTGGCCGGTTGACTACCTGGTGATGTGCCCGTCTCTTTCTGCCGACGCATACGTACTGTGGTTGCTACATTTCATTCGGATTCTGCATATGTGTGGTGTAGTCCACACTGTCTGCTTATGTGTATCCCTGTCATCCACATACATGTATCTCCTGGTTGTCATGGTTCTGTATATCTCTGCATGGTGACATCTGTCCCTCCACATGTCATTTTTGACATCCACTGTTGTACATCCTCCGTTGTCTGCTCTGACTCTGTCATACTGTTGTTCCTTCTCTGGGACTTGAACTCGTGCAGATCCATGGGACCTGTGCTCGGTTTATCTTCTTCTTGCAGAAGTTTGAGGAATTTCTTCCATTGTGCACTGGCCGTTCTGGTTGTGTGCTTCCCTTTCGTCCCTGTCTGTAAGAGAGGGGTCTCGTACCGTCCTCTGACGGATTGTGGTGCCTTTGCCTCCCCTTGTTAATGCTCCCTTGCAGAGCTTAATGGGTCTGGTGTCAGCCACGCTGGCATTGCTGCCCCCACCGTGTTTTGGTCAATGGTATTGACGGTTCAGTTCTCTTTGGAACTTGGTGGTTTTCAGTCGCAGACCCTCCTTCAATGGGGTATAGCTTTGGTATCTATTCTAAGTTAAGGAATCTGCAGCTAGATGTCTCAATCAGATGAACGAGTTACTTACCTTCGGTAACGATGTATCTGGTAGAGACAGTCTAGCCGCAGATTCCTTAACGCCCACCCATCCTCCCCGCTCTGCGAAGGCCTATTCAGGGTGGGTTCTACCCACTTGCCTCCTTCCAGGTGGCCTTTGTCTTTCTGCAGGATGGTCTGCTCACCTCCCTCCGGGGTAGGATGTCTCATGCTGTTTTATCTGTTGCTTCTCCACCCATTCTCGTAATTGGGTGGTGGGTTCAATGTCCTTCCACGCTCCTCCACCCTGGTTCTTCCAGTGTGGGGTTTGATCATGTTCTTATACCCTCCCTTCCACCCACTTCTATTTTTTCCCCATTACTTGGGGTCTCCTTGACTATGTTGCGGTCAATTTGATTAGGGTCTATTTGACTGTGCTACAGTCAATAGGTCATTTATGGGGTGTATGATTGTACATTCTCTGTTGTTGCAGAAATGTGGTCACTTACCATGAGTCATGTTGTTCCAGTTCGGTTGCCCGTTACAGTTCCATTCTGTGATTGTAGACTGCCTATCGCTTGCCATGTCATTCATCTCCAATGCTGTTTTGCCTCATAGGAGGGCATGGCTCTTCGCTTCTGCGACACTGTTTCTAGGGGCGAGTACTCTGCTCTTACCCTTCAGTCCCTTACAGCATGAAGTACTCTTTCATTGATATATAAAGTGATGTTTCTCATCTTTCTATGATTTCTTGTCATTGTTATTTCAAAGATTTTTGATCTTTTTTTGCACACTGTTCCCACACTGTCACGGTTTTGGTGGTGGCTCCACGTTGTGGCGCGGAAAAGCTTCACCTTAGAAAACTGACGTCAGCTCACCGGGAGGGACTTATATGTCTCCATTGACGTCATATCCGTGGACGACGTCAGGACGGAGCCATGCAACGCCATTTCCCGGCACGCAGAGGTACTGCTGAGGATTTTCTGGATCCAGTCTGACGCCTGGGGATATTCTAAGTTAAGGAATCTGCGGCTAGACTTTGTCTCTACCAGATACATTGTTACCGAAGGTAAGTAACTCGTTCATTTTGATGTTTTTAAACGCCAATACAAATGCTAAACGAAGAGCAAACCGTACAGTCTATAATTCGGTCCAATACATGCCAGGATGCCTGACATAATCAAGGTTGGAGATGTTTAAACATTTAGGTGAGACCGCCACCATCTCAGGAAGACTGCGAAGGCTGTGGTGAGCCAGCCTGCCGGACTATGAGTTTAATCTAGGGCGGGCGGTGCGATGGCAGTCTCATGGTGGCGGCTGTGTTAGGCTCATAGGAGAGCCTTAACAGCATAACGCTGCTCTGAGAGTGCCTGCAGCACATTCCTGCACGTGTGGCATGCTCCATGTCCTGCATGCCACACTGTGCAGGAACTAGAGTGTAATTCGAGGGGGGCACAACATGTGTCATCCCATTTAGGAAGCTAGCTCTGAATATACTATACCAAAGTAAGGTATAGAGTGCACAGAGTCCAGGGAGTCCCCAGAGGTATAGCAGAGGCTAAATTAAACAAGTACTAACAGCTCTCTTTGTGGTAGTGTGGGCGAGCAGTTAGGCTTATCAGGAGTGTGTGTTAAGCATTTATTGTATTCACTCAATCAAGACTGATGGCACACACTCATAGAGTGAATCCAGACCAATTAGGTAAGTATAAAAGGTGTACTTATATTTTATTTGAAAGAACCAAGCAGGACTTGGCACAGGCAAGTAATAAATACTTTCAAATGCAAGGCTGTCCACAGAAATGCAATAGTGGATTGTATTGGAGTCGATTACAGGTTTGTATTACTTTTGAAACAGTTCAAAATACAGTAAGATTACTTTTGATTACTCTTGGATTACCTTTCAGTAACTTCAAGTACTTGAGCTGATATGCTGAGATATCATAGCAAACACAAGGAGATGTCCCGTGTTCTCCATGCACTGGAGTCAAGCTATCCTGGCTAATGAGGGCTGAAACCGGTCCTAGGATGCTTGTCTCCAGTCTAGGGAGGACCCGGCCTGATAGATTGGGCTGGACTGTTCCCATTGGGCGCAGGGTCAAGACTGATTTGCATATGGCTGGGTTCAAACTGGAATGGCATGGGGAGCAAACAAACGATGGATTTAGGCCCAGAACTCTGTACTGGAGTGAATGTATGACATTGTTCTGCATTCTGTCCATCAATTTTTATTTTTGCATATGCCGAGATATCATACAATGGAGGTTGTCACTTTCAGGTAAGTACGACAATTCTTAAGTTAAAGCATAGTTACTTTTTGTTCATACAAAACAGTAGGTTAACACAGACATTTTTCAGGAACAAAACTCATAACATTGGTTCCTATAGGAAAAGAGTGTTAACTGTCTACAGCGAAGTAAACTACTAAATCTGAAAGAAACACGTAGTGATAGATTCCTTACCTTAGAATATCCCCAGGCATCAGTCTGGATCCGGAAAGTTTTCGTCAGCAGTACCCCTGCGCGTCAGAAGGTGGCGTTGTGCGGCTCCGCGTCCGTCGTAGGCGTTGTGATCGCCGGGATGACGTTGCGGCAGCTGATGTCAGTTCTTTCTTTTTCCGCGCCAGCAAGCGCAGATCCGGAGAGAGCGGTACCCCCAGTCTTTTTTTACTGAGTTTTTTGAGATTTTTGTCTCAGATTTTTTGAGTCGATCGACTCCTGGTGCAGTCAGGGATGCCCGGGTTTAAATCTTGCGAGGACTGTCATCGCATGATGGTGACGGACCCGCACCGCGTTTGTCTCTTCTGCCTGGGGCGCGACCACGACCCCAAGTCGTGCCCCGACTGCCGGGCCATGGCGCCGAAGACTTTGCGGGAGCGATCCCGAAAGCTGCTTGAAGCCCGGCAGTCGGCTCCGCGCAGTCAGAGGTCCCGGTCCAGAGGCAGGTCGAGGGACCGTCGCGGAGCCGCCCACATCGAAAGTCGTCCGAATCCAAGTCTTCGCACTCTGGGTCAGGTAAGGCAAAGCACAAAAAGAAATCGAAGAAACGTCCTCGTTCTTCGACTTCTCGTCGCGTGACTCGGCTGAGGGTGTGGGTGGTGCCACCCCCGCGGCTCCGGCGGAGCCTACGCAGTCGTCGGTGACCTACCCGCCTTTCCCGGGTTCATCGGCGACTCCGGCCCAGGTACAGGAATTCCTGTCCGCTATGGCTCGCCTATTTGGGCCGTCGGGCCCCTCCGGTGCGCCTTCGGGCCCCGTGGGCCCGACTGGGAGTCCTCGCCCTTCGACGCCGGTGGCTCCGGCCCCGGCGTCGCAATCGGCTCCGGCCTCGGCGCCGCAGGACTCCCATGGATTCCGTTGTGGATCCCGGTCCACGCCGGTTGACCTAGTCACACCTCCACCGACGTCGACCCCACCGGCACCACGTTAAACATCGCCCGGTGCGCCGGACGACATCGTCCCCGGTTTCAGCCCCGACGTGGATACGGTGCCGACCGACGCCGATTCCGACGCCGTTTGGGAATCTGTTTCCCTATATCCATCCTCCTCCTTTTCGGCCTGTACAACAGCAAGAGGAGGAAGGGGAGGACTGGGAGGTGTCTGTAGACCCTCTCACTGCTCAATGTGAGTATGACCCGGACTGGGCTGAGGAGCTGGGGGACGCCAGTGGTCTGGACACCTCTCCAGACCTTGGCATGATGTCTCCTCCTACCGTGGCTACGGAGGAGGGCACTAGTTTTTCTGTGGTGTTGCGTAGTGCTGCTGAGGCACTCCACCTTCAGCTACCTTCTGTGGCCGTCAGGACTAACCTCCTGACAGAAGTGTTTCAACCAGCAGTTTCCTCTGCGGAGCCGCTGCTGCCCTTTAATGAAGCACTTTCTGACGTTCTTCTGTGCTCCTGGTCCAAGCCCAGCTCAGGGGCTCCTGTGAACAGGAACGTGGCCCGACGCCATCGCCCGGCCCCGGGCGACGCCCTTTTCCTCTCTCAACACCCCACCCCTGAGAGCTTGGTTGTCCAAGCCTCTGCTTCCCCAAGCGCATTCCCTTCCGCACCCCCGGATAGGGATTTCAAGAGGCTGGAACAGTACGGAAAAGAAGATTTTTTCTTCCGCCAGCCTAGGGCTGCGGTCGGTGAACACTGCATGCCTCTTGGGCCGTTATTCGCACTCCTTGTGGGATGCGGTAGCGCAGGTGCTGCCTAGCTGTCCGGAGGAGGCCCGGACGGCACTCACCCAGGCTGTTGCTGAGGGGAGAGATGCAGCCAAGTTCACAATCCGTTGTGGCCTTGACACCGCCGACTCGCTAGGCAGGGCGAATTTCCACGACAGTGGCGCTCCGCCGCACACGCCTGGCTGAGGACAACTGGCTTTTCGCGGGATGTCCAAAACACTTTAATGGACATGCCCTTGATGGCATTCGCCTCTTTCGCAACAAGGCAGCCAGTGCTTTGGAGCGCTTTAAGGACTCACGGGCTACGGCTAAGTCCTTGGGCCTTTCGGCCACCCGCCCTCCTCAGCCTTCTGCCTTTCTCTCCTTTCGTGCTCGCGGAAGGGGCAACCCACCACGTTCGCAACAGAGCCACAGGCCGGCGCAACAGTCCACGCGCGGACGTGGGAATCGCCGCGGCGGTTCAGGGGGCCAGCGGCCGGGTCAGCCCACCTCCACCCCTGCCACCACTGCCTCCAAACCTTCCTAACCCACCAACCTTTCAGGCCCATCAAACGCCAGTGGGTGGCAGGCTTCGCCATCACCTCCCCCACTGGCGCACCATCACGTCGGACAAGTGGGTTTTGCAAATAGTCCGAAGGGGCTACTCCCTGCCCTTCGAGACTACCCCTCCAGCCATGCCACCTCAGTACCACCGTGTGTCGGGGGATCACTTGGCACTTCTCCAGCAGCAAGTTGCGGCCCTCTTGGCCAAGGAGGCCATAGAGCACATTCCGACGCCAGAAGTAGGTTGTGGTTGTTATTCCCACTACTTTCTGATTCCAAAGAAGGGCAAGGGCCTGCGTCCTATCTTGGACCTTCGGGACGTCAATCTCTTCCTCCGGAAAGAGAAGTTCAAGATGCTCACACTTGCTCAGGTCTTGTCTGCCCTAGACCCACAAGACTGGCTGGTAGCGTTGGACTTGCAGGACGCTTACTTTCATATTCCCATCCTGCCGGCCCACCGGCGTTACCTACGGTTCACGGTAGGCCACGGGCATTTTCAGTTCACTGTGCTCCCTTTTGGCCTTACCAGCACCCCTCGGGTGTTCACGAAAGTGATGGCGGTGGTCGCAGCTCATCTGCGCAGATCAGGGGTTTCAGTCTTCCCCTATCTCGACGACTGGTTGTTGAAGGCGGGCTCGCCCCAGGCAGTCGTCTCCCACCTCCAGACTACAGCCGACCTCTTGCATTTGCTGGGGTTCTCCATCAACGTGCCGAAGTCGCACCTGATTCCCTCTCAGAAGCTCCTCTTCATCGGAGCAGTTCTGGACACAGCGCAGTTTCGGGTCTATCCTCCCAAACAGCGAGTCCGGGATATTCGGGCTATGATTCCAATCTTTCAGCCCTTATCCTGGTTTTCGGTCAGGATGACCTTGAGGCTGCTGGGCCTCATGGCCTGCTGCATCCTGCTGATCAATCATGCCAGATGGCATATGCGGGCTCTGCAGTGGGACCTGAAATTCCAGTGGGCGCAGCATCAGGGGAATCTGTCCGACTACGTCCAGATCTCGGAGGGCACTGCAAGACCGTTGCAGTGGTGGCTCACGAACCAGCATTGGGTCAGCGGCAGATCCCTCTCCCTTCCCCAACCGGAGCACACAGTGGTGATGGACGCGTCCCTCCTGGGATGGGGCGGCCACATGGGAGAGGCGGAGATCAGAGGCCTCTGGTCTCCGGCGGAGTCCAAGCTCCATATCAACATTCTGGAGCTCCGGGCGATCCTACTTGCACTCAAAGCATTCCTTCCCTCTGTCAAGGGGAGAGTAGTCCAGGTGTTCACAGACAAAAGCCGGTTACTGGCCACTACCCTTGCGGATCGTGCGTGGTGTGTCCCTTAACCAAACACACCAAGGAAGTAGATCTAGGTATGCACCACGCATGGGAACAACGCACGCACACCAATTGCAACAGCGAAAAAGTAATTTACTTGATTAAGTGTCCATGCAATCTCATGTATGTGGGAATGACAGGAAGAAAAGTGAAGGTTCGCATTAGCGAACACAGAAGTACCATAAGACGCGCAATCACAGCAACAAAACTGACAGCCCACTATGTTGAAAAGAAACATACTGACATGGACCTATGGTGGACAGTGATTGAGAAGGTAAAAGGGGAAGGTGACATCACGAGAATCCTATCTGAAAGAGACACGTTAGTGACAGATTCCTTACCTTAGAATATCCCCAGGCGTCAGGCTGGATCCGGAAAGTTTTTTGCGTAGCAGTACCCTTGCGCGTCGGTAGGCGGCGTCGTGCGGCTCCGCGTCCGTCGTCGGCGTCGTGATCGCCGGGATGACGTCGCGGGCAGTACTTAGACGCCGCCCCTGCGCGCTGACGTCAGTTCTTCTTTTTTCCACGCCAGTAAGCGCAGATCCGGGAAGAGCAGTGCCCTAGTCACTTTTTGACTACCTTTTTTGTGAATTTTTCACTGTTTTCTTCTACGAGTCTTCACGACTCCTAAGGTGTCGTAGGGATGCCCGGCTTTAAGCCCTGCGAGGTCTGTGCCCGTATGATGTCCATCACGGACCCGCACCTCGAGTGTCTCTTCTGTCTCGGCCGAGACCACGACACGAGTCGTGCCCTGACTGCCGGAAACTTCATCCGAAGGCTTTGCGAGAGCGGTCTCGAAAGCTGCTCGAGGTCCGGCAGTCGGCTCCGCGCCGCACCAAGCCCTGGTCACGGGAGAGGTCGAGGGGCCGGTCGCGGAGCCCCCATCGTTCGTCGGAATCCAAGTCTTCGCGCTCCTCCGGTAAGTCGAAGCAAAAGAAGTCTAAGCGGCGTCATCGCTCTAAGACTTCGCCTGGCCGGTCTCGCGACTCGGCTGAGGCCCCTGTCGGCACCGTTCCCGCCCCGCGGCCCCGGACGTGCCTGTCGAGTCACCCCCGCATTACCCGTCCTTCCCGGGTTCGGGGCGACTCCGGCCCAAGTACAGGAGTTCCTGTCGGCCATGGCCCGCCTCTTCGGGCCTCAAGGTCCCTCCGGTGCGCCTTCGGGCCCCGCGGGCCCTGATGGGGTTGCTCCGGCGTCGCCGTCGACTCCGGTCCCGGCGTCGCCTGTCCCACCAGCCTTCATCCCGGCCTCGGCCCCGGCCTCGATCCCGGCTCCGGTGGTGCCGCAACCCCCATCGACGCCGGTTGACCTAACCACGCCTCCGCCGACGTCCCCGGTGCCGTTCCTGACGCCGTCCGGGGCTCCGGACGGCGTCGTTCCCCGGTTCTCTCCAACTCCGGACATGGAGCCGGACCGACGTCGCCCGACGCCGGTTCCGGCGCCGATGAGACCTTGGGTCCCTAATGTCCCTCCTTCTCCATATTATGAACCTGAGGAGGACCAGGAGAGCTGGGAGGGGTCTGAGGACCCTTTCACACAACAGTGCGAGTTTGACCCGGACTGGGTTGAGGAACTTGGGGATGCCAGTGGTCTGGACACCTCCCCTGACTCTGGCATGCTGTCTCCTCCCGTGGCTACGGAGGAGGGGGCTAACTTTGCAACGGTGTTGCGTAGAGCTGCTGGAGCCTTGCATCTCCAGTTGCCTACTGTGGCCGTCAGGACTAACCTCCTGACTGAGGTGCTTCAGCCGGCGGCCTCCTCTTCGGAGACTGTGTTGCCGTTCAATGATGCCCTCACTGACGTTCTTTTGGGTGCCTGGTCCAAGCCCACCACAGGGGCTCCTGTGGATAGGAACGTGGCCCGACGCCATCGCCCTGCTCCGGGCGACCCCCTGTTTCTCTCCCAACACCCCACCCCTGAGAGCTTGGTTGTCCAAGCCTCTGCCTCCCAAACCGCCTTCCCTACCGCCCCTCCGGATAGGGAATCCAAGCGCCTGGACCACTTTGGGAAGAAGGCTTTCTCTTCCTCCAGTGCTGGCTTGCGGTCTGTCAACACCGCTTGCCTCTTGGGCCGATATACCCACTCCCTGTGGGATTCGGTGGCGACTGTTTTGCCGCAGTGTTCTGAGGAGGTCCAGACACTGCTTACCCGCGCCATTGCGGAAGGGCGTGATGCGGCTAAATACACCATACGCTGTGGCCTTGATACCGCCGACTCGCTGGGCAGATCGCTTGCAGCGACGGTGGCGCTGTGTCGCCACGCCTGGCTGAGGACCACTGGTTTTTCGGGGGATGTCCAGAATACACTCATGGACATGCCCTTTGATGGAGTCGGTCTTTTTGGTTCGAAGGCAGACCATGCGCTGGAGCGTTTCAAGGACTCGCGGGCTACTGCTAAGTCCCTGGGCCTTGCTGTTGTGCGCCCTCCGCTCACGTCTGCTTTTCGCCCCTTTCGTGGCCACGGGAGGGGCGCCCAGTCACGTCAACAGCCCGGCCAACGGCCCGCGCAGCAAGCGCCTTCGCGTGGCCGAGGACGTGGATACCGCCGTGGCGGTTCGGGCAACCAGCGTGCGGGTCAGGCCACCACCTCTACCCCGTCCGCGGCCTCCAAGCCCTCCTAGTCCCTCCTTTCAGGTGCACGGCACGCCAGTAGGGGGCAGGGTCCGCCATCACCTTCACCACTGGCGTCCCATCACCTCAGACAGGTGGGTCTTGGACATTGTCCGAAGGGGCTACTCCCTCCCCTTCAAGACCACCCCCCCAGCCATGCCACCTCAATTCCACTGCATGTCAGGGGATAACTTGGTGCTTCTACAGAAGGAAGTCACGGCCCTCTTGGCCAAGAGGGCCATCGAGCATGTTCCGACCCCAGAAGTAGGGCGTGGTTGCTACTCCCACTACTTTCTGGTGCCCAAAAAGGACAAGGAGGACATGCGTCCTATCTTGGACCTCCGGAACGTCAATCGCTTCCTCCGGAAGGAGAAGTTCAAGATGCTCACCCTGGCTCAGGTCTTGACTGCCCTCGAACCTGGAGATTGGCTGGTAGCGTTGGACTTGCAGGACGCTTATTTCCACATCCCCGTCCTGCCGGCCCACCGGCGTTACCTACGGTTCACGGTAGGCCTCGAGCACTTTCAGTTCACCGTGCTCCCCTTTGGCCTTACCAGTGCCCCTCGGGTGTTCACGAAAGTGATGGCGGTGGTCGCAGCTCATCTGCGCCGGGCAGGGGTTTCAGTCTTCCCCTACCTCGACGACTGGCTGCTGAAGGCGGGCTCGTCCCAGGCAGTCGTCTCCCACCTCCAGACTACGGCCGAGCTCCTGCACTCGCTGGGGTTCTCCATCAATGTGCCGAAGTCGCATCTGGTTCCTTCTCCACAGCTCCTTTTCATCGGAGCAGTTCTGGACACAACGCAGTTTCGGGCCTATCCTCCCGAACGGCGAGTCCGGGATATTCAGGCTATGATTCCGATCTTTCAGCCTTTATCCTGGGTTTCGGTACGGATGACCCTGAGGCTGCTGGGCCTCATGGCCTCCTGCATCCTGCTGGTCGATCATGCCAGATGGCATATGCGGGCTCTGCAGTGGGACCTGAAGTTCCAGTGGGCGCAGCACCAGGGCAACCTGTCCGATCACGTCCAGATCTCGGTGGGGACTGCAAAACAGTTGCAGTGGTGGCTCTCGAACCGGCAATGGGTCATGGGCAGATCCCTCTCCCTTCCCCAGCCAGAGCACACAGTTGTGACGGACGCTTCCCTTCTGGGATGGGGCGGTCACATGGGAGAGGCGGAGATCAGAGGCCTCTGGTCTCCGGCGGAGTCCCGGCTCCATATCAACCTTCTGGAGCTCCGGGCGATCCGACTTGCACTCAAGGCATTCCTTCCCTCTGTCAAAGGGAAGGTAGTGCAGGTGTTCACAGACAACACCACCGCCATGTGGTACTGCAACAAACAGGGCGGGGTGGGGTCGTGGACCCTCTATCAGGAGGCTCTGCGCCTCTGGACTTGGCTGGAACATCAGGACATGTTCCTGATGGTTCAACACCTGGCAGGTTCCCTGAACGCCAGGGCGGACGAACTCAGCCGCAGGTGCATGATGGATCACGAATGGCGTCTTCACTCGGAAGTGGCGCAAGGACTCTTTCAACAATGGGGAGAGCCTTGGTTAGATCTATTCGCCACCGAAGAGAACGCGCAATGTCATCAGTTCTGCGCGTTGGAATTTCCAAGGCGGCACTCGCTCGGCGACGCTTTTCGTCGCGAGTGGAGTTGCGGTCTGTTGTACGCCTTTCCGCCTATACCACTTCTACCCAGAGTGTTGAAGAGGATTCGGCACGACCGGGCCCAAGTCATCCTTGTGGCTCCGGACTGGGCTCGAAGAGTTTGGTATCCCGAGCTACTCAGTATGAGCGTAGATCCCCCGATCAGTCTGCCTCTTCGGGAGGATCTTCTGTCGCAGGGGACGGTCCTCCACCCGAACCTGTCCAGTCTACACCTGCTTGCGTGGAGATTGAGCGGCGGCAGTTGATTCCTTTCGACTTGCCTCCCGAAGTTTGTGATGTGATTCTGGCAGCCAGGCGTCCCTCCACTAAGGTGGTATACGCCTGCAGGTGGAACAAATTTGTGGCATGGTGCACAGCAAAGGCTGTGAACCCCCTTTCTGCCCCTCTTTCTGAGGTCCTTCTGTTCCTTCTTTCTCTGGCCCAACAGGGTTCTGCCCTGGGTACCATCAAGGGTTATCTCTGTGCTATCTCGGCCTTCCTCAGGCTCCTTGATCAGCCCTCCCTTTTCAAGTCCCCTGTTGTTAACAGGTTCTTAAAAGGCATTACACACCTCTTCCCTCCTGTTCCGTTTGTGATGCCTCAGTGGGACTTGAACTTGGTTCTTACCTTTTTAATGTGCGCTCCCTTTGAGCCTCTACATAACTGTCCTCTTCGTCTTCTGACTCTGAAGACAGCCTTTCTGGTGGCCATCACCTCCGCTCGGCGGGTGAGTGAGCTCCAGGCTCTATCATGCAAACCTCCCTTTCTGTCTGTCCATCCCGACAAGGTTGTTCTTAGGACGCGTCCGTCCTTCTTGCCAAAGGTGGTTACTGCCTTCCACATTGGGCAGACCATCACTTTGCCTACCTTCTTTCCGCCTCCTTCCAGAGAGGAAGAGAGGCTCCACCGTCTGGACCCAAAACGTGCGCTCTCCTTCTATATCGACCGCACAAAACAATTCTGGGTGGATGACCAGCTCTTTGTTGGCTACGTGGGCGCCAAAAAAGGTCGGGCGGTGCACAAGAGAACCATCTCCCGCTGGGTTACCTTGTGCATCAAGGCCTGCTATTCTTTGGCTAAGAAGGAGCCTCCTGTTGGGCTGCGTGCCCATTCCACCAGGGCAACGGCTGCTACCACGGCTTTGGGCCGAGGAGTTCCGCTGCAGGATATCTGTCAGGCAGCTACGTGGGCCTCGCTGCACACGTTTACAAAGCATTACTGCCTTGACAGCCAAGTCCGGAGGGACGGCTTCTTTGGCCGTTCTGTTCTCCGAGACTTCCTTGTCTGATCTTTGTTCGCAGACCCACCACCGGGGTTGGTATTGCTGGGGTATCTATTCTAAGGTAAGGAATCTGTCACTAACGTGTCTCTTTCAGAAGCACAAGTTACTAACTTGTGTAACGATATATCTGTAAGAGACAGTAGTTAGTGACAGATTCCTTACCGCCACACCCATCCTCCCCGTTCTGCGAACTGATTTCTAGGGTTAAGGACATCCCTTTCAGGGCCCCAGTATTTTTCAGACACCTATGTCAGCTTCTTGCATGGCTCTGCGTTCCTGGCGCAGAAAGTCGTGTACAGAACTGACGTCAGCGCGCAGGGGCGGCGTCTAATTACTGCCCGCGACGTCATCCCGGCGATCACGACGCCGACGACGGACGCGGAGGCGCACGACGCCGCCTACCGACGCGCAAGGGTACTGCTACGCAAAAAACTTTCCGGATCCAGCCTGACGCCTGGGGATATTCTAAGGTAAGGAATCTGTCACTAACTACTGTCTCTTACAGATATATCGTTACACAAGTTAGTAACTTGTGCATTAGAACGCGAACAGCGGTGGGTGTATAGGCTTAAAACCCACCTTACAGGATTGAATGATTCCATACCATGGAATCAACTTAACAAGAATAGATAGGTTAGCGTGTAACACAACACGCACCAAGTGCGACATTAGATTCCCCTAACACGTTCTTTTAATCCACAGACTTAACCCCCGTATTTTAGAAATCCGGCGGGCGTTTTCTATAACCGGATCTATGTGGAGCACCTAATGTTTATGCCAAGTACTAGGACACAAGTCAAAATATAATACGAATAAAGATTATTTCAGACTGGTTCCCCTTCCTCCTACCGTTATAACTATTTCTACGGGAAATGAGGAAATATGTAATACAGTTTTGTATAAAAGCTATTACTAGGGAGATTGGATACACCTCTGTCATGGCACACAGAAATATAGTATCAGTCCCTATAACATACCATGAGGTGTGTAAAATCCCTTAAGTTGTTCTCTTCGAACCACGTGGGACTTTGTTTACACAGATGCGATGTGTACAAAAGAATTTGAAAGACTTTAATATAATGAATACAGCACCGGCACATACTTGCTTACATCTCAAAAGCCATCGTACTTTACTCCAGTAAGAGGGAAATTGACTGGTGTCAGATTAAATAAAGTTTTCAGTGGTTCGTATATTCTGACATTCTATTCATAAACTACAAATTCCATGACTATTAGGGTCAGCAAGTGACCTGGAACTACATTTCCCATGACCATTAGGGCGAGGGAGCAACACGTATCTCGTGTTCACTCCACTTTGATAGTTCCCGATAAACGTAGTGACGTCAACATGCAGTACCGGAAGAGGACACACCGACGCAAGTATGGGAATAAGGTTCTCTATAAAATCAGGGTTGTTCAGTGTAGCGGTTCACCAAGCAGCTGGGACCTAATACGATTAGATTTGTCAGCGGGGTAGGACCCTTGATGGCGTAAGAAACTCCTACTGAAAAAGCGTGATGCAGGTATGGATCGGCACGTTACCGCTTGAAATAGCGGGACGGCCTGACTTTTACTCACGGTTTTTTTGTCTTTTCTTTTTCTTTTTGTTTTTCGTCCTCCCGGTTCTTTCATTAACTGCGGTGCCACTTTGTGACATGGTACCTATGTTGTAACAATATGCCCTGCGCAACCTATGCACTATATCTACTTCAGGATTTGACTACAGGGCTACTCCAAAAAATTGAGGTCCAGCGAGGAGTGGAACCTCTCCCAATTTGGGGTAAGGAGCAATATTGGAGTGAAAGGGATGAGTGATTGGAGTGGCGATATTTTAATGGCATGAGAGCATGTGAGCGGTTGACACGAGAGTTTTACCCAATTTTACACTCACTAGTGCAATGTAAGAGGATAGGATGCGGTAAGTTGCCACCACTACACGGGTATAACACAGACATGAGTGTACAATAGAGACACTTTAATGAACAAGAAACACGCACTCGAATTAAGAGTACAGTCCATGACTGTGTCACCATCAGAATGGATATTCACGAGGTTTGTGGCACAAATGCATGGTAGACAATACTGCAGACTAGGAGTTCATGATACTATGGTGGTAATTTTGTTGTTTGTCGTTCTACAGATGGAGTGACGACGCATCAATTGGTTTTTTAGATAAGGAGCAGCTATCTGCCCTTACTACATTGAGTGTAGGGTAATTCCCATACCTCTTGTTTTCCAGGGGGTCACAGTTTTTGCCCTGAAGAAAGTCCAGCACCCTTTACGGGGCACCAGTGGACTAAAACATGTTGGCAGTAGGGTCCTAGGACCATAATATCCCACCGGACCCTATTTCTTTATCTTTTTAATATCCCTGCCAGATCCAAGAATAAAGGGAAACCGGGATCTGACAGAGGAGTTTTAATCTTTATCCCCCTCTGGCCCAAAAAATCTTCTAAGCGCTCCCTGAGATATGGTTGAGCCCACCCTGACTTTTAGGTGTCAGGGTGTCCCGATGATGAAGCATGACACCACTAGGGTGTGTGAGGGAATATAAAACAAAAGGAGTTGCCTCCTTCCTCACCCGTAGGTGATGATCTATCATAGCTTTATGTAGGGACATTCCACCAGCATTGACTCAGATTTAAGTAACTAAGGTTGTCCGGGTTTCCCGGAGTAACAATCAGGGGAGTACTTTGTGTGCAATAGTGTTAATACACGGGAGGGTGCATTCCCCTCGCGAGTTCCTCTCAGCCCTTCAAGGTGTGAGAAGTATCTCACTATGTTAGTGATAGTAGTTCACAGACAACACCACCGCCATGTGGTACTGCAACAAACAGGGCGGGGTGGGGTCGTGGACCCTATGTCAGGAGGCTCTGCGCCTCTGGACATGGCTGGAACATCAGGGCATTTCCCTGGTGGTTCAACACCTGGCAGGTTCACTGAACACCAGGGCGGACGAACTCAGCCGCAGGTGCATGATGGATCACGAATGGCGTCTTCACTCGGACGTGGCGCAAGGTCTCTTTCAACAATGGGGAGAGCCTTGGTTAGATCTAGTCGCCACCGAAGAGAACGCGCAATGTCAGCAGTTCTGCGCGTTGGAATTTCCAAGGTGGCACTCGCTCGGCGACGCTTTTCGCCGCGAGTGGAGTTGCGGTCTATTGTACGCCTTTCTGCCTATACCACTTCTACCCAGAGTGCTGAAGAAGATCAGACGCGACCGGGCCCAAGTCATTCTTGTGGCTCCGGACTGGGCTCGAAGAGTTTGGTATCCCGAGCTACTCAGTATGAGCGTGGATCCCCCGTTCTGACTGCCTCTTCAGGAGGATCTTCTGTCGCAGCAGCAGGGGACGGTCCTCCACCCGAACCTGTCCAGCCTCCACCTCCTTGCGTGGAAATTGAGCGGCGACAGTTGATTCCATTTCACTTGCCTCCCGAAGTCTGTGATGTCATTCTCGCAGCCAGGCATCCCTCCACTAAATCGGTATACGCCTGCAGGTGGAACAAATTTGTGGCATGGTGCACAGCAAAGGCTGTGGATCCCCTTTCTGCCCCTCTTTCTGAGGTCCTACTGTTCCTTCTCTCTTTAGCCCAGCAGGGCTCTGCTCTGGGCACTATCAAGGGCTACCTTTCTGCAATTTCAGCCTGAGTCAGGCTACCTGATCAGCCCTCTCTTTTCAAGTCCCCTGTTGTAAATAGATTTCTCAAAGGCATTACTCACCTTTTCCCTCCTATTCCGTTTGTGATGCCACAGTGGGACTTGAATCTGGTTCTTACTTATTTGATGTGCGCTCCCTTTGAGCCGCTTCACAACTGTCCTCTTCGTTCATTAACCTTGAAGACTGCTTTCCTGGTTGCCATCACCTCCGCTAGGCGCGTGAGTGAGCTCCAGGCTCTTTCATGTAAACCTCCTTTTCTGTCTGTTCATCCGGACAAGGTTGTGCTACGCACACGTCCATCCTTTTTGCCAAAGGTTTGTTACTGCCTTCAGTATCGGGCAAACTATCACCTTGCCCGCTTTCTTTCCGCCTCCTCACCCTTCCAGAGAGGAAGAGAGGCTCCACCGTCTGGACCCAAAACGTGCGATCTCATTTTACCTCAACCGCACACAACAGTTCCGGGTTGATGACCAGCTCTTTGTTGGCTACGTAGGCGCCAAGAAAGTCCGGGCTGTACACAAGAGGACTATCTCCCGCTGGGTTGTCTTGTGTATAAAAGCCTGCTATTCTCTAGCTAAAAGGAGCCTCCGGTGGGGCTGCGCGCCCATTCTACCAGGGCAACAGCAGCTACTACTGCATTGGGACGTGGTGTCCCCCTGCAAGACATCTGTCAGGCAGCCACGTGGGCCTCGCTGCACACTTTTACTAAGCATTATTGCCTTGACAGCCAAGTCCGGAGAGACGGCTTCTTTGGCCGTTCTGTTCTCCGTGACTTTCTGGTGTGATCTTGGTTCGCAGACCCACCACCGGGGTTGGTATTGCTGGGGTATCTATTCTAAGGTAAGGAATCTATCACTACGTGTTTCTTTCAGATGAACAAGTTACTTACCTTCGGTAACGATATATATCTGTAAGAAACATTAGTAGTGATAGATTCCTTACCGCCCCACCCATCCTCCCCGTTCTGCGAACTGATTTCTAGGGTTAAGGTCATCCCTTTCAGGGCCCTAGTTTCAATGCACCAGTGGTCAGTATCTTGCATGGCTCTGCGTTCCTGGCGCGGAAAGTCGTGTACAGAACTGACGTCAGCGCGCGAGGGCGGTGTCTAAGTAGCTGCCGCAACGTCATCCTGGCTATCACGACGCCTACGACGGACGCGGAGCCGCACGACGCCACCTTCCGACGCGCAGGGGTACTGCTGACGAAACCTTTCCGGATCCAGACTGACGCCTGGGGATATTCTAAGGTAAGGAATCTATCACTACTAATGTTTCTTACAGATATATCGTTACCGAAGGTAAGTAACTTGTTCATTACTAATGAGTATGGCTTTTGGGGGTTAGGACCAAGGTTCCCCAAGGTCCAGTTAGGCAATCAAATTGCACCACCAGCGGTACTCGGGCGGGTGCAGAGTGCAGGGGCCCAATGTTGGCCAATAGAGCTAAGGGGGGCCTCCGGTCAGGGACTGCTTGCGAGCAGGCCACTTGGCTGTGGGAACAAAGCTCCTGGGGCTAGGAACAGCACTGCAGGGGCCAACAATCAGCACAGGAATTGCACCACCAGCGGCACAGGGCGGCCGGATGCTGAGTGCAAAGGAGACGTCGGGGACGCTGTGAATTTCAATAAAGATCTCTGGTTTGGAAAAGATGCTGCAGGCTCGGTCAGGGAGGCTTCCTGAAGGCGACCACCAGCTGGAGAGGTAACTTTGGTTCTTGGGGGATGCCTGGACACCTTCGATTGGGCCACCCATGGTCATGGGGCGTCGAGTGCAGGGGTGTCTTTTGGTGTCGGGTCTACTTACCAGCTCTGGTTGCGGTCGGGGTGACCCTTCAGATTGAGGCTGCCAGCGTCGGCTTGAATCTTGAGGGAGGTTGGTGATCAGCAGATCCCAGGTCAGGATCACTGGGGAGGCCTCCTCGTGGTGTTGGGCCACTCAAACTCAGGCTGTGGTTGTCTGGTGCAGAGTGGTGCAAAATCGTGGAGCCGCCTGACTCTGGATTCTGTGCGTGAGTCTTTGTTTGAGCAAGTCCGGTGCTCACAGGAGACAGTCTGTAAGGTGAGTGCAGGGCAGGTCCTCTGCACTCTGGGGGGCTGTTGGCTGCTGGAAACGCTGAGGTTTTCGCTGTAGTCAGGTTGGAGTTGGGACCAAAGCAGTTGGTATCCTCTTCTTCCTGGGTCAGCACTGCTCTTCGGTCCTTCTTCTTTCTTCCTCGAATCTCAGAAGGCAAGGTTCAGGGTCGCCCCTAAATAGGTGTGTTTACAGGGGTGTGCAGGTCAGGACCAATGGGTTCCATGCTTGGGGTGAGTACACCCCCTATTAAGCCACCCCCCAGTGGCAGGGGTCCCCTCATGTTCAAGATGGAGGGGACTGAGATGTGTGCTTCACCTTGCCTCCCCCACCTGAGGGGTGGGGTTGGCAAAGGTGGGCACACCTCTCCTAACTCAGTTTTCCCGCCGATTCTCCCGCCCACAGTGGGGGTGAGAACCGGTGGGAGCCAGTTGCTGGGGGCAACAAAAGCTATGGACAGCTTACAAAGGCGGCAGGCCTTTGAAGCTTTCCCTTCATTGACCCAGCCCATCCTGGAGGAGGAGACATGACACCTCTGCCCAGGATGGACACAGGATGGTTTCTGGACCCAGAGAGCGGAGGCTCTCTGCCCAGGGGTCCAGAAACCTGCCTGGTTGTGGCAAATGGTGGGTAGCCATTCAGGAACCACACCAGGGCTGGTCGTTTTTCAGGGGGCATCTCTAAGATGCCTCTGAGTGCCTTTTACATTAAATCCCACACTGACAGTGTGGGTTTAATGTACTAAGAGGTTTGCTCCCAAACTTCCCAGTGTTCAGGAAAGCCATCATGGAGCTGTGGAGTTCATGACCATATACTCTTTATGGCTTTACTGCACTTACAATGTCTAAGAACGGGCTTAGACACTGTAGGAGTACAGTACTCATGCACTTGTACCCTCACCTGTGGTCTAGTGCACCCTGCCAGACTGCCAGAGGGGTGGTTTACCTAGGCCAAAGGCAGTCGATTGCAGGCATGGCACACTGGGATGTGTGCCATGTCGACTCTTCACTTTTCTCTGCACCAAAACATGCAGCCTGCAATGGCAGTGTGTGGGTGTTAAGGTACAGGGCCTCTAAGGGTGACACAACAGGTTGCAGCCCTTAGAGGTCTTCCATGGTAATAGTGCCCTTGGTACCCATTGTACCTTTTACCAGGGGCTTACCTGTGGTCAGAGATGTGCTAATTGTGGGTAGAAAGGTACAGTTTTGGGAAAGAACACAGGCCCTTAGTACCTGATTGGCAGGGACCCAGGGCACATCAAGTCAAGTTGCATCAGATGTCATGCAAAAAGGGGCTCTTTCCTACACATAGCATGTACCCTCAGGCCCAGATTCAGTCGGAGGCTGTGTTAGCGCCCCTAACCTGCATGTTCGCCACCCCTTTCATGGCGGGTCCCCACCATGTAAAGGGCGGTGGATATGCAGGTCGTAATATGCTCAGCATATTCAGGCCCCTTTACAAACTGACACCGCCGTGGGATCCTGGATCCCGACAGAGGTGGAGGTCTCACCGCCACCGTTGTAAAACAGCGGGCGGACCCGCAGTGGTGGTCGGGCCACCACCGAGTACGGTTGTCCCGAGTCCGTCATACTCCTAATAAGGCCCTAAAAGTATTTTTGCATTCAATAATTGGAGAGCTTTCATCAAAAACCTTGCTTCTCTCTAAAATTATCAGTCACCTGTATTCCCAACCTGTGTTTTGTACAAAGGCCTATTAAAACAAAATAATATTTAGGGATTTTTAAAACCTCCATGGGCATGCAATGCCTGCGATGCTGTACAGTTATTCTTTTTCATTTGCTTACACATTCACACAGTTTAGTTGTTACGAGTACATACAGATTAAAAGTGAGTGTCATAGATGAGAAACGTATGTATTAAATGCATTCAGATGTACAACTACTTGATTATTACTAAACATAGTAGAGGAGAAACACCAAAAATCCTTTTAAGTAAGATAAGGTACCTATGCAGGAGTTATTTGGTGTCATTGATACCATCAGACCTCATGACTTCATGGCATTTACTGGTGATGCACTACTCTATATAGGGTTCAAGAACTGACAAAGTTGCCCAAGCAATGTCTCTCCTCTGCCCCTTGCACTTACAGCAAATGCTGCTTCGGTCAGATACTCCTACAGTCTGTAGACACCAGTCAAAAGAGAGCATTCTGGAACCACAGCCTTCCAGGAGCGGAGGACTATTGCATACACTTGAGAAAAACCAGTTTTGAGCCATGCGAAAATGGCATGCAGACCTAGTGGGAGCCCGTTGTGAACCTTCCAGAGATGAAAATACCATCCTTGGATCCTTCATTTAGGTCTTCTCCCTAAGGAAATGAGGAGTGGATGTCGAAATGAACCTGCCACTTAAGTTTCAGTTCATGCTTCCCTCCTTAACCTTGCAGGGCAACTGCCAGTAGGGCAGTTATCAATAAAACTTTAACGTACAATTGTGAACCAACTAGAGTTTGCGCCAATATTTCTCCATTAAGTAGTCACTCTGCATGACAACCCGCATACAGACCAAGGATGCACCTACAGTGCCTTACAGCCAATGGCCACTGAGCTCATTTCATTCGCATTACAATTAGAGAAACCAAATGATTTGCAAAAAGTGCGAAACCCGAGCAAATAAAGATAATTTGAAATTGAGTCCGCATGTTAGGAATCAATCTAAAAACTGAAAGAAATAATATAGATAAACCATGATGGGAAGGAGCTTTGCTAGTAGGAAGGTTTAAGAGTGTGGAATGGCGGGATCACTCCTTCAGTAATAGTAAAATTATGAAAAGCAACTGGTGGCAAAAGAGAAAAAAGATTGAAAAGACAAGTCCAAGGTTGCGGCGTATTCAGAAAGGGTGGATAGATAACCCTGCTTACAAGAGAAAAAGTCATATTAACAGAATGTAGATTTAAAAGAAAATGTAGATTAGAACCAAGCGCAAAATGTATTGAAAATACCAGTTCTGTTTCTTGAGCCAGTTACATTTGAATTATTTGAATCAGAAGAGCTGTTTTCCAAATTTGATTTATTCACATATAATCTAGGTCGGGGACTTTTGTAGAATTAAACTCTGTTGAACCTCTTCATATGAAAGAATTGTTGGTTCATTACAAAACTTATAAATAGATGAATTTCTGATTGATATGTCTGACCACAGATTTTTCACCTTTTGACTACTCTCCAAGCACCAGACTGGATCTAGAAACTCCTCATAGCAGGGCTCCCGTGCACCACCAGAAGGCTCAGTGTGGTTTAACGTTGGCTGCATTCCATTCCGAAAGTAACAGAGCTGAGCCACATACAAGAGCCACCCTTGCACGCCAATGTCAATTCCTTTCTTTCCACCCCTTGAACTCCGATTCTGTGCTCCGCTCCCTTTTTCTCAGTACTGGCAATTTTTCAAAACAAATCTAGTGTAGAAGGGCACAATGTACCTACCTAAAAATACAGGTTTTGCACCATTATTGTATTGTAATTGCATTTATATAGTGCTTACTACCCTGGACAAGGCGTCGAAGCGCTTTTTTCGGCGAGTAGCATGCTACTCCGGAACCCATAAAGGATTAGTGGTGAATTAGTATAGTGAAAATATGAAAGTAATTTGAGTGGTGGCTATGTTAGTCAGTTATTTGGATTGAGAAGGATAGTGGAGGGATAGAAGAGAGAAAAGGTTTGCATTTATATAGTGCTTGCTACCCTTGATGGGGTGTTTAAGCGCTCCTTCGTCGAGTAGCACGCTACTACGGAAACCATAAAGGATTAGTGGTGAATTAGTATAGTGAAATATGAAATTAATTTGACTGGTGGACTTGTTAGTCTGTTATTTGGATTGAAAAGGATAGTGGCGGGATAGAAGGGAAGGATTTAGATATTTTTTTTGTTTTGAGCTCATAGTAATAGAAGGAGGCTTGGGATGAGTGAAAGGGAGGTGGAGGGGGATGAGTAAAAGGGAGGTGGAGGGGAAGAGTCAGAGGGAGGGTTTAGAAAGGCTTGTTTTGGGGATCGGAATAGCAGGACAAGTTACTTAACTTCGATAACGCCTTATCTGGTAGAGACATGATCTAGCCCTAGATTTCTTACCCCTGAACCTCCAGGCGTCAGGCTGGATCCGGAAGACCCCTCCCAGCAGCACCCCTGTGTGCCTGTAGGCGGTGCCGGTCGACTCCGCGTGACGTCACCGGCGCCGCGTTGGCCATCTTAGCAACGGTAAACAGCGTTTACCACGCATGCGAGACAACGCATGCCATTACAACGCGTTCGTTACAACGACCGCGTTGTTACATCGCATACCTTTACAACGCAAGTCGGAACACCGACTTGCGTTAGGGGGCAGAAGGTGTTAGATTTAAAATCCAACACCTTCCCTACTGTTGCACAGACTGGAGTTGGAATAGTAAATTATACTATTCCAACATCCACGCCCGCTACAGCAAGTCGTTGTTCCGACTTGCGTTGTAAAGGTATGCGATGTAACAACGCGGTCGTTGTAACGACCGCGTTGTAATGGCATGCGTTGTAAACGCATGCGGACTAACGTCACATATTTCTTCGCGACGTCCGCGATGCCAATACAACCGCCACTCCGCCGCGCCGACGTCATTATGGGACTGTTGCAAACAAATATTGGTAATGGATCCGCATGAGATGTGCCTTTGGTGCCTTGGCTCAAGTCATGACTCCAGGTAATACGAAGAGTGCGGCCTCATGCATCCGAAGACGATCCATGACCCCGAAACGAAGCCGTATGTCAATGAACATCAGTAGAAGTAGTGATGGAACTCGCGTAAGTCCTACCCCAAATTAAGGCATGGACCTACTCTCATGGGTGATCCGATCACAGGTGGTCTTCACAGTACAAGTCATCCTGTAAGTGGAGGTCCGAATTGAAGAGGAAACCTAAGACGGTAAAGTGGAATTCAACCCCATCCCGCCACCCTCTAATAAAAGAGAAGTCACAAGAGTGTCAAAATGCCACTTGATCTCGCTCCTGATCCCCTATTGAGAAGGCAACTCCCCAATTGATTTTGATACACCCCGACTTCCCAGAGCCATCAGCGACACTGCAACTGTTTGAGACACTGCATATTTTTGACACACTTCCTGCTCCTGTTTGCGCCTTCGGCCCCCCAAGAATCTGTACGCGACTCCAGTCAGGTTTCGGCAGACAGATCCATCCTCACTGCCATCTGAGCCCCTAGAACCTGCTCTTAGGTTCAGCACCACTCCAGTGTTGACTTACATTCCTGCTGCAAGACCTGTGCCAGTCCTTCTTTCATCATTGCCAATCCCAGATGGGGATCGGGTGCCGACTCTGATGACCAACCCCTAGCCGAATCAGTGTCCACTGCAAACGAGGTTGCCCCAACTAAACACCAGAGCACCAGTTCCCATGCAGCCTGATTGAGGCAATATACCACCTCTTCTGCGGAGATGTCTTCAGAGGCTTCATCTGTTTTTTGGTCCCGATTCTTACAGGAGTTTACTTCCACCTGGAGATGACAGTGGAGATGATTTGTTGGTATTGCAGCCCATTTGCGTGGCTTACCATCCATGGGGGGAAACTGGCTCTGGTTATCACAGAGAACACCACCACCATGTGGTGCTGCAACAAGCCGTGGGGTCCTGTGCCAGAAGGCTTTACACAATTAGAGGTAGTTGTACCATCACGGTAGGTCTCTCAATATGAACTACCTGGTGTGAAACTTGACTGCCAGGGCGAAGGAGCACAGCTTGTAGTACCTGGCATATCATAAATTGTGGTTGCACCCCGATGTGGCAAATGGCATCTTTCAACAATGGGGAGAAACCGGACTAGATCTTTACGTAGCTGTCAAGAACAGTGTCCAAACCTTTTGGGGGATTTTGTTTTTTGTAATTACTTTTTGAAAACCATCACATTAAAGAAATGATACAATATAAACAGATTGGCAGAAAGCTAGATGTTGGTCCAGAAAGCGTGCTTTTTGTGATTTGATGTAAATCCATTCAGTATTTTCAGAGATATTTAAGTTAAAAATATATAGATATCTGGGAGCCCAACAGCCTACTGAGACCCTACTGAAATTTGATTGGCTGCCAACACTTCAACCAGGAAATTGAACCCACTCCCTTTTTTTTTTTTTTTTTAAAGGGAGGCAGGCCCCGGAAGATTGGGTCCCTGGGGCCGGAATCTGCCCGGATGAGGGGCCGTACAGCACCCCACCCATTATTTAAAAAATAATAATAATAATATAATTAGAAAGGCCGGGCCCTAGGGGATGGGTCCCCAGGGCCAAAATTGGCCGGGTAGGGGGGCAGCGCAGCCCCCATTTCATTATTTTTTTAAAATTAATAATAATTAGAAAGGCCGGGCCCTGGGAGATGGGGTCACACAGGCCGAAATCGACCCAGGAGGGGGGCCGCTTGGCCCCCCTCCCTATAAATTATAAATAAAGAAAAGGCCGGGGGATGGGTCCCCAGGGCCGAAATCAGCCGGGGAGGGGGGCTGCACGACCCCCTCCCATTATTATTATTATTATTATTATTATTATTATTATTATTATTATTATTTTTTATAATTATTATAAAGGCTGGGCCCTGGGGGATGGGGGTCCCAGGGCCGAAATCAGCCCGATAGGGGGGTCACTTGGCCCCTCTCCCTATAATCTATAAAAAAGAAAAGGCCTGGCCCCGGGGGATGGGGTACCCGGGGGATGAAAATAGCCCAGGGAAGGGGGGCCACGCACTCCCCCTTTAAAAAGAAAAAACACCTCCGGCAAGTTGCGCCTTTCACCACCACTCTGAAAACACGCCTCCTAGCGCAGTGGTGGTTAGGGGATGAAGTCCCCTTGGATGCTGAGGGTCTTTGGGGTCCAGGAACCCCTTCTGTTACCCCCAGTAAGTCCCAGACAGCGGGATTGCTGAGAGGACTTGGAGGCCATCCCCCCTTTCTCCACCACTCTGCAAAGGCGCCTCTCGGCGCACTGGTGGGAGGATGATGTCCCCATGTTTCCTGAGGGCCTCAGGACTAAAGTGGACTTCTTCCCCCAACCAGTAGTGCGCCACTGGATGAGTTTGCAGAGTGGTGGAGAAAGGGGGCGTGGCCTCCAACAACGTATTAGCAATCCAGCTGTGTGGGACTTACTGGGGGGTAACAGGAGGGGTAGTTGGCCCCCAAGTGGACTTCATCCCCCAACTAGTAGTGCTCCAGGAGGCACGTTTGCAGACTAGTAGAGAAAGGGGACGTGGTCTCCAAAGACCTCTTAGAAATCCCGCTGTGTGGGACTTACTGGAGGTAACAG
This sequence comes from Calotriton arnoldi, assembly GCA_963921515.1. Lineage (NCBI taxonomy): Eukaryota > Metazoa > Chordata > Amphibia > Caudata > Salamandridae > Calotriton > Calotriton arnoldi. Next base: position 602,830 of record CAWUFW010005387.1, on the reverse strand, counting down.
GAGGGGTAGTTGGCCCCTAAGGACGTCCTTGGTGTCCTGGAACCCCTCCTGTTACCTCATGTAAGTCTCAGACAGCGGGATTGCTAATAGGTCTTCGGAGGCCACGCCCCCTTACTCCACTGCTCTGAAAACATGGCTTGTGGTGCCCTACTGGTTGGGGGATGAAGTCCACTTTACTCCTGAGGGACCTTGGGGCCAAGAAGCCCTCCTGGTACCTCCTGTAAGTCCTACACAATGCGATTCCTGAGAGCTGGTCGGAGGCCCTGCCCTATTTCTCCACTACTCTGCAAACGCGACTAGTACTTAAAAAAAACATAGAAATTCACTGGAAAAAACAAAGGTTACAGGGACGTTATAGTTGGGAATTAGCATTTAAAAATCCTTAAAAATTCACTGAAAAAAACAACGGTTACAGGGACATTATAGTTAGGCTGACATTTCACTCGTACAAAACCAGAGAAATTCAGCCATTGTAGTTAGTGAGCTAACTATAACTCGCGCCCCGCAACGCACTGCTTATTGCCTCACATATTACATCACTCATAACATGGTCAGTGACATCGCTGATGACATCTTTTTTTAAATTTTTTTTTTTTTTAACATTTTTTATTGTCATCAGGAGGGCAACGTAATGAACACAATATTACATTTGACAAAGAGAAAAAGAAGAAAGAAAACACAGCTTATGACCTAACATGTAGACTTAAAACAGTCAAAAGAGCACTAGGAATAGAAGGGATGTACCAATTATAAATATCTCAAAAGCTTATATGCAACCTTACGTATCTGATACAAATTGTCCCCAAATTGCCTTTAATTTCAGCAAAGAGCAAATTCCCCTTGCCTTAGCCAGAGCTTTTTCCATTTCGTATATTTCCCTAACTAAACTCCACCAATCACTGATAGAAGGGGGTTTCGGGGAGATCCATACCCGAGCAATAACCAGTCGTGCAGCCACTAATAAAATTGAAGATAGTCGCATGAGTCGCCTGCTTGTAACCCATCATGATTTCCATAGCTGTTAGAGGTGAGTCTATCCCAAATTTTGGGGAAAACACTTGGCCAATCTTATGCCAAAACCCCCCCAATTCCACACAAGTAGCAAACATAAGTATTATGTTCGCCGCATACAGACCACATCTAGGACATTTCGTCCGATCCCCACCTAGGCCTCCCAGGGTCCATTTTGAGATTTTTTCTGGCGTATAGTAGAGCATACATATGGTGCGAAATTGCTGTAATCTCAGGTTAACAGAGTACACCGAGTCATCTATAATTTGTAGTGCTTGTTTGATACCGGTAGGAGTAATTCCTGTCCCCAAAACATTATTCCAGCGCTCCGCAAGCCTTTCGCAGTCGCTCTGTCTATAGCTATTAGGGCATTTATACATACCACTGATCAGAGATTGTCTTTTCCCCATGCAAGCAATCCCAGATCTCGGAGCTAGATATTGTTGTCAGAGCTAAATGTTTCACGAGGTAATCTTTGACCTGAACATACTTAAAAAACATATAGTCGGGCAGTTTATAATCGAGCTGCAAGCTCTCAAAAGAAACAAAACCATTGTTATCATACAGCTCCCCCAACGATAAAATCCCATATCTAGCCCAATGTTTACTGACAGTATCTTTGAATGTATCCGGGAACATCGGATTACCCCATAGGGGAAGCTTATCGTAGTAATATGATAAAGCACATCTGGAAAACATTGCACACCATATATATATACTATCTCTGATAGTCTTAAACCTGACTCTTTTGAAATAATTCGGATCGTTGATTCTATATAAAAACATGCAACTATCTTCCCCCAATATCAAACGATAGAAGAAGTTTTTATCAGCAGGATTTAGAAGGCTACGGAAGCGCACAGCGAAAGCTGCCCAAAAATACATTTTAAAATCGGGGAAATCAAGTCCTCCTTGATTATATGGAAGCTTTAGTAAGTCTATCGCTCTTCGAGCTTTTTTTGTACCCCCAGATTAAACTACTTAACACACCCTCAAGTTTCTTAAAGAAAAGATTAGGGATCCGCAAAGGAATAGATCGAAATAAATATAAGAATTTAGGTAGTATTTTCATTTTAATTATGTTGCATCTCCCTATAATCCCTATTGGGAGTTTATGCCAATTCTTTAACTGCTTGACTGTATCTTTCAGTAATACTTCATAATTTAAAGAAAATATCCGATCAATCTGAGCCGAAACCCTAACCCCTAAATATGTAGCTACTGGACAAATACCCGCAATTAGTCTTTCAGGCTTAAAATTAAGAAGCACTTGAGTTTTGTTTGAATTTAATTTATAGCCTGATAAAGAGCCAAATGCCGTTGCTTCATCCTCAATACGATTTACTGCCCTAGCTGGATCGGTTGTAAAAACCACGATATCATCCGCATAAGCAGTGACCTTAAGCTGAGTTACACCAGACACTAATGGAGAAATTTGCAGATTGGATTGTAGTGCACAGATAAATGGCTCGATATAAAGAGCGAACAACAGAGGAGAAAGAGGGCAACCCTGCATGGTACCACGTGAAATTGGAAATGTTGATGTGTATGCCAGCATATGATAATTTAGCTTGGGGTTTAAGATATAAAGCTTGCACCCACCGCATAAATTGTCCCCTGAATCCAAATGTTGCCAGCGTAGCCCACAAAGTCCCACCCAACCCTGTCGAATGCTTTTTCGGCATCCAAGAGAATCATGCCAAAGTTTATTGACATCTTCCCCGCAATATCAAAAACCCCCACAGCCGTATTAACATGGGCGGTAGTATCTCTGCCAAGAATAAAACTGTGTTGATGGTAGGATACTAATCCAGGCATGATTGGAGCCAGCCGGTTAGCCAATATTTTTGCATACATTTTGGCATCAGTATTAATGAGCGAAATCGGCCGGTAGGAGCCACAATCATCAGGGGGTTTATCTTTTTTTAGAAAGAAAACTATCTTTGTCAAATTCCACGATTCTGGTGTCTTTCCAGTTGAGCCTATACATTGTATAACCAAGTTAATCGGTAACATCAGAGTATTTTTAAAAACCTTATAGAACTCTACTGGTATGGAATCCTCCCCCGCCGCCTTCCCAGAAGGCAGAGTAGATATTGCCAAACTTATTTCCTCATTCAGAATGTTGCTCTCTAATTGCAGCAACTCTTCTTCCCTCAGGGCTGGAAGATGGCTTCCCTGCAGATATTGTTGTATGTCTCCCTCTTCCGGTGTGATAGCTTGCGTGTATAACCTTTGGTAGTACTTAGAGAATTGTTCTAGGATTCCTTGTGGATTTGTAAATGAGATCCCATTTGCCCCCTTTATGGCTTTTATTTGAGTTTTAGCCCTTTCCTCTGTCACCTTATAAGCCAGAACCTTTCCTATCTGTTCTCCGTATTCATATTGCGTGAGCCGATACTTATGGTACCTAGCCGCAATTCTCTCCCTAAATGACTTCTTCGTAGCTAATCCTGCATCTATTAAAGAAAAAAGCAGCTGGTTCTGATCACTAGAACCTTGCAAGACCGCGTCAGCATATTGTTCTTCTATATTACGTAGTGTTTGAATAACAGCCTTGCTTGCTTCCTTCCGCTCTTTGTTCTGTTGCCATATATATTGTTGGGTCACCCCTCTTACAAATGCCTTCATTGTATCCCAGACTATGAGCGGTGAGGCTAACCCCATATTTTCTCTAAAGAAGAGCTCAAGCTGTTTACTCATATTAGCCACATACAGGCTATCCGTAAATAGGTATCTAGGGAAAGAAAAAGATATCATTGTTTTGCTTTCAGCTATAGCCCGGAATGATAGTAAGATAGGATTGTGGTCAGAAGTAACACTCGGACATACTTCCATATCTGAAGACATCATTATATTATCCGAGACCCATGCCATATCTATTCTGGAATAGAGCCGGTGTGGGGCAGGGTAATACGTATAACTAGGAATAGTTGGATACAATATTCTCCATACATCTCTTGTAGCCTGCAGCCGCCCCATATCTAGGATTGCTGCGCGCGTCCTCCGCATTCTAAGAGTAGCCCCCGGCCTAGTCGAATCTATATTGTAATCCATTACGCAATTAAAGTTGCCCATAATCAATCGTTCCCCCTCCCAATTCAGCATCTCCATGTTCAGTAATTCAAAAACAGTAGGATCGTGTATGTTCGGGCCATATACTGAACAAAAGACAGATTTCCTGCCTCTAATTTCTATCTGTGCCAAAGCCCATCTACCCCTCTGATCAGCCAATGTCTTATGTACCTTGCATACAAACCTTTTATCCTTTAAAATAGCAGTACCTCTTGTTGAAGTACTTTGTGTTGTACACACTATTTCAAATCCTAAATGTTTGAGAAAACTGCGGTCTTTATAAGAAAGATGCTTCTCTGTTAATAGGACCATCTGGGGATGATACATTTTTAGCTCCTCGCGGACGAGTTGTCGCTAAGTTCTACTATAAAGCCCTGCCACGTTCCATGCCACACACTTAACCCAATCCATAGGGAATATTGTTTGTTTCGGTCATACTGTTTCCCCTCTTAGTGCCCATCTTAATTCTCCTACATTTATCATGTTTATACACTCCTATTACAATCTTACTACCTAAATTCCTATGTGCCCCATTGTTGACATTTTCCTGCCCCTCTATTAACCCTCTAGAACACCACCCTCATCCCCCATGTCTGTATCTACCCCGCCCCCCACCCTGTAACATAAAGGAGGAATACTCCCCCTTTTACCAGCTGCCGCTGACTAGGCAGCTATACGGTGACAGTACCCCACGGTGGCCCCCGCACCACACCCACCCAAAATAGCCATTTTTATCAATTTATTATACCAAAAAGGCCAAGAGGATAAGATAACAAAAAAGAAAAGAGAAAAAACAACTACACTCCTGTAACACAGAAAGAAATAGTTCAAGAAAAAAGGTTTTTTTCATAGGCTAACTTCCCCCTCCCTTTTTAGGTCTCGCCTAGCGTTGCAGCGCGCATGCGCTGCTCGCTCTGCGAGGCATATTGTAGTAGAATATGTTTTAGAAGTGAAGTGGAAGCCCCGCCCATCTTTTTCATTGGCTGGCCTCATCGACCATGGTAAATGCTGGCTTCCGATTGATAATGAGGCTTCTTAGTCCCGCCTTGTTACCGCCCTGTCTCCTTTTGGGACCGCCCATCCGGACTGGATCGTTTACTTGCGGCATTACACAGTCTCCTTCATTAGTCGGTAAGCACGCACTATTTAGAAAATGGACACTGATGGGGACAATGGCGGCTGCAGCGCTATGCGCTCTAAATTGTATGTTTTTTTTTTATTACTTTAATGAGCGGGGCGCCCGCTAGGTACACCGCGCTCACTTTGTTTATTTATATTTTACATTTATGTTGAGCGTGGCGTCCACTTCAGGGACACCGCGCTCTGTTTGTATTTTTTTTTTTTTTTTACTTTAACACTGAGCGCGGCGCCGCTTCAAGGTCACCGCGCTCGGTTTCTTTATATATTTTTTTACTTTAACACTGAGCGACGCGCCCGCTTCAAGGACACCACGCTCAGTGTCAAAGTTAAAAAAATAAAAAACAAGAAACCGAGCGCGGTGTCCTTGAAGCGGCGCCGCGCTCAGTTTTAAACTTAACCATTTGCAATGCAATTGGACCTATTGCATTGCAAATGCTTGTTTATGGGGCAACCAAGACGCGGCCCTTGTCAGATGGACGACCGTGTCGCGAGTCCGTGGCCTGTACACGAAGCAGGCAGCTAATGGGCCACATGTGAGTGTTGGCAATGACACCCAGGTGTGGCGCGAACCAGCAGCGCGTTGTGTGCCCCGTCGGTGCTCGCTGTGTTTGCCTTGTCACTGGCCCTGGTCTTGCTTCCCGTGTCGACGGTATGCTCACATTTTAGAAATCCCCGCTGGGTTTACGCGGCGGAGGTGTGGAGCCGCGGGGGAGTCCACACTGCCGCAGATTCATCACACTCTCCTCAGAGTGTCTGTGGACACAGCCCTCCGAGCGGACGTCCTGATGGGGCGTTAATGGGGCGCTGCTGCGTGTACACTAACTGCATCAGGTACCCACTGGTCTGCAAACCTCTGCGCAGCTCACCGAGGCCTGGCTGCGCGTGCTGTGTGCTGTTTCTAGCTCTGAGCTGTACCCAACAGAGGCCATATTGGCACAGGCTGCAGACCCTTCAGTGCTCCATTGACTGCTCTGCAAACATTGGCGTGAAGTGAGATGACTTGCACTTCACGAGAGAGCCCCTGCCTCAAGCACTCTCGCTAGCACTTTCACTTCTATCGCTAAATAGGCTTTAACCTTTGTACCGAGGTTTATAGGATTGAGAATATTTTAATCGAAAGAAATAATGCCATTATTACTCCTTGTTAGTGTTCCCCTCCCATTCTTTCCTGTTCCTCGCTTCATTTTTGTTCCCCACTCCCAAATTCCGGTTCCCCTGCCCACTCCTTCCTGTTCCCCTGCCCACTCCTTCCTGTTCCCCTCCCCCTCGTTCCTGTTCCCCTCCCCCTCGTTCCTGTTCCCCTCCCCCTCGTTCCTGTTCCCCTCCCCCTTGTTCCTGTCCCCCTCCCTCTCGTTCCTGTCCCCCTCCCTCTCGTTCCTGTCCCCCTCTTCCCCCTCCCTCTCGTTCCTGTCCCCCTCTTCCCCCTCCCTCTCGTTCCTGTCCCCCTCCCTCTCGTTCCTGTCCCCCTCCCTCTCGTTCCTGTCCCCCTCGTTCCTGTCCCCCTCCCTCTTGCTCCTGTCCCCCTCCCTCTTGCTACTGTCCCCTCCCCCTCGTTCCTGCTCCCTTCCCCCTCGTTCCTGCTCCCTTCCCCCTCGTTCCTGCTCCCTTCCCCCTCGTTCCTGCTCCCTTCCCCTCTCGTTCCTGCTCCCTTCCCCCTCTTGTTCCTGCTCCCTTCCCCCTCTTGTTCCTGCTCCCTTCCCCCTCTTGTTCCTGCTCCCTTCCCCCTCTTGTTCCTGCTCCCTTCCCCCTCTTTCCTGTTGCCCTCCCCTGTTTCCCTCCTCCTCATTCCTGTTCCTCCACTTAATTTCTGTTCGCCTGCCCCTTCCCCTTCATTCCTGTTCCCCTGCCCCTTGATGCCTGTTCCCCTGCCCCTTGATGCCTGTTCCCCTGCCCCTTGATGCCTGTTCCCCTGCCCCTTGATGCCTGTTCCCCTGCCCCTTCATGCCTGTTCCCCTGCCCCTTCATGCCTGTTCCCCTGCCCCTTGATGCCTGTTCCCCTGCCCCTCCATTCCTGTTCCCCTCCCCTCATTTCTGATCCCCTCCCCCTCATTCCTGTTCCCCTCATTCCTGTTCCCCTCCGCCTCATTCCTGTTCCCCTCCCCCTCATTCCTGTTCCCCTCCCCCTCATTCCTGTTCCCCTCCCCCTCATTCCTGTTCCCCTCCCCCTCATTCCTGTTCCCCTCCCCCTCATTCCTGTTCCCCGCCTCCTCCTCATTCCTGTTCCCCTCCCCTTCCTTCCTGTTCCCCTCCCCTTCCTTCCTGTTCCTCTCGCCTTCTTTCCTGTTCGCCCTCTTTCCTATTCCCCTCCCCCATTTCTGTTCCCCCACTCCTGTCCCCCTCAATCCTGTTCCTCCCCTCATTCCTGTTCCCCTTAATTTCTGTTCCCCTCCCCCCTCATTTCCGTTCCCCTCCCCCCTCATTTCCGTTCCCCTCCCCCCTCATTTCCGTTCCCCTCCCCCCTCATTCCTGTTCCCCTGTCCCCTCATTCCTGTTCCCCTGTCCCCTCATTCCTGTTCACCTGCCCCTCATTCCTGTTCCCCTGCCCCTCATTCCTGCTCCCCTCCCCCTCATTCCTGCTCCCTTGCCCCTCTCATTCCTGTTCCCCACCCCTTCCTTCCTGCTCCTCTCTCCTTCTTTCCTGTTCCCCCCTCTTTCCTATTCCCCTCCCCATTTCTGTTCCCCCATTCCTGTCCCCCCTCAATCCTTTGCCTCCCCCTCATTCCTGTTCCTCCCCTTAATTTCTGTTCCCCTCCCCTTCCTTTCGGTTCCCCTCCCCTTCCTTTCGGTTCCCCTCCCCTTCCTTTCGGTTCCCCTCCCCCCTCATATCTGTTCCCCTGCCCCCTCATTCCTGTTCCCCTGCCCCCTCATTCCTGTTCCCCTGCCCCCTCATTCCTGTTCCCCTGCCCCCTCATCCCGGTCCCCCTGCCCCCTCGTTCCTGTTCCCTTGCCCCCTCGTTCCTGTTCCCTTGCCCCCTCGTTCCTGTTCCCTTGCCCCCTCGTTCCTGTTCCCTTGCCCCCTCGTTCCTGTTCCCTTGCCCCCCTCGTTCCTGTTCCCTTGCCCCCCTCGTTCCTGTTCCCTTGCCCCCCTCGTTCCTGTTCCCTTGCCCCCCTCGTTCCTGTTCCCTTGCCCCCTCGTTCCTGTTCCCTTGCCCCCTCGTTCCTGTTCCCTTCTCCCTCATTCCTGTTCCCTTCTCCCTCATTCCTGTTCCCTTCTCCCTCATTCCTGTTCCCTTCTCCCTCATTCCTGTTCCCCACCCACTCATTCCTGTTCCCCACCCACCCATTCCTGTTCCCCACCCACTCATTCCTGTTCCCCACCCACTCATTCCTGTTCCCCACCCACTCATTCCTGTTCCCCACCCACTCATTCCTTTTCCCCTCCCCCTCATTCCTGTTCCCCTCCCACTCATTCCTGTTCCCCTCCCCCTCATTCCTGTTCCCCTCCCCCTCATTCCGGTTCCCCTCCCCCTCATTCCGGTTTACCTCCCCCCTGTTTCCCATCCCTTCATTCCTGTTCCCCTTCCCCTTCGTTCCTGTTCCCCTCCCCTCCTAATTCCTGTTCTCCTCCCCCTCATTCCTGTCCCCCCCCTCATTCCTGTTCCCCTCCCCCTCATTCCTATTTCCTTCCTCCTCATTCCTGTTCCCCTCATTCCTGTTCACCTCCTCCTCATTCCTGTTCCCCTTCTCCATCATTCCTGTTCCCCTTCTCCCTCATTCCTGTTCCCCTTCTCCCTCATTCCTGTTCCCCTTCTCCCTCATTCCTGTTCCCCTTCTCCCTCATTCCTGTTCCCCTCCCCCTCATTCCTGCTCCCCTCCCCCTCATTCCTGCTCCCCTCCCCCTCATTCCTGCTCCCCTCCCCCTCATTCCTGCTCCCTTGCCCCTCTCATTCCTGTTCCCCACCCCTTCCTTCCTGCTCCTCTCTCCTTCTTTCCTGTTCCCCCCTCTTTCCTTTTCCCCTCCCCATTTCTGTTCCCCCATTCCTGTCCCCCCTCAATCCTTTGCCTCCCCCTCATTCCTGTTTCTCCCCTTAATTTCTGTTCCCCTCCCCTTCCTTTCGGTTCCCCTCCCCTTCCTTTCGGTTCCCCTCCCCTTCCTTTCGGTTCCCCTCCCCCCTCATTCCTGTTCCCCTGCCCCCTCATTCCTGTTCCCCTGCCCCCTCGTTCCTGTTCCCTTGCCCCCCTCGTTCCTGTTCCCTTGCCCCCCTCGTTCCTGTTCCCTTGCCCCCTCGTTCCTGTTCCCTTGCCCCCTTCGTTCCTGTTCCCTTGCCCCCCTCGTTCCTGTTCCCTTGCCCCCTCGTTCCTGTTCCATTGCCCCCTCGTTCCTGTTCCCTTGCCCCCCTCGTTCCTGTTCCCTTGCCCCCCTCGTTCCTGTTCCCTTGCCCCCTCGTTCCTGTTCCCTTGCCCCCTCGTTCCTCTTCCCTTGCCCCCCTCGTTCTTGTTCCCTTCTCCCTCATTCCTGTGCTCTTCTCCCTCATTCCTGTTCCCTTCTCCCTCATTCCTGTTCCCTTCTCCCTCATTCCTGTTCCCCACCCACTCATTCCTGTTCCCCACCCACCCACCCATTCCTGTTCCCCACCCACCCACCCATTCCTGTTCCCCACCCACCCATTCCTGTTCCCCACCCACCCATTCCTGTTCCCCACCCACTCATTCCTGTTCCCCACCCACTCATTCCTGTTCCCCACCCACTCATTCCTGTTCCCCACCCACTCATTCCTGTTCCCCACCCACTCATTCCTGTTCCCCACCCACTCATTCCTGTTCCCCACCCACTCATTCCTGTTCCCCACCCACTCATTCCTGTTCCCCACCCCCTCATTCCTTTTCCCCTCCCCCTCATTCCTGTTCCCCTCCCCCTCATTCCTGTTCCCCTCCCCTCATTCTGGTTTACCTCCCCCCTGTTTCCCATCCCTTCATTCCTGTTCCCCTTCCCCCTCGTTCCTGTTCCCCTCCCCCTCATTCCTGTTCCCCTCCCCCTCATTCCTGTTCCCCTCCCTTCATTCCTTTAGCCTTCCCCCTCGTTCCTGTTCCCCTCCCCCTCATTCCTGTTCCCCTCCCCCTGTTTCCCTCCCCCTCATTCCTGTTCCCTTCCCCCTCGTTCCTGTTCCCCCCTCATTCCTGTTCCCCTCCCCTCCCCTTCATTTCTGTTCCCCATCCCCCTCGTTCCTGTTCCCCTCCCCCTCATTCCTGTTCCCCTCCTTTCATTCCTTTAGCCTTCCCCCTCGTTCCTGTTCCCCTCCCCTTCATTCCTGTTCCCCTCCCTTCATTCCTCTCCCCTTCCCACTGACCCTGTAGTAATGTAGGATGGCCATTCTGAAGATTTTTTGTCACATAGGGTCCACCAAACACCAGTGCACTGCAGTCTATCTGAGTGTGAACAGCGTCTCGGTGCCCGGCATCTTCCGCAGTTTCCAGTTTTAACTCGTCGCGCATCTTTATCTTGGGCATTTTTTTTTTATTTGAACCCGACACCCTCTGTGACAAAGCAACATTTGTCTTTAAGAAGGAGGAGTTAAAAAGGTAGATTTACGGCAATTATAGAGTGAGTTAATAAATGAGTAAATTTGTAAAGCGTGGAAGAAGCCTGAAGACTTCATGGCGCTGTGAATTACTAGAAGAATAAACACATTAGCATCCAGAGTCCCTAGCAGAATATATAAGTTATCAAAGCCTCTCTAAAAGCTTGTGCATCTTACTTTAAATGTAGAGAAACAGAGAGCATTCCACAAAAAAGGAGCACTCACAGAAAAGGCCCTACTACCTGCTCCTCCTTGGAACATCATGGACTCCTTAAAAGAAGTAGCTTGTTCTAGTGCAAGGGTCCGCCTCACCTGTATCTCAGGAGAGAACCCTTGAAACAACTGGGAACCCGCTCTTTGTTCACGTCCACTGCAGTTACCCCTGTAGAAAAGCCTTCTACCACAAGCGAAAGGTTCCCTAAAGTCTAGCGATTGTTCTTTTCGCTTGTGTGGCTATGCGCACTGAGCGCTGATGTCACACAACTGAAACTAAAAGCAGTCTGTGCTGTTAGGTGCCGACTGCTTTCAGTTTGATTGGTGATCGCAGGGCATAACTTATCCTTCTCAACCCAGAAAGCCTACTAGACACCAGAGAAAATATTTGAAAATAAAAGGTTGGAGCAACTAGCCCCCTCCAAATTCAGAGATGTACAAATACCCACTATTCCTAAACTCAGTGTCTTGGATACATTTAAAAATGTATGGATTTTCTTCAAACCCATTTTTCATTCACTAGATTTTCCCATTTGAATTGCTGCATGGTCTGTACTCAATAAAATAACATTATGATCAGCAGCTTAGTTGGTGGCCATGTGTATCGCACTATATATCTCTGCGACCACAAGGGTCTGATGGACATTATGGCGTATTACTATGGTAAATCAGCCATCCGGTCAAAAATAGATAGATCAAAATGGTGTCACCTATTTGTTTTTTTCTTATTGTTTTACATTAGTTTTGATTTCATCAATTAGTGTGTCTGGGAAAACAAAGGTCGATCAACAGAAATAACCCCTTGCTGAATTTAGAATTTTGTCTACTTCTCAGAAATGTATAGGTTTCTGGGTTCACCAATGGATTTCACACTTATTTCCACACAGACTGCAATTTTGTAGAAACTACAAAAAATAGGAAAATTCTACTACCACTTAGAAAAATGCAAAAGCTGCAGTAAAGAAAATTGCTACAGGTATGCTTGCCAGTGGCGGCCGGGGGGAGCGGTGAGGGCAAGGGGTTGTAAAAGAAAAAAAGAAGAAAAACTTACCTTTTGCTGCGTCTCTTCTCATTCTCTCCCAGCCGAACACGAACCAGGAAGCACACCCAGGCTACCCTGACCAATCACAACGCTGCAATGAAGCGTTGTGATTGGTCTGAGCTCCGTGGTTCAGCACTTGGCCAGGGAATGGGAGCCTGGGCATTTTCTCCACCCAGGCTGTAATTCAGGCAGCGGGAGCAGGAACTGCCCATGTGGAGTCAACTATATGTCACAGCCCCTTGTGACTAGGTGTAAAGAACTAAATCGTTTCCGCCTCATTTATCTTCAGAACCGCATGAGGAACTTTCATGACTTCTAAAAACAGTCAAAACAAGCATTTGCAATGCAATAGCTCTTGCATTTACGCGAGTTTGAGCTATTGAGATTGCTAATGACAATGCCTTTTATTTTTGTTTTCGTTTTTAAAACATAAATAAAAGGCAGTCATTTACAATGCCAATAGCTTAAAGTTGCGCAAATGCGATACCTATTACATTGCAAATGCTTGTTACTATATACATCCAGGAAGAAAAACTCCGGACCGTAACCCTCTTAAGTCTTGTCCACCGCCTCCTTTTGCCATTTGCCAATGGCTTCTTAAGCCTCCTGCTCAGTTAGAAAAAAGTACGAGTGTCCCCCTTTCAGGACTTTTAGCCTTGCAGGCTCCTGTAGGAAAACTTGTGCCCCTACAGCTTTCATCGGGTCTATTAATTGGCGTAATTTCCAGCGTCTATCCATTGTCCCTTTACAAAGATCAGAGCGCACAAAGATAGTAAGAGAATCGACTGTAACGGGGGAGCTAGGACGGGCCTTCAGAGATACTGCTTGCCTAAGTAAAAAGTTTCCAAATAAAATCAGGAATGGCCGTGGGAATTGGGAACCTTGTTTATACTGTACCAGCAGAAGCCTGTGTGCTCTTTGTATTTGACAGTCCCAGTCCTAATCCACTAAGTCAGGAAAGGCCTTCTGGAAAAGCTGGACCACATATGCTCTAGGGTCTGATCCCTCCTTCCCCTCTGGGACCCCAAATAGCCTTAGGTTATGTCGTCGCTGCCGGTTCTCTAAATCTTCTAGCTTTGCCTGCATGGCTGTAATCTTAGCATCATGTAGTTGCAAAGAGCTAAAAGTTTGGGTGGTCGTCTCCTCAGTGTTCGCAACCCTCTGTTGCAACTCCAGAATATCTTTTGTGAGTGCCCCAACCTTAGCTGTCACCTCCTTTAATGACTGCTGGATACTATGATTGTCAGCTCTAGCCTGCGCATAATGCTCCTGCACTTCAAGTCTTTGGTCATTTAAAGCCCGGAGAATAAGGGAAAGTGATGGCTCATCATGGTCCAGAACCTTCTCAGTCTGGTGCCCAAATGATGTTCGTCCGCAATTTGGCCCCTCTGTCCGCCCTCGTTAGGAGAGATAGTTATCGATGGCAAATCATTAGAAGACATAGTGGGTGACTGTCCAAAAGATATCGCTGATTCTGGCTCGAGATTAGCCCCTATTATTTCTCCATCTTCGATGCTACCACCACTATCTATCGGGCTAGTACCTGATAGCCGTGATACTATTGACTTTACCCCTCCTTTCGCCTGGACCCATCTGCGCAGAGGGCTACTAACTGAAGTGTCTTTAGCGCGTGAGGGTGCCATACGATGTTGCTGATTATCATGTCCACTAAGGGTTTTCTTCATACCTCTCATTATTTTAGGCTTTGAGTTTTTCTTTTTACCGGAAAAAACGTTAGATAACTCATTCTCAGCCCATATACTTTCTGCCGGCCCAGGCACTGAATTTCTGAGAGCTGCTGGCAAATCGCCCCTCTTTTCCCTCAAGAGCTTGGGGTTACCAGGTTCCTGTTGGGGTCCTTGTACCTCTTGTACCTCTGGCCCGGCTCCCTCAGCTACTGAACCGTTATCGCCATCTCCAGCCGGAGCCATTGCCTGAACCACTGAATGCACCCCAGTCTCTGTCCCAAAACTCCCCCTGGAAGGGTCTATGAAAGTAGTAGTAGAAGTGATAGATGTATCCACATGACTCTGCAAAAGGCCCGTCTGGTCTTTATAAACGGGGCTTTCTCTGCCAGCTTCTATAGCTCTTGCCGACTCGCAGCTAACTTCCCCCTCTCCGGTATTAGCATCTTTTTCCCGAGGCACCAGCAGCTCCGAAGGCGATGGAAGCACTTCGGATGAATCCATTAGATACATTGTTGTCATATGAGGGCTCGAAGCCGTCTCAGCCTACTCAACAGATTTTTCTTTCCCGGAAGTGTCTGGGCTGCGGGTCACGTTATTGTATTCCTTCTGTTGTACTGGAATTGCCTTTAAGATAGCCTCTGCTATATTGTTGCCAGTTTCTTGCTCAGTAAGCGCTCCCGCTGATTAACTAACATCCGCTGCTTTCCCTAACTGCAGCAATCGCAATAACAGCTTACCTACTTTTGAGATGCCCTTCTCTGTATTTACTCTCTGCGCAGCCATCTCCTCATCCGCTTCAGTCCCCAAGGCTCCTGCCGCACTTGCCGGGGTCCGTGTTCCCCGTGTGTTTCTGGGCAATATTTTTGGTGGAGCCATAACCCTGCTTGATTCAGCGTCTAGGGCTGAAAGCAGTCTCGAGGGCAGTCTCGACCAGTAGACCACCGAGCAGCGTCCGATTAACCAGCGTGCAAGCCAGGACGCGTACAGCAGGCGCCCGATCCCAGCTGTTGCTCCTGCCTGCATTCAGTAGTTTAGCCTACAGTCTTTAATTTCGGATTTTCCCGGTGTGCGGAAACCGACAACGTTACTGTAAGTTGTATCCTCTTTTTTTTCTTGAGCCCGCCATAGAAAAGGCTCCTTATCTCAGCTCTTTTCCTCTTAGCATCGCCTAGGTGTGGGAGCGCGGGGACCTCTCCGGTGTCTGCTCACTGCCACGGCGTCAACCCGCCATCTTGCTCCTCCCCCAGGATCAAAGTTCTAGGCATTCAATTTAGTTAAACTCACTCACCACTCCACTGATGACATCTCAAATGACATCACTCATGACATCATCCAGTGACTGAGTATTTTTAAAAAGGTTTATGAGTGTTAAATATATATACCAAGGTGCATTGGTAAATAAGTGGGTGTATGAATCCCTGATTGGATGATTCAGTGGGTGCGTGACTAACTGTATAAGTGAGTGATTAGGTGTCTCAGTGAATGTATAGGTGAGTGACTGGTTGTGTGAATGTCTGTATCTGTCAGTTGGTATCTAATTGGCTGTATAGGTGTGAGAGTGGGTACGTGAGTTTCTGTATGGGTGAGTGATTGGTTGTCTGAGTGTCTGGGTGGGTGGGTGGATGAGATGTGTGACTGCTTGTATGGATGAGTGAGTGGGTGAGTCAGTAGCTAGCTGGATGGGTTAGTGTGTGTGTGCATGTGTGGGGGGGCTGTATGGGTGAGTCAGTGTGTGTATGGCTGTGTCGGTGAGTGCATGTGTCAATGGTATATGGGTGAGTAACTGGGTATGTGAAAGGCAGTATAGGGTATATGAGTGACTATAGGTGAGTGAGTGAATGTGAGAGTGGGTGTATGGGTGAGTGTGTGCTTGTGTCACTGACTGTATAGGTGAGTGAGTATGTGTTAGTATCTGTAGGAGTAGGTTAGTGAGTGTATGTGTAAATGTGCATGAGTAAGTGGCTGTGTGATTGTATGGGTGAATGAGGAGGTGTGCGAGTACTTTATGGCTGACTGAGTCAGTGTGAGTGTCTGTATGGGTGTATGAGTGGATATGTCAGTGGATATGTCAGTGGGTGTGAGTGGCTGTATGGGTGTGTGGATGTGTGTGTTGATCTATGAATCAGTTAGTAGCTGTGTAAGTACTGGTATGGGTGTGTGAATGGGTTTGAGAATGGTAGTGTGGAAGTTGGAGTGGGTGTCTGAAAGGTTATATGGGGTGTGAGTGGTTGCACCAGAAATTCTGTGGATGATGATTTTTTCAGTGAATTTCTAAGTTTTTTTAATTCCTTTTCCGAACTAGAACGTCCCTGTAACCTTTGTTTTTTTTCAGTGAATTTCTAAGGTTTTTTAAATGCTAATTCGTAACTATAACGTCCCTGTAACCTTTGGTTTTTTCAGTGAAAGAAAATTTTATATATATGTATACATATATATATATATATTATATGATTTGTGAACTACTGATGGACGAATAAGGTTGCCGGGGGATTAATAATGAAATATTCAAGTCCCATGCCTCCTGTTGTTCTCAGAGTATGATCATTCCCAATTATTGGAAGTGTGTTGTTTCCACCCAAATGTGGAAGAGGACCCATTATTGAAATATATGAGGACTTAGTCCAATTTACCTTCAACCGAGAAGTATCCTCATATACTGTAAGCATCTCCTACCTGTGAAAGGAGCATTGTAGTTGCTGCACGAAAACTAGCATGTCTTCCGCAAATAATGTGATTCTATCCTCCTGCCCATTAGGGCAACAAAACCCAGTCATCCAGGTGTCCCTTTGGGTCCACTCTGCCAATGGCTCCATGGTCAGGACAAGAGGAACAGGGTAAGTGGACAGCCCTGCCTACTGTCACACAGTATCCATACTTTTGCACGCTGGTATTCCTGTGAAAGCTCATCTTAGGAGATGCATTTCAGCTGGAGTAAACACAGGATTCCTGTATGCCTTCCCTCTGTTGTTATGCCACAGTGGGTCCTCAATTTGCCGAGGGGTATAGTCCTTTGCATTAAGATCTGCTATGCATTGGCCAAAAAGCAGGCTGAAGAATGCTCGGGGCACATTTCACTAGGCCAATGCTGCCACCACTGCATTGGCACTGGGGGTGCCTCCCCTTTACATCTGTCAGGCCGTGAGCGTCAGTACATAAGTTCACAAAGCACTACTGCCTTGAAAGCTGGGTCTGATGGGAAGGGCATTTCACCTGTTCAGTCCTGCAGGACCTTTTGGTCTGAGCCTACTCCACAGACCCTCCACCTTTGGGAGAGAATACATTTGTATCTATTCTAGAGGTTTGGAATCTGAGATTAGAAGTAGTCATAAGAAGAACAAGTTACTTAACCTTTGGTAATGTTTTTTCTGATTGATACTCCGCTCTACCCTCGTACCTCCCCGTTCTGTGAAGTGGTCTCCTCTTACATTGAAAAAGATCCCAAATTAGAGATCTGCTTACAGGTACCTCCAATTGTTTACTGCTGAACTTTCGAGGGTGCTGAAAGAGTCAAGCAAGAAACTAATGTCTGCGTACAGAGATTGCACTCTGCTTCGACACTTCCAGGACTGAACTGAGCCAAAGTGGAGCTGCAAGGTGCCTAGTGGCATGCAAGACCATGCTATGAAGTTTCTGGATCCATTGTGGCACCAGGGTAATATTCCAAAGGTGAGGAATCTGCACTTAGATTAAGTATCCTCCAGAAAGAGCATTACCGAAGGTAAGTAATTTGTTCAGTGTGAACAATCGGCAGAACATGCCAGAAATCTCAATCATCTGACTTTGCTCAGCCCTTCATACTTGTGCACTTACTATCCTGAACTCTTCTTTTACGTACATCCTTCTGGTGCTTCTGTGCTTTCTGCAATGGTGATGAATCTACTGGGTGTGGTGGGTTTTAGGGGGTGATCTTGGGATTATAGTATGCCAAGAATTGCCTTCCTGTGGCCATGTACTCCTAGTGTCAGACACACAGTCAAACTGAAGCACTAGCCCTGTATATCCAGCCCCTTACCATTATTTTGCCCACCTGCAGCTGCATCTCCGGTGCTCCTGCACTACTTCCGAATTCAGACGTGTTGCTGCCCTATGGTCACATGTTTTGCAGGCCATGAATGTAGGCTATGCGGTAACACCACACAACATGGAAATTAAAAGGGTGAGACAGGTGGGAAGATGAGAAGTAAATCATGGTGAATGAAAACTGGACACTAGACCAGAATGTCATTCATGTTTACGGAGGACAAAGACAAGCAGCATGGGCAGGTGCACGGGAAATGCTGCGCCACTGGTCTTCAGTTCAGCCTGCCCACTCATTGACTGAGATTTACACCTTCTCATGCTTAGACAATGTGAGGAGAAGATTTAGGCTCTCAGGACTGTCCTGCGCTAATTTACCATTGCTCAAGTTGAGAATATTCAGCACTCCAAGCACTGCAAATGTTTTATTCACCCAGGTTAGGGGCAAATGGGGAGGCATCCCATGCCCTCAAGAAGTTTGATCAAGCTGTCACCTAATCAGTTGGTAACTGGTGCCTATTGGACAGAGCCCCGGCTGCCGTAACAACAGAATCCTATCCTAAAGGTATTCATTCCCTTGTTGTCAGTGAAGTATTAAGTATGTATCCTATCCTTGACAAATCAAGCGGGTGTACTCCTAGGCATTGACAGTGCATGCACTATAGTAATAGGAATTTCTCCAGATCATGGTATCGTACATTACAAAGTTCTAATAATCTGTTCTGGAAGTTATAGGGCTTAACTACTTCAATTTTCTGTTCACAGAGAGGCTCTGGTCCAACCACACTCCCAGATCATTTTTCCTGCTGCGCATGTAGCGAGGCTTCACAAAGAGGATGAGGGCAGACAGGCAACATTTACTGCTGCCACTGTAACATCCGTCTTGGCACCCTTCGCTATTCTGATAACTAGAGTGCTTCCTAAGTTTCATCAGCTAATTGATGTTAAGCTTGGTGGACAAAGTGATGAAGCCTGATGGAACCTGTTGTTTAAGGCAGTATAAAAGAACTGAGCTGCCCAGACTATTCTGTCCAGCTAAGAAAGAGGTCACGCACTTCAGCACCATCTCAGAAAGGCCTGCCAATCCATCCAAGCAGTTCAGCTGCATGGTTATTCAATCGCATCAGAGGAAACTGAAAGGGCAAGGATTCTCTCTTGAGCAGGAGTCCAAAGGGGTTAGACAGATTGCTATTGAGTTGTATTAGGCTATCACTAAACACTGCTCTGGGCATGTGCCTTCATGGAGCAACAGAGTGCCAGGATATTAGCAGTGCATCCCCTGAGTAGACCATCCCATCCCACTCCACCTAGGCCCCAGCAGGCTGTACATAGTCTACTCACAGGTGTGTACCTCTGTGTCTCTCTTTTCCCCTTGAGCATCAGTTCCTCCTCTGTGGCATTGCATCATCCCACTCCCACCATACACGGACCTCCGCCCTCCTTCCCAGCCCTCACCCATCCGGCCCACTCCTTGAACAGGGGCAGGCTTCACACTAAACCTCCCTCTCTTGGTTTTCTAGCCCAGTCCGATCCTTAAGCTCATCCTGCTCTGAAAGCGGACCGTTAGCCTGCAACCCTCATTGGAAAATGCTAACATGGCACGATGGCCAGTCCACTGTGTAGATGCTTATTGTGTTGTCTTTGGCAACATATTCAGTTCCACATAGTAGCATTTGATGGTGTACGTGGGAGCATTTGCCAATGTGTAAGGGGCAAGTTTGGATGTGTTGTGGAATGCCTTTCAGTGGACAGGGGAGCATATTCTCTAGGGTATGAGGATCTTGTTCTGGCATACAAAGATCTCATTCTGGGATACAAGGGAACACATTCTGTCCTGGTATATTTGGGACTACATTCCTTGCTTGTGTACGTGGAACCAAATTCTGGTGCACATGGGCCTACATTCCATTGTATGTGAGAGCACATTCCAGTGTATGTGGGGCCACTATCTAGTATATATGAACCCACATTCTAGAGTATGTTTCAGCACTTTGTGTTGTATCAAGAGCAATATCTGGGGTTTGCAGGAGCATAATAGTGTATGTGTGTGCGCAAATGCCCTCTTGTCCATAAGTGAGAGGCAGAACTACTTTTCTAACTAAATCTGTCACTAAAATCTGTAAAGCGAGGAATTATCTAGCTTTGCAGTCCCTACATCCAGGTATTGCCATGTACACCAGCTTCTAGAAGAGGCAGTTGTCCAGCATTGCAGTTCTTAAACCATGACACAATCTAGCACTACAATCTGAAAATGAAGACGTTGTCAAGCTTTGCAGTTCCTAAAGTTACTCACTGATTAGTGCTCGAACCCACTAAAACGGGCAAGAGTTTAGCATTCCAACCCTTAAAGAGACAAGTGTCTAGCACTGCAACCCCAAAAGCAGGCAGTTGGCTGGCACTGCAGCCTCTTAACCAACGAAATGTCATGAGCTGCTAAATCCTGCACTGCAACCCGTAAAAGAGCCAGTTGTCTAATCCTGAAATCTCTATAGCAGACATTGTGTTCAAGAAGTGTAGCCCTTAAAACGATCAATTGCCGACCACTCTTTTGGTGTTGATGGACTAATCCACGTCTTGAAATAAAAAAGACATCTTCTGTTCCATGCCAGAAACACTGAGCCTGTTCAAATCTGTTATGAGTCCATGGACGAACGACGGCCATCCTGTGCAAAGCCTTCCACTGCTACAGAGAAGTCCATTGGTCAGTGGCCCTTCATTTTGATGTATACCCTATTAAAGGCCGAACTATAGAAAAGGCAGGCCTTCAGTTTGCTAGGAAGGGCAAAAATGGTGTGCAGTTCGAGGATTTGCCTGCAGTGCTCCAAGAAGTTGTTGCGTGGCATCCTATATCTGCTGCCCCACGAGCCCTACCTAGAACATCATACTTTTCACTGTTATGCCTGGAATGAATAGTAGGCCAGAGTCGCAGGCTGAACTATGTACTTGCTTGTGACCGACCTCTGTATGAAGATCTGCTCCTAGCCATGGGAGGTGGTAGGCTGGGTGATGAGAGAAGCCAACACTGATTCTACCCAGCCGTTGACTTTGGGCAGAAATGGCTGTATTGATATGCCCATAGAAGGGGGTAAAAAGCTAATTGCGCCCTGTCATCGCTTCTCAAGGAAGATGGATGGGGTGTGGGAGAAAGTGTGAATGAAATGAAAGTCAATGACGGATGCGCCTTTCCTATTAGAACAATCTTTTTTGTCTGTTCAAAAAACGAAAATGGTGCTTTGTTTCTGCTGCCATAATGATGCAGTGCCTCTTGTTTTCGGGGCACGCAGGGTCCACAGTCTGAAAAACGCTAGATGCATTGGGAGTATTTCTTGGGAGGGCACGGTTCCCTGCATATCTCCGATCTGTTCTCTACCACCGTGGCTCCCAGGATTCATGCTTGGAGCGACGCTTAGTGTATAATGGATGGAGCGCTGAGCTCAGATGGATGGCGCGGGGTCATCCATCATCCTGGACATCGGTAAACGAAAAGGGACAGGCCCACGACTCAACAGTGTCTCCACGTTTCGAGAATTCTGAGTTTTTGGATTAAAAACAAATGCTGCTTTTCCCTCAGGGTTCTTGGCAAATTGAAGGCCTGCCTTTTCTATAGTTTGGCCTTTAATAGGGTATAAATCAAAATGAAAGGCCATTGACCAATGGACTTCTCTGTAGCAGTGGAAGGCTTTGCACAGGAGGGCCGTCGTTCGCCCATGGACTCATAACAGATTTGAACAGGTTTAGTGTTTCTGGCCTGGAATAGATGTCTTTTTTATTTCAAGTGTTCTCAAATGAGTTCCTCCAGACGGTCTTTCTTCTTGATAATCTGTCATGCTTCAGGAGACTGATCACAGCCTTCCCTCCTTATCCACCTTACTCAACACTAGTTGAAGAAAAGGCAGGCCTTCAATTTGCTGGTATGTTTCCCGTGGTCTAAGACTGTACCTCTGTAAACATGTCTGCTCCTTTCCCTTGTCATGCTGGAATATGTTCCCCTGGGCTTGCAACAGAACTTGATGCTCATTCAAAGTTGCCACCCAACTGTCTTGCCACGTCATGTCTCCGGTGAGCTTAGTTGATTGAGCCTTTATAAATAGAGTAGAGAGGATGTGATGCTACTATATTCAGCCTGACCAATCAAAAACATGCAAAGGAAAAAGAGATCACATTTCCACGCTTAGTGACCGAACAATACCAATCAACAGTGGTGCTTGCGTGTTAATTTAATACACTGCACATTTCATTTGCACTCAGTGGTTACTGCTGCAAAATGAAGAAGTGCAAACCACGGGTATTATCTATCAGTTAGAGTAAGACATAATTAGTGATAAAAGCACACAGGGCACTACACAAGACCACAGAAGGAATAAATAAATCCAAAGGTATGCCCAAGTCTATATCAAGTTTTCACCGTGGTTGAATAAAGGATTAGCTGCCACTGGTTGAAACATGCGATTAGTTGAGCAGGGCCCCTGAGCATTATATAGTCAGACAGCACATTGCCCTCTACCGCACCTCCAGCATGATGCACCACACTTGTAAACACCCAACAAAGCACAACACACAGAATCATCTCTCCAACACCACTAAGCCGGACACATGGGGCCTAGACTAGCTCCAAAGGGCAAAGGTCATGCGACCGGCCTTAAGAGATGGACAAGTAATTTGTAAAAGGCCCCAGGCAGGCCTCTCGGACACTGCCAACCAACTTGATATGGAGCAGAACACAACGCCGGTCCTAGGACATATAATCACAAAGGAGACCTCGGGGTCGCAGCTCCGCGTCCCCAGACATCTGCCAGCGCTACTAGACTGTACTATTGACAGACTGTGCACTTTACAAATGTCAGTACTGTAACATATATTTTTAATTACATTAATGAGTTATACATAATTCAGTCACAACTGTCTGCACAATAGTTGTGATTGGAAATATAATACCGTTTTCTGCGCCTAAATAAGGCGATAGTTAACTTGTTACATTATTGTGCAAATTATACTTTTGTTAAGTGATTCCAGACAGCGATTACGTAGCTTGGAAGAATGATGTTATTTTTCCTTTAGTGACTAGTGTCTCTCAGTCTGTATGTGATCTCTGTTCTGTACAATTGAGTACACGTATCTTTGCTTTTTTGTTTAGGTTTGGATGTTGTCACGTTGGGCAAAGCCTGCGTTCACGCGGCAGGGCAGGAGTATACTAGACAGTACCTAATTTGACAATCTTTCCGAACCACTTGAATGGGTTAAACCTTTCCAAATCATTATCTTTACATTTATCGCTGTAATGAACTTACTGCTCGTCAAATATCAAGCATTTTTAGGGATTATTGTTGCTGTGTTACCAAGACAAGTTGTGGTTACTGTGGGTTTGCTCTGGATGGCTGCCAATGATCTAATCCGAGGTCCCAGTTTGATTTCGTCTTTATTGGTCCACGAATAATGATAGAGATTGTTAAGCGATTTCACACCCAATTATCTACCCATTAGCAATATCCTCTAAACTTTAAAGTAAGAGAACACTCTAGTGTAAGTTACATAGTGTGCAACCTAGTAATATATTTTTTTCTTTTATCCTCTGTCGAGACTCTAACAATCTTTGTTTAATGTATTTTCAAGATACATGTTATTCTTTATTATTTCACGCACTCTGCAACGGAGCCTATAAACAACGCATTGTTATCGCAGCAGTCATAGATTTAAACCTGTGCTCTGCGATGGGGTTGGGAATTTCTAAAGTTCTTGGGGGTACTTTCTGAAATCTCACTTTTGTCGATTTCCAGGACCATCCCTATTCCCCTTAAGCTTATTCCCCACGATTGTTCACCACAATGACAATTAACAAGCATAGGTTCAAGAGAAATGTAGGTTTGTAACTTTTTTCTTTTGCTATTTTTTTATTTTTTTTTGGTTCACATGTAAAACATTATCCCATAAAGGAATCCCTTTTTTTCAGTGTGATAAAAACATGTAGGCTTTTAGGGAATCACTCGACACTAACTGCTCGGTTCACGGCTACCTTAAGTGTAAGTTTGCAAGTGCATTTAAAATATATTGCAGATGTTTGAGACAGCCTGCACAATTCAGATTTTGTGGGTGTCACAAAAATGTGGACAGGCCACCTCTATTCCTACATTGGGGAGTCACCATAGCGGGTACGTTTGTCTATCTGGCGGATGTTCTGCTGTTGTAAATGGAATCTGCTCACTGTAAGATTTTTTTTTCCTGCCCATAGGTGTCACCTAAGGGAGTTAAAGGTTTTACCAATCTGCCTTAATATGTGTTACGGTCTACGCTTGTAATGCTTTTACTTTTTTTCCTCAGCATTTGTATTAGGTTTTGTAAACGTAATGGGGAGAAACGTGACAGGCCATACAGAGGCAATATATGACAACAGGACAGGGGCGGCTCCTCCGCTAGGGCGGAGGAGCGTTGCCCCACTGCTTTTAAGCAGTGAGAAAAATAAAATGACAATAACTTAGATTTATTGTCATTTTATGTTTCGTGTCCTGCTGCTTTGCAGCGGGCAGGTGGGCAGGGCTGCTCTGCTCTCCGAGCAGGGCCGGGGAGGAGTTGTTTGCCCACTCCTAAAGTGCGCAATGGCTGTTTGGTTGGCCCTCTCGGGCCGCCCAAAACAGTCATGAGCACTTCCTTGTTCTCCATGCAGGCTGCATTACAGCCTGCATGCAGAACATGCCCACATCTCCAGCCCCTGGCTGAGCACCATGTCACGGTGCTCAGACCAATCACAATGCTGCATAGCAGCATTGTGATTGGCTTAGGGGAGGGAGCCTGGCTGCCTGCTTCCTGTTCCTGTGGGAGGAACCCCACCCCCCGCCACCCACGAGCCATGCCAGCCGTGACTGCAACAGGATACTGGACGTTTGCATCAGAACGAAGAATATAAAGATCATAAGATAGTATTACAGTGCGATAGAACACCAGGTGTTGAGGGGTAAGAGGTAGTGTGCGCCTGCACAGATCTGCGGTGGATTGTCTGAGGCCTATGTGGCATATCAAGGATCAATGAAAAGGCAAGAGGACGGAATAAGCAGTGTAAAGAGCAGTAGCGGCTGATGTAAAATAAATGTGGTGGGGGGTGTTGCGCAGTTGGGTGGGAGCGTGAGTGCTAAAGTAATTTAAAAAAAAAAGAAAACTTACCTCCCAGTCTTCTGCTCGCCGCGCTGCTCCCCGGGCTTCTCCTCTTTGCAGAGGCTGAAGCTCCCATCTTCCTCTGCGGCCAATCCCAATGCTGCTCTCACCATGAGAGCAGCATAGGGATTGGGCCGAGCGCACTGGTTTTGCGCTCCATCGGGAGCTTGCAGCCCATGCCTGCTGATCTCTCCACCCAGCAATACAGATGGGTTGGAGAGATGTCAGTCTGCATGAGGAATTGGCCGGCCTGAGACGGCCGGCCAAACCCTCATGCGCACTGCAGCAGGACCCACCACTCCTCTACCCCTGCTATAGTGCTGTGGCCCGCCCCCCAAGACTCAGCCGCAGGACGAAAAATAAAATGATTTGCATTAATATTTTATTTTTCGTTTGCCTCTGCGGGCTGTGGGACGACGCTCCTCCGCCCTAGTGGAGGAGCTGTCCCTGGTAAAAAGTAAAGGAAAGTCCCAGTGTACACCCTCACAAAATCCATCATAAGGATGAGACAGTGAGGGGTGTTGAGAACAGGTCAGCAGGGATGCATGTAAAATTAGCGTAGTCCATTAGTAGCATATCTGAAAGAGACACGTTAGTGACAGATTCCTTACCTTAGAATATCCCCAGGCGTCAGGCTGGATCCGGAAAGTTTTTGCGTAGCAGTACCCTTGCGCGTCGGTAGGCGGCGTCGTGCGGCTCCGCGTCCGTCGTCGGCGTCGTGATCGCCGGGATGACGTCGCGGGCAGTGCTTAGACGCCGCCCCTGCGCGCTGACGTCAGTTCTTCCTTTTCCGCGCCAGTAAGCGCAGATCCGGGAAGAGCAGTGCCCTAGTCAATTTTTGACTACATTTTTTGGTGATTTTTCACTGTTTTCTTTTCGAGTTGTCGACTCCTAGGTGTCGATAGGGATGCCCGGCTTCAAGCCATGCGACGTCTGTGGTCGAATGATGTCGATCACAGACCCGCATCTGGAGTGTCTCTTCTGTCTCGGCCGAGACCACGACACGAAGTCGTGCCCTGACTGCCGGAAACGTCACCCGAAGGCTTTGCGAGAGCGGTCTCGAAAGCTACTCGAGGTCCGGCAGTCGGCTCCGCGCCACACCAAGCACCGGTCCCGGGAGAGGTCGAGGGGCCGGTCGCGGAGTCCCCGCCGGTCGTCGGAGTCCAAGTCTTCGCGCTCCTCGGGTAAGTCGAAGCACAAAAAGTCTAAGAGACATCATCGCTCTAAGACTTCGCCTCGCCGGTCTCACGACTCGGCTGAGGCCCCTGTCGGCACCGTTCCCGCCCCCGCGGCCCCGGACGTGCCTGTCGAGCCGCCCCCGCATTACCCGTCCTTTCCGGGTTCGGGGGCGACTCCGGCCCAAATACAGGAATTCCTGTCGGCCATGGCCCGCCTCTTCGGGCCTCAAGCTCCCTCCGGTGCGCCTTCGGGCCCCGCGGGCCCCGATGGAGTTGCTCCGGCATCGCCGACGACTCCGGTCCCGGCGTCGCCTGTCCCGCCAGCCTTGATCCCGGCCTCGGCTCCGGCCCCGGCCTCGATCCCGGCCCCGGTGGTGCCGCAACCCCCATCGACGCCGGTTGACCTAACCACGCCGACGCCGACGCCGATGTCCCCGGTGCCGTTTCTGACGCCGTCCGGGGCTCCGGACGGCGTCGTTCCCCAGCTCTTTCCGGGTCCGGACATGGAGCCGGACCGGCGTCGCCTGACGCCGGATGCGGCGCCGTCGAGACCTTGGGTCCCAAATGTCCCTCCTCCTCCATATTTTTCACTAGAGGAGGACCAGGAGAGCTGGGAGGGGTCCGAAGACCCTCTCACACGGCAGTGTGAGTATGATCAGGACTGGGCAGAGGAACTTGGGGATGCCAGTGGTCTAGATACTTCCCCTGACACTGGCATGCTGTCTCCTCCCGTGGCTACGGAGGAGGGAGCAAATTTCGCAACGGTGTTGGTAGAGCAGCTGGAGCCTTGCACCTCCAATTGCCTACTCTGGCTGTCAAGACTAATCTCTTGACGGAAGTGCTTCAGCCGGCAGCCTCCTCTGCGGAGACTGTGCTGCCGTTTAATGATGCACTGATTGACGTTCTTTTGGGCACCTGGTCCAAGCCCACCACAGGGGCTCCTGTGGATAGGAACGTGGCCTGACGCCATCGCCCTGCTCCGGGCGACCCCGTGTTTCTCTCCCAACATCCCACCCCCGAGAGCTTGGTTGTCCAAACCTCTGCCTCCCAAACCGCCTTCCCTACCGCCCCTCCGGATAGGGAATCCAAACGCCTGGACCAATTTGGGAAGAAGGCCTTTTCTTCCTCCAGTGCTGGCTTGCGGTCGGTGAACACTGCTTGCCTTTTGGGCCGATATACCCACTCCCTGTGGGATTCGGTGGCGACTGTTTTGCCCCAGTGTTCTGAGGAGGTCCAGACACTGCTTACCCACGCCATTGCGGAAGGTAGGGATGCGGCAAAGTACACCATAAGTTGTGGCCTTGATACCGCCGACTCGCTGGGCAGATCGCTTGCAACGACGGTGGCGCTGCGTCGCCACGCCTGGCTGAGGACCACTGGTTTCTCGGGTGATGTCCAGAATACACTCATGGACATGCCCTTTGATGGAGTCGGTCTTTTTGGGTCCAAAGCAGACCATGCGCTGGAGCGCTTTAAGGACTCACGGGCTACTGCCAAGTCCCTGGGCCTTTCTGTTGTGCGCCCTCCGCAAACCTCTGCTTTTCGCCCCTTTCGTGGCCTCGGAAGGGGCGCCCAGTCACGTCAACAGCCCAGCCACCGGCCTGCGCAGCAAGCGCCTTCGCGTGGCCGAGGACGTGGATACCGCCGTGGCGGTTCGGGCAACCAGCGTGCGGGTCAGGCCACCACCTCCAACCCGTCCGCGGCCTCCAAGCCCTCCTAGTCCCTCCTTTCAGGTGCACAGCACGCCAGTAGGGGGCAGGGTCCGCCATCACCTTCACCACTGGGTCCCATCACCTCGGACAGGTGGGTCTTGGACATTGTCCGAAGGGGCTACTCCCTCCCCTTCGAGACCACCCCCAGCCATGCCACCTCAATTCCACCGCATGTCAGGGGATCACTTGGTACTTCTGCAGAAGGAAGTCATGGCCCTCTTGGCCAAGAGGGCCATCGAGCATGTTCCGACCCCAGAAGTAGGACGTGGTTGCTACTCCCACTACTTCCTGGTGCCCAAAAAGGACAAGAAGATGCATCCTATCTTGGACCTCCGGAACGTCAATCGCTTCCTCCGGAAGGAGAAGTTCAAGATGCTCACCCTAGCTCAGGTCTTGACTGCCCTCGACCCTGGAGACTGGTTGGTAGCGTTGGACTTGCAGGACGCTTATTTCCACATCCCCGTCCTGCCGGCCCACCGGCGTTACCTGCGGTTCACGGTAGGCCTCGAGCATTTTCAGTTCACCGTGCTCCCTTTGGCCTTACCAGTGCCCCTCGGGTGTTCACGAAAGTGATGGCGGTGGTCGCAGCTCATCTGCGCCGGGCAGGGGTTTCGGTCTTCCCCTACTTCGACGACTGGCTGCTGAAGGCGGGCTCGTCCCAGGCAGTCGTCTCCCACCTCCAGACTACGGCCGAACTCCTGCACTCGCTGGGGTTCTCCATCAATGTGCCGAAGTCGCATCTGATTCCTTCCCCACAGCTCCTTTTCATCGGAGCAGTTCTGGACACGACGCAGTTTCGGGCCTATCCTCCCGAACGGTGAGTCCGGGATATTCAGGCTATGATTCCCATCTTTCAGCCTTTATCCTGGGTTTCGGTACGGATGACCCTGAGGCTGCTGGGCCTCATGGCCTCCTGCATCCTGCTAGTCGATCATGCCAGATGGCATATGGGGGCTCTGCAGTGGGACCTGAAGTTCCAGTGGGCGCAGCACCAGGGCAACCTGTCCGATCACGTCCAGATCTCGGCGGGGACTGCAAAATAGTTGCAGTGGTGGCTCTCGAACCGGCAATGGGTCATGGGCAGATCCCTCTCCCTTCCCCAGCCAGAGCACACAGTTGTGACGGACGCGTCCCTTCTGGGATGGGGCGGTCACATGGGAGAGGCGGAGATCAGAGGCCTCTGGTCTCCGGCGGAGTCCCGGCTCCATATCGACCTTCTGGAGCTCCGGGCGATCCGACTTGCACTCAAGGCATTCCTTCCCTCTGTTAAAGGGAAGGCAGTGCAGGTGTTCACAGACAACACCACCGCCATGTGGTACTGCAACAAACAAGGCGGGGTGGGGTCGTGGACCCTCTGTCAGGAGGCTCTGCGCCTCTAGACATGGCTGGAACATCAGGGCATGTTCCTGATGGTTCAACACCTGGCAGGTTCCCTGAACGCCAGTCGGACGAACTCAGCCGCAGGTGCATGATGGATCACGAATGGCGTCTTCACTCGGAAGTGGCGCAAGGACTCTTTCTTCAGTGGGGAGAGCCTTGGTTAGATCTATTCGCCACCGAAGAGAACGCGCAATGTCATCAGTTCTGCGCGTTGGAATTTCCAAGGCGGCACTCGCTCGGCGACGCTTTCCGTCGCGAGTGGAGTTGCGGTCTATTGTACGCCTTTCCGCCTATACCACTTCTACCCAGAGTGTTGAAGAAGATTCGGCACGACCGGGCCCAAGTCATTCTTGTGGCTCCGGACTGGGCTCGAAGAGTTTGGTATCCCGAGCTACTCAGTATGAGCGTGGATCCCCCGATCCGTCTGCCTCTTCGGGAGGATCTTCTGTCGCAGCAGCAGGGGACGGTCCTCCACCCGAACCTGTCCAGCCTCCACCTGCTTGCGTGGAGATTGAGCGGCGGCAGTTGATTCCTTTCGACTTGCCTCCCGAAGTTTGTGATGTAATTCTGGCAGCCAGGCGTCCCTCCACTAAGGTGGTATACGCCTGCAGGTGGAACAAGTTTGTGGCATGGTGCACAGCAAAGGCTGTGAATCCCCTTTCTGCCCCTCTTTCTGAGGTTCTTCTGTTCCTTCTTTCCCTGGCCCAGCAGGGTTCTGCCCTGGGTACCATCAAGGGCTATCTTTGTGCTATCTCGGCCTTCCTCAGGCTTCCTGATCAGCCCTCCCTTTTCAAGTCCCCTGTTGTTAACAGGTTTCTAAAAGGCATTACACACCTCTTCCCTCCTGTTCCGTTTGTGATGCCTCAGTGGGACTTGAACTTGGTTCTTACCTTTCTTATGTGTGCTCCCTTTGAGCCTCTGCACAACTGTCCTCTTCGTCTTCTGACTCTGAAGACAGCCTTTCTGGTGGCCATCACCTCCGCTCGGCGGGTGAGTGAGCTCCAGGCTCTTTCATGCAAACCTCCCTTTCTGTCTGTTCATCCAGACAAGGTTGTTCTTCGGACGCGTCCGTCCTTCTTGCCAAAGGTGGTTACTGCCTTCCACATTGGGCAGACCATCACTTTGCCCACCTTCTTTCCGCCTCCGCATCCTTCCAGAGAGGAAGAGAGGCTCCACCGTCTGGACCCAAAACGTGCGCTTTCCTTTTACCTCAACCGGACACAACACTTCCGGGTGGATGACCAGCTCTTTGTTGGCTACGTGGGCGCCAAAAAAGGTCGGGCGGTGCACAAGAGAACCATCTCCCGCTGGGTAACCTTGTGTATTAAAGCCCGCTATTCTTTGCATAAGAAGGAGCCTCCTGTTGGGCTGCGTGCCCATTCCACCAGGGCAACGGCTGCTACCACGGCTTTAGGCCGCGGTGTTCTGCTGCAGGATATCTGTCAGGCAGCTACGTGGGCCTCGCTGCACACGTTTACCAAGCATTACTGCCTTGACAGTCAGGTCCGGAGGGACGGCTTCTTTGGCCGTTCTGTCCTCCGGGACTTCCTTGTCTGATCTTTGTTCGCAGACCCACCACCGGGGTTGGTATTGCTGGGGTATCTATTCTAAGGTAAGGAATCTGTCACTAACGTGTCTCTTTCAGATGCACAAGTTACTAACTTGTGTAAGGATATATCTGTAAGAGACAGTAGTTAGTGACAGATTCCTACCGCCCCACTCCATCCTCCCCGTTCTGCGAACTGATTTCTAGGGTTAAGGACATCCCTTTCAGGGCCCTAGTATTTTTCAGACACCTATGTCAGCTTCTTGCATGGCTCTGCGTTCCTGGCGCGGAAAGTCGTGTACAGAACTGACGTTCGCGCGCAGGGGCGGCGTCTAAGTACTGCCCGCGACGTCATCCCGGCGATCACGACGACGGACGCGGAGCCGCACGACGACGCCTACCGACGCGCAAGGGTACTGCTACGCAAAAACTTTCCGGATCCAGCCTGACTCCTGGGGATATTCTAAGGTAAGGAATCTGTCACTAACTACTGTCTCTTACAGATATATCGTTACACAAGTTAGTAACTTGTGCATTTGGGATAGACTTCCCACATTCAGTGTTCCCTGACAGAGGGAGATCTGGCAAGACCTGTGTGGTGTGCAATAGTCTCAAGGTCCACAGAGTAAGCCTCAAATGGCAAAGCACTGTATCTGATAGACTTATCTAGCTGCAGATACCTTACCTTTGAATTTCCCCAGGCTTCAGACTGGATCCGGAAGATTTCTCATGAGCAGTACTCCTGCGTGCCGGTAGGTGGCGTCAGTCGGCTCTGTGTGGCATTGTCGGCGGCGTCTACGCTGGAAGTGATGTCCGCATCACCTATATAGGCACCACCTCTGCACACTGACGTCCGTTCTTTTCTTCCCGCGGCAGCCAGCACTGATCCAAGAGAAGAGCCAACACTCAGTTTTTTACAGGATTTTTGCGACGTTTTGTTGTTTATTGAGGTTTCCTCCTGATGTGTCGATGATGTCATCGAGGAAGACTGGTATTAAGCCCTGTGGCACCTGTCACCGCGACATGTCAGTGACGGACCGCACCTCATGTGTTTGTGGTGTTTGGAGCGCAACCACAACTCCAAGTTGTGCTCCGACTGCCGGGCCATAGCACTGAAGGCTTTGAGTGGTTGGTCCTTGAAGCTGCTAGCGGCCCGGCACACGACTCCGTGGAAGTCACGGTCTCGCTTGAGAGGAAGGTCTCGGGACCGTTCCAGGAGTCCGAAGTCCTCTTTGTCCCACTCAAGTAAGAGGCACAAAAAGTACAAGAAGTTGAAGCGTGCTTCAACTTCTCCTCCCCCTTCGGCGAACATGACAATGGAACATTGGTGTTCGACGCCTGCTTCCTCGGAGCCTGGGCCTCATCCGCACCTCCCCAGTCTTCTGGGAGCCAGAGCAGCCCCACTCAAATCAAACAGTTCTATGAGGCAATGCACCTCATTTTTTAGGGTCCCGACCCCTTTGGGCCCCGCTGGTTCAGAGGGGGCCCCATCTGATCCCGCACCAGTGGCTCTGGCCCCAGCTCCAATATGCCCTCATGGATCAGGTCATGGATCTGGACCGGCGCCAGTCATGACATTACGACCTGCCCGACGCCGATGCTCCTGGCGCCCCTGGCCCCGTTCTGATCTCTGACGGCACGGAACCACGTCAACCGACGCCGACAGGACCCCGCGTCTTAAGTCTGACCCCTATTCTGAAGGGTTAGGCCTTGGGGAGGAATGGGAGGGGTCACTGGATCCTTTAGAATACCAATATGAATAGTATATGGACTTGTGTGAGGAACTGGGTGATGCCAGCAGACTGGACACATATCCAGATACTGGCATGCTCTCTCCACTACCGTGGCTACGGAGGAGGGAGAAACATATGTAATGGTGGTGCGGAGGGCGACTGACGTCCTCAACCTTCAGTTGCCCTCAGTGGCAGTCAAGACTAACATCTTAGTCAGCCTCGACGGAGATGAGTAGGCCCTGTGTACGGTGAACAGGTGGTTCCTCTTAAGCCAGGCTGGTTTTACAATAGCAAATAGGATTTTAAACGAGGTTTGCCACAGATATTCCCACTGTTCATTTGGTAAAAGATCCCCCCACAATTCTTCGGCCAATTTGAATTCTCCATCTACAGCCTCCTCAATGGTCCAATACCAGAAGGAGACCTCCTTCCTCCCAACCGGTCTTGCCACTAACTGATGTTCCAAGATGTTGCCTCTACCTATGGGAGTTTTTAGGGATTGGGCCCAGCTCTGCAGCTGAATGTACTAAAATGTTGAGGGAGCCTCCAGTCAGCTGTAGAAAATGCGGTTTGGCGAGAGCCTCAGATGTACATATGTTTAGACTGCCCGGCCATTGCAGATTTTTGGGAAGGAGTAGGAAATTCTGTGGCGGATATTCTAGGTCTCCCAATCCAAATAAATTTGGCCTTGATAATTTTTGGCTTATCTAATGAAATTACAGGCTCTGCCAGATCCTTCCTATTTTATGCTATACTGCTAGCTAGGAGGCAAATATGTAGAAGATGGGTAGATCCTACACCCCCCCTCCACTCTGACTGGTTGGCTTCGTTGTTTCAGACATCCAAGATGGACCTGTGTAGATCCCTGGGCAGGAAAAAGACAGCATTTTGGGACTTTTTGCTAAAATGGTCTGGGGCTTAGTCGGGTGAGACCGTTAGGGAGTTAATTAATCATCTAAGCATCTCTAAAATGATCTGTGGGTCCTATGATTATGCCTCCTTGGTACTCTTCTGACTATGTTGGGCATCTCCAGTTCCTTCGATAGGCCAACGATAATAGTCGCCAGGCTCACCTGGGCTAATTGGAAGAGTGACCCCTCCCCCCCTTAATTCGGAGGTTAGTGACATCCAAGCCTGTCATGGTACCTGTAGCCAGGGCGTTCCCCTCGGTCCCAAGTCAACAGCCTACGTCTTTTCCATCATCGGGCTTTGGTACGGACGGCTCGTTTGTTCAGTGTGGTCTGAGGCGAATGAGGACAAAAAAAAAAAAAGACTAACATCTTGACGGAGGTGTTGCAACCAGGAATCTCCTCCTCTGAACTCCTACTCCCTTCAGTGTCGGCTCTGCGTCGCCCCACTGCTTTTAGCAGTGCAAAGAAGGAAAAATAAAACGATAACACAGTGGCATTTTATTTTTCACGCTGAAGCAGGTTTTGGGGTGGGCAGGGTTTGGCTTGGATGTCTACGCAGTCAGCAGGGGGTGGAGGAAATATGTGCACTAAGTGCGCATAATAATTTGGCCAGCCCTACTGTGCTAACCAAACCGTCATGCGCACTTAGCATGCACAGCCTGATGAGGAACATGCACAGGCTCCCACTTCCTGTCTGAGCGCCGAACCACGGCACTGCAGCGTTGTGATTGGCTTAGGGGAGCTTGTTTGTGCTTCCTGTTCTGACTGGACAAAGCACACGACGACGATGGAGGAGAGTCAGCAGCTTTGTAAGGTAAGTACTATTTATTTTTTTAACACCCCTCTACCGCCGCCACCCTTGTTTGGTACCAGCCGCGACTGACTCCCGTTCAACAAAGCCCTCACCAACGTCCTTCTGGGGACCTGGCCCAAACCCAGCACTGGGGCTCCTGTGCATAGAAGGATTGCCTGCATCCACCACCCGCCCCAGGGGACCCAAATTTCCTCACCCAACACCCTACCCCGTAGAGCTTGGTGGTCCAAGCCTCTACTTCCCATGGCACGTTCACTGCCGCTCCCCATAACAGGCAATTCAAGAGGCTGGACAGCTTGGGAAAGAAAATGTTTTCCTCTGCCAGCCTTGCATTACTGTTAGTGAACACCGCATGCTTATTGGGCCTGTATTCCCACACGCTATGGGAAACGGTTGCCTTAGTGCTGCCACAGGTCCTGGAGGATGCCCGGGACATTCTCTCTCAAGCAGTTACAGACGGGAGAGAGGCAGCATAATTCACTTTACGCTGTGGCTTGGACACAACAGACTCGCTGGTCAGAGCGGTTTCGTCAATGGTGGCCCTCAGGCGCCACACCTGGCTGAGAACATCTAGTTTTTCAAGGGATGTCCAGGCTTCCCTCATGGACATGACCTTCAGTGGCACCCGTCTCTTAGGAGACAAAGCAGACTCGGCACTGGAGCACTTTAAGGACTCGCAGGCTACGTCTAAGTCCTTGGGCCTCTCTGCTGCCTCACGTCCCCAGTCTGCCTTTTGCTCCTTTCGTGGGCATGGAATGGGCTTTCAACTGCTTTAAACTGCTTGAACCTTATCCCAGCCACCGAGCGGTACAAGCTTCCCAGCCTTTGCGTGGAAAAGGTTCGATAGAAGGGGTTCCGGTGCCAGAAGTAGGCTGTGATTGCTATTCCAGCTACTTTCTGGTCCCGAAAAAGAACAAGGGCCTTTGTCCTATCCTGGATCTCCGAGCCCTCAACTACTTCCTCAACAAGCATTTGCAATGCAATAGGTCTCGCATTTACACAAGTTTAAACTATTGGCATTGTAAATGACAATGCCTTTTAGTTATGTTTTAAAAACGAAAACAAAAATAAAAGGCATTGTCATTTGCAATGTCAATAGGTCAGACCGACAGGGTCTTAATAGAAGAGCAGATGGACGGGGCACAAGCCAGCGTGTCCTCAGCGGATCGTGTCACGGTACGGATCCGCAATGTGACCAGAAAGCCTTATTGCAACTAGATCGCAGGAGTCGCTTTGGGACGTTAGGAAATCTGTTCTATTTAGGGCCTGTTGTGACCGCCTTTATACCAACAACGAGGGGCTGTGAGCATACTTCTACGCTGTGTATAGCCGTGCTGTGTCCTCGATGACCGGTCCCGCGACGCTGCCAGCCCACGTCCCGCTGGCGGCATAGCCCTGTTCTAAGGACGCCTTGGCCATTTTATGAGCTGTGATGACGTCAGCAGTTAAACTGGACAACGAGGAAGAGGCTGGCTTTAGCACCCTAGAGTTTTGTCCCTCTACTTTCCATGCAAATAAACACGAGCACCTAAAAGGGGGAAGATTTTTCAGTGGCACCTTTCAGTAACTACAGAAGGATGAAGAGCAGAGGCGAAAATCTGACCCCTGGGGTCGGACAGAAGGCCATCAGTGTATTTACACCACGCTTGGAGGATAGCGCCTGACTGGGAGGGAGGGATGAGAGGGCAGCTGGAAGGCTTGTTTACCTTCTTCGTTTCCCCTCCTCCTCCTGGAGACTCAGCTTGGCATCTGCAGTGTAACGCCGCAAGTGAAAGATCCAGTCCGGGTGGGCGGGGCCAAAAGGAGACAGGGCGGTAACAAGGAGGGACTAAGAAGCCTCAACGTACTAACCTGTCCATGGGTTATTATTAGGCAATCGGTGGACAGTCGGCGCTTCCTTCGCCACAAATCAACACAACATAAAGATGCACAGCGACATAAAAGCAGCAGAGCAAGAGTTGAACACGCAGCGTATTGCCCCGAACGTACTAACCTGTCCGTGGCTCCCTGTCACACTGGCGAGTACTGGCGCATATCACTCACTCTTACTGCCTCTGTGTCTCTCTCGCTCTGTCTCCCCGTGAGCCTCTACCTCCCTCTTTGTCTCATGGCTTGCCCCATTCTAGTTAACACGCAGCGTATTGCCCCGAACGTACTAACTTGTCTGTGGCTTATTATTAAACAATCGGTGGACAGTCGGCGCTTCCTTTGCCACAAATCAACACAACACAAACATGCACAGCGACGTGAAAGCAGAAAAGCAAAAATTGAACACGCAGCGAATTGCCCCGAACGTACTAACCTCTCCAGTGAAAGCAGAAGAGCAACAATTGAACACGCAGCGTATTGCCCCGAACGTACTAACCTCTCCGTGGCTTATTATTAGACAATCGGAGGACATTCAGCGCTTCCTTCGCCACGCATCAACACAACACGAACACGTGAAAGCAGCTTCACTTAAATGAAAAATTGCCTACAACTAATAATAATAATAAAGAAAACAGTGTAACGCCGCAAAAATGTATGCTATGCATAGACGTGAAAGCAGATTCACTTTAATGAAAAAAGTGCCTACACCAACTAATAGTCAATAGTGTACCGCCGCAAGTACACCGTGCAGTCCGGATGGGCGGTGCTAAAATTAGACAGGGCGGTAACAAGGAGGAACTAAGAAGCCTTCTGTACAATCCAAAACCAGCGTTTAGTATGGATGATGACGCAAGCCAATGAAATGCAGGGGCGGGGCTTAAACATCACTTCTGAAATCTTACCAATTACAATAAGCCTCGCAGAGCGAGTAGCGCATGCGCGCTCCAGCGCTAGGTCTGGGAGACCTAAAAAGGATACATTCAAGATTATCCCATTGGCTCAGGTCTTGTCTGCCCTGGAACCAGGAGACTGGATGGTAGCGTTGGACTTGCAGAATGCCTATTTTCACATTACCGTCCTGCCTGCCCATCGGCGTTACCTGCGGTATACGGTAGGCCACGAGCATTTTCAGTTCACCATGCTCCCTTTTGGTCTTACCAGCACCCCTCTGGTGTCCGTCAAGGTGATGGCGGTGGTCGCAACTCATCTGCACATATCAGGGGTGCCAGTCTTCCCCTACCTCGACAACTGGCTGCTGAAGGCGGGCTCGCCCCATGCTGTCGTCTCCCGCCCCATGCTGTCGTCTCCCGCCCCATGCTGTCGTCTCCCGCCCCATGCTGTCGTCTCCCGCCCCATGCTGTCGTCTCCCGCCCCATGCTGTCGTCTCCCGCCCCATGCTGTCGTCTCCCGCCCCAGGCTGTCGTCTCCCGCCCCAGGCTGTCGTCTCCCGCCCCAGGCTGTCGTCTCCCGCCCCAGGCTGTCGTCTCCCGCCCCAGGCTGTCGTCTCCCGCCCCAGGCTGTCGTCTCCCGCCCCAGGCTGTCGTCTCCCGCCCCAGGCTGTCGTCTCCCGCCCCAGGCTGTCGTCTCCCGCCCCAGGCTGTCGTCTCCCGCCCCAGGCTGTCGTCTCCCGCCCCCGGCTGTCGTCTCCCGCCTCCGGCTGTCGTCTCCCGCCCTCAGGCTGTCGTCTTCCGCCCTCAGGCTGTCGTCTTCCGCCCTCAGGCTGTCGTCTTCCGCCCTCAGGCTGTCGCCTTCCGCCCTCAGGCTGTCGCCTTCCGCCCTCAGGCTGTCGCCTTCCGCCCTCAGGCTGTCGCCTTCCGCCCTCAGGCTGTCGCCTTCCGCCCTCAGGCTGTCGCCTTCCGCCCTCAGGCTGTCGCCTTCCGCCCTCAGGCTATAGCGCCTTCTGCATTCGCTGGGGATCACTATCAACATGCCGAAGTCGCACCTAACTCCCTCCCAGACGCTTCCTTTCATTGGAGCTGTTCTGGACACAGTGCAGTTTCGGGCTTACCCTCTCAAGCTACAAGTGCAGGATATTCAGGCTATGATACCGATCTTTCAGCCTCTATCCTGGATTTCGGTATGACTGACTCTGACGCTGCTGGGCCTCATGGCCTCCTGCAACCTGCTAGTGACACATGCCATGTGGCATATGCAGGCTCTGCAGTGGGACCTAAAGTTCCAGTGGGCGCAGCATTAGGAGAATCTCTCCGACATGGCCCAGACCTCGGAGGGAACTGCAAAAGACCTGCAGTGGTGGCTAATGAACCACAATTGGGTCAGAGGCAGACCCCTTTCCCTTCCCCAACCAGATCTCACAGCAGTGACAGATGCGTCACTACTGGGATGGGACAGGTGGAGATCAGAGGACTCTGGTCTCCGGCGAAATCCGGACTCCTAATCAACCTGTTGGAGCTCAGAGCGGAACTTGCATTAAAAGCCTTTCTACCCTCCATCAAGGAAAGCTAATACAACTGTTCATGGACAACTCCAGCGCCATGTAGTGCTGCAACAAACAGGGCGGGCTGGGGTTGTGTACCCTTTGTCAAAAGGCCCTGCATCTCTGGACATGGCTGGAACAGCAGGTCATTTCCCTGGTTGGTGGTTCAACACCTGGAAGGCTCCCTGAACAGGGCAGATGTACTCCGCCTTCGATGCCTAGCGGATCACAAATGGCATGTCCACCAGGAGGTGGCGCAAGGTCTCTTTCAACAGTAGGGAAAGCCTTGGTTAGATCTGTTCACCTCTGCCGAGAATGCGCAATGTCAGCAGTTTTGTGCACTGGCTTCTCCAAGGCTGCTCTCGCTCGGAGACGCTTTTCGTCTAGAGTGGAGCTCAGGCCTTCTGTACACCTTTTCTCCCATACCACTCATGCCAAGAGTTCTCAAGACGAACAGGAACGACCAGGGCCAAGTCATCCTTGTGGCTCCATACTGGGCACGGAGAGTCTGATATCTCGAGCTTCTGAACATGAGCATCGATTCTCCGATCAGGCTGTGCCTTCGGGAGGATCGTCTGTCATAGTAGCATGGGAGGGTACTCCACCCGAAGCTGTCAACTCTTCGCCTTCCTGCATGAAGATTGTGTGGCAGCAGTAGATAGCTTTTGACCTTTCTCCCGACAGCCAGGTGTCCCTTCTCCAAGACGGTGTATGTCAGCCGATGGAAAGGTTTGTATCATATTGTACAGAAAAGTCTATTGACCCCATTTCTGCTTCCCTTTCTAATATTTTACTTTTTATTTTGATCCTTGCCCAGAAGAGCTCTGTTCTGTGCACTCTGAAAGGGTATCTTTCTGCCTTGTCTGCCTTCTTGCAGCTGCTTGCCGAACCCTCCTTAGTTAAATCTCCCATAGTAGATAGATTTCTGAAAGGTCTTGTACATATGTTCCCTCCTTCCCCTATCATTATGCCTCAGTGGGACCTTAATTTGAGTTTCACGTTTCTGTTGTGTGCTCCCTTTGAGCCTATACACAATTGTCCCCTCAGGCTGCTCACCATCAAAACAGCCTTTCTTGTGACCATTAAATCTGTCAGGAGGGTGAGTTAGCTGCACGCTTTATCATCCAAGGCTCCCTTTCTATACTTTTTTCCTGACAAACTGGTGTTTCGCACTAGGGCCTCTTTCCTGCCAAAAGCGGTAACACCTTTTCATGTGGGCCAATCTGTCACCCTGCCCACTTTCTACGCTTATCCACATCCCTCTAAAGAAGAGGAGTGACTCCATCGTCTGGACCCAAAAAGAGCTTTGACGTTCTACCTTGACCGCACAAGAGAGTTCCGGGTGGACGACCAACTCTTTGTGGGGTGTGTTGGTGCAAAGAAAGGTCAGGCGGTGCAGATATGGACCATTTGTCCATGGGTCGTTCTCTTCATCAAGATCTGTTACGCACTGGCAAAGAAGCAGCCTCCTGAAGGCTTAAGAGCTCATTCCACCAGAGCTAAGGCTGCGACCACTGCAATAGCCCATAGAGTTCCAGTCCTGGCCATCTGTCAGGCAGCAAGCTTGGGCGTCCCTGCTCATGTTTACCAAGCATTATCTCCGGGACAGTCGGGTCAGCAGGGACTGGAATTTTGCCCGTTCAGTCCTGCACGACTTAGTCTAAATTTGTCTACAGGCCTACCTCTGTTTTGCTTGGGTATCTATTCAAAAGTAAGGCATCTGCGACTAGATGTCTAAATCAGATCAACAAGTTACTTACCTTCGGTAATGCCTTATCTGGTAATGACAATATCTAGCCGCAGATTCCTTACTGACCCACCCATCCTCCCCGCTCTGCGGACAGATTTCTCTGGTCATGGTTGATCCCTTTCAGGGCCCTAGTTTGGACACACCAGTGTCAGTGCACATTATCGCTCCGTACTTCAGGTGTGGACAGTTGTGAAAAGTAACTGATGACAGCGCGCCAAGGTGGCTCCTATATAGGTGTCACAGACATCACTTCTGGCGCGTACGGCGCCACGCGGAGCCTGCCAAGGCCACCTACTGGCACGCAGGGGTACTGCTCATGAAAAATCTTGTGGAGCCAGTCTGACGACTGGGAAAATTCAAAGGTAAGGAATATGTGGCTAGATATTGTCTCTACCAGATAAGGACTTACCGAAAATAAGTAACTTGTTCATCTATCAGGATTCCTCTGACTGATAGACTTTCGAGGGTATTCTGGGTAGGAACAAAGACTCAGTGTGGTGCATAGCGATATGGCATACATGAAAATGTTCAGGATAACGTGGAGAATGAACGGACCACTATTAATGCCTAGTGAAGAGAGCGTGTTATTTGTAGAACGTGTACCAGGAAAATTCAGGGTGAGGCGGAGTATAATTGGGAATGCTGATTGTAGATGAATATAAAGAGCATAGGGGAGTTGACAGTGAAGTGTCAAGGGACTGAGATCGATGTATGGGTGGCCTTGAGAAGGATGAAGCAGTCAGGCAGAATAAGCTGAGAGTGGAGGATGTTGTGCAGTCACATGGTGTGAACAAGTGAAAGAAGGCCTGCTGAAGAGCTGATAGAGACCAGAGAGTAAGGAAACGATGGAGAATATAGCCAGAGGAAGGAAAAAGTGTGATGGAGAGGAGTAGGTACAAGTGAAGATAAGCCAGAATCTGAAAGAAACACGTTAGTTATAGATTCCTTACCTTAGAATTACCCCCAGGCGTCAGACTGGATCCGGAAAGTTTTTTCGTCAGCAGTACCTCTGCGCGTCGGAAGGTGGCGTCGGTCGTCTCCGTCGTGGTCGCCGGGATGACGTCGCGGCAGCTTAGACGCCGCCCTCGCGCGCTGACGTCAGTTCTTTCTTTTTCCGCGCCAGCCAGCGCAGATCCGGGAAGAGCGGTACCTCAGTCATTTTTTGACTAACTTTTTCTCGACTTTTGTCGACTTCTTTTCTCGAGTCTTTGACTCCGAAGAGGTGCACGAGGGATGCCCGATTTCAAGGCCTGCGGATCCTGTCATCGCATGATGTCGGTGACGGATCCGCACCGCGTGTCTTTTCTGCCTGGAGCGCGACCCGAAGTTGTGCTCCGACTGCCGGTTGATGGCGCCGAAGGCTTTGCGGGAGCGGTCCCGAAAGCTGCTTGAACACCGGCAGTCGGCTCCGCGCCGTTCGAGGTCCCGGTCGAGAGGGAGGTCGAGGGACCGGTCGCGGAGCCATCGCCATTCCGGCTCGAAGTCATCGAAGTCTTCGCACTCAGGGTCGGGTAAGTCGAAGCATAAGAAGAAGTCGAAGAAGCATTGTCGCTCTTCGACTTCTCCTCGTCGGTCGGCCGATCCGACGAGGCGCGCGGATGGTGCCACTTCCGCTGCTCCGCGCGCGGAGCCCGAAGGGTCGACTCTGAACTTCCCTCCCTTTCCGGCACCCGAAGCGACCCCCGCCCAGCTTCGTACATTCTACGAAGCGATGCACGCCATCTTTGGGCGGACCGACCCCGCCGGCGTGCCTTCGGGCCCCGCGGACTCGGTTGGGGGGCCTAAGTCTTCGCTGCCGGCGGCTCCGGCGCCGCAGGCCCCCGCTTGGATCCAGGCCTGGTTCCGGATCAGCACCGGTTGACCTCATTACGCCTCCACCGGCGCCGCTTCCTACGGCACCACTACCGCGCTCGACGCCGGTTGGCTCCCCGGCCGGCGCCAACCCCATCCTCCTTCCCAACGTGGACACGGAGCCGTACCGGCGTCATCCGATGCCGGATCCGGCGCCGGGTGGGATTTTCATGCCCCTGTTCACTCCTGGGGTCCCTTTACAACAACAGTGGCACCCAGAGGGCGATGAGGAGGACAGGGAGGGGTCAGGTGACCCTTTAACTGACCAGCTAGAGTCTGAGAAGGACTGGAGAGAGGAACTGGGGGATGCCAGTGGTCTTGACACTTCAGCCGACCTTGGCATGTTGTCTCCTCCTACCGTGGC
Organism: Calotriton arnoldi; assembly: GCA_963921515.1. Classification (NCBI taxonomy): domain Eukaryota; kingdom Metazoa; phylum Chordata; class Amphibia; order Caudata; family Salamandridae; genus Calotriton; species Calotriton arnoldi. The sequence continues at coordinate 560,437 of CAWUFW010005387.1, read as the reverse complement.
TACGGAGGAGGGAGCGTCATATGCTGTGGTGTTGCGTAGGGCGGCCGAGGCTCTCAACCTCGAGCTTCCTACGGTGGCGGTCAGGACTAACCTCCTGACTGAAGTGCTTCAACCGGCAGCGAGCTCTTCGGAGCCCCTGCTGCCGTTTAATGAGGCTCTCACCGACGTCCTTTTGGGCACGTGGTCCAGGCCCAACACAGGGACTCCCGTGGACAGGATGATCGCCCGACGCCACCGCCCGGCTCCGGGCGACCCCACTTTACTCTTCCAACACCCCACCCCGGGGAGCTTGGTTGTCCAAGCCTCTACCTCCAAAAGCGCCTTCCCTACCGCTCCACCGGAAAGGGAATCCAAGAAGCTGGACCATCTTGGGAAGAAGATTTTCTCTTCCGCCAGCTTAGGACTGCGGTCCGTAAACACCGCATGTCTCTTGGGCCGTTATTCGCACTCAGTGTGGGATACGGTGGCGCAAGTGCTGCCTCGGTGTCCGGAGGAGGCCCGGGCAGTGCTCTCCCAGGCTGTCGCTGCCGGGAGAGATGCAGCTAAGTTTACGATCCGTTGTGGGCTGGACACCGCCGACTCTCTGGGCAGGACCATTTCAACGTCGGTAGCGCTACGCCTGGATGAGGTCCACTGGCTTTTCAGGGGATGTCCAGAACACCTTGATGGACATGCCCTTTGATGGCCGTCGCCTTTTTGGCGACAAAACAGACAACGCCCTAGAGCGCTTCAAGGACTCACGGGCTATGGCCAAGCCCTTGGGCCTCTCCTCCCGTCCGGCGCAGTTTGCTTTTCGCCCCTTTCGTGGCTACGGAAGGGGTGCCCCGCTACGTCCCACCCAGGGCCACAGGCCGCAGCAAGTTACCCAACCTTCGCGCAGCCGGGGACGTGGGAACCAACGTCGTGGTTCAGGGAGCCAGCGGGCCGGCCAGTCCACCAAACCCTCCTAGTCCGACCTTTCAGGCCCATCAAACGCCAGTGGGCGGCAGGATTCGCCATCACCTCCCCCACTGGCGCACCATCACTTCGGACAGGTGGGTTTTGCAGATAGTCCGAAGGGGCTACTCCCTCCCCTTCGAGACTACCCCTCCAGCCATGCCACCTCGTTACCACCGCATGTCGGAGGATCATCTGGCCCTTCTCCAGCAGGAAGTTACGGCTCTCTTGGCCAAGGGAGCCATCGAGCGCGTTCCTGTCCCAGAAGTAGGTCGTGGTTGTTACTCCCACTACTTTCTGGTTCCCAAGAAGGACAAGGGCCTGCGTCCTATCTTGGACCTCCGGGACATCAATCGCTTCCTCCGGAAGGAGAAGTTCAAGATGTTGACGCTTGCTCAGGTCTTGTCTGCCCTCGACTCGCAAGACTGGATTGTAGCGTTGGACTTGCAGGACGCTTACTTTCACATCCCTGTCCTGCCGGCCCACCGGCGTTACCTGCGGTTCACGGTAGGCCACGAGCACTTTCAGTTCACCGTGCTCCCCTTTGGCCTTACCAGTGCCCCTCGTGTGTTCACGAAAGTGATGGCGGTGGTCGCAGCTCATCTGCGCAGATCAGGGGTTTCAGTCTTCCCCTATCTCGACGACTGGTTGTTGAAGGCGGGCTCGTCCCAGGCAGTCGTCTCCCACCTCCAGACTACGGCCGACCTCCTGCATCAGCTGGGGTTCTCCATCAATGTGCCGAAGTCGCACCTGATTCCCTCTCAGAAGCTCCTCTTCATCGGAGCGGTTCTGGACACGACGCAGTTTCGGGTCTATCCTCCCGAACAGCGAGTCCGGGATATTCGGGCTATGATTCCGATCTTTCAGCCCTTGTCCCGGGTTTTGGTCAGAGTGACCCTCAGGCTGCTGGGCCTCATGGCCTCCTGCATCCTGCTGATCAATCATGCCAGGTGGCATATGCGGGCTCTGCAGTGGGACCTGAAGTAATAGTGGGCGCAGCATCAGGGGAATCTGTCCGATTACGTCCAGATCTCGGAGGGCACTGCTCAACAACTGCAGTGGTGGCTCACGAACCAGGATTGGATCAGTGGCAGGTCCCTCTCCCTTCCCCAACCAGACCACACTGTGGTGACTGATGCCTCCCTTCTGGGATGGGGCGGCCACATGGGAGAGGCGGAGATCAGAGGCCTCTGGTCTCCGGCGGAGTCCGGGCTTCACATCAACGTCTTGCACTGAAGGCATTCCTTCCCTCCTGTCTGGGGAAGAGTAGTGCAGGTGTTCACGGACAACACCACCGCCATGTGGTATTGCAACAAACAGGGCGGGGTGGGGTCGTGGACCCTATGTCAGGAGGCCTTCCGCCTCTGGACATGGCTGGAACATCAGGGCATTTCCCTGGTGGTTCAACACCTGGCGGGTTCTCTGAACGCCAGGGCGGACGAACTCAGCCGCCGGTGCATGATGGATCACGAATGGCGTCTTCACTCTGATGTGGTGCAAGGTCTCTTTCAACAGTGGGGAGAGCCTTGGTTAGATCTATTCGCCACCGAAGAGAACGCGCAATGTCAGCAATTCTGCGCGTTGGAATTTCCAAGGCAGCACTTGCTCGGCGACGCTTTTCGTCGCGAGTGGAGTTGCGGTCTGTTGTACCCCTTTCCGCCTATACCATTTCTGCCCAGAGTGCTGAAGAAGATCAGGCGCGACCGGGCCCAAGTCATTCTTGTGGCTCCGAATTGGGCACGAAGAGTTTGGTATCCCGAGCTGCTCAACATGGCCATTGATCCTCCGATCAGACTGCCTCTTCGGGAGGATCTTCTGTCGCAGCAGCAGGGGACGGTCCTCCACCGGAACCTGTCCAGCCTCCACCTCCTTGCGTGGAGATTGAGCGGCGGCAGTTGACGTCTTTCGACCTGCCTCCCGAAGTCTGTGACGTAATCTTGGCAGCCAGGCGTCCCTCCACAAAGACGGTATACGCCTGCCGGTGGAACAAATTTGTGGCGTGGTGCACAGCAAAGGCTGTGGATCCCCTTTCTGCCCCTCTTTCTGAAGTACTCTTGTTCCTTCTCTCTTTAGCCCAGCAGGGCTCTGCTCTGGGCACTATCAAGGGCTACCTTTCAGCCATCTCTGCCTTCCTTCAGCTGCCAGATCAGCCCTCTCTTTTCAAGTCCCCGGTAGTTAACCGTTTCTTGAAAGGCTTAACACATCTCTTTCCTCCAATTCCCTTCATTATGCCTCAGTGGGACTTGAATCTTGTGCTGACTTACTTAATGTGCGCTCCCTTTGAGCCGCTTCATAACTGTCCTTTACGTCTCTTAACTCTTAAGACTGCTTTCCTGGTAGCCATCACTTCTGCTAGAAGGGTGAGTGAGCTCCAGGCTCTTTCCTCAAAACCTCCTTTTTTGTCTGTTCATCCGGACAAGGTGGTTCTCCGGACCCGTCCATCCTTTCTTCCTAAGGTGGTCACTACCTTCCACATCGGGCAGACCATTACTTTGCCCACCTTCTTTCCGCATCCTTCAAAGGAAGAAGAGAGGCTCCACCATCTGGACCCAAAACGTGCGCTCTCCTATCTGGATCGCACAAAGCAGTTCCGGGTGGATGATCAACTTTTTGTTGGCTACGTGGGTGCAAAGAAGGGTCGGGCCGTACACAAACGCACCATCTCTCGATGGGTCGTGCTGTGTATCAAGGTATGTTACTCTTGGCTAAAAAGGAGCCTCCAGTCGGGCTACGCGTCCATTCCACCAGGGCGACGGCAGCCACTACTGCCTTAGGAAGGGGAGTGCCTCTAACTGACATCTGTCAGGCAGCCGGGGGCGTGGCTTGACAGCATGGCCGGCTAGTCGCAGTTTAGCGCAGCTCTTGCCCTAGATGCCGTAATCCTGAACAAATCCTGGCGGAATTGAGTTCTCTTTGTCAAGTCAGGGTCGGAACCCCCTCGTCCCGAGAGTCCTACCCGGGTGCTGCACACACGCTTTGCAGACCGGGAAAGAAACTTTAATCTCCTGCAGCCGGATCGGATATTCTCCGCGCAAGATGGCGGCGCGGACTTCGGCTGAGCACTAAGCGGCCTCCTGGTGGGCCGCATCGGAATGCCCTTGTAGCGGGGACTGCTGCCGGAGAGCCGCCCGGAGCCTTGCGCCTGGCCGCATGAAGAGAGGGACCCGGGGAGAAAAAAAAAAAAGAAAAAAAAATATTTTACATTTTTCGCCCGGAGGTGAGCGGCTGCGGCGGACCACCAATTATTCTGAGGGAGAGAGTCTGGGGGCGCGCTCTAGATGAGCCCGGGGCTTCATGAGGGCCGCGGTGGGACCCCTTGGACTGTATATAGCCGCAGGGGTTGCCGTGTAATCCATGAGGGCAGATGACTGGCAAGGAGGGCCTGGACTCCTACTTGGGGGCACAATAGCGGCGGTGGCCGAGCCGTAGCTCCTGGGACGGCCTTTGGTGGCGGGGCGCCTACTCCGTGGCTCGGTGGAAGTGACACCCGGCATACCCCGGGCGGAGGAAGGCCGGTGGGCCGAGAGCTGGTTCATGCTGGAAATTTGACTGGAGGAGGCCAAGGGGCACGATATGCGGTGCACTGGGAGGTGATCAACCTAGCGGTGTTCAGGGGCCCTGGTTGTAGAGTGCCCACGTGGACATCCTTCGCCATAACTAGGCCAGGGACGGATCCTTGGGCCTGAGGCTGCGGAACGAAGGGCCCCGGAGAGCTCCTTGGCGAGATCCCATTCGGGATGGGGAAAGACAGGCCCGTCAGAGGCACGCAAACTAACAAGATCATGCAGTACACGGTGCCGGGCCCAACCTCGGCCGAGCGCATTCGACCGGACCCTGAACCTGGATTGCAACAGGGATCGTCGGCCAGAGATAAGGCTGACATTCTGGAGGCCATACGAGAATCACGAGTGGCGTTGGAGTCCAAAATGGATGGCATGGCCATGGATATCAATCATTTGCGACTGGACCTCCGGAAGGTTGCGGACCGTGTTACTACTACGGAGGGGGACCTGGGCTCCTTGCGGAATGAAGTCCAGCAATTACAGGCGACAGTGTCCGCACTCGAAGATCACACCTCTCGTCTCGAAGACAGGGCGGAAGACGCAGAAGGGCGGTCGAGGAGGAACAACCTCCGTTTTTTGGGTTTCCCGGAAAAGGCGGAGGGTCCGGCGGCGGACCTATTTCTGGAAGAGTGGCTCGGTTCCGCCCTCCCGGGCCTCCGGCTTTCAAAGATGTTCGCGGTGGAGCGGGCCCACAGTTCCCTCGGTCCCCCCCCGAAACCGGGGTCGCCACCGAGAGCTATGATTGCTCGTTTGTTCAATTTTAGGGACCGGGACTTGATCCTTCAGTTTATCCGCAGGAACGGTCCTCCCAGGTTTGAGAACCGAGATATCCATATTTACCCGGACTACACAAAAAAGGTACAGGACTTGCGGAACAACTTCCTGGGAGTTAAACGGAGATTGAGAAACCTTGAGGTGAAATACAGTCTAATGTTTCCAGCCCGGCTCCGGGTACAATATGAGGACAGAGTCCATTTCTTCAGTTCTCCACAAGAGGCCATGGAGTGGATGGACTCGATGGGCCTGGAGGGACAAGACCGGACCCAGGGATGGCATGAACAGAGGACTAGGAGCAGCCGCCGACGGAATCAGAATCAGCATCGCCACACTGGAGAACAACGACCCAGGACACAAAAGGTACCGGACAGAGGTAGAATCATGGTGGGGCCGGACGGCACCCTCATTGATGAGATAAGGGAATTATCGACGCAAAACCAGTTCTCCCCGTTGTGTCTGGTCCAAGAAACGCAATCAGAGCCGGAGGGCACTGCCAGCCCAGTCGAGGGTGGCTCCTGAGACACTTGCGGACAAGTCAAGGGACTGCCATGCAGGGGGCAATGATCTGTGGAACAGTGAGTACGGATCTCACCCCTGATTGGGTTTGACTCTGCAGCGGCCACGTGCAGGAGGGGCTCCGGCCCGCGGGACTATAAGGGGGGGTGGGAACGTTGTTGTTGGGGTGAGATACTACTCCGCCACACTACAGTTAGGACATTCCAACTGTAGTGCGCTGAGGCGGCCTGGCTAGACCGCTGGTTGGGCGGGGTCGCGCGGCGCCAGGCAGTTTGGCTGTATATCAGGAACTAGGGGTTCTCATTGACGTTTTGTTGATTACTGTTATTGCGTATTAAGTTGCGGGGGATTTGTGGGGAGGGTGGCGCTGTGAGGCGGGGTCCTGCGTCCTCAGACCAGGGTTGGGGGTGAGAATGCGGTACTACTGCCTGTGAGTGGGGAGGGATGGGGGTTCGCAGGGTGATGTTTTGCAGTTTTTTATTGGGAATGTTTTAAGCCGGGTCACCAGAGGTCCTAGGAGCTTCCATACAGGGGGTCCCAACACAACACTTGTGGGTTTCTCCAGCTCATACGATGTGTATCAAGGAAAAGTAGGATATTCAGCTCATGTCAGGCGAACAACAGATTTATAAATTTATAACATGGAATGTTAGGGGGCTCAATAACATGGTCAAACGGATCCGGGTGGCGCAATATCTCAGACGGTACAAGATAAGCATGGCCTTTCTGCAGGAGACGCACCTCTGGGGAGACTGTTTGAAATATGTCCAACGTCGGTGGAGGGGCCAGTTTTTGCGACTTCCTACTCGGGTATGCTAGAGGGGCGCTTATATGGGTGGCTCCAGGTGTCCCCTTTAAGGACGCAAAGTGTAGACTAGACCCAGATGGACGCTATGTGGTGGTGGAGGGGTCCCTGGACGGACGCCCGAATGTGCTTAGTTAATATATACGCTCCGAATACTGACGATGGGGACTTCTTGAATAAGGTCTTGGGTCAGTTAGGCCTGACACCCGAAGTAGAACTGATTATCGCGGGGATTTCAACTGTGCTCTTGATGGAGAGTTAGATAGGCACCCCCGAAACGGAAGTCAAGCCCAAAACCCGAGAAGCAATGCGTCGGATGCTTCACAATTACCATTTGATGGATATCTGGCGACACCGTAACCCGGGCTGCCGAGTGTACTCGTGTCACACGCCAGCAGCTAACACACATAGCAGGCTGGACTATTTCTTTGTACAGGAGGCGGCAGCCAATCGAATAGTAGAGACGCAATACCTAGCCCGATATCTGTCAGACCACTCTCCCCTGCTGATGGCTTACACGCTGGGCTGACCACGATCCAAAATACCGCTATGGAGACTTAATACTGACGCTCTAACGGACCCGGTATATAAGGAGACGGTAGCGGCAGGGCTAGATGGCTACTTTGCGGTAAATTGGAACACGGCCAGTTCGAGAGCGCTTGAATGGGATGCGATGAAAGTGGTGATGCGGGGGGTGTGTATGTCCACTGAGGTGGGCGTGAGAAGAGTGCTAGAGCGGGATTTGCAACACCAGGAGGCACGTTTGGCGGCCCTAGAGGCAGAGCTTTCTACGGACCCGGAGGGGCCGGCCAAATGGGCAGAACAAAGGCGGACGATAGGGGACATATGGGAGTCACTGGGTAAATATGATAGAACCATGAGTAGGCGCCGATGGTACACAGAGGGAGATAAGGCCGGCCGCCTACTGGCGCGCCTGATCAGGATGGAGATACAACCTCTCCCGATCTTGGCCCTTAAAACAGATCAGGGGCGAATGGTTTATACCCAATATGAGATTAACCGGGCATTTACAGCATATCTACAAAAGATATATTCCGAGCTCCGAGCCCCATACCACCCCCAGGCTATGGAAGTTTACCTTGCCGAGGCGGACCTGCCTTGCCTTGCCCTCGGAGAGTCAGGAACCCCTGGGGGCTCCTTTTCGGGGAGGAGGTGAAGGCGGCGATTGCGCACCTGAAAACTACTAAATCGCCCGGGATGGATGGCCTGGCGGCGGAGCTCTACAAAGAATATGGGGGAGTCCTAGTCCCTAAGCTCCTGGAAATAGTTCTGGAAGCCGGTGAGACCGGCATACTGCCCAGCTCCATGCGAGAAGCGTTGATCGTGATGATCCCCAAGCCGGGAAGGACCCCCTGCTCCCCAACTCCTACAGGCCAATTTCTATGCTAAATGTAGATCTTAAAATTATTAGTCAGGTATTGGCCAGTAGATTACTTCCATATCTCAGGCAGCTGGTGCATGAGGATCAGTCCGGTTTTATACCAGGGAGGAATACACTGAGGAACATTCGCCGTCTGGCCCATGTTATGCAGTCACTAGGGGGCAGGGCCCAACAGAGTGCCTTGGCATTTTTGGATATAGAACAAGCGTTCGACTCCATCAGATGGGAATATTTATGGCAGGTACTCCTAAAAATGGGGATAGGTGAAGGGTTTGTGAACTGGGTGAGACTCCTTTATACACAGCCAGTGGCCAGGGTCCGAACGGGTCGGTATGTTTCGGATGCAATGCCAATAGCAAGGGGGACACGACAGGGGTGTCCGCTTTCCCCATTGTTGTTCGCCCTGGCGATGGAGCCATTAGCGTGTCATCTCCGTGGGGTTCTCCAGGGGCAGGGCATACGAGTCGGGGCCACGGAGCATATCGTATCATTGTATGCTGACGATGCGCTGGTATACCTACGGGAGCCGGCCCATTCGCTTCCGTTATTGCTGACAGCTTTAGATCAGTTTGCTAAGACATCTGGGCTCTATGTTAATAAGACAAAATCACAATTATATAAGATCGAGTCGGCGGCCGAGGGTGGCGGAGTTGGACTCCCAGAGGTGGGCCTCCCATGGGTGCCGGATACGCTGCGTTATCTTGGGATATGGATCTGTAGGGACAGGGACACTTTTTATCAACATAATATGGGGAGGATACTCAGGGGTCTACAAGGCAGCATCGCCTTTGGAATACACTTAAACTCTCACTGATGGGAAAGATTGCCTTAATAAAAATGGTGGTGCTGCCCCGATGTCTCTTTACAATGCAGGGCTCCTTCTTTGAGCTCCCGCATCAGGTGTTCAAGGAACTCGACGCAATGCTTATCCAATTGCTATGGAACGGGAAACGCTGCCGGGTCAGCCTCGAAATTATGAAACGCACATGGGGTAAGGGAGGTTTAGAAATCCCTGACCTAGAACTTTATTATTTCGCCTCACAATTACAGCACGCCATAGCCTGGTTGGATGCGGACCCCTCCTGGGAAAGATCACTATTGGCTGGCACTTACGGCGATCGACCGTTGGGTGCGCTCATCTGGCAGACGAGGGGAAGACAGGAACAATGTCCCCCACTGGGTAGATTACTTACTGCCATATGGAACAGGGTGATCAGGAGACTTATCCAGACACAGCCATTTGCCCCGGAGGCAGATTTCTGGCTCATGCCACCCTTCGCACTCATTGAGCGGGTTATGTCCACTGATAAATGGAAGGCGGGGGCTGTCTAATGTTGGCTGACCTCTACCCGGAACAAAGGTTTATAACGTATCAGGAAGCGGTAGATACTTTTGGGTTGGGATCGGGACAATTTTTGCAATACGCCAAGATGGCGGCGACGGCGCGGCAGTTGTGGCCTGTGTTCCCGGCTGCCCCTGGACACACCCACACCCTGGTCGCGCTGATTGCCATGGCGGGAGGGCGGAAACTTGTTACTCACCTATACAGGGCACTACGGGAAGATAAAAATGTGGACCTCTTAAAGTAGAAGAGAAGTGGCAGGCGGCATCTTCGCAGGAGATTGCGCCACGAGACTGGGAAAAAATTCATGAAAATGTACGCAAGGTGGCGGTGAGCAATAGGTTTAAACAGATACAGTATAACATAGTTCACATGACTTACCTCTCACCCAAGAGACTACATACTATAGACGGATCGAGAGATCCAAGGTGCCCCAGATGTCAGTATGTACAGGCGGATTTCCCGCACATGGTCTGGTCCTGTCCGACGATACGGGAATACTGGACGGCGGTCCTAGAAGACCTGAGCAGAATAACTGGGTGGACGGTTGCCCTTGAGGTGCGTACCTGTCTCCTTGGCTTAATTCCCCGAGACCCAAACCGTAAAACAAGTAGGAGGTTCCTGGTGTTGGGGCTGGTAACAGCTAGGCGGCGAATATCAATCCATTGGCTAGCGCAGCGAGGGCCGCAGATAGCGAACTGGAAATCAGACTTGAGAGAATGGGCACTAGCGGAGGAGGGGCACATGCGTAGCACTAGAAGGGATGATAAACTCCCGGATGTACTGATGGCATGGGGGTTGATGATCCAGGGGATAGAGGGAAGCTCCCAAATTCCACACAGGCATCGTCGGAAGAGGCTCGTCACAGGGAGAATGAGTCCCACAGTCTAGAAGGGGGCCATGAGGATACCCTTGGCTGATCCTATGATTACTGGACCTCTAGGGGGGGTTGGACCCGGTGGGGGGAGGGGTTGGGTGGGGTTGGGAGGAGGGGATGTTTAGTTACAAGTTCCAATTTAAAATATGAGTGGAAAAGTTCCAATCAAGTGATGATTTCGATACCATTTTCAAGGGCGGTTGCGATCCTAACTTCTCCTAGTTTGGAAACTGCAAGGTCCACTAGTACTGGTTGCTCAGGGGATATAATTATGTATGTAAGTGGATTGTACCTTGAAATTACAATAAAGAATTTTAAACTCAAAAAAAAAAAAAAAAATCAAATCTGTCAGGCAGCCACGTGGGCGTCTCTGCACACGTTTACGAGACACTACTGTCTGGACAGTCAAGTCCGGAGAGACGGCTTCTTTGGCCGTTCTGTTCTCCAGGACTTTCTGGTGTGATCTTGGTTCGCAGACCCACCACCGGGGTTGGTATTGCTGGGGTATCTATTCTAAGGTAAGGAATCTATAACTAATGTGTTTCTTTCAGATGCACAAGTTACTTACCTTCTGTAACGATATATCTGTAAGAAACATTAGTTAGTTATAGATTCCTTACCGCCCCACCCATCCTCCCCGTTCTGCGAACTGATTTCTAGGGTTAAGGTCATCCTTTCAGGGCCCTAGTTTTGTGCACCAATGGTCAGTGTCTTGCATGGCTCTGCGTTTCTGGCGCGGAAAGTCGTATACAGAACTGATGTCAGCACGCGAGGGTGGCGTCTAAGTAGCTGCCGCGACGTCATCCCGGCGCCGACGACGGACGCGGAGCCGACCGACGCCACCTTCCGACGCGCAGAGGTACTGCTGACGAAAAAACTTTCCGGATCCAGTCTGATGCCTGGGGGGTAATTCTAAGGTAAGGAATCTATAACTAACTAATGTTTCTTCCAGATATATCGTTACCGAAGGTAAGTAACTTGTGCGTTAGAGGAATTTGATGGTGGGAGCGGAGGATGGGGAAGTGATTGGTGTACAATAGGAAAGGAAACTGATTACAATGCAAGGATGTTGGAGAGAGGCCTGGGTGCATGAGAAGCAAGATGGCTGTGTGAACTGAACAGTGGAAGGAGTGAGAAGAAATGAAGGATGGATGTTATGAGGTTGAAGATGGAGGAATGAGAAGGTGCGGAGGAGATGCTCCTAGGGTTGGAAGTGCAAAGCATATAAGTAGTATCTGATGGAAAGATCATTTCGAGAGAGGTGTAGGGATGTGGTGAAGCAGACAGCTGTAATAAGTTGTAAGCTAAAATATCAATTTTGGAACAAGTATTATAGGCAGACTGTAAGGATAATGACATGCATTGGTTCACCCTGCATTCCCTGCAGTATAAGCCGCTCTTGTATGTAGCTGCAGGTCTCATCACATGATGTATTATAGTCTTTTGTGGGGTTTCTTGGTTGGAATCCTGCAATGTGTGACAGCAGTTCCCATTTAGAATCATTGTTGAATGCACAATCTTTTTTGCCTCACTCACTTTTATTTTTAGAAGAGGATAGAACAACAGTTTGGTAGAGCCATTTTTGGCACAGCTTTGAACCAATGTTTTGGCATTTTCATGGGAGCCCCAAAGAAAATCATAGGAAGGTTACAGCGTACCAGAAATGACACCTGTTGGAGTTGTCATTAATGCAAATCTTACAAGTGGAGGGGGCAGATTTTGGAATAATATTCAGAAATATAGAAGAAAGATGAACGATGCTGACGTTTCAGTAAAACACTGAAGATCTGGTTGTTCATTTAGGCCAGACCTGAAGAAGTTGTGCAAGCCTTCCAACTCCCTCTGCTGCACCTTCAGTCCCCACAGATCCGAGGAGGGTTTGGGTTAGGTTACCGTCAACTGATCCGTCCTCGATGTGGTGTGTGCCTCTTCACCCAGCTGTAGTGTCCATCTCGGCTCCAGGACTGATGTCATTTCTGACTTTCAACCCAGTGCCACAACCCATGCTGGAGCCTAGTACGACGCTACAGACACCAGAGAAGGACCCAATTGTTTTGTCCGAGTTCGAGAAGAAACTGCAATGAAATGGGCCCAAGGTTCGTCTTATACATGTTCCGACATAGCCGGTCCAACCTCATTCTGATTCAGACAAAATGTTGCCACTGCCCAGGAGTCACCCTCAAACTCTCCAAAGTCTTTTTGGCTCATATTCAGAACATAGTCAACATGACACTGGAGATGGGAAGGAAGATGCTTCCCACTAATACGATGATGACAATTTTAACATGAATGTACAAGAGTCCACTGGCCTTGATTCCGCCCTGAAACGCAAAAAAGGTGATGGGAGGCTGCTTGCAGTAAGTCTAACCACTGGCAATAGCTTGAGGTGGCACTCCAACCCATTGCTCTTTTGCTCACATGCCACCCCAGTTTGGACCTAGTTATGTGCAAATCAGTCTTGACCCTACTCCTTATCGGAACAGTCCATCCCAAACTTCCAATCCAGTTCTCCCCTGAACCAGAATTCAAGCAGCCCAGGATCGGTTTCATCCTAGTTATGGGCTTATTAGCCGGGTACAGCTTGGTTCCAGTGACACAGTGAGCACAGGACCCACGTCTGGGCGTTGTCTGCAGGATCCCCAGCCTCGAAAGGAGTGGGGTATCTGAAAGAGACACGTTAGTGACAGATTCCTTACCTTAGAATATCCCCAGGCGTCAGGCTGGATCCGGAAAGTTTTGCGTAGCAGTACCCTTGCGCGTCGGTAGGCGGCGTCGTGCGGCTCCGCGTCCGTCGTCGTGATCGCCGGGATGACGTCGCGGGCAGTACTTTATCGCCGCCCCTGCGCGCTGACGTCCGTTCTCTTCTTTTTCCGCGCCAGTAAGCGCAGATCCGGGAAGAGCAGTGCCCTAGTCAATTTTTGACTAACTTTTTTGTGAATTTTTTCACTGTTTCTTTTCGAGTCTATCGACTCCTAGGTGTCGTAGGGATGCCCGGCTTCAAGCCATGCGACGCCTGTGGTCGAATGATGTCGATCACAGACCCGCATCTAGAGTGTCTCTTCTGTCTCGGCCGAGACCACGACACGAAGTCGTGCCCTGACTGCCGGAAACTTCACCCGAAGGCTTTGCGAGAGCGGTCTCGAAAGCTACTCGAGGTCCGGCAGTCGGCTCCGCGCCGCACCAAGCCCCGGTCCCGGGAGAGGTCGAGGGGCCGGTCGCGGAGTCCCCGCCGGTTGTCGGAGTCCAAGTCTTCGCGCTCCTCGGGTAAGTCGAAGCACAAAAAGTCTAAGAAGCATCATCGCTCTAAGACTTCGCCTCGCCGGTCTCGCGACTCGGCTGAGGCTCCTGTCAGCACCGTCCCCGCGGCCCCGGACGTGCCTGTGGAGCCGCCCTGCATTACCCGTCCTTTCCGGGTTCGGGGGCGACTCCGGCCGAAATACAGGAATTCCTGACGGCCATGGCCCGCCTCTTCGGGCCTCCTGTCCCGGCGCCGCCTGTCCCGCCAGCCTTCATCCCGGCCTCGGCTCTGGCCCCGGCCTCGATCCCGGCTCCGGTGGTACCGCAACCCCCATCGACGCCGGTTGACCTAACCACGCCTCCGCCGACGCCGATGTCCCCGGTGCCGTTCCTGACGCCGTCCGGGGCTCTGGACGGCGTCGTTCCCCGGCTCTCTCCGGCTCCGGACATGGAGCCGGACCGACGTCGCTCGACGCCGGCTCCGGCGCCGATGAGACCTTGGATCTCAAATGTCCTTCCTCCTCCATATTTTGAACCAGAGGAGGACCAAGAGAGCTGGGAGGGGTCGGAAGACCCTCTCACACAACAGTGTGAGTATGATCAGGACTGGGCTGAGGAACTTGGGGATGCCAGTGGTCTAGACACTTCCCCTGACACTGGCATGCTGTCTCCTCCCGTGGCTACGGAGGAGGGAGCTAATTTCGCAACGGTGTTGCGTAGAGCAGCTGGAGCCTTGCATCTCCAATTGCCTACTGTGGCTGTCAGGACTAATCTCCTGACAGAAGTGCTTCAGCCGGCAGCTTCCTCCACGGAGACTCTGCTGCCGTTTAATGATGCACTCACTGACGTTCTTTTGGGCGCCTGGTCCAAGCCCACCACAGGGGCTCCTGTGGATAGGAACGTGGCCCGACGCCATCGCCCTGCTCCGGGCGACCCCTTGTTTCTCTCCCAACATCCCATCCCCGAGAGCTTGTATCCAAGCCTCTGCCTCCCAAACCGCCTTCCCTACCGCCCCTCCGGATAGGGAATCCAAACGCCTGGACCAATTTGGGAAGAAGGCTTTTTCTTCCTCCAGTGCTGGCTTGCGGCCCGTCAACACCGCTTGCCTTTTGGGCCGATATACCCACTCCCTGTGGGATTCGGTGGCGGCTGTTTTGCCACAGTGTTCTGAGGAGGTCCAGACACTGCTTACCCGCGCCATTGCAGAAGGAAGAGATGCGGCTAAATACACCATACGTTGTGGCCTTGATACCGCCGACTCGCTGGGCAGATAGCTTGCAACGACGGTGGCGCTACGTCGCCACGCCTGGCTGAGGACAACTGGTTTCTCGGGTGATGTCCAGAATACACTCATGGACATGCCCTTTGATGGAGTCGGTCTTTTTGGTTCCAAAGCAGACCATGCGCTGGAGCGTTTTAAGGACTCACGGGCTACTGCCAAGTCCCTGGGCCTTTCTGTTGTGCGCCCTCCGCTAACCTCTGCTTTTCGCCCCTTTCGTGGCCACGGAAGGGGCGCCCAATCACGTCAGCTGCCCAGCCACCGGCCCGCGCAGCAAGCGTCTTCGCGTGGCCGAGGACGTGGATACCGCCGTGGCGGTTCGGGCAACCAGCGTGCAGGTCAGGCCACTACCTCCAACCCGTCCGCGGCCTCCAAGCCCTCCTAGTCCTTCCTTTCAGGTGCACAGCACGCCAGTAGAGGGCAGGGTCCGCCATCACCTTCACCACTGGCGTCCCATCACCTCGGACAGGTGGGTCTTGGACATAGTCCGAAGGGCTACTCCCTCCCCTTCGAGACCACCCCCAGCCATGCCACCTCAATTCCACCGCATGTCAGGGGATCACTTGGTGCTTCTGCAGAAGGAAGTCACGGCCCTCTTGGCCAAGAGGGCCATCGAGCATGTTCCGACCCCAGAAGGAGGGCGTGGTTGCTACTCCCACTACTTTCTGGTGCCCAAAAAGGACAAGGAGGACATGCGTCCTATCTTGGACCTCCGGAACGTCAATCGCTTCCTCCGGAAGGAGAAGTTCAAAATGCTCACCCTAGCTCAGGTCTTGACTGCCCTCGACCCTGGAGACTGGATGGTAGCGTTGGACTTGCAGGACGCTTATTTTCACATCCCCGTCCTGCCGGCCCACCGGCGTTACCTACGGTTCACGGTAGGCCTCGAGCATTTTCAGTTCACCGTGCTCCCCTTTGGCCTTACAAGTGCCCCTCGGGTGTTCACGAAAGTGATGGCGGTGGTCGCAGCTCATCTGCGCCGGGCAGGGGTTCCAGTCTTCCCCTACCTCGACGACTGGCTGCTGAAGGCGGGCTCGTCCCAGGCAGTCGTCTCCCACCTCCAGACTACGGCCGAACTCCTGCACTCGCTGGGGTTCTCCATCAATGTGCCGAAGTCGCATCTGATTCCTTCTCCACAGCTCCTTTTCATCGGAGCAGTTCTGGACACGACGCAGTTTCGGGCCTCTCCTCCCGAACGGCGAGTCCGGGATATTCAGGCTATGATTCCAATCTTTCAGCCTTTATCCTGGGTTTCGGTACGGATGACCCTGAGGCTGCTGGGCCTCATGGCCTCCTGCATCCTGCTGGTCGATCATGCCAGATGGCATATGCGGGCTCTGCAGTGGGACCTGAAGTTCCAGTGGGCGCAGCACCAGGGCAACCTGTCCGATCACGTCCAGATCTTGGAGGGGGCTGCAAAACAGTTGCAGTGGTGGCTCTCGAACCGGCAATGGGTCATGGGCAGATCCCTCTCCCTTCCCCAGCCAGAGCACACAGTTGTGACGGACGCGTCCCTTCTGGGATGGGGCGGTCACATGGGAGAGGCGGAGATCAGAGGCCTCTGGTCTCCGGGGGAGTCCCGGCTCCACATCAACCTTCTGGAGCTCAGGGCGATCCGACTTGCACTAAAGGCATTCCTTCCCTCTGTCAAAGGGAAGGTAGTGCAGGTGTTCACAGACAACACCACCGCCATGTGGTACTGCAACAAACAAGGCGGGGTGGGGTGGGGTCGTGGACCCTCTGTCAGGAGGCTCTGCGCCTCTGGACATGACTGGAACATCAGGGCATGTTCCTGATGGTTCAACACCTGGCAGGTTCCCTAAACGCCAGGGCGGACGAACTCAGCCGCAGGTGCATGATGGATCACGAATGGCGTCTTCAGTCGGAAGTGGCGCAAGGTCTCTTTCTGCAGTGGGGAGAGCCTTGGTTAGATCTATTCGCCACCGAAGAGAACGCGCCATGTCATCAGTTCTGCGCGTTGGAATTTCCAAGGCGGCACTCGCTCGGCGACGCTTTTCGTCGCGAGTGGAGTTGCGGTCTGTTGTACGCCTTTCCGCCTATACCACTTCTACCCAGAGTGTTGAAGAAGATTCGGCGCGACCGGGCCCAAGTCATCCTTGTGGCTCCGGACTGGGCTCGAAGAGTTTGGTATCCCGAGCTACTCAGTATGAGCGTCGATCCCCGATCCGTCTGCCTCTTCGGGAGGATCTTCTGTCGCAGCAGCAGGGACGGTCCTCCACCCGAACCTGTCCAGCCTCCACCTGCTTGCGTGGAGATTGAGCGGCGGCAGTTGATTCCTTTCGACTTGCCTCCCGAAGTTTGTGATGTGATTCTGGCAGCCAGGCGTCCCTCCACTAAGGTGTTATACGCCTGCAGGTGGAACAAGTTTGTGGCATGGTGCACAGCAAAGGCTGTGAATCCCCTCTCTGCCCCTCTTTCTGAGGTTCTTCTGTTCCTTCTTTCACTGGCCCAACAGGGTTCTGCCCTGGGTACCATCAAGGGCTATCTTTGTGCCATTTCGGCCTTCCTCAGGCTTCCTGATCAGCCCTCCCTTTTCAAGTCCCCTGTTGTTAACAGATTCCTTAAAGGCATTACACACCTCTTCCCTCCTGTTCCGTTTGTGATGCCTCAGTGGGACTTGAACTTGGTTCTTACCTTTCTCATGTGCGCTCCCTTTGAGCCTCTACATAACTGTCCTCTTCGTCTTCTGACTCTGAAGACAGCCTTTCTGGTGGCCATCACCTCCGCTCGGCGGGTGAGTGAGCTCCAGGCTCTATCATGCAAACCTCCCTTTCTGTCTATCCATCCAGACAAGGTTGTTCTTAGGACGCGTCCGTCCTTCTTGCCAAAGGTGGTTACTGCCTTCCACATTGGGCAGACCATCACTTTACCCACCTTCTTTCCGCCTCCGCATCCTTCCAGAGAGGAAGAGAGGCTCCACCGTCTGGACCCAAAACGTGCGCTTTCCTTTTATATCAACCGCACACAACACTTCCGGGTGGATGACCAGCTCTTTGTTGGCTACGTGGGCGCCAAAAAAGGTCGGGCGGTGCACAAGAGAACCATCTCCCGCTCGCTAACCTTGTGTATCAAAGCCTGCTATTCTTTGGTTAAGAAGGAGCCTCCTGTTGGGCTGCGTGCCCATTCCACCAGGGCAACGGCTGCTACCACGGCTTTAGGCCGCGGTGTGCCGCTGTAGGATATCTGTCAGGCAGCTACGTGGGCCTCGCTGCACACATTTACAAAGCATTACTGCCTTGACAGTCAGGTCCGGAGGGACGGCTTCTTGGCCGTTCTGTCCTCCGGGACTTCCTTGTCTGATCTTTGTTCGCAGACCCACCACCGGGGTTGGTATTGCTGGGGTATCTATTCTAAGGTAAGGAATCTGTCACTAACGTGTCTCTTTCAGATGCACAAGTTACTAACTTGTGTAACGATATATCTGTAAGAGACAGTAGTTAGTGACAGATTCCTTACCGCCCCACCCATCCTCCCCTCCTGCGAACTGATTTCTAGGGTTAAGGACATCCCTTTCAGGGCCCTAGTATTTTTCAGACACCTATGTCAGCTTCTTGCATGGCTCTGCGTTCCTGGCGCGGAAAGTCGTGTACAGAACTGACGTCAGCGAGCAGGGGCGGCGTCTAAGTACTGCCCGCGACGTCATCCCGGCGATCACGACGCCGACGACGGACGCGGAGCCGCACGACGCCGCCTACCGACGCGCAAGGGTACTGCTACGCAAAACTTTCCGGATCCAGCCTGACGCCTGGGGATATTCTAAGGTAAGGAATCTGTCACTAACTACTGTCTCTTACAGATATATCGTTACACAAGTTAGTAACTTGTGCAACAGGGCAGGCCCTGTTGCTGTGGGCAGGCCCTGTTGCTGTGGGTGGAGGTCCTTGGTGCATTGCCTTTGTGCCAAGCCCCCATCGAAGCCTTGAAAGGGACAAAAGTACTGGGAATGCTGCTGCACGTGCACAGAAAGGCCTGCTCTCTTTAAGCTCTCCAGTGCTGTCTGCTTTGTCTCCGAAGAGCCAGGTGCTGTCAAATGGCAAATCCATCAATGGCGTTTGGCCGTCACCCTAAACGTGGATCTCATCCACACGTGAATCTCATCTTCACGCGGCATCGAAGTATCACACTGTTAGCACCTGCTCTGCCAAAGCAGTCCGTAGTGTCCAGCGTAGAGCAAGTGATGAATTTTGCTGTGTCTTAGCCATCCCGAATGAACGGAGCATGTTTAGAGCAAAATTCACTTGGGGACTGCCAGTAAAATCTCGCTAACCATGGTCCACAATGCATGCATATATCGTCCCAAGGAATAAGCTGACACTGACTTAACGAAACACCAGGCTGGCTGACGAGAACATTTGTTTCCCAAATGCCTTCATGAGTTTCGACTTCCTGACAGGGAACAAGTTTGGGTTTAACCTACTGATAGAAGTCTGGTCCACTACGCTCTTAGGCCTGGAATGCTGTGTGAGGAATTATAGGGTCACATAGGGCAGGTTTATGGTTTCTGGCCATTTTCCTGTTTATCAGTGGCTAGGAGCAAGGTTTGGCCCAAATGCCAATCAGCATGTCAGTCAGAGCCTTGTTAAAAGGGAGGAATATTTCTGTGGAGGTCTGCGTGGGCAATAGATTAGTTTTGACCTCAGTTGATGGTAGCTGCAGATCAAGAACTTTGGCTGCACATTGAAAGCCTACAGTAAAAGAGGCCGATTCTTCTTTTGAGGGGCCTGAGTGGTGGGCGATCAACCAAAGTGTCCAGGGAGGAGTCAAACATGCAAAAGGTGATGAAATAAGTCTAACCACTGACAGTAGCTCGAGGTAGCACTCCAATCCATCGTTCTTTTGCTCACCATGCCACCTCAGTTTGGACCCAGCCATATGCAAATCAGTTTTGACCCTGCTCCTCGATGGAACATTCCAGCCCGAACTACCAAGCCAGGTCCTCCCTGAACCTAAGCAACCCACGACCACTTCGCCCTAGTTTTTTTTTTTTTCAAATATTTTTATTGTCCGCTTTTTTGTTGTGATACAGTGATAGTCAGTGGTACTCCTCACACATAATTCTAGTGCTACACACAAAAAATAGGGAATTGTCAGGATAACACATCATATCAGTCAGTAACAGGTTGTAGTAACAGTATCAATGGCCCCTGCTTGGGTTACATCATTGCGCAGAGGGAAGCAGGTCATAATAACAATGAAGAACAAACCATAAACAGTTAGCCATACGAGATCTCATTAGTTCCTGATCAGTTATCGGTGATGTGTGGATTTTTCCGTCGCTACCCCACCATGCCGTGTGTGTGCCCAATGTAATGTGAGGGTACCATTTCTAAAGAAAGGAGCTTGTTGGTTGGAGTGCGGG
This sequence comes from Calotriton arnoldi, assembly GCA_963921515.1. NCBI lineage: Eukaryota > Metazoa > Chordata > Amphibia > Caudata > Salamandridae > Calotriton > Calotriton arnoldi. The sequence continues at coordinate 540,323 of CAWUFW010005387.1, read as the reverse complement.
AGGGCAATGTCTTGTCCGTCCGTCACAGGCGGCAGCAGAAGAAGTAGGTGTCCCATGGTTGTACAAGGTTTGTAACCATGTGTGATAGCAGCTGGGAGAGTATCTGTCGGGGAAGTCATACAGACCTGTTCATAGAAGTATCATGTGTGTATAAAAAAGTGGACAGTGTGCTAGCTACGACCGAGCGATCAGTGTAGTGCCTGTTGAACCAGTCCTGATCAAATGGAGAGCTGATTGTCTTTCAAGGGGGTTGTTCATCCGTTTTGGCTTCCACTGTACGCAGGAAGGTTTCCCAGCACTTGCTTCCTGTACGGGAATCACCTCTCATTCTAAGCAACCTAAGCGTGTGTGTCTCAGCCATAGTCCAAGTCAACAAGTCGCGCAGCCACCATTGTGTATCTGGGGGTGAAAGGGACTTTCATGCCGTGGCTATGTTGCGTTTAAATAATACAAAAGCCAAATCTATAAACCGGTGAGCTGTTTGTCACCCTTCGTTCGGGGGCGCTGCTCCAGTAGGCATTATTCATGTGTGTGTCACCATGTCAGCGACAGTGCCGTTCTTTGTCCACGTAGGTGTAATGCTGGGCATGCCCAAACCATGTAAAAGATGTCCGTATTGCGCAGTTTGCTTCTGGGGCATTCTGGAGCGAGTGCTGGGAACATGTGTTGGATGCAGTGTGCGGAGAGATAAGTCTGGTGAATAAAATGTAATTGTATATATGGAAATGGGGGATTACGGGACACATTTTTTGCCAGTTGGAGGGCACTGGACCAGGCCCCATCAGATAGTGGTTGTTGGAGTATCTCATCCCACTGGGCGCGTGCCTTCAACGCGTGGTCCATTAGTGAGGTGTGGAGCACCGTGTATAAAACCGTAATGGCGTGGCGGATGCAAGTATCAGAAAAGAGGACGTGTAGCGTCGGGCAAATGGGGGGTTTGGATTTGTCTGCATTCCATGTCTCCTCGATAACGTTCCGAGAACCATATGTGTGAGGAACTGTCCATTATTTAAGCCATATGACTCAACCAGATCCTGAAAGGACAGGAGCATGCCCTTATTATAGAGGTCACCCAGCAGTGTGAGTTCCGCCTCGCTCCAAGGAGCCAGGTTGGGGCGTTGTGCCACCCTGCGCAATGTAAGCAAATAACAATTGCTGGGGAGTATGGAAGCGCAGAGCCTTTGGAGAGTACATACCTGCGCCAGCAAGTGCGTGCCACCACCATCTGTCTGAACTCATATCTTGTACTGAATGCTGAACTGGACAGCCATGTGTAAGTACTCACATCCTTCTGTACTGTGCGAAGTAGGACGGTTTCAGGATGATGCGGGTTGCACAACCATGCCATCGGCCTCTGCAGCTGTGCAGCGGCACAATAAAGATTATATGGGTGCCCCCAATCCACCCTCAATAAATTCAGCATTGTATTGTGTTTAAGGCGACCCGACAACGTCCCGAGCCCCATATCCGTTCAAGCAGCAACCCGTTCAGCTCCCGTAAAAAAGCTCCTAGCGCATGGAGTGGGAGGGCCACAAAGAAGTACAGCAGTCGGGGGAGAACCAACATTTTAGATATAGCCACCTTACCCGGCGGAGACAGTGGGAGTGAGCACCAGATAGGGAGGGAATACCTTATGGAGGCCACGGCCCTGTCAAGATTCCCTTCCTTGAGGTCTTTCTCAATGTGATATATTTATATACCTAGATTTTTAAAGGTGTCGTAGTGCCACCATAGGCGAGTTCCCGGGGGATTCTCCCATTCCGCAACCGGTCTACACACCAGAGGGAATACACAGGACTTATCCAAGTTTTCGCGTAGCCCACCTCCCGTAGGAAGATTAAAGCATTGTCAGCGTAGAGCGATGTAATGTGGTATATATCCCATTCCTGGATGCCCCCCACCTATGCCCACAGACGAGGTTGACAGGCCAGAGGCTCCATGGCTAGTGCAAACAGGAGGTGGGATAATGGACATCCATGTCTCGTCCCCCTACAAATATCTACCCTGTCCAAGATGACCTGTCCTGTCTTCACTCTCGCAGTGGGATTAGCATACAGAGTGTGGGTCCATTACAGAAATCCTGGTCCAAACCCCATCTCTGCGAGGACCAGAAAAAGATAATCCCACCTCAAGGTGTCAAACGCGTTTTTCCCCACATACAGTGACACTGCCACTTGTCCAAGTGCCTCGAGTGGCGTACCATGCATGAAACCGGCGGATGTTAAAAGTACTGCGGCCCGATATGAAACCCGATTGGTCTGTGTGGACCAATAGGTGGGTGAGGTGGATGAGTTGGTTCGCCAAAACTCTACCCAGGATCTTCCAGTCCAGGTTAAGTAGAGAGAGAGGGCAATAGGAGCAGACATCCGGTAGATCCATGCTGGGTTTGGGTAAAACTACAATCAAGACTTCGCGCATTGAGTAAGGGAGGTGTTCCTGTTCTCTGGCCTCAGCAAAAACGTGTAAAAGGCGCTACAAGGTCTGAGTAACAAAGGTGGCATAGTACTTAATCTGCAAACTGCCAGTACCCAGGGTCTTCCCTCGTGCAATCTGGGCCATGGCCATGCAGATCTCCTCCAGTTGTGGTGGCTCCTCTAATTTAGCCCTCTGTAGGGTGTTCAGTCGTACTAGCTGAAGGGGACCAAAGAATTCACGAGCCCGGGGAGGGGATGATAGGGCAGGTGCTGCGTATAATTCCCAATAGTAGTCACGGAAAGCCCCATTTATGTCCATCTGCTTGGTATGCAACCTGCCAGTACCCGTACGTATCGCGCTTATGGGGATGCGTTGCTGATCCTTCCATATTAGCTAGGCAAGTAGTCATCCAGAGCTATCACCCTTTGCATGTTGTTATGCTACACGTCACCTATAATCGTGCTTGCTAAATGCCCCCTCCGCCTCATTGCGCTGCCTCCATAGTAGGTGAAGCTGTGCAGTTGTGGCTGCCTGATCGGCTACCTAGTTCTCTAGGGAGCAGAGGTCGCACTTTATATTCAAAAGGTCGTTCAACAGCCTCTTGTGTATCCCCCAGGAAGCTGCCAAGCAGTTGCCCCTCACAACCACTTTGGGGGCATCCCATTCAGTCGCTCGGGATGTGGCACTGCCTGCATTAAGGGTAAAATATTGATCAATACATTGGGCGAGATCCGCACGGAAGGGTGGGGGGGGTCAGACAAGGCCTCCGACTGTAGCTGCCATGTGGATATGATTGGGCGTTTTCTTCCCCGCTGTAGGGTCAGAGGTAGGAGACAGTGATTAGATAAAGTGCGTGTAAGGTGTTCCACCCCAGATAATCGCACTCCTAACTGGGTCGCACAAAGAAATAGGTCATTTCTAATGTGGATGTCGTGGACCTGCGAATAATAGGAATACTCCCGATCTAAAGGGGTGCAGGTGTTGCCAAGCATTCAAAAGGTGCATTTGCGGCATCTATTGACGAAGTTATTGTGCGGACCGTCACGTGGCGGCTGTTCTGAGTGGTGTGGGTAGATCAATCAAGCATAACATCTGGGACACAAAGTCCCTGCCCCAGAGTCTGTGTGAGGATGGGTCTCCGAGGAGAGCCGGTGTGAGGGTATCTAAAAATTCACCCTGTTGAGTGTTGGGGGCATAGATTGCTGTTAGTGTGACGGGTTCGCCATCCAATTGGTCTTCTAGGATCACATATCGACCACCCGTGTCCACCCTCTGAGTGTCTACCGTGTAGGGTATCCCTGTTGCAACAACCGAAAATTAAGACCCCTCGAGCGAAGGATGATTCCGAAGTGCCATATACCTGCCCCCTTCATTTAGCACTAAGTCTGTGTAATTCACTAGTGTTGAGTTGTGTCTATTGGAGCATGGCTATATGTATCTGGTTCCGTGTAAAAGAGGCATAGACACGATACCTTTTAGACGGCGTGGCCATACCTCGTCACCAATTGTGATACTGAGGGACACGGTTTTCTGGTAACTCATGTCATGCATTGTGTGTGGTCTGGGGACCCTATGAATCCGCCGCCTCCCTCCGTGTTTCGCGTGCGAGTCAGGTAGACACTGCCTATGTCCATGGCACACGGGGTTGCAGCAATTACTGTGTGGAACATTGGTAGAGTATCTCAATTAACCTTGATAACAATAAACAGATTCCCCCCTGGTACAGTAGCTGTGAGAAGGCCCGTCCATAAAAAAATCCCCAAGCTATACATCAGCATCAATATAATGCGAAAGAGAAGAAGCACAAAAGAGAAAGAAACAATCCGTGCTAGAGTCCACTTGGAAACATGGCTGTGGCATGGCACCAAAATCAAAGTCAGGGGCCGTCTTTGGCCTTGATGAGGTGGCAACATTGCTCAGTTAGATTTCGGTGCAGGCCCTGATTATAAGTGCCCCACAATCCCATACATACCGCCTCTTTCCTGCCGGCTATCAGCGTATCTAGCGAAGTATACATACAGTTCGTCACTGGAGAAGTGGTAGTTCTGGGAGGCATAGTCAAAAGTCGTCAGCCAATCTGGGAGTAACTTTCGGACCCTGACTGTCCCCGATGATATAAGGGAGTAAACTGCTCCAGTCCAATCCCGACTCCAATGGGCGATCCTCTTGGGGAAGTGCAAAGGAGTTTGTGCTGTGGAAAAAGGCTTCCGCCATCGCTCAGGCTCGTTCCTCAGCAGCCTGGGTCTTGGTTGGATGCCCCTCAGGGTGCGGCACCCGCTTCATCTCTGTTTGGGTAGTAACCATTTGTTTTCATGTTGATTCGAAGAAGGGGAAGATAGCATGTCCTTCGTGTGGAGCCATGTCCACACATCCTCCGGCGAGTGGAAAATGCGAGTCTTGTCGCCATCAATGACGCGTAGGCTGGCAGAAAATAAAAGAGCATATTTCAGGTCCAGTTCTCTGAGGCATTGTTTAACGCTGGAGTACGACCTCCGCCGGCACTGCATCTCCTGAAGTCAGAATACGCCGTGATGTGAGCGTTTTCTTGAGCTATGGGACCATTGGTACGGAAACACTGTAGGAGCAAGTCGCGATTGAGGTAATTAAGGTAATTAAGGAGCCGTGCTATCATGGGGCGTGGAGGGGCCCCAGGTCAAAGGTGTCGTCCTGGCATATGATGAGCCCTTTCGACTGAGAAAAAGGCAGGCACCTTGCTGTTCAGGACGTTCTGCACCATCCATTCCTCCAAGAACAGTTCCACACTGGGGCCCTCTGTTCGCTCAGGAAATCCCATCAAGCGAATACTATTGCGCCTTGATCTGCCCTCAGCATCCTATGCTCAGCGATGCAGGGTGAGTACTTCAGCTTCCACCTTCTTCAGGCATTCCTGCATGTCTTGCAGTGAGGGGCGCACTGTTGCCAGTGTGGATTCTGCCTCCTCCACTCGTTCCACAAGTTTGCGTTGATCAGCCTGCAGTAAATTGACCTCCACTGTGACAGTGTCTATACCGGTTTCCAATGAGTCTTTATTGTCCATGAATGCCTGAAGAACCTTATCAAAATGGGCAGAGTGGGCAAGGAGCATCTTCTCTAGTTGCTGCAGGCTGCCAAGGGTCTTGTCTACTGGTGTAGAGTCCGCCTCCGGGCCGCCTGGCGGCAGTGGTTTAGTGGGCTTTGGTTTCCCTATCATTAGAATGCAGTAGGGTGAGTTCGCGGAGGAGATATGGAAACGGGCAGTCTTGGCTTTCGACCAGGTGTTTTGCTGTAGTCGGCGGGCGGCATTCCGTCTAATACAGGATAATGGGTGTTCACATGGAGTGAAGAATCCAGCGACGGGTCATCCCCCGCGGTTCGAAACCCCACCGCCATTCTGCCAGTTAGCGCATGCCTTCCAGGGGCTGTGCGATAAAAATGCATATCACACAATTGCGAGGATGCGGTATGTGGTCTGCCCACCTGGATGATGGTCACTCATTAGCGGCGTGAGTCCGGGGGGTGGGGTGGAAGCACTGAAAGCAGTGAAGAGGAAAAGGCTCCCACTCAGCAGGCCGTGCTCACCTTCACCTCGGAGCCCTGAAACAGACAACAACCAACCAAGGTATAGGCTCCCAAATATCTGCTATGGGAGTGTGCTGGAGCCCACGTATACAGGAACAAGGTATCACCCTCTGCGCAGCGTAGGAAGGGGAGTGGTAAGAGCTCCAACCGCACCCCAAAAACCAACAGCGGTCCCCTCAACCGTCTCACCTCCGCAGCTCCACCAGGTCCTCTACAATAGTAGCCTCAGCGTCGACACAGCTGGTTCAGCAAGGCAGCGGTCAAACTAGGGTGTGCCCGGTGGGTGGGCAGCCGGGCAGACGGAAAGCAGCACTGAACTTCATGCAAATTAGGGTCCTCCATTTCTCCTACTCGCTCCATTTGTCACCATTATGCTTCACATTTCCTCTGCCTTGGACTTTGTGACCCTGCATGGACCCCTCTAGCTTCAATAGTGGGCCCAGGAAGGTCCACAATTCCTTTGCAGGACTGTGGGCAGTTCACACCCATCGGGCCCTCAAGCGGGTTATCCAGGGCCGTCCCGCCCGTTGGAGGCCCGCTGCTCAGTTTCCCCCTAGGGCAGCAGCCACAGCAAGCGGTGTCAGGAAAAGTGCAAGTGCCGTGCCGGGAGGCCGGCCCTAAACTGCTCGATAGAGCGGGATAGAGCGGGCCACCACAGGCCTCCGTCAGCAAGTTGAGTGGGGCTGGGGGGATACAGTCAGTCCACTCACCTTCGCCCCACAAGTTCAAAGTAGATGATCGGTGAAGGAGCAGGAGTCCACGCTCCTCACAATCCACGTCTCGGGCCCCCTAGTGCGCCACTTTGGTTCTCTTTGCGGTCCTAGGTCTAGTAGCTGAGCATCCAGTAGTCGCTGGCCCACCCCGCTCTCACTTCCCTCAGCGATCGTAGCAGCGGCGTCTGCGGCACCGGGCAGCTCCGGGGACCCCTGGGGTCGATCGACTACGCTGGTTCATTCCGAGGGGCTGCCTCCAAGAGCCTGCATCCCTGGATCGTGGCCGGGCTGTGGTGGCAGGCCCGGAGCTGTTTGTCACCGGAGGGTCACCGGTAGGGAGCCCTCACTCCCGCCGAAAAAGCATGCCCCTCGATCACAGATTACATGTAAGCAGAAGGGGGGGGTTGGCGGCAGCTGGGATGTATGGGATTAAAGGCGGATGAATGTCGGGCCTGTTGCAGAGCACAAAATTACGCGTCCGCCATGGATGCTATCTTGGCCACGCCCCCCGGTTTCGCCCTAGTTATAGGCTAAACAGCCGGATACAACTTGGTTCCAGTTATAGTGTGCACGGGACCCAGATCTGGGCATACCTGTCCCAGTTACGGCGACACAATAAGTATACAAAACAATGATGGATGGAATACTTGAATTAATCTCAGCCACTGGCAATCACTCGGTTCGCATCCCAATCCATTGTTATTCTGAACACCATGCCACCTATTGGAGCAGGGTCAAGACTGATGTGCATAATGCTGCTTGGCTGAGATTCATTCAAGCATTCCATCCTTAGGTGGATCATGCATTTCGTTGTTCACACCCTCCCATTCCCTATGGCTGTGATTGGTGGGGCTAACTTTGGCATTAAAGTCAGATAATTGCTACGAGCTGTTTTCATGTACAAAGTCATGGTGTGCTTTGTTTTGTGGGGTAGACTCGTGGTTGGCCACAAAGCAGTTTTACACCTTGGCATTGGATAATCAAAGACAGGCGAACTCTGGATTCAGCTTATTTTCTTTCACAAGCAAGGGCAGAGGTACTGCACTGGTCTGGGACTCTTCCTCGACATTCCTCTACACGAGCACACCACCCAACACCTACGGAACCTCCACTGGCTCCCCGTTGAGAAGAGTCACTTTCAAGATACTCACCCACGCCTACAAATGCATCCACAACACCGGACCCCAATACCTCAACGAGAGAATCTCCCTCCACGTACCCAAGAGAAACCTCCGATCCGCCGCCCTCGCCGAAATCCCGCGCATCCGCCGAGCCAGAACAGGTGGAAGAACCTTCTCCTACATCGCAGCCAAGACCTGGTACGAGCTCCCGCTCAATATCAGACGCGCCCCCTCCCTGAACATCTTCAGGAAGACGCTCAAGACCTGGCTCTTCGACTGAACGGAGCTGCTTACCTCCCCCCCCCCCCCTCCTCCAGCGCCTTGAGACCCTCACGGGTGAGTAGCGCGCTTACAAATACCCCTGATTGATTGATTGATTGATTTTAGGGTGGATGCTACAGCGACTATCCTTAGACCCTTCATGCGTACTACATCACATTGCATTGAGGATATTGGGGTCAACGCCAGGGGACCAAGTGACGGCCGGGCTGACCCGGCTCAACTCCCCAAGGTTGCCAGAGGGCATACCTTCTAGGGTAGGCTCTGGCATGGTTTTAACTAGGGGATCTGCTTATTATTTGGACTGGGCTCCCCTTGGACTGGGGAGGAGGCGAGTTCATACTGTGGGAAAGAGTTGGGCGACCTACGAATGACTGCTGGACCTTCCCCAACAAATTTAAAGATGGTGAAGGGCCAAGAGGGTGGCCAACCATGACTCTGAACAAAGCTGTGTTGAAGTGATTCGATGTGTAGTTTTTGGGATAATAAGTCATGTATATATAAAAATGTATGTATTAATATGCTATGCTAAAGTTGCAAGAATTTTGGTGATGGTTAATGTGTTTTGTAAGATAAATACGACCGGAGATTGTGTTCTCCGCTTACAATACAGCGAGTCGTCTTAGAGTTCTTGTGTAAGGGTAGTGAATTTGATGGACAAAAGTGAGTTTGATGATTGGGTTTCTCTGTCCTTGATTCTCCCCCGCCAGGCTTGGGGAGTGCCTCTCACCAATCATGTTATTGACTGAGTTCCCTAAGCTCCATAAAGTGGAATTCTTTCAAATTGGCGACTTCCAACTTTGAGCTCTAAAATGTCAGCATACTTTTGATACGTCAGAGGTTTCTCAAGACGGATTTGATACAAACTCTGCCTATCTTATTTCTACTGTAAATAAAATCATGTATTCGAATGAACAGTGGTGCCCTGAGGGAAGGCTTCTTTACTTGTACCTGTAGTCATTATAATAACAGTTTTGATGACTTTGTACCACACATGACTGAACTGTCTTTAGGTGGGAGCCTGAAATACGCTCCATAGTGATCCTTTCACTAACCTTTGTATGATGAAAGGCTGAATTGGTTCTGTAATCTGCAGGATCGAGTACATATTATCAGGGGCAGCTCCTCCGTAATGGCGGAGGAGCGTCGCCCCACTCGTCCGAGTCAGCCAAAGGAAAATAAAATGATAATGAAAATATCATTTTATTTTTCTGTGACTGACTCAGACATGCGTGCAGGGGGGGTGGGGCGGGGCCAGCCCATAACAGGTAGTTGGTGGGCACCTAAAAGTGTGCATATATGTTTGGCCAGCTGTCCTAGGCTGGCCAAACATTCATGCGCACTTCTATTTCTCCAACACACCTGTATTTGCAGCCGGGTTGGAGAAAAGCTGCAGGCTACACAGCAGTGTCTGAGCTGCAGAGCAGGCCGCTCGGACCAATCCTGGCGCTGCTCTCCCAGCAGGAAAGCAGCGCCAGGTTTGGCTGAGCAACCTCTTCCTTCCCAGACACTGCTGGGAGAGCTCCGAGGCGGCCGTCGGAGGCTGCAGCGACAGGTACGTTTTTGTTAATAATTATTTTCCTCCCACCCCCACTGTTTCCCCCCACCCAGACCCCGTCCGCCCCTCACCCACTGCATATTATTGACAATGCATGCAGTACATAGAGTTTCCAGATCAACTAATGTCGGCAGGACCGGACTGGGAACCAAAAGCGGGTAGACCTGGCAAAAATTTTCATACCAGCTCTACTCCCTTCTTCACACACACTATTTCCAACCATCTATTTTCTGTTTCGCCTCTTCGCCTTTCTCGCTTCTTCCTCTGATCTTGCTCATTTCTCTCTTTTTTCTCCATTCTCGGTCATTAACCTGTATCTCTCTTTCCCTCTTCTCTCTCTTGGCTTATGCTCCTACTGTTTCCATGCTGAAATAAAGTGAAATAGAGGCACCAGCAACTGCCCTGGTTATTCAATAAGCAATAAATGGCCAATCCAATAGGTTTTGCCTTTTAGACCTATTGGCTTTCCCAGTGGTTTTGCTGTACTGCATCCCCAGTGCTGTGCAGCATAGCTAAAAGCATATTTAAGAGTGAAAAAAAAGCCTATGATTCAGCCACCCATGTAATTTGGTAGATCCGTGCAGAGTTGGGTTTGTAAATGAAAAGAAGTGAAAAATGTAGCGCATTTGGGAGAGTGGGTAGAAGAAACCTGGAGGACAGGGGGGGGGTCTTGGAATCATAGAGGATGGTGGTGGAGAAAGCAACAGGAGCGTGGAGGAAAGCAACATGGAGGTACGGAGAGGAAAGCAAACGAGGAGAGAGAGAAACATGGAACTGGGGGGCGAAGCACACTGCAGAGAAAGCAACAAAGGAGAGCACATTCAGGGTGCGAGGGGGGAGAAGGAGCACATGGGTGTGAGAGAGAGCAACAATTGCGCGGTGCAGGGGGGAGAAGTACCAGGGCCGGACAGGCCTTTTATCCTACCAGGCATTTTCCAGGTGGGCGGGAGCCCTTGCAGGCTAAATTTGAAAGGACAGGGGCTGCTCCTGGTGCCTTTCACACTTTCCCCAGCTGCCCGAGATTAATTACAGCAGGCACAGAAGGCTTCAAGGAAGGGGTGGAGTGGGACGGTAGAGAGAAAGTCATCAGAAAGGGAGGAGAGAGTGGAAGGAAAAAGAGAGATTTCACAAGGAGAAAAAGGAAGCGGCTGGGTTGAGCGTTTTTGCCAGGGCTTCTTTTGGCTCCTCAGTATGGCCCTGACACGTGCACAAAGAAGCCAGCTGGAAAACGGATGCCCCTCTCATGGCATGCTTAAATAAAAAGAAAAAAAATGCTCTGAAAAATGAGCAATGGAAGGTGATACAAGTAATGCGTCCATACTCCAGAGGCTAGACACACACAAGAAGAGGAAGTAAAGCTCACATAAGGTAACGAATAAAAAGCTAGCAAATGAGTGACAATAAATCCAACCAGTGTCTGGGCGCACACTATTTGTAAGGTTACAATAGGACTTTTTCCTACAGATAGCTTGCGCTGATCAAAAAATATGACTCTAAATGCTCCAGCCCCCTAGGGAAGTACCCAATGAGATAAATGGCAAGCTAGGCCCTGCAAGTTGTTTGTGTATCCCGTCTCGGTTTAAATTGAATGGACTGAGTTGTAGGTTTCAAGTGAGTACACTGAGTTGTGGTGGTGTTGGTTTCAAGTGAAGGGATAGCGCTAGCATAAACGAAAACAATGAAATTGTAACATAGGGACATCTAAGCTTGTGTTTTACTGACATGGAGTGATTCGGCAACCCCGGGTGCCGCAAGCTCAATTACTTCTTGGGCTCCCATTACGAGTTTGATTCTAATTTAAGGGGAAACAGAAGTTTCAGCCCATATCAGCAATATGGGTCAAGCGATGATACCGCATGTAGTAGTTGCGACCAATCTGTCGAACATATAAAAAAGGGATTCAATTAGAAATTTACATCGGGAAATTGGTGAGGTAATACAAATTCCAGCATGTTTATCTCAATTCCATGTGTTAATTTGTACTGACCCTTGAACAATGCTGTTGTACTGTACAATAGGGGTGCGGTTGTTTCATCACTCTTTTACCAGCCCACTCGAACGAGGTCTTCAGTAGTTAATCCCCCCTGGTTATATTGAGAAGGATGACAGGAGGCGACAGACGTGTCTGGATGCAAACCTGCAACTTTGTTTCTCAACATATCACTGCACAGGGATCAAGCTTATTAATTTGTTTATGGGATTCATTCTTGCTCACTAGCGATTACTGTTGTTCTAATGGTTTCTAGCGACGTCATTGAATCCACTCCGAATACCACACACTAACGGCTCTTAAGTCCTTTTATTACTGTGTTAAATTGATGTAACGAACCCTACAAATGTCACTCAGTGATTATTGATTGCATGAGTGCACACTGCATATGAAAGCTTAATTATTCAGCTTGTATAAGTATTTGTAGGATTGTGGTCCCTGCCTGTGCATTCTACACGCAGCTGAGGGAGAATAAAGCTCCTTCACTGCCTCCCGACAAGAGGCAGACTGTTGTAGTGGGGGGCCTGCTAGCAGCCGTCCCTCCGTTGCAGGGTGACGGCCTCCTTGATGCGGGGCTGCCGTCCTTCTGGAGGTCTGAGGGAGCCTGCCCAGGAGTGCCTGCTGTCCTCACCATGGATTGTACGGAGGAAGCAGACCCCTCACTGTGCTCACCTACCTAACTAGACACACTCTCATTTAGTCATTTTGCCACCATGACACAAACATGTGGCACGAGTAAAGTAAAATTATCCACTAATGCCTAAAATGATATTGGCCTAAGTTTCAAATGTGACAGTTTTTCTGTATTTTCGCTCCTCTTTTGTTGTGGTTTCTGAGCATCCAACCACCGGCTCGATGATCCCAACACCTTTAAGGTTAGGTCTTAGCCTAATTATCCTCACAATGGGCGTGGGCTGGATAGGGTCGCTGTCACACTGTTATTTTTTTAGTGCAGCACCACAGATGGGCCCTTGTGCTCAGGCCATAGCCTCTCCCAGTGCTTGGTCGAGCTGTGTTGCAGTTCTACTAGTCATGGCTTTACCAAACCTCAATGGAAGTGCTCTAGATTGCTGGGCCTGCCTCTGGCCTGGTTCTAGGCGTAATAAACTTAACGTAGTAGCCAAGGTCAAACATTCAACTTCAAAGGACAAGATTAGCGGTGGCATTCGGTGGTACCTGTAGAATCCAGGTGCTGATATGTAAAACATAACTCGTTTGGATCTCTTGAAAGATACTCACATTCCATAGTTCAGTAAAATGAAGAAACGAATAACAATCCCCTATGCTGGTGTGCGTGAAGGGTTAGTTGAAATCAGTGTCTTTGATAATTCCACACAAAGCGACAACAAAAAACAGTGTATGGACCATACAGTTTTAACAAGTGCAGTCCATTTTTTCTCTGATTCTTTTTCTGCACAACAGAAAGTGATCTTTACATTGTTTAGGGTTATACAAATAATAAACAATAAGAACCATAGCAATCTCAGTGTCACATTTTGTGATGTCATTATGGCACCTGATGATCCTCGACATCAGGGGGCCTCCTTTACATTCTTGGGCGATCCATTACAATTGTATTTATATAGCACTTATTACCCCTAACAAGGCAATGAACCGCTTTTCGGCGAGTAGCACGCTATTCCCGAATCCAAAGGATTAGATATGGATTAGTATAGGAAAATGGGTAACTGGTTAGTGGACTGTTAGAGCGTTACTTAAAGAGCTGAGCATTAAACTCTTTCCTAAATTTGAGCAGGGTTTGGGCAGTCCTAATGTATCAAGAGCTTTAGTTATATGGGGATTTGGTGAATAAAATTATATGCTGTAGACCTCTTTACAAGGCACAAGTATATAGTGTCTTTGTGGCAGAAAGACGAGACGAGTCAAAAATGATTCTCTCTACAAATGAACATGGCATTTTAAATTATTCCCTCCCGCTGCCTGGGCACAAATATTAATTTGTTGTCAAGTTTTCCATTCACTACCAGTTTCTGCATTTTCAAATGGATAATGTGGGGGTCTTGTGATAAAAATCTGTTTCTCCCACCTTCAACCTTACAAAAGCTTAGAGTGGGGTGGTGAAAGATAGCCCCAGATAATTGCACACTGGCGGTAGGTTTTCTATGTGTTTTACCGGACACATCAGTGATTTTCAGGGCACACCTCTGTTCCGGTTTGCTGCATCAGCTGTCAGGTCCCACTCCCCAGACAACCATTTCATTTTAGAATGCCTGACATAGTTCTGTTGTAGGTTAGTGGCATTCCATCTCCACGTCATGTTTTTTGATCTCCATTCCATCCGTCTTTCTCCACACCTCAGCACCGGCGCTCGTCTACAGCATACGAGAAAACTAAAGCCGAGTGACGCATTTTGTCGTTTGTATGACTGAGGTTCACGTGGGGGACATGAATGAGTGATACTGGGAGGGACTCAGTGAATGTCACTCATTGGCAGATTTGTTAATACATTTTGGTGCACTGCTAAATAGCGCGCGAGAGAGAGGAGTTGGTGGCGTAGGCAAGATAATCGTAGGGCCATGGGTTCTAATGAGATAATATGTAAACCTATTTTCTCAGGCTCCGTGTTACCCAAATTGTATTTGCCCAGTAGCAAATTAGACATAATTTGTTGCACAATGTAACCCTTGGCATATTACACTAAATTATTGACACAAATTTAAGAGCAAAACAAATCCCGAAATGAAAATACTTTAGGGTGACCAGATCTTAAGAACCAAAAACCGGGACATTTTGCAAAAATAGAAGGACTACAATTTTGCGTCAACGGTGCTGCGCAGAATGGCAACTTTATCAACATAGGAACACAGAAGAAGCACTAAGAAAATAAATAAAATGTAATTTCTAAAACCAGCATTATAAGCATCATACCTGTTAATTAAATTGCTTACTTATAATAGCTGCTAACTAGCACAACTTTAAAACACCCAATAAGTGCCTCTCACTGGTTTCAGTGGACCCCTCTAAAAACCGGGACATGAGCCAAAATTGCCTAAATCTGCCGGGACAGATGGTGAAAACCGGGACTGTCCGGGCAAATCCGGGACACCTGGTCACCCTAAAATAGTTTGCTGTAAAATGATACACGAATTGCAAAGAAAATAAACTAATTCACTAGAATAACTGATCACGCCAAAAATTATTAATTATGAATGTGTGCGCTGTTTATATAGTTGAGTTTATATAGCTGAAAGACTGAAGCGCTGTTCAAGGTAAGACGCAGTCAAAGTCAACATATGATACAATGGGTAACTGGTTAGTGGACTGTTGGAGCGTCATTAGCTAGTGTTATTTAAAGAGGTGAATATTCAACACTGTCCTAAATTTGAGCAGGGTTTGGGCAGTCCTAATGTAGGAGCGTCGCCCCACTTAAATTGCCCTCAAAGCCCCAGAAATGAAAAATAAAATGGTAATTTATTATCATTTTATTTTTCATCCCCTGTACCGAACAGAGCGTCAGGATGGAGCGGGGCCTGCTGAGTGACAGCAGCAGGAAGGAGGGTGGTCTGTATGTGCACGTCTTTTTGGCCGGCCGTCTTGCGACGGCCAGCCACACATGCGCACTTTAAACATCTTTAACCCAGCTGTTATAAGACAGCTGGGTTAGAGCAAGTGCAGGCCTCCAGAGCGCTGAGTGCAGCTGCATGAGAGCAGCGTCAGGATTGGTCAAGGGAGCTTCCGGGTGGCCGGGCTGCAGTTGAAGAAAGAAGAGGTCCAGTGCGGAGGACTCTGTAAGTTTAATTTTATTTGCGCTCGCGGCCGTCCCCCCCTCGTAGATGCCAGCCGCCACTGTCCTGATGTATACGGGAATATTGTACCAGGTCATAGGTGCATATATGGAGAAGGTCCGCTTGCTTATGAAAACAACTCACAGATGGGAGAAAAAGGTTGTTACAAAAATCTGCCCAAATGCAGTTTTTTATTATTTGAAAATCTTAATCAGGTTGCTTTTATTAGCTACAGGATGGATTTTTAGATTTTTAGCCTGATTCACAGTTTATAGGCAGAAAAATTAAATAGACTTCTAACCTTACCTCATTTTAGTGAAGTAACTTTTGGGTGCTCTACATTAAATATGACTTGTCTAGGAAGTGTGGACAAAAGTTCGATGTTAAACTAATTATTGCGAGCAATGTTCCCTCTAATTTGTTTTCCTGTGAGCGGCAATGAAGGTTCTCTGTGCACTAAAGCCAAGGCCTTGTGCGTTGAAGACGTGACAAATCACAATGCAAGCGAGCCTTCAGCTCCCTCATTTTGCTTGCCCCAACCGCCCTCCTCCCGCTGTCCATTATAGAATTGATGCCTTTACCACACATGCCTTTACCATACATATGCCTTTACCACACATATGCCTAAACCACACAAAGTAAGTATAGTCAAGGTAAGTTAGACCCCTACATATTTGTCTATCCATCTATTTATTTATCTATCTATTTCATTCATTTTAAATTTTTTTATTTTCTGGAGGAAGACCCCCAAAACCCTTTTTTTAAATTCTATTTTGTTTTAATCTTTATTGGAAGGGAAACCCCCAACTCCCCCTTTTTAATTACCTTTACCACCCCATTCCCTTATCCACCCCTAAGCCCTAAAAATACCCTTAAGATCCTATGCCGCTACCCACCCCTAAACCCTAAAAATACCTTTACCACCTTATGTCCTTACCCACCCTTAAACCCTGAAAATACCCTTACCACCCTGTGCCCCTACCCACCCCAAACCCTAATATATATATATATATATCCAAGGTATTCCGCTTCTAATATAAGTATTCCTTTACCAGAAATCGGATACGGACCACAGTCTTAGTGCAAAATTATTTTATTCCAGTGCGAAATGTCGCCATGACGCGTTTCGGCCCTTCCCACGGGCCTTGATCACATTATATATATATATATATATATTCACTGAAAAAACCATAGGTTTCAGGGACGTTATAGTTACAAATTAGCATTTAAAAAACCTTTGAAATTCACTGAAAAAACCATAGGTTTTAGGGACAGTTATAGTTATTTGGACATTGCACTCGTACAAAACCCGTGAAATTCCCCCGTTATAGTTAGTCCAGCTAACTAGAACTCGCGCGCCCGCAATGCACTGCTGATGACGTGTCATATTACATCACTCATGACATGGTCAGTGACATCACTGATGACATCTCAAATGACATCACTGATGACATCACTGATGACATCATCCAGTGACTTTGTGTTTCTGTAAAGTTTAAATATTTTTAATATATATAGGAAAAGACGTATTGAAGAATGAGTGGGTGTGTAAGTGTCTGTATGGATGATTTAGTAGGTGCGTGACTGACTCTATAAGTGAGTGATTTAACGTATCTTACTGAATGCATGGGTTAGTGACTAAACTGGGTGAATGTCTGTATCCGTCTGTCTGTTGCTGTGTAAGTGGCTGCATGTGTTTGTGAATAGCTACATGAGTGTCTATATGAGTTATTGAATGCTTGTGTGAGTATCTGTATGGGTGCCTGAGTGTTTGTGTGGGAGGGGTGTGTGCGACTCTGTGCATAGATGTGTGAGTGGGTGATTCACTGGGTGGATGGTTTAAACAGTGCATCTGTGATAGACTGTATGGGTGGGTAAGTGTGTGTAAGAGTGTGTTAGTGAGTGAATGTATGTCCCAGTGGTACATGTGTGAGTAACTACATATGTGAAAGGCAGTATATATGTGTGTTGGAGTATATAAATAGCTATAAGCAAGAGTGAGTGATTGTGATAGTGGCTGTATGGATGAGTGTGTGCTTGTATCAGTGATTGTATAAGAGCATAAGAATGTGCTAGTATTTGTATGAGTAAGTGAGCTGGTGTGTGTATAACTGTATAGGTGAGTAAATGGTAGTGTGTTTAATTATTTGCATGACTGACTAGGTGTGTGAGTACCTCTATGGATGAGTGGCGGTGTTTGAGTGTCTATATAGGAGTATGAGTGCATATGATAGTCCTGTACTGAGTGACCGTAAGTATGAGTGACTGTACGGGTGAGTGAGTGGATGTGTGCGTAGACCTAAGAATCAGTGAGTGGGTATGTAGTTATTGGTGTTGGAGTGTCTATGGTTTTGCGAATGGCAGTCTGTAATTTAGAGTGGGTGTATCAAAGGTTATATTAGGGTGTGAGAAGATGCATGAAATTATCACGTGGATGATGTCATCAGTGATGTCATTTGAGATGTCATCAGTGATGTCATCAGTGATGTCACTGACCATGTCATGAGTGATGTAATATGTGACGTCATCAGCAGTGCATTGCGGGGCGCGAGTTATAGTTAGCTGGACTAACTATAACGGGGAATTTCACGGGTTTTGTACGAGTGCAATGTCCAAATAACTATAACTGTCCCTAAAACCTATGGTTTTTTCAGTGAATTTCAAAGGTTTTTTAAATGCTAATTTGTAACTATAACGTCCCTGAAACCTATGGTTTTTTCAGTGAATTTCAAAGGTTTTTTAAATGCTAATTTGTAACTATAACATGTCTGAAACCTACGGTTTTTTCAGTGAATTTCAAAGGTTTTGTAAATGACAATTTTTAAATGTATTAATTGTTATATACATTTTTTCATACTGATTTCCAAATTGTTTAGAAACAATTTTTTTTTACATATTTTATTTTTTAAATTACATTGTAATTACATTATACATTACATTACAAAAAATACTTTCTCAGAATGAATTACTTTAGTTTAAATACTTTGCACATAGGCAATAGACTTTTAAGTACAGTAGTTACAGTTGTTGCAATGGGCAACACATTTTCAAACACAATGCAACATTCAGCTCAATGTGAATTTCTAGTTAAATGCAATTAGTTACTTTATGGATTACTTTTCTAACCACAGGACTGGATCCTAGATTCAGTCCTGGGACATCTCCTGTAAACAGTTGAGTAAAAGCGTTTTGGTTACAGTAGTGATTTTTAAGGAATATTATTGTATTTTAAAAGTTGACACTTAGAAACTTTTTCTCATAGAATCACCAATGTTATCCTATGGAAGGAAATTCACTTAGCAGGTAAAAACTGTTATCGTTACTTTTTCTTACTCCGTGTTGGATCCTGGATCCAGCACTGGTGCATCTCCTGTAAACAGTTGAAAGAATGCGTTTAAGTCATACAGGCGATTTTTAAGGAATATTTGTAGTTTGTGATAATCGACACTTTGAAAGTTTTCTGCTGAAAACCAGACAATGGATTCCTATGGAAGAAAATATAAGTTACTGGTAAGTACGGTTAAAATTACTTTTCAGGGTCAGTGCTGGGCTAAAAGATGCAGCACTGGGTTCTCTCCTGATAACAGGTGAGTAAATCGGAATTCGTATTTCGGCTGATTTTAGAGGAATATTTTAAAGTTCCAAAACTCCACACTTTGAAGAATTTCCAAGTGAAACCAGTCAATGTTAGCCTATGAAGGAAATTCAAGTTACCGGTAAGTACGGTTAAAATTACTTTTCAGGACCAGTACTGGGCTGAAAGATGCAGCACTGAGGTCTCTCCTGATAACAGGTGAGTAAATCTGAATTCGTATTTCGGCTTATTTTAGAGGAATATTTTAAAGTTCCAAAACTCCACACTTAGAAGAATTTCCAAGTGAAACCAGTCAATGTTAGCCTATGAAGAAAATTCAAGTTACCGGTAAGTACGGTTAAAATTACTTTTCAGGACCAGTACTGGGCTGAAAGATGCAGCACTGAGGTCTCTCCTGATAACAGGTGAGTAAATCGGAATTCGGATTTCGGCTGATTTTAGAGGAATATTTTAAAGTTCCAAAACTCCACACTTAGAAGAATTTCCAAGTGAAACCTGTCAATGTTAGCCTATGAAGAAAATTCAAGTTACCGGTAAGTACGGTTAAAATTACTTTTGAGGATCAGTACTGGGCTGAAAGATGCAGCACTGAGGTCTCTCCTGATAACAGGTGAGTAAATCGGAATTCGGATTTCGGCTGATTTTAGAGGAATATTTGCACAATGGTGAAGGGAGGGGCGGGGCCTGAGGTGACATCTGTGCAAACGCGCCCCGTGGTGCGTTTTAAGTTGGGGGATTAAGTCCCCTTGAATCATGAGGGTCCCTACGGGCCAACTAGCCCACCAGGAACCTCCAGTATGCGCCAGGGGCTGCGTTGCAGAGACATGTACAGAGGCCACACCCCTTTACACCTCTCTGCAACGCAGCTCTGTGGCGCTTTCTGGACGTACCTGTTGGGCTAGTTGGCCCCCAGGGACCCTCAGGATTGAAGAGGATTTAATTCCCCATCTTAAAACGCGCCACGGGGCCTGTTTGCACACATGTCACCTGAAGCCCCGCCCCTCCCTTCACCACTGTGCAAACACGCCCGTGGCGCGTTTTAAGTCGGGGATTAACTCCCCTTGAATCCTGAGGGTCCCTGGGGTGCAACTAGCCCACCATATACCTCCAAAAGCGCCATAGAGCTGCGTTGCAGAGAGGTGTAAAAGGGGCGTGGCCTCTGTACACCTCTCTGCAAGGCAGCCCCTGGCGCATACTGGAGGTTCCTGGTGGGCTAGTTGGCCCCCAGGGACCCCAGTATTCAAGGGGATCGTTCCCTCTCTGCAAACGCGCCAGGGGCGCGTTTGCAGAGTGGTGAAGGAAGGGGCGGGGCCTGCGGGCCCGATCGTTTTTTGTTTTTTTCCCCTGAAGGGGGCTGTGTGGCCCCCTTCCTTTTTCCTATTTTTAGGCCCTGGGGACCCCATCCCCAGGGCCTTACCCCTTTTTTTTAATTAAAATAAAAAAAACGGGAAGGGGGCCGCGTGGCCCCCTTCCCTGGGCCTGTATTGGCCCCGGGGACCCCATCCCCCGGGGCATGGCCTGTTTTTTTATTTGGAGGGGGCTGCGTGGCCCCCTCCTCAGGCCATTTAAGGCCCCGGGGACCCCATCCCCCGGGGCCGGCCTTGCACTTTTTTTTAAATTATTTTCTTTTTTTACTTTGGGGAGAGGGGCTGCGTGGCCCCCTCCGTGGCCACTTATGGCCCCGGGGACCCCATCCCCCGGGGCCTGGCCTCTCGTTGGGGACTGTGGGGGTCCCCAATCCCCCACAGTCCCGCCGGCTCCCCGTGTCCTACGGGAGCCGGCATTGCTTTACACATGGGGAGCAGCTAACATGCTGCTCCCCATGTGGAAAGCAATCTGCTTTGGATATTGGAAGAGAGAGCAGGTTTCCTGCTCTCTCTTCCAATATCAAAGCAAGTTTGCAATGACAGGACGGGAGCCGCGAGGCTCCCGTCCTGTCATTGCAAACAGCAGTGTCCCGGGGTAGGCACCCGGGACACTGCAGGAGCCGGCCCTGGGGGTGGTGGTCCCCAGGGCCATCAAGGGCTCCAGGAGGGGGCCGCGCGGCCCCCTCCCATTCAGTGCACAGCCCCGGGAGGTGGTGGTCCCCGGGGCTCTGGGGGTCCAAAACGGACCCCCATTGTAATTTTTCTTAGTGCCCCGGGAGGTGGTGGTCCCGGGGCGTGTGGGGGGCTGGAGCCCCCCACACAGGTTTTTAATTAAAAACAAGAAGCCCCGGGAGGTGGTGGTCCTCGGGGCTGCGGGAGGGCTCAGAGCCCTCCCGCACCATTGTACATAAAGCCCCGGGGGTGGTGGTCCCCGGGGCTTGGAGGCCCTTAGAGGCCCCCACACATAAAATTAACCCCCCCAGCATGCCCCCGGGACTTGGCCCACCCGGGGCCAGTGCTATCGAAGCGCGGAGACCGCGCTTCGATTTTTCTCGGCAGGGTTCGCGCTCCCTGAGCGCATCCTGCCGATTTTTAAAAAAAAAAAAAACATTTTGCCCAGGGGGTCCTTGTGGGACCCCTGAGCAGACCTAGGGGTCAGGGTGTTTCTACCCTGCCCCCTTTGTGCGCTTTGCGCACTTGTTTCTGTCCCTCGGTTCTACCGAGGGACAAAATGGCTGCCAACACTTCCTGATTTGGAGTGTTGACAGCCAATTAACATAAAGCTCGTGCTCGGGAGGATCCGCGGCCCTAGATATATCTATCTTTTTTACTTTTCATTTTCTCAGCAACTACTGAACGGATTTACACCATTTAACAAAAAGGGTTCTTTCTGAACCAAGAACTACCTCTTTGCCAAATTTGGTGTAATTCCGTTCAGCAGTTCGGGCTGTAGCCGTGTCTAAAGTTTCCTACGGAAAATTGCATGGGGAAAACGCGTTTTGGGACTCCCCTTTTTCTCGGCCCCCGCTTGACGAATCCCCCGAGACTTTCAGGGTAGGAGCGGACCGGAGCGGGCCACAAAGTTTGAAAATTTTGCGAAGATACGTCAACCGGCAAGAGAGTTATTTCAAATAGAATGTCGCGGATTTCCTATGGATAATAGGTTGTAACTATAACTATCTACTGGCGACCGCCAGTAGATAATATATATATATATATATATATATATATATATATATATATATATAATTCCCCTGCCCTCTCCAACCGCCTGTCCTCCACAAAAACATTAAACAAAGCCAAATAGCACTTGCATACCCAAGAACAATTTGGCTTTGGCAATGCTTTTTTAGACATTGCACAGCAGTGAGGGCTGCTATGTCACATGGCTTAGAGACAAAAAAGCGATATGACGCATTCAACGCTGGCTGCGTCACAGCACTTTTTTTTTTCTTTAGGCTTGCACTGCTGTGCAACAGGTTTAATAAAACATTGACAAAGCCAGTAGATCATGCATAGGCAAAACCTATTGACTTTGACAATGCTGGTTACTTTAGCAATGCATGCACCTGCAGGTTCGAACCGGGCATCATGTGGTCCGCCATTACCAAATTAGATAGCTAAAGAAGTGGCCCACATTTGCAAATTAGGGCAGTTTTGAAAGGCATGCTGCATAAATGTTTTACCACGTATGCGAGACTGCATGCATTTGTCTTTACTGCAGGCAGTGCTTGTGATAATATCAGGAGAATTTACAGTAAAAATCTCCCACCAGCCCATTAAACAGGACAAACAGCCGAAAAAAACCGGCCTGTATGAACAGCCTTATTGTCCTCTTGACTATTGAACCTATGTGTCTCCTTGCAGCCTGCTGGTATGTTAACACCTAACACCTTGTCACGTCCTTTCAAGCAAACTGGTAGAAAAAAAGGACTTGTAAAGGGCATATACATATAGGAGTTGCCTGGTCACACTGCCCCCTAGAGGGGCCCCATTAAAATACTTATGGGATCTGTGAGAAGCTGGCTTGGTATATGGTGTACACTTATGTAAGTGGGCACCTTGCGCCAATCTAGACAACCCTTATGGTGATTTTAGTGGTCTTAGACAACCTTAGAAAGCTCTCTAAGTGGTAGCCGTGGAGAGCAGCCTTCAGGCTTAGTCCAGAAGGAGTGTAAAGCAGCTTGTTTTACCAGAACATAATCTTGTAGGTATAGATTAAGTGAAAAGAACCACACAGTGTATTTATAAAAATATATGTTTATTATAGGACACTCACTAACACATACAGATATCTCCTAGCCGGAGATATACACACTACTTTTCAATAGAAACAGGTAAGTAGGACGAAATACACAGTGGTCCCCTGGGGGAGACCAAACCATATACTAAAATAGTGGTATGCGAACCACGACTGTAGTCAAGACTATACCCAGAAGACGTAGAAGTGCCGGGGACCCAAGGAACCACCCAAGGTAAGTAACAGGAGGCTGTGTGCAGAGTGGGAACAAGACCGCAAGATCAATTAAGTCAATGGGTAAGTCGCGGTTGCAATTTTAAAGAAGGACCCTTACCAGTGGACCCTGAATAAACCCCCTGGAAGACAGAAGGTTAGAGAGCCACCCCACCCGTGGATACCCCAGGAACCAGGATACCTACACCAGGGAAGCCGGGTGCATAGGTGTCAAGTGGCGTCGGAAACCGCAGTCAAACCCAATGGAGGACTTCACGAAGATGCCGCTGCTGGAGAAGGTGAAAGTGTCCGGTGGAACCCAAAGGTGGATTCGGGAAGAGAAGTATCTGCAAGCAAAGGGGACAGAGTCTATGCCACTCAGGAGTGACTCGTAGGCACGGAAGACGAATGCCCACTGATTTCGAGTGTTGCAGGGAAGCTGATGGTGACCTTTAAACTGCAGCTGTGCGGACCAGACGACGCTGTGCAAAACCAGGAGCCGGATATGAGATGTCCCATGTCGGATGTCGAGAGTTGAGGGGTCGTGTCCGTCGGGAGCACCAACAAGCCTGGCAACTGCAACCAACATGGAAGTCGAAGAAGGTACAATGTTGGGACCAGCAAGGTCCAGGAGACTCACCACAAGCAAAGGAGTCAGGGCAGGCCCAAGCAATCAGGGGAGCCCAAAGAATTCAAAGATGACACTCAAGAGGACCCACAGGCCGGAGGCACTGGAGTCACGAGAGGACCTCGAGCAGCTCACCAAAGATGCAGGCCCACGGTGCAAGTGATGCGGTGAGGACGAAGATCTTGGTCACTGGAGATGCTTGAGGTTGGAGCTACTTGGAGCCCGAAGAGCTTGTTGGAAGGAAGCCAACAAGCCTTTGCAACTGCAAGTCGACGGAGTGCACAGGGGTTCGGTTCCTGCAGCTCCAACGAGGGATACTGGTCTCAAGCTTGGTGAGAGGACAGGGCAGGCCTCGGGGGATGTGAAGAATCACCACCTGTGTTGCTGAGCCTTTCGGAGTCCGTGGGAGCCCTGGATCAGCAGACTGGTCAGCTTAGTTGCGGTGTTTGCAGATGCTTGGAAGTAGCTCCTTCACTTCAAGGGAGATTCCTTTAGGTGTCTTGGATGCCCACAGGCCTTGGAAGGTTCCTGTATGGTGCACAGGCACGGACGTTGCAGCAGACGAGCAGGGCCACGAGATCAGGAGCAGCAGGAGTCTTCCCAGTTGCAGCCTTGATGCCCAGAGCGAAGTCCAGAGTGCCCAGATGGTTGAAGAAAAAGTGGTGTCTGAAATTAATCTTGTCCCACGACGAATTTAGGGACCCACCCTCAGGTAAGTCCTTAAGTACCCTAAGGAAAGCGTTGGGACGATTCAGGGTTCCCTCCCAGGGGAGGGGTCGGACAGTGGGGAGGATACTCCCAAGTCCTTTGTCCAGTTTCACGCCAAAGCGGGAGCCAACGGCTCCCTGAGCTGGTTTGAACTGGACTATGCAAGGAGGGCACCAAGTGTGCCCTTCAAGCAGACTGAGCGGTGCTTTCAATCGCTCCCACCTGGCCCAAATACACTAAGTCCTGTCTGGGAGGTGGTCACACCTCCCTGTGACAAGATACCTATTGTCCTGCCTTCCCCTGCTTGAGCTTGGCTCAGCAGCAGGAGAGCAGAATCGTGTCTCTGGTTGGCAGGAGCCATGTTGTGCTGTTCGGATCTAGAAGACTGGTACTGGGAGCACTGAAGGCCTCCCGGAAGAGCTTTACAGTTTATGGAATCATACCCCCACACCGATTACGGTGTGGGGGTATGATTCCAACATGTTTGATACCAAACATGATAGAATTCGTTGCAGCCAGTTCCGAGATGGTCATCACGTAATGACGCGGTGCCCCTCTATGTTATATGGCTGTCTCACTTACAATGTGGGAGAATGGACTCTGTAGGATGTAGGGGTGTCCTGCTCATGCCGGGGCACCCTCACATTTAGAACCTAGCACCAGGTTTGAAAGGCCTGCCTTAGGGGTGAATTATAGGTTTTAAGTGCAGTCACCTTAGATATAGGGAAACCTATATCTTTTGTAAGTGGTGCTAGCACCAGCTTACACAGGCTGCAATGGCAGGCCTGTAGTTACAAATTGAGTGGTCTCCCATGGGTGGCATAATAATGCTTTAGCCCATGTGGGATCCCTGGTGTACCTATGCCTTGGGTACCTATGCCCTGGGTACCTTTGTACCATATACTAGGGACTGATAAGTGTACACCAGTGTCCAATCTGGGATGTACCTAAGTACTTACCATACCAATTTAGGGGAGAAAGCACAGAGACTGGGGTCCTGATTAGCAGGATCCCAGTCAACCCAACACAGGGGCTCCTGTAAATAGAACGATCGCCTGCCATTGCCCCGCGCTGAGGCCCCAAACTTCCTCTCTCAATACCCTACTCCGGAGAGCTTGGTGGTCCAAGCCTCGACTTTCCAATGCGCATTCCCTGCCACTGCCCTGGACAGGGAATTCAAAAGGCTGGAATCTTTGGGGAAAGAACATGTTTTCTTCTGCCAGCCTAGCATTGCGGTCTGTGAACACTGCATGCCTTTTGAGACGTTACTCCCACACTCTGTGGGACATGTTTGTGCAAGTGCTGTCACAGATCCCGGAGGAGGCTCGGCTGCACACTCTCAGGCTGTTGCCGACGAAAGAGATGCAGCAGAGCGGTTTCGTCCACCCTGAGGCGCCACACCTGGTTGAGAATGACTGGCTTTTCAGGGCATGTCCAAGCTTCCCTTATGGACATGCCCTTTGATGGCACCCACCTCTTTGGAGACAATGCAGACTCTGCGCTGGAGCGCTTTAATGCGTCGCGGGCTATGGTCAAGTCCTTGGGCCTCTTGGCTGCCCCTTGTCACCCCCAATCTGCCTTTTGCTCCTTTCATGGCTACGGAAGGGGCTTCCAACTGTGCCAGTACCCTGCCAGCCACCAATCCTTGCATGCTCCCCACCTGTGCGTGGACGAGCATGCGGTACCCACAGACCTCATGGGTCAGGTGCCAGCAGTTTGGTCCGTCCACTACCCCCTCGGCAGCTGTAGCCTCCAAGCCTTCTTAGTATGCCCCTTTACCACCATGGGCTTCCAGTTGGCAGCAGTATTCGCCATCACCTGCCCCATTGGCAGTCGATAACATCGGACAGGTGGGTCTTGCAGATTGTCAGAAGGGGTTACTCCCTTTCCTTCGAGACTACCCCTCCCTCCATGTCACCATCTCACGACCAGCTGATGGGGGATCATTTGTCCTTGCTCCCCAAGGAAGTCATGGCTCTCTTGGCTGAGGTAGCGTAAAGATGGATCTGGGGCTAGAAGTAGGTTGTGGCTGCTATTTCTGCTACTTTCTGGTTCTTAAAAAGGACTAGGGCCTTCGTCCTCTCCTAGACCTCTGAGCCCTCAACTTCTTCCTGAAGAAGGAGAAATTTAAGATGCTCACGGTAGCTCAGGTCTTGGCTGCTCCTGGACCCAGGAGACTGGATGGTAGCGTTGGACTTGCAGGACTCCTATTTTCATATTCCCGTCCTGCCTGCCCACTGGCGCTATCTGCGGTTTACGGTAGGCTACAAGCATTTTCAGTTCACCGTGCTCCGCTTTGGCCTTACCAGCGCCCCTCGGGTGTCCACCAAGGTGATGGCAGTAGTTGCAGCTCATATGTGGTGCCAGTCTTCCCCTATCTTGACGACTGGTTGTTGAAGGCAGGCTCGCTCCAGGCTGTCGTTTCCCACCTCCAGACTACGGCGAACCTTCTGCAATCTCTGGGGTTCATTATCAACATGCCAAAGTCACACTTGACTCCCTCTCAGACGCTCCCTTTCCTTAGAGCTGTTCTGGACTTAGTGCAGTTTTGCAGCGTGAATCTTTCTGGATTCACTATGCTGTGCATTATTCCACCATCTAGTGGTTGGGTCCGGAATTGTAGCCTCTTTTCTTTTTTTTTTTTTTCCCGTGGCCCAGGTGGGCGTCGACATACCACCATTTGGTGTCCTTCGTGACGTCGACGTGCTTCCTCCGGAAGCTCCCACCTTTGGTCGCCATCTTCAGATTCTTTTTTCCGCCGTTCGGTCTGGATCGTTACCGAAAAGTTCCAGAGTTTTGGAAGAGGAATCAGAGAAAAGAGAAGAAAATCGACAAAAATCGAAGTTTCAGCTACACCAGACTACAGGTCAGGTAACCGGGACGACGAGGGAGAAGGTTCTCGACCGAGATCTCGACATTCAACGGGGAATGCGCTCGCAGGGGGCTCCCTGAGCGCGGGTATGGACTAAACACCTTTCAAGTTTTGCACCAATTGCCACCACAAATACGCCCAGAAGGACCAGCATCCAGTCTGCAACCTCTGCCTGCCACTCGACCACAACAGCGAGGACTGCAACGCATGCTCGGCGTTCACACCCAAGACCCTCAGAGTAAGAGAGAGGCAGAGAAGGGCGAACCACACCATGCAGGGGCAGGGGCCACCTCCATTGCTCAGAGACTTGGGCCTCTCCAGTGGAGAGGAGGACAACATCGCTGAGGGACCGGAGGACTGCACGGTCGTCGAGGCCCATAAGAAGACTTCGAAAGAGGTAAGGGAGTCGTCGACCCCTAGACACTCGAGCGACACTCGAAAGGGTGAAGCTAAAGCCCCGAGCGACACTCGCAGGAATTAAGCAAAGTCCTCGAAGGGAGCATTGCCGCCGAAACACTCGACGAAGGCAACAGCAACCAAGGACAGTCAGCCGAGCGGATCCTTCGATAAGGACTCCCAGACGGTGAAAGCCCACGAAAAGTCCAGGTCGTCGAAGGTGGCCCTCGAAAAGGACACCTTGGCGCCGAGGAAAGAAGGGCCAACATCTACTTCGACGTCGACGGCCTCGAAGCGAAGCGCTCCAACTCTCGATGCCGAACATGCCGCCGAGATGGAAAGGAAGAAAAGGAGGCTCGAGGCCGAAATGGCGAGCATCCTGCAGCGGAGAAGGGACTTCGACGAGAAGATGAGCCAATACACCATCCCGCCGAAACCCGCGCTCGAAGTCAAGAGAGACGACGAGGACGCCGAACCTCCGAAAACGCCTGAACCGGTCGAGGAACAGGAGGAGGAAGTCTATTATTTCGAGAGCGAAGGCGAAGAGGATCAGCAGTCCTACCGGGACTCGACGTCCTCGGAGGCACAAGACTTGGAATGGCATGATCTCGACGCCGAATCGCCGGAAGAAGGGGTAGACACATACCCTTCGAGGCCTTCACCGCCAGACGACATAGGGGTCAACAATATGGTGGTCCAAAAGGCTGCACAGACATATGGGGTGAAGATGGAGGAGGAGAAGCCCAAGGCATGTTTTCTCCTGGAAACTCTACTGCCTCAACAAACTAGGAGTCAGTTCCTGCCCATGCTCCCTAGTGTGCTGGACCAAGGAAGAGATGCCTTTAAGGAACCAGCAGTATGCAAAGCGGTGACTCCAAGAACGGAGAAGAAGTATAAACATTCCTCAAAGGACCCTGCATACATCCAAGGGTAAGTACCAGCCGATTCCATAATCACAGCAACGGCTAGGAAAAGGGCCAATGTACCCACTAATGCCGGACCACCTCCAGACAAGGAGAGTAGAAGGATGGACCTCACAGGGAGAAAGGTGGAGAGAAATGCGGCAATCCATTGGCGCATCGCAAACTCCAACGCCCTGATCAACAGGCACGCATACCAGCACTGGAAGGAAGTGGGGCAACTCCTAAAGCATCTACCAGACCAGTACCAACAAAGAGCGGCTCACCTGGTAGAAGAGGGCAAAAGCATGGCGAACACATGCTTGAAATCAGCATTGGATGCTGCCGAGACGTCCAGCAGACTAAATGTAAAATCCGTATTTGTAAAGCGCGAACTACTCACCCTTACGGGTCTCAAGGCGCTGGGGGCCGTCGTGGAAATTAAGTGAGCTATTGCCCAGAGTCACATGGTGCTGAGCTGAGCTGCCGCCGGGGATTGAACCGTGAGCCCTGTGCTCCGAAGTCAGCTGCCCTGGCCGCTGCACCACACCTCTCCACTAATGATGATAGGAGTGACCGAGAGAAGGCACGCATGGCTCAGAATTTCGGGATTCAAGCCAGAGGTGCAAAGCAACATCCTGGACACACCTTTTAACGGGGAACAACTGTTTGGCACACCAGTTGACGACAAGTTAACGCAGCTCAAGAAGGACAACGAGACAGCAAGGTCCATGGGAGCGCTGCAGTTTAGAGGGATGAGAAGGGGTACACCCGCAAGAAGACCAGGTGGTAGGGGGGGCAACGTGCCTACCACATCGCACCAAACGTTTCAGCAAGGCTATCAAGGAAACCACCAAGGCCAGCAGCAGCAGGGACACCAGTAGCAGAACTGGCAGTACCAGCCCCGGGGCCAGTCCTTTCGAGGGCGCGCAAACGGACGAGGTCAGACACGAAGAGGAGGCCAACAGCCCCCCCTCCAAGTGACTTCACCATCAAGCTAACACCCACCCTAGCAACACCTCGGGGTGGGCAAAGGACATAGGAAAAAGCAGCAACCGGACGTTCCACGACGAACAGTACCTTGAACACACAACACCAGTAGGGGGCAGAATAAGAGACTTCATCCAGGAGTGGAGAAAGGTCACAACAGACAAATGGATACTAAACATCATACAATACGGATACTGTATAGAGCTAGAGAAACAACCTCCAAACAGAAAACCAAGAAGCAAGGCACACTCTGCGAAGGAACTCTCGCTCTTGCGACTAGAGGCGCAAGAACTGCTAAGCAAGTAGGCAATGGAGGTAGTGCCGCACAACCAGAGGAACAAAGGGGTCTACTCAACTTACTTCCTCGTGCCAAAGGTGGACGAAACACTAAGACCTATCCTAGATCTAAGGTTCTTGAACACATTAATAAAGACTCAAAGATTCAAAATGACTTCCCTACAGGAGGTAATACCACAAATACAACAAGGGATTTCATGGCAACTATCGATTTAAAGGACGCGTACTTACACATCCCCATCAACCACAAGCACAAACGTCTACTGAGGTTTGTGATCAACCAAAGTTACTACCAGTTCACAGTACTGGCATTCGGACTCAAATCCGCACCAAGGGTGTTTACAAAATGCCTAGCAGCTGTCGCAGCACACCTACGAAGGCAAGGAATACACGTATACCCCTATCTCGACGACTGGCTCGTAAAGGCAAGTTCGTACAGCCAATGCAAACAACACATCCAGCAGGTCATACTAACACTGACACAACTGGGTTTCTCGATCCATTGGGAAAAATCGTCAACAGAACCGGAGCAAATCAAGATATTCTTAGGGGCGGACATCGACACCATACAGGCCAAAGTATTCCCCAGCAGGAAGAGAACATTGGCGATACTGAAGGAAACACGTCATTACCGCAAGGAGCAAGTTCTGACAGTGAGGACGGTGAGCAAGCTGATGGGAATGATGGCGTCATGCATTCACCTAATCCAAAATATTCGACTACACATGCGACCATTCCAGGAATGGATACAGCAGCAATGGTCACAGGCAACAGGGAGTTGGGAAGATCTAGTGGTTGTCACACACGCAGTGCATCAGGAAATAGCGTGGTGGAACAAGAAAAACATGTCTCAGGGGAAACCATTCACACAACCAACTCCAACAGTGACCATCTCAACGGACGCCTCCCAGCTGGGGTGGGGCGCGCACATGAACAAACTGAAGGTGAGGGGGCTATGGTCGCAGCAGGATGCGGTCAAGCACATCAACTACCTGGAACTAAAGACAGTGTTCCTAGCCTTAAAAGCCTTTCAAAAGGAACTGTATGGAAACAGGGTGTTGATCCAAACAGACAACACCACAACCATGTTCTACATCAACAAACAAGGAGGAACACAATCAGTAGCACTATCAGGGCTAGCACAGGAAATATGGACATGGGCCATTCCACTAAAAATAGACCTACTAGCAATACATCTCCCGGGGAAGGACAATGTGGAAGCAGACAGACTCAGCAGGCAGACGTCAGCATCCCACGAATGGGAGATCAACCAACAGGAAATACAGAGAGTATTCCGGAAGTGGGGTACACCGCAAATAGACCTATTTGCAACACACCAAAATGCAAAATGCCAACACTTCGCATCCAGACAACCAGACCATCGGTCACAAGGGAATGCGCTATGGATAAGTTGGTCAAAGACATTTGCATACGCTTTTCCCCCCGATACCACTGATACACAGGGTACTCAGCAAATGCAGGATCAGCAACATGTCGCTGATACTAATAGCACCTCAGTGGGCCAGACAGTCATGGTTCTCACAGATAGTAGAGATGGCGCATGCGCCAGCACACAGATTCCCAAGACGAAGGGACCTGTTAACAATGCAGAACGGAAGGGTGCTACACCCAGAGCCAGAGAGCCTCAGCCTAGCGGCATGGCTCCTGAGGACCTAGAGTTTGCACACCTCAAACTTCCGGCGAGCACAATGGCAGTGCTCAGGGAGGCAAGAAGACCTACCACAAGGAAGTGCTACGTAGAAAAATGGAAAAGATTCTCCGAATGGTGCATTAGGGAGAAGCTGCAAAGAAAAATTACAAAGGAGTCTACAGTACTAAAATACTTAACACATCTACTGCAAAGTAAACTAAGATACACATCCCTAAGGGTACACTTAGCGGTGATAGTGGCTTACACAAGAGGAGAAACGGGGAAAAGTCTCTTCACCTCCCAAGTAGTCAAAAGATTTCTAGAAGGAGCAAAGAGAATCGCACCTCCAAACAGAATGCCAGCACCAGCATGGAACCTCAACGTAATGCTAACTCAATTGATGAAGGCACCATTTGAGCCGATTCACAAGGCTACGCTGCACATGCTCACGCTAAAGACGGCCTTCTTAGTGGCTATCACATCACTACGAAGAGTAAGTGAGTTGCAGGCGTTAACACTTCAAGAGCCCTACCTGCAGATACACAGTGATAGGATTGTAATGAGAACAGACCCACACTTCATGCCGAAGGTGGTGTCTCGGTTCCACATCAACCAAACAATCCAAATACCTAGTTTTTTCCAAAAACCAACCACAAGCACAGAAATGGTGCTGCACACACTGGACGCCAGGAGAGCTGTGATGCACTATATAGAAAGGACAAAGGAGTGCAGAAAGACAAAGCAACTTTGTCTCCTTCATCAGCAGTTTTTTGGGACGACCAGTTACCAAAAATACCATTGCACGGTGGATTGCACAAACCATACAACTATGCCACAAACAAGCGGGGAAACTATTGCAAGGAGCAGCTCATGCTCACTCAACAAGGAAGAAAGGAGCAACAATTGCGTTTCTAGCTAACACACCAATTCAAGACATTTGCCAAGCTGCAACATGGTCTTCAGTGCACACGTTCACTAAGCACTACTGTGTAGATATCCAAATGAACAAAGAAGCGCAAGTGGGACAGAAGGTCTTACAACACATATTCAGTAACCAGTGCTCATCTTCCACCCAGCCACCACAATAAGGACAAACCGCTACAAAGTCTATGTACAGCATAGTGAATCCAGAAAGATTCACGCTGCAAAACGTATAGTTTCTTACCTGTCGGTGTAGTTTTGCAGCTTGAAGACTTTCTGGATTCACTAGCGAACCCACCCTCCTCCGCCAGAAAGATGAGACAGGAGGTAAGGGATTAAAAAATGAAGAAGACTTTAGAAAATAAGAGGAAAACAAGATTAACACAAGACAAGAAAAAAAGAATCCGAAGATGGCGACCAAAGGTGGGAGCTTCCGGAGGAAGCACGTCGACGTCACGAAGGACACCAAATGGTGGTATGTCGACGCCCACCTGGGCCACGAAAAAAAAAAAAAAAGACTACAATTCCGGACCCAACCACTAGATGGCGGAATAATGCACAGCATAGTGAATCCAGAAAGTCTTCAAGCTGCAAAACTACACCGACAGGTAAGAAACTATACGTTTGGGCTTATCCTCCCGAGTGGCAAGTCCAAGATATTCAGGCTATGACACCGATGTTTCAGCCTCTATCCTGGGTTTCGGTGAAACTGCTGGGCCTCATGGCTTCCTCCATCCTGCTGGTGACACATTCCAGATGGCATATGCAGTCTCTGCAGTGGGACCTAAAGTTCAGTCGGTTCAACATCACTGGAATCTCTACGACTTGGTCCTGATCTCGGAGGAAACTGCAAACTATCTGCAGTGGTGGCTAACCAACTGCGATTAGTTAGAGGCAGACCACTCTCCCTTCCCAAACCAGATCTGACAGTAGGGACAGATGTGTCACTCCTGGGTTGGGGCGGCCATCTGGGAGAGGTGTAGATCAGAGGACTCTGGTCTCCGGCAGAATCCGGACTCCACATCAACATGCTGGAGCTCCGTGCGAACCAACTGGCGTTGAAAGCCTTTCTACCTTCCATCAAGTGAAGGCTAGTGCAGGTGTTCACGTACAACACCACCTCTATGTGATACTGCAACAAACCGGGCGGGGTGGGGTCGTGGACCCTTTGTCAAGAGGCCCTATGTCTCTGGACATGGCTGGAGCAGCAGGGCATTTCCCTGGTGGTTCGACACCTGA
Source organism: Calotriton arnoldi (assembly GCA_963921515.1). Lineage (NCBI taxonomy): Eukaryota > Metazoa > Chordata > Amphibia > Caudata > Salamandridae > Calotriton > Calotriton arnoldi. The sequence continues at coordinate 506,427 of CAWUFW010005387.1, read as the reverse complement.
CAGGTTAGCTGAATGCCAGGATAGACAAACTCAGCCGTCTATGCCTAGCAAATCATGAATGGCATCTCCATCTGGAGGTGGCACATGTTCTCTTTCAACAGTGTCTGAGAGCCTTGGTTTGATCTGCTCACCTCCGTCAAGAATGCGGAATGTCAGCAGTTTTGCACGCTGGAGTTTCCAAGGGGGCTCTCTCTCGTAGACACTTCACCTCGAGTGGAGCTCAGGCCTCCTGTATGCCTTTCGCCCATACCACTCCTGCCCAGAGGTCTCAAGAAGATCAGGAATGACCAGGCCAAGCATCTTTGTGACTCCAGACTGGGCACGGAGAGTCTGGTATCCCGAGCTACTGAGCATAAAAATAAATAAATAAATAAAATAAAAAAATCCGTATTTGTAAAGCGCGAACTACTCACCCTTACGGGTCTCAAGGCGCTGGGGGCCGTCATGGAAATTAAGTGAGCTATTGCCCAGAGTCACATGGTGCTGAGCTGCGCTGCCGCCAGAGCCGGGGATTGAACCGTGAGCCCTGTGCTCCGAAGTCAGCTGCCCTGGCCGCATGACCATTGATCCTCTGATCAGGCTGTCCTTCGGGAGGATCATCTTTCGCAGCAGCAGGGGAGTGTTCTCCACCCGAACCTGTCCACTCTTCGCCTTCTTACAGGGAGATTGAGCAGCGGCAGTTGACAGCTTTCGACCTTCCTCCTGAAGTCTGTAATGTGATTCTGGCAGCCAGGCGTTCCACCACCAAGACAGAATATGCCTGCCATTTGAAAATAATTTGTGGCATGGTGTGCAGAAAAGTCAATAGATTTCCTTTCAACCCCTCTTTCTGAAGTTTTGCTTTTTGTTCTTTCCCTTGCCCAGCAAGACTGGGCACCATTAAGGGATGTCTTTCTGCTCTGTCTGCCTTCTTGCGGCTGCCTGACCAACCCTCCTTGTTTAAATCCCCTATTGTCCGTAGATGTTTGAAAGGTCTTGTCCACCTTTTCCCCCTCCGTCACCATTCATTATGCCTCACTAGGACTTTAATATGGTTCTGACATATTTGATGTGTGCTCCGATTGAGTTTCTACATATCTGTCGACTCGGGCTCCTCACGCTCAAAACAGCCTTCCTGCTGGCAATTACACCTGCCTTTAGAGTGAGCGAGATCTAAGCTGCCTTACCTCTCAGTCTATCCTGACAAAGTGGTGCTTCGCACAAGGGCCTCTTTTCTGCCGAAAGTAGTCACCCCATTCCATGTAGGCCAGTCGATCCCCTGCCTACATTCTGTGCTCCTCTACATCCCTCTAAAGAAGAGGAGCGACTCTGCTGTGTAGACCTAAAAAGGGTGTTGTCGTTCTACCTTTATGGCACACGAGTTCCAGGTGGATGACCAACTCTTTGTGGGGTAGGTTGGTGCGAAGAAAGTTCAGGTGGTGCGGGAATTATCCATCTCTCGCTGGGTCGTGCTCGGCATCAAAATCTGCTATGGCCAAGAACCAACATCACGAAGGCTTGCAAGCTCATTCCACCAGAGCTAAAGCTGTGACCACTTCATTAGTTCGCAGAGTTCCAGTTCTTGATATCTGCCATGCAGCAACATGGGCTTCCTTGCACACGGTCATCAAACATTACTGTCGTGAGAAGTCAGGTCTGTAGAGATGGGCACTTTGCTCATTCTGTCCTACAGGACTTCCTTTTCTGAAATTGGTCCATAGATCCTCCTCTAGGGATGGTATTGTTTGGGTATCTATTCAAAGGTAAGGAATCTGCAGCTAGAAGTCTCTATCAGATGAACAAGTTACTTACCTTTGGTAACGTCTTATCTGGTAGATACTATAGCTAGGCGCAGATTAATTACCGACCCACCATCCTCCCCACTCTGTGGTCAGTTTTTAGAGTCGGGGCTGATTCCGTTCAGGGCCCTAGTTTGGACACACCAGTCTCAGTACGCTTCATGGCTCTGTGCTTCTGGTGTTTAAAGACGTGAAAAGTAACTGACAAGGTTTTACCGAAGGTAAGTAACTTGTTCAACATGTATGACAAAATTGGAAAGAAATGGGACTAAGACTCAGCATAACATGACCAATGAAGGTAAGTATAACATGGGACGAAGAAAGAGACTCAATAGTAAAGACTCATTGGTAAAGATAATGAAGGTTCTTTTCCAGGGGATTCTCATCAATAGTCATAAACTATAAATATTCCCGCCCACGCGCGGGACCCCGGTGTGCGTGTGTGTGTGTATATATATATATATATATATATATATATAAAGGAAGAAAAGGCGCTCCTTCCGGGAACCTGGAAACCCAAGGGAGGTGGCGCATTAGCCGGCAAAGCCTCCGGCAATAATCCGTGTACCAAAAAACAAAGTTGCACGCGCTCTCAGGAATAAGCCACAGATAGAAGTGCACGTAGATTTATTACTTCATAAATCCAATATGACACGTTTCGGCCGTCAATCGGCCTTGCTCACATAATAACAAACACAAACTGAGCAGCATATGTAGACATACATTGACATCGAAAGAGGACTAATGCATGGACTCGGTGCCTAGTATACGTAAACAAGGCGGCCATATTTGAAGGATACATTCTCTCCAACAGTAAATACGAGTACACATGAACATTGTCCCGTAAAATGGTGTAAATACATATTGGTACACATAGTGATAGACGAGTGTCAATATTTAAATACCAAGTATGGTGTTACAAGTAATATGGTTTACGCACTGTACAGAAACGTTCCGGCCGACTCATAGGAATTATGCCGTGAGCTATATGTGGAAAAGACTCCGTGTCAAAAGGGTGTAACCACCTGTCTGCACAACATAGATAAACATTGGAAAGACTCTGTGTCTAAAGTGCAATCTACTGTCTGTGCGACATAGATTCGGGAGACCGCGATGGAAGATACAAAGCAAGTGGATGCTGGTAGTTGAAGGCACTGGGTGACAAGTGTCGTGAGGCTGCAGAGTCTGTAAACGTTGCAGACAACAGTGTGTCCCAAAGTGGGAAAGGGGTCAGGTCACAGAGAAACTGTGGTGATATGCTGCGGATGTATCCCGGTCATAACTTGCAGCACATATGTTGTGTAAGTTGTCTCAGAGTAGATGTATGTGTTGATGGAATGTGTGTTCCCCTTAGTGGGAGAAAATTCCTAACCCCGGCACAAGGCACTAGGCCTACTCAGGAGTAGTCAAGAGGAGTGTCCTCAGTTGATGCGAAAGTGGGAATAGCAACAGCGCTCCGTATCAGTGATACAGTGGGGGGAAAAAAGGACAAAATCAGTAAAAAATTCTTATCTGGGGTAGATGAGGCAAAACAACGCTGGTGTTGTCCATTTGAAGAAAAGGGTAGGGAGCCCAAAAGGTGACTAATTCAGGTCTGATGGTCCCTTCCTTTCCTCCTGCAAGAGAAAAAAAAGTAGAGCAAGTGTTAGATGAAGGTCTAAAATCAGCGTACTAAGCTCATGTGATTTTACAAATGACATATATGAATACACCTATCCAAATAAATGTTTCACATGGCATGTGGCTCAAGAGAAGGGGGGGGGCAACTACACAAAGATGTGGAAAAGGTTGAGAGAATAGCATGGAGAAGAAACGAAGCATGTCCGGGGAATGATTTCACAGGATTGATGCAAGGAGTGTTACTCAGTGTGTAAATGGATTGCCATTTCTTCATCAATGTAGTGTCCCCCTGGATGACGAGTATCGAGATCTATGATATGCCTAGATTTGCATTTTCTCAAGTGTAATGCTCTGTTTCCTCCCCGTGCTCCGATGGTGACCTGCTCTATGACAAAGAACTTGAGTTTGGAGCTGTCTGAATAGTGAAATGTTTCAAAGTGTCTCGCAATAGGGTAATGGGGGTCTTTGTTGGATATGGCTCTCATATGCTCCAAGACTCTTTTCTTGGCCATATGTTTGGTACTGCCCACATACCATAGGTTGCAGGGACACTCGAGAACGTAAACCACATAGGTGGAGCTGCATGTGAGAAACTGCTTGATGCGAATATTGATTTTTCTGGTGATGTTGGGATATTCCTTTCTCATCGTACTGCCACGGCAAGCCTTGCAGTGGCTGCACGGAAAAAATCCCTGTAGGTTGATACTGTTGGGACTAGCATACAAGAGTGTCTCTGAGGTTGCGTCCTTTGCGATATGTGATGCTTTGTTTTTTGGTACATATATTTATATATATATATATATATATATATATATATATATATATATATATATATATATATATATATATATATATATATATATATATATATATATATATATATAGATACATAGACATATACATCAATCAAAAAAATTATTTACACTCGCAACAACTGCAGCCTATAAGCAGGCTAAGAAGTCTAACTTGTATTTTTATTTTAAAAAGAAAAAGATTTACTTGCATAAAAGTCACCAAAAGGTGAATATATCAAACCTTTCACATGCTTTCTTTAAAAGAAAAAGAATGAAGGACGGAATTTGTCCCATAGGCTGCAAGTAATACATTCAGCTAATGCAACTGGCAACAATTGTTGAGTGTAAATAATTTTTTAGATTGATGTATATAAACATACATGTATTTCATAAGTGCTATGCGGTCCCCGCTAGAAGGTATCACTATTCAGTCCTTATGACTTTGATGAGGCTATCCCTGGAAGAGAACTAAGATTACAGGCAAGAGTAACTTTTCCATCAAAAACATAGTGATCATAAAGCTGCTCTATGTGTAAATAGAGTATGACGTACTAAGAGTCTTCCCTGCTTAATGGCAGCCTTCAAAAGACAAAGGGACTTAAAGCAGTCTCAATCAAACCATTTTGGCTGATCTGAATTTTGTCTCTGTGTCCTCAAACTTCTCTAAGGGAAAAACCAGGTTATAGGTGTGTAAGAATATTTTTAACTCCATGCTATGTGAGCCATTTGGAGCCCTTCTGATATCATACATTTGGGCTTGACGTTATCTGAAGCTAAGGGACAGGCACACAAATGACAATTAAAGTCACTTACTAATACAAGCTTATTCTGAACAACAGCATGCCCCACCAAGGAGTTAATAGTGGAGTGTAGACTAGGGAGGTTGGAGGTCCCATACCACCCTAATTTTACATTATAATAATTAATCAGTAGAATAGGTGTGGAGCCAGAGACATGCAGCTTCAGGGCCTGGAACACCTGTGAATCCCATATAACCCCATAGCTCCAGTGCCACAAAAATAACCAACCCCCTTTAGTCCTCCCTGACACTGACGCCACTGTAGAGGAAAAAATAGTTTAGTATCCTTCTAGGAAGAAAAAATTTCTTACTTCCCAGGTTTCCTGCAGAGAGATGGCATGATCTGTTCTAACAAACTGCACCCAATTACTATCATTAAACTTAGCAGACAGACCTGTGATATTCCAGTATAACAGCCTCAATTCCCCCCATTTACCAGATGGAATATTCGAGGGAGGAATTATAGGCAGAATCGATAATGGTGGTGTCTCCGGAACGAGTCAATCACAAGACTACAGATTACTCAGGGGTGCGAATCTGTTACCTCGGAGTAGGGTTGAGGACACCAACGGAGCTGGGGTAGAGCGACCACAATGATCCAACCCACCCCGTACCGGGATCCATTAAGGCTAACACATAATTTCTGGCTTGTAAGAGAAGCCCATTGTAAGTGCCAGAATGTTGGTCGATCTAGGTGATTTGTGTGAGCCTAGAAGGGTCAAGACATGTGAAGCAATGGTGAGTTTGTTAAAGTTAACCATCATGCAGTCCCCTGCCCATCTCTTGGCATCAGGACCCAACCAGTCTACCCTCGTGACCATAATAATTAAGTCGTAGATCTCCATACCTTTATTAGAATGAGACTTAAACCAGTGTACCACCTTGTTATTTAGTTCCCCAAAGGTTTCTGGTGTGGAGTTATTATATGGAGGTACGTTCCCTAGGACTACCACACACAAGGTTTCTTCTGGGGGCAGGTTGATCGCCACCCCTGGCCAAGGAGATAGAGGATGAATTGCTACAGGGGGACATGGATCTGCCAAGGGGGATAACAGTGCTAGAGGTTGCTTGTGAAACAGTGGTGGAGATACTGGGTGGCTGCGGGGGTAAAGGGACAAACTCAAAGGAATTCAGTGAAGCACACTGTAGCCGGTCTGGGTCGATGTTGATAGGCCCCACCCCGGGTGAAAGACACTGATCCTTATCTGGAGCAGCTAAGGTTTTTCAACTGGTCCATTAGTTGCAAAACACGTGAGTGAATCTAACTTGGTGTTTATGATGCCATTGAGCGCCTGGCTGTAAACATTCGGCAAATAATCAGACTGACCTGCAGACTGGGGAAGCACTTTTTTGCTATGGGGCCACCATAAATTTCCTGCACTTACACCTGGGGCTTACAGTGGGTCTTGGCTGTGTGTTCGCCCCCTGAGTATCACCCTCCATGTTGCCCCACCTCAATGTCTGGTAAAGAGCTGCGTGGGCCACATCTTGGACATCCCCCCGTTAGCACACTACAGGCAGAACACAAGGATCAAGAGATGTAGTGGGAGCCTACGAGGAGCTGGGAATGCAAGACACAGCTGCGGGAGAGCATTCCATTGTTAAAGATAACCTTTTCTCAGCCAACTCAGTCTCTTTGGATACCACACACACTGCCTGAGGCAGAAACCCCTTAATGGTAGGAACTCCAGGAACACCCTGGGGGGACCTTGAAATGGGAGCGACCACCTTTCTTTTCACCATCTTTTAGAGACAGTGCTGAAATAAGGGGTTATCACACCACCCTAAAGAGAGTCCCCTAAGTATAGCGTGAGTGCAGATCTTTTCCCAGCTGAGTCCAGGTAAGTATTTGGCTGTTTAAGAGTATCAAGGCCTTGTGAAAAATGTCCAGCGTTTAAGCCTATAGCCCTCAATCAAGGGATCACAGTTCCTCCTGGCTTCAATGAACACTACAAACCATGCAAGGAGCAGCCACAAGAGTCAATAAAAAGCAAAGTCGGCCAGAAGTGTCCCCCAGGACCACAAGGGCAGGGATCCATGCAGATAAAGATAACAAAGAAGGGAGGGCAACTGGCGTGAACAGCGTCAAAAGAAGTAGCCCACATACCTTTGAGGAAACACCCTAGCAGATGTATCAGGAATGTCCAAGGGTACCCCTCTGTCAAACCAAGGGGTGTGGCCCCACTCTGGCTCTTCTGGTTGCAGGACAGGCCTGCCCTTAGCCCTGGCGTGGCCCATGCGCGTCCCACGCCACGGGAAGACTCTTGGTGCTTTACAGCGCAGCGGCAAAAGCAGGAATGCAGCTGTGTCCTGGACTCTCCTCCTTAGGGCCAACCAATCTGGGACTTGGAGTCCCCTCACCAGAGGCCCAGCACTGCAACAAGAAACATGGTGTCCCGCTCCGTGGGAAGACTCTTGACACTTTATCATGGCCCTCCTCTTTAGGGCCGAGCAGTCTGGAACATGGAGTCCCTCACCAGAGGTCCAGCAGCACTCAACAAACATGGCATCACATCTTCTTTTGAAGGATGCCCTTAAGCAGGTTCCCAGAGATAGGGAGCATGTTACCCATTGTTGGAAGGAATATAAGAAGGCCTTAACTAGTCACAAGCTTACTTTATTCAAGTCCATGTGAAAGGACCTAGCTCAAGCTAGCGAAACCAGGGATGGTGTTCTTTTTGGAGGGTGATAAATAAGCCTTATTTTGCTGAACTGTCAGGGTCTGCTCTAAGCCATCATATCTCGGAGCAGCAATGGGTGGATCACTTCAAAGGTGTGTATAACTTTGGCCTTACTGATGGTGTGGAGGACCAGATTGGTTCAGCGTTGGGAAGAGACAATATTGTTTTTACCCTAGAGGAAGCTTCCCAGAGCATTCAGGCGCTATCTTGTAATCAGGCTCCAGGACCCTCCTGGTTTGTTTTGGAATAACATTGAGGTCTGTGGCCAGCTCTGACGCTGGTCTTAAATGCTGCAGTGAGGAAGGGTGCCCTGCTTTCGTGGTCCACTGCTGTAATTGTCCCGATTTTCACGAAGGAAGACAAGGACAACCATCAGTGTTATCGTTCAATCTCACTCATCGATGCAGTTGGAAGAATACTTTTAATAGTCTGACGCTGTGGGCAGATGCAAACAATATATTTTCAATACGGTTTAAGGCCAGGAAATAGACTACTGATTAATGCCTAAACCTTTATTTAATCATAAACAAGTACACTATTGCCCAGCCAGGATCACTTCACCTGGTGTTCATGAACTACACATCCACATTTGATAGGGTCAACTGTAAGAAGCTGTGTGATCTGCTCCTCGTGATGAGCGTGGACCCAGAAATAGTACTCCTCTTATCGAACCTACATACCAGCACCTCGACAGGGGGTGGATCTCACATGATTTTTTTAGTACCACAAGGGGAGTGCGTCAGGGTTGTATACTCCCGCCTTTTTTGTTCACTCTTTATATCAATGGACTGGAACAGGCCTCCCTTTCAGTGCAGGCTGATTATCCTAGGGTGGGAACGAGATTGTTGCCAGTCTTGTTACACGCCAATGACACGGTCATGTACTGCTATGGGTCTGCAGTCATTATTGAACACTTTTGTCTCCTTTATGGACAGATTGGACCTTGTGGTGAACTTCACAAAATCATACATTATCGTAGCTGGCCCTCGTTCCACCAGTCCCAAAACCTTTAAGGTGGGGAGTGACACCCTGGCAAAAGTTCCAGCTTATTCCTATCTCGAGGTGTTATTTGATGTTAATACGAGTTAGAAAACCCTAGTTGATGGAAAGAGACTTTATCTGGTCTAGGCCACTGGGACAGTAGCTAGTTTTGTGCAGAGGTTGGGATCATGGTCAGCGGACACCTTTGTTAAGCTTTATCAGCCCAAGTGCATTTCTAAGGCGGTATATTGCAGTGAGGTATGGGGTTACAAAACGGCTAAGATACAGCTTGCAGAAAATACGTTCCTAAGACGTATCCTGCAGGTCCTGCAAAGTACCCTGGCCTTTTCTGTTCATGAGGAGCTTGGTGTAAAATATATTGGTGACATTGTTGCTCCCAGGCCCTTGCTGTGCTGGATGAAGATATGGACTGGGGAGGGTTCCCAACTGAACAGACTGATCCTGTCTGACTGTCTCTTGATCACACACAGAAAATCCCCTGGATCGCCTTCGTGAAGGTAGCTTTTACCAGCATGGGCTGGACTGACATATTCCATAACCATTACTCCCTGCGCCTCTTGTAGCTTAAAAGGGTGAGGGATATTCTAGACCAATTCAGTCTTAATAATATCCGCCTCTTTTCTCTTTTTAATCTTGTCCCAGGCCCTCAACAATAAAATACTTCAGGCTTGAAGGTGGATCCTAGAAACAATTTTAAACCATCACACTGAATTCACGTCTATCACAAAAAACCACCCGCTCCGCTGTAATCGGGCGTCTAAGCACACCTGGTATGCACTCGGCACCCTAGGTGGGAACCCGATGATGAAGCATGCCACCAACTAGGTTGGTGGGTGAGGGTTCTTTTAAAAACCCAATGGGTTTCCCCTATTCCCTGGTCTTTTGATGCAGTGAATTTGGATTCCCCCTCAGGGTCCGTCCCTATTGTTGTTTTGCCGTACGAGCTTGTTTTATTTGCTGTTTCATGCTTTTTACGTGCAGTTTTGAGAACAAGCTGATCTAGATGCGATTAACCCTGCTATGGTACACAAGAAATTTTAAATGTAATGCATTATCAATTCAATCTTATCTTTTTTACTTTTTATGGTGTTAAAAGAATTGATGCCTATTTGTTTTACAGCTTTATGAAATGTATGTTTTATGATTTTATGCTCTCTTATGGTTGTATTTATAACAAATGAAGGTTAGTTCTAACTGGAGAGCCCTCGCCTTTTAAAACCTCCCTGCTGTCGCACTGGATCCAAAAACGTTTTCCAATAATTGCTTCTGCACACTGGCAGATGGCTCCGTCTGACTCCATATCAGCCTCGATATGCCTCCGGAAGTGACAGTTCAGACCCACAATGTCAGTGCCACACCTACATGCTGATGCCAGATTCTTTTTTTCCACACCCTCTGACTCGTATACTGTGTTCGACTTCTAAACATCGTCAGTTCTTCACCGACTTCCAAAATGTTTTCTTCGGTGACAGTGTGCTAGGGGTTTCCCTTTAAACCGCACCACACCTACAGCACGCAAATGTCGGTCACAGACCTGCATGACCTCTGTCTTTGATATCTCAGCTCCTTGCATGATTGAAAGTAATTATACAGATCCTCCCTGATGCACCCAAAGGCCATAGAGCAGGTGGCAAAACTGTATGTCATAGAGCTCAAAGTTGCAGGCTCGTTTGTGCTCCTAGTCAGGACCAGACAGGAGTCCTCTATCCATCACTCCCACCCCAGGGAGAGATCGCACAACCAGACATTCTGCAGTTGGAGCCCGGGCACTTCAAATTTCCTTGGCCATTCTGGACTCTACAGCAGGTAGAGACTTTCAAGTCGGCAATGCTGCAGCTTTTCCAGATGATTCCAGGTTCCATCGGAGCACCTTCAGGCCCTATGGATCTGTTGGGACCGCCAGTCGCACTTCTGCCAGCGTGACCATCCCTGTTGCTGACTGACTCAGTTCAAGAAATCTTTATTCGGCCAATCCTGGTCATAAAAGAAACGTACCAAAACAAAACAAGCAAGCTAAAAGTGGTATGATAGCCTAAACCTGTGAACGAATGCCGACAACTTCGTATAGGTCGAAGGATAATCAACATCAAGATAAAATGTGAGGTGCGTAATAAAACTATATCACACAATCAGATACAATAAAATATCCAAAAAAGCAATAAAGTGCTGTTAAAATACGATATCATCATAAAATGGAACATACATGCTTATCCAACCATAGTATTCCTTGCTCTAACTGCTGCCTTGAGAAAGGAACTCACCCTGCAGCAGATAAATGGGGTGTTTAATAATTGCAAATGATGCAGAGCCTCAGAACAGCTTAGGTATCCCAACGATTTCAATAGGGGTTTAAGAAAAACTCTACGTGGATAATCAAAATGATCACAGAAAAACATATAATGCAAGAGCGATTATGAAGACACCCTCTTACAGGAACATACCCAATTGGTGCCTCCCAGTGCTCATAAGTCGCCAAACTGAACCAGACCTGAAGAGGAGAGACCTTTCCTATTGCATTAGGTCTAGTGTGAGATTAAAAAAACACAGCTCCACGCTAGCAGGGTCCCGTAATACGTAATCACAGAAGTTTTCCCTAGCTTTATGTGCATCCTAATTTCATCACACTTCCAAAAAGAGGTGCTTTGCCCGTGATTTATCTCCTTTGATTATTTCCCTTGGGGACAAAAACAAGGGGGCTAGTCCCAACGCCTGAAAAGATGTAGAGATGTAATTCAACCATGGGATAAAACGGCAATTGTCCAAACTGGTGCATTCTAGAATAACAACTCTGCAAAACTTTGCTAGGGGGTTTGTCAATATGCTCACCCACAAAAGCAAAGGAGCCAATCGCACGGAGTCCTCAATATAACACTGATTTTACTCTGCGTGAAGGATGAAACAAGAAGTGCCCAGGGGAAGTTGTAAAAATCTTCTTCCTATACGGTTTTCTTCGATTTGAAGGGGAGAGCACCTATGGTGGCCCCATACTCCAGCACCATATGTGGCAGCTGGAACACATTGAGTGTTCTAAATTTTTAAAAGAGGTAAAATAGTCCCCTTCCTCCCATATTTTGATATATTAAAAATAGCTCCAGCTGACCTTCTTAGGTTTAGACATGAATTGGTGAGTTGAGGCTGCCAGGAACCCAAGGAATTAAAATTAACACCCACATAGCTAAATGTTTTACACTATGCAAAGGCTGCCCTTTGACTGAGATCTTACAAATCTCAGTACTGCCTGGGCCACAGGCCATAATATGAGATTTGCCGTAATTAGTAGACAAATCAAAGCTGTCCATAAACTGGACGAAGCGATCCACCAGTACTTGTAGAGCGTTGAGCGTCCGGGCTAGTAGCACTGCATCATCTGCGTACAGCAGCGCAGCACCTGGGTAGCAGCAACTCTAGGGTTGTCAACCTGGGCCAGAGTAAGATGTGGACAAAGATCATTCATATATAAAATAAAAAGTATGGGGGCCAAAATACACCCTTGGTGTCTGCCGTGCTTTAGGGTGAATGCTCGAGACACATCACCGGCTGGGGTCAAACGCACCCTAGCCGCTAGGTCGGTGTGCAGGTCATACAAGAAATTTGCCAAACTCGCATCGATACCCAAATCCAATAATCTCAGCCACAGCTTAGCTCTGTTAAGAGTCAAACGCTGTTGAGAGATCCATAAAAGCCAAATATAATGGACAGCGCTTTACTAAAGTGTACTTATTGACTATTATGCTCAAATTCAGACATTGCTCAGTAGTCCCCAATCCTGGGTGAAGACCAAATTGAAGGGGGGGGACAAGATATGCTGCTCCTGTGTCCATTCCGCGAGGCGATTATATATGGCCCTACCAATGATTTTTACAGTACTGTCTAATAAAGAGTTCGGTCTATAGCACTTTGTGGATACAATGGTCGCATTTTCCGTGAGTGGGGAATAGATGTGTTCAACGAGCTGTTAAAAACATTGGTAATCTAGGAATAGGCATCTTTTTAACGCGTGCTTTTTCCCCGCAGGAAATTACAACGTGGTTGTTACAACGACTGCGTTGTAACCACGCATTCCATTACCCCGCAAGTCGTAACAACGACTTGCGGAGGAGTGGCGCTGGATGTTGGAATAGTATAATTTACTATTCCAACTCCAGTATGTGCAACAGTAGGGAAGGTGTTGGATTTTAAATCCAACACCTTCTGCCCCCTCCGCAAGTCGTTGTTCCGACTTGCGGAGTAATGGTATGCATGGTTACAACGCGGTCATTGTAACGACCGCGTTGTAATTCCCTGCGGGAAAATGTTTTCGTGGTAAACGATGTTTACCGTAATCTAGGGACCCCAAAGAGTGACATTACATTTTAATAAATAGATCAGGTTCCCATCTGGACCTGGCACCTTGCCACCTATGCTCTCATGTATAGCCGCTTCTTCTTCTGGCAAGGATACAGTCATGGGAGGAGGAATATTTAATTTACCTTGGAAAAGGCCAACCGCCTCAACATCCTCCTCTAGATAGTATATAGCGGCAAAATGGGCCTCCCAGTCGAAGCCTAATATGTTACATTGCAACAGAGAATTATCTGGGGCATTTTGTGATATCTTTTTGTTAAGGGTGTCCCAGAAGACTTTGCTGCTGTTACCAACCACAGCTGATTCCAGAATTTCCCAGTTCAATTTATACAGGGCATCCTTGCTAGCTTTAAGATCTGAAAGAGACACGTTAGTGACATATTCCTTACCTTAGAATATCCCCAGGCGTCAGGCTGGATCCGGAAAGTTTTTTGCATAGCAGTACCCTTGCACGTCGGTAGGCGGCGTCGTGCGGCTCCGCGTCCGTCGTCGGCGTCATGATCGCCGGGATGACATCTCGGGCAGTACTTAGACGCCGCCCCTGCGCGCTGACGTCAGTTCTTCTTTCTCCGCGCCAGTAAGCGCAGATCCGGGTAGAGCAGTGCCCTAGTCAATTTTTGACTAAATTTTTGGTGATTTTTTCACTGTTTCTTTTCGAGTCTTCTCGACTCCTAGGTGTCGGTAGGGATGCCCGGCTTCAAGCCATGCGACGTCTGTGGTCGAATCATGTCGATCACAGACCCGCACTTAGAGTGTCTCTACTGTCTCGGCCGAGACCACGACACGAAGTCGTACCCTGACTGCCGGGCCTTACACCCGAAGGCTTTGCGAGAGTGGTCTCGAAAGCTCCTCGAGGTCCGGCAGTCGGCTCCACGCCAAGCCCCGGTCCTGTGAGAGGTCGAGGGGCCGGTCGCGGAGCCCCCGCCGGTCGTCGGAGTCCAAGTCTTCGCACTCCTCGGGTAAGTCGAAGCACAAGAAGTCTAAGAAGCACCATCGCTCTAAGACTTCGCCTCGCCGATCTCGCGACTCGGCTGAGGCCCCTGTCGGCACCGTCCCCGCGGCTCCGGATGTGCCTGTGGCGCCGCCTCCGCATTACCCGTCCTTCCCGGGTTCGGGGCGACTCCGGCCGAGATACAGGAATTCCTGTCGGCCATGGCCCGCCTCTTCGGGCCTCAAGGTCCCTCCGGTGCGCCTTCGGGCCCCGCAGGCCCTGATGGGGTTGCTCCGGCGTCGCCGACGACTCCGGTCCCGGCGTCGCCTGTCCCGCCAGCCTTGATCCCGGCCTCGGCTCCGGCCTCGATCCCGGCTCCGGTGGTACCGCAACCCCGATGGACGCCGGTTGACCTAACCACGCCTCCGCCGGGCGCCGATGTCCCCGGTGCCGTTCCTGACGCCGCCCGGGGCTCCAGGCGGCGTCGTCCCCCGGTTCTCTCCGGTTCCGGACATGGAGCCGGACCGACGTCGCTCGACGCCGGCTCCGGCGCCGATGAGACCTTGGGTCCCAGATGTCCCTCCTCCTCCATATTTTGAACCAGAGGAGGACCAGGAGAGCTGGGAGGGGTCGGAAGACCCTCTCACACAGCAGTGTGAGTATGATCAGGACTGGGCAGAGGAACTTGGGGATGCCAGTGGTCTAGACACTTCCCCTGACACTGGCATGCTGTCTCCTCCCGTGACTACGGAGGAGGGAGCAAATTTCGCAACGGTGTTGCGTAGAGCAGCTGGAGCCTTGCACCTCCAATTGCCTACTGTGGCTGTCAGGACTAATCTCCTGACGGAAGTGCTTCAGCCGGCAGCTTCCTCCTCGGAGACTGTGCTGCCGTTTAATGATGCACTATCTGACGTTCTTTTGGGCACCTGGTCCAAGCCCACCACAGGGGCTCCTGTGGATAGGAACGTGGCCCGACGCCATCGCCCTGCTCCGGGCGACCCCTTGTTTCTCTCTCAACATCCCACCCCCGAGAGCTTGGTTGTCCAAGCCTCTGCCACCCAAACCGCCTTCCCTACCGCCCCTCCGGATAGGGAATCCAAACGCCTGGACCAGATTGGGAAGAAGGCTTTTTCTTCCTCCAGTGCTGGCTTGCGGTCCGTCAACACCGCTTGCCTTTTGGGCCGATATACCCACTCCCTGTGGGATTCGGTGGCGGCTGTTTTGCCCCAGTGTTCTGAGGAGGTCCAGACACTGCTTACCCGCACCATTGCGGAAGGTAGGGATGCAGCAAAGTTCACCATACGTTGTGGCCTTGATACCGCCGACTCGCTGGGCAGATCGCTGGCAACGACGGTGGCGCTGCGTCGCCACGCCTGGCTGAGAACAACTGGTTTCTCGGGTGATGTCCAGAATACACTCATGGACATGCCCTTTGATGGAGTCGGTCTTTTTGGTTCCAAAGCAGACCATGCGCTGGAGCGTTTTAAGGACTCACGGGCTACTGCCAAGTCCCTGGGCCTTTCTGTTGTGCGCCCTCCGCTAACCTCTGCTTTTCGCCCCTTTCGTGGCCACGGAAGGGGCGCCCAGACATGTCCGCTGCCCAGCCACCGGCCCGCGCAGCAAGCGTCTTCGCGTGGCCGAGGACGTGGCTACCGCCGTGGCGGTTCGGGCAACCAGCGTGCGGGTCAGGCCACCAACTCCGCCCTGTCCGCGGCCTCCAAGCCCTCCTAGTCCTTCCTTTCAGGTGCACAGCACACCAGTAGGGGGCAGGGTCCGCCATCACCTTCACCACTGGCGTGCCATCACCTCGGACAGGTGGGTCTTGGACATTGTCCAAAGGGGCTACTCCCTCCCCTTCGAGACCACCCCCCCAGCCATGCCACCTCAATTCCACCGCATGTCAGGGGATCACTTGGTGCTTCTGCAGAAGGAAGTCACGGCCCTCTTGGCCAAGAGGGCCATCGAGCATGTTCCGACCCCAGAAGTAGGACGTGGTTGCTACTCCCACTACTTTCTGGTGCCCAAAAAGGACAAGGAGGACATGCGTCCTATCTTGGACCTCCGGAACGTCAATCGCTTCCTCCGGAAGGAGAAGTTCAAGATGCTCACCCTAGCTCAGGTCTTGACTGCCCTCGACCCTGGAGACTGGTTGGTAGCTTTGCACTTGCAGGACGCTTATTTTCACATCCCCGTCCTGCCGGCCCACCGGCGTTACCTGCGGTTCACGGTAGGCCTCATGCATTTTCAGTTCACCGTGCTCCCCTTTGGCCTTACAAGTGCCCCTCGGGTGTTCACGAAAGTGATGGCGGTGGTCGCAGCTCATCTGCGCCGGGCAGGGGTTCCAGTCTGCAATTCTTGGGCCGCTTCGGCAGCGACGATTCTTCGGCCGCTTCGGCGGCGGGGGCAATTCTTGGGCCGCTTCGGCGGCGGAGACGATTCTTGGGCCGCGGCGGGGGCAATTCTTTGGCCGCGACGGCGGCGGGTACGACTCTTTGGCCGCGACGGCGGCGATGAGGGCCCAGGGCCCAGTCTCTGGAGGCTTCGGTTAGGGCGCGGACGGCGCTCCTCACCTCACACACCTGAGGGGCTTCCTTTACCTCAGCGCTTCCCCCGATGAGGGCGCGACGGCGCACCTCACCACACAGTGCCTCTTCTCAGGCGGCCGCGGCGGTGATCTCCATCATAAGGTCAGTGACCTGAGGGGCAACAGAAAGCAGGGTGCACCAGCAGCCTGTGGGCAGGGCTGACTGGCAAAGTACTTGGGGGCAGCCCAGCAACAGGCAAAAGTGAATAGGGGGTGAAGGTTTAGCGCTTCAGGGTACGGCGCTTTACCTGGTGATCCCCAGTTGGGCAGTTCTAGGCTTTAGGCCTTGCTGGACGGTCAGGCCTCCTCAAGTTAAGGGGTCTTGCGACTGCTTCAGCTTGGTTGCTTCTTAGGCGCTTCTAGTTGTAAGTTTCTTGTCAGAAGTTCCTTATTATAGGTTCCTTGTCAAAGTTTCCTGTCAGAAGTTTCTTCTTATGAGGGGGGGGGATGAGTTGGTGGTCTGGGAGTGCTTGGTGTTCCTCCCCGCACGCTGAAGGTGGTTCCCTGGGTCCCCTCACACTGGGCAAGGTCAGTGGGTGGTGGGCTTTCCTCAGCTATCTTACTACAGCAGGGCCTCAGCCCTGTCAGCAGCAGTAGTGTAGGTCTCCCCCCTAGGCCCTAAAGCCTATACTCCGGCGGAGGTTCTCCCAGGTTCAGTGGTGCCTCATCAACTGACTAGAAAGTTTTCCCTCCAAGCCTTTTATACTCCTAGGTCAGGTGACTCTCCCAAAGGCGGCAAAACATAACTCCTCCCACAGCCCGGAAGGTTCTGGAACCTTCTACATGCCTGGCTATGTGGCCCAGAGGCGGGATGGAATGGATACTGTATCCCTATACCCCAGCCTGACCCTGGCTACTAGTGTGTATGCGTGTCAGGCCCCTCTGCAGTAGCAGGGTCCTGTGGCAGCCATCTTGAGTGAGAGAGAGCACCTGCACCTCAGCACTGGCTAGCAGTGGCAAGGTGCCCAGAGACCTAGGTCCAGTAAAAATATGGTGGCAAAAAGGAGGCGAAAAAGGAAAAAAAATAGGGAATGACCACCCTAGGGCTGACAGGTCTAACACGCGTCCCCCCCCAGCCGAAAGAGGGGAGAGCTTCCCAACCTCTAGGGAGTTCTCTTCGCTAAGGCGGAAAAACCGGGAGAGACCGTCAGCGTTGGCGTGGTCTACACCGGGTCGATGTTCCACCCGAAAGTCCATCCCCTGGAGGGAAATGGACCACCTCAACAATTTGGGGTTTTCGCCTCATCTGCATGAGCCAGCGAAGGGGTCTGTGGTCGGTCTGAATCAGGAAGTGACAACCAAAAGGTATGGCCTCAACTTCTTGACAGCCCAAACCACAGCAAAGGCTTCTCGTTCGATGGTACTCCACCGCTGTTCCCGGGGAGTAGTCTTCGGGAAATGAAGGCCCACTGGCTGGTCTTGGCCATCGTCATTCAGCTGCGAGAGCACAGCTCCTATGCCATGCTCAGAAGCGTCTGTCTGTACAATAAATTCCCGTCCAAAGTCTGGAGTCCTGAGCACCGGTGCGGTGCACATTGCACGTTTGAGGGTCTCAAAGGCTTCTTGGCAGGCAGCCGTCCAGATGACTCTGCGTGGCTGCTTCTTTGAAGTCAATTCCGTCAATGGGCCCACGATGGTTCCATATCCCTTGACGAACTGGCGGTAATGCCCCGTGAGACCGAGAAAAGCTCGGACCTCTGTTTGGGTCTTGGGGGGCTCCCAGGCCAAGATGGTCTCAATCTTGGCTTGGCGGGGTTGCACCTTACCTCCGCCCACCAGATGTCCCAGGTACACGACAGATCCCTGTCCAATCTGGCACTTGCTGGCCTTGATGGTTAAACCAGCCCGTTGCAAAGCCTGTAGCACCTCCTGGAGATGCTCCAGATGGTCCTCCCAGCTGCTACTGAAGACAGCTATGTCATCCAGGTAGGCAGCAGAGAAGGCCTCTAGGCCAGACAGCACCTGGTTCACCAACCGCTGGAAAGTGGCTGGAGCATTTTTCAACCCGAAGGGCATCACCCGAAATTGAAAGTGGCCCTCGGGGGTGGAGAACGCAGTCTTCTCCCTTGCTCCTTCTGCCATGGCTATCTGCCAATAGCCTGACGTCAAATCAATGGTACTCAAATACCGGGCTGCTCCCAGCCGGTCAATGAGCTCATCCGCCCGAGGGATCGGGTGAGCGTCGGTCTTAGTGACTGAGTTGAGTCCACGGTAATCCACACAGAACCGAAGTTCTGGTGTGGTGCCCGGTGGGGCCGCTTTCGGCACCAACACCACCGGACTAGCCCAAGGGCTACTGGAAGGTTCAATCACTCCCAGTTCTAGCATCTTGGTAACCTCACCCTGGATACTAGCCTTGACTTTATCGGACAGCCGGTAAGACTTGGTTTTTACTGGCGGACTGTCCCCTGTGTCCACATCATGGGTACACATGTGCGTGATTCCAGGCGTGAGGGAGAACAACGAGGCGTACTGCCCCAAGACCTGGCGGCAGCCCTCTGTTGCTCTGGGGTCAAGGATGGGGCGAGGACCACTCCCTCTACCGAACCATCCTTCTCATGGGCCGCCAGAAGGTCTGGAAGAGGCTCACTCTCCTCCTCCTCACTTCCATCTGTTATCATTAGGAGAGTGAGTTCTGAACGCTCCTGGTGGGGCTTCAGGCGGTTGACGTGGAACACCCTGTGGGGTTGACGTGGGGTCTTCACATAAACGACATATGTGGTCTGGCCTCTCCTTTCCAAGATCTCAAACGGCCCAGTCCACCGGTCCTGGAGGGCGCTAAGCTCTCCTGGCTCCATGACCCACACCTTCTGTCCAGCGTCTAACTCTACCGTCCGCGCGTTCCGGTCATACCATTTCTTCATGACGGCTTGACTTGCCTCTAGATTGTCCGAGGCCTCCTTCCACAGCTTGGCCACTTGGCTGCGGAATGCCAGCATATAGCTGACCACATCACGGGAAGCTTCGAGGAAGACTTCTCCCACCCCTCCTTGACAAGACTGAGGGGCCCCCGAACGGGGTGGCCATAGAGCAGCTCAAAGGGGCTGAAACCGACCCCCTTCTGCGGCACCTCTCGGTAGGAGAAGAGAGACAGGGTAAGAGGACGTCCCACTTTCTTCTCAAGTCCTCGGGTAGGCTCCTAATCATCCCCTTCAAGGTTTTGTTAAAGCGCTCCACGAGTCCGTTCGTCTGGGGGTGGTTAGGAGTGGAGAACCGGTAGGTCACTCCACACTCCTTCCACATGGCCTGCATGTAGGCCGACATGAAATTCGTGCCCCTATCTGACACCACGACCTTGGGGAATCCCACTCGGGTAAAAATCCCCATCAGGGCCCGCGCCACCACCGGTGCAGTGATGGTCCTCAGAGGGATTGCCTCCGGGTACCGGGTGGCGTGGTCTACCAGCACCAAAATGAACCTATGTCCTGCAGAAGTCGGCGGGTCCAATGGCCCGACAATGTCAATCCCTACCCGCTCAAAAGGGGTTTCGACAACTGGGAGAGGTTCCAGAGGGACCTTCACTTTCGCCCCTGTCTTGCCGCTCACTTGGCAAGTGGTGCAAGTCTTGCAAAAAGTGTCAGAAGTGACGCGCATCCTGGGCCAGTAAATTGTGGGACTAGACGCGCAAACGTCTTGTCTTGGCCCAGGTGTCCTGCTAGTGGTATCTCGTGTGCCAACTCTAGCAGAAAGGCTCTGTAGCATTGGGGGACCACCACGGCTCGGGCGGACCCATGCACCGGAGCCTTAGGCTCACTGTAGAGGAGACCATCCTCCCAGTAGACATGGTAATTACCAGTCTCGTTTCCAGCTGCTTGGGCTTCGGCCTGTTGCCGCATGCCTTCAAGCGTAGGGCACTCTTTCTGCGCCCGGCAAAATTCCTCCCGGGTAGGCCCTCCTTCCACCTGCCACTCTGCAGGGGTCAGCAGGTCCCCCACGGGAATACCAACCACCTCAGCGGACTCCGGGGTCACCTCCGCGGGCTCCCCATCCATCTCACCGGGTGTCTCCTCCTGGACATCTCCTCGTCCAGCAGTGGGCTGGGCCATTCTTTCAGGCTCCAACCCCAGCTGAGTTCCTTGTCGGGCAGCCATGGACCGCGTGACAACGCAAGTCCATCCTGGTAATCCCAACATCTCAGCATGGGCATTGAACTCTACCTCCCTCCAGGCAGTATGTTCCAAGTCGTTGCCCAGCAGACAGTCAACTGGCATGGCAGGGCTCACTGCAACCTTCAACAGACCTGATACTCCTCCCCACTCAAAGGGAACTTGGGCCACGGGGTAATGACCCAGGCTATTATCAGCCATAACAACTGGGTGGAATTCCTCAGGAATCACCTGCTCTGGGGACACCAGCTGACGTCTCACCATCGTCATGCTGGCACCTGTGTCCCTCAGAGCCTCCACCTCCTCCCCGTTCACCAGGACCCTCTGCCGATACTTGGCAGTGTTCGCGGGTACCTGAACCCGTGGGATGATCTCTCTATCCCCCAGGGAAACTAAGGTCAAGCCTGTCCACTCACCTCCCCTACCTAGGGAAAACTCCTCCCCAAGCGCTACACTGGCCACCCCGGGGCTCTTACCTCCTGTGGGGGCTGGGGTTCTCTTGCGACACTTGGGATCCCCCTTATAATGTCCAACCTCCCCGCACTCGTAGCACCGGACAGTTTTGGGCTGCTGACTCCTGTCAGGATAAGTGGGTTCCTGGAATCCAGATTGGGATGGGGAACCTACCCCTCTCCCAGGCGGTCTATTTTGGGGACCTTTAAAGAACTCCCTCTTTTTATCTCCCCCTCTTTCTTCTGGGGGAGCCCCTGTCCACCTTTCGGGGGTCCGCCCGGCTCCCTTGTGGGACACCCGAGTGCTAACCCACGTGTCTGCCTCCTCTGCAAGCTCCCTAGGATTGGTCAGCTTGCGGTCCACCAAGTACTGGCGCAGCTCCGGAAAACATTTCTCTAGGAGGTGCTCTCTCAAGAATAGGTCGTACAGCCCTTTGTAATTGTCAACGTTGCTGCCACGCACCCAACCCTCCAATGCCTTCCGGGCATAGTCAAAAAAATCCACCCAGTTTTGTGTGTGAAGCTTGTGGCTGTTGCGGAACTTTTGGTGGTACTTCTCTGGGGTGAGGCCAAACTTCTTGAGCAGGGCCTCTTTCATGATAGGGTAACGTCTGCTCCCCCTTATCCAAAGTTAAAAGTGTGTCCCTTACTAGTGGAGGTATGTACCTATAAAGACCTCCCCCCCCAGTAGCTCTCAGGAACTCTATGGGCCACCAGAGCCACCTCGTAGGCCGCCAACCACTTGTCGATGTCATCACCTACACTAAAACTGGCCATCACCTCTCTGGGTAAATAGAATTTGGGCTCCTGTGGAACCCCAGCAGGTACGCTGCCACCATTCATTTTGCCTTCCATCTCCATCTGCAAGGTCCGGAGCTCTAGCTCCTTCAGGCTAAGCTCATGTACAAGCTACCTTTCCTCCATGGCTAGCCTTGCCTGTTCTCCGTCTCTTTCCATCCTAGCAAGTTCTAATGTCAATTGCCTCTGCTCCCTTCTGTCCTCCAATTCCTCTGGTGACAAACTTCCCCTGACGCACTACTGCCTGCCCTGGAACGTCTTCCTGGCAACACATTCTCGCTAACATCAATGCGCAGTAGGTCCAGTTCTCCTGGGTTGTCTGTCTCCCCCTGCTCCTCATCCCCTCTTCCCTCCGGGTGGGCCATTACCCATGCCCTCCAAGCTTTCTGAAGCACCTCCTTCCTGGCGCCTCGCTTGACGGCCACCCCCCTCTCTAGGCAGAACTCCTTGAGCTGTGTCACCGTATACCTTTCTAGGTTGGCTAACTCAAACTCCATCCTCCTAGGTGGGGTCCCAGACAATTTAAGGAAGGGGTTCTAAACTGTAGGTAACAGGTCTAACACAGGAATGTACACAGTCGGCAATTACCATAGAATTCCTAGCACTCATTACAATAGGTGTCTAATTGCGGCGCACACTGAGTCACTGTAGGGTGCTGCACAAGCACCAGTCCTTATCCCACCGCTGCCACCAAATGTTGGAACCGGGGTTACCGAGTCCGACACGGTAGCATGGCGTGAAGCGGGAAAGGCACGCGAAGGCAATGTGTAAGGCAGTTGTGCAGCACACTCTCACTTTGACTCACAAATGCGAATGCAATAACATGACACCACACCAGGCTTTTGTATTTAAAATCAAGATCTTTTATAAATAAATTAAGTTGGCATCAGATAAGACAGGTTAATTCAGATCTACATTCAAATTCATTATATTACTCAACTGGTGAATATTTTAAATAAAGCTGCATAGCTCATCAACATTGTAGGCCACTAAGAGGCCGCAGGAATTATCTCCTACACGTAGCACTTAATAATGATCTCAAGGTACGTTAATAAAACATAGGCCTAAACATACAGTTCACTTTAGCATATTCAATTATTTAAAAGAAGGCTTTTCACGCTACATTTAAATAGGCCTGCATTAATCTAGGCGCACCCACATTCAATACAGTGGGCGTCGCAACTCCAGTACACCTGTAACATAAAATACTTCAACTCTTGGCGGTGTACACTTCAGCTCAACTCCATTAAACACTTTCCCCTTGTGGTAAAGACTTAACAGTTAAAACCATGGCCTAGGCAGTAATTATAATAGGCATTGGCATAAATTATTAAGTACTGTGGGCATCATCAATACATGAATGAACTATGTGGGGAATCCCTCAACATGTCCTGTATTCTGGGGCTTCTAGGTCCCTCAGGGGTTAACTCAGGCCAGGCCCACTCCTCTCTGGGGCCTCGCCTCGTAGGACTACAATCTTAAGGGTTAATAGTGGCCCCCGGCACCCAGTGGCGTCTTATGGGCCCTAGGGGCCTCCAGGGCTCACCTGCGGTGTGGTCGTTGGTCGCGCTTCAGGGCGACTGGCGATCTTCCGGGCCGGCCCGTGTTCTGTCGGGCGGGGCCCGGTCGGGGGTGCCTCGGCCTTCTGGCCGGTGTTGCGGGTCGTTGCGGGGGCCGGTATTGCCTTCCTCCGGCCCCCGGGATTAGGGAGTAAGTATGCGGCTAGTTGCGGGGGCCGGGATCACCCTCCTCCGGCCCCCGGGCTCAGGGTAAGTGCAGGTGGGGGCTCAGGGTTGCTGGGGAAGGGAGCGGGAGCCGGCAGTCCTCTCCGGCCGGCTCCCCGTCTCCCTCTGCACTGCCGGGGCTCTTCCCGGGCTTCCTTCGGCGCTGGGCGGGACTGGGGGCCGGCGCCCAATCGGTGCGCGGCCTTCCCGGGTCACGCCGAGCGACCCCTGGTTGCTCAGCAACGGCGTCTGCGGGGCCTGGAGGCCTCGCTGAAGATCGCGCTAGCGATTTCTTGGTCCGCTTCGGCGGCGGTGGCAATTCTTTGGCCGCGACGGCGGCGGGTGCAATTCTTGGGCCGCTTCGGCGGCGGCGATGATTCTTCGGCCGCTTCGGCGGCGGGGGCAATTCTTGGTGCCGCTTCGGCGGCGGAGACGATTCTTGGGCCGCGACGGCGGCAATTCTTTGGCCGCGACGGCGGCGGGTACGACTCTTTGGCCGCGACGGCGGCGATGAGGGCCCAGGGCCCAGTCTCTGGAGGCTTCGGTGAGGGCGCGGACGGCGCTCCTCACCTCACACACCTGAGGGGCTTCCTTTACCTCAGCGCTTCCCCCGATGAGGGCGCGACGGCGCACCTCACCACACGGTGCCTCTTCTCAAGCGGCGGCGGCCGCGGCGGTGATCTCCGTCATAAGGTCAGTGACCTGAGGGGCAACAGAAAGCAGGGTGCACCAGCAGCCTGTGGGCAGGGCTGACTGGCAAAGTACTTGGGGGCAGCCCAGCAACAGGCAAAAGTGAATAGGGGGTGAAGGTTTAGCGCTTCAGGGTGCGGCGCTTTACCTGGTGATCCCCAGTTGGGCAGTTCTAGGCTTTAGGCCTTGCTGGACGGTCAGGCCTCCTCAAGTTAAGGGGTCTTGCGACTGCTTCAGCTTGGTTGCTTCTTAGGCGCTTCTAGTTGTAAGTTTCTTGTCAGAAGTTCCTTGTTCTAGGTTCCTTGTCAAAGTTTGCTGTCAGAAGTTTCTTCTTATGAGGGGGGATGAGTTGGTGGTCTGGGAGTGCTTGGTGTTCCTCCCCGCACGCTGAAGGTGGTTCCCTGGGTCCCCTCACACTGGGCAAGGTCAGTGGGTGGTGGGCGTTCCTCAGCTATCTTACTACAGCAGGGCCTCAGCCCTGTCAGCAGCAGTAGTGTAGGTCTCCCCCTAGGCCCTAAAGCCTATACTCCGGCGGAGGTTCTCCCAGGTTCAGTGGTGCCTCATCAACTGACTAGAAAGTTTTCCCTCCAAGCCTTTTATACTCCTAGGTCAGGTGACTCTCCCAAAGGCGGCAAAACATAACTCCTCCCACAGCCCGGAAGGTTCTGGAACCTTCTACATGCCTGGCTATGTGGCCCAGAGGCGGGGATGGAATGGATACTGTATCCCTATACCCCAGCCTGACCCTGGCTACTAGTGTGTATGCGTGTCAGGCTCCTCTGCAGTAGCAGGGGCCTGTGGCAGCCATCTTGAGTGAGAGAGAGCACCTGCACCTCAGCACTGGCTAGCAGTGGCAAGGTGCCCAGAGACCTAGGTCCAGTAAAAATATGGTGGCAAAAAGGAGGCGAAAAAGGAAAAAAAATAGGGAAGGACCACCCTAGGGCTGACAGGTCTAACACGACCCAAGTACCTCAACGAGAGAGTCTCCTCCCACGTACCCAAGAGGAACCTCCGCTCCGCCGACCTCGCCCTCGCAGAGCCCCCCTGCATCCGCAGAACCAGAGCAGGAGGAAGAGCCTTCTCCTACGTCGCAGCCAAAGACTGGAACGAGCTACCAGTCAACATCAGACGTTCACCCACCCTGCACACCTTCAGGAAGAATCTCAAGACCTGGCTCTTCGCCTGAACCGGAGCTGCACTCACCTCCCCTCCCCCCACCCCCCCCAGCGCCTTGAGACCCTCACAGGTGAGTAGCGCACTCTATAAACCCCCTGATTGATTGAACTCATGGATGGTAACCTGGTCCATGCTGTGTCTGCCCTATGGGTGCAATCACGTTCTGGCAGACCTTGCCATTGTCGGTGGTGGCCTGAGTGGCCCTCACGAAGATCTTTATGCAGCCAAGCCTGCTGTATTATTTTGACAATCTGCCATTACACATCAGCAAACCCTTTTTTGCTCCCTGGAGCATTTAACAGGCGGTTTTATATGGCACACTACATGCCGTAGGGTGGCCCTCGCTAAACTCTACCGCCCAGCAGAATATGGTGGACTGGGTGCGCCTAATTTTGAACATTACTATCTGTCTTCACAACTGCAATGGGTAGCGCATTGGTTCAATGGTTGCCAACTGGAGGATACTGCGACTGTCCTCCCCCAGTCGGACCTGCAACGCGTGCTCTACACCTTTCACCCCGTATCTAGGGCACCGGTTTCGCGATCGCTACTGTTTCATATTGCATGCCATTGCTTTTGTAGGACCATCTTTCTTTCCCAATCAGTGATGCCTTGCGTCCCCGTACTACCGTCACTTGGCATGCTGCAGGGCGATGTGACGACCTCCCTAAGGGAAATGGGTCCCCGGCACGTGGCGGGGCTCCACAGTGTAGGTGACTTATACCGGGATGGGAGCCCTCGTACCTATGCAGGAGCTTATCACAGAGACTGATCTCCCACCATGGCAGTTCCTATTACACACTTTCTTTATGCGGTCACTGGAAATGTGTTGGGGAGACATACAACAGGAACCACCGCTACACCTCACAATCCAATACCTACCCAAATCCATATTTCTGCATTGTATGGTAATGTGTTTTGCCACCTATACTGTTCATATTGAGCAATATGCTTTGTAGACTGTACAACACCAATGTCAATATGCCCAACACCAATGTCAATATGCCAATGAAAATATGTTATGCAGATCCATAGTAAGCACATTATGAATGATGCACAAATATATTAATACACGTAGCCTAAAATTATGAATGGGTAACTGAGTTACAGGGATGTTTTTCATCTTGGGGAGCCAAGTCTCTGTGAAAAACATATCTGTAACATACAGTTAACCATCTATAATTCCACATGTGAACCCTGATGCATATTCCCTTTACCAGTTGCCATTTTATTTAGCTTCAGAGACGATTTGGAGAGTGCAGGCACTAAAGTCCAACAAGGAGTAATGCTGCTTGCTTTGTATGAGCGCTTCTCAACAGTTCTCGTTCATACGCCCTCTCCCCCGCCACCACCCGTTCCGTGTCGGTCATTTGAGCTCCATCAAACCGGCTGTTTGTTCCAGTGAACTTTTGGTACCCTAGATTAGGAGTTTCGTTTAGAACAGGCTGTAACAAAACAACAGAAAATAAACAATACAAAACAAAAAAAAGGATGTGAAAAGTTAGCATGAACTCTGGTTGGCCCCTCAGCTCTGCTGACTGAAATTTAGCCTGCATAAGACAAAAAAATGAAAGCAGGTGAGGTCATGGAGAGGTGAACCAAGCGTGCCGCGCACGGCGTGCTTGAAAATGAAGTTATAATTAACCTGCTAAACGCTGTGAGGTGTTACCTTGAACTTTGCATGCCCTCGTGGCACACTGGCTGAACCTGCTTTTTTATTTGCGGAGAGAATCCGAACAGGTGAAATCTCGGAAGTGCAGAAGCTGTAACTTTTCCATGAGCGGATTATCCAAACAGGTGGCGGGTGAGGTGACAAGGAAGATAAATGGAGTGGCGCGAATCAGAAATTTTCAACTCCTTTTTCTTTCTTCCCTCCTCCTCTTTGCACTTTGAAAAATTAGCCCCGTCCTCGGTGGAGGAGTAGTATCAGCATTTCAATTTGTTCCAGCCCCGGAGAAGATGTTTGAACTCCCCAGTTCGGCGAGATGATGGATTCTTGGACTTGTAGGGAGCCAACACGTGTCACAGTAGGACAGTGAGGCAAGGCGGGAAGGGATTAAGAACTGGTGCTTGCTCGAAGACATTCTGATTGCTGTACAGGCCAGGGTCTCTGGCGAGCCGTCATCCTGAACTCGCCATGGCCCCTTGACACGCTGCTTGAACTGCAGAAGATGAGGAGAGAATCGTCGCATTACCAGACACTTGCAGCCTGACCAGCACAGAAACCCCGCTTTTCGGGGTCACGTAAAGTGTAGCATGAATGTGCCTGAGCATTACTTTTATTGGCCCGCGTCAGAACTCCATAGATATTTGTAATCACGAAGCACCTCTCAGCTAGTGAGTGCCAAGGGACCCAGATGGGTGCTATACACACTATAGATCTTGGTAGTCAGCGAATAGGGGAAGGTGGATACAGCGAAAAAACTCACCTTAGTGAGTGACAGACTGTACGGTTTAGACAGAACAACTCACATACCGTTTACATTCATATGAATATTTGTATATATAAACGCACACAACTAAAACCTTTAAAGTGCAGTTATGGTTACAAATTAAAGTGAAAAAGTACTGAGAGTCGTTCTCAAGTTATGATTAGGACTACAATCCATCACTCTCACAGCAGCCACGCAAACGATAGTTTGCACACTAACACCATGCTAGTGATCTCATCCTTATTGAAACTGAACCGATGCTGTTAAAATTGTTAAATTTTACAGAGGAGATTACATATCACATTATCCTTACAACTTTGTCAAGAACAGCTATGAATGCCCTTAGATGTTATTTATTAGCAATTGTAGGAAGAACACCTTTCCTGCGTCACCCCAGATTTTGGACCCTTTATTTTTCCTGGCTTTAGAACTTTGTGCACTGTGCCCTGCTATCCAGTAGTAAAGTGCCTGTGCTCCTCCCTTTAAACTTGGTCGAATTGACACTCCTCGGGCCATATTATACAAGTGCCACCAGGGCCGGACTGGCCGTAGCGGGCACCGGGCATTCCCCCGGTGGGCCGCCAGGGTTGGGGGCCGGTTTTGGGCCCCTGGGGGCCGATTTTGTTACAGGGCCGTTTTTGCAGCATAGCTGCAATATCGGCTGCTGTAACGAAACCGGCCCTGGCAAACAGCTCGGCGGCACCCCCAACCCCCCGGGGGCCCGCCGAGCACTTTGCCAGGGCCGGTTTTGGTTCCCAGTCCGGCCCTGAGTGCCCCAGGGGCGCACTGGGCATTTGCGTGCCCCGGGGCACTTTGGTATTACAGAGGGGGCCGCAGACGCTTGTGTGTCCCCTTCTGTAATACCAATAGCACTGACGCACATAATGTGTCAGCGCTATCTTCAGAGGGCATTCCCTCATTTGCATTGGGGCGTGCCCCATGTAAATAACGGAATACCTTTGCCTATGCACCCGCGCCGTATTAGACGCAGGCGCGGAGGCAAAGAAGTTCTCAGGAGGCGCACTGACAGTGCGCCCCTGATGGCAGCCCTCTCGACGGGGAAAGAGGGTCCCATGGACCCGCCAGACATCCCCTTGCAGGCGGGTGCAGTCACTCACTGCACCCGCCTTCAAAGGGCTCTCTATTCCCCCTTCAAAGTGCAGGCGGGTAGCCGCTTTCACTGTGAGAACACAGAGCGGCTTCAAAGCAGCCGCTCTCTTTTTTACAGGAATGCGGGGGGCAGCGCAAGTTCGTGGCTGCCTGGGGGCAGCGCATTCACCATAATGCAGTGCATTGTCATTGTTTTTTAAAAGGTGCCCCCCTCGCAAACAATAAAAATGTTCCTTGTGCATAATACAGGCCCTAATTGTTATAATCTGATGGGGGCTTCTAGCCTTACCTTTTTGAATTATCTCCATGCGTCAGACTGGATCTTGAAATGTTTCTTGAGCAGTACTCCTGCGCGCCGGTAGGTGTCGTCGTTCGGCTCTGCAGTGCTTCATTGCCCGCGGCGGAAGTGATGTGCATGGTGCCTACATAGGCGCCACCCCTGCTCGCTTCTGCAGTTTTTTTCTTTCTGTGCCAGCCAGCGCAGATCTGGAAAAGAGCTACCCCTTAGTCAATTTTTGACTAACTTTTTGTCCAGTCTTTTTTAGATTTTCCTCCTGGTGTGGCAGGGATGTCTTCACAGAAGGCAGGCTTCAAGCCCTGCGGTGCCTGTCACTGCTCGATGTCGGTGACTGATCCGTATCTTGTATGCCTTTGGTGCCTCGAGCACAACCACAATCCTAAGCCATGCTCAAATTGCTGCACCATGAACCCGAAAGCCTTGAGGGAGCGATCCCTGTAGGAAAGTGGGTTTCTGTTGCCACTTTTTGCCAGACTACTGATGCACTTTTTCTTGGTGTGCCTTGGGTCCCTGCCAATCAGGTTCCCAGGGCCTGTGTTCTTTCCCCAAAACTAACCCAATTGACATCTCTGGCCACAGGTCAGCCCCTGGTAAATGGTACCACAGGTACCCAGGGCACTGTGACCAGGGAAGACCTCTAAGGGCTGCAGCACTTATTGTGCCACCCTTAGAGGCCCTGTACCTTTACACACACACACTGCCTTTGCAGGCTGCGTGTTTTGGTGCAGAACAAAGTGAAGAGTCGACATGACACACACCCCTGTGTACAATGCCCACAAACCACTGCCCTGGCATACATCAGTCACCCCTCTAGCTGGGTGTCCTATGCCAGTGGTGAGAGTACAGGTGCATGAGCCCTGTACCCCTACAGTGCCCAAGTCCATTCCTGGGCACTGTAAGTGCAGTGCCGCCATTAAGAGTATATGGTGCTGGGAGTTTGTCATTACGAACTCCACAACACCGTAATGGCTACACTGAAGACTGGGAAGTTCGGTATCAAACTTCTCAGCACATTAAACCCACACTGATGCCAGTGTGGGATTTAATGTAAAATGCACAACAGTGGGCATCTTAGAGATGCCCCCTGAAACTCGACCAACTTCTAGTTACCTGACTGAGTGGCTGCTTAGGCTGCCACCAACAGACATGTTTCTGGACCCCTGGGTCGAGAGCCTGCTGCTCTCGGGGGCCTGAAACAATGCATATCCTGGGATGAGGTGCCAAGCCTCCTCCCCCAGGATGGGCAGGGTTCACGAAGGAGAAGCTTCAAAGGCATGCCGCCTTTGTGAGCCTCTCCAGACCATTTGCTGCTTTCAGCAACTGGTCCCCACTGGTTCTACCCCCTACTTTGGGCGGGAGAACCGGCGGGAAAAACAAGTGAGGAAGGGAGGTGTGCCCACCTCTGCCAACTCCACCCCTCAGGTGGGGGAGGCGAGGTGAAGCACAACCTCGAGTCCCCGCCATCTTGAGGATGGGGGGACCCAGCCAACCAGGGACAGGCTCCTGCCCCCTCCCACTGGAGAGTGGCAGAATAGGGGGTGTACCCACCCCAGGAAGGGACCCATTGGTCCCTGCCCTTTACCTACCTGTAACGCCCCTAAATTTAGTATTTAGGGGGGCACCCTGAACCTTGCTTCCTCAGATCCAGCAACAACAAGAAAAGAAGATAAGAAGAAGGACCGAAGAGCTGTGCAGAGCTAACAAGAGGACGACGCCCACTGACTTGGCCCCAGCCCTACAGGCCTGTCTCCCCTCGAACCTGCTCCTGCGAAATCCCGGTGTGTCCTGCAGCCAGCAACCTCAAAAACCCCGGAGGACCTGCCTGCCTTCACTTCCAAGCCTGCTTCTCCCGTGAACACCGGACTTGTTCAAACTGCAGCTTCTGGCTCCGGCCGGACACCACGAATCCAGCCCACTCTGCACCCGACGAACCCGGCCCGAGCTCGAGTGGAAAAACACCACGAGGTGGTCACCCCGGCGATCCTGACCCGAGATCCGGCGACTCCTGACCTGCCTCAAGCCTCCAGACGACGCCTGCAGCCTCAATCCAGAGGATCCCCTCTACCGCGACCAGAGTGGGTAAGAAAATCCAACCCTAAAAGGCACCCCTGCACCCCACGGCCTTGTGTGCCCAAACCAACGGTGCCTAACCAACCCAAGACATCCCAACTTACCCCTCGAAGTGGTGGTCGCACCCAGAAGATCCTCGTCCCCGAGCCTGCAGTGTTTCTTCAAACCGGAGGTGCTCCATTTAAAACAACAGGGCACCCGACTTCAAAACAGCACCCTGCACCCGGCCGCCCTAGTGCCGCTGAGGGTGCACCTTTGGTGCTACTTTGGTTCCCTATTTGCCCTGACCTAATACCTAGGAGCTTTGCTCCCACAACCCAGTGGCCTGCTTGCCAGCAGCCACCAACCGGAGTCCCCCTATCCTCCATAGGATAACATTGGGCCTCAACACTCTGCACCCGGCCGCCCTAGTGCCGCTGAGGGTGCAACAACAGTGCATCACTGACCCTGGGGGAACCCTTGTTCTAACCCCAGAACCTTAACTCCCTCAGTCGTTTACTTACCTGCAAACCGATAACCTGTTTTTCCTCCATTGGATAACATTGACAATTTGTCTTCCAAAAAACGACTAAGTGTGGAGTTTTGAAAACTAAAGATATTCTTTAAAAATCGTACAAATAACCAAAACGTGTTTTCTCACCTGTTTGCAGGAAATGTCCCAGTGCTGAATCTAGGCATCCAGCACTGAGTTAGAAAAAAGTAACGTAAAAGTAACTTACCTGCAATTTACTGAAAAAGCCTATTCATTCCAATGTACTGTATTTGCTAAGTGTTGCATACGACTGCTCCCCTGTAAATCAAACAAAGTACAATTTCTATTGCATTTTCAAACTGTTCGACATTCAGTAACTTATTACTGTAAAGTATTTTATGCTTACCTGTGCCAGGCTTGCTTGGTTCTAAAATAAAACAACAATATATTTTTATACAAAAACCATTGGCTTAGAGTTCAGTTCTTGAGTGTGTGAATTCATTTGCTGACTGAGTGTGTACATCAAATGCTTAACACTGTCCTCGGATACTGCCTTACTGCTCGACCAAGCTACCACAAGTAGAGAGTAAGGTTCTAACTAACTTTAACCTCTGCCTACCTTTGGAGTCACCTGGACCCTATACACAGTTAACCTCATTTTGGTGTAGTATATATAGAGCCAGTTTCTTACAATCCCTCAAGCTTGTGGCCTTCTCGACGTGTCATGCCACGACGATCCGGATGGTGGTCTAGAGGAAGTACCGGGAGCAGTTGCGGAGTCCGAGATCCTCGTCGTTCTCGAAGTCGCCTGGTTATTTGGGTAAGTCACACCACAAGAAGAAGAAGTCGAAGAGATCTTTGACTTCTCTTTGTCCGTCGGCCAACGAGGGAGCATTGACATTCGAGGCCTGGTGCCACAGTAAAGCCAGCGCCTAGGTTGTCTCCACACCTCAGAGTTTCCAGGAGCTGGAGCGATCCCCACCCATAAAATAATTTTATGAGGCTATTCACCTTGTATTTGGTAGCCCATTCCCTCTGGCGTGCCTTTGGGCCCTGTGGGTTTGGGAGGGGCCCCTACTGGATCCACATAGGCGGCTCGGGCCTCTAGGATCCACAGATGGATCCGAACTGGCACCGTTCGTGCCATCATGAAACTCTACTTTTTTTTGTGGTGGTGTCACCACCCTTACCCTCTTAAGTCCCTTTGAAGGTTTTGATACCTTTAGTCACCCAGGCCTTCTCCAGAGACTGCATCAAATGTCCTCCTACAAAATCTGCGCTGGACGCTGTGACAAATTTGTGGCTTGGTGTAGCTCCTGCAATACAGACCCATTGCAGGCCAAACTGTTGGATGTTTTGCTTTTGCTGTTCTTTTTATCTTTGGCCCAGCAAGGACTTGAAGTAGGTACAGTTAAAAGTTATCTGTTGGTGTGTTCAGCATTGTTACGTTTACTGGACCAACTGCGCTAATTCAAATGACCTCTTGTGATGAGATTTTCCAAAGGTTTGACCCTCTTGTCACCCCTTAAAGCCTGTGTGATGCCACAGGGGGACCTTAATTGGTTCCTTACTTTTCTTATGTGCACCTCTTTTGACGCATTGTACAGTTGTCCACTACATCTCCCGACACAACACGTATTTTCTCATCTAGATAACTTCAGCGTGTCTTGTGAGTGAGCTTCAAGCTCTGTCAGTAAAGCCCCCCCCATACCACCATCTTTCAGGACAAACTGTTGCTGAGGACAAGAGCGGCCTTTCTACAGAAGGTTGTGACTCCCTTTCATGTCGGGCAGCCCATCACTCTTTCAACATTCTTTGCTCCACCTCACCTTTCCAAAGAGGAGGACTCCATCATTTAGACCTTAAAAGAATGCTGAGCTTTTACCTCGATTGAATCGAATGCCATGGGATGGACGATCAGCTATTCGTCTGGTTTCTCATGGGGAAAGAATGGTCAAGCAGTGCAGAAGAGGACTTTGTCCAGGAGAGTATTCCTCTGCATTTGGATCTGCTACGCGTTGACCAAGAACCAGACTCTAAAAGGATTGAGGGCCCATTCCCCCAGGGCCAAGGC
Organism: Calotriton arnoldi; assembly: GCA_963921515.1. NCBI lineage: Eukaryota > Metazoa > Chordata > Amphibia > Caudata > Salamandridae > Calotriton > Calotriton arnoldi. The sequence continues at coordinate 472,492 of CAWUFW010005387.1, read as the reverse complement.
TGCCACCAGTGTGCTAGCACGCAAATATTTGTCAGGCTTTGACGTGGATATCAGTACATAGTTCGCAAAGCAATATCGCTTTGACAGCCAGGTCCGCCAGGAGGGGCATTTTGACCATTTGGTGTCCTGCTGGACCTTTTGGTCTGAGTCATTCCACAGACCCACAACTGGGGGAGGTACTTTGTTGGCACATATTCTAAAGATAAGGAATCTGCAGTTAGAAGCATCCATCAGAAAAATAAGTTACTTATCTTCAGTAATGTTCTTTCTAGTGGATGCTCTTTCTAACTGTAGATTCTTCACTGCCCTCTTGCCTCCCCATCCTGTGGCAGGAACTTTTTCCACCTATAAAGACCCCACTTTCGAAATCTGCACACAGGCACAAAATTATTTTTGTGTCTGCGGGTCTGAGGGCCCAGACGGTGTCCAGATGGAAACTAAAATCATTGCGCTTGGATGGAGCCTATATGTGGTTGGAGCCATCACTTCCGGGGTGGAGCAGAGTATATATGCAACTGCATGACCTCACCTGCTGGCTCACAGGCATGATGCTAAAAATCTTGCAGGTATAGTCGGGGGGCCTGGGGAAATTCTAAAGGCGAGGAATCTGCAGTTAGATGGAGTTTTCACCGGAAAGAGCAATACCAAACGTAAGTAACATGTTCTTTCTTCATCTTGGTGACGAGTGTCTTGTTATTCAGGCATTAATCGTCTGGTCTATGGCAATATCCTCTTCTTGGAATTCCCAACGCTCCTGTCTTACAGTCCAGAACATGGAAGCCAGCCACATCTTAGGTGCGAAGAACCTATTCACCTTAGCAGACTGCACTGTCTCCCAGTCGATGAACACGCCTGTCTGTGCCTGTCAGATTCAACCACCAGGATACATATTGGCAAATGTGCGCTTTTCAAACTAAAATCAGTGAGGGCAATTGCCCTGTGGGTTGAGCCAGGGGCGAGTGAAAGGGGGGTTGAGTAAGTAGACCTGCTCACAAAGGAACAAACAAACGATTAGCCCGTTTACTAGGAGGGAAAGTTCAGCTACTGAATTCCACACTTGTCCGCTCTCTCATGAAGACAAATTGTCATCGGAGGTGGCGTGTTATTTGTACATTGGACTTGACACAGGCTCAGGCAAGAGGGGGGAGTTTCTACTGCACCGTTTGTACATGCTGCCAAACGGCTTCTCAACTCAGATAATAGGGAGGGGAGAAGCCGAACAGGAAACCAGACCTCGGCGAGTTGGGAAAGTTGATGGGCAAAATCCAGCAGATAAGAGGCGCTGGATAAGAATGAACTCTGCATGGCCCCGTGGCACCCCGCGTAACCTCGCTGCACTTAACAGCCAGAGACAAGGCAGGTGGAATCACTTTCTTTGGCGAGCTGATAACATAACGGGCCCTGGCAGACTTTGACCCGCACCTGACCCTTTTCCCCCTACTGTGGCCTGAACTCCGCAGCCGATAACAGCTCGACCTGATAGCGAGGCTGAAAGGCAGGGCTGTAAACAATATCAGTGTGTGCACAAGAGGTGGGCGGGGGAGGAAAACAAAAAGGGAGAAACCTAGAACTCTTTCTGACCCTTCATTGACCTTGAGAGTTAGAAGGAAATAAAAGAAGAGGCAGGTGATGGACACGCGCACATATGCACAAAAATAGTGAGAGTAGATTAGTTTTACTGTTATGGGTTCAGATTCTTCTCGACTCTTTTGTAAGAAAACACGCACATATTTGCGCATCATCTAGTCTGCCGAGTTATTTTTATAATGGGATTAACTGTACTAGTTAACCATTTATAGAACAATTCCGTTTTTGGCCATGACTGAAATGTAGAACATGGAGATAAAATGAAAGCACAGGATCAGGTAGAGCAGGGTTCCAAGGTTTGTGGGCAAGTTGATCATAAGTAAATCGCCTTAAGTGACTCTGATTAGTATGGTCTCAGTCTTGACGTCATTCGTGCACAGGAAGCTCTGTGTCCCAGCTCTGTCGGATGGGCTCGAAAAGAGGCCCAAGCACCAAAATAAAGATGGCCCAATTAGCGAGTCAGGTAGCTAAAAAAAAGTGACACACATTTGCAAATGGGGCAGTTTTGAACTAGTAAAGAGACATTGTACAGGTGTTTTGCAAGGTACGCATGCATTTTTGCTTGTTATAGGCAATGTTTGTGGTAATAGGGAAATCAACAGTACAAACGGGGACATTTTCTTGTACATAGCCGTTGCCCCTGTGAACCAGAATTGGCAACACCGCTGTATTTCAGCCGAAACCCACAACTGAAGGCTATTGGTGAGTGCCAGACTGCTTTAAGTGCAGCCACGTGGAGTTTGATTTTACATTTGGAATATCACCTGGTGCTGCTCGAGGAACAGAACCATGGGACACACGTAGATGTTGAAGAGAAGGCACAAAGTAGAGAGAGATCTCTCTCATTAGCTGGTAGAAGTTGACACCATTCATGTTGTCAAGCAGTTTGATAGCAGGTTTAACATGGGGTCTGCCTAGTCACAAATTAAAGTGTAGTATAAAATAGATTTTTCAAAAACTTTTCCTGCATGTGAAGAGTGCATTTAAAGAATTCATCCATGCATATCAAGGTACTCTTTGTACTGCTCCACATTTCTTACATTACAAAATCCATCACAACCTTGCTGCATAGTGACTATTTGTAGGAGCTTTTTCAGTAGTCCCAGGGGATTTAGGGATGTAGAGGACTTTGGACACCTGGAACAGTCCCGGGACCTTCCTCTCGACCAAGGCTGTGACTTCTGTGGAATCGCATGCTGGGCCACTAGCAGCTTCAAGGACCGCTCCCGCAAAGCCTTTGGCGCCTTGGCCCGGCAATCGGAGCACGACTTGGAGTCGTGGTCGCGCTCCAGACCCACAAACAAGCAAGGTGTGGGTCCGTCACCGACATGGCGCAGTGACAGGTGCCAAAGGGGTTGAAACCGGTTTTCCTCAATGACATCCTTGACACACCAGGAGGAAAAACCTCAAAAAACGTCGACAAAATATTGCAAAAATCCTGTAAAAAAAACTGACAGGAGTAGCTTTTCTCTCGGATCAGCGCTGGCTGGCGCGGAAAGAAAACAACGGATGTCAGTGCGCCGAGGTGGCACCTATATAAGTGACACAGACGTCACTGCTGGTGCAGAAAATGCCAGCGACAACACGCGGAGCAGACTGACGCAACCTATCGGCGCGCAGGGGTACTACTCACAAAAAGCTTCCAGATCCAGTCTGATGCCTGGGGAAATTTAAAGGCAAGAAATCTGCAGCTAGATATAGTTTCTACCAGATAAGGCATTACCGAAGGTAAGTAACTTGTTCTTTCAGTAGTCCCTGGGAATTTGGAGCTTATTGGGTTCAAATTCAATAATGAGAGCATTTGACTTCTGATAATCCTCGGTCTCACTTTACTGTTGGACACAAAACTGAAAACCACATACACCTCTTTACCACTTGATCCTCAAGGTAACCAGATAGAGTTGGCCAAGGCTAAGTCAGTGAAGCTATGTGTGGGGTAGAGACTCTGAACTCAATGAACCATGTAATACCAGTTAACAAATCATTTTTCAACCTGTGCTTTTACTTAGTAAGAAAAAATGTTACTCTCAAGACACAGCTAAATGATACACGCGCGAAAATCTGAATGATTATACTTCAGTTCCACTGTAATTTTCTTTAGTGCCAATGTGATTCATTGCTTTCTGTCCTTTGTGGTCACTCTTTGTCCCCATCGCTTCCCAACTTGAAGGGAGAGAAAAGTGGTTAAACATATAGAAAGCTTTTACAAACATTTTACTTTGCTGTACGCTACAGCATGCTGCTGCATGGGGACCAGAGAGACAAAACCTTACCACACAGCCTGGCAGTGTAGATATTCCCCTTGGCTATAGCTGGCATACTTCAGCACCTCATGACCTCCTTCTGTAGGCAGCCTTTTTCTTTGTACAAGGATACATTTGCACCCCAATCCCCTCAGCAGTGAGTAGATCCCTTCTTTCAATGTAGCTCCTTCTAGCAGGGTGCAGAAGCTCCAGGTTCTGGTTCCCGAACCTATCAGAAAGGAGTTGTTGTCAGCCCAACTCTTGAGCTCAGAGTCTTTCTTGGTCCTCCACTGGCACTAGTCGATGAGAAATCCTGGCACAATGACTCGGGGTTTCTGCCTCATACTTATACTCAATTTTCAAAGAAACATTTTACATTCCACAGCTCTAGGACAGGTTTCAAGTTGTTCCTCCTGTTTTGCATATCCTGCCCAAACAGGTCAGATCTCAGTAATAACATGTACATCAAAAAACTTGGTACACTTGAATGTTCATATATTCTGTGAAATCCTCATTTTGAACTCTGTCCCTAACCAATACCCCCAGTTGTTATCTTTTGCCAATCTCCTCAACAACGTCATCACAAACCTATAGAACCTTGTAGGCTTTCAAGACCCCTGGGAATACTTAACCACAAACTCAAAGCAACCAACTTTCTTCAAGGCAATTGAGTACTGCATTTACTCTTTCCCAGACCCATTTATTCAACATTCACCGAGAAATGCAGTGCAATCAGTGAAAAGATGCAGAAAGTTTGATAGCATATCGACAAGCCTACATCCACTCCATTCTCCCATCCCTCTAGACAGCATCCCCAGTTATCCTTTAACCTTCTGTCACTAGGTGAACTCACACGCACCCTCAAAGGCTTTAATGCTGCCTCCTAGGAAAACAATTTCCTTCTCTAATCCTTTGTAAAAGCCCACTCTGAAAAAACGCTCTTACCCCTGCTCAACATCGTCTCCCTCTCCCAATACATCTCCTCTCCCAATACATCTTCCAGATGCCCTCAAGACAAGCTTTGTCCTCCCCGCTCCTAAAGATGCCTACTCTGGTTTCTGATGACTTGGGCAGCTATTGTCCTATCAGGCATCAAAAATATCTTCACAAAATCATCCAAAAAGCAGTCTACATCCATCTCCAGTCATAACTACCAATCATCCTTCAGATTGCATTGCTGTTTAATAAACAATGGTTCCCCTGAATTCATTTAAGTATAAATTTGCAATACATTGACTTCCTATAGATTTAGTTACATTTTAGGTGTTGAAATGTAATAAGTCATTCTTTCAATTGAGTCTGACAGTGAATCTGGCTAAAACATAAAATATCAAGTAAACTGTAAAAGGAGATAACGCAGACCACACAGAGTTGCAGTGAATTTAACTAATGATCCAGCAGTTGTCAGCACAAGATGCTCAATTCTCTTGTGATCACATATGCTGCTTGCATGCAAGTGTCCTTAAAAACAGGTGTGTATAAGTGCAAGACAAAGGGGTTGTATTGCAATATCCAGAAGTCCTATTTTTTGTCAGAACAGAAGAATGTAGATACATGAAGCAAGCCCCTTGTCTACTCTGTTGCTTCGGCATTTCAACTTTATCTAAGTTTACAGGGTCATCATGCGGGCAGGACAGTTGGATCAACTATTTGTGTTTCTGATGGGTACTTCTCACTGCAGATTCCTCACCTTTAAAATAGTCTTATGCTATAGATCATGGGTACTCACAAACTTTCTCTCGGGGGCCAAATTTACAGTGTGGTTTGTGGCCGAGGGCTGCACCGGTGGGGGCGGGGTCAGTGGGGGGGGGGTCGGGGCTAGAGCAAAAAAAATAACTATGACCATGAGGTTGAACACAGGCCCCTGCACCGGACGCCTTCGTCCACTGAGCCACCAGACCCGGCATACACACATCTCTCTATCTATCTATCTCTCTCGCTCTGTCTCTGTCTCCCTCTCCCTCTCCCTCTCTGTCTCCCTCTCTGTCTCCGTCTCCCTCTCCCTCTCCGTCTCCCTCTCCCTCTCTGTCTCCCTCTCCCTCTCTGTCTCCCTCTCTGTCTCTCCCTCTCTGTCTCCCTCTCCCTCTCTGTCTCCCTCTCTGTCTCCGTCTCCCTCTCCCTCTCTGTCTCCCTCTCTGTCTCCCTCTCTGTCTCCCTCTCTGTCTCCCTCTCTGTCTCCCTCTCTGTCTCCCTCTCTGTCTCCCTCTCTGTCTCCCTCTCCCTCTCTGTCTCCCTCTCCCTCTCTGTCTCCCTCTCCCTCTCTGTCTCCCTCCCTCTGTCTGTCTCCCTCCCTCTGTCTGTCTCCCTCCCTGTCTCCCTCCCTCTCTCCCTCTGTCTCCCTCTCTGTCTCCCTCTCTGTCTCCCTCTCTGTCTCCCTCTCTGTCTCCCTCTCTGTCTCCCTCTCTGTCTCCCTCTCTGTCTCCCTCTCTGTCTCCCTCTCTGTCTCCCTCTCTGTCTCCCTCTCTGTCACCCTCTCTGTCACCCTCTGTCTCCCTCCCTCTGTCTCCCCCTCTCTGTCTCCCTCCCTCTGTCTCCCTCTGTCTGTCTCCCTCTGTCTGTCTCCCTCTGTCTCCCTCTCTCTCGGTCTCCCTCTCTCTCGGTCTCCCTCCCTCTCTGTCTCCCTCCCTCTCTGTCTCCCTCCCTCTCGGTCTCCCTCCCTCTCGGTCTCCCTCCCTCTGTCTCCCTCCCTCGGTCTGTCTCCCTCTCTGTCACCCTCTGTCTCCCCCTCTCTGTCTCCCTCCCTCTGTCTGTCTCCCTCTCTCTGTCTGTCTCCCTCTGTCACCCTCTGTCTCCCTCTCTCTGTCTCCCTCCCTCTGTCTGTCTCCCTTCTCTCTGTCACCCTCTGTCTCCCCCTCTGTCTCCCTCCCTCTGTCTGTCTCCCTCTCTCTGTCACCCTGTCTCCCCCTCTCTGTCTCCCTTCCTCTGCCTGTCTCCCTCCCTCTGTCTGTCTCCCTCCCTCTGTCTGTCTCCCTCTCTCTGTCACCCTCTGTCTCCCCCTCTCTGTCTCCCCCTCTCTGTCTCCCCCTCTCTGTCTCCCTCCCTCTGTCTCCCTCCCTCTGTCTCCCTCCCTCTGTCTCCCTCTCTCGGTCTCCCTCCCTCGGTCTGTCTCCCTCTCTGTCACCCCCTCTCTGTCTCCCTCCCTCTGTCTGTCTCCCTCTGTCACCCTCTGTCTCCCCCTCGCTGTCTCCCTCCCTCTGTCTGTCTCCCTCTGTCTGTCTCCCTCCCTCTGTCTGTCTCCTTCCCTCTGTCTGTCTCCCTCTCTCTGTCACCCTCTGTCTCCCCCTCTCTGTCTCCCTCCCTCTGTCTGTCTCCCTCTGTCACCCTCTGTCTCCCCCTCTCTGTCTCCCTCCCTCTGTCTGTCTCCCTCTGTCACCCTCTGTCTCCCCCTCTCTGTCTCCCTCCCTCTGTCTGTCTCCCTCTCTCTGTCACCCTCTGTCTCCCCCTCTCTGTCTCCCTCTGTCTCCCTCCCTCCGTCTGTCTGTCTCCCTCCCTCTGTCTGTCTCCCTCTCTCTGTCACCCTCTGCCTCCCCCTCTCTGTCTCCCTCCCTCCCTCTGTCTCCATCCCTCTGTCTCCCTCCCTCGGTCTGTCTCCCTCTCTGTCACCCTCTGTCTCCCCCTCTCTGTCTCCCTCCCTCTGTCTGTCTCCATCTGTCACCCTCTGTCTCCCCCTCTCTGTCTCCCTCCCTCTGTCTGTCTCCCTCTCTCTGTCACCCTCTGTCTCCCCCTCTCTGTCTCCCTCCCTCTGTCTGTCTCCCTCCCTCTGTCTGTCTCCCTCTCTCTGTCACCCTCTGTCTCCCCCTCTCTGTCTCCCTCCCTCTGTCTGTCTCCCTCCCTCTGTCTGTCTCCCTCCCTCTGTCTGTCTCCCTCCCTCGCTCTGTCACCTCACCCGCGTGTGTGTCAGTGTGCTGTTTTTAGTATAGCGCGATCCCGGTCCTAGGTGGGGCGTCAGGGCGCGTTATAGCAACTAGAACAATTTGTGTACAGCAAGAAGGAAAACAGAAGGTGTGACAGAGCTCTAAGGTAGTACTGCATACTAAGCCTATTAATAAATAGCATGAGGTCTGCATGAACAAAACAGAGACAAGTATATACACATAATCTCAAAATGCTGCAGAGCAATAACAGCGACGCACTTGCTGGAGTTTGGAGCAGATTAGGTGAACTACCAATTGATAACAGCCGTACCTGCTGCCTGTCTCAATGATATATATCAGTGATTTACAAGGTCAGGTATTTTTTCGTGGTGCAGAGAAAATATATTCACAGAGGTTCATAACGATATAAAAGCAAAAACATAGCAGGCACTATATAGATAGGGGATCGGGCTAATACAGCCGCCAACAGATTACCAGCATGTCTGGACCTAATGGGGATAAAGTTTCCTTAGGACTCTGTCTGTCTCCCTCGCTCTGTCACCTCACCCGCATGTGTGTCAGCCCGGGCGTGTGTCAGCCCGGGCTGGGCTGAGACAGCTTCCCGGGCACACACACAGCCGCACCCGAGTACTTCACAGGTCTTTAAAAGACCATTCACTTGTTAATGAGGCTTTGTTGTATTTCACCTCTTCTTAGCGCCCCTGCATCTCTACTCAGAGTGGAGATGCAGGGGCGCTAAGAAGAGGTGAAATACAACAAAGCCTCATTAACAAGTGAATAGTCTTTTAAAGAATCGTCCGGCCCCTATAGAGCGCTGCTGCAACCGGCGATGTTTGCGGACACTTAAAAAAAAAAAAAAGAAAAAACACAGGTAGGATAGCTGCAAGGTCCGCGGGCCGCCAAGGAAGGCTTGCCGGGCCGCTGGCGGCCCGCGGGCCGTACTATGAGTACCCGTGCTATAGATTGTATCAAGATGATTTTTCAGCATGGCCCTTGTGCGCCAGCAGGTGGTATTGAGTGGCTCCGCTTCGACTCTGCTTTGTCCCAGAAGTGACAGATGGAGCCACATATAGGCACCACCCAAGCATTCAGACATCAGTTCCGTTCTTTCTGTGAGGTCATATACAGATCTGGAGCTAGCTACTAACTTTTCCCATCAGTTAAGAAGCCTTTTCTTTTCACAATTTCTTCCCAGTGTACAACTACAGGGTTTAAGCCTTGTAGGGACTGTCGCAAACAAATGACTGTCACAGATCCCCACGAGGTAGGTCTCTGGTGTTCGGGGGTGGCCATGATCCAAGTTGTGCGAGGAGTGTGCCCTGGGGAACCTGAAGGCAATCCGGGAATGCAAAGTCAAGCTGAACGTCCCCGAGCACAGTTGGAAGTCACGTAAGGCCCATTCTCACTTGAAGTTGAGGATACTGACCCATTCCCGTTCTCGGGGTCAGACCCATCACAGGTCGTTGTCACGATTGAAGTCTGTGGGTAAGTCCAAATCTATGAAAAGAAGCATAAGAAATCAAATGGGCCTTATCCCAGCCTCACACCTCTCTGTCTGAGAAGGTGCGAGGATGTCAAGGTGCCCCAAGGTTTTGCTCTCAGTCTCTTACTGAGGAGCCGATTCCATAGCTGATTCACCCCGAATTCCTGGGACTGTTGGCAATGCCACATCAAATTGAGGCTTTTAAGGATGCCATGCTCCTCATCTTTGGCACCTTATTGGCTCTCTCTGATGCACTTTCAGGCCCCATGTATCCACCGAGGCCACCAGAAGGGTTTGCCCTCTGCGTCATCTGTACCTTTTGAACCTGCTTTGAGTTCAGAGGCGTATCCACGGCTGGCACCACAATCCATGCCAGTTCCCACCACATCAGTTCCCCAGGTGGACATCAGTCACATTGTTCTGTCTGACTGCAAACCGAATCCGGCTCGACCTCGGCCAAAGCCTCTTTCTGGTGCATTTCTGACATACCAAGCCCCATTACACTCTGACTCTCATAAGACAGTACCTTTGCCTAGGAGCCATCCTCCAACTCTATGGATTGGTTTCTGACCAGAGCCAACCAGTTTTTGGTGTTGGTGGGGATGAATTATTTTCCAAATAATGATGATGACAGTTTTTATATGGACCTACAAGCGGTTAGTGGGCTGGACACATCCCCTGACCCAGGTAGGGGACTCCCCCCTGGTCCTTCCACAGGAGAGTCAGCTTCATTCCTCATGGTCATTAGGTGGGCTACTGAAATGTTAGGCTTAAAGTTGCTTTCCTTGATGTTAAGACCAACATCTTCACGGAAGTATTACAACCTGGACATACTTCATCTGAACCTCTACTACCGTTCAAAGACAAAGCCCTGTCCAACACCCTCATTGACACCTGCGCTAAACCCTGCTCACACCCACCTTTGAACAGATAAGTGACTTGTGACCACAAACCCCCTTTGGATGACCCTGCCCTTCCTGTCAGAGCATCCCACTTCCGAAAGCCTGGTAGTACAGGCCTCCACTAGTAGAGATAACACAAATGTTTTTCCTACTACTCCTCTGGAAAGAGTAAAAAAGAATGGAGGTATTTGGGAAAAGGATATTTTCTTCCACTAGCCTCACCCTCAGGTCATTCAATGTCAGATTGGTATTGTCCATAGATTATGGGGCATAGTTGCTGAAATCTTGCCAGCAGCCCAAGAAGAATTCTGTGTCAGTTTGGTACAGACCATTCAGGATACTCAGGTCGCAGTTAAACATGTCATACTGTCAGGACTGGAAAAGACGGACAGATCTGAAAGAAACAGTTAGTTATAGATTCCTTACCTTAGAATCTCCCCCAGGTGACAGACTGGATCCGGAAAGTTTTTTCGTCAGCAGTACCCCTGCGCGTCTGAAGGTGGCGTCGGTCGACTCCGTCGTTGGCGTTGTGGTCGCCGGGATGACGTCGCGGAAGTTACTTAGACGCCGCCCTCGCGCGCTGACGTCAGTTCTTTCTTTTTCCGCGCCAGCAAGAGCAGATCCGGGAAGAGCGGTACCCCCAGTAATTTTTTGACTGAGTTTTTGCGCTCCTCTTCTAAGTCTTCGCACTCGGGGTCAGGTAAGTCGAAGCACAAGAAGAAGTCGAAGAAGCACCGTCGCTCTTCGACTTCCCCTTGTCCGTCAGCCGACGCGACGCAGGGTGCGAGTGGTGCCACTCCCGCGGCTCCGCATGCGGGAGCCTTCAGGGTCGACTCCGGCCTTCCCTCCCTTCCCGGGACCGGGAGCGACCCCTGCCCAGCTTCGTCAATTTTACAAAGCAATGCACGCCATCTTTGGGCAGCCCGACTCCGCCCGCGTGCCAGGGCCCCCTTGGATCCAGGCCTGGATCTGGATTGGCGCCGGTCGACCTCGTTACACCTCCACCAGCGCCGACTCCACCTGCACCACGTCCGCAGCCGACGCCGATGGGTACTTTTGTCCCTGTGTTCCACCCTGGGTCCCTGTGTTCCACCCTGGCTATTTTCAACCAGATTGGCAGCCAGAAGAGGGTGAGGAAGAATGGGAGGGGTCTGATGACCCTTTAACTGACCAGTTAGACTACAATCCGGACTGGAGAGAGGAACTCCAGACCTAGGCATGTTGTCTCCTCCTACCGTGGCTACGGAGGAGGGAGCGTCATACGCAGTGGTGTTGCGTAGGGCGGCCGAGACTCTCAACCTCGAGATTCCTACGGTGGCAGTTAGGACTAACCTCCTGACAGAGGTGCTTCAGCCGGCAGCGAGCTCTTCGGAGCCCCTGCTCCCATTTAATGAAGCCCTTACGGACATCCTTTTGGGCACTTGGTCAAGGCCCAACACAGGGGCTCCTGTGGACAGGATGATTGCCCGACGCCACCGCCCGGCTCCAGGCGACCCCACTTTCCTCTCCCAACACCCCACCCCTGAGACCTTGGTAGTCCAAGCCTCCACGTCCAAGGGTGCCCTCCCTACCGCACCTCCGGAAAGGGAATCCAAAAAGCTGGACCACCTTGGAAAGAAAATGTTTTCTTCCGCCAGCTTGGGACTGCGGTCGGTAAACACTGCATGTCTGTTGGGCCGTTATACCCACTCTGTGTGGGATACGGTGGCGCAGGTGCTGCCTCAGTGTCCGGAGGAGGCCCGGGCCGTGCTCTCCCGTGCCGTTGCCGAGGGGAGAGACGCAGCGTAGTTTACCATCCGCTGTGGGCTGGATACCGCCGACGCACTTGGCAGGACGATTTCAACGTCAGTAGCCCTTCGACGCTACGCCTGGTTGCGTTCGACTGGTTTTTCAGGGGATGTCCAATCCACCCTTATGGACATGCCCTTTGATGGCCGTTGCCTTTTCGGCGACAAGGCAGAGAACGCGCTGGGGCGGTTTAAGGACTCACGGCTACGGCCAGGTCCTTGGCCCTCTCCACCACCCGCCCTGCGCAGTCTGCCTTTCGCCCCTTTCGTGGCTACGGAAGGGGTGCCCCACTACGTCCCGCCCAGGGCCACAGGCCGGCACAAGCTGTACAGTCTCAGCGGGGACGTGGGAACCACCGGCGTGGTTCTGGGGGCCAGCGAGCGGGGCAGTCCACCACCGCCCCCTCTGCAGCAGCCTCCAAACCTTCCTAGTCCGGCATTTCAGGGCCACCAAACGCCAGTGGGCAGCAGGATCCGCCATCACCTTCCCCACTGGTGCACCATCACGTCGGACAGGTGGGATTTGCAAATAGTCGGAAGGGGCTACTCCCTCCCCTTCGAGACTACCCCTTCCTCCATGCCACCTCATTGCCATCGCATGTCGGAGGATCACCTGGCCCTTCTCCAACAGGAAGTTTCGGCACTCTTGGCCAAGGGTGCCATCGAGCGCGTTCCTGTCCCAGAAGTAGGTCGTGGTTGCTATGCCCACTACTTTCTGGTGCCCAAGAAGGACAAAGGCCTGCGTCCTATCTTGAATCTCAGGAACGGCAGCCGCTTCCTCCAGAAGGAGAAGTTCAAAATGTTGACGCTCGCTGAGATCTGGTCTGCCCTCAACCCTGGAGACTGGATGGTAGCGTTGGACTTGCAGGACGCTTACTTTCACATCCCCGTCCTGCCGGCCCACCGGTGTTACCTGCGGTTCACGGTAGGCCACGAGCACTTTGTTTACCGTGCTCCCCTTTGGCCTTACCAGCGCCCCTCGGGTGTTCACGAAAGTGATGGCGGTGGTCGCAGCTCATCTGCGCCGGTCAGGGGTTCCAGTCTTCCCCTATCTTGGCGACAGGCTGTTGAAGGCGGGCTCGCCCCAGGCTGTCGTCTCCCACATCCAGACTACGGCCGACCTCCTGCATTCGCTGGGATTCTCCATCAACGTGCCAAAGTCACACCTATTTCCCTCTCAGAAGCTCCTCTTCATCGGAGTGGTTCTGGACACGACGCGGTTTCGGGTTTATCCTCCCAAACAGCGAGTCCGGGATATTCGGGGTATGATTCCGATCTTTCAGCCCCTATCCCGGGTTTCGGTCCGGATGACCCTGAGGCTGCTGGGCCTCATGGCCTCCTGCATCCTGCTGGTCGATCATGACAGGTGGCATATGCGGTGGGACCTGAAGTTCCAGTGGGCACAGCATCAGGGGAATCTATCCGATTACGTCCAGATCGCGGAGGGCACTGCACGACAATTGCAGTGGTGGCTCACGAACCAGGATTGGGTCAAACGCAGATCCCTCTCCCTTCCCCAACCAGATAATACAGTGGTGACAGACGCATCCCTTCTGGGATGGGGCGGCCACATGGGAGAGGCGCAGATCAGAGGCCTCTGGTCTCCGGCGGAGTCCGGGCTCCACATCAACCTTCTGGAGCTTTGGGCGACCCGTCTTGCACTCAAGGCATTCCTTCCCTCTGTATAGGGAAGAGTAGTGCAGGTGATCACGGACAACACCACCGCCATGTGGTACTGCAACAAACAAGGCGGGTGGAGTCGTGGACCCTATGTCAGGAGGTCCTCCGCCTCTGGACATGGCTGGAGCATCAGGGCATATCTCTGGTGGTTCAACACCTGGCAGGTTCACTGAACGCCAGGGCGGACGAACTCAGCCGCAGGTGCATGATGGATCACGAATGGCGTCTTCACTCGAAGGTGATGCAAGGTCTCTTTCAGCAGTGGGGAGAGCCTTGGTTAGATCTATTCACCACCGAAGAGAACGTGCAATGTCAGCAGTTCTGCGCGTTGGAATTTCCAAGGCGGCACTCGCTAGGCGACGCTTTTCGTCACGAGTGGAGTTGTGGTATTCTATACGCCTTTCCGCCTATACCACTTCTGCCCAGAGTGCTGAAGAAGATCAAGCACGACCGGGCCCAAGTCATTCTTGTGGCTCCGGATTGGGCACGAAGAGTCTGGTATCCCGAGCTGCTCAACATGGCCATCGATCCTCCGATCAGACTGCCTCTTCGGGAGGATCTTCTGTCGCAGCAGCAGGGGACGGTCCTCCACCCGACCCTGTCGAGCCTCCACCTCCTTGCGTGGTGATTGAGCGGCGGCAGTTGATGTAGTTTGACCTGCCTCCTGAAGTCTGTGATGTAATCTTGGCAGCCAGGCGTCCCTCCACTAAGACGGTATACGCCTGCAGATGGAATGAATTTGTGACATGGTGCACAGCAAAGGCTGTGGATCCCCTTTCTGCACCTCTTTCTGAGGTTCTCTTGTTTCTCCTCTCTTTAGCCCAGCAGGGCTCTGCTCTGGGCACTATTAAGGGCTACCTCTCGGCCATTTCAGCCTTCCTTCGGCTTCCTGATCAGCCTTCTCTTTTCAAGTCCCCTGTTGTAAATAGATTTCTTAAGGGCATTACTCATCTCTTCGTAATGCCCCAGTGGGACTTGAACTTGGTTCTTACTTTTCTTATGTGCGCTCCCTTTGAGCCGCTTCATAATTGCCCTCTCCGGCTTTTAACTCTGAAAACTGCCTTTCTGGTGGCCATCACCTCTGCTCGCAGGGTGAGTGAGCTCCAAGCTCTTTCTTCTAAGCCTCCCTTTCTGGCTACCCATCCGGACAAGGTCGTCCTGAGAAGTAGACCTTCCTTCCTAAGGTGGTTACTTCTTTCCACATTGGCCAAACCATCACTTTGCCCACCTTCTTTCCGCATCCTTCAAAAGAGGAAGAGCGGCTGCACCGTCTGGATCCAAAACGTGCGCTTTCTTTCTACTTGGATCGCACAAAACAATTCCGGGTGGATGACCAGCTTTTTGTTGGGTACGTGGGCGCTAAGAAAGGTCGGGCCGTGCACAAACGGACCATCTCCAGGTGGGTTGTTCTGTGCATCAAAGCCTGCTATTCTTTGGCTAAGAAGGAGCCTCCAGTGGGGCTGCGCGCCCATTCCACCAGGGCGACTGCAGCTACTACTGCTTTGGGACGAGGAGTCCCCCTAAATGACATCTGTCAGGCAGCTACGTGGGCGTCGTTGCACACGTTTACGAGACAGTACTGCCTGGACAATCAAGTCCGGAGAGACGGCTTCTTTGGCCGTTCTGTTCTCCAGGATTTTCTGGTGTGAACTTGGTTCGCAGACCCACCACCGGGGTTGGTTTTGCTGGGGTATCTATTCTAAGGTAAGGAATCTATAACTAACTTTCTTTCAGATGAACAAGTTACTTACCTTCGGTAACGATATATCTGTAAGAAACATAGGTTAGTTATAGATTCCTTACCGCCCCACCCATCCTCCCCGTTCTGCGAACTGACTTCTAGGGTTAAGGACATCCTTTCAGGGCCCTAATTTTGTGCACCAGTGGTCAGTGTCTTGCATGGCTCTGCGCTTCTGGCGTGGAAAGTCGTGTACAGAACTGACATCCGCGCGCGAGGGCGGCGTCTACGTAACTTCTGCGACGTCATCCCGGCGTCCACGACGACGGACGCGGAGTCGACCGACGCCACCTTCAGACGCGCAGGGGTACTGCTGACGAAAAAACTTTCCGGATCCAGTCTGACGCCTGGGGGGAGATTCTAAGGTAAGGAATCTATAACTAACCTATGTTTCTTACAGATATATCGTTACCAAAGGTAAGTAACTTGTTCTTTAGGCAGAGCAGTTGGCACTAGCATGATGCTCTGTCGCCACATATGGATGAGATCCACTGGCTTTTTCGGGTTGCTCATGCCAGGGAGGACGAACTCTGCCAGTGATGCCTAGCGGATCATGAATTGCAGCAATAACCGGAAGTGGGGCAGGGTGTCTTACAGCAGTGTTGAGAACCATTGCTCTATCTGTTTGCCACCACCGAGAACTTGCACTGTCAACGCTTTTCCACATTGGAGTTCCCATGAAGGCTCTCTCTCGGAGACGCATTACGTCTACAATGCTGCACAGGGCCCCTCTATGCCTTCCCCCTTCTACCGCGGCAGAACGGCACGACCAGGTGCAAGTCATCTTACTGGCTCTGGATTTGGCTTGGGGAGTTTGTACCTGGGACTTTTGGGCATGAGCATTTTTCTTCCAATCAGGCTGCGCTTCAGGAGGATCTTCTGCCACAGCAGCAGGGCAGTGTCCTGCTCCCATGCCTGCACAATGTCCACCTCCATGCGTGGAGATTGAAAGCAGCAGTTGAGTGCATTCAATCTACCTCCAGAAGTAGTGGATGCCATCCTGGCAGCCTTCCACAAAGTTTGTTTATGCCGGATGATTGGACATGTATGTGGTTTGGTGTGGCACCCGTAATATTGCATTTGATTCCTCCAAAGCCTTTCATGATGTCGCAGTGAGACCTGAATTTGCTTCTTATGTTTTTTCATGTGTACCCTGTTTGAGCTGTTACACAGCAGTCCCCTACAGCTCTTGACCCTGAAGACGGTCTTTCTCATCATGATCACCTCAGCCTGGTGCTTGAGTGAGCTTCAAGCTTTGTTAGTCTAGCCATCATCTTTCCAGACAAATTGGTGCTGAGGGCTAGTGCGACATTTCTACCAAAAGTTGTGACTGCCTTTCATGTCGTAGATTCCATCACCCTTCCGACGTTACTTGTCCTAACTCACCACTCAAAAGAGGAGGAAAGACTCTATCACTTGGGCCCCAAAAGAGCGCTTAGGTTTTATATCGATCGCACCAAAGACCACTGGGCAAACAGCTCTTTATAGGGTTCTCTGGGGCAAAGAAAGCCAAGGTCGTGCAAAAGATGATCTTATCCAGGTGGATAGTAATTCGGATCAAGATCTGATACGTTTGCCAATTAGCAGCCTCCAGACGGATTGAGGGCCCATTTCACCAGAGCCGAGGCTGTTAACTACTGCACTGGCACGTGGAGTGCCTGACCTTCGTATTAGTCAGGCTACTACGTTGGCATATATTCATAAAGCCAGCCCAGATCGGAAGGGCATTTGACCATGCGGTCCTGCAAGACTTTTTGGTTTGAGTCATTCCACAGACCCACCACCGGGAAAGGTACTGCTATGGTGTCTATTCTAAAGGTGAGGAATCTGCGGTTAGAGGTATCCATCAGAAAAACAATTTCCTTATCTTTGGTAACACTCTTTCTGGTGGACACTCTTTCTAATCACATATTTCAGATGTCTGTCCAGCCTCCTACCTCCCAATCCTTCAGAAATGACTCCTTTGCATCTAGAGAGGTCCCAAGTTGGATATCTACACACTAGTATAAACCATTGGTTTTTGGGTCCCGAGAGCGGGGATGGTGTCAAGAAAGAAACTGACCTGAGTGCCATTGGGTGGCACCTACCTGCAGCTCGAACTGTCACTTCCGTTGCCACGTAGAGTCGGCATGGAGTTTCACAATGCCACCTACTCGTGCGCAAGGGCTGTATTGAAAAATCTTCCCCATGAGTGTCAATTTGGATGACCTTAACTTTCAATTGACCAACGCAAAATGTTTTAATTGACCCTAGATGTTGACTTCTTTAAGAAACAAATAAAAACAGCATTATACCAACCCTCCTCCCTTAGAAAGGTGAAGTCTTTTCTCCCCAAAAGAGACTTTGCCTCTCCCAATGAAGCCTTCATAATGCTCTCATCTAGGTTAAAGCAATATCCTTCTCCACAGTCCTACTGGACCAGTGACTCAGTGAAGGCACACCAAATGATACTGCAAGTTTCATAAACCACCAAGCTTGAAACATCTTCAAGACCCAACTACATCATTTTTTGGGTCATGTTACCCTGAAAGTTTTGGAGTTGCATCATATTTCCTGAGCCCCAAAAGGAAACTACAACCTATTTGGAGAAAAGGAAGACTGACAGGTGTTCTTAGACCTGCAGGGGACACATTTTACATATGCCTGTGTTGAAGTCCCACAAACGTTGCAGTTCAAGGTAGGTAAGTAGTATTATTAGTTTTGACCGTTTACCTTCCGAGTACCCCAGGGCTCCTTGGGTTTTCACAAAAGTGATGATAGTGGTTGCTGCCCACCTTCAGTGGTTGGGATTTCAGTTTTCTCCAATCTTGATGACGGGCTGAAGGCGGGCTCACCACAGTGAATTGCAGACCATCTCCAGATGCCGGTGCACCTTCTGGCATTATTGTGGTTCTCTATAAAGAAGCCGAATTCTCAGATAACTCTTTTGCAGAGGCTTTCTTTAGTTTACGGTATTCTGGATACAGTGTAGTTGAGGACTTTCCCTCTGCTGCATTGAGTCCAGGATATTCGAGCTATGATCCCAATCTTTCAATGTCTGACCTGAATATATGTGAGAGGAGCTCTTAGGCTTCTTCACCTCTTGCATCCTGCTTGTCTACACCATGCCGGATCTGCAAACATGTAGTTGTGTTGGAGGATGGAAAAGAACGGAGTTTAAGCAAAGTGGTTGGGCCTGATGAATGAAAGGTGGTTGATGAATAAAGGGTATTATGTATCTTCTTAATGATATTCTGAAGTTGTTCTGTATGTTTCTTAACTTAAAGAAATTATTCTTCAGTCATGTTTTAGAATGTATATGTATGTATATATACATTTGTATTCTGAAATTATTTGGTATATTTTATTATTTTCAAATTTGTAAGGGAAAGATGTGTAGGAATGTTTCCCACCTATGTTGTAATGTAGAATGTAGAAGTGGAGATAATTCTGGTGGCTGTCAGTTAAGTTAGCTGTGAGCTGGCTGAAGGTTGCAGTACTTTATCTGAATAAAGAGGATTTGGATTTACACCTGTGTATGTGCAAATTACAGCAATTATGTAGCAGGAAAGGCTTTCTAAAAACAAGCAGCATGTACAATGTCTTCTTAGAATAATATCGTGCAAGCAAAACAAGTGGAAATAACATTTCTAAACCAATGTTAGTCTAAAATCTGTAAAATTTTAAAATATAAAAACTAAAATAGAGAACCAAAGTGGGTCCAAGAGTGCCTCCCTACAAGCGCACTTACTGTGTTAAATCTATCTCCTTCCATAGTTTGGAAGTAAGTTAGGGGTATCTGAGGATGCACTTGTGGACCATTCCTTGGGCAGTGCAAGCATATCTTCTTTTGAAAAAAACAGGTTGAAACAGACACTCCTAATTTTGCTTCCAGAAAGATTAGGGGCCCCTAGGGTTTGGTGCACAGGCTACTCCATCAAATATGGCAGATGTCCCGTCCACCAAAATGTGCAGTGGGTTGATAGTAATGCACTTATATTATGGGGTACAGATAATCCACCACGTTTTGATGGAGGATGAAAGCTAGTAGGATATAAACAACTCCAATTTGTACCCATTTACTGGAGTTGCTAATGAGACAGTTGCACAAATCCAATTTTGATCTTTCCAAATGAGATGGAGCAGTTCAGTAGGCTGCACAGCTAATCAGTAAAGTAAGAGCCATGGAAGGTATGTACTCATGCACAGTCAATTAAAGGCAGACACTCAGCAGTGGTTTCTGCATGAGGGCAGGGGAGCGCCATCCCCCTGCCCACTACAGTCGCAGTAAACGCTAAAAATAAAATGGCAATGAAATTATTTCATTGCAGTTTTATTTTTCACGAGGTGTGCTGCAGCCACCAGCCTGCTCTCACCCGGGAGAAATAGGGGCTTGTCCTCCTCTGCTGCCGATTGGCAGCAGAGTACAGGAGCAGTGGCTGGCTTGATGCTCCAAAGTGCGCATGTCACTTTGGCTAGCTGTCTTGCGCCAGCCAAAGTGACATGCACACTTTGAAGCTCCACTCAGCTGTCTTAGACATTTGGTTGGAGACCAAACAAGGCCTACAGGGCCTAATGAAGCGTCCAGCCAGCTCGCTCCATTCAATCCTGGCGCTTCTCTCATGCAGGTTACCAGCATGAGAGTAGTGCCATGATTGGTTAATGGAATTGGCTGGAGCACTCGGAGCCGAGGGACCGGAGCGAGGAGGACGGTGTGCAGCAAGCAAGTTAAGTGACTTTATATTTTTTTTATTCATAGCCACTCGCCTTGCCTGCATGCATGCACCCATCCACCACTTATTTGCCCGCCTCACCAATATATCTATCTGCCAACAGCCCCTCCAGATACTAACATTTAATCTGTCTGCTGCACTCTAGTTAGTTTCTCAGAACTTCGCGTTTGTGTGATACAAAGTTGGAAAATACATGCCTAGCTGAGATGGGCACAGGGAACTGTAATACCTATTATATTGCCTTTTTTTGCTGAGTGCAAACTGCACTGGCGATATCAGCGACGCCTATGCTCTGTTGCTTGAATGAGGTCAGCAGATTGCCAAACCTGCAACCTTGCAACATCCACCACAATAGATGAAGTTCATATTACTGCTTACACAGAAGTAAGATTTTCAATAACGGCTAACTGTAAGTCAGGGAAGGACATCAGCTTTTTCTTGGTTGTCTGACGATAGAGAACATACGCCTTGTATGCTGTCAACTTCTATATCATGTGTGAGTTTTAGAGCTCGCATTATTTGGTTAAAATCCATGATATTTGTCCACTCAACCTACGTACTTGTTCAAATCAAGTATACAGGCGAGCTTCTCGACTTCTGCCAACTGACTCTTAGATGGTGTCTGGATAAGTGGTTTCATTGTGAAGTGTAGTGAGTACATACATTTCTCCCCTATCTAAGAATTTGTCAGCGATTAGTCTGTTGCAACACAGTGCACTAATCTGGCCTTTTTTGGAGCTTTTTACTTGCAAGCTCCTTAGGGAATCCTTTGCGGTGCATTCAAATTGTACTAAAAGCCACAGTGCATGCTTTGTACAGCTTGTTAAACAGCTGGACTCCTATATAGAAGTTGTGCAAGCTCCAATACAATATTTTCACTAATTCCTAAAATGAAAGAGCAACCTGCAGGAGTTATTGTGGAGTCCTTCCCTCTTAGGCTGTATACATAACCACTGGCGCTCTCACACAACATGTGCATCTTGATGCCTTAAGAAGCTGTTTTGCATGGTATGTATTGCCTAACAGCCACCGCCTTTTATGTAGGATAAAGTCATTGACTGCTATATTCGTCCCAGGAGTATAAATCTGTAGAAAATTGGGAGGCAAATGTTCCATAACAGACCAAGTTTTGTACAACCTGTCATGGCTTGTTTGGTCTCGAGGCAGTGCTACAGAATTATCACCGAAATGCAACATATGCTGCAGAATCAAAAACCTGTCTCTGCTTGTGATCAATGCAAAATTGGAAGTTGTCGAAACTGTCCAAGTAAGACTGTACGGTTGCTTTGGGCACTATTCCCATGTTGAGCATAAGACCAAGAATTTTTTTTAAACTCCCAAATGAAGTGGGGAGTCCACAGGTGTTCCCTAGAATGAGGCCCTTGAGTACCTCCATGCTCTTTCAGAAACAATTCAGCATACAAATTAGTTTGCTGTACAATTTCCTCATGGAAGTAATTATCATGAAAAAGATGGAAGCAGTCAATAGTCAAAGAAATTGCCGTATTGACTTTACATCTAGCATCTGCAGTGAATGGTGGGGGTTATGAAAACACAACTGAAGGAGAGGAGAAGGGTATGGCACCGTACATCCCTTCACTATCTTAGCATAAACTAAAAAATTGGTACGGTGACACCTTAAGAGCAAACTGCGTGGTGTACTCTATGCTTCAATTTGTTTAGTCAGGTACACGTCTGCAGATTATTTTGGGAAGAAAAACTAAAACTTTGTTTTTTAGCTAGGAAAGGTCATCCTTAATGGAAGAAGAAACCTCCCACACTTAATAGTGTCATGCTTCATCATCGGAATCCTCTCCCCGCCCCGGTAGTGCAATTCCACTGAGGTGGACTCAACCTCCAAAAAGACTGTAACAGAAGGAGGGAGTTCTATAATAAATCTTACTGGACAACACCGACAGAAAAGGGGATCCAGATTGAAAGTAAAAATACTTTAGTGTTCCTAGGACAATACCTTTATTCAACAGGACACTAAGTATGATTAAAACCTAAACTAAATGGGTACATGGAGATCAATGACTCACACCCATTTCCTATCTGCCAACATGTTTCTGCCCATAAATATTAGCCAAAACGGTCTGGGGCATTCTTCAGGGCATGTGAATCCCTAATGGTTGTTTATGCGGTTGGTTGTATTCATAGATAACACTAAATGTTCCTGAGTGGGGGGCTATCTTATTAGTTCACTCAAATTGGTCCTACCTGATACTTGATGAGTAGGAACTTGATACGTAACTGAGGTAGTACCGAGTGGCGTACCTTTTGAAGAATGTGTGACTACAAAGGACACCACCCCCTCTGTGACGATGATGCCGGTATCCCCTAAAGCCTAGGGTATCACACTCCTACACATCAAGTATCGGGTAGGACCAACTTAAGTGAACTAATAAGATACTTGGAATTGGTGTTGCTCTTGATGTCAGAAACAAATGAGTATATGTTGTTTGGAATAATGATACCAAGTAATAGGGATTCATTCATGTTTTCTCTATTAGAGTGATTTTTCTTAATTCGTTCCCACACACTGCTTTTTTTCACAGTTTGATGCGTGGTACTTGGCATGGCTGAAAATAGAAAATAAAATACTACAACTTGCCACACACACAGTAACACGAGCGGTTCTCCAGTATTGGATCTTTCATAGATTTCATAGAATCATTCCCTGTTGTCAAAGTGGGAGCCCCACTGTAATATAATAGAGTGATAAGTTAATAAACATAAATGGAACTAGGCCATGAATTTAATATCCTATCTGTCATTTTTTAAGAAGGACCAAACTAGACCTATAACCAATCAGGTGACCGCACCCTCTAGAACTCCCCCACAGAGGCCAGATTCCTCAGATTTTCTTCTGCACGTCGTGTGAAGAGAGTCTCCCTGAGCTCTGCTCCGTTTATTCTTCAAACTACTAATTTCAGGAAACTTCTTCTCAGGTCAGACGAATATTTATTTCTAATATTATCCTTGAACAGTTGGACAATGTCAGAAGAAGGGATTATTCAGACCATATAACACCTGTGGCAAAAAGAGACATATTGCCCTAGTTGTTCCTGGCACTGAAAGGAACTACTTTTTGTGAGGTCATGCTCTTTGTGAATGAGCACAATACAGGTGACTCAGAATGAAGTTAACCATGTGCCCTTCTGCCTACCACAGCATATTGCAATGTATCCGCTCCATTTGCCATTGATCAGTTATTGTGCCATATACATTATACTTCCACCTGTCATAGCATACATCATAGGGCAATGGGTGAGCCCATGTCACCCGATGTTCTGTTAGCAGGCCATTCACATTTCGGTTGTGCTGCTCAGAAGGACGTCGGAAAGGCTCTTGGCGGTCACAATAATAACTGTGCCTTCATGTTTTCTCTTACCTGGAGGGTGTCCAATCGCCTCCGTGTCCACGATGGAAAGGAAAACCTCAAAATATAATTGTCCCTTTGGGAGGGTCAGTCCATGCCAGGGGGATTGGTACCTCCCAAAAAAGAGAGAAAGCCTTGGCGTCTAGTTGGATTCCTGCTTGCGAATCATACACGTCCGCAATCAACAAGCACAAATCTGTTTGAGGAAGGCATGGGGAGCAATCCTCAACAGATGCACTTGGAGCTGCCACTCCTGCTGGCGGGATGTGTGATGTCAGCATGCCATGCAATAGTACTGGATTCCAAATTATAGAGAGAATCATGCTGACACTCCCTCAGGTAGTGCTGCATTCCAGGTTTTAGAGCAAATGGTAATGTCAAACTTGCTTTGTAGCAGATTATTTTCTATTGCTTGTGCACATCCAAATAAGAGTGTAGTGGACAGAATAAAGAAATAAAATTGAGAAAAAGTCCAAACTAACGCAAACTATCATTGTCAAAATGTGCTGCAGACCCATTAGTTCAGCCTTTAGACAAGATGTAAGAAACAAGCTTTTTGAAATCATGTTTTTGAAGATAACCACATAATCTTCTCTTATCTGAAAGAAACAGTTAGTTATAGATTCCTTACCTTAGAATTACCCCCAGGCGTCAGGCTGGATCCGGAGAATTTTTCGTCAACAGTACCCCTGCGCGTCGAAAGGTGGCGTCGGTCGGCTCCGCATTCGTCGTTGGCGTCGTGGTCGCCGGGATGACGTCACGGTAGCTACTTAGACGCCGCCCTCGCGCGCTGACGTCAGTTCTTACTTTTGCCGCGCCAGCCAGCGCAGATCCGGGGAGAGCGGTACCTCCAGTCACTTTTTGACTGACTTTTTGACGACTTTTGTCGACACCGTTTTTGAGTCTTCGACTCCTGGTGCACGTCAGGGATGCCCGGCTTCAAGGCTTGCGGTTCCTGTAGCCGACTGATGTCGGTGACGGATCCGCACCGCATGTGCCTATTCTGCCTGGAGCGCGACCACGACCCCAAGTCGTGCTCCGACTGCCAGACCATGAATCCGAAGTCTTTGCGGGAGCGGTCCCGAAAGCTTCTCGAGGCCCGGCAGTCGGCTCCGCGCCGCTCGAAGTCCCGGTCGCGTAGGAGGTCGAGGGACCGGTCATGGAGCCACCATCATTCTTCTTCCAAGTCTTCGCACTCTGGGTCAGGTAAGTCGAAGCACAAGAAGAAGTCGAAGAAGCATTGTCGCTCTTCGACTTCTCCCCGTCCGTCGGCCGACGCAACGAGGGATGCAGGTGGTGCCCCTCCCGCTGCTCGAAGGGTCGACTCCGGGTTTCCCTCCCTTTCTGGGACCTGGAGCGACCCCTGCCCAGCTTTGTCAATTTTACGAAGCGATGCACGCCGGCCTCCATCCCGATGTAGACCCGGAGCCGGACCGGCGCCGACCGACGCCGGATCTGGCGCCGACGGGTACTTTTGTGCCCTTTTAGACCGGATTGGCAGCCAGAGGAGGTTGAGGAGGACTGGGAGGGGTCTGGAGACCCTTTAACTGACCAGTTAGGCTATGAACCGGACTGGAGAGAGGAACTGGGGGAAGCCAGTGGTCTGGATACCTCACCAGACCTTGGCATGTTGTCTCCTCCTACCGTGGCTACGGAGGAGGGAGCGTCCTTTGCAGTGGTGTTGCGTAGGGCGGCCGAGGCTCTCAACCTCGAGCTGCCTATGGTGGCAGTCAGGACTAACCTCCTGACAGAGGTGCTTCAACCGGCAGTGAGCTCTTCGGAGCCCCTGCTGCCGTTTAATGAAGCCCTGACCGACATCCTTTTGGGCACCTGGTCCAGGCCCAACACAGGGGCTCCTGTGGATAGGATGGTTGCCCGATGCCACCGCCCGGCCCTGGGCGACCCCACTTACTTCTCCCAACATCCCACCCCTGAGAGCTTGGTGGTCCAAGCCTCCACCTCCAAAGGCGCATTCCCTAACGCACCACCTGATAGGGAATCCAAAAAGCTGGACCATCTTGGGAAGAAGATGTTTTCTTCCTCCAGCTTGGGACTGCGGTCGATAAACACCGCATGTCTGTTGGGCAACTCCGTGTGGGATACGGTGGCGCAAGTGCTGTCTCAGTGCCCGGAGGAGGCCCGGGCCGTACTCTCCCGTGCAGTTGCCGAAAGGAGAGACGCAGCAAAGTTTACCATCCGCTGTGGGCTGGATACCGCCGACTCACTAGGCAGGACGATTTCCACGTCGGTAGCCCTTCGACACTACGCCTAGTTGAGGTCGACTGGTTTTTCAGGGGATGTCCAATCCACCCTTAAGGACATGCCCTTTGATGGCTGTCGCCTATTCGGCGACAAGGCAGACAACGCGCTGGAGCGCTTTAAGGACTCTCGGGCTACGGCCAGGACCTTGGGCCTCTCCACCACCCGCCCTGCGCAGTCTGCCTTACGCCCCTTTCGTGGCTACGGAAGGGGTGCCCCGCCACGTCCCGCCCAGAGCCACAGGCCAGCGCAAGCTGTTCAGCCCCTGCGCGGCCGGGGACGTGGGAACCACCGCCGTGGCTTTGGGGGCCAGCGGGTGGGCCAGTCCACCACAGCCCCCTCTGCAGCAGCCTCCAAGCCCTCCTAGTCCGACCTTTCAGGGCCACCAAACGCCAGTGGGCGGCAAGATTCGCCATCACCTCCCCCACTGGCACACCATCATGTCGGACAGGTGGGTTTTGCAAATAGTCCAAAGGGGCTACTCCCTCCCCTTTGAGACTACCCCTCCATCCATGCCACCTCAGTACCATCGCATGTCGGAGGATCATCTGGCCCTTCTCCAACAGGAAGTTTCGGCACTCTTGGCCAAGGAAGCCATCGAGCGCGTTCCTGTCCCAGAAGTAGGTCGTGGTTGCTATTCCCACTACTTTCTGGTGCCCAAGAAGGACAAAGGCCTGCGTCCTATCTTGGATCTCAGGAACGTCAACCGCTTCCTCCGGAAGGAGAAGTTCAAAATGTTGACGCTAGCTCAGGTCCTGTCTGCCCTCGATCCTGGAGACTGGATGGTAGCGTTGGACTTGCAGGACGCTTATTTTCACATCCCCGTCCTGCCGGCGTTACCTGCGGTTCACAGTAGGCCACGAGCACTTTGTTTACCGTGCTCCCCTTTGGCCTTACCAGCACCCCTCGGTGTTCACGAAAGTGATGGCGGTGGTCGCAGCTCATCTGCACAGATCAGGGGTTCCAGTCTTCCCCTATCTCGACGACTGGCTCTTGAAGGTGGGCTCGCCCCAGGCTGTCGTCTCCCACCTCCAGACTACGGCCGATCTCCTGCATACGCTGGGGTTTTCCATCAACGTGCTGAAGTCACACCTGACTCCCTCTCAGAAGCTCCTCTTCATCGGAGCGGTTCTGGACACAACGCAGTTTCTGGTCTATCCTCCCGGACAGCGAGTCCGGGATTTTCGGGCTATGATTCCGATCTTTCAGCCTCTATCCCGGGTTTTGGTCAGGATGACCCTCAGGCTACTGGGACTGATGGCTTACTGCATCCTGCTGGTAGACCATGCCAGATGGCATATGCGGGCTCTGCAGTGGGACCTGAAGTTCCAGTGGGCAAAATATTGGGGGACCCTGTCCGATTGTGTCCAGATCTCGGAGGGCACTACACGCCAATTGCAGTGGTGGCTAACGAACCAGGATTGGGTCGACGGCAGATCCCTCTCCCTTCCTCAACCAGAGTTCACAGTGGTGACCGATGCGTCACTTCTGGGATGTGGTGGCCACCTGGGGGAGGCGGAGATCAGAGGCCTCAGGTCTCCGGCGGAGTACGGGCTCCACATCAATCTTCTGGAGCTTCGGGCGATTCGTCTTGCACTCAAAGCATTCCTTCCCTCTGGCCAAGGAAGAGTAGTGCAGGTGTTCACGGACAACACCACCGCCATGTGGTGCTGCAACAAACAAGGCGGGGTGGAGTCGTGGACCCTATGTCAAGAGGCCCTCCGCCTCTGGACATGGCTGGAACATCAGGGCATATCCCTGGTGGTTCAACACCTGGCGGACGAACTCCGCCGCTGGTGCATGAATGATCACGAATGGTGTCTCCACTCAGAGGTGGTGCAAGGTCTCTTTCAACAGTGGGGAGAGCTTTGGTTAGATCTATTCGCCACCGAAGAGAACGCGCAAGGTCAGCAATTCTGCACGTTAGAATCTCCAAGGCGGCACTCGCTAGGCGACGCTTTTCGTCACGAGTGGAGTTGCGGTCTTTTATACGCCTTTCCGCCTATACCACTTCTACCACTTCTGCCCAGAGTGCTGAAGAAGATCAAGTGCGACTGGGCCCAAGTCATTCTTGTGGCTCCGGATTAGGCACGAAGAGTCTGGTATCCCGAGTTGCTACACATGGCCATCGATCCTCCAAACAGACTGCCTCTTCGGGAGGATCTTCTGTCGCAGCAGCAGGGGACGGTCCTCCACCCGAACCTGTCCAGCCTCCACCTCCTTGCGTGGAGATTGAGCGGCGGCAGTTGACGTCGTTTGACCTGCCTCCCGATGTCTGTGATGTTATCTTGGCAGCCAGGCGTCCCTCCACTAAGACGGTATACGCCTGTAGATGGAACAAATTTGTGGCATGGTGCGCAGCAAAGGCTGTGGATCCCCTTTCTGCCCCTCTTTCTGAGGTTCTCTTGTTCCTTCTTTCTTTGGCCCAGCAGGGCTCTGCTCTGGGCACTATTGAGGGCTACCTCTCGGCCATTTCAGGCTTTCTTAGGCTTCCTGATCAGCCTTCTCTTTTCAAGTCCCCTGTTGTAAATCGCTTCCTAAAGGGCATTACTCATCTTTTTCCTCCTATTCCCTTCGTAATGCCTCAGTGGGACTTGAACTTGGTTCTGACTTACCTTATGTGCGCTCCCTTTGAGCCACTTCATAACTGTCCTCTTCGTCTTCTTACCTTAAAGACTGCTTTTCTGGTTGCCATCACCTCTGCTCGCAGGGTGAGTGAGCTCCAGGCTCTTTCTTCAAAACCTCCTTTCCTAGCTGTTCATCCGGACAAGGTTGTACTAAGAACCAGGTGGTTACTTCTTTCCACATTGGCCAAACCATCACTTTGCCCACCTTCTTTCCGCCTCCGCATACTTCAAAAGAAGAAGAAAGGCTCCACCGTCTGGATCCAAAACGGGCGCTTTCCTTTTATTTGGATCGCACCAAACAATGGCGGGTGGATGATCAGCTCTTTGTGGGCTACGTGGGCGCTAAGAAAGGTCGGGCCGTGCACAAACGGACCATCTCTAGGTGGGTCGTTTTGTGCATTAAGACTTGTTATTCCTTGGCAAAGAAGGAGCCTCCAGTGGGGATGCGCGCCCATTCCACCAGGGCGACGGCAGCTACTACTGCTTTGGGACGAGTAGTCCCCCTTAATGACATCTGTCAGGCAGCTATGTGGGCATCTCTGCACACGTTCATTAGACACTACTGCCTGTATAGCCAAGTCCGGAGAGACGGCTTCTTTGGCTGTTCTGTTCTCCAGGACTTTCTGGTGTGAACTTGGTTCGCAGACCCACCTCCGGGGTTGGTATTGCTGGGGTATCTATTCTAAGGTAAGGAATCTATAACTAACTGTTTCTTTCAGATGAACAAGTTACTTACCTTCGGTAACAATATATCTGTAAGAAACATAGGTTAGTTATAGATTCCTTACCACCCCACCCATCCTCCCCGTTCTCCGAACTGACTTTTAGGGTCAGGGAATCCCTTTCAGGGCCCTAATTTTGTGCACCAGTGGTCAGTGTCTTGCATGACTCTGCGCTTCTGGCGTGGAATGTCGTGTAAAAGAACTGACGTCAGCGTGCGAGGGCGGCGTCTATGTAGCTACCGCAACATCATCACAGCGAC
Organism: Calotriton arnoldi; assembly: GCA_963921515.1. Lineage (NCBI taxonomy): Eukaryota > Metazoa > Chordata > Amphibia > Caudata > Salamandridae > Calotriton > Calotriton arnoldi. The sequence continues at coordinate 443,235 of CAWUFW010005387.1, read as the reverse complement.
CACGACGCCAACGACGAACGCGGAGTCGTCCGACGCCATCTTTCAACGTGCAGGGGTACTGCTGAGGAAAAATTCTCCGGATCCAGCCTGACGCCTGGGAGTAATTCTAAGGTAAGGAATCTATAACTAACCTATGTTTCATACAGATATATCGTTACCGAAGGTAAGTAACTTGTTCATTAATGATATTTGCCATTATATGTAATAGTATTTGCCGCTGTTTATACCACCTTAGAATAACAATTTCTCATTGGGCCACTAAACTTCCTGGTTTTCAGCAAAGTCTGCAAATGCAAAGACCCTTTTTGGGATGCCGGGGTCTGGGATGGTTTTGCTTTAGTGACGGAGATGTTGACTATGGAACTTAAAGCTCCATTCTCTAATCCCAGCTAAAGTAATCAACCCAAAATATGAGTAACATTACTTCAGAGAAAAAAAAACCATATACTGTGCATTTTAGTACTGTTCTACTATTTTGAGCTCAATGTAGTAAGAACATTTGTGTTTGCAAGGCCTGCAGTTCGCGAAATCCCACACATTGTGACTGCAAAAGTACACACTCAATGTACAAAGAACATTTTGTGAGATGGAAAGGAGTTTGGCTCACAAAATGTCCTTTAGTAGGCAGAGGGGGATCACCCTTTTTTCTTCCAAACTCATTGTAATGTATCACAACCACAATTACAGTAGCAAACCATTGATCTAATACTAACTTCCTAAAAGGGTGTTGTCTCCTTCGGAAAGTTGAAGCTGTAGCCGTGGGAGAGTTTCCACCTTGTGAATGTGCGCTTCTGATTGATACTTTTAAATACAGATTACTCACTGGATCCATAAACTTTTTCACAGCAGTGCTCCTGCGTGCCAGTAGGTAGTGCCGTACGACTCAGAGTTGACTTTGTTCCTTCCGGAAATGACAAACAGAGCCACACCTGCACACTGTCAATTCCTTTCTTTCCACACTTTCAAATGCGGATCTAGAGCTCTGCTCCACTCTTCTCATTGGTTTGACACATTTTTATCCCCAAAAATCTCTAACCAGTGTGTAAGGGAACTACGCCCCTTTCTATGCCTACAAGATTTAAACCTTGCCGGGACTATAGTAAACAAATGTCTGTTAGACCCTCACAAGGTATGCCTTTGGTGTTTGGACTCAGCACACAGCTCTGAGACATGTGAGGAATAAGCCCTTTTGAATACGAAGGCGATCTGGGAACGTGAAGCGAAGCTCTGTCACCAAACACCGGATGAAACCATACAAGTCCCACTCCAATTAAAAAAACAAAAAGCGGACCCGCTTCCAGGGTCATACCGACAGCATGCCCTCGTCACTTTCGAAGTCTTTGGATAACTCCAAATCAAAGTCAAAGAGGAAACGCACAAAAGTCCAAACAGGACTCATCCCCACCCTGCCACTGTCTATCTCCAGAGAAGTAAGTAGGGCGTCTTTTGTGCTGTCTGTGCCTCTGGACCCCTCTTTAAGTTCCGCACCAGCTCTGGTACTGATTTCCACTATGGCACCGCTCCCTTTGATTCCAGCGCCAGCCCGATGCAGGAGAAGGGCCTTCTATGGATACTGGTGTCCAACTCTGAGCCAAACTTCTCAGCTTTGACCAAGGTCACATCCTGAAACCACTTTGACCCACCCAGTCTCTATTCAGTCATAGTCTAATGGAACAGTGCTGCTATCAGGGAGCCGCCCTTAGGTGCTCCTCCAGCTTCTTGGTTCCAACTCTGATGAGAGTAAGACAGGCTTTGGAGATGACAATGGAGATGACTTGTCCCCTTCTTATGATGATGACAATCTCAACATGAAGTTGCTGGAGGTCAGCGGGCTGGATAGTTTCCTTGATGTGGTCCCTTGGTCCACAAACTGAGTAAAGTGCTTGTTTTCACATAGCGATTAGATGTACAGCTCCTCACAGACTGTTACATCCTGGCAGGCTCCGTCTGAGCCTTTTCTATATTCAAGGAAGCCTTTACTGACACATTGATGGGGGTTTGGACGAAGCCTTGTTCTTGTCTTCCGGTGAACAGACATGTTGCCATGTGCCATAGACCGGCAACAGGTGACCTAAATTTTCTTACTCAACCTCCAACCCCAGAGAGTCTGGTGTTTCAAGCTACCACTAGCAATGTGACCCCCAATTCATTCCTCAATAATTCCCCACCCTCCCAGCCAGAGAACCTAAGGGAATTGAGGCATTTGTGAAACAGATGTTCTAATCATCCCCGCAACAGTCAACCCAGTCCTTAGGTGGTCGCAGATAGGGTTCTAGCAGACAACATGCAGGTCCCGGTCCCACAACCCTGAGGCATCAGCCTCCAACACACTTTAGCTTGCCTTTAGTAGCACACAACCACACTGTATGAGGCTGGATTCAAGCCTTTCTCTAAGGATGGCAATGGGGTCATCTCCAAAAATGGGTCCTGATGACCATTTTGCTATAGGAGGTGCAGGCTCTTTTACCCAAATTGGGCCATCAAGAGGGTATCGGTCTCGGATATAGGGACTGCTTTTTGCATCTATTTCCTTCTACCTATGAAGGGCAGAGACCTTCATCCAATTTTAGATATCTATCCTCTGAGCGCTTTCCTGCAGAAGTACAGATTCAAGATGCTCACTGGCCCAGGTTCTGTCTGTCCTGCATCCGGGCAACTGGATGGTAGACCTGGACCTTCAGGATGCATGTTTTCATATACCTGTCCTGCAGTCCCACAGACATTACCTGCAGTTCAAGGTAGGCCAGGAGCATATTCAATTTCCGGTGTTCCCCTTCGGCCTCACCAGTGCCCCTTGGGTGTTCACTGATGGTGGTGGTCGAGGCACACCTTTGGAGGATGAGGGATACCAGCTTTTCCCGGACCTGAGTTGACTGCCTGTTGAAGGCGGGCTTGCCACAGTTAGTTGTAGACCTCCTCCAGACGATGGTGACCCTCCTGACATAGTTTGGGTTCCCAATCGACATGTTGAAATCACACCTGACTCTTTCGCAGATGCCTCTTTCATTGGAGCCATCTTGGATATGATGGAGTTCAGGGCCTTTGTTAAGTCACTATGAGTCCAGGACGTTCGGGCTATGATCCTGATGGTCCGGGGTCACCGTGAGATTGACTTTGAGGCTTCTTGGCCTCCTGCGACCTGCTTATCGACTGTGCCAGGTGGCATAGGCAGGCTTGTAGTGGAATGTTAAGACTTAGTGGGCCCAGCGTCAAGGGAACCTGTCAGATTGCATCCAGGTTTCAGAGAAGACTGAACATGATCTTCAGTGGTGGTTGCTTGACCGCAACAGACAATTAGCAGACCTCTCTCACTTCCCTACCCAGTGCTGATGGTAGTGATGGATGTGTCACTGCTGGGTTGGGGAAGTGATCATGGAGACGTGGAGATAAAAGGACTCTGGTCTCCAGCAGAAACCCAATTCCACATCAACCTATTTTGGTTGCAGGCCATTCATCTGGTTCTGAAGGCCATCCTATCGTCCATCAAAGGGAGTTTGGTACAGGTCTTTACGAACAACACTACTGCCATGTGGTACTGCAACTAGCATAGTAGTGTGGAGTCCTGGGTGCTGTGCCGAGAATCCATTTGTCTCTGGAGTTGATGTCAGGGCGTTTCCCTGGTCTTGAACCATCTGGCAGGATCTTTGAATGCCAGGGTGAATGAGCTCTGTCGACTGTGTCTGGTTGATCACGAGTGGTAGTTGCACCCTGAAGTTGCGCAGGGCACCTTCCGACAGTGGGGAGAACCCTGGCTGGATCTTTTAGTCACTGTTGATAACTCAGTGTCCAACCTTCTGCATGTTGGACTTTCCTTGAACATGCATTCAGGCTAGAGTGGAGCACGTGACTCTGGGACATCTTCCCGCCTCTGCCTCTCCTGCCCCGAGTTCTGAAGATCAGGAACGATCAGGCCCAAGCCATCCTTGTGGCTCCAGATTGGGCCAGTAGAGTGTGGTTTTCAAGACTTCTGGGATTAGCATCTATCCTCAAATCAGGCTTCTGCTTTGGGAGGATCTTCTGTTGCAGCAACAGGGCAGGATTCTGCTCGCGGGACTGCACAATCAACACATCCATGCGTGGAGGTTGAACGGTGGCAGTTTTGATTATGTTCGATCTTCCTCAGTTTGTGGATGTTATTCTTGCTGCATGGAGTCACCTCTACTAAGTTCATTTACGCTGGACGCTGAAACAAATTTATGTTACAAGCCAAACTGGGGGATGTCTTATTGTTTGTTTTTCTGTGGCCTAGCAAGGACTTGCAGTAGGCACCATTAAAGATTATTTGTCAACTCTTTCATTCTAATTGAATTTGCGGGAACAGCCATGTTTGTTTAAATCACCTGTTGTAATTAGGTTTTTAAAAGGTTTCGCATGTTTCCCCCCTAAAGCCTTTGTGATGTCTTAAAGTGATCTAAATTTTGTCCTGCCCGTCCTCATTTGTACTCCCTTTGAGCTGATGAAGAGTGGTTCATTGCATTTCTGACTCTGAAGACGGAGTTACTTGTCGCGATTACCAAGCTTGTTGCATGAGTGTAGTAGCCCTACATCACCTTTTCCCAGACAAATTAATGTTGAGTATCTTGGCAGCCTTTTTGCCAAAAGTTGTGACTCCTTTTCAATTTTCAGCAATTTATCACCCTCCCAACATTCTTCACTCCCCTTTGCCCCTTGAAGGAGGAGGATATCTTCACTCAGCTCGAAAAGAGCCCTTTGCTTTTATATTGATCTAAAAAAAGACCATTGGTGGACAATCAGCTTTTCGTGAGAATTTCTAGTGCAAATAATGGTAATGTGGTACAGAACAGTGCTTTGTCAAGGTGGATCATCCTCTGCATCAAGGTCTGATATCTATTGGCCAAGAAGCAGACTCCGGAAGGACTGAGGACTCACTCCTCCAGAGCCAAGACTGCTTCCACTGCGTTGGCACATGAAGTGCATGTTCTCGACATTTGCCAGGTCACAAAGTGGGCATTCCTACACACTATCACGAAGCACTACTACCTTGATAGGTCCAACATGCAGGTCATTTAGCCTGCCAGTCCTGCAGAACTTTTAGTCTGAGCCCATTCCTTAAACCCTCCACCTTGAGAGGTACTGCTTTAGTATCTATTCTAAATGTGAGGAATCTGTGATTAGAAGTGTTTTCCAGAAGTTATTTACTTTCTGTAGCTAACTTTCTGGTGGATACACTATCTCACCGCAGATTCCTCACTGACCGCCCGCCTCCCCGTTCAGTGGAATGGTCTTTTTTTCCATCTAAAAAGGTTCCAATCTAGAGATCTTCACAGTGGTACTCTGATTGGTTTTTGATGCACTTTGTCCAAGTCAAGTCCTTTGTGAAAATAGTCAAGAATGAAACCGACATCAGCAGCAGTGTTGTTGTGGAGGTCCATGGGTAAGACATATTTTGCTGCAAATGGGGTATTTTGCAGTGTGACTGATGAGCACATCAGTCAAATCACAAAAGGAAGGTCAGGCCTGTAGACACTGGCTGGTCACGTTCTAGTGTTTCACAGTAATGTGTTCCCACCAGCCACTCCTAGAGGGCTGGCTTCCACACTCACCCCACACCCATCCAACACAGGTGTCACAGGACATGTGACCCTGCCAATAAAAGGGGCTGGGCTAACGTGCCCGGGGCCAGTTCCAGATAGTAACTCCCTGTTTGGTCATTTGAGGTGTATGGGGGCCTAGAGCCCCGACTCATTACATTGGCGACGAACGGGTGTGACCCCGCATGCCTGCTTGCAGCCACTCCACATTTTCTGATAGGGAGAAGGGTAGCCCATGTCGAGGGTACCCCTGCAGCTGCTACCAGCACAAGTGCCAACGAAAGTGGTGGAAGGGGAACAAGCATCACAGCCGGCATCGCGCACAAGGTGCCTTTAGACTGGTGACTTGACTGAAAACGGTGAGCAGCCTCCCCCCCCCCCCCTACCGCTCCAGTGTTGCCGGCGTGGGCAAAAGGACGGCACGGTAACTGCAGCTCTTAAGCGCCCCGTAGGTGAGAGGGGCATGATTCGGACAGTGACCGTATCCCGAGTGAGTGTCACACCACCCCCTGCAGTAAATTAAGTGGACAGGCTGGGCACGTGTGGTTGACTCTGACGTGTCTGGTGCATGCACACTACTGACAAGCACGGTGAGGGAGAGTACTGCCCACTGGTAAGAAGGGAATGGCTTGAAGCATGAAGGACACTCCTGTATCAAGTTAAAGGAACCCCAGAGCAATTCGGCCAGCGTGTGGGCCTGAGGGAGGAGTAAATAGCAGCAGTATTGCCGTAGGCACGTCTTAGCCCCTTACCAGTTGAGGTGCTTGTGGGCTGCCCCAGTGAGGAGGAGTTGTGGGCCCGCACCAGGGTGAAGTGAGGCCCAGCACCGGCATCCCTTGCACTGTCCGTCGTTTACCCCAGAGAAGAGCACGGGTGCCAAAAAAGTCGCAGCGGAGGATAGCACGTCCCGTGAGGTATCCCTGATGCATCCGCTGACAAGGCCGGTCCGCCTCCTACGCGGCCATAATGGTGCCCGGGGAGGTGACTGCAGGAGCGAGCGGCCCGATGGCGGTGTGGATGCCTGTGGGGATGTGAGCCTGTCTTCCTACGCGGCCGTAATGGTGCCCGGGGAGGTGACTCCAGGCGAGAGCAGCCCGATGGCGGTGTGGATGCCTGTGAGGATGTGAGCCTGTCCTGCTGCTCCACGGTCATGTGATCCGTAGAAGGTAAAAGGACCGCAGCATGATTGTGGCACTACCTCTTGGCCGTTTCCGCTGCGCGGCCTGGAGGTGGTTAGAGGCTGCTGCGGGGAGGGGTGAAGACTGTTGTTGGCAGCACGCCTGGCTAGAAGCCGTGCCCGGCTTACAGGGTAGGAGGAGGGGGCAGCACCACCTAAAGGTCGCTTGAAACTGCTGCAGCCATGCATGAGGAGACTGCCGTGGAGAGCGAAGAGGCTCTACAGCGTCCCTGCTGGGGCAGCCTGTGAATGGAGTACTCAGTGGTAAGAATATGAAGAAAAAAAAATGTGGCAGTGAAGTAAATGCAGTGAGGAGAGCTGTTTGGAGTAGGGAGGAGTATGTAGGGCCCCTCTCGCCATGCTTGAACATCCGAGACTTAGTTCTCCCCCCCCATCAGCTGGAGTGTGCTCAGTAATCAAGGAGAAAAGCTACCAGGGCCTATGTGAAGAGCTGCAGTGGCACCTAGTGGCCATGGGTGGTCACTGCAGCAGTAAAGGATGCCTGTGGAACAGGAAAGGCCCGCAGCACTTTGAAGGCTGCCTGGCACATGGCTGAAGCTGGTGGAAGCACCCAGGAGCATGAACTGTGGAGGGGGTGAGAGACAATGTATCCTGATGCAGGGAACCCCAAGAAGCTCAAGGCTGCCAGCCAAGGAAGCTGCCAAGAGTCTGCTGATGGCAAGAATAGCTAAGCAGCTAAGCCCCAGGCAGCAAGTCCATGAAGGACGGAAGAATGCGGGCTGCATGCGGGCCCCGTGGCGAAAGGACCCCACTGCAAGAGGAGGAACCGGGTGCGCAAGGCGCCTGCAGAAGGTGCACCGAAAGGGTAGGACGGAGGGCGCAAAGTCAAAAGCGTGCTGAAAACCACACCAGAGAAGCTGACTGCACGTGCAGGAGCTTGGGAGTGAGAGCCCTGCGATGAAGAAGACTAAGGTCGTCACCGGGTGTGACAGACCCTGCGAAGCCTGCCTAAGTGGAGGCAGAAGAGAGTGCTACGACGGAGTAGCCTTGAGGCGCAAGGAGTGCGGCCTCAAGTGAAGACTAAGAGAAGACCTGTGAGAGGTCGACGAAGAAGACCTGTGAGAGGTCGACGAAGAAGACCTGTGAGAGGTCGACGAAGAAGACCTGTGAGAGGTCGACGAAGAAGACCTGAGAGAAGTCGACGAAGAAGACCCGTGAGAGGTCGACGGAGAGACCCGTGAGGGGTGGACGGAGAGACCCGTGAGAGGTGGACGGAGAGACCCGTGAGGGGTGGACTTTTGAGAGATCGACCGAGACCTGCGAAAGGTTGAATAGAAGACCTGCGAAAGGTTGAAGAGAAGACCTGCGAAAGGTTGAAGAGAAGACCTGCGAAAGGTTGAAGAGAAGACCTGCAATAAGGCCTGTGAGAGGCCCAAGAAGAAGACTAGTTAGAGGTCGTGAAAAGAAGAAGGTCATGGCGAGAGGTCTGGTCCCTAGATGAGGAGAAAGCTCGGTCCTAGGGGTAGGACGTGGCAGGGAGGCACATGTGAAGTGCACATCACATGGAGACGCCTGGTCAGAAGAAAGAAGAGTAAGGCATGATGGCATCAGACCACGTCGGGAAGAAGAAGAAAGTGTAGAAGTTGCACAAGGCTGAATCACAAGGAAGAAGAAAATATAGATGATGGAAGAGAAAAGAGAAGAGTGTGGCACAAGGCCACAGCATTAGAGTCCGAAGAAAGAGAAGAGAATGGTGTGTAGTAGTCAACAACAATCGAAGTAGTCACCTAGCACACCGCAAAGTACAGAATATGAACTGTGAGTGTTATCGCAATCAAGTGCATCCTAAGAACATCTAAGGAGCCTTGAAAATCTACAGAGGAGCACTGTGCCTGTGAAACACTCAGAGGTCAGTAAGGTGTCTTTGGCGCCGTGAGAGGCTGGCCGTGCAGAAATCTTCAGTTAGACCAAGTGTACCTGAAGCCTGCGGAAGAGAGCATGCTGGACCGTTTGTATCATCCACCTTTGGGGTTGCACGTGAGACTTAGTGGTGGTCCTGTTCGGTTGTCCTGAGTGACCTCGGTCGTGGGGCCTAAAAGAGGATCCGAGCAATCCACACTGGCCCTTGGCAATCCAGGGGCAAGGGCCTCAGGGATTGCCGGTGAGAGAGGAAGCCCGAAACGAGAGATGCATCTGCAGCAGCTTCCCAGCAGGTACCAGGAAGCACAAAGGTCTTGGTAGGAGTCTGGCTACCCCAAAGACTGCCCTGTAAATTCCTGCGCACCAGAGTCAGGATGGCAAGAGTACCCGACCTGCAAACAACTAACCATGAGGTGGAGGGAGTGACTTGAAGGTACGACTCGTAGCGATTCCTCCATGGGCCTATAGTATGGCGTTGGAGAGACATGGCTCAATGGTTAGAGCGGCAGACCCTGATGCAGAGATCTGGCCTGGGACCAGGGTTCAATTCCCGCCTCGGCGGGTCTTGGGCTCAACTTCCTCGGACCTGATAATTCTCGCCTCGGTGCCTATTCTAATCATGGGTCCAACTCTGGGCAATAGCTTGCTTAATCTCCACAACGGCCCCACCAGCGCTGGGATGCCTGGCTTCACCTTGGGGGTGCCCAGGAGTGGACATTTCACAGGGAAAAGCCAGGAAGGGTTCCACAGCGGTATGCGTTCAGCGCCAGGAAGCCTCAGGGTAGCAGTGCGCTTTACAAGTACAAATTCATTTCATTTCATTTCATGGCGCAGTCCACAAAGTCCCGTGGAAGTCGAGGAAAAAGGACCTCAGGGGACTCCCGTGAGAGGGGAATCCTGGTAAGAGAGGGGAATCCTGGTGAGAGAAGGAAGCCGAAAGTTGCTCTACCATCATGCAGCTGGAAGCACAGCGGCATCCGAGGTAGAATCTTCGACAGTCGCCGGTACGTTCTCTATCTTTGGAGGATTGCTAAGCAGGGAGCCAGGGCGCCTTTGAAGACGTCCCAGCAACAGACTTCGCTATTGCTCCAAATGCATCCTCACAGCGAACATTGTAAATAGACTTCCATGCAGTGAGACCAGGTGGGACAGGGCCCACAGTGCCCAGATACTGTAACAACTTAGACTTGCAGGCGAGAAATTCAGACTTCATTTACACTGCCATTCGTGCCCCGAGTAGTCTGGTTAAAACAACGGAGGCATCCCGTGATGCCTGGTGCTCCCAGCTGCACCTGTCCCTTTATCCTGTCCTGCCAGCAACTTGAATGGACTCCGTGGAGTTGTTTTTGTCATTTTGTTGTCTCCCACAGGTTGGACTTGTTGTCCTGTTTAGGTCTCGGCCTGCACCAGCGCTTGCGCTGGTCTGGCCGAGAGTTTTAGTAAGCGGGTTTTGGAAGTGCAAACACTGGCTTTCGGCTGGCGACCAGCTTGAGTTCACGATGGCGTGCACGCGCAGCTGGCATCTGGGTTTCCTATCTCTTCCTCATTTCCTCGTCATGGCTCATTAACTCTCTGGACTCTGATGTTTCAATCGCAGCAGCAGCTCACATTACCAACTGAGGGCCCTGGACTACAGTCACATGAAAAACAACAGCGATTAGCATTGAAATGCAAGCTTTTTTTGTCTAGTTAGAAATATTGCTTCGGTGGGTTGATTTCACCTTATATCGCTATTTGTTTTATATTGGGAGTCACAGCCTAATTACCAGTATTTTTGTCTCTCACTGTTTTTTTTTATATTTATTCGCGCAAAGCACAAAGCTATATTTAAGGTTACTTTTTCCGCGTCACTTCTTCACTCTATTTAAACTCCACACCCCCACTCTTATTGTCTCTCTCCTTCTCTCTCTCTCCCCTCTCTAATTCTCTCTCTACTTAATTAGCTCTCCCTGCTCTATCTTTTTTTGCCTTTCATTCTCTCTCACCCCTTTATTTGTTTCTCTTTCAAACTCCTTCATTCACTCTCTCTCCCCTTCTTTCTCTCTCTCTATCCCGCTCCACTCTTTATTCTATGTACACCCTTTCTCTCTCTTTCTCTCTCACCACCCTCTCTAATTGGGCATTATATCTTCACTCTATCTCTCACTCGGCAACACCACAGCATCACTCAGCGCAACCACAGCATCAATCAGAGCCAGCACAGCATCAATCAGAGCCAGCACAGCATCAATCAGAGCCAGCACAGCATCACTCAGCACCAACACAACATCTCTCAACGCCATCACAGCATAACTCAACGCCATCACAGCATCACTCAGTGCAACCACAGCATCACTCAGTGCAACCACAGCATCACTCAGTGCAACCACAGCATCACTCAGCACAACCACAGCATTACTCAGCAGAACCACAGCATTACTCAGCACAACCACAGCATCACTTAACGCCACAACAGCATCACTCAGCGCCACCACAACATCACTCCGCGCCACCACAGCATCACTCAGCACCACCATAGCTTTACTCAGCGACACCACATCATCACTCAGGGCCAACACTGCATCACTCAGCACCACCACAGGATGACTCCGCACCACCACAGCATCGCTCAGCACCACCACAGCATCGCTCAGCGCCACCACCGCATCGCTCAGCGCCACCACAGCATCGCTCAGCGCCACCACAGCATCGCTCAGCGCCGCCACAGCATCGCTCAGCGCCGCCACAGCATCGCTCAGCGTCGCCACAGCATCGCTCAGCGCCGCCACAGCATCGCTCAGCGCCGCCACAGCATCGCTCAGCGCCGCCACAGCATCGCTCAGCGCCACCACAGCATCGCTCAGCGCGCTCAGCGCCGCCACAGCATCGCTCAGCGCCGCCACAGCATCGCTCAGCGCCGCCACAGCATCGCTCAGCGCCAAGACAATATCACTCAGCACCACCACAGCATCACTCAGGGCCAAGACAATGTCACTCAGCACCACCACAGCATCACTCAGGGCCAAGACAATGTCACTCAGCACCACCACAGCATCACTCAGCACCACAGCAGTATCACTCAGCAACACCTGAGTATCATTCAGCATCACCTCAGCATCGTCTCCGCAACAGTCACCACCACCACCACTACCACCTCAGCATCACTCAGCACCACCTCAGCCTGCTCTCGGAATCTGGCATCTGTTGATTCTCCGCTAGCGTCTGGCCGCTGCTAGTGTTATAATACAGGTACTAGTTCCCAACCTTCACCCTCCGATTGTTTATGCCCCCTCAAAAAAAAAGCTTTAACAACCATTGCAATAGGCAGAAACAAGTTGCCAGCATTGCAAGAACAAAAGAAAACTGAGGAAATTTTTTATTGTAAATACTTTTTTAATATGGTCGTTCAGTTTTACATAATGCCTTCTTGGTCATATATAAAGTAACAAAAATGCTTCTGACACTTTTTATTATAACTTTTCAGCATGCCGCACAGCAGCCACACTTCTCTACAGCACAGCTTGAAGACATTGGCAAAGTCAATAGCTCTGGCTAAACACTTATAAGGCCCCAAAGGCGAGACCTATTGGCTATGCCAATGCTTGCTTTAATAAAGGTTGGGAGGGATGTAGTGACCGGCTGGTCATGTTCTTGAGTTTCACAGTAATGTGTTACCACCAGGACCTCCTGGAGGGCTGGCTTCCACACTCACCCCACACCCAACCATCACAGGTGTCACAGGACATGTGACCCTGCCAATAAACGGGGCCGAGCGCAGTGCCCGGGGCCAGTTCCAGATAGTAACTCTGTGTCTGTGTGGTCATTTCAGGTGTATGGGGGCCTAGGGCCCCAACCCATTACAATGCTGCAAACCAGTTGGATTGCAAAAACAGACTGGCTGGTTTGTGTCCCCACTATGGTACATCGTGCTTTATGTTCTTACTCCTGCTTCAAGTTATATCCTGGTTCCTCGGATCAAGTTCCTATTCGAGGCTAAAAACCATGCTGTCCTGTAACCATCGCTTCAAGTTGGCAGTGCTCCTTTTAAAGAAATAGGTTCCCTTTGAAGTGCGTCTTTTCTACTTCAAGCTAGGTACGCACCACATTAAATGAGTCTGTATTTATGAACCTGAATTTTTCTGTGAGCCTGTTTAGAAAGTGTTTGAGCAAAGAAAAACAAGTGAAGTGGAATTGCATAGACTCTTTCAGTGATCCTCAAGCTACAGATTATTTCACCCTTGTCAAAAAAAATTATAATTCAGGAAAACATCAAATCTAGATTGTCTCTAGAACAGAGAACCCATTCTATGCATAAATAATACTACCGAACCAGCTTCCCTATTACGTTCCGTTTATTTGTCATTGCTGACTGCTGGTAAAAAAGAATGACGCGAGAATGGTTCGTACAAAAAGCGTTAATTGGTGAGGAATGCATCCACCGGCCCGTAGGGGTCCGTGGTGCCCTTTTAGCTTGTTTTTCCGAGGCTGCGATCAGTCTAATGGTTGTTCCCTCGCTCAGATAACCTTTCACAGCAGTTTCAGCATGATGGTATCTGCTCACCTGTCCCTCAATGGGGGTCCCCTGACATGAGGCAGGAGTTCTTCGAGCCTGTGCTTGTTTTAATGTCTGCTGCGTGGTAGTGTTTACTCGGCCCTTGCGCGAGTAAATTACAGAGGAAAAACAATATCTCGAAAAATGTAATGAATACTTTAAACCCGTTACCACCGCTTGCACCCTCCTCCCACGTCGTTGTAGAAAAAGACCGCATAACTGATCGAACCTCTCACAATTATCTAATGATACATTGTAGCACTGTGGACTGCAGTTGAGTGTGAGCCAGCGCTGCCAGCACTGCCTTGATCACAGTGAGAGCCCCAAGCCTGCAGGACAGCAGAGACACAACAGATATGCATGACAATTCATTTCAATGCGGCAATGCGGAGTACCACACTGAAATGCGTTAGTCTAACGCCTGATGCGTGCCACTTGGCAGGACTGCTTCGTCCAACAAGAGCCTTGGCTAAATTGGTGCCTCTCTGTCCTAATCCTAATAGAGACGAGGATAATGCCACCAAAGTGGCCTCATCACACACCAATGAACTGTATGCACTCTTCTCTGAGCGGTTGAAAAAGGGCAATTGTTAAATTGATAAGGGCAAGTGTCGTTTGTATTCTCTCTTCCCTGATCAATAGCTATATATGCTGCTTCTGTGGGCAGGCGATGCAGCGCTTCTCCTGGTGCCGAAAAGACAACTCCCTGCAATTGCCTTCAGTAGAACCATGCATAGTAAAGAGTTCCAGTGTGTACTATAAAGCACAGACAATATGTACCTGTCGTGCATGCTGTGCGAGAGTACAACAGCTCCAAGAGTTTAGTTCTGTATGATTTCGACTACCCACGCTCTCTTTTAGGGAGATCATGCAGACTATAGGATTTAAATTAGGCATGCAAGTGCAGTACACAATACGTTAATATTATTTAGCACGTGTACCTTTGTAATAAGCAAGCAGAATAACCAATATATGATGGCTGACTTTCCCAACTACTCGCTGCCACACTGCAATATCTGTCCCAAAGCACTACCTAAATTTGCGGAGCCTCTCGGACTTTCTCTGTCATACTTGTTTTAAATAAACTTTATTGAATTTTTATCGAACCGTAAACATCGTTGATATTCCAGTACCATCAGTATCATATCTCTCAGGCATGTTCCATTTTCGCTTATCACTTTCATATAATAATTTTTATATAGAATCCAGTTGTTTGATCTTTTCCCACATTTCAATTTGTTTCCCATCAACAATTACCATAGTTTATTTGTTTCAAGGTGGTCTATTGTCATGGGGTTGAAAGGGGGGGGGTCACTTGTGTCTGTCTATTCTGTTAGATATTCTGTCAATTTTTCATCTCTCCTTGTGTATTTTATATTCGGTTTATCTGCTGTAGCCCATTCAAAAGGCCTTTTTTCCACCTCTGGTGCTTTGGGCCTCCAGGGTCACCCAATGGATTGCTATATGCCTCTTAGCTAATATCATACCCAAAGGCGTCATCCTGATTTTAATCTTCTAGTTCTTCCAAATAGGCTGAATTCCTAATATGCACTGCTGAATAGATTGTGGGTACTGTATTAGTCATAGTCTGTGAAGTTATCACCACTTTTTCCCAGAACTCAGCTACCCATGGACACACTCTATCCATATGAAAAAACTCAAACCATATGAACAAAATCTACACCCTCGGTGCCACATCGCTGACAAGCTGATGATCTGACAGATAGATTCTTGCAAGTTTCTAGGATCTGAGATACGTTTTATGCAGATTATGTGTAATTGTATTAATTTAAACCATGCATTTGGGGAAATAGTTTAACCAATCAGAGGCTTTCCTTCAGTCTGTGATCTGTCGCATTTAAGCGTACTAAATATGACAAAGTTTCCAAGTCGTCATATAAGTTCATCCCTCTAAAAGTTTGCCTAATATTACTAGTAGGTAAATCTGGTCGTATTCTGCGTTGAGCTTGTCATTTAATGATGAAAGAAACATTGTTTCTCCTTTTATATATCCTGAATTGGTAGCCAGGATCAATATCCTGGAGGTCCGGATCCCTGCCACATGTTTAGGAAATCAGTTGGGCAATTTTCTTTCTTTAGTATCTTGTGTAGATCCTGAAAATCTTGCATAGATCCAGCTCTGATGAACAAATGTGAAATCACCCCCAGCGGAGATTCACATTCAACTTTTAGGTCACCTCCTGACAATATTAATATGTATTGGTGTATCCTAATTTTATCTGAATCATTAAGAGGAAAACCTTATAGCTATCTGCGTGCTTCTTTCCCATTAAAAATATTTTTGTTGACAGTTACTGTGTCTATTGGTAAAAAAATAAGAGCTCGGCAGGTGCAGTAATACCTCTAATCGCTAAAACAATGATTTCCAATATTCCTAGTCCTGGGGCCGCAATAGTAGTCTACAAGAATAATTCCTTATTTTTGAGATAATCTTATGGGAGAGGTTTGGGTGGAGGGTGTTGCCAAGCAAGATGGCCAAATGCACATAATTCTTTCCATCTTCAGCTGCATATTCTGTCTCATCACCCTGGAGGCCCAAAACAGCTGAAATGATCCGGCAGCCCTCACAGAGACTGGCGGAGCCAGCAGGAGCAATTAGGTTCACGGCCTGTCACTTAATAGACTGAAGCCCAGTGGTTACCTGACTCAACAATATGGCAGGCGCCCTCTGCTGCTGAGGCCGAGTGGTGGGGGAAATTGAGGGCCCTAGCCTTAAGGAAGGATCCAGAGGATTGGAGGCTGGGAGCCAGTGCTGCACCAGCATGGTGACGGTCGGTCAGGGGCAATAAGGCGGCATGCCCAAGGACACACCTCAGAAGCCAGGGCTCCGGCCGAAGGCCTTGAAAGAAAAGATACTGTGCACCTTCCCAAATGTCCATTAGACATCAGCGCCACGGTGCCTGCCTTCTGTTGGTGAGAGGAGTCCCTGCACTGGTGTGCCTGCTAAAGCGGTTGATGCTCCTGGTTGCAGGAGGAGTGATATGGGTGCTGCTTGGGCCTCATGACATAAATGGTGTTGCAGAGAGTGGGAAGTCCTGGGGCCCGCACTGAAGACTGCTGGTAGTGTTTATACAGGACGAGCCCGGTCTGGAAAGCATAGCAGGGCGCCTGGCACTGTACCGGGGATGACTGATTGATGGTTTTGACCCCCAAATAGGACGCCTGTGAAAGGAGGTCTGGACTCCCAACAGGGGTGTGCACCTTTTAGGGGGTGCAGGGGTTTCTTCTTGGTGCACCTCTGGAGATTTCAGAGCACCCTGAAGTCACAGCTTGAGACAGGGTGCAGCTCTCGCAGAGGCCCTCGGGGTCCTTGAACATATTGGCTTGAGAGACATTCAGATTTAAGATCTGCAGTCTCAAAATGGGGAAAGAAACAGCCCAAAGGCGATCACAACTTTCATTGATAGATACACAACGGGAGAGGTAACCCCCCCCTCTAACCCATATTACCGGGGCAAGATTACTCGCAGGTGGAATCCTCAGGTGCCCAAATACTGGCTGCCATTGAATCCTCCAGAGGTGCTGGAGAATAAGATCAACGCCATCTCCGCAAAGTTAACAATAGGGCATAGCAGATAGAGAACACAGTGTCTGAGCTACGTTCTGAGATAACCTAGCTTTGAATACCGTGGAGTCATTGACTTAGTTGTCACACATACTTTAACTCAAGACAGAGGATGCGGTAGATCTCGGAGAAGTGATGGGTGCTTTTTGGTTTTCCTGGAGAGAGTGGATGAAACGTCACCAGAGAGATTTCTGAAAGAATGAATTATGGACATTATGGACTGGAAAGGCTGTTGGGATGTGTAAGAAATTGGTTTGTTGGTTGACTGGGGTGTGAGCCCTGGTCAGGCAGCAACCAGAGTCCTCGACCGGATGAGGCACACGCCAACTCTAAATTAACCTGTGCTCAAGCCTCTGGTAGCTTGGCACAGAGCAGTCAGGCATAACCTAGAGGCATTGTGTAAAGTATTTGTGCAACACTTCAAGCTGTAAAAAAAAAAAAAAGGGAAAAGCACCACACAAAAAGAATCCCACACCCAGTTAGAAAAAGAAAGTTATTTGTAATAAATAAAACAAGACCAAAATGACAAAAATATAATCAGTAGAATTGGAGATAATCAGTTTTAAAGATTTTAGTGACAATAGAGGCCAAAAGCACAACTGTGGTTATCTGGTTGCACCGGACCAGGACAAAGTCACAACCTCAGGCCAACCAAGATGGATGCAGGGTCCCAGTTACCCAGCTGAACAGTGTACCTTATATCCTGGTTTGTGGAGCATTGCAAGAATCCGTGTCGGAGATGCGTCGCTTCAGCTGCGCTATGCATCGGTTCCGCGGTGAGGCTGCGATGCGAGATCCTGCGCCGTCAAGGATCCTGTCAACGAGGGCTTGCGATGCGAAGACTGGCATCAGGGATGCATTGTGCAGTCCAGGAGAAGTGTCTGTTCCGAGGAGCTGCGATGTGGTGTCCGGCATTGTCGTTGAGGCTGCCACCAACAAAGGATGTGAGGGCCTGCGACGAGGATGCGTCGCACAGTGGCAGTTTCCGAAGAGGCTATGGGCTGCAGAGGCCATTTGGCTCTTTGCAACGGGTCCAATCCACACAGTAGCAGCAATGCCTCGGTGCTGCTTGGGGTTGCGCGGCATTGCAGCGGAGATGCATCGGTTCCGATGGGTCTACAGAGGCTGGCAGAGCAACTTAGGCCCACTTCTAAGGGTCCCGGACTGTGGTAGCACCACTTGGCAGGGTAGTCTCACCGATGGCTGAGTCCAGGTGCTGGGGTCAAGGTTGCTGGAGCCTTCTGTCCCTGAGGCCCAAGTCAGGAGGCCGGCCAACGGGAAACAGCCTTTACAATGAGGTTTTTACCACGTTGTACCTTTACCACGCATTTTTTACCACACATGTTTTTAGAACGCATATGCTTTTACAACGTATACCTTTACCATGCATTTAAGGTAAGTTCAGGGGTCTCCCCCCACAAATAAATTGTTTATATATATAAACAATGCGTGGTAAAGTCATACGTTGTAAAAGCATATGCGATCTAAACAAAAAATGTGGGGTAAAAAAATGCATGGTAAAGGCATGCAGAGTATTTCCCTGCGTTGTTCCGTCATACAACCCCAGCCAACTAGCCATTGGAGTCACTTTGGTGGTTCTAAGTTCAACAGATGCAGGTCTAGTCCTTCTCCCCCAAGCAAGAGGGCAGTAGGCAGCAGGGCAACAGTCCTTCGAAGCAGCCATCCAGCAGAGTGGCAGTGGTTTCAGCAGCACAGCAGTCCTTCTTCCTGGCAGAGTATCAACAGGTCCAGAAGAGTACTGAAGAGTTGGTGTCTGATGTCCAGTATTTATACCCAGTTGCGCCTCTGAATCGGGGAGAAGCTTCTAGAGGTATGCCTTTGAAGTGCGCAGGTGCCAGCCCTTCCTGGCCCTAGACTAACTACAGCCCTTTAAATGGAGGCAGGACACAGCCTATTCAAGAGTAAGTGGGGCTGTGCACAGCTCCTTCCTCCCATCCTGCCACTGATGGTCCATTCAGGCACACCTAAGCTTCCTATTGTGTGTGGTTGTCTAGGAGGAATGCACAAAGTCCACCAGTCAACTGCACCCAGTCATGTGACGCAGAGAAAATGCTGCAGGCACTAAATGTTTAAGGCAAGAAAATGCCAACTTTCTAAAAGTGTCATTTTCAAAATTGTAATTCAAAATCCGATTTCACCATAAGTTAGGCTTTTTCATTACAATTCCAAAGACACCAAACATGAACTGGTTACCTGCTCCCATTCAGAAATTACAGTTAATTAAATATAATAAGGTAACTCCAATTATATCCAATGGGAAAGGTAGGTCTTGCAGTAGTGAAAAATGAATTTAAAAGTTTTTCACTGCTAGGAAATGTAAACCTTAAAAGTACATGTCCTACTTTTTAAATACATTGCACCATTCCCTCTGGGTAGACCCGGGCCTACTCTGGGGGTGATTTATGTGTATTTAAAAGAAAAGTTTGGGCCTGGCTAAAGGTTTATTTTGCCAAGTTGAAATGGTAGTTTAAAACTACACACACATAGGTTGCAATGGCAGACCTGAGACATGTTTAAAGTGCTACTTAAGTAGGTGGCACAATCATTGCTGCAGGCCCACTGGTAGCATTTAATATACAGGCCCTGGGTACATGTAATATCTGAAAGAAACGCGTTAGTTATAGATTTCTTACCTTAGAATTACCCCCAGGCGTCAGACTGGATCCGTAAAGTTTTTTTTCGTCAGCAGTACCTCTGCGCGTCGGAAGGTGGCGTCAGTCGGCTCCGCGTCCGTCGTCGGCGTCATGGTCGCCGGGATGACGTCGCAGCAGCTACTTAGACGGCGCCCTCGTGCGCTGACGTCAGTTCTTTCTTTTTCCGCGCCAGCCAGCGCAGATCCGGGAAGAGCGGTACCTCAGTCAATTTTTGACTAACTTTTTCTCGACTTTTGTCGACTTCTTTTTCGAGTCTTCGACTCCGAAGGTGCACGAGGGATGCCCGGTTTCAAGGCCTGCGGTTCCTGTCATCGCGTGATGTCGGTGACGGATCCGCATCGCTTGTGTCTTTTTTGCCTGGAGCGCGACCACGACCCCAAGTCCCGGTCGAGAGGGAGGTCGAGGGACCGGTCGCGGAGCCACCACCATTCCAGTTCGAAATCTTTGAAGTCTTCGCACTCGGGGTCGGGTAAGTCGAAGCATAAGAAGAAGTCGAAGAAGCATCCTTGCTCTTCGACTTCTCCTTGTCGGTCGGCCGATCCGACAAGGCACGTGGGTGGTGCCCCTCCCGCGGCTCCGCACGCGGAGCCCGAAGAGTCGACTCCGCGTTTCCCTCCCTTTCCGGGACCCGGAGCGACTCCCGCCCACCTTCGTACGTTCTACGAGGCGATGCATGCCATCTTTGGGCGGACCGACCCCGCTGGCGCGCCTTCGGGCCCCGCGGACTCGGTTGGGGGGGCCTTGGCCTTTTTTGCCGGCGGCTCCGGCGCCGCAGTCCCCCCTTGGATCCAGGCCTGGATCTGGATCGGCGCCGGTTGACCTAGTTACGCCTCCACCGGCGCCGCTTCTGACCGCACCACTACCGCGTTCGACGACAGTCGGCCCCCCGGCCGGCGTCGACCCCGGCCTCCATCCCGACGTGGACACGGAGCCGGACCGGCGTCGTCCGACGCCGGATCCGGCGCCGAGAAGGGTTTTGTGCCCCTGTTCACTCCTGGGGCCCCTTTTCAACCTGAGTGGCAACCAGAGGATGAGGAGGAGGACTGGGAGGGGTCAGGTGACCTTCTGACTGACCAGTTGGACAGTGAACAGGACTGGAGAGAGGAACTGGGGGATGCCCGTGGTCTTGACACCTCCCCTGACCGTGGCATGTTGTCTCCTCCTACCGTGGCTACGGAGGAGGGAGCGTCGTACGCAGTGGGGTTGCGTAGGGCGGCCGAGGCTCTCAACCTCGAGCTTCCTACGGTGGCGGTCAGGACTAACCTCCTGACAGAGGTGCTTCAACCGGCTGCAAGCTCTTCGGAGCCCTTGCTGCCGTTCAATGAGGCCCTCACCGACGTCCTTTTGGGCACGTGGTCCAGGCCTAACACGGGGGCTCCCGTGGACAGGATGATTGCCCGATGCCACCGCCCGGCCCCGGGCGACCCCACTTTCCTCTCCCAACACCCCACCCCGCAGAGCTTGGTAGTCCAAGCCTCCACTTCCAAAAGCGCATTCCCTACCGCTCCCCCGGAAAGGGAATCCAAGAAGCTGGACCACCTTGGGAAGAAAATTTTCTCTTCCGCCAGCTTAGGACTGCGGTCGGTAAACACCGCATGTCTCTTGGGGCGTTATTCCCACTCGGTGTGGGATATGGTGGTGTAGGTGCTGCCTCAGTGTCCGGAGGAGGCCCGGGCAGTGCTCTCCCAGGCTGTGGCCGCCGGGAGGGATGCAGCAAAGTTTGCCATACGTTGTGGGCTGGACACCGCCGACTCTCTGGGCAGGACCATTTCAACGTCGGTAGCGCTTCGTCGCTACGCCTGGATGAGGTCGACTGGCTTTTCAGGGGATGTCGAGAACACCGTGATGGACATGCCCTTTGATGGTCGTCGCCTTTTTGGCGACAAAGCAGACAATGCTCTAGAGCGTTTCAAGGACTTACGGGCTACGGCCAAGTCCTTGGGCCTCTCCACCTGCCCTGCGCAGTCTGCTTTTCGCCCCTTTCGTGGCTATGGAAGGGGTGCCCTGCTACGTCCCGCCCAGAGCCACAGGCCGCAGCAAGTTACCCAACCTTCGCGCGGCCGGGGACGTGGGAACAACCGTCGTGGTTCCGGGGGCCAGCGGGCGGGCCAGTCCACCAACCCCCTTTCCGCAGCAGCCTCTAAACCCTCCTAGTCTGACCTTTCAGGCCCATCAAACGCCAGTGGGCGGCAGGATTCGCTATCACCTCCCCCACTGGTGCACCATCACGTCGGACAGGTGGGTTTTGCAAATAGTCCAAAGGGGCTACTCCCTCCCCTTCGAGACTACCCCTCCAGCCATGCCACCAAGATTCCACCGCATGTCGGAGGATCATCTGGCCCTTCTCCAGCAGGAAGTTACGGCTCTCTTGGCTAAGGGAGCCATCAAACGCCTTCCTGTCCCAGAAGTAGGTCGTGGTTGTTACTCCCACTACTTTCTGATCCCCAAGAAGGTCAAGGGCCTGTGTCCTATCTTGGATCTCAGGGACGTCAGCCGCTTCCTCCGGAAGGAGCAGTTCAAGATGTTGACGCTTGCTCAGGTCTTGTCTGCCCTCGACCCGGAAGACTGGATGGTAGAGTTGGACTTGCAGGACGCTTATTTTCACGTCCCCGTCCTGCCGGCCCACCGGCGTTACCTACGGTTCACAGTAAGCCACGAGCATTTTCAATTTACCGTGCTCCCCTTTGGCCTTACCAGCGCCCCTCGGGTGTTCACGAAAGTGATGGCGGTGGTCGCAGCTCATCTGCGCAGATCAGGGGTTTCAGTCTTCTCCTATCTCGACGACTGGCTGTTGAAGGCGGGCTCGCCCCAGGCAGTCGTCTCCCACCTCCAGACTACGGCCGACCTCCTGCATTCGCTGGGGTTCTCCATCAATGTGCCGAAGTCACACCTGATTCCCTCTCAGAAGCTCCTCTTCATCGGAGCGGTTCTGGACACAACGCGGTTTCGGGTCTATCCTCCAGAGCAGCGAGTCCGGGATATTCAGGCTATGATTCCGATCTTTCAGCCTCTATACCGGGTTTCGGTCAGAATGACTCTTAGGCTGCTGGGCCTCATGGCCTCCTGCATCCTGCTGGTCGATCATGCCAGGTGGCATATGCGGGCTCTGCAGTGAGACCTGAAGTTCCAGTGGGCGCAGCATCAGGGGAATCTGTCCGATTGCGTCCAGATCTCGGAGGGCACTGCACGTCAACTGCAGTGGTGGCTCACGAACCAGGATTGGGTCAATGGCAGATCCCTCTCCCTTCCCCAACCAGACCACACTGTGGTGACGGACGCCTCCCTTCTGGGATGCGGCGGCCACATGGGAGAGGCGGAGATCAGAGGTCTCTGGTCTCCGGCGGAGTCCGGGCTTCACATCAACCTTCTGGAGCTCCGGGCGATTCGTCTTGCACTGAAAGCATTCCTTCCCTCTGTCCGGGGAAGAGTAGTGCCGGTGTTCACGGACAACACCACCGCCATGTGGTACTGCAACAAACAGGGCGGGGTGCGGTCGTGGGCCCTCTGTCAAGAGGCCCTCTGCCTCTGGACATGGCTGTAACATCAGGGCATATCCCTGGTGGTTCAACACCTGGCAGGTTCTCTGAACGCCAGGGCGGACGAACTCAGCCGCAGGTGCATGATGGATCACGAATGGCGTCTTCACTCGGAAGTGGTGCAAGGTCTCTTTCGACAGTGGGGAGAGTCTTGGTTAGATCTGTTCGCCACCGAAGAGAACGCGCAATGTCCGCAATTCTGCGCTTTGGAATTTCCAAGGCGGCACTCGCTCGGCGACGCTTTTCGTCACGAGTGGAGTTGCGGCCTATACCACTTCTGCCCAGAGTGCTGAAGAAGATCAGGCGCGACCGGGCCCAAGTCATTCTTGTGGCTCTGGATTGGGCACGAAGAGTCTGGTATCCCAAGCTGCTCAACATGGCCATCGATCTTCCGATCAGACTGCCTCTTCGGGAGGATCTTCTGTCGCAGCAGCAGGGGACGGTCCTCCACCCGAACCTGTCCAGTCTCCACCTCCTTGCGTGGAGATTGAGCGGCGGCAGTTGACGTCTTTCGACCTGCCTCCCGAAGTATGTGACGTAATCTTGGCAGCCAGGCGTCCCTCCACTAAGACGGTATATGCCTGCCGGTGGAACAAGTTTGTGGCATGGTGCACAGCAAAGGCTGTGGATCCCTTTTCTGCCCCTCTTTCTGAAGTTCTCTTGTTCCTTCTTTCTTTAGCCCAGCAGGGCTCTGCTCTGGGCACTATCAAGGGCTATCTTTCAGCCATTTCTGCCTTCCTTCGGCTGCCAGATCAACCTTCTCTTTTCAAGTCCCCGGTAGTTAACCGTTTCTTAAAAGGCTTAAAGCATCTTTTTCCTCCAATCCCCTTCATTATGCCTCAGTGGGACTTGAATCTTGTTCTTACCTATTTAATGTGCGCTCCCTTTGAGCCGCTTCATAACTGCCCTTTAGGACTCTTGACTCCTAAGACTGCTTTCCTGGTAGCCATCACTTCTGCTAGAAGGGTGAGTGAGCTCCAGGCCCTTTCTTCCAAACCTCCTTTCCTGTCTGTCCATCCGGAGAAGGTGGTTCTCAGGACCCGTCCGTCCTTCCTTCCTAAGGTGGTCACTGCCTTCCACATCGGGCAGACCATTACTCTGCCCACCTTCTTTCCGCCTCCGCATCCTTCAAAGGAGGGAGAGAGGCTCCACCGTCTGGGCCCAAAACGTGCGCTCTCTTTCTATCTGGACCGCACAAAACAGTTCCAGGTGGATGATCAACTCTTTGTTGGCTACGTGGGCGCCAAGAAAGGTCGGGCCGTACACAACGCACCATTTCTCGATGGGTCGTTTTGTGTATTAAGGCATGCTATTCTCTGGCTAAAAAACAGCCTCCGGTCGGGCTACGCGCCCATTCCACCAGGGCGACAGCAGCCACTACTGCCTTGGGAAGAGGAGTTCCTCTACATGACATCTGTCAGGCGGCCACGTGGGCATCGCTGCACACGTTTATGAAACACTACTGCCTGGACAGCCAAGTCCGGAGAGACTGCTTCTTTGGCCGTTCTGTTCTCCAGGATTTTCTGGTGTGATCTTGGTTCGCAGACCCACCACCGGGGTTGGTATTGCTGGGGTATCTATTCTAAGGTAAGGAATCTATAACTAACGTGTTTCTTTCAGATGAACAAGTTACTTACCTTCGGTAACGATATATCTGAGCGAGACTATCCTGATTATCTTGCACTTCATCGGCTGGTGATGTTGCTTAAGCTATACCTTTTCGGCTGAAGGGTTAGCTATTTCTGACTTTTGCACGCTGTGCATGAGTATTCTCTGATCTAGGTTTGTATGAAATTCTGAATTGCATACTTAATTGCAATTATATATTCTTTGTTTTCCTCTCTCTCCTCTCATGCTGTTATTGATCGTTAGATGTATTTGTCAATGAACTGTATTTCTTTGTTGTGAACTTACCTGTAATATTAAAATAACACAGAATTTATGATTTTCCTTATGTACTTGTGTATTAACCATTCAGATTTTGAAGTATTAGATAAAGATAACTTGATAAGTATTCAGAGTTTGCAAACGGATATAGATACTGCAGCTGACTACACGTTTAGCACCTCACTCATAATGTCCACATAGTAACAGGTTCCTGTGCAATCAACCTCCGAGACCTGCCGCAGTTAGGTCTCACTGGAAATCCAGAAACATAAATTGAACAAAAGATGGAGGCAGCACCAGGGATGAAGTCACACTTAAGTCAATATGGTCTTTTCAATATTCTTTATTCTTCTTTAAGATAAAAGATGACAGGACAACAGCCAACGCGTTCCGTTCCTTTTAAAGGAACTTCATCAGGGCAAAAGATTCCTGTACAGACAAGGTCCCACTATGTACGTCAAGGGAATAGTCAGTCCCACGGTGCGGGCAACGTTAGATTTAATTCCGGACCGAGTGATCTAAGTGCTATCGGATAAATACTCCAACTGAATAAGAAAAGGTGTGGAGAATCCCTCAATGGCGTTCAGAAGTTTTTTCGTGGTTAGAAAGTCTCTAAAAACCCGGCCCAAGAAAATTTGTAAGTGCACAGCAGTGTCCAAATGCACAGGAATTCTACTAACCACTAATAATAGCGAATGGAATCCGACCGCAATGATCAGAAGAAAAATAATATATGGAGGAGTTCCAACAACAGATGGTAGCTATCGGCGATCCCACAGCGCGGATGAAGTAATAATAAACTTCAGCCAAAACAATCCCATGAGCCTTCTATTTTGGCGACGGCAAATATGCCCGGACCAACAACGGCAATAGCAGCAAATTGCCGTTGTTGACGTACATAGTGGGACCTTGTCTGTACAGGAATCTTTTGCCCTGATGAAGTTCCTTTAAAAGGAACGAAACGTGTTGGCTGTTGTCCTGTCATCTTTTATCTTAAAGAAGAATAAAGAATATTGAAAAGACCATATTGACTTAAGTGTGACTTCATCCCTGGTGCTGCCTCCATCTTTTCTTCAAGTATTCAGAGTTTGTCATTATTTGTAAGACATTTGGACATAATGTATACTGTTGTTAGACAGGCATTTCCTTCATTATAGGTGAGGACCTCGATAATAAGAGACGGATGCTATTTCCCTCATGAGGGAAATAGCAACCGTCTCTTATTATCGAGTCCCTATTAACTCTACTAAAGATCTATCGGAGGACCTGGTGTTTGTAAGTGGTTATTGAGATTCCATGGGCCCGAACTTTAGTTATATTGGAAAAATCCTATTTGTGATACAGTAGGGTTAATGTGTATGAAACAAAATGTATGCCGTTTCGGCTGGATCATTGCCAATACACCCAGGGGGAGAGAATATCGTTTTAGCTCTGTTTATCTGTGAATCTGATATTGTTCCAAACCCTTCCAACTCCTGAAACAGGACTCTGAGTCATGTGATGAAAATTAAGGTTTTGTCCACATCCATACACAGTGTCTCTCCCGGTAACCACGTTGATGCTCCAATCCCTCAGGGTTCACCTAATCCTATCACCAAAGATTCTACAGCTAGAATGAAAAGGAACAGGCATCTCTGTCTTGTGCCCTTACCCATTTCCACACCTCACACACCAGTCTTCATGTCATTATCATAGCTAATGGGTTCGCATACATTAGCCAGACCCATCCCCTAAAGTTTGGTCCAAATCCCATGCCCTGCAAAAACATCATATATTCCTAGTTCAGGGAGTCAAATACCCTCTCTATGTGAAGTGCTACAAGCACACGTTCTTCCTTCATCTGAGCAGTAATGTGCAACACACAATTGAGCCTACATAAATTGATAAGTGTGCTACACCACAGCATGAGCACATTGATTTTTGTAAAGAAGAGTAGTGACCACCCCATTAAGCCTAGATGCTAACACTTTATTAGGTATTTTAATATTGGCATTAGTCATTGATAATGGGCAGTAGGAGGTTAACTCTAGTGGATCTCTGCCTGGTTTAAACATCATTATTATCATGGCGTCTCTCACTGTATTTGGTAGTCTGACCTGGGTCTTGGCTGTGGGACTTTCCTGCTACCTGTCCCTACCATGTTTGAGGAAATTCTACCAGCAGTCTATCACCACCCGGTGTATTCCCCCTTTGACACATGTATTTCCTCAGCTGGATTTTCCTGTTCCAGGTTTTTAGCTTTGTTAGGTGTCAGTCTGGGCAATGTTAGACCATCCAGATAGGTGCTAGCCCCATCACCAAGAAGCTCTTGGAACTTCGATATAAATGTGCTAGGTAATTGTGTAGGGTCTCATTCTTGCTAGCCTGGGTTACTGCTATCAACCAGAATGGCTTTCTCAGCTCCATTATAGTCATGCTTATTCTCTCATGCTTAAACAAACAGCCTAGTAACTTCCTGATCTATCTCCCTCCCTATGCAGATTCTGCAGTATTACCTGCAGGGGAACATTTTCCATGTGTCCCAGGTTCTCTGTATCTGCTTTTGCACTTAATATTTATTTGTTTTGGTCGACTGTCGTTACAGTTTGTTAAAGGTCTTCCAACTGCAGTTTGCAGTCTCTCAGGGACTCATTCAATTTGTGTCTGCTTCCACAATTTTTAGCCATACACTCACCTCCTACGACAGCATTCATGGCCTCCCACTTCTTTTGTTAAGAACACTCCTGCCACCTTCCAGAGGTTGGTCAACCAGATCCTAGCTGCACTGGAGAACTTCAGTGTCGCCTATCTAGCTGGCATTGTGGTCTACAGTTCTAACTGGGAAGATCATCTGTGGCACCTCAGGGAAGTACTTCGGGCTTTGCAGAGGGCAGGCCTGACTATCAAGGCCAGTAAGTGCCAGATAGGGCAGGGTTCAGTGGACCCCAAGTGGGAGGAGTCAAGGTGCAGTTTTTCCAGGCCAAGATTGAGACCATTCTGGCTTAGGAACCTTCCAAAACCCAGACGGAGGTGAGATCCTTCTTAGGTCTCACTGGTTATTACAGGAGATTCCTCAAGGGGTATTACACCATTGCTGCACCCTTGATGGAGCTGACTTCTAAGAAGCAGTCCAAAAAGGTGATCTGGATAGAGGAGTGGCAGAATGCTTTTGATACCCTGGAGGAGGCCATGTGAACAGCTCCCTGCTCAATGCGCCTGATTTCTCCAAAGAATTAATTGTCCACACTGATGCCTCAGAGCATGCATGGTATAGGGGCCGTGCTCTCACTGCTGAACGAAAAGTGCCTGGATCAATCTGTAGCCTTCATCAGAAAGGGAAGCCTTTACAGTGGCCTGGGCACTAAAGAAGTTGAAACCATACCTGTTAGGTGTTTACTTCCAGGTTCAGACAGACCATAGACCACTCAGAAGGCTAATGCAGATGAGGGGTGAGAATCCCAAAATGCTGAGATGGTCCATCTCCCTATAGGGAATGGACTTTACGGTGGAACACCGTCCTGGAACAGATCATGCCAATGCTGATGTCTCTCCAGGTTTTTCCGCCTTAGTGAAGGGAACTCCCAAGGGGTTGGGTAGTTCTACCCATTTTCATCTGGGGGCGGGGGCAAGTGTTAGACCTGGCATTCTTGGCATGGTTTTCCCCTTACCTTTTTGCCTTCAGACCTCCTGTTTGCGGACTTAGTTTTTGTTGGCTTTAGGATTTTGCTCACTTACCAGTGCTGAAGTGCTTGTGCTCTCTCCTTAAAACATGGTAGAATTGGCCTATACCCAATTGGCATGTTTAATTTATTTATAAGTCCCTCGTGTAGCGGTGAACAAGTTACTTACCTTCGGTAACGATATATCTGTAAGAAACATTAGTTAGTTATAGATTCCTTACCTTAGAATTACCCCCAGGCGTCAGACTGGATCCGTAAAGTTTTTTTTTGTCAGCAGTATGGACCACACTAGCCCTATAGGATCATTACATCCAGTTGGGGCCCACCCCTTTTTTAATTAGGCTAGAGCCCCTTGAGAATAAATACATTAGTTAGGGCTGCCCTAGGCCCATTTTAACCTTCACACTCACTGCACTACCTAGCCCACACACCCGCACTCACCCTACGGCTTCATCAATAAAAGATCTCCGCCAAAGAGCACCTGCGCGGGTGCCCGTTGGGCATTGCAGCGCCGGCCCGACGAGGAGCAGGCCCAATGATGAAGCATGACATCCTTCGGGGTGTGTGAGGGCACTTTTTAGAAAAGACCTTCTTTTCCCTTCCACCCTTAGGAACTGTACACCCCCTGTGTTTTTCACTATTGCCTTGGAGCATGTGTGCAGGACCTGCTTAAATATAGCTCCTGGTTCCTCTTGTTTAAAATGGAACTATCAGGTCAGAGGTCACGCCGGTTTGCTGCATACCAGCCCCATTCAGGGTTGCTTTGGGGCTCCAACAGCAATACAGAGAATTGGCCTTCACCCTAGTACTGTGTTGTGGCCTGACATTCTGTGAGGTCATTGTTAGAATGTACAGGGAAAGAATGTTGGATCAGGAGTCAGTTGGAGTTGAGCTGGAGATCATAGGGGATGTATCCAGTCTTGTCAGACTGACAAAAGGGTTCCTGTACTGGGTGGTCAATTTCTGCAATAAACCACTTCCACAGTTCGTGGCGTTATCTCCTGTGGCAGCGTCTGGCAGTGAGAAATGGTGAGACGAGTTTCGTGTGAACCTGTGCGGGGGCAGGTATTGTGAACTTTATCCCCACCCTGGAATCTGTACCTGTACAGGGCAAAAGGAGTATGGTTTGAAAACTGTTTGGTCACCGAGTACATCAAGAAAAAGGTACTGTTGCACTGCAACTCCATTAGTTAGTGCTTAATATTTTACAGAGTACTCTTACAGGTGAGCATGTCTTTAAAAGATCTGTGTCACTGACGTGAGGTAGCCACGTTGCAGCGATGACGCAAGGGCCTTTCCTTGCTTCCTTTGGCAGTGCCCTCCATTGGATTGCATGGTGCGTGGTCACATCACTGTTCCATGTCGGTGGCCATTTCGAAATGTGCAATTACGGCAACCACTTCAAGGACTTACTCCTTATTTGGCTCTGTGTAATTGGCATTTACTGTGGAGCAAAGGTTGATGTATTTTATTCATTCCTGAGAAGCAACCGGCTTATTAAGGTAGACTTAGCCATTATATATCTCTTCGTGCCACAGATACTTATTCCAAGGAGGAAATGGCTCATCCAGTTGTTGCACTGGTAACTGAAATAGTGATTTTTTTTTTCTCTTACCTTGATTTATTTATAGTTTCCTAAAATTGTCATGGTGGTTACTAGAATGTCCCAACCTTCATCGTTGCTCAATGATGATAGAGAGCCATTGCTGCCATGGAAGAGGTGGAAATAATTGTTTGATTCATATTTGGTAGCTATAGGAGGAGAAAAGTTTTCACAGGCAAGGAAGCAGTGAGTTCTGTTACACAATTTCGGAATAGAAGGATGTAATATTTGTGAGAACTTGGAAGAAAGCCCTACAGGGAGAGGAGATGGTGAGCCCACAGACATCTTTGAAATGTCACTTAAAATGCTAGAGGTACTTTTTGGTACACACACAAATGTTGTCCTTGAGAGACATTCATACTTTTTTTGCTCATTCTGAAAGGATTAGTAACTGTCACTTCCCTAAGGAACCTGGCAAGAACTTGTGAAATTGGAGATCTTACAGATTCTCTCGTTAGAGACCTGTTAGTGCGTTGCACAAGCAATTCACATGTCCAAGAATAATTACTGGCAAAAAACCCCGGATTTGAAAGAGGCTATAGCTGTAATTGAAGGGACGGAGCATACTACTGAATGGGTGAAAGAGATGAAAAGTAGCTGAAGGCAAATCTGAAATTTCCAGAATTAAGGCAGGTTCGGATGTTGGAAACAGCAAAGAAGCAAAACCAAGTTGTGATTCTCTTAGAATGAATTCTGGGAAATTTAACAGATTCAGATGTAACAGCTGTGGGAGCAGTAGCCATGGATCTAATAGCACATACCCTTTGGCAAGGAACTCAACTTGCTGGAGATGTGGGAAAAGGGGGCACTATGTTGGGGTCTGTAACCGTGATGATGAGAGAGTGAAGGGTGAAAGTTCTATTAGTCAAATAGAAGGTGTTTCTATTAACATGAGGAAAGTAGTGTTACATGTTACTAATGGAAGTGTGTTCACGAGTACTGGTGAATGTGATGTGGGTCTCATTTGTATGCCTGAATGCAAAATAATGCTTGATGGCAGGGAAATTTATGTTTTAGCTGATTCTTGTTCACCGCACAGATTAATAATTGACGACAACTGGGGCAAAGGTTTTGGAAATGAAAACATTGATTAAAGGGAACTGTAGATCAACTTCTTTGGGTATGCGGTATTTGGTGGTGGACCTGATTGGCTACACTCCTATGAGAATTAATTTTAAAGGAGGAGAAACCTTTGGTGACATTTTGTGAGGTGACATCAGGGTGATTTGGGCATCACGTTTAATTTTTTTTTAATATATCTATTGATTTTCCACATATTCCAGTAACGCATTAATCTCTTAAAACATATAGTCAACATTTTCTGCGAGATACATCATTGTCACTTTGCATTCTCTGCGTGTAGGGCAAGTAGCATATCTGCAGTAAATTTTAGATTTTCCAGTCTCTGGTCGCATAGTTATTCGTGTCTCCCTATTAGTTGTTAATCCTAATCCCATATGGAATCAAAACAAACCTTGAACCCAACTTTGCCCAGTGTTCCTAATAGCAAAAAGCTATACGCTCTGCAGGAGTCTCGTCCCCTGCGGGTCATGTTTGGAATAGGCCAGGCTCAAGAGGCACCCCGTGCAGGTGAGGTAGGGGAACCCTCCGCTTCAAGACCACTACGCATATATCTCAGGGGCCCGACTTAACTCGTAAGGTATCAAGAAATCTGTGGCACCGCGCTACACCAAACACCCACCAGCTAGAAGGGTCACATAGCTCTGAGAGGTCACCATTACTGCTCGAACTCTAGGAAGCTAGCAACCACCTCTCCCCACAGGTCAGCTAGTGGTCTTCTATACACCCCTCTGCAGTCCTTGGCCCGTAGAGTCTGTTGCACAGCTTCTCAACTCAGCCCACCAACTACTATGAGGTGGTCCATGAGGGGATTTCCAGTGATGGGCTATATCTCTACGCGCCATCCCCAGCGCTAAATCCAGAAATCTGTTGCCTACTTTACGCTCAGTGTGTCTTTTGTACAACCCAATTAGGCAGATTTCAGCTGTACATAAGTGTTCACAGTTTAGGGTGTGTTCCAGATCCTTCGTAACATTCAACCAAAACTGTGCTTGATTGGACAATCGTAGACCATGTGAAGAAAGTTTACATCGGCTTGTGCACATCTAGAGCACCTCAGATCCTCTCTTTGCAGCATAATGTTGAGCCGATGAGGAGTGAGGTACTTGCAGTGCAAATAATTGAACTACGTGTACCTGAATATAGTGTTGCACTTGAAGGTATTAAGTATGCTTGAGAACACATGGCTAGTCTTTACCTAGTTCTCAAAGTCGGTAATTTGTCTATTCTCATGGCTAATGCTGACTTATTGAGCCACAAGACCAGGTAAGCCGCCTTCGAGGTGTTATGCTTCGGGATAAAGCCGTTTTGATCCTTGTATTAAAGCATGAAGATATGGTTGGAGCCTATTGGTTAAGACTTTGCTAAGTATTTTATAATCGAGATTCAGCATCAAAAGAGAATGATAGGACGTGACATCAGTGGCATCACTCGAGAGTTTAGGGTTGGGCACTATTAAGGCTTCTCTGGTTGTGTAAGGAAGCCGACCTTGATCCAAAGCAGCTGCATTCATCACAGAACGGGGCCAACTGTGCAGCATACGTGTGATAAAATTCCACCATGAGGCCATTCATACCGAGCATTTTACCATGGACCAGACTTTTTATTGCCGTTCTACTTTCTGACTCAGACATTGGGGCACCCAGCGCTTTTCGTCCCTCCACAATGTGCTGCAGTAAGGGCATGCTACTTGGAAAAATGTCCAGCTTTGTTCCAGAGATAGGAACGCCCGGCTCATAGAGTCTTGTAGTGTGCCGTAAATGTCATGGATCTCTCCTTTGGGATATACCAGTTCTCCAGTTGGCCACGCCACCCTTGTGATAGGAACCACCCGACCTTCGGATCAGACTAGCCACGCCAACATTCGACCTGCTCGCCCGCCTTCATCATGCACATTTGCTAAATACTGTCATCTGCAAATTATTTGAAGTCTTTCCGACACTGCTAAGTGGCGTTCCTGAGTCTCACAAAAGATCAGTTTAGTCTTGAGGTGCCCTGGGACCTCATTTTCAAGGTGCCTGAGGGTATCCTCTATGGAAGTCAGTTATGCTTGGAGCGAGCATCCCACACCCACTGATTGGCCAAGGCAGTATCCCTGACTACCACCTTGAAGCTGTCCCATTCAATATTGGCATGGAAGGCTATAGGTGCATTTGTCTCAAAGTAAGTGGTTATTTGGTCCCCAAGAGGGTCTCAAAGTGGGCTCACAAAGGTAACCAGGGCAGAGCCTCCCAAGTGAGGATGGGTGCTGCGCGCCCACCTCAGTGGAAGCCCACCTTGAGCTGGTTATGATCAATGTGCGACCCAAGTATTCCGACCTGGTAACCCCAGCCACCAGGTCCGGCGTGTCCAGCACTCAACCAACAAAAAGTACAACAGGGGAAATCCTATAGACCCAGTTGAGACCCGGGTAAATGCGGTAACAGTCAACAATGTCTCAATAGGTAATAATTTAAAGACAATTACTAGAATGTAAAATAAATTACAAGAAGAAGACAAGAAAGGGGAAGACACCAAAGTTGATTATCGCGGTCTGTATTAGAGTTTATGGAGAAAGCATTATTTCAGACAGCAGAATTACATTTCATTATATGCAAGTGTAACCCTAAACATAAGTGCACACAAAGTGCTTGTGGCAATGTAAACAGCGCAAGGTGAGACAAGTGATCTGGTGAAGAAAACAGCGAGACGATGTAGTTTGAAATTGTTACATAACATGAACACTGATCAAAAAAAATTTGGAAACATGTTAAGGGCCAAGGAAACCGTAATTCTGCTGACTTTTTTCGACAGTGTTTTGACCTGTCTTGCTTCAAATCATCATCAGAACGGGATTACACATATTAGTATAGCAATAGCTGTTTGAATTAAAGGGGTCGGAGGCGGTAGAGGAAGGGGGTGTGATTTGATGGAATGATTGGAAAGGTAGCTACCTGGTACATAGTCTTGAGGCCTGTGAGGGTGAAAAGAAACAAGAGAGGGATTAGGGAGGAGCTCCGGGAACCAGAAAGTTCCTGAGGGACTACGGTACAGGTGTAAGTGAGCCATCAACTTACACGATAGCACTCAATCAAGTCGCATGTGCAGGTCGTGCACCAGGGAGTAGAAGGTCCAGAACCCAAACCCGCCACACATCCCCAAGCTGCCAGTGGCCCAACCAGTCACAGAATATCTTCGCCAATCTTAGTAAAGGAGCATTGGCTTGTGGCGGTATGGTTCTATCCAGGTCTGTGTCTACCATGCAATTAAAGTCACTCCCTAGGAGTTTTAGGACATGAGGATCTTGGGAGAGGACTCGGGACAGGACATTCAAGAATGTTAACTGCCCCCACATTCGGGGCTTACACGCTACCGATGAGTAGGCAAATCTCATTAAGCCTCCCCACCAATTGTACATATGGGCCATCCTCATCCACATCAGTATTCCCTCCCTCCCCAAGAGAACGCAGAGTAACCTGTCACCTGTATCAGGCCCACTAATGTCTCTGTGGCCTGGGTATCTCTCCTCTCGTCAGATGTGTCTCCTTGAGGAGAGCCATATCTACCCCCTGCTCTTCAGGGAGACTAATACCTTATATTGCTTATTGGCAGAGCCCAGCCTGCGAATGTTGCAGGTCAAAAGAGAAAACTGCTTTAGGGTCTTCATTACCAGCATCGTATAGCACAGCCCACCCATCCACCCATGGCTCCTGCTCTCTCCCCTCCTGCCCACCCCCCTCCATCCTTCCAAAGACTGCTGCAGAACATATTCATTCCAGAACTGGACAATAACAATTGTACAAGTCCCAACTTCTTCTCCTCCAGCCAAAGTAGCAACAGTCCCCAGCCAAAACAACACGTCAAACTAAACTGTAGTAACCAAACCCACGACTCCATGGTACCGTATGTGAGTTTTCTCATGAGCGAATGGCTGACACAGCGTCCATTAGGAATGGCAACCTGAGTTAACTCTCGTACACAATGGATTATGTCTGATTTCTCTCCTTTAGAGCTCAACTGCCTCTTCTCACATACCTTGACATTCCAGGCTGAGCCCCAGCCCAACCAATCCAGTCACATGGGAAGAGGGTGGGAAGCAACACAGGCCCAAAGCCCCCTCCACACAGAGCACCAGCTAAAGTTCCCAAACCTGCAGGAGCATGTAAGTCTTAAAGGTTATCCGCTGCCCTGGGTGTCAGCAGCGGCTAGGTGGTAAGATCTTCCGGTAGTGTCTCTGAGTCCAAACTCTCAAAGGAAGAAGTCGAGTGTGCCCCTCTAGGGGGCCAGTCCAGCGACTCCCGCAGTGAGAATTTTGCATCCATCGCTGCCACACTCTCCCTGTATGTCTGTTGCCATGAAGGGCGTCCTCCACTGGCTCTCTCTCGGTGCCCTTGGTGCCGCCCCTTTGGTTTCAAGGGCCCAGATTCCTGGTCGGCGCCAGCTTTGTAATTCCTCCAGCCAATCCCAAGCCGCTGATGGGCCATTAAAGAACAATGTGCAATCATTAACCATAACTTTAAGGTGGGCAGGGAGCAGGAGCATGTAGCAAATGCATTTCTCTCTCGAAAAAGACGCTCTCTGCTGCTGTATTGTCAGTATATAGTCCGGAAAGACAGACACATCTGCATTCTCTACGCAAAAGGAGGCACTAGCATGTACCTGGGCTGTGCAAAGGTTCAAATTGTGTAATAAGGAGTGATCACAAGCCATTGGTGCATGTTTTCTCATGTAAGGACAATCAGTGTATTACTCCAAAGATTGAAATGTGGTTGGAAGTGGTCAGTGATTTTAATTTTGAGGTGCAATATCTGCCAGATTGAGGAACAATGTGGATTATTGCCTATCCCACTTACCCGTTGCTAAGGGTTTTGGTGAACATTTTTCTGGTGTTGACCGTGCTGTGGCATCTATTTTGTGGTTACATTCTGCAAGTGTGAACAAGGAGGCTTGGCAGGAAAGAGATGAGACTTATAAGATCACCATGCAGTACAATGTTTATTTTTTATTTTTTATAAATCTTTTTATTAACTTTTGCTCAATTGACCATACATATCAGCAGTTACAGTAATTTGTACACGGTTGACGTCTCAACATTACAACATTTGTCTCCCAGGGGGATACGAGGACACTGGTCATGCCTAGTTCAGAAGACCCAAACCTATGGCAGTTCATACATACAATCGGCAATTAAGCTGTTTCAGTACATCAAGGCCCTACAGTCTCCTAGTCATGCCTATCTGGTTGTTATTCCTCCACTCCCAGCCCTGCTCTATGCTTACGCCATGGTGACCATATTTTCTCCCACTTCTTGACACACCCCCGGCTTTTATATACCGTTTCTTCGGCCCGTTGGTACCAATCAAGGTCACGTTTCCACAATCCCAAGGAAGGCGGCAAAGGCGCTCCCCACCTCCTTGCAATGTTCCTTTTGGCAATCCCCGCTGCAAGAGCAAGCCAAATTCCCGTATACCTGAGCCAGTCTGAGTCGCCCTTGATCATCAGGAGAAGCCATTTGGCGTCCACAGGGACCTTTACTCCTGAAACCCTTGACATTACGTCCGTGACACCCTGCCAGTATCTAGCTATCACCGGACATTCCCACAGAATGTGAATAAAGGTGCCCTCCTGCTGACACCCCCTAACGCATAGCGCTGTGTGTGTCTTACCCCCGGTGTATAGGAGCGTGCGCGGGTAGTAGGTACGGTGTAGTATCTTAAGTTGCACCAACCTGAATCGTGTCCAAACTGCAATCTCTCTTGGGCTCTGTATTGCCTCCTGCCAGTCTGTGTCATCCATGTTCCCAAGATCGTCTGTCCATGCCACTCTCAGGGCCACCAAGGGGTCTGGTATATTATTCATAAGCTTACGATATATTATGGAGGTTGGTTTTTCCGGGATGGGGTCCAGGAGCAATCTGTCTTCCAGAGGTGAGTAATCTGGAATGGGGGTACCATGTTGGATGTGTCACCGCAAGGCATGCGTCAGCCTAAGATAGTGATATTTTTGCGTGTGATGTAAAGTGTATTCTTGTTGCAAATCTTCAAATGCAAGTGGAGCCTCTCCTCTCCACACATCACCTAGGTGTTCAATCCCTATCAGTTTCCACTTTCCGAAGGCCGCTAATGGAGCTACCTCCCTCAGAAGATCACCCTCCCATAGTGGGGTCCGGCTGGTCAACTTCCCGGTCCAACCTAGCAGTCTATTCGCTTCCCTCCAGCACTCCACAACTACTCCTGTGTGTGATGGACACTCCAGCCGTCTCCTACGGGAGTATAAGAGTGAAGCACAATGGCCCCCGGGCATACCAGCTCTATCCACCCTATATGCAGGTTCATTCGGGTCGGCATATACCCAATCGTGCAGTACAATGTTAAGGGATGTTGTTAGACAGAAGGTGCTGAAATTACGGGCAAAGAGTTTCCAGTGGTGAAGGATGAATTCTATTTGATGGATGGTATTATGTGAGGAGACTAGAAGGGTTCCTCCTGATTCTATTAGGGATAAACTTATCAGTGTGGCTCATGATGGGAATTTGGGAAGGGATTTAACCAAAGCTAAATTGAGGGAGTTGTATTGGTGGCCACAAATTGACAAGATGGTTAAAGAAGTGCTTAAAAATTGTTATTCTTGTGCACAAGCTGAGAAGTCTAAAGTTGTTTGGCATGCACGTTGGTCACTGGTGCCCCAGTTCCTGATGAAGTTTGGCACAAATCAGTCCATTTGACCTTTTACAGCCCAAGAAAACATTTGTTTTGTTGTTAGTTGACTATTCCACCAAGTGGACCTCTGCCTACTGTGTTAGTTCAGTAACACTGAATGTGATACTTGATTTTTTTTAGGGAGGAATTTGCCAGAGAAGGGATCTCAGAAATCATATCTGATAATGGAGTTCAAATATGCATTGGTGGAGATGTGTAGGTTCATCAAGGAATTTGATATTAAACATATGTGTACAGCGTTGTATTAACCACAAGTGAATGGCTTGGTTGAGGCAATGGAAAAAATGGTTAAGGATAGTGCTCAAAGAGCCCTACTACTTGGTATTCCGTTAAGTGTGACATTGAGAGAAACTTTGTGGGCTCACAAAACCACACCGAACCATGTAACTGAAGTTGCACAATTTGAGCGTATGAGGGGGAAGTTGAACCCTTCATGATTGAATGATAGGGTTAACTGTGGGGACAAGATCAATTAATGACAGTGTGGGTATAATCATCAAATAAGGTATAGGTTATGACCTGACAGAACTCGTAAGTCAAAAGATAGGTCTTGGGTAATTGGTGTTAGTGTATTGGTCAAAAAACCCAGGTTTGTGAAGAAAGGTCTTTCAGACTTTATGGGTCCTTTTAAGATAAAGGCAATTAAGAAAAATGCAGTCATACTGGACATTGAGGTGTGGAGTAAGTCTAGTTATATTGCGTCCCAGCTACAACATACTTACATAAGCTGGTTGGAAGATGACGACAACTGGCAAAAATGGTTGCTCAAGAGTAAGTAAATTTATTAAGTTTAATATTTATGCCGATTTGGCAAAACAAACTTTTCATAATAAATACACACCTAATTTTAAATACTTTTTCTATTCATAAATACCTATATATATTTTTAAAATATTATATACCCATAAAAGACAAACAAGCATTTGCAATGCAATCGGTCACGCCTTTGGGACCTTATATGTATTTAGCTATGCAGCACATTAGCCTGGGTGCTGAAACATCTACTGTTCTTTAACATGGTGGGAAAGTAAGCACCAAACTGCTTGACTCGCCAGGTATGGGAACACATGGAGAGAAATATTGCCTTTCAGCGGGAAATGGTATAGTCCAAAGCTCTGTTTTTAATATAAAATCAGGGCCTTCGGTTGTCATATCACTGAAAATACAAGATTTGAAAAAAATATTATTGTCTACGGGTGCTCGTGGAAGACAATTTCTATGGACTGGAATCTAGAGAATGCTAAAGTGATTCTGGTATTTAACTGACCTCTGCTGGTCGTTTTCTATCAAGAAAGTTAAATAGAGGCAGTTGCCAGAAAAATAAAAAAAATAAAGTCCCTCAGCAGAAAGCAATTCTGGTATTTTACTGACCTCTACTGGTCCTTTTCTATTAAGACAGTTAAACAGAGGCAGCTGAGTCTCAATACCTTGCTATTATATTCATATCAGGGGGGCAATAACCAGTAGCCGGGTGCATCACCACACAGTCATCTATCTCGATTTTTATACCAGAACCTACAGGGAGTCTTCCTTTTCTCCTCCCTCCCCCTCCAGAGAGTCTCTCAGATCTGCAATCATCGCAGACCATGCCCGCACGTCCTCTTCTAGTCTATCATCTCTCCTGACATTTTTCATTCGCACCAATTCAGCGGTTGCCCACTCTTTCATATCTCACAGCCATTTGTTTATGGGAGGGGGGTTCGGGCTAAGCCATGAGATTGCTATCCTTCTCTTTGCCATCACTAACCCCAGAAGCACGAACCTCCTGCCCAGCTTTTTCTTCTTTGGTGTGGGGATTAGGTTCAGTATTACAGAGCGTATCGTTCTGGGGATATACCAACCAGTCACCGTGTGTATAAGCCCCAGCACCCCCTCCCAGAACGTGTTCAAACTCCTACATTCCCATATCATATGCACAAAGCGTGCTGCTGCTTCCCCGCATCTAGGGCAGATGTCTGAACATCCCGGGTAAATTTGACTTAGTCTGTGTGGGGGTTAGATATACTTGGTGTATTATGTTATATTGAATTAGCTTGAAACGTGCATTAGAGCTAACTTCACGGACTCCGTGTACTTTCGCCCACTCTTGTGCTGTTATAGGTTCCTCTGACACATCCTCCCACCTTTCCCGAACCGGCAGGGCTGCAACCAAAGAGTCATCTCGAAGGGCCTTATAAATATGGGAAATCAATTATCGCCCTCCCACCATTGATGATATGGTAGTGAGGTCGACCGAAGGGGGGGCTCCTCCGGGAAGGAATTCCATCATTCCCCGTCCATCGCCGCAATCTTACTATACTGTAGGAATTGTCCCCTGCCCAGGTCAAATGTGGCTGCCGCCTCCTCTCAAGTCACAAATGTGCCATTATGATACAGGTCCCCCATTGTAAGACATCCCCCATCTTTCCATCTCTGGACGGACATAGTTTCCGCGATTTTTTTAAACAGTCTTATGAACCATAACGGCATGTCAGGGGAATAGGGTGCCCTCTTTATCACTCTCTTGACTGTGTCTTCCCATAGTCTCGCCACGTGTCTAATCACATATGGGTATGTGTCTGGGCTGTCACTTGAGTTTTGGTTTGAGTTTTGTGCTGGTAGCTTGTGATAGTATTGCACAGGTTGATTAAGCTTGCCAGGGATTGTATGAGGATATGCGATCATTCAGGATAGCCTGAGGATAACGAATAGACACACTCGGGCAAACATGACTTAACGTGTATTTGTACAGCGCATGTTCACCCAAGGGTATCTTGGCGCTGAAAAACAGATGTTTATTGTTACGCAACTCAACGGTACTCATTTTATCGACCTCAGAAGGATGAAAGGCTGAGTGGACCCACCGGGATTTGAACCTGTAGGCATGAGGTCGAACAAAGGCCCCTACAGTGGAGCCATTAGTCCACTAAAAGCCACCAGACCCAGCTAGGCAGGGAAGGTATATGTTTTGTTGACAGCGATACTTCTACAGAAGTTGGCCTTTGGCGTTGCTGTTAGCAGTTTTCAGAGATTCATGGTTCTT
This sequence comes from Calotriton arnoldi, assembly GCA_963921515.1. Taxonomy (NCBI): domain Eukaryota; kingdom Metazoa; phylum Chordata; class Amphibia; order Caudata; family Salamandridae; genus Calotriton; species Calotriton arnoldi. The sequence continues at coordinate 402,348 of CAWUFW010005387.1, read as the reverse complement.
TCCCCTTCTTAAATAGTCTGCCGTTTATTTTTGTGGCATCCTTGGTTAACTTCATTGTATGTAAATCGATGAGCTGGATTAAGGTAATCATTGTGAGTGCAGGGTGAGTGGGTGAATGGTGTGAGTACATGGTGATCAGTGTGAGTGCATTGTGATCGCTGTGAGTGCAGGATGAGCATGAAAGTGAAGGGCGAGAATGAGGAGTGTGTCTGGGAATGCACCCTGCATTGAGTCAACACTTGAAGTAATTCAGCATGTTATTGACTGCGGCGTAAGATTTAAGATACAAGTTAAACTACCACCTTGTAGTGTAATGGAATCAAAGCTAGATATGTGACCCCCGCTCCTCAGAAGCTTACAAACTAACATCAAAGAAGAAAATCAGTTTCCTCAATTAACCTTTTGTAAGATTGTCTCTTTTTTGTTGCTGTCTTCACTTAAATATTGTTTTAATGTATTTTTGTTGGATATAATTCTTTTGTGGTACTATGGTCTTCCTGATCCAATTTCGATATTCATTGTAAATCTATCTCATGTGGATGGATACGCAGGAAATCTGACCTGATTGTGGCCAACATGTTCTTTTTGCTAATATTATTTTTAATATTTTCTTCATATGAAAATTGAAACAGTTGGGGCTGAGGCAAAGTACGTGTGAAGATCTCTGAACATACTTTTCCTCCTTTTTGTTATTCACCAATATTTTGACGTCTGCGCCTGAAAATCTCCACCAGGTGTACTCCTGGGAATGTCAGGTGACCTTTCATACAGGGTCCTCTTCCCGCTTCGTAGAGTTTATCAAAACAGACAAGTCAGCACAGGGGGGAATAGGATCCCCTGTGCAAATGCACCCCTTTTTTTTCCTCCAATGGATAAACATTTTTCCCTGTGTAAAAATTCCTTCCCCAATGAATCTAGGGGTGATCTGTTCCCCGTCCCAGCTTGGATGGTGAGTTATGCCAGTCCTTTAGTGGAATAAATTTATGACCCTTCTCAAGGTGGAAAAAGGAGGAAGACATTTTTGGGAATTACCACAAACGTACTTGTTTGTGAGCGTTCCCAAACTTCTAAAGCAGCCCATGCCTTGGATTACCCACTTCCCACCCCTTGAGCAGGATTTATGGGTGCAGAAACCTTTGCACTTGTAGCAGATATCTCTGCCCTCGTAAATGGGTTTACCCTGGCCAGGAATCTCTCATGTGAATTCTCGGCAGGTGTATAAAAGGTGGATTTGTTAGTATACATTTGTTTAGGGCCATATTTACCTTTGCGAATAGTCCTCATGGTGTGGTACAGCATGGTACTGCCTACATGGCTGTATGTAAATCAACTGAATGATTACAGTCCTTCAATGGATTACCTGTGTTCGCTGCATCTGGAATGTTTACAATGTGTTGTGCAGCTGTGTATCGACTAGCACCCATAGATCCGACTTAGCTGGGCTACCCTTGGTCTGCTGCCAGCACTGCACAATAGAGAGTGTCAGTGTTACTTCGTAACCCACAATAAACACCTCTCAGGGCCTGTTGCTATCCTAGAGAACACCTCCCTGCAAGCTCTGGCTGAGGGGAGATGAGGCTGGGGTTGCTGCATTTATTCCCTGATCACTATGATTATTTTCTTCTGAGTCTCTTGCTCCTGTGTCTCTACGCCCGAACCTAGAACTATCTCAGTGTGTGGATGATGCATAGCTATATTTAAGGATGTAACTGAATGAGTTATCACCAGTTATCTGCTTTGAGGCAGTCACTGACCGCAAGATTAAAAACTTTGTTCTAAAGTTAGTTTGAGCAGAGGGTGCTTGTATACAATCCAGTATGCCACTGAATCGTTCATGGGTTTCAAACTATTAGGAGAAAATAAATGAGTGGTTTAGGCTCTATATGACCTAATTCTGCTGTTTGGGAGCATCAGATGTAATCTATGCCGTAATTCCTGAAAAACGAACAGGACTACTCTATATGTCATTATTGAAGTTGGCATCCGGTTAGTACAAAAAGTAATGCAAGAGTCGGACTCCTGAACTGTTTCCAAGAGTCGAGTTCTTCAGCTTCGTGTGTTTTGAAAAGATCTCTATTGTAAAGTGCTTTGTACAACTGATTAGAACGGGTATCATCCCTGCTTTGCTCCAACGTAAATGGGCTCTTTGATCGACACTGGAGACCAGGTTTTGGTCTGGTGTTGTTCAATTACCTATAAGCTTTTGTCCCGCAATAATATTTCCCAGATAAGACATGATAATGTTTTTTAATCCTGTAAATCTGTAAGAGACATCACTCATAGCAGCAATTACAATGCTCATAGTTGTTTCTGGCACTTTAAGCTACACGTTCGGCTTGGTACCACCAAAGGGGTTTAACAGGGAGACCTTTAGAAGAAGCAGCACGCATTGTCCTCCTTGGATTTCATGCCTCGGAAATTAAATTTGAAGATGCATTTCAGCTTCTGAACCAGTTGCCCAGGGGCACGCTTCTGTGCGTCTTTGATCTGCTACTGCCACGCCTGTTGCTCTTGAATTCCGCCGTCTTTTTTTTTTTTTTTTGTGGTCATGTCTCCTGCGCTGTTTTTGAGCATGTCCCGAAGCCGCGCTGACAGATGGAGTAGTTTTGCCATCAGCCCCTTTAGCTAAGTGTAGACAGAAAAGCATGTCCGACTAAGTGCCCTTTCGTTATCCGCCACGACGTATCGATCCCATCAATGTATAATTTAGGCTCTGGACGCCCAGTGCTCCTTTCTGTTCGGCTTGTGTAGCAGCGTGCATTACAATTAATTCACACACGAGGCAACTGGCGTTAGGAAGGACTGTGCTCTCTAGCCTTAACGGTCTCAGTTTCAGCAAGCAGTGTCTTGTCTGCCTGAAGGAATATTCATCCGTCCTGTGCAAGGCCTGCTGCTGGTGTACAGTGAAGCCAGGAACTCAACCTACAAATTCTGGGAGGTCATCTTGGGGGTGAGAATGCGAAGCAATTGAGTGGAAATATTAGTCACCCGCTCCTGAAATTAATGCTTGCTTACGACAAACCTTAAGGTACAAGAGTAATCCAATACCCACTACCTTAGCAAACTTAAGTTGTTATTGTAAGACTGTTGAGTGGAATACTGCATATCTACAGTTCAGAAAAGAAAGTCAGGTTTATGTGAAGATTCTTACCTTTGTAATTTTGTTATTGCGTTTTATCACTAAGCATTCATATGTTAACCTCATCTCCCCCAAATGCCACCTTTGTTGTCACTTGCATCACGATGTCAATGTATTTATTTTCCTTTAAATCTACTATGAGAGTGCAGTGCCCACGTCATGCTTTACATCAATGTTTTTTTAATTATTTTTATTTTCATTTTCTATAAATTTTACAAACAACCAAAACATTAGCAGGTACATCTCGTACATGACAGGTTCAACATCATATTCAATATTCTTTGCCGCCAATACAACCGAAGGTGCATTCATATGGTAACTCTTCCTACTCCTCTGCCACTCTTCCATCTAGTCCTGGGAGTGGTTCAGGCACTTCATATATTCTAAGGGTCTGCACTGTGTTGCCTAACTATTGTGAGTCTTGCGTGATGGGTTGTGTCACATGTGCCTCGTCCTCCATCATTTCTAGGCCGTAATATCTCAGCCACGGCTGCCAAATCTTCCGGAACTTCTTGGGGCACCCTCTGGCCGCGTATGTCGTTTTTTCAGCCCCCATATAGAGGTCCAGGTTGTCCTGCCATTCTGCCATGGTAGGCAGTCTGCCCTTCCCCAGTACTTAGCAATATCTCGTTTTGCCACTATGTGGCCTAAGTTACTTAATAAGAGTTTGTATCTGGGTACGTCAATGTCGGTGGGTATACCCAAAAGGATATATTTAGGATGTATTGGGATCTGGGTTTCTAGTATATTATTTAGTTCTCGTATTATTCGTAACCAGTATCTATTTATTAGTGGGCACTCCCATAGGGTGTGTATGAAGGAGCCACGGACTGTTTTGAAGCGTAAGCAATCAGGTGTCTCCGCCCTGCCCATTGCGTAGAGTTGCGCTCTATCATAATAAACCCTGTGTAGGATCTTGAACTGTATCAGTCTTAGTCTGAGCTTAATCACTACCTCCCTTGGGTGCATCAGTGCAGCTTCCCAGTCGATGTCTTCTAGTGGGCCTGTCGTTTCCTCCCATCTGTTTCTGAGGGTTATCAATCTAGCTGGCATATTGTTTATCAACGTTTTATATGTCCAGGAAACTTCCTTTGAAGGTATCACTTACTGCAATAGTCGCCCTTCCAATGGTGCATACTCGGGGATGCCTGCAAGCTCAGGTTTTTGCGTTCTCCAAGCATGTTGGAGTTGTATGTATTTGTATCGCTGTGTGTTTGACAGACTGTACTCTGCTTGGAGGTCTGCAAAAGTCATTAAGTCCCCATTCCATATTATGTCCCCTAGCGTCGTGATCCCTACTGTGCCCCAGTTTGTAAAACCCTGCAATTTCGCTAGCTATGGGAGCCGTTTACCTTTCCACAGTGGTGTAGACTGGGTTAGTTTTCTGTCCAACCCATTTGTCTTCCGCCCCCCTCCAGGCTTCGATCTCCCTCTGTGTTGTTGAGAGCGAGCCTCTCACTTCCGCTCCTCCGTATATATAATGTAGATGGGTATGTTTCTGGAATTGTAACCTTTTCAGGGCATATGTTGGGTGGTCTCCCGGGGCATGACTCCATTCGTTGATAGCTATTAAGTGTGCAGCCCGATAATAGGCTTGAATATCCGGCAGAGCTATGCCTCCATTATACTGACTACGTTGCAGTGTTTGTAGTGCCACTCTTGGGTGTCCCCCATCCCATTAGAATGTGCGCAGCTCATCATTTATTGCCTTGAATATCGTTTCTGGAATCTTACAATATGTGTTCTGAAGTATATATAAGAGTTTTGGAAGCGTGATCATCTTCTACATAGCCGCTTTCCACAACAACGTCAAGGGGAGCCGTCTCCACCTGACCACGTCTTCTCGAAATTCGGTCAGGACACACTTAATGTTGTGTGTAAGGCAGACTGCTACATTCGTGGAAATGTATAAACCGAGGTATTTAAAGCCTTCTTCAGTAATATGGAGACGCTCTGCGCGTGAGTCTCTGGGGCCTCCCTCCGGATAGAGACTTGATTTCTCCCAATTGATGTTGTACCCTGCATGTTTGCCATAATCTTTTACTAACTGGAACGTCAGTGTGAGTGTCGTGCCCGGGTTGGTGACATAGAACAGGATGTCATCAGTATATAGGGAGATTCGTTCATCTCTTAGCTGGCTTTCTTAATCCTGAAAACCCTTTATGCCTGGATGGGTTCTAATCTGGCATGCCAATGGCTCCAGGACCAGCGCAAATAGTAGGGGGGACAGGTGGCAGCCCTGTCTAGTCCCCCATTGAATGGGAAAGTCTGATGATTTGCTCCCATTGACTCAGACTTGTGCTCTAGGGTTCGTATATAAGAGTTCTAACCATGCCCTGAATTCCGGTCCGAATCCCTACTTCACCAGTACCTGTCTCATAAACGGCCGCGCGGGCCGCGTCAAAGGCCTTCTCAGCGTCCAAGGATAAACGCATCTGCCGGGTGGGCCTGTCGTTGACGGTGTCTAGCCAATTGGCCAATCTGTGCAAGTTGAGACGAGTGGCCCGTCCGGGCATAATGCCTGACTGGTCTTGGTGAACTAGTGAGGTGATTACTGGTAGAAGCCTCGTCACCAGTATAGAGGCTAAAATCTTGGTTTCGACGTTTAACAGGGAGATAGGACGGTAAGAACTGCATTTTTCTGGGGGTTTACCTGGTTTCGGTATGACTACCACCGTGGCCTGGCGAAGGTCTAACGGCAATGCTCTCTCCTCCCGTGCCGCCAAGAACATATTTAGCAAAAGGGGGGCTATCACGCTCAAATTTTGCTTAAAGAATTCAGCTGGCAGCCCGTTTGGTCCTGGTGTTTTCCCCGATTTTTGCCTGGCTATGGCTTCTTGTACTTCGTTTAGAGTGAGTTCTACCTCTAAGGCATCTCTGTCCTCCTGACTTAGAGTGGGCATATATATGCTATCAAGATAACGTACTATCTGTGCCTCCTCTACTAGCGGTCTAGCCCCATATAAGTCTGCATAGTAGCGTGTGAAGGCTCCTGCTATGGTGTGTGAAGTTGTGTGTCGTGTGTCTTCATCTTGTATTTGATTCACCCAGTTCGCCACCCTTTCTTTCTGACTTAGTCAAGCCAGAAGTCGCCCCGCTCTATCCCCTGCTTCGTACAGCCTATGATGTGTGGCCTGTATTTGGGTCTTTACTTCTCGTTCCGCCAGTGCGCGAAGCTCCCCCCGTGTGACTGCTAGTTGTCATAATAGGGTCGTATCGGTATCAGAGGTGATGTTTCTCTCTAGGTCTAAGAGTTTATGCTCTAGAGTTTCTAACTGTTGTCTGTCTGCTCTGCGTTTGCGTGCTATAGGTTCTTGTAGCCTGCCTCTCAGTACTGCCTTATAGGCCTCCCATAGGGTGGTAGCCGAGGACACCGAGCCCTCGTTTTCCCGGAAGTATAGTACGGTCTCTGCTTTTATTACGCCTGTCACTGTCTTATCGTGGAGCTCCCAGGCATTCAATCTCCAGTCTGGGCGTTGTCTGGGCCTCCCTCCCTGTATTGTTAACCATAACGGTGAATGATCTGAGATGCACCATGCCAGGTATTCTACCCTGTCGATCGATCGGATTTCACCTGCTGGGGCAAGGAAGTAGTCCAATCTAGAGAAGACCCTGTGTGCCCCTGAGAAGAAAGAGTAGGCGCGGTCTGTTGGGTGATGATAACGCCAAAGGTCGGTCAACCCCAGTGACCTCATGAAGTCTGCCTATGGTGTAGGGTTTCGGGTTCCAGCTGCCGTCTGTGTGCGATCTAGTCGTGGGTCTACCATGTCATTAAAGTCCCCCCCCCTCCCTATGAGGTGTGTAGAGGAGTCTGAGTTAAGCAATATCTTGGCTACCGTTTCCATAGTGCGAGGTTGTAGTCCTGGCAGGGCGTACACACTGATTAGTGTGAATTCGCATCGTTTCCATGTCCCCTGGACAGCAACATAAGTCCCACCGGGATCGGTCCAGACCCTGGTTGTATGGAAGGGGAAAGTCTTCCTAATTATTATAGCAACTCCGTGCGCCCCTGGGGAGAACCCGCATGTGCCAGAGTAGTATAGAGTCCTCGGCCTATAAAGGCACAATGTGTACCACGCAGATGGGTTTCTTGCAAGAAAACAACATTAGGCTTAAGTCTTTTAATATATCTATTAACTAGCCCTCTCTTTATCGTACTGCCTAGTCCTTTGACGTTCCACGTCAATGCAGTGTAGGTTTCATCACCTATTGTATGTTTTTCTCGTGGTTAACATGTCGGGTGCTGGCGAATATATCTGCTGATCTCCTATCTCCTATCTTCTGACCCTGTTAGTTGATTCTGAGGTTCCCGCTGCTGAAAACATCAAAATTATTATAAACTTCCGAACTGCAAAATATCTGCTCCCTACCCGCCTCCCCCCACCCCACTTTCTCCCACTCCTTCAGCCCATTCTCTGATCAGTCAACATGACAACTTGGCGTAAGTACAGTTTGAGAAGTCTGTAGTCCCACTCACCCTTTCTAACCCTTAAACATTAAAACCAAAACAGTAAAGGATATAAGCTTTTCAAAATAGTGTTCTGCTCAGGCAGTTCCTGAGTCTGGCAGTGTCGTGGGGGAGGGCTCCTGCGACTGTTCAACCATGCGTCCGCTTGTGGCCCCTGCCCATATCTCAGCCTTCCTTGCCACTTCCTTCTTGTTGCTGTTGCATGTCCTCCACCACTGGTGCCCCAACAGTTAAGTTCTCCATATCAGCAATGTTCTTAAGTAGCGGGTGATCGTTGTCGGTGTCCACTAGGGATTCTTTGTCTGAATGATCCGTATGAGTACCATCTCCTTGATTGGAATATCCACTTCTAGGTTGTGCTTGGGGTGAGTCTCCATTAGAAGTCCCTTGCCTTCGCCTAAACGGGGTGCCAGCCGCCGGGGTTCCCGTCTGTTTCTTATGTCCTTGTTTCAGCAACCTCTTCTTTTTTATTCGTTGTGGCCTAGATTCCCATCTCTGTGTCACTTCGTTGTCTTGCGGCTCACTGTGTTTCGCTTTCTGTTGCAGCCTTGGGCGTTCTTCGATCCAGGCCCAGGCTTCCTCAGGGGTTTGAAAAAACTGTGTTGTGCCTTGGAAAATAACCTTTAATTTGGCTGGAAAGAGGAGCATGTATTGCACCTGCATGGCTCTCAACTTGACTTTCACCGAGTCAAATGTTCGTCTCAGTTTCTGTACCTCTCTGGAGTAATCAGGGAAGATCATGATCTTTGCGTTAATCAACTTAAGTTCCCCTATGCGTCACGACTCTCTGAGTATGGCATCACGATCTTGGTAGTTGAGGAATTTTGCTATGAGTGGGCGCGGGGGGGCTCCCGGCGGTGGGTTTGCACTCGGCATCCTGTGGGCTCGCTCAATAATAAAGCAGGGTGAAAATTTTCCACCAGGGTGAGAATCTTGCAACCATGTCCATAAGAATGTCACTGGGTCCGCGCCTTCCTGTCCCTCCGGCACTCCAATGAAGCGGAGGTTATTTCACCCGGCTCTATTTTCCGCATCATCTACTCTCCATGCGTTCTCCTTCATGTTCACTTTTAGAGTTCTAACGTCAGTGTCTAGCGTGTTTGTCCGATCCTCCACCTCGGAGACACGAGCTTCTGTTTGGGTCACCCTTTCTGCAATATTATGCATTTCCTGGCGCAGAAGGGAAACCTCCGACCGTATCTTGGCCATTTTTCCCTCTATGGCATCTCTAGATGCATTAATAGCCTGGAGAATGGCCATGTTATCTGGAGGGTCTAAGGGCTCTCCCTCTGCGCCGACCGCTAACGGAAGTACTTTGGTCTACTTATCCATCTTCCCCTGTTTTTGAGGCTTGGGGTCTTTGTCCTTCGCCATTATTATCTCAGATGGAAGGGGAGAGGGGGTCGGCCCCTATCGGGTTTTCAGGTGACCTTGCGCTCTTATCAAAGATTTAGGGAGGAAGCGCTATATCGTCGGCATCAAACGGTGTAAAGAAAAAAACAGGAGGGGGAAGGCCACTATGTTCTCTTGTCACTCTCTTGCCACGTAGCCCTGTGATGTTGAGTGGGGTTGGATGCTTGCTCAGCACAGGTGTGGCTGTGTCTTTTTGTTGCCCGTGCCCCCACCAGACACCAGTGATGTCCACTCCACAAGAGGTGGGGGGCCGTCCCCCCACGCCAGACGGAGGGTGGGGCAATTCAGCGTGTCTCCTTCCCGGCCCTGAGGTACTAAATGGGGCTGGAACCCCGCCCAGCCTGGGTATGGCTATGCTTCTTTGGCGCCCATGACCTCGCCAGACACTGGCGGCGCCTGCAGCACAAGAGGCAGAAGGCCGCCCCACCGTTCCAGACGAGGGGCAAGGTAATCCAGCGTGCCCCCCCACCCGTCTCAGACGCCGCCTGCAATAAGCCCACTCAGTAGCCTCCTTTCGTCTGCTGCACCGGGCCTTCTCAGTGCTCCCGAAGTGTAAACTGGGAGGGGGGGGGGGGGCGCGCGCGCAGGGACCTGTGGACCAAGCATGAATCACCAAGCATGACTCCGTTGTGTGACAAGTGTTCCTTGATGTATTCAAGCTCCATCTGAGAAATGAATCCAAACTTTACATCACGGAAAACAAGAAGTGGGGTCGCCCTTTTCAGGTAGGTCTAAGGCAAAGATGAAAAGGAAAAGTAGAAGAAGAAGCACAAGAAACTTAACCTGATTCTGATTCCAGTCTCCGACTCAGACCCTGTGCTGAATTTGGTGCACATGTGCCCTGACTTCCCAAGACCACTGTTGAATCCATATCAGGTTGCACCCTTCAGTGAAGACATGCTGCAGATTATCACATTTATTCTGTCTCTCTCTGATGCACCTTCTGGCCCCATGAACATGTTTGAGATTCCAATCGGGTGTCTGTCGGACGGCCTTCTCTGGCACCAGCTTACCTAGATGAAATTCACTTTGTCTTGTCTGTGGCTGTAGGACAGGCCACCACCTCTCTGCAAGAGATCACTCCGACTGGCCCTTCTTTGGCGCTAGCAGCAATTCCAGCAGTGCTGGATCCATCACCAGCACTAGCTTCAGATCTGGAACTACTTTTAAATAGAGCACGTCTTGTCTAGATACAAAATTACCAAGAAAAATGCACATGCTGATGATGACTCTCCTATAGTCCCTTCATCTCACCAGCAGTACTTTAGTAGGATGGAGGACATATTTGGGTCGGATTCAATGTCTTGATGAAGATGTTGAGAGAGCAGATAATTTACTTCTGCATCATTATGCCAATGCTGGCCATTATCTTAAGCTGCAAAATGGCAAAATGACAGTGGCTTGAATAAATCTCTGGAGTCCACCTTCAGTTCATCTTTAAGGCCTCCTAAGGAGGAAAGTGCTTCCTTCGCCGCAGTGGTTCACAGACTTGCAGAAGTCCTGGACTTAACACATTTCAAGAACGAGACTAAGACTTACATATTTTCAACCTGGGCTGTCTACTTCTGAGCCTTTGTTGCCTTTCAACAATGCTCTGACTGACTCTGTCTTGGCAGCTTGTTCAAAATCCTACATTTTTGACACAACACAAAGTATATAAAACCTTTTATATGTAGGCAGGACCTGAATTCTTTTCCTTCCACTTCTCCTGACAGAGTTAAAACTAATCAACACTACAGCAAAAAATTATTTACTTCAAATTTGTTTTTACCCTCTTTTAAAGCAGCATTCCTCATCCTCCTCACTTGGCACCATTGCCAAACGTTTTTTGTACGCCCTCCAAGCACACTGAGACCAGTGGATGTCAGAATCTAGCCTTGCCTGTCCTACTGCCATCACATAGGACAATAGGTCCTCCAAATTATCAAGTTAGTTATGCCCTTCATTTTTTGGATGTCCCTCCCTACATTGCTCCCATTTTCTCTCCAGTGTCGGTGGGTGGGTCACGCAAGTAATCTCTCACAAGAAGTGATGATGTTACTCACAAGTGGGGTGCTCGAACATGTAGCGGAGACTGCTGTGATATTGCTATCAGTACTTCCTGGTCATCAACAATGATGGGGGACTGATACCAAATTTAGCCTTCAGACACCTGAACTACTTCCTCAAAAAGGAGAAGTTCAAAAGAATCTCAACTTTGTTTTAGGGTTACACCACTTTTACAGCTCACTGACATGTCCTTTAACCCTGCATTGGACCATTGGATCTTTATGAAGATCATATCAGTGGTTGCCGCACATCTTTGCAGGTCAGGTATATATGTATTCTTGTACCTTGTCAACTAGCTGCTGAAGGCGGGTTAGCTGCAGCCTGTCTCGCACCATTACTGATAACTGTGGTGCTACTGTCGGCTCTAGAGTTCTCCATCAACATGATTGAATCTCATCTCCAGTCTATGCAGAGGATTCCCTTTATCGGGACCATTCTGAACAGAGTCATCTTGAAGACCTTCCCAACCCCACAACAAGTCTGAAACATTCATTCTATGATTCCAGTGTTTCAAATGAGAGCTTCTGCTTTAGTCTTGATCCTTCTGAGACTTCCTGGTTTCTTGGCATCATGCATTCTGTTGGTGCCTCACACCTGTTGTCATATGCAGACTTTCCAATGGAATCTGTTGCTGCAGTGCCCTAGCACTGGGTACGTGTTTTGGAGAGAATCTGCATCTCCACCGAGATGCCTCAGTACCTTCAATGGTGGATGATGGATGCTGATCTGACGTGTGCCCGGCTGTTTTCCTTTTTCCTAAAATGGTGACAAACATGTCCTCTCTGGACTAGGGAGAGTCGCCTGGATATTGTGTACCTCTCAGATGTTTGGGCTCTGATGGAGCAGAACCACCATATAAACTTTGTATATCTGCAAGCTGTACAGGCCTTTCTACCTTCCATAACGGGAATATCGACAATCTAGTGAGAGCTGTGCTTTACTGTGAAGGGGAGCGACTGGGGACCTGGGGTGACTTCACACCGCTGCGTGTTGCAGGGTGCAGGCGGGCTGTTTCCCGACCCCATATCTCCTTCCCCTCTCACCTTATAAACGCGCTGTTGTTGGCTGCCTCTTCGCCTCAGACTTAGCGTGCTCCAAGCGGTGTGCGGCCATTTTTCCACAGCCCACTCGGGACACTTGTGGGCGCCATCTTGGGTCGGAGGTCTAGTTGTTGACCGGCCGGCCTCATAATCCCCTACTTAATGGGAGCCGCGCAGCGGATGCGCGCAGCGGGCACGCCGCTGGCGTGCCAAAGCAAGCCGGTCTGCACCCGTCCGCGTCCGGACCGCGTCCAGTGCCAGCCATGCTGCCTGTTTTCTGTCTTCAGCTATTTCCTGGTCTAGAGAACAGCTGCTTGGTTTAAATAAAGTAGTCTGTCCGGGGTTGGCCCGTATTGATCTGTCCATGGCTGGTCAGGAGTTGTGTTGTAATTTCTGCCCCTTCTCATCGGTGCGCTGGGAAGAAAGGGCGAAGGTCAGCATATTCGCTCTAAGGTCCCCAATTTCACACTGTAGGGCCTCTAGTTCCAACATCAGGGCCTGTTTGATTAATTGCCGCTCTCTCCCCAAGCACTCCGACGATATCTGGCTCACTCTGGAGTCTTACTCCTGGGACCTGATGTTTTTAACCGAAACCTGGTTAAAAGAAAGCTCCAAGCCGGACCTATTGTTGGTCATACCCAAGAGTTTTCGGATGTCTGTTGCCAACCGGGCTGGCCATTATTATGAGAGATGGCTGGGAGATCTCGTGCTGGAAAATTGAGCACATAGGGATTATTGAGTCGCTGTCCTTCTGTATTAAAATCTCCCCCACCTCAACTATTGCGGAGATTTTGGTTTATAGACCTCCAGATACCCCGTCCTGTCATATACTCGAGTTATGTGATATTATCGCGGATCTATCATTGAGGCACGCCAACTTTACAGTCCTTGGCGACTTCAATGTCCACATGGACAATGATAATTGTTCCATGGCCTCCCAACTGGCAGACACATTGGAGGGTGTAAATCTGACACAGAAGGTGTGTGCCCCACCCATATAGCAGGCCATATGTTGGATCTTATTTTTACTAATGATGACAACTTGCTAGTAGAGGCTCCGTTACCTCTGCCCTGGTCTGACCATCTGCTTGTTCCTTTCAGCTTCGTGGGTAGTCCATCTGGCAGTAGTGCCAGCCCTATTTACGAGGAAAAAAGAAACTGGAGGAGGGTATCCCCCGAATCTTTAGGACCCTTGCTACAAAACACCCCTCCTCAGTTGTCGGGTGACCCGAGCAGGGATGTATCTAGTTTCAACTGCTGGGTCTCCTCCGCCCTTGACAGAGTGGCCCCTCTCAAAGCAGTTAAATCTGCCAGGAAGAAACCCTCTGCCCCTTGGTTCTCTCAGGAACTACGTGCTGAAAAAAGTTTATGCAAGAAATTGGAACGCGCCTGGCGTAAATCCTATAATTTGGCAGCCAAATGCTCCTATAAAGCAGCTTTTAAAAAAATTCACAGGCTGAAACGTAACAACATTAGGGAATACTATGCTAACCAAATTAAATTATCGGATAACTCAGCCAAAGAAGTTTTTTAAATTGTTCAAGGCTTTATCAAGCCGAAAGCCCTTGACAGCACTGTATCCCCTACTGTCGCCCTTTGCGAGGACTTATCTGACTTCTTTCAGGAGAAAATAAGTTTGATTTATTCCTCCTTCCCACCGGCTACGCTCTCTTCTAGGTCTAATTCCACCTCGGACCCCCATGGCACCTGGTCCGAATTCTGCCCTCTTCTCCCGGAGGCCTCTCTCAGAGAACTGTATAATTGTAAATCAGGCTCTCCTGGCGACCCCTGCCCGGCCCAGTTCTTCAAATTACTTGACCATGGCTGAATACGGTGTTGAACCCGATTTGGAATTCATCTCTGACCACGGGGATCTACCCTGCCGCCTGGAAACAGGTCTATCTACTGCCTATTCTTAAGAAACCTGATGCTGACCCAGCTGAGCACAAACAGCGCCTGCAAAAATTCTTGAAAAGGAAGTCCAGAAACAACTGTCCAATTTCCTTGAATCTAACTGTTGTCTCCATGATTCCCAATCTGGTTTCAGATCAGACTACAGCACTGAGGCAGTTCTCCTGGAAGTGGCTGAAACTGTGCGTGAAGCAGTAGACCAGGTTAACTCAGCAATGCTGGTGCTATTGGATCTCTCCGCGGCATTCGACACAGTGTCCCATCGAATTCTCTTGGAGAGACTCAAACACTTGGGAGTGGGTGGTTCCGCGCTGGCCTGGTTCTACTCGTTTCTGGAGGACCGCTCTCAGCGGGTATTCCTCCGCCCCCATGTGTCCTCACAGAAACTCCTTGTTTGTGGTGTTCCCCAGGGCTCAGCTTTGAGTCCATTACTATTCAATGTCTATCTTATCCCCCCTCGCAACGGTTGCCGAGCAATGGGGAGTAAAAGTGGTATCCTATGCTGATGATACTCAGCTGGTGTTCTCTTTCAGAGAGCACTCTGAGGCTGCCTTTGCCAACTTCAAACAATGTCTGAATAATATCGCGGCCTGGATGACGGAAAGCTGCTTGAAATTGAACACCGAGAAAACAGGGGTTTTAATCTTTAATCAATCTTACCCCCTGCTACTGGAGCTCTGGTGGCCGGCTGAGTTAAACCCCCCGCCAATCCTACTAGATTCAGCTAGAAACCTGGGGTTTAAATTTGACTCGGACCTCTCCTGCAAGACCCAGATCTGCCAGGTCTCCTCATCCTGCTTCTGGAAGCTGAGAGCTTTGAGGAGATTCCTTTATCTCCTCCCTATGGACTGGAAGACAGTGGTCCATGCATTGGTCACGTTGTGGAAATGTGCCTTTTAATGAGCACACCGGTGCAGGGGTCACCCTTCTCTTGTCCACGGGTCCATAGACCAACAAAATAGAGATCAACACTGAAGCTGGAATTCAAAATAACAAGTTTATTAATCACTCATGAGTGGGACTACGTCCACACAGCACTCAAGTGCTGCCTGAGGTAGTACATTGAAGTCACAGAACACAGGCCTTATATACAGCTTTTTCTGCATTTGTAAGCATGTGAACAGAAATAGGAAGGACCAGTTTCACAAATAGTTTTCATCAAACAAGGACAGATGAAAAACCACATGGTCAACAAAGTGGGAGGGGGAGCAGGAGTGCTTATGGCAACAGTAAATGATTGACAGTTAACAGGTGTACTGGCAGCTACAAACTCTCAGCACGTACTTTGCTTTTAGCTGAGTCAGGAAGTCAACTAAAATAGACAGCACAGGCAGGGAAAAAGACGAGCAGCAGAGGACGGGAGAATTACAAAGCCAACAAAATGGATGCCACAACTAAGATGGCTTCAGCTTATGCTAACGGAAATTATTTCAGATTTCCACAGACGACCCTTTTAGCATATGCTGAAGACATCTTCTATGCTTTTGAGGAAGTACGGAAAACATTGTGCACATCTATCTGCATTAATTCAGTAATTTCTTGGTCCATTGCCAAGCGAGCATTTACATTTGTAACATTTCGTTTAGTCGGTATACATGAGGTACAAGTAGAAATACAAAGGGAACAGAGCATCGTGCCACATTGGATACATAGGCAACAGGTGAAGAGAATCGCAAAAAATATACATAGAGCTGTTAATACTTTCCATCCCCATACAGTGAATACATTCCATAGCCATCCAGTCCAAGTCCATGTTCCTGAATCCTGATGGATTTCAGTGGCTATTTTGTGCAACTTGGAAATTGCGTCAAAAACAGAAGGGGCGTGGTCAGGGATATAGACACAGCAGCTACTACGTATGATGAGACATGCTCCACCACGGTCGGCCAGGATTACGTCAAGGACCATCATATTTTGGAGCGTCACAATTGTCGCAATTTGTAGTTCCTCTGTGATATTTCCAAGCGCCATTGCTGTCTGGTTCGTTACAGCCTGTACAACACGTGTCAAGCGCCTTATTTTTATACTGTTTAAGGCCACAGCAACAAAGAAGAATAGTCCCAAATTAAAGTCAATGTAGTGTTGCAATGCAGTATCAGTTTGATCCACCTCATCATTGTTTATTGACCTTTTGAATCTGTTCTTGGAAATGTCATTATACAGTTCATAGTCTTTGTGGTAGGATGCAGGTGCCAAAAACACAGGTGGAAGCAAAAAGGACACGTAGCAGCTTCCCGACCAACCAATAGGTAGATGTTAATACCCTTTACTTCCGCAAATGAAATAGGTGTTGTGTGAGGACAAAAAACTGCTATTGTTCATTCCAGTAATATTCAAAACTATAGTACAGTCACTTTTTCCCACAGGGATACTGCTCACACAGAGATCCGCTCGAGCTCTAGTAACAGCAATAACAGGAGGCCCATTACCCTTGATGGTTCGAGTGTTAGGGAAAACATAGTGTATGGAGGAATTTCCTCGGCGATGCTCCTCCATTTCCCACACAGTTCCTTTAGCTTGTGGATCTCCTTCCTCATCGGGGTAACAAACTTTATTCAACTGAGCGTTTAGTCCGCGTACATCAGCATAAGTAATATTAGCAACTTCAGAAGCCCACAACAATGCAAACCAGGCCCTGCAGGAGCCATTATGTGAAAACGGCAAAGGAATGAAAGGCGTTCCTCCCTTTCTCTGATGAGCTGGCATCATTCCACACACCCAACAGTTGGTAATGTTCGTAGCATTGTGGGTGTGATGCAACATTTGAATGAAAGTGTTATTGAGGTAGGACATTCTGTGCTTCTGCTCATGATAAGGAAGAGTAAAATAATGATGTTCAATGGGGACAGGAGTAGTAGCAGTCAGTAGATTTCGGACAGGAGATACTTCCTCTACAACCCAAGTTATTGTAGCGATGACAACAACAGTCAAAGTGAGTCCAGTAGCAATCATGGTTTGTTTATTACAGATTCTCGCAGCAGCCGGTTTCTTCTCCTCAAGCATATTAATTCCGTCAAACAACAAAGCAGATGGTGCCCTAAGGTCCTGGGCAGGCGTTGGTTTCTTCACTAACATTTAGACGATTAGTCACTAATAGACTACCCCCCTTTGAAGTCAGTCTTTAACCACCCAGAACAGTGGCTCAAACAGTCTTTTTCAACGAAGTGTCTTTCTTCCTGGGTCGCAGCTGATATCGAGATGTACCAGGGATCGTGTGGTCCAGGAAGACTTCCTCAGGTCCTTCAGGTGACGTAGCTTGTCCTTTCTCTGTGACCAGGATATCGCGATGATCTGTCAGCGCAGCTGGGCTCACTAGATCCTGCAACACTTTTCGACAGTGTGTCGCATGGACCCAGTTCTTCCGATTGGTCACTCGAACTGCAGTCCTGGTAGCCAGTAGCACCTGCTCAGGGCCTTGCCATCTCGGTGCTAGGGAGCTGGTCCTCTGAAAGGATTTAATCACCACAAAGTCACCAGGGCGCAAACAATGGCCCTCACCTTGCGACCTGTCTGGAAGAGTCTCCCGAACCTGTTGATAAATAGAAGACAAACTATCAGTCAACTGTGACAAATAATCATTCATCAACACATGTGGTACATCATGAATAGGGCGTGGCTTAGGAATCCCCCAAATATTCATAGGCCTTCCGAAAACCACCTCATACGGTGTGAGGCCAGATCGTGTATGTGGTATCGATCTAATAGATAGCAATGCTAGATGCATCAGGCCATTTCAAAGATGTGGAAGCCTGTATTTTAGCCAATTTCAATTTCAAGGTAGAGTTGTAACGTTCCACTAGCCCTGCTGATTGTGGGTGAAAAGCAGCATGAAACTTCTGCTTAATCCCCAGTCCTTTCATGAGATACTCAACAACTTGCCCAATAAAATGGGGTCCGTTGTCACTCCACAAAATTCGACAAATGCCGAATCGGGGAAAGAACTCCTTTAGGAGCACCTTTGCTGTTGTAAGAGCTGTATTATCTTTCGTAGCGTATGCCTCTACCCATTTACTAAAGGCACAAACCACTACCAAAGACATACTTTAGGTTGTTACAGCGCTCAAGCTGGATGTAATCCATTTGCAGGACCTCAAAAGGTGCAGTTGGTATTGCAAACCCTCCTGTTTGAGTTGGTGTTCCCTTTCCAGGATTATACTGGAGACAGATCAGACAGGACTGGACTATCTTTTTAGCTATACCGGCAATATCTGGATGATCCCAAACTTGCATAAGTTGCTTTGCTATTGAGGATGCTCCAACATGTGCCGGCCCATGTGAATCATAGGATGTAAATAGGCTGCGGGTAACTTCCATTTTGTCATTTCTTTATTCCTCCAACAGCCCTCGTCATCCAATGTTCCCTCCTTGGACCATTGGTCTAATTCATCAACAGAAGCAGATTGCTGCATGTCCAGCACCTCTTGCCTGGCATCATGCCAACGTTCAGCCTGTGACTTAACTACATACATAGATGTGGTACTTCGCTGCATTGCAGTCTCACGAGCTGTGCAATCCGCAAAGGCATTGCCTGCTCCTATTTTATCAGTCACTTTCTTGTGTGCACTACATTTAACAATTGCCACTTTCTTAGGATAGGTCAAAGCAGTAAGGAGATTATGTACTAATTCCCCATGCACTATTTGTGTCCCATGTGAAGTAAGAAAGCCTCTTTCTTTCCATAACTGCCCGAAACTATGAGCCACACCAAAGGCATATTGGCTATCATTGTAAATGTTAACAAGCAAATCTGTACTAAGCTCACATGCTCTTGTCAGTGCTATCAACTCGGCTGCTTGAGCTGACTTCTGTGGGATGCGAGCTGTCTCAACTACTGTTCGAAGTGTTGTAATTGCATAGGCGGCAGATGTAGTGCCATCAGGTAACTTCAGGCAGGACCCATCAACCCACAATTCCCCATCAACACTAGAAATGGGTGTATCTTGTAGGTCAACACGACCCTTTGTTCGTTCTTCAGTAAGGGATATACAGTCGTGTAACTCTTGTGACTGAGACTGAGGAGCTGGAAATGGCAATAATGTAGCAGGGTTCAGAGTCAAACATCTTTTTAATGTGATATGAGGGGCCAAAACTGTCGATTCATATCCTGTCAAGCGAGCACTAGTCAGATGCTGTGTTTTTGTTTGATTTAACAAGGCATCAACTGAATGGGGTACTAACACAAGCAATCTATGTGACAAGACTATTCTCTCGCTCTGACGTATGGACACAGCTGTTGCTGCCACCGCTCAAAAACACCCAGGCAGCGCGCGGGCGACTGGATCAAGGACAGCTGAGAAATATGCACAAGGACGTTGTTTATCACCGTGTGTTTGTGTTAAAACTGAGAGAGCGCAACCTTCCCTCTCGTGTACATAGAGTGTGAAAGTCTTAGTGTAGTCTAGAGTTCCTAATACTGGTGCAGAACAAAGAGCTTGACGTTACTGTTGGAAGGCATCCTGGCACTCAGTAGTCCATGGGAGAGGCATCGGAGTGTCTTTAGTCAAAAGGGCCAACAAGGGTTTAATAATGTGAGAAAAGCTAGGGATCCACTGCCTACAAAAGAAGTAAGGCCAATCAGTGCACGGCATCCTTCTGAGTACGGGGCACAGGAGTGTCTAAAATAGTTTGAATGCGATCTGGTGTGAGTGCACGTCCCTCCTTAGACAGGAGGTGACCTAAATAGGTAACCTGCTGTCTACAATATTGCAATTTCTTCCGAGAGACTTTGTGATGATGAGAGGCAAGGAATGATAACAATAACAGTGTTCCTTCTTCACACTGTTCAGGGGTATTAGCAGCCAACAAGATGTCGTCGACATATTGAATAAGAGCCACCCCTTTCGGTACAGGAAAAGAATCAAGCTGCCTTTTCAACGCCTGACTATAAATTCTAGGAGACTCTGTATACCCTTGTGGAGCTCTACAGAACCTGAATGATCTATTGTTCAAGGTAAAGCCGAACAAATAACGACTGTCAGGGTGAATAGGTAGTGAGAAAAATGCATTCTTTAAATCAATTACACTAAATGTAGTGGCAGTAGGAGGAACCATGGTGAGAAGTGTCGTGATATCAGAGACTACCGGGTATTGGGGCACCACGATTTTGTTAACCTCTCGTAAATCGATAATGAATCTGTAAATTTTAGTATCAGTGTCTTTTTTCAAAATAAGAAGGATAGGACTATTACAAGTGTTATAAGGTACTTCTTCCACAACCCCCACCTTGATCAAATCCTGAACAATGTGTGTTAATGCTTCTTCGCCTTCCCGAGATATTTTATATTGGGGCAGTCGAGGCAACGAAGCACCTTCCTTCACTTGAATATGCACTGGTGGAATAACCATTTGACCCACATCGGTATCTGATTTAGCCCACAAAGTACTAGGTAAGGATGCCAGAGCGATATCCTCTTTAATGAGACAAAACCTCTCAACCATTGGATAATTATCATTTAAGATAACACGCACACCTTCTGGGGAACAACGTATCGTAGCACGGAAATATTTAAGCATATCGATACCCACGATATTATCCGGCGTGTCAGGGGAAAGCAGAAATGGACATGCTGCAGTGAATTTATCAAGACTAAATGCAAGTGGCTGTGACAGTGGGCTTAGGTGTAGGTGTCCCATCGAATCCTATCGATGTTATCATTGCGCCAGACAGGGGAGCCCTAGGAACCAATTGTTTAGACCGAGCACTAAGAGTAGCTGCTGTATCAACCAGAAACCGATCAGTAGAACCCAAGACATTTGCGTCAACATAAGGACCCTTCTGATCTACTGGGACCTCAACCGGTTCCTTACCCCATCCTAGGCATTCCTATGCATAATCAGAATCTGCAGGACCATCAGCTAAATAATCAGACATTTGATATTGATTTAGTCTATCAAAGGTATTAGAATAATTTGGTCCGTGTTCAACTGCCTCAAATCTGGGACGATTGCCCATGCCTCCCCTATTTCCTGAATTCCATGGGCGCCCTCTCATATTTCCTCTACCTCGTTGGTACTGCTGACCTCACAAAAGGGGGCACTCAGAACGCCAATGTCCAATCTCTTTACAATAAGCACACTGATCAGAAGACAAAGTTGCTCGAGAGAAAGGGGGTACACCAGGTGTATATACTGCACGTCCGCCTCTTCCACCTCCCCTAAACGGTGGACCATATATTTGAGCCAACATAACTTTTGTCTTTAACTCCTTAACCTTCTTATTATTATTATTATTATTATTATTAAGAAGTTTGTAAAGCGCAATGGTTACTCCCAATGGAGTGTCCCCGCGCTAGGACAACTGAGAACCCCAAACCCATGCCACACTAATCGACTACCTACATAACCTCTAAGCAAGGAAGGCAGCAGAGTTATTGACGACCGCCCCCTGAATCACGGAAGAGCCAGGTTTTCAATTTCTTACGGAACCAAGGTTCTGACTCAGCTATCCTCAAGTCCACAGGAAGCTTATTCCAGGCCTTAGCTGCCAGGAAACCAAAAGATCTTCCACCAACCCTGGCCCTCCGCACCTTAGGCACAGTCATTCTCATACTGCCAAGAGATCTCAAATTCCGAGAAGGTTGATAAACCGTCAGAAGGGGGTCAGAAAGCGCGGCCCTTTTTCCTAAGGATCCTATGACTGATACAGAGAGCCTTAAATGTAACTCTAGCCTGTATTGGGAGCCAGTGTAGTTTTTTTAAAGCTTCTCCTACCGGGGCCCTCCTGGGAATATTCAGGATAAGCCTAGCTGCGGCATTTTGGACCTTCTGCAAGATGTTCAGATTATTAGCAGTCACCCCTAGATAGAGAACATTGCAATAGTCAAGACGAGACGTGACCAAAGCCTGTACAATAGTTCTTTTAGCATCCAGGGGGAGAAGGTCCATAATCTTCCGCAGCATTTTCAGGATGCCAAAGCAGGTTCCGGCCACAGCAGAAATTTGCTGAGTAAAGGAGAGTGCTTCATCGAACCACACCCCCAAATTTTTCACCTTAGCTTTTGGCACCGGGCAAGGTCCCAGTTCCTTAGGCCACCAATGCTGTGACCAGAAAGAGGGCTGTTTTCCCACAACCAACACCTCTGTCTTCCCTGCATTCAGCTGGAGGCAACTCAGTCTCATCCAGTCCATAAGCTCCCTCAGACATGTTTTGAAATCAGCAGCCCTTCCTGATTCTTGTTGTTCTAGGGTCACTGCTAGCTGAGTGTCGTCAGCATAGGATACCAACTTGATTCCATGTCTCATCACAATATCTGCCAGCGGGCGCATATATATATATTGAATAGGGTGGGGCTCAGCGCAGATCCCTGCGGCACCCCCTGGTTTAAAGGACAGACTCTGGACTTGAATGGATGTTGCAGCACCTGAAAGGTTCTGTTCTTCAGCCGCATCCACGTGACACCTCCGACCCCGACCTCTCCTAGCCTCTCCAGCAGGAGGCCGTGGGACACTGTGTCGAACGCGGCACTCAAGTCCAGCAAAACCAGAGCAGTTGTTCTACCTTCATCAGCTGCAGTCCTCAACACTTCAGCTGCTAGAAGAAGAGCAGACTCTGTGCCATGCATTGGCCTAAAACCGGCCTGGGTGTCATGAAGAACCTGCCTCTCTTCTAAAAACCTCGACAGTTGGCTATTCAGATGTTTCTCTGCAATTTTTGCCACATAAGGAAGAAGAGATATAGGTCTTAAATTTTCAGGGATAGCGGGGTCCAGTGATGGTTTCTTCAGCAGAGGGTCCACCATAGCGTGTTTCCATCTGCTAGGAACCAGTCCAGTACTAAAGGACAGGTTCATAAGTGAGGTAAGAACAGGGGCAATTATATTTTTCCCTAATTGGAGAAATTTAGGGGGGATCGGGTCCAGAGGTGATCCCGATTTCACAGCCTCCATCAACCCCAAAACCTTGTTTTCCACCAGAGGATAGAGGATAAACTTATCCTCGGTCAAAGGTGCCTCCATATTAAACACAGGAGCATAGCTCCTACTACTATCTGGGAAGGAGGCAGATATCCTGTCGATCTTATCAATAAAATAATTGCCGACCTTATCACAATACTCCGTAGAAGCAGGGAGTGCAACAGTCACTCGTTCTAGAGAGGACAGTTGTTTCACTACCTGAAAGATGGTCTTAGAAGAGTGTTTGGCTGACTCGATTTGCCCTGTATAATATTCCCTCCGCACTCTCTTAATATGGCGATGGTAGAGCTTCAAGGCATCAAGATATTTCTGTTTATTTACATCCTGATAGTTCTTCCTCCACTGGCGCTCAAGATGCTTACATCTGGTTTTCATTAGTGCATACTCTTCCGAAAACCACTTCGCCGAAGCGGATGTACGGGCATTTTTACATTGTTTGAGCGGTATCAAGGAGTCAACCGCCTTCGTCATCCAGCTAAAAATAGAGTTATCGGCTACCTGGCTGTTATCCCCTAATTCAGGAGGACAGCTCGCCAGAGCATCTTCAAAGGCAACCTGGGTAAGTGCAGACCATTTCCGAACCATTATAGGTTTACAGCCCCTGCCCTGCAAGTGAAGGGTCTGACCTAATATCGGTATATTAAAAAACAATAAAAAGTGGTCTGACCAGGCTACGGGGAGGGGGGGAAGAGCAGCTGACTCTGTGCAGTTAGTGAAAATATTATCTAACGTGTGGCCTTTGTTATGAGTATGGGAATGTACCAATTGAGTAAGGCCGAGTGCCTGAAGACCCGATACAAACTCAGCCGATTCTTTACAGCCATTGTTTTCAAGATACAAATTAAAATCTCCGACTAAAAAAAAGTTAGAGTGACGAAGGGCATACTGAGGTAGTATTTCCAAAAGCTCATCAATAAAAATTCTCCCCGAGCTGGGAGGTCTATAGATGAGGAGCCCAGAAACAGATCTGGAGCTAGTAATAGTTAAGTTAAAAAATGCTGCTTCGCAGCTAGACAGTTGCAGTTTATCTAATTTAAGCTGAAGATCTCTCCTGAAGATCACCGCAAGGCCCCCCCCCCCTCTGGCCAGCCCTATCCACCCTAAGAATCGCATAGCCTTCTGGTAAAGCATCCAAAATATCTGGAGCGGATGCATCATTAAGCCATGTTTCAACCAGGAAAAGTCCATCTGGTTTTAAATCAGTGAGAAGATCGTAAACTTCAGTGCTGTGTCTACTAAGCGATCTACAGTTAAGAGAGAGGCAATGCAAAAGGGTGCTAACAGTTCTTGACGCTTCCCTTTTTCCCCTTGGTACTACGCCAGGTGTCACCCAAAAGCCACAGTGCTCGCAGTCACTTCGAACGCCATCCGCCCTCATGGAGTGAAGGCTTGCACTACCCCCCATACATCTAAGAGCCAATAGCTCATCAGAGGTGTACATCTTTCTGCAACTTAAGGGAGAGATAGGGGTCCTGGCCCCTGGCGCCGTCCCGGCGCGAACGGGCGCAGACGGGCTTGCCTTAGGCGCGCCCGCTGCGCGCGTCCGCTGCGCGCGTCCGCTGCGCGCTCGCTTGATCATGCGCTTTAATAGCGTGAGCTTTTGCTTCCTGTTCCTGCCGCTCATAATATTGGGCCATAGTCAAAAGGGAGACTGGGGAAGACGTAGTCCACGAACTCTCGCTGGCCTTGAGGCGACTAGCTATTTCGGGCAACATGTTAGTGACAAATTTGTCGACGAACAGATGCTTACCCGTGTCATCTGTCAAGGACTGTCCACTAAAATCATGGACTGTCTCTTCAAATCGTGTAAAGAAATCGGAAACTGACTCATCCGCTTTCTGTTTACAAGACGCTAATGTAGTCCAATCTATTTTCTTAGGGGGTATGAGAGTTTTCAACTTAGTCACAATAGCTTTAGGAAGATCTAATATCACCTGTTACAGTTTCTGCGCAGGCTCTCTAGCCACATCTATTTCTTCTAAATGCACCCAAGTATCACCATATGCTACATTATCATCTATTTTCCGAATTGTTCTCCACATATCAGGGGACAAAATAAGTCCAAAAAACATATCAATATCTGGCAAGGTCATAGTGCAAGAGCTAATAGCTACTTCTACTTCTTCATAAAAAGCGGCAGGATTTTTTCGCGGATCGGGCAGAGCAGCCTTAAGAGCCATAATATCTGCTCTACTCCAAGGAGTATAGACCCAATTATAAATAAAATATCCCTTTGCATCATCTGAAGTTTTATCGTCATTTGTTCCCGCACCCTTCGGAGGAACATACAGAGGCGCAGCTTCACGCATTGGTTTTACAGTAACCACAGTATCTCTAGGGTCATTGTCTGTCCCCAAAACTTCTTCTTTTTGCACTGGGGTCTGAACTGTTTGTGGAGTTTTAACTTTACTAGCTGATTTTTGCTCCGCTTTTAAACGTAGTGTATCATGTCTTAATTTAACCACTCGCCAAATTAGATCAGGTATATTTGAAAAAAGGAAAGTTCCATCATTTAATTGTTTATAATCAGAATTGATATCAGTGGGCTCTAAAGTTTTTAGAAACGTTTCTAAAACCAAGTATTACCTCCCAAGTGAACTTCTCTGCAAAATATAACTGCTCTAAATCCTTCCACTGCTGAACCATTGCTACAAGGTCTGGAGCAGAAGTAGTCCCACGAGCTTCTTTGCGAGCAGTGGATCTGATAGTGGCTTTTTCGTCAGTAGTCAAAGTAGAGCGAGTCTGCCGCCCATCTTGCTTATCTAAGTCTTTATCGTTTGAGGAAAAATGTTCCTCTTCAGAAAGATCATTCTCAGGGGCAGAGGGAAATTTATACGGGGGCGGAGGTCGATCTAACAAAATGGAGACATCCTGAGGTTTATTAAGAATGGGTTAAATGGGGCGCCTAATAGGGTAGTGGCCAGTTACCTCTAAACGACGCTCCCTTTCCTCTTTTTCTTTTATTGACTTCATCTCTTTATTTTTTTTAATTCCATCGCTTTTTGATATATCGTTTTTCGCTGTTCTTTTTCTGCTATAGCTTCTTCTTTCCTCACTCTCTCTTGCACTTCTTTCTCCCACATTCGTACACAATCAAACATATCTTGTCGACTTTTTTTTCTTGAATAAACACTGCTCTAAATATTGAATCTTTTTAAAATCAAATGACCCATTCACTGGCCATTGGAGATCAGGATCCTTCTTTGTATATTTGTTCCACAGTGTACTATACATTATGGAAGAAATACCGTATTTGAAATACATATGCCTGTTAGGTGTCCCCTCTAGGGGAGCCAGCTGACTTCTTTCTAAATCCATTTTGGTACCACCAAGACAGCAACACAACCTACAGAGTGTGCTAGGAACAGGCATGCTACCAAGTTTTTGTAAAATATTACTTTTCCAAAATATTCCAAAGTAGAGAAAAATCTCCACATTACCTGCCTTTATCTTTTGCAAAAAATAAATCAAACAAACAAAACCAGAATCTTGGCCAAGCAAATCAAGAGTGCCGCTTCAGCGACCTTCCCAAACAAGAGTCTCCAACTTCCACCTGCCGATCTCTTAGTCGACCTAATGGTCACTGCAAATTTTACGCCAAAGGATACCTCAGTCGGGACCGGCCACCACCCGGAGGGTCAAATCGAAAAACCGGAAAAGTCACTTTGGCTGCAAAGACAAGGGTCTCCTCATGCAGGACGTCTCCTCAGTAATATTCCACTCTTCCGTCAAGACCACTCCGTCGGACAGCCGCGTCTCCGATGAGGCCCCACGTATCGGGCGCCAACTGTGGAAATGTGCCTTTTAATGAGCACACCGGTGCAGGGGTCACCCTTCTCTTGTCCACGGGTCCATACACCAACAAAATAGAGATCAACACTGAAGCTGGAATTCAAAATAACAAGTTTATTAATCACTCATGAGTGGGACTACGTCCACACAGCACTCTCAAGTGCTGCCTGAGGTAGTACATTGAAGTCACAGAACACAGGCCTTATATACAGCTTTTTCTGCACTTGTAAGCATGTGAACAGAAATAGGAAGGACAAGTTTCACAAATAGTTTTCATCAAACAAGGACAGATGAAAAACCACATGGTCAACAAAGTGGGAGGGGGAGCAGGAGTGCTTATGGCAGCAGTAAATGATTGACAGTTAACAGGTGTACTGGGAGCTACAAACTCTCAGTTCGTACTTTGCTTTTAGCTGAGTCAGGAAGTCAACTAAAATAGACAGCACAGGCAGGGAAAAAGACGAGCAGCAGAGGACGGGAGAATTACAAAGCCAACAAAATGGATGCCACAACTAAGATGGCTTCAGCTTATGCTAACGGAAATTATTTCAGATTTCCACAACGTTTCAGCTGGATTATGCCAATAGTCTTTACATCGGACTACCAGCATATTTGATCCGCCGGTTGCAAATTGTTCAAAATGCTGCGGCCCGACTCATAAGGAAGGTGCCGTTCCGCCACCATATATCCCCTCATCTGCGGAGCCTCCATTGGCTACCGGTCAAAAGGAGGATTGAATTTAAGGCACTCACCTTTGCCTACAGAGCCTCTAGAGATCTGGGCCCGCATTACCTTAAATTAAGACTCCAAAATTATCATCAAGACAGGGTTCTGAGATCCAATCACCTGAAATTGCTCAGAATTCCCCGCTTCTCTAAGGCCAGGATGGGCGGATGAGCTTTCTCGGTGAGAACGGTGTCACTCTGGAACTCCTTGCCTACCCACCTTTGGCTGATAGAGTCTGAACTGGCATTTAGGAAAGCACTAAGAACCTGGCTCTTTAGCCTCCCATAGCTCTCTCCCCTCTTTCCTCTCTGGTAATCTGCATTTAGCGCCGGGACACCTCCGTCGGGGGTAGCCGTGCGCTCTATAAATGCCTCTTATCTTATCCAGGTGCTGACGAACAACAGGACTCCCATATGGCACTGCAGCAAGCAGGGCGGAAACCGGTCCCATGCCCTCTATCTGGAGTCTCTGAGATTTGACAATGGCTGGCACTTAGCAAAGTTTCTCTGATGATCAATAACTTGGCTTAATCCCTCAACATCAGGGCAGATGAACTCAGCAGATGTCATCTTGGTGACCTCGATGTTGCATGCCAAGGTGGCTTATTGCATCTTCACCCAGCAGAGTTATTTAATGATGCATGGTAGCAAGTAGGAGGCACAGGAACTCTCCGGCGCTATGATAGTTGACAGGAGGCTTTTTTCAGCAGGCAAGCACAGATAAAAGCATGAACAGCAGATCTCCCCTGTAGCAGATGTTACAGGTAACTCAGCCCAGGTCTAACTGCCAGTGACCTGGGGTTACTATCTATTTTTATTTATTGGGATTTCTAAAGCACATTGCTGCCCAAATAGGGCTTCACAATGCTAGAAGGCAAAGAGATAAACCAGACTCCAACATACTGACTCAATCTCTCTCGAACAACTAGATCTTGAGAAAATTCCTGAAGCTGAGTTTGGCTCGGGAACTACAAAGTTTTATGGGGAGGGAATTCCAAAGTTTGTCTGCCAGTAAATAAAAGACCGACCCCGCATTTGCTTTAATACATTTTTGGAATCCTTGCATGCAGCGTATTAGAGGATCTTAATAGCACATAAGGCTGAACAAGACGGCGTAGTAAGAGCTTGTGTTGTGGAAGGCATGATATGTGATATACAGTGCTTTAAATTGAAACAGCCTGCTGCTAGTTTCTTGACTTGGATTTCAAAAGACAATTTGGCGGGGATCCAGATCCCTAAGTTCTTGACTGAGTAATTAGGCTTCGGCTAGGTCCAAAACTATCAGGCTTGCAGTTCAGGGTCTAGCAACTAGGGTTGTTACCTAGGATCATGACTGCTGTTTTCCCATTATTCAGTTTAAGACAGCAGTTGGCTATCCATATGGCCACTTCCTAGAGGCATAGTTTAAGGAATGCCACTTTAGAATGATGTCCTGGGACTAGGAAAAAGATCAATTGGGTGTCATCAGCATATGACACCAATGAGAAAGATCATAGGGCTGAACTATATCTGCAAGAGGGCCTACATAAAAAAAAAACAATGTGGGGCTCAGAGATGAGCCCTGCGAAACTCCACATTCAAAGGATAAGAGATCTGAATAAAAAGGCTTACCCCGTACTTGAAAGCATACTTGAAAGCTTCATTTAAAAGTTTAATGTTCTACCCCATGATTAACAATACTATCCTGTTGGAGAGATTATACAACTGTGTCAAAGGCTGTGCTGAGATCTAGTGAGATAAGGGCTGCCGTGCCACCCATATCCAGAGTGCATTTAAGGTCATTGGTTTCTGCCAATAGCACTGATTCAGTGCTATGGTCAGGACGGAGGCCCATCTGGGAGGAGTGGAGCAGATGGTTATTTTCTAAAAGCTCAAATAATTGAGTATTTACATGCTTCTCCAGCACCTTTCATAGGAAGGGAAGGAGTGAGATTCGCTTCTAGTTCTCCAAATGTGAGGAGTCCAGGAATTACTTCTTTAATAGAGGCTTAACTACTGCATGTTTCCAGACCTTAGGTGTCAACTGCACTAGACATAGACAGGTTTAAGAGCTCCTTTATCACAAGGAAGGTTTCTGTCACGAGGGTGAGAATATGAGGTGGGGAAGGGTCTAATGGCGAACCCAATTTTACTTTAACCAGGCTCGCTAAGTTCTCATCATGAAGTAGAAAAGAAGAAAGAGAGTGCCTAAAACCTTTGAACTGAGTAACTGTTTCAACTAGTGGGACAGCTCTTACTGAGTTGGAGAAGGAAGTATAAATGTCATGTATTTCCTAGAAAAGAAAGTGGCTTATTCATTACATCAAGATTCTGATGGTGCTGCCAGTAGTTTTTTGCTGCAGGATCAATGAAAGACTTCATTCTCAAAAACACTTCTTGGCCAAGTTGGCACAATTGTCTATTTTCTTGGCAAAGAAGTCTCAGCTTTTACAATGGGGTAGTGATAGATGTTAACCGCCTTCCTGTATTCTTGGTTATTACCTATATCTTAGTTCTTTCTCCATTTTTGCTTCAAAGTTTTACATTTCATTTCAGGTCTTGTAACTGGGAATTGAACCAAGAGTCAGACCTCTTTGCCCTTGGGTCCATGCTTTCACGCCAAGTGATACTGTTATCAAGCACCGTGTTAATTCATTCACTAAAGATCTGGTCACCATCAGTCATAGAATCATTGAGTTCTGGCATCGGTGAGGCTAAGAGGTAGTTCAATTCTATGGGATTGGGTTTAGACCAGTATCTACTCCTGCTTAACAGCCTAGTAGAGGAAGGCAGGTTCCTGGCTGTGTTTTTTTACAGATATAACTAGTATTTTAATGTTTGGGCTGGTACAAACATTAGGAAAAAACACCTAAAGCTTGTATTTAGTTTTTTATCTGTACATACTTTAAACAGTAAATGTAAGAAGAAATTACTTCAAAATGTGTTTTACAGCTGCCTGATTGATCCCAGACAGATATTTAAAGTGAGCAAAGGCAGAAAAGTAATGTTAAAACATTACGATTTTATATAAAGTTTTAGTTAAGTACCATGTCTGAGCCATGGCAGAATCTTAAAACGTGGACAAGTGGTATTTTTCTCTGGGAAAGGATCCACCCTACAGGGACAATAAACATGAAACCTCCAACACATAACTTTCCTTGATGTCATCAGAGAGAAGGAAGGCAAGTCACCACAGGTGCTCCATCATTGTCTAACCTTCTGCGCTCTGGAATTTCCTCCTCAAGAGTATCTAGTAGATGCACTTGGTGGAACTCCAGCCTCCAATATGGGTTTCCTCATCTACCGCTGATCTTGCGGGCCCTGAAGAAAGTCAGGTGTGACAGAGCACATCTCATTCTGATAGTCCAGGACTGGGCTCAGAGGATTTGGTACTTTGTACTCCTGCCTTCCAATTTGCCTGCCTCTTTGTGTGGATCTGCTGTCCCAAAAACAAGGCACAGTATTACACCCAAACCTCTGAAGCTTCACCTCCATGAGTGGACATTGAGCAAAGCCAGCTGACAGGTTTCAATCTTATGTTGGAAGTGGTGCATATCATTTACAGTGGTCATCACCCTTCCACCAAGTCTGTGTAGTAAGGCCGTTAGGCTGAATTTGTCGCCGACTATGAAGAGGAAAAAAACTGATTACCTAAGGTGAAACTATTTGATGTTCTGTTTTTTTGGATGGTCTTTGGCCCGGCAAGGCTTCACTGTGGGCACAGTTTAGGGTTATTTAGTGGGTCTTTCTTTGTTTTGCTGATCACCCCTCATTGCTCTAATCACCTATTGGGATCCTTTTCTTAAAAGGGCTTTCACATATGCTTTCTTATGTCCCCCCTTATTATGCCACTGTGGACCTTAATTTGATCTACCTTTTCTGATGTGTGCTCCTTCTGCACCTCTTCACAGCTGTACTCTGAGGCTGTTGCCTTTGAAAACTGTTTCTCATTGTAATCTCTTCTGGGTAAGATCATTTTCTCTTCAGCCACCCTGGCTGACTGCTTGCTGAATGCTGTTTGTTCCTCTGGCCTTTGCTCTCACCTTCTCTGGGACATGGACAATGAGATTTTGCCTGCCATGCTGAGGGAGTTTTGGAACTCCTTTGCGTTGGCTCTACAGGATGGTCAGAATGAGGTCAAATATGTTCTGTGATTCAGGCCGTCGCACTATGGATTTTGTGGCCACAGCTTAGGTACAAGCGTCGGTCATCCTTCGACATGCCTGGATGCATGCCATTGAGTTTTCCAGCATGTCGCTTATAGACATACCCTTTCATGGAACTAGGATATTTGGTGAAAAGGGAGGTTCAGCGCTGGATCACCTTAAGGACAGCAGAGCTACAGATTGCTCTGAAGGCTGCTTTGCCCTTTTTGCCAGTTCCACCAGCAGTAAATAAAAATCTGTGTAAATTAGAAGGGTTTTACCTATCACCACAGACAGCTCTTGAAGCTTATTCAGCAACCCACCCAGCCTTTTCATTGCTTTAAGGTCAGGGGCAGTGGTAAAAGCTGTGGCCACCAGTAGATGCAGCAATCCTCTTCTTTCTCTGGCGTCACAGCTAAACAAACTTAAGTTTCCCTCTAATCTGTTGAGACCATTAAGGGGCAGCATTCAGGATTGCCTCACCAGTTTGCATTCCACTCTTCCAGACTAGTGGGACTATCAAATATTTCAGTTAGGTTACACCCTTCTCATTTTTGATGTTCCTCTACGCATTCTGCCAGTCTTAGTGCAACTGTTGGCGATCAATGCCAGTATTCTCTCTTGAGAAGTGCAGATGTTGCTAACAAAGTGTCCGATCAAGCTTGTGCCTGAGGTGGAGAGGGTCTCCAAGTGTTACTCATAGTACTTCATTGCGCCCAAGATGGATATGGGATGGAGGACAATTTATTTTCGCCAATGTATTTTTTTATTGTGCATTTAGAACATATATACATTGCCAGCAACAACAGCACAACAGTTGAGACAGTATATTGACGTTTACAATGGTTACAGGGGTGACGCTTTACATTGCAATCATGTGGCCCTGCTTTATGGTCCCATTTGCAGAGAGTCCTATTCGTATTCAGGATTGAGGGCAATTTTAGACCTCAGGCTCTTAAACTCCTTTTCTTCAAGTAGGAGAAATTAAGATATTGATGCTTTACCAGACCCCTGTAAGCCTTGGAACTTAGGCTTGCAAGATGCGTACTTCCATGTGCCAATCCTGTAGTTCACAGGAATTGCTTCCTTTTCATGGTGAGGGTCTGTCCACTACCATTCACTCCTTGCCTTACCCTCAACGGTGTTCACAGAGGTCACGTCAGTGATTGTGACACATGTAGTCCTGTACTGCGTCAGCTGGCTGCTGAACACAAGCTTGCCTCAGTCTTAAACTACCTTCAGATGACTGTGTCACTACTGTCCTTCTTGGGATTCATGATCAACAATCCAAAATCCCATTTTTAACATGTGAAGAGGATCTCTTTTTAGAGGCCATTCTGAACACTGCTGTTGAAGGCCTATCTGCCCTTGAAACCAGTCTAGGACATTCAGGCTGTGGTCCTAATGTTTTGGGCGAGAGCACGTGTTCAGGTCTTGAAGGTCTGAGACTTCTCGGTCTCCTTGGGATACCTGCGCATCCTTTTGGTGCCGCACCCCTATTGGCATAAGCAGACCTTCCAGTGGAACCTTTGCCACCAATGGGCTCAAGACTTGAGGGTGCCTTTCGAACAACATCCGCATTTTGGACAAAGTGGCATAGGACCTTCACTGGTGGATGTTGGTGCCATTGTGACTTGTGGCACGCTATTCTCCTCACCAAATCTGGAGATCAGTGTTCATCCCTAGGTGGTGTAGAGATATGAAGCCTCTAGTTCCTTGTGGAGCAGCTCTGTCATATCAGTCTTCTGGAGCTGTGATCTATTTTTTTGACCTTGAAGACCTTCCTGTCTTCCATCAGGAAGAAAGTGGCCCAGGTATTGATGGATAATGCAACTGCCATGTCGTACTGCTACAAGCCAGGCGGGTTGGAATCTTTTTGTCTGGAGGTTCTTAAACTCTGGCATTGATTGGCTCCTCAAGGGATTTCCTTGTTGGTCAATCACCTGGCGGGACCCCTTGACCTTAAGGTGTCTAAACTCAGCAGGTGTCATTTTACCATCCACTAGTCACACATGTATCTGGGTGTAGTTTGGGATATTTTCGCCTGGTTTGAATATCCCTTTGATTCATCTGTATTCTGCTTTTGAAAATGCACACTGTCCCGCCTTCTGTGCCCAGGAGCATCCTTCTACAGGTTTCCCTGGGAGACTCAGTTCGTCATCATTGTGATTCCAATCTGGTCTTTGTTTACTAGCTCAGCTATTGATCGCATAAGTCCTAAAAAAAAAAGTCAAGCAAGAATGAGCACAGCTCGTTCTGATTGCTCTGGACTGGACGCGAAGGGATGGTACTCCAAACTCCTGAATCCATTTCGACTTTCATTTCAGGGTGAATCTGCTGTCTCAGCAACAGGGCAAGGTGTTTCACCTGAACCCCCACAGTATTTACTTCCTTCTGTGGAGACTCAGCAAAAAAAGCCAGAGAGTCTTTGATCTGGGTGGAAGTGATGGATGTCTTTCTGACTGCTTACCGTCCTCCCCACCCCCCTCCCCCCTCCCCCTCCGTACCCCCCACCTCCATTCTGTGTATTCTGATCGTTGGATGAAGTTTGTCACCTGGGCGAGGAAAAGCATGTTGCCATTCTAGAGCTGAGGTTCTCTGATATGTTGTTGTTTGTATTATCTTTGTCCCAGCATAGCTTTGCCTTGGGTACAGTTAAGGGTTATTATTCAGCCCTTTTGGTGTTCCTGCTTTTACTGAAACAGCCTTCTTTATTTAATTCACCCGTTAAAATAAGTTTTTAAAGGAGCTTGTGCTTATTTTTCATTCTTCTTGCTTTGTTATGCTGCAGTAGGACCTTAACTTGAGCTTGACATTCTTAATGTGCGCTTCTTTTAACCCTCATCACAGCTGCACTTTGAGGCTCCTGGCCCTGAAAACCTTTTTTCTTATTGGAATGATTATTATGCATTGCCTCCGCGGCCAGCAGCCTTTGTCAATTTGCCTCTGCATAACACATTATTCCCTGCCAAATTTGTACTTGGGACCTGTGCATACTTTCTTCCAAATATCAGTGTTTCCTTTCTCCTCCAAGCCTATCTAAGGAGTAAGAGCTCCTTCACCAGTTGGATCCGAACCGTAGTTTTAGTATTTATATTGATAGAACAAAGGATTACAGTATTAATGATGAACCTTTTCTTGGGTTCTCCAGTGCAAATAAGGAAACAGCTGTCCAGAAGCAAACATTATTCCAACGGATTGTCCTCTGAATACATGTGTTATGCTATGGCTAATCAGGACTCTCTTGAGGACCTTAGGGCTCATTTCACCAGGCTAAAAGCTGCATCTACTGCTGAAGCTCACACTGTTCCAGTTGTGGACTCTGGCCAGGCAGCAACTTAGGCATCTATCCATACTTTCTCCAAGTACTATTCTGTTGATTCTCATGTGTGCAGAGAGGCCCATTTTATCCGCTGTGTTCTGCATGTCTTCCAGGTAGGAGGTATTGCTTTATCAATTCACAAACACAAAGTGCGGAACCTACACCGCCTAACCCACCAGAGAAATAAGTTACCTTTAGTAACACTCTTTCTGGTGGATGTTCTATCTAACTGCAGATGCCTCAACACCTACCCACCCTTTCTTTCTGTGGAGTGGGTGTTTAGGACTTAATACAATTACAAGTTATATTTTGCACACTGTTTTGTTGCCGGTCTGCTGGTGACGTTACATATTTATGGGCATGGAAGACTGATGATTAAACTGATGTCGGCATTCAGGAGTGATGCTTATATATAGCTCCATGTCATCACATCCAGAGGTGGACGGATCTGCGATGGAGGCTGATGGTCCCATCTACCGGCATGCAGGAGTTTTTGCATAGGAAGTTTCCGGATTCAGTCTGATGCCTTAGGAGTTTCCTGAGTTGATACATCTGCTGTTACAAGTGTCCATCATAAAGGGCATTACAGACGGTAAGTAGCTTATTCTTTCATCAGTTCACTCTTTGTTTTAGGCAGGGTAATAGTAATTTCATTTTTATATTGAAGGTCTTTGCGCGTTCATTCATTGAATCTTATCTTGTTATTGTTAAGGAACTTATTTTTCAGTTCAATGTTTAAATAAAACTTAAAATGAAATATGGCTGTTCTTGACTTTTGTGCCAAGGTGTATTGCAAGCAGACTTGTTATTGATTTCTGGTGCTACTACTTTTTTTTCAAAATTTGATGACCAAAGTAGTAGTATTTTTGATGGATACTTCTAACCAGATTCCTCATCTTTAGGATATTTCAAAGGCGCCAGAATGGATCTGGAATCTTTTTTTTTGTTTCCGATGCAAGTTCTTTATTTGAAACAATCCTTTAAATACTTTAGGATACAGCCAACGGATCTGGAAACATTTGATAGCACTGCTCCTGCACACTGCTAACTACCTACACTTTGTTCTGCCCCAGAAGTGACATAAAGCAGCCACATATGAATGCTACCATTGTGTGCTGACGTCTGATAATTTCTTTCAGCACTTTCAAAAGTAAATCCAGAGGTCTGCAACCCATTTTCGCTTGTCTTTTGATGACTCCAAAAACAACAAACTCCAGTGAGCAAGGGATCTGTTTTTCCTCCTAAAATTACAAGCTTCACACCATGCTGTGACTACAGAAAACAGCTGTCAGTCACAGGCCCTCACAAGCTGTCTTTGGTGCTTGGGTTTGGGGCACTACTCCAAGTTGTGCGATGAGTGTGTCCTCAGGCACTCCAAGGCGATCGAGGGCCGGGAAGCTGTATGTCGCCAAACATAGGAAGAAGTCACAGGCCACATGTAAGTTCTGCTGCAAGTCGAGGGTGTGGACCTGCTCCTGAGGCTGCTTATGCAAAACATTGTTTTTGCGGTCAAAATCCAAACAGAAGCATAAGAAAGCAAACCCCTTCCTACCACGCCCTATCAAAAGAGAAGCTGAAATGGCGTAAAGCTGTCAATAGATCTCATTCCCGATCTTCCATTGAGGCGCCAATCACACAGTTGGTCCCAATGAACCCAGAATTCACCAAGCCATTAGGGATGCCGCAAAAGTTTGAGCGGGATCTACTGATGAATCAGTCCTTAGTAATATCTGAAACCCTTGGATCTGTCACTGGTTTAGCTCCCACCACGGTGTAGACTTCCACCACTGCTTCGTGATCCACATCAGTCCTTCCTTCATCGATGCCAGTGCTGACACCATCTAAGCCAGAGGAAAATCCAGTGCATCTCCAATGTCTGATCTCAAACCGGCATCGGTTTGACTCCATTCAAGATCACACTCTGACTCCGCTACAGTGCACTGGATCCCCATACCACCCAAGACTAATCTTCCTGCTTTCATTACTGCAGAGAGGCACCCTCAGAGGTTCGACTGTTTCTTTAGCTCTGACTCTGACCAGAGCTTTCCACCACTCAGAGACGACAATAATGGGGATGAGGGTGATTTTACCCCGCCACATTATGACGACAGCCGTTACATGGACTTATAGGAGGCCAGTGGGCTTGATACTCCCTCTTATACAGTGCTGGATTTGCCTCTCGGACTCCAACAGAAGAGACTGCTTCCTTTGCTGTGGTAATTCGACAAGCAGCTGAGATCCTGGGCCTAAAACACATTTAATTGAAGTAAGACAAATGTCCTTTTTGAAGTTTTGCAACTTGAGCCAGCCTCAAATGAGACTTTGCTTCTGGTCAATAAGGCCTTATTGACTCCTGGTCCAAACCCTGTACCTGCCCAATGGTGAATAGACAGGTGGCCAGATGCCATAGACCTGTTCCAGCTGATGCTGATTACCTTACACAGCACTCTACTCCAGAGTGTCTGGTGGTCCATGCTTCCACAAGTAAGGTGAAAACCAATTCACTCCCTACAGTCTCCCCAAACAGAGTAGAAGATGATGGAGGCGTTCAGAAAACACACGATCTCTTCGGCTAGCCTAGCATTGAGGTCAGTCAATGTGGTTTGTTTTTAGCCTGCTGCACGCAGACCCTCTGGGACATGGCCAGCAGGATCTTGCCAGCGGTCCTAAAAGAACTTGTGGGCTCCTTAGCTCAAAATATTCAAGATGGTCAGCATGTGGCCAAATATGTGACTCGTGATTGCATTGACACTATTGATTGCCTGAGAAGGGCGGTAGGCACCAATGTGCTCCTCCATCGCCATGCTTGGATACAACTCATAAGTTTCTTAGGAGACATAAAAACCACCGTTCTGTATATGCCTTTGGATGGCTCACGCCTCAGATTCTACTTAGAATGTTTTAAGGAAGGTCAGGTCATTGCATGCTCTCTGGATCTTTTGACCTTTGTTATCTCACCAGCTCTGGAAATTCCTATGCTTCTCTGGAGGTAGGGGGTTGGCATATAGGCAACGCCAGCCCCCTCTGCCGTGACCCCAGTCCTTTTGTGGCCGAGGACGTGAGTTTGGCAGGGAGTGTGCAGGTTATCCTGAGCAGCAGATCTCCCAGTCCCCAGTCTTGTGACAACCACCTTCAAGCCACTTTGGCTTCCCTTTAATGGCACCCAACCACCCTGTGGTTGGCAGAATGCACTACTTTATCTTGGGGTGGCAATTGATCACTTGGGTCCTTCACATTGTTCAGCATGCTTATGCTCTACTTCTTTCTGCTCAATCTCACCACCTATAGACCCCTGACCGGCTCTTGGAGGAGCACCTCTTCAATTTAGTGCCAGAGGTGCGAGCTTTACTCTCCAAAGGAGCCATAAAGAGGTTCCGGACTCAGAAATAGGGGCAGTTTGTTACTTTCACTATTTCCACATGCCAGATAAGGATACAGGGCTTCAGCCTATCTTAGATCTTTGTCCTCTGAATGCCTTCCTATGGAAAGACAGATTCAAAATGCTCACACTGACCTCTCTGCTAGATGATGTCTACTCAATATATGGAGCGAGACAGACCTAAATCATAAGGAAAGAATATGGGTTACACTGCGACTAGGAGTGGCCAAACAGAACATTGCACGCTTATGGGGGGCAGAACAAGCACCGCAGTTGGATTGGAAAAAAGGATATGCACTGCTGCATTCTAGCAGAGAAGGTGGTGTACGAAGGTCGGTAGTTTCCCCAAAAATGGACTAAAGATTGTGGCTGCTGGAATGCATATCAGGGTTATATCTGTGACCAGATTGGTTCAAATGTGGGAGAGGGGCCAATATCTGTTGTCGGGCAACCTGACTTACTTATTGTTTAAGTGGCGGGAGGTGGGACTGATTCTTAATGGCAAATGGTGAGACATCAATTTTGCACTTTAATGTTGTTTTTCTTCTATAGAGATGTAATATGTTAAAGAAATTCTGGATATAACTTGACTTTACCTCCACAACGAGTGAGAATCAGGGAAAGCTACTTGATTATGTAAACTGATACTAATGTTGTTTTATATGTGTCAATGCATGGCCTGCATTGTTTGGTGTATCTGATAGAGACTACTAGCCGCAGATTCCTTAACGTAGAATTATCCCCAGGCGTGAGACTGGATCCGGAAAATCTTTTGCCACAGCATCCCTGCGTGCCGGGGGGGGGAGGGCGGCACCACGCGACTCCGCCCTGACGCTGTCCGCGGACGTGACGTCAGCGAGGTCACATAAGTCCCACCCCGGCGCGCCGACGGCAGTTTCCTTCTTTTCCGCGTGCAACGCGGATCCGGAGTGAGTTCCCTTGACCTGTTTTCAGGCCTCTTTTAACGCCCTTGCGTTGGGAACAGTGTGCAATGCCTTCGGGTTTCAAGACGTGTGCTTCTTGTTCGCGTCAGATGTCGGCGACGGACCCTCACCCTATTTGTTTGTGGTGTTTGGGCTAGCACCATGATTCTACGGACTGCGACGCTTGTCAGCATCTCAAGCCGAAGTCCCGGCGGGAGCGCCGGATGAAGTTGCTTTCGGCCCGCTTGTCCAGATCGGTCTCGTCACCGTGTCCGTCCCCTGCCTCGGAAGGGTCCAGGCGCCGCCGATTCCGGTTGCGGCATCGTCCTTCACCGAGGCCCCACGGGCGTCGCTCGTCCGCCGGTAAGTCTTGCAGCTTGTCACCGAGGCCCTGTCCTCGTTCTGCTGAGGGCGCCGGTTCCTCTCGGGACGTGCGCCCTCGCCCGTCGCCACCCTATCCGCCGTTTCCTGGCGTTGGGGCGACAAGGGACCAAATGAAGGCCTACGCTACGGCTCTGCGGGCTTCTTTGGGCCCCCCTCCTCTTCCTGAGACGTCCGTGGATCCCTCGCCATGCGCTGGGCCTTCCGCGGACTCGCCGGCGGATTCGTCCCCGGCGCCGACGCGTTTGGCTTCAGGTTTTGGAGGTGTGGTGCCGTCGAGGTACGGCCCTACGGGGTTCCCCTCTTCGGCCCACGGCGTCCCTGCCTCGCCGCAAAACCCCGCGGGGTTCCCTGTGGTGTCGCAGGAGGTCGCCGGGACTCACGGCTCGTTCCCGAGTCCCCCTCAGTCCTCTGGGCAGGCGGCTGTCTTACCGGAGGCCGAGCTGACGCCCTTCCGGCGCCAACGGCTTTCCTCCCTGACGGCGCCATGGGTGGAGGCCGGGGCCCGGGGTGCCTCTCCAAGTCCCTCTCGGTCCTCCGCGCAGGCGGCTGCCTCGTCGGAGGTCGACCCGGCGCCTTTTCGGCGCCGTTCATTGGCCGCTTCGGCTCAGTCCCCGCCCCTTTCTCCTAGGAGGCATGTGGTGGTGGAGGTCGACTCGGCACCCTTGGCGGACGCTTCGGCGCCGATCGAGGACACACCGGTGCCCCTGGCGGACTCTCCGGCGCCGTCCCGGCGTCAGAGCGTCGACTCTTCCTCTCCGGAGGGTTGTCATCTCCTTGTCTCCTCTTCACCAGAGACTGGACGCCGCATCGTTGCCTTTTCCCCGGCGGCTTCCGGGGCGGGTTCTATGCCGTCTCCGCGTCCACAGCCACCGGACCCGCCCTCCCGCACCTTGCAGTTGGTTGCCCCGCGGGTTTCTCCGCCTTCTCCGGAGACCCCTCAGGCACCTCACTCATCCGTGGGTCCTCCATCCTACAGGGGCTGGCCGTTTCTTCCTCCGGCAGGGCACGGGGACGGGCGGCTTAGTTTGCAGCCTTCGCCCACGGAAGAGTTGCTCTCTTCCCCACGTCGCCCTACAGAGGCGAGTGTAGCTTTTGTCCGGGCCATCTCCACGGCCGCCGGCATTTTGCAGCTGGGCAACCCGGTCGCTCCGCTCCCAACGGATCACTTGTTGGGGGTTCTCCACCAGGGCTCTGGTGGAGGGGATCCGCTTCTTCCGTTTGAAGCTTCGTTCCACAACTCTCTTCTGGGGGCCTGGGGGCGTCCTGCTATGGGGGATCCGGTGCCTCAGCCGCTCCTCCACCGCCACCGTCCTGCCCCGCACGATCCAGTCTGCCTTTTTTCCCACCCATCTGCCCAGGGCCCTGTCCTGCAGACTGCTTTCCCTTCCTTGCCTTCGGTGTTGCTCCCTCCGTCACGGGAGGCCGGGTGGTTGGACTCCTGGGGGCGTAACATTTTCGCTTCCACTAGTGCTGCTCTGCGCGCGCTCAACACGCTTTGTGTGTTGGCTAGGGCTACCTCTGACCTATGGGATTCCGCGGAGTCCCTTCTGTCTCGCGCCTCCCACGACGGTGTCCGCGCTGATCTCCGGCACCATGTGCTGGATGGTCGGGAGTTAGCTGCCTTTATTCTCCGTTCGGCCTTGGATGTCTCTGATTCTCTCGCCCGCGCTATGGCGAGTTCTGTGGCCCTCCGCCGCCATGCTTGGTTGCGGGATAGCGTCTTTCCCGAGAATATTTGGGAGCGTCTTGTTGACCTGCCCTTTGATGGGATTCTTTTATTTAACACCCACGCGGACTCCGCTGTTCAGCGACTCCTTGCGGGGCTCCGTCCTCCTCCCCCTCCGTAAGCTTCGGCTTGTCGGTCCTCGGGTGTCTTATGGGAGGTGTTTCTCCCACCTTTCTCTTTGGGCCTAGTGTTTCGGTTGGCCCCTCTGTGTGCTGTGTGTGGCTGGGAATGCCTTCCGGGTCCTTCAGTTGGCCCCTCTGTACTTTTGGCTGCGGGTACAGCCCTTTCGCTTTTGTGGTATGTGTTTTTTGGCTGTTAGTACAGCCGTATGGGTCCTCAGGTTGGACCATCTGTGTATTCCTTTTTGGCTGATTGATAAGCCGTCTGTGGTGATACCCACAGGTCTTTCTGTTCTTGACCTCTGCTACGGGGTTTTCCCTAAGAGGTGTTCCCCTGTTTTGTTTGGGCGTATCATACCCTAGGTGGGGTACTTGTTGGCTATTGTATAGCTATGTCCTCAGCTGGGCGGGCGTGGATCCCTTCTCGGGTTTCTCGCGCTTCCTGGCGTCACTGTATTCCGCTTGGTGCGGTTCTTTTTCTTTAGCCTTCGCGCAGCTTCCGCTGCTCCAGGTTCTGTCCTGCTCAGTATCCGATAGTGTTTCGATCCTTCTTCTACAGGGCTTGCCTGTCGTACGTTTTGCCCTTTGTTCCTGCGGGATAACTGCCTCTGTGCGTTTTGCCTTCCTTCTTCAGCCTCTGGATCGCCAGACCGACTTGTCATGCCATCTACGGCGTTGTGTCTTGGTGTTTCCACCTTATTATCCGACGTTCGGCCTGGTCCTCTACCTTGTGCTGCAGGGGGGCCAGGATATTCCTGGTGTTCTCCTGTGTTCGGGTTGACGGCTCTAGGTCTGTGCTACATCTTACTTCTCTTTTTCTTTTGGCCGGTCCCACTTCTCTTCGTGGGCCGGGTTGTGCCACTGGGACGGTCCTTCTCTGGGGCTTGTTCTGGGGTTCCCTTGCCTCGGTCCTGGTCTTGCGCTCGGCTTGTTCTGGGCGCGCTACTTCATAGTCTGTACCGGCTGCCTGCTGCGCACGCATGGACGTGATGGTCCACCCCTGTGGGCCTCGGCGTGTACCCGTGTGCTCCTGCCCGTCGCTCTGCTGGGGCTTGCGCGACTGTGTCTTCCTTCTCCCGTCTGCGCTTCTCGGCTGTGGGGCCGTTCCTGCTCCTGAAGCGGGCCTTGCCTCCGTTCCACCTCTTCTCCTTGGATTGCGGGTGGTTCTTTTCTTCTTTTGGTACTCCCTTGGTGTCGTCTGTCCCTTCGGGTTCTCTGGCGGACGCCCTTGGCCCCTCGGGTAGGCTTGTGGTATCCTGGCCTTCCCCTCTCCTTGTTCTTCTTAATTCTGCTTGGTGGGGGCTGGGCCGTCCTTCCTGTCCCCATGCCACATCCCCTGTTGGGGCCCTGTGTTCTTCCAAGCTGGTGAGGTTCTCTCGCAGACCCTCCTCCCCTCTGGGTATGGCTAGGGTATCTATTCTACGTTAAGGAATCTGCGGCTAGTAGTCTCTATCAGATGTACAAGTTACTTACCTTCGGTAACGATGTATCTGGTAGAGACGATTCTAGCCGCAGATTCTTCACGGCCCGCCCTTCCTCCCCGTTCTGCGAGGACCTTCAGTTTGGTCTTCTGCACTCGCCTCCCTTCGGGTGGCTTGTCTTCTGTTTCTTGGTTCCACCCCTTCCTTCTGGCGCTTGGACGGTGGTTTTTTTTTTTGTTGGTTTTTTTAAACACTTTATTTAGCTTTTTTTTTTTTACAGTTACAAAAGTGCACTGGGATCAGAAAACCAACAACA
Organism: Calotriton arnoldi; assembly: GCA_963921515.1. Taxonomy (NCBI): domain Eukaryota; kingdom Metazoa; phylum Chordata; class Amphibia; order Caudata; family Salamandridae; genus Calotriton; species Calotriton arnoldi. The sequence goes on along the minus strand of CAWUFW010005387.1, from coordinate 359,185 downwards.
TGGTAAGTACATGCAGTCAAAAAGGACATCGCCCATGACACATTTAACAATGCAGTATTTGACAGTATGCCGCCCCAGTGTGAGTTACTAAAGCCCCCAGTCCACTAATGTGTGGGCATTCACAAGCACATGGACAACAAAAAAAATTAGTTTACATACATCTGGCACGGCCATATTGTACCTGCGGCAACAGAATTGATATATTATCGAAGAAGCGAGTGGCGCCATACGCAGTGCAGTAGTCTAGCCCACCCCGGTAGGCACTATACCGTGGTCTGTTTGTGTGGAGGGGGTTTGTTGTCGGGCCTGCAGATACTCCCGGAACGGACCCCAGATGTCTTTGGGCCTCGAAGTGGGGGGGAGCATTGTAGCATAGCTGTCACTATTGGTAGAGCAAGAAGCCATGCTCTTTAGCCATCCCTTCACCGAGGGCGTAGTCCTACCACCCCAGTGAATCGCCACTTCTCTCTTGGCAAGGAGCAAACTAATAGCAACAAACCTGCGCGTAGCCTGCGGGAACTGCAGAACGTATCCCAAGAGTGCAATCTCAGGCAATGGGGTCATAGGTACCCTGACCATTTCACTCACTTTCCTATGCAAGGCAACCCAATACGCTTGTACGTTCGGACAGATCCAAGCAAGGTGGGCAAAATCGGCATTCGGGGCGCGGCTTCTGGCGCAGTGATGTGATCTGGAAGGGTCTATTCTATGGAGTTTGGCCGGAGTAATGTACATTCTGCGAAGAAATTTAAAATGAATCAATTTATGCCGGCTATTTAGGGAAATCTTGTTCGTGACCGCACAGCAGGCATCCCATTGTTCGTCTGAAATCGGCCCACCCAAATCCACCTCCCAGGCTTTGCGTAAGTTATCCTCATTGATCGGCATAAGAGCAGCGCATGACCTATATAGTTGAGACACAATGTGCACCCCCCTCTCACTGCCAATCACCATACTAAGCGGAGGGAAGGAAGGGGGCTCAAGAGGGTAGTCTGTAAAGGTAGACCGGAGGGCAGAGCAAATTCGCAAAAGGACGAATTTGTCCATGAAGGAGGCATCCGGGAAGAGGGAATCATCGTCTGGATCGAAGGCATGCCCGTCAGGAAACAGGTCACCCATCTTAACAATGTCAAATTTGTGGCACGTCTTCTGTATCAATTTTTCATTAGTTATGGGTATCAATTTAGGGTTTGGGAGTGGGAGATCTGAGGAATAGAGTAGTGTAGTGTGCGTGATGCGGCGCAGCTGGTCCCAAGCCCAACTAGTGGTCGAGGCAGGTTGGATATCATTGGGATCTCTGGGGAACCCGCTCGGCAAGACTGCAGCCAGGGTGTCTGGTAGGACTAGGTCTGATTCAGGTCGGAGATAGGGGATTCTGGCGTCTGGGTGGTACCATGCTTGTGCGAAACTACACTGCGCAGCTAAATAATATAGTCTTAAATCAGGTACCCCGAAACCACCTCTATCGCAGGGAAGCGTCATCACCTTCCAGCTTACCCTAGGGTGCTTACCCCCCACACCAATCTTATTAAATGGGATTGCAGTGTTAAAAAAAATTCTTTGTGAGCGGGATAGGGATGTTCTGAAAGAAATATAAAAATTTAGGAAGCACGACCATTTTGATGAGGGAAACTCGACCCGCCAAGGACAGTGGGAGTTGAAGCCATTTCTCAATCTGTGTTTCCAATTTAGCTACGGCCGTCCCGTAATTACGACGAATAATCTGCTCCACATTAAGATGTATATGAACGCCTAAGTATTTGACCGAGTCGGTATTCCACTCCAGAGGGAACTCCAGTTCCCATTGGACCGTGCTGGCAGTGAGCGGAAAGATTACAGATTTGTGCCAATTGATTCCCAGTCCGGAATACACACCAAAGCGCAATATTTCCCGAATGAGGGGGTCTAAGTTAATCTGGGGGTTGCGAACATATAAAACAGTGTCATCAGCGTATAATGAGACTAACAGTGGACCTGTACGAAACTGCAATCCTCTGTGCAAGTGCTTCTCTTGAAAGTGTCTTATACGGGGGTCCATGGCTAAAATGAACAACAGCGGCGACAACGGACAACCTTGTCTAGTGCTGCGTGACAGTGCGAAGGGGGGGGACAGCGTGCCGTTCAGTCTAAGTCGGGCCATCGGCTGACTATATAGCAGGGCGGTCGTGGCAATGAATCCGCGCGGCATCCCCATTCGTTGCATGATGGATAACAGGAAAGGCCACTCAAGGGAATCAAACGCCTTTTCCGTGTCTAATAGGATGGCTGCCGCAGGGGTTTCAGGGTTGATTCTGTGTAGTGTGTTAAACAAAGTGCGTAAATTAAATGCAGTCGACCGGTGCGGTATAAAACCAGACTGGGCAGGGGAGATTATGGACTCCATTAATAGCGACAGTCGGCACGCCAAAGCTTTTGCCAGTATTTTGTAGTCGAGGTTAAGAAGGGACAATGGACGATAGGAGCCACATAATAAAGGATCTTTACCTGGTTTGGGGAGTAATATAATGACCGCCTCACGCAGGTTGGGAGGTAGCATCTGTTGCTCAAGAGCCTCCGCATACATGGCAAGGAGCTGGGGAATCAACAAATCTTTATAGGCCTTATAAAAGTCAGCTGTGAAACCGTCGAGTCCCGGAGCTGAGGAACCCTTTAAGGCAGAGATTGCCTCGTCTATGCTGTCCTCCGTTATGGGAATAGCCAGAAAATCCTGCATGACCTTATCAAGGAACACCAGTGCTATTTCTGATAGATAACTCTCCTGGCCCGAATTATCCGGGCCCTGTTTAGTGGTGTACAAAGCCTTAAATTAAGATACGAATTCCCTTTGGATGTCCAGCGGATCAGTGATATGTAGCCCCTGAGTGGACTTCAATTCGGGGATACACGCCTTGCTATAGGGGGGTCTAATCATTTGGGCCAGCATACGGCCCGGCCGCTCCCCCCTCACCATATACCTTAGCGTTATGGTATTTTCTCATGTAGAGTATTTCCCTCTCAGCGGTGTCTCTAAAGTCCGCCAGCAGGGTTAGCCTACGTTCGTCTAGGTCAGAGCTGGTCGTCTGAAGCAGCGCGGTGTCCAATGTACTTAATTCTCGCTCTAACCGAGCTAATGTGTTGCGTAAATCTCATAAGACACCAGCGCTTTTGGATATGCAGACTCCCCTCATGTAGGCTTTAAAACCTTCCCACAGCATAGCGGCAGTGTCTACTGAACCGGTGTTAAGGGTGAAGTAATCCTCTATCGCCTCCCGCAATGTCCCTCTCGAAAAACGTCATCATCAAGCGCGCGGCTGGGGAACCTCCACTGCCGTTCAAACCCCTCAGGTCGTGGTATCTTCACATTTAACAATACTGGAGAGTGATCTGAGAGTGTGCGAGGAGTGTCCTGACCGGCTGGCACCAACTGACCAAATCTGGGGAAACCAGCCAATAGTCCAGTCTAGTCCACGTGTTATGACAGCTGGTGTAGTGAGTGAAGTCAGTGCGAAGAGGGTTTAGCTTCCTACCAATGTCTGTTAGGGTGAAGTGTTCGGAAAGTGAGCTCAGCGCCCTCCTCGCCCGTGGTTTGGGATCTGGAGCGTTAGATGTGGAGTCCAGCGATAAGTCCTGGACAATGTTAAAGTCACCTCCCACCAAGAGGGGAACTGGGCCCAGCTGCGCCAATTTGGAAAGCAAGGAGTAGTAAAAGTCGGGGGAATCCATGTTGGGGCCATATATGCAGACTAAAGCTAATTTGCGACCCAGCAAAGTGCCCAGTACAATAATATATCTACCTTCGCTGTCACGGAGCACCGAATTCAAGTGGAATGGAAGCCGCTTGTGGATGAGTATTGCAGTGCCTCTCGCGTAGTTGCTGTAGTTTGCAAAATATCTATGTGAACCCCAGCCTGCGGCAAATTGGGACTGATCGGTGGGAGGCAGGTGCGTTTCTTGTAAGAAAGCCACGTCTAACTTGTGGCGCAGTAGATATTGCGTAACCTGCCTTTTTTTCCGGGTGTTATTCAGCCCGCGGACGTTCCAGGTAACAATAACAACCTCAGAGGGGCCAGCGTTATATCCTATCTGTGTCATGGGGGAATTGTGAGTGAGTATTGAATGAAAATCGGCCTAGCGTACTTATCACAATCGTCAATCTGTGCATGCAAAAATGTCCCAGTGCAACTAAACAGTGTCCCCCCCCCAAACCCCCATCCCCCATCCAGCCTCCCCTCCCAACCAGAGAGGCAGAACCATAATTAACAAATAACAGTGCAAAACTAAGGTCTCCTCTGTAGTACTGAAAATTAACCATAAATAGTACTTGCGTGATTCACACAACAATCTTAAGGTGATCACCATGAGGGGAGGTGGCACGCCCCCAACAACGACGTGGCAAATGACATATAGCATTAAAAGAAAGAGTTATCGAAATCCCTGCATAGATGACGTTTCCACATGGCACAATGTCAGCTAATCAGTTCAGCCATGGCCAGATCCCGAAAAAAGTTCCAAACTGGCGTCCGAGCCATTCTGCGAAGGGGGAAGTTTGTCCTCCTCAAGAGGGCGTTTGTTATTCAGCTTATGTTTATGGCAGAACTCCTGCACTTCCGCCGGGTTATCAAAAACACGTGACCGTCCGTTCACCTCAACACGCAGCCGGGCAGGATATAGCATACCATATTTCAATCCTAGATTTCTAAGTGTCGCCTTGACTCCAGTGAACTTTCGCCTCGCTTCCTGCACCATGATGGTGAAGTCTGGGTAGAAGGAAAGCTTGGAGCCCTGCTAGTGTGTCTCGCCCAGTTCCCTTGCCAGCCGAAGGGCAGTGTCGCGATCTCTAAAATTCATGACTCGTGCAATTATGGGCCTAAGCGGGCATCCAGGGTTGGGTCGAGGGCCCAGTGATCTATGAGCTCGTTCGATCACAAAGCCAGAAGTAAATGCCTCCCTGCCAAACAGGTCTATCAAGATAGTTTCCACCAAGGTGTCCATACGGCCAGCGGCTGTAGACTCCGGCACACCTAGAATGCGCACGTTGTTTCGGCGGCTGCGCGCCTCCAAGTCCTCATTCTTGGTCGCGACTTCTTTGAGGATGCGTTCCATTCTGTCGAGCCTTTTCACTGCTTGCGCCGTCCCGTCTTCTAAGTCGGATGTGCGAGCTTCAACCACATCAAGGCGCCGGTCATGAGCCTGGATCTTCGTTCCCAATTCCGCCATGTGCTTGTCTAGGGAGTCAAACCGTACAACTAGGGCCCTAAATCCAACCCTCATTTCCTGTAACAACGAGCCGAGTTGAGTGGCATCCCCTTCTGGCGCGGCATCTTTCTGGCCACCTTCAGCCATAGCGTCAGCGGTGCCCTGGACTGTGTCGGTGACCTTCGCAAAGGGGAGAAGGCGTTGTTTGGGATCCTTGCGGCCCATTCCACAGTTCACTCCACCAGGTGCAAGATGGGCCCAAAGGTCGCGTTTTTCCTGGTAGTGGCGGCAAATGAGTTGCGTGGGTTGGATTGAAACGATCAGGAGCTGGATTAATTAGCGATTGCCAATGTGCCAAGCATGTCTTGGTTTGAACGTCGTCGGGATCTAGGCTAGCGCACAGGCATGTAACCCTGCGCAGTGCGCGGAATGGCGGACCTATAGCCCGGGCAATTTCACAGCGATCGAGTCTCAGCCAACAGGGAATGAGTGATGCGCTGGCAGTTCAATCCTGATGGTGCGAGGGAGAAAGCAGACCTCGCGCTTTCACTACCCCCTGTGAAGTTGTGCTGAGCAATCGCAGGAGAGGCCAAGTGAGTCCTTCACAGCAATAACGCAAAAATAATCACATGAGGGGCAATCTGGCAGCAGTCTCGGGCTGTTGTGACCGCAGCGGGTGAGGGCGATATCTGTGCGGGCCCGGATTGGGGGGATCATACGGGACTCTGGGGCCCCGTTGCAGTGTTTTTATACCCCTTCTGTTGGTTTTTTTCTTTCTTTTTTTAGGGGTTGAAGAACGGCGGCTCAGTCCAGGCCTAGCAGCGAGGGAGGGGGGGGGATCCTCGCGGCCAGGCAGGAGCACTATCAGGAGGGAGAGGGGGGGGGCCCAGGGCGCTCTGATGGAATCGCGCCCGGTGCAGCCGCGGTGGGAACGCAGGCCCTGTCCCTGCGCACCACCGCAAACCGCGCCTCCGTGTACGCTCGACGGGACGGGAGGCCAAACGGACCTCCCGCGGTGCACGAGCGCCGAGCTAACGTTCACGATGTCGCTCACTGCCCCAGCACGCAACCCGCAGACTCACCGCACCCCGGCAGAGCTTCCAGGCTCCCGGTCTCGTCCTCGGGAGCCGCTCAGGCCCATGAAGCCGCCATCTTAATTTTCGCCCGATCTGACCTCTATTGCCGCATCACGTCGCCAATCTGCAATAAAGCGCCACAGCTGGGGGCAACTTGTAGTCAGGACCCGTTCCGCCGCAAATTGATGTTCCTTCCCGGGTCAATGGAGCTGCTGGAGGGTGGGAATTCGCATGGCAGCCACGTCGTTAAGCGGAGCATCAGCGCCGAGCGACCATCTCGGTCTCCGGCTTGGCCACGCCCCCCCTTGGACGGTGGGTTTATGTGTGCTTCTGCACCTCTCCACCCTGGTGGTTCCAGTGTGGGGCCTACTCATACTCTTCTTCTTTTCTCCTTGCTTGGGGTTTCTGACTCCTCTGCAGTCCTCTGGGTTGGGGCCTCTTGGCTGTGCCTCAGCTCTTGGCTCTTTACAGGGGATACGACACTCCTTTCTTGGTGTTGTCTCGGGGTCATTTATCGATTACTCATCTGTTCCGGCTTGTCGCTCTTCCCTGTTCTAGATTGTGGTTGCAGACTTTCTGTCGTCTGTTCTGGCATTTTTCACATGCTTTCTGCCTCCACGGTGGATCTCGCCTTCGCTTGCTGGGTTGCTTCTCAGACACGGTGGTCTGCTCTTCCCTTCCATGACTTTCGGTGACACAGTACCTGGCACTGTCCCTCATGGTGCTGTCCTTCACCATTCGCTTCTTCCCTTTCTGTTCCACTGCTTTTTTCGCACACTGTTCCCGTACTTTCCCAGTTTTGTTTGTGATGGCTCCGCGTTGTGGCGCGGAAAAGTTCTCCGAGGAAAACTGCCGTCGGCGTGCCGGGGTGGGACTTATGTGACCTCGCTGACGTCACGTCCGCGGACAGCGTCAGGGCGGAGTCGCGTGGTGCCGCCCCCCACCCACCCCAGCCCCCCCCGGCGCGCAGGGATGCTGTGGCAAAAGATTTTCCGGATCCAGTCTCACGCCTGGGGATAATTCTACGTTAAGGAATCTGCGGCTAGAATCGTCTCTACCAGATACATCGTTACCGAAGGTAAGTAACTTGTACTTTACACTGATTCTAATACAAGATTTAGTTAAAAAAAAAAAAAATGCTCACACTGGCCAAGGTTCTGTCTGTCCTGGATCATGGCGACTTGATGGTGGCCTTGGAACTGCAGTACACATATTTTCATATACCCTTCCTGAAGTCCCACAGATTTACCTGTGCTTCAGAGTAGGCCAGGAGCATCTTCAGTTTGCTGTGCTGCCCTGTAGTCTTCCAGTGTGGTGTTTCCACTTGCAGATGACTGTGAACCTCCTGACATAATTTAGGTTCACTTCCAACAAGCTAAAATAGCACCTGAATCCTTCGTGGAGGCTTCCTTTTATAGGAGCTACCTTGGACACAGTGCTGTTCAAGGCCTTCCCTCCCTTGCAACGAGTACAGGACATTCTTGCTATAATCCCAATGTTTCGGCCTCGGTCCTGGATCTTGGTGAGAGCAGCTCTCAGGCTTATTGGCTTGTTAGCTTCCTGCTTCTTGTTAGTCAACTGCGCTAGGTGGCATATGCGGGATCTGAAGTCCCAATGGGCCCAGCATTAAGGCGCAGCCTGTCAGATGCCATCAAGGTTTTAGAGGTGACTGCCCGCGACCTGCAGTGGCGGCTACTCTGCTGCAGTTGGACCAGTGGCAGACCCTTCTCCGTTCCCCACCCAGAGCTGAAGGTAGTGACAGATGTGTGTCACTGCTGGGTTGGGAATGTCATCGGGCGGGGGGACCGGTGAGGTGGAGATCAGAGGGCTTTGTTCTCCAGCAGAAATCCAGCTCTATATCAGTCTGTTGGAGTTGCAGTCGATTCATCTGGTGCTGAAGTCCTTACTGCTATCCATTCCGGCTAGAGTGCACAGTGGGACTCCTGCATGTCTTACCACCTCTGCCTGTCCTGCTCCAAGTTCTGAAGACTATCTGGAGAGACAGGGCCTAAGTCCTCATAGTGACTACGAATTGGACCTGGTGAGTGTGGTACCTGGAACTTCTGATCAGGTTCTCACTCCTGTAAGATCTTATGTCAGAGCTTCAGGGGAGGGTTCTGCACTCAAGCCTGCACAATCTACAGCTCCATGCGTGGAGATTGAGTGGTGACTGTTGAATGCGTTTGATCCAACACCTGAGTTTGTGGATGTCATCCCCGCTGCCAGACGTCCTTCTACAAAGTCCATTTACGCCGTGTGCCGGGACAAATTTGTGACCAGTTGTAGAGTACGCAAGACAGACCACCAGCAGGCCAGACTGTTTGTCTTTGGCCCAGCAAGCCCTTGCAGTGGGCTCTATTAAAGGTTATTTGGCAGCCCTTTTGGCCTAATTGTGTTTGCCGGACCAACTGTCCTTGTTTAAATCATCTGTTGTAAAGCAGCTTCCTAAAAGCTTAACACACATATTCCTGTCCAAACCATTTGTGATACCACTGTGGGACCCAAACTTGGTCTTGGCGTATCTTGTGTACTCTGTTTAAGGCGATGCACTGCTGCTTGTTGCGTCTTCTGACCTTTAAGACTCTGTTCCTCATTACAATCACATCCGCTCATTACATGAATGAAGTCCAGGCCCTGTTGGTACAACTGCACTACACCACCTTTTTTCCAGACAAACTGGTGCTGAGTACTCTTGCGACCTTCTTGACGAAAGGAGTCACTCCTTTCCATGTTGGGCAATCCAGGACTCTCCCAGTGTCCTTTGCCCCACCTCATCCCTCAAAAGAGAAGGAGGCGGCTCCATTGGTTGGACCCCAAAAGAGCTTTAAGCTTTTACATTAATCATACCAAGGACCATTGGGTGGACAATCAGCCTCTTGTGGGTCGAAGAAAGGAAAGGCGGTGCAGAAAAGGACTCTGTTGAGGTGGATTGTCCTCTGCGTAAAGATCTGCTGTGCATTGCCCAAAAAAGCAGCATTGGGAGGTCTGAGAGCTCATTCCACCAGGGCTTAGGCTGTCACCACTGCATTGGTACACACAATTCCTGTTCTCAACATCTGTCGGGCTGTGCCACATATATTGGTGCACCTATTAACGAAGCACCACTGCCTTGACAAACATCTGGCAGGAAGGGCATTTCGCCTGTTAGGTCTACAAGATCTGGTCTGAGCCCTCTCCACAAACCTTGCACCTTAGGAGGTACTGCTTTAATATCTATTTTGAAGATGAGGAATCTACAGTAAGAAGTATCCATCAGGAGAACAAGTTACTTGACTTTGAAAACACTCTTTCTGATGATTCCTCACTGCCCTCCCAGTTCCAAGTTCTGTGGAGGTCCCTCTCTACTATCTAAAAAGGTCCCAAAATAGAGAACTGCACACCGCTACTAACGTGTAATGTGCTCGAGGGCTCAAAGTGTCAAGCAAGAAACCGAAGTTTGCGCTCAAGGGCAGGATGTATATACGGCTCTGCTCCATCACTTCCCGAGTGGAACGAAGCCTATGCAGAGCCGCTTAGCATTACCAAGCAGCACACAGAGCACTGCTATAAAACGTTTCCAGATCCAGTCTGGCACCAGTGGAATATTCTAGAGGTGAGGAATCTGTGGTTAGATAAAGTATCCAGCGTTATCTAATCCAAATAACGTGTTTGTATTCACTTTTGCAGTGTTTCACATGGTCTCTAATCACAATTGTACGTTTATTTTACCAAATTATGAATGACTACCAATGATAATCTGAGTCTAATAATTACTAATGCCAGTTGATGGTTAATACTTAAAACAAACTAAATTTGGATTAGATTTAAAGGAAAGGTGTCACAGTTATTCATAGTAGTTCATGTGTTGGTTTGGAAGCTTGTGATTGCAATAGTTCGAATCTGTCCTTGATGCACTGGTTCTGCGATAATTCATCCTGGTCTGCAGCAGTTTGTTGGACAAGTTGTAAACTGGGTACATTCCAACCCTGCTTATATAGCTGTATCAGTGTTAGGCAAGTGTGTATGTGTGTTAGTCACCTGGCAGGGTGCTAGAAGTAATAGGTTACTAACTTGCGTATTTTTGATGGCCAAATATAGCAATGACGATCAGCCTACACTGATGATCGACAACACCATAAACAAGCTCTACATTTTCGTTGCCTTCGCTATTGTTTATTCAGTCTTATGGTCTCAATAGCTCTTTATTCAGGCTTGTTGAAAAGGCTGGTCTTGATTTAGACTGCTACATAACAGGTCAGCTGCCTAGAAAGACATGAATTCCTTAGCATTTTATCACACCGTATGGAAAATGGCAGACTGTTAAGATGTGGTCTTCAGCCCTACTTCAAGATTGAAGATTCAAGACTGTCTGCGTTTTGGATGCTGGGACAGTATTGACCACTCGGTCTCAAGATAGCCAGTAGAGCAGCTTGCCAGCCGTATTCTTCAACTCATACACTGTGTATCTTGATATTTTCCTGGCCACTTAAGTCATATATACATAAATTTCTGTGTATTTGTGCGCCTAAGCTGCTCATGCTGTCTGTCACTGACTTTCGTATGACTCTGGGCCACGCTGTTTAAGTAGCACTATTTGAGACTCTCACTCTGTAATCTTTTATTCCCCGACCCTTTTCACTTCTCATACATACAAGAAGGCTGTGCCTCTAAATATGGATTTAGCACCCCAACACTCCTCCCAGTGTAATCAAGGTCATCCATTTACATAAAGCCAGAGATCTGATAGCCACTGCATGTGTCTGCATCAAGGGCTGCATTCCTAATGCCATTAAAATCCCCCCATAGAATTGACATACCCATCAGAGATAGAAGCAGAATCTCTGAGAGTGCCTGTAAAATGCTGCCAACCAGGGTAGGAGGCACATATACCCTGCCAATATCCCACAGGGATCCCTCTGGTGTAGCTTAGATTACAAAACACCTGCCCAGCCCATTGGAATGAATTTTGTAAACTACCAACAGAATGATTTATGTAACAAAATAGTGAACTGTCAGGAACCTGTAGTAACAGAATCTCAGCAGAGAGGCATTTGACATATGCCTAGACTGCTCCACTCTTGATTTTATCAAGACCATTTGATTGCAAGTCAGCATTTTATATATTCTATTGGCCCCCCTCATTGAATATCTACCTGTGTGTTACAGGCTTTAAACTGTGAGAAGTTGGCCTGGCATATGCTGTCCACTAATTATAGTGGGCACCTTGCACCAGTCCAAATCGACTCTTATGGTAGATAGGTTTAAGACAACCTTTTAAAGAAAGCTATCCTAGTGGTAGCTGTGGAGAGCAGCCTTCAGGCTAAGTCTCGGAGGAATGTAAAGCAGCTTGTTTTACCATATAATCTCTTGAATCACCAAATGAAAAGACACCACACAGGTATATATATCAAATATATATGTATTTATTTCTAAATAACTCTCTACTAATCTCTTTATGAGATTAGAAGACAAACATATGCACAAATCAACGTTTCTCAATAAGTTAAGCACAAAATATGGCTGGGGCCCTAGGGGCGTACCAGACCATATACTAAGTAAGAGACTTAGAAACAACGACTTGCAAGGAGACAAGGCCTAGGGCCTTCAGAAGTGCTGGGGCCTCACGAAACCACCCAAGGCAGGTAAGTAAAGGACCCACGGGGGACGCGTGCAGTGTGGATACACAGGCGCGAATCGCCGTTAACTTCAATGGGGCAAGTCGCGGTTGGAAATAAAGAGTTTTAGGATACTTCGGGGAACCTACAAGCAAGTCACTTACAGGGTAAGTAGTTCTAGGGCCCACACCCACGGGAGCACCGTAGTGCTGGAGTTACCTCACCCAGGGAAGCCGGGTGCACAGGTGTCCTTTGGTGTCGGGTCGCGGCGTCGTTTTCAATGGCGAACAAAGAAGACTTGCTGCTTGCGGGAGCTGAAGAAGTGTCCGGTGGAATCCAAGCCTGGATTCTGAAGAAGGATGACCTGAAAGCAGAGGGGACAGTGTTCAAAGTCACTTGGCAGTGACCCGGGGCAAGGAAGATGGATGCCCACCGTCGTCGGTCGCTTCAGGTCGGTTGCAGGTGCCTTGACTCTTCAGCCACGTGGTCCAGGAGGCGTCGACGACGACCAGGAGCTGGATTCGGTGTGTCCCTCGACGTCTGCAGCTGACTGCGGTGTCGGCAACTCGATCGGAGCCAACAAGCCTTGGCAGCCGCAAGTCTCGGGGAGATGAAGAAAAGTCGATGGCGCAGACCAGCAAGGTCTGAGGGACTCACCCAGCGAGGGTAAGTCAGGGCAGGCCTGGAGCAACCAGGGGAGCCCTTTGGTTTCTTTAGGAAGTCCTCTAGGGACCCACAAGCCAGCGGGCAAGGGATCGCGAAGACACCTCGGGCGGAATCACTCAACAGGGGCCCACGGTCACTCGGGACGGTGTAGGCCTCTGATCTTCGGAGGGATTCCTGCTGGAGGTCGGGACCACACGTGGTCCAAAGCACAAGTTCGTAGAACGTTGTGAAGGGGTTGCACTCGACAATAGTGCACGGTACCCAGGGGTCGCGGTTCCTCGTTACTCGGGGGTCCACTTGCCTCAGCTTCGCTGGGGACTCACGATGGCCTGGGAGAGGTCAGGAAATCCACTTCTTGGGCTGCAGGGACTTCGGACTCCGGCGGGAGCGGCGTAGTTTGCGACCGTCGTTGTCGTTTTAGGTGCCTGCCAAGCAGGGGAGTCACTCCTTGACTCCAAGGGAGATTCTTCTGTCTTCCAAAGGTAGTGGAACGTCGAAGGGCCAGGATTCTTCTGTAGAGCGTCGTCCAGGGGTTATCTGCTTTGCAATGGCAAGGTTCCCCTCTTATACTAAAAAGAGGGGATGGACTAGCTCTATGACCCCACCTATGGGAGGGTCAAGGGAGGGGTGGCTACACCCACTTCCCTTTGTCCAGTTTCCCGCCAGAGCAGGGGCAGGTAGCCCCTGAGCTGGTTTGAACTGGCATATGCACAGAGGAGCCTTCTGCTCCCCCAGTGCAGGACTTCAAAGCACTCTAAGAGTGCACCCACCCAGCCCCAATACACTAAACCCTGTCTGGAAGGTGGTTACACCTCCCTGTGACAGGATGCCTATTGTTGGGCTTCCTCCACTGCGAGTTTCGGTCATCAGCAGGAGGGCAGCCCAGTGTCTGTGACTGGTGGCATCCATTTTGTGATGCCAGGGCTCTTTAGGATTCTACCGCGTTTCCACAGCAGGTACATGTCTTATCCCTCTAGAAGGGTGGAATGCTACCCCCGCCGCCAAGATTGGCGGGGGGTAGTATTCCAAGATGTTTGACACCAAACACGACATGTTTTGATGCAGCCATTCCAAAGTTAGCATTTACCGCGAGGATATAATGCACTTAAGAGTATATGGTTTAACCGCATCCACAAACAGCACCAGAGAATGGACTCTGAGAACTGCAGAGGGGCCCTGCTCATGCAGAGGCACCCCCTCACATAGAAGCCAAGCACCCTGCCCTCAGGATTGATAGGGCCTGCCATAGGGGTGACTGATAGGTTTATATGTGTGTGCAGGAGAGATATAGGAAACCTATATCTCAGTGAGGGGTGCTAGCACCACCTCACCCAGGCTGCAGTAGCAGGCCTGTGGTGTCAGATTTAGACTGCTTCCCAGGGGTGGCATAACACATGCTGCAGCCCCTGGGAGGCCTGTGAAGTACCTATGCCCTTGGCACCTAAGGTACCATATACTAGGGACTCATAAGGCACCACAGTATCCAATCACTAGTGCACCTAGAGTGCACTCCATGTCGTTTAGAGAGAACAGAGAGGCTGGGGCCCTGATTGGCAGGGACCCAGCCAGACTATAGCCAGAAACCAGTGCTAACATCAGAAAAAAAGTGGGGGCAACATAAGAGGCAGATCCTACTCTCCTACATAAACAAACTAACTACCTTTTCCTCATCAAGTCCCAAAGCCCCTGCACCCCACTCTTCCTACTCAGAAGTATCTGTTGCCCTATAAAACCCTTCTTTAAATTGAAAATCTATGAATTGCCAGTGCTATGTAGTTCCTCCCCTAACCCTCTTTTAAAACTCTGGGCTTTCATAACTAAGAAAAGTTTTGATGTTGGCTGTCAATCAAGTGAAGTCCACTGTGCCTCTGTGTGTCTCATGTCGCAGCCGTACCCTCGCGGATGTCTGGCTTCTTCAAGCGCAATCTCAACCCTCTATCTTTCTCAGGCCTTGGCAGGTTCAACAGCATCTCCCAGTCGGGCCCCCTCTTGCCCCATCGCCTTGCTGATCACGAGGGCTCTTTAGGTAGCACAGTTCCTCTTGGGGTGATTAAACACTACGCTCTTATCTTGATAGATAATCCTTAATTTGACCAGATACAACAACATATATTTCTGATGGAGTCTCCTATTTCAGATTTCTCACATTTTGAATAACCAAGCTATCGAACTTAATCTGTAACTTTTCAATAGCTCTCATGCTGGTAAGGGGCACTGGCTGCACTTGGGGGCCTGAAGCGATGTTCATGTGACATTACTGGAATCATAAAGCACCCCCGTTGGCGTGCTGACATCAGTTCCCTTTTTTACATGCCATTAACACGAGTCTGGGGCTCTCTATCTCCTGAGGAGCTAGTCATTAATGATGCCTTTTTAAAAAATATTTTTTACAGGTGTAGTTCTTATTACGTCATCACCCAAACAGTCAGGTTTCAAACTGTCTAGAGACTATGATGGACAAATGTCCAATACAGACCCTCATGAAATCTGCCTTTTTTGTTTGGGGTCCAATCAGTATGTGAAGGCTTGCGACTATTGTAGAAGAATACACCCCATCAAGGAGAGGGAAGCAAGAATGGTTCTGGTCTGGGCGCGGGATGAACGTCAAGACCATTGAAAGTTGAGGCAGATTTTGAAGACACCGGAGTCACTGCCTTCGTCAAAGTCATCTAAGAAAAAGCACAAAAAGAGGTGACATAACTCAGGACAATGCCATTTATGCAAAAGTAAGTCACCAAAACCTCTCCACAACCATCTGCGTCAGACCAAGAACAGATGGAAGATGCCACGTAGGATCCGGAGCTTGTGGCTCCCTCTGACCCAGCAGATGCTTCCGCCTGCGGCACCAACTCCATGGTCCCAGCCCAGTCAGCCATATCCAGATTCCCCCCCAGGCACGGACCCAAGTGCCTTCCTGAATCAATGTGCAAGATCTTCCTGTGGCCCATGGTGCACTCTGGCTGGACCCATGGGTCCGATGGCCTTTACTTTTGGAGACTTGCCAACGACCTATCATCCTGCACCCTTCCCTCCATTCCTACCTTTGCTATCAGTCACCTGGGCTGCGATGCTGCCCACGGCACTGCCCCAATCCTCAAGATTAGCACTCCCATCATCTTTGCCTTTGGCGCCAGATCTCATCACCTCGCTGGTGTCGCAGTCTAGCTCCACTGGCGTCTCAACCTTCTGGCCCAGAGTTTTTGCCTCTGTTGCAATTTCCACTTGACCATTTCAGGAGAGAGGCCCAATATCTCATGGAGGAGGGCAGATGCTTTTCTGCCAACTTGAATCTCCGAGAAGGCCCTAGTCCGGATGATGATGGGGATGGGCAGTCCACTGCTTTGAACCTTGATTTTCTTGGACTGAGAGATAAGAGTAGTTTAGATACCTCGCCAGAGGGGGCGCTCTCTTCCCCAACTAAACATCCTCCGCCTCAGGTTACCATTTTCGGCTCAGTAATCAAGAAGGCCTCAGAGATGCTGCACAAGCACCTGCCCTCCAAAGAAAGAAAGGCCAACATCCTTACCAAGCTACTTACACAGCCCCCCCATGCCACAAAATCTTTGCTACCCTTTAACAAGGCTTTGACAGAAGCTTCACTTGTGGTTTGACAAAAGCCAACTATTTTCCTGTCTTCGCATCTGCCCCAGAAAGCTGTGTGGTGCAAGCCTCTTGTTCTTCTAAACTCTCACTGGGGCCTTTCCCACCCTGGCCTTTGGCAGAGTCTCTAAAAAAATGAAGCAGTTTGCAAAACTATTCCCTGCAGGGAGCATGGCCCTGAAACCTCTCAACTGCCTGCCTTATTAGCAGATATGTATGTCCTTTCGGATGCAGCCCAAGCAGTTCTCCCTAATCTGCTGGACCATTTGCAGAGTCAGTTCTCGGAATTGGAGGGGGGGGGAGGGGTGGGATCAGGCTGCTGTCAAGCAAGTAATACAGTGTAACCTGGATACGCTTGAAGTGGAAATGTTTGCTACACTATGCATTTCCTCTCATACCCTTGATTCTTCGGGGTTTGAGGAAAAGACACTTTGACCAGGGCCCATGTGATTCTAATAAACCTGGACTGTCCACAATGGGTGTGGTATGCAGACCTCATTCACCTCTCCCTGTGTCTTCCGCTCTGTCTCCCTCACAGGGTAGACTTAATTGCGGGTACAGGTTCTACACCCCAACCTTCAGAGTCTCTACAATCATGCATAGAAATTTAGCAGGGTAACTGAAATTCCTTCTTCTTGTCAACTGAAGTAGTGGATGTTCTATGTGCCTGTAGACACTCCACAAAAAATGTGTATTCAGGCAGATGGAACAAGTTTGTTAAATAGTGTGCTGGCAAATCAGTAAACCCTCCCCAGGCCAGTCTGTAAGACATCCTTCGTTTCTCCCTCTCACTGACCCTGCAAGGGTGTGCTGTGGACACTACTATGGGCTACTTATCAGCCTTGACAGCTTTCCTGTGTCTACCTGGCCAGCCATCTCTTTCATATGAGGAATTTGAAGGTTGAGATATTCATCAGACAAAAAAGTTACTTACCTTCGGTAACGGTCTTTCTGGTGGATGCTCTGTCTACTTGTAGATTCTTCACCAACCCAACCTCCCCGTTGCATGGCTGGTTGCTACGCATGTCCTCTTACTGAAGTCACAATACAATATGAAGTACTGCACCTGTCTAACCGATGTTATTTTCATCCGTGTGCTTAGAGGATATGTAAAAAATGCATGGAAAATTATGTCAGCACACCAGCCGCGATCTGTGCAGGTAACAGCGGTGGGGCGGTGGAGCCGGGAAGGGGTGATTTCAAGGGACGATGCAGAGGGAAAATTAAATAAATAATTAATTTTCCCTCTGCATCGTCCCTCGAAATCCCCCCCTTACCCGGCCTCACCGCTGTTACCTGCACGGACCGCGGCTGCAGCACACCAATTGGGGCCCTTCTTGGCTCCAGTGACGTCACTGGGACACCGCTTCTGGCACTGAAGTGGAGCCAGCGTCCCCGACAGGAATGGAGAGCTATTGAAGAGTTTCTTGCCTTATGCCAGGGGTATTCAAAATGTGAAGAGTCTGCAGGTAGATAGTGTATCCACCAGAAAGATCATTACTGAAGGTAAGTAACTTTTTCTTTATGGCCATGTCGCGCAGCTTTTGTTTCCCTTGCTCGTACACTTTCTCTGCTTCTGAGATACCTTCGTATATTCCGGCAGATCAGGACTCCTGGAACCGCCCCTCATCCAGTTCTGTAATTGTTCTAAGGATGAGATAAATGTCTGTCCCTGAATTCCAGGAATCGAGCAATCATTGATCTGGGGACGCACCTGGGGGAGGTTTCTGTATTAGCTCCCTGTGTGCTTATTCTATACAAAAAAAAAAAAAAAGTGGTGACTCAATCAGCTGGGAGGAAGGATTACAGAGATGCCTCTGGAAAGTGTTCCGCTTTGTTCCTTAATACCTCTAGAAATCTCAGGAAGCAAAGGTTGTTTCAGCGGGAGCAGACCTCTGCATCTTCAATTCCAACTGACATATCCCCAACCAAAGATTTCAGCTCCCGGCACAGTTTGTCAGCCCTCCGTGACTCTGACCACCAGTTGTGTTTCTACTTGAGTCAAGTAAATCTTGTCTGAGGAGAGCCACGTCCTCCCCTGTGTTAGTTTCAAGGGCCCATTCAGCAATTCTGTCTGCGACAGCTCTGAAGGGCTCCTGCCAGCGCGAGTCCCAACTTCCGGGCAGCTTGCAGTGGGGCCTCGTAAATGCAACAACAGGAAGTGAGAGATATGAGGCACCGTCTCTCGCCATGTACTCCTCCAGGTTCACCCCTGGGCGCTCCAGTTGCCCCTCACTTGAGGCTTCCCCTGATGCGGGCGCTGGGCCCACTAGTCCTGGGTAGCTGCCATCTTTGCAGGGGCGTCGCAAGCCTGATCACTCCTGTCTGATGGAAAATGTCCCTTAAGAATCTGCCCAGCGACGACACAAGCACTCTGGGCGCTGTGGTACTGCTGGCCCAATTATCCTCACCAGGATCTGGACTCAAGAAGAATATCGGGTGCCGACGTGGGAGCGCGTAAGAATCGCGGCCGCCATATTGGACGCCAACTACGCCCCCTCTGTAGTAAGATTTTTCTCCTAATACTGTACATGTATTGACACGGGATTCGAAACTCCCATTGAAGTGGTGCATTCTGTCGTGGAGTCTAACGGCAGCTGTTTACCCAATTACTTTACAGAGTTGCTTTGATCACAGACTCGGGTTTGAGTTCCATTAAAGGAAACATTTTCCTTACCATTGGTTGAAGTATGTATTTAGATAGTACGGTTTCTGATGAAAGAATGTAAAATGTTTTCGTTTCAGTACAAAACTCCTTCGAGTGTGATAACCGATTAAAGGTTTAATTTTGTGGTACGTTGTTGAGGACACGTACTAGCACTTTTTAAAAGTTAAATAAATATATTTTTATTATATATTTTATTCATTATATTTTCATTTTAACCATGGAATAATCTAGCCGAAATCCGGATTCAGGGGATCGTGCCCTCGCCAGTTAAGTAAATGCAGTTTCTGTGAAATCCCTATTAAGGCTTTGGTCTTATTGGCTTCTAGTCTGACTGTGATTCATATCACAATTATTATCCATAATCCACAGGGAACCATCGCACCGCCTACATTGGATTCGGCTAGCGTTGAAGTGGGAGGATGTTGGGGCAGCACTTCAGAATGCCCAATGCGTTTCCTCATTTGAGCAAGCCTAGAGAAAGCTTTGATTGGTGTGACGTATAGACCAGAATATAGGATGTAGGTCCAGGTTTACACGAGTACCGAGTAATTATGATAAATTAGGTCTTTCATTACCAACAGTCTTGAGAGGGAGATTTTCAGTGCCCAGCCGTTGCCTGTTGACTTTTCCCAACCCCCGCAGATTTCCAGAACTGCCTAATGTGCCTCTCTCTTATCGCTAACAATTATTTCAGCTCTTTGCTTAAGGAGTTTACGACCCCATGAAAAAGTTTATCCAAAATAGAAATTAATAAAAGTAAAGTTGTGTGTGTAATAGACCTTGTAGGAAAACTACTCAGCGGTAAGAAATAATAATTAAAAGCTCGTTGTCTAAAGCAAGTTCTGGCATCGTGCATCCTTCCCTCCCAATTCATTATTCGGCAAACTGGAAGGTGCAGCTATTTCAACCAAGAATATAAAATTGTATTGCGCATTAAAACATTCATTAAAAAAGGGGATAAAGAAGTAATGGGTCAAGTATTCTTGTTCGTGCACCATGATTTTTCTGAAACTGGACTGATGACTTGCTACATCTGTGAAAGACCTACATTATGAACATTACAGTGGCAGATAAGATACTTTATGTATAAAGCAAGGGCAAGTACTGTGGAAATTAATACAATAAATGTAAGTACTTTATCTTACTGCCTCGTTAATATAATGTGTACCCTGTGTTTTAAATTACTTATTTTATTTTTCATTTATTTCATGTTTTTAAATCACAAGCATATAACGTGCCACTTAATAATATAATAAGCATGAAAAGGTAATAACCTTATCATACGTTAAGTATTGTAAATTAACAAAATAAATAATTTACAAATAAAGAAAAAAGAAATGGCAACCAAAATACAGTGTTGTAGAGAGAAGAAACAACATAGGAAATACAGGAAAAGCCTCTAATATTTTTTCTGGTGAACCATCTCAAAAGACTCAAGTTTCAATGATGTTGGAGTGAATTCTACATCATTGTGGCCAAATTTAAGAGCAATTGTTTCATGGTTGTCGATAATTTAAATATAGACATTTCCAACCTCAAAATGTCACCACTTCCAGTGCTCCTGTAAATGTTCGGTTTTCCTGCTAGATATGTTGAAGATCCAGACCACACACACTTTAAAGGCTGGACAAGCTATCTTAAACATCAAACTGTCCCCCAAATTAGCAAATAAGCACAAACCATTTGAGACACTTTATTCATCAACTTTTTCTGGTTTTCCTTAATTGGGTGTTTTTTCCAGACCCGTTTCTAGCCTTTTAGGAGATAAGTGTTCTATACTTGTACAGTTCTCTGTAAGAGGGCATGTAAGCTAAAAGGAAGAAGCACCCTACACCATATCCAAGTTTGAAGAAAGCAAATTTATTTAGATACAAGACATCAGGACTGACAGGATGCAGATTATAGCTGCAGTCCCTTCGGACTTGAAAGAGAACATTCCAAGATCCACATTCTACAAAGGTGCACTTACACAAGTCCTAACACAACTTTCCCCTACACATATAATTTATCCAAAACTTTCCCCAAACACACAATTACTTATAACACATCACAAGACAAAAATTGCAAACCGAGACAAAGCAACATGAGGATTAGAACAAGCGAACTCCCACAAATACACATAAATTTATACCTCAAAATCCTTCAATGACTTTGTGGAGTGCTTGCCATGGATCTTAGGGAATCTACCATGGATGATTCTTTGGAAATGGTAAACACCACATTCATCTAAGCCAACAGCTCCTTGAGTAAGCCTTGAACTGCTCTGTCTCGCTAACCTGAGAGAGTCAAGTACTGGAGTGGTAATCCAGTTTTGGGTCCACTAGTACTGAGGCTCCAAGACACTAGTGGGGAACACTCCAGTTTATGCGATTGGAGCTCAGTAACCCCTGAGTGCCCTGGTGACCAGGAAGCCGGGTCTAACAATAGCCGCATCACTTCTCTCAAAGTGTCACCTTCACTAAATGCCTGCAGCCATTCAGATTCATGAACGCATTACCGGTGACATTTGTCAAAATGCTAAACACAACTTCGTCACCATCCAGTACACTCTTATTATTAGAATCCGGTTCCAAATGCAATCTTGAAAGGCAGTTGGACATGATGTTGTTTGCACCAGTTATATTCAATGTGGTACCAGAATTCCTGCAACCGGAATTTTATTCTTGGCATGGGTCTTCTGGCACCTGCACCTTTAGTGGTAAAAAGAACTACTAATGGCTTGTGGTAAACTCTAATCTTGAATTCAGACCTGGCAAAGATACTGTCAGAAATGTTTAACACCTCACCAGCACGTCAAAGCCTCTCTCTCCACAACAGAATGCGGAGGCTCTGTGCCATTTCAGACTCCAGCTGGCAAATGGCATAGATCTACCAGCATCTGAACCTTTAGTGGTAAAAAGAACTATTAATGGCTTGTGATCAACTCTAATCTTAAATTCAGATCCGCCAAAGATACTGACAGAAATAGTTACCACCGCAGCAGCATGCCAAAGCCTCTTGATCCACAAAAGAATACAGAGGATCTGAAAGAGACCTGAAAGAGACCTTACCTTAGAATTACCCCCAAGCGTCAGACTGGATCCGGAGAATTTTTTCTTAGCAGTACCCCTGCATGTCGGTAGGTGGCGTTGGTAGGCTCTGTGTCCGTCGTCTGCGTTGTGTTCGCCAGGATGACGTCATGGCGCCCATTTAAATGTCGCCCCTGCGCGCTGACGTCAGTTCTTTCTTTTTTTGCGTCAGCCTAGCGCAGATCCGGAGAGACCTACCCCTTTAGTCTCTTTTTGACTAAGCTTTTTTCGACTTTTGTCGACTTCTTTTTGGAGTCTTCGACTCATGGTGTGTGAGGGATGTCCCATCGTCGGACTGTCTCCAAGCCCTGCGACGCCTGTCACAGACTGATGTCTGTGACGGACCCGCACCTTGTTTAAATATCTTTATTGGTATTTTCTGATTTTATCATCTCTTATATCACAGTTTCGCACAGGATATCCAGAAATTAGTTACACACATGTATGATACAAATAAAGAAGAACATTACACATTCCAACAGCGTGATATCATTGCTAGGGTACTATTCTTAGTTACAGACACATGTACCATAGGTGAATAGTTGCTCTTGGGTCTCTGTGTGCTATTGCTCACACGTATTGCTACATCTCGGTTCGTAAGTTGCATTCAGAACCGCCCACATCCTGCTTATAACACATCAGGTCGGAACCGACCTGACGGTGCCTGACATACACGACCTGAACACACAGAAATTGCCATAGGATATAATCATCGCAATACTGCAAGAAAAGAATCGCATGATGAAAAGAAAAGAGTAAAACACTGAAAGGTGCCAATAAGACATATTTTCTCTAACGTACAAACAAAACTAAACCTTATAAATATAAAAACTGCCATCAGTGAAATATAGATAGTCAATACAGCATGACTAGGTATAGAAGTGCATTATCAGTACTGTACAACACAGTGGCTCGCCTAATCAGGGTTTGAATCTGTTCACATAACAAAAAGTAAAGGGTACTACTACGCCCGGAAGGAAGCAGGGCTCGGGTAGTCTCCCACAGCGAACCAGGGGGTGCATAAGCTGTCAGTGCTACGCGCTCTAAAGTGTAACCGCTCCTTCCATCTGAGCTCAGAGTCTCTAGTGTGTTTGCTACAGCTCGACAGATTGAGTATCGTCTCTTCCACTATACCGCCGTGTTGGAGGGCATTGAGTAGTGTATCCCAGCTTTGCGCTATAGGGTATTTACGGAGCCCCGCTGTTTCCTCTCTATGTAATGCCGTGCTTTCCGCCTGCGCCCATATTGTGAGTGAGCGTTTCCAGCTAATTGCCTCTGGAGGATCCGCATGCTTCCATTTCTTAGTTATCAGTCGTTTTGCGGTTATCAACCCTAGATCCCGGATCTCGAGGTGACTTTGTTTTTTTTTGGATCTGACATAAAGTCCTAGAATACAAACTTCCCACGACAACGGCAGGGGTATGTCTGCACATAAGGCGAGGGTCGTGGCCACCTCCTGCCAATAATATTGAAGGGAGGCCCAGGACCACAACATATGAAACAGGTCCGCATTGAGCTGTTGGCAGCGTGGGCATGCTGAAGTGGCAATGTGAAAATACCTATTTATCTTGTCGTGTGAGAGGTACGCTCTTTGTATAATGTACGTTTGTATAAGCTTGAACCTAGAGTTCCTCGGTATACACCTGGAGCCAGCTAGGATAACGTCCCATTCCTTATCAATCCAAGGCTGGCCTCTGTCTGCCTCCCAATGGTCTCGGAGTTGCTGCATCGGCTTCACCGTGTGCACAAGTAGCGCCTCCACTAACCAATGCACTATATGTGATCCCGCCCCCATTACATGTAAATACTGTAGTAGTAGATGCGTTGGTGGCTCAGTCGTTAGGTCTCCCCATACGGCTGACAAAGCCTTCAGAAGGGAGGCATGCAAGAGGAATTGGCCTGCCGGTAAATCAGTATCTGCAGCCAATGCCTCGAACGTCAGTAATACGCCGTCTCTGTATAGATCGCCCAAAGTGTCTAGTCCTGCAGTATGCCAGGTCGTTAGAACTGCGTCTGAGGTACCCAGTCTTTCCCTTGGTGTCCCCAACAATGGTAAAATCGGAGCATATGGAAGTGTCGTGCGGGTGAGAAATAAACTCCTCCTATAACATTTATGCGCCAATCCCAAGTGTAATTGGGGTGGTCGCGGAAGCCTGGCAGCCGGGTGGAACAGATGACAGATTTGAGAATAAGTCCAGGGCTTGTTGCAAAGTCGCTGTGTCTTCCAGACATCTGCCATCCAGCCATTTCGTCACCCATTGGAGCTGGGCAGCTATGTAATACAACTCCATATTAGGGACAGCCAGCCCGCCCCAACTAGTAGGAGCATACATCTTCCACAGGGCAACTCGTGGCCGTCCTTTAGTCCATATTAAGTCTCGGAAGAGACGTTCCAATTCTCGGAAAATCCTAGGTGGGACATAGAGTGGGAGATTCGAAAAATAATACAATAGTTTGGGAAGAACGATCATTTTCAACAGGGTAATGCGACTCATAACATTCAGTGGGAGTGACTTCCAAAATTGCATTTGGGCTCTTATAGCCGAGATTGCTCTTATCAAATTGCCCTCTAATAAGTCGTCAGACATCCGGAATATAAAGATACCAAGATATCCGAAGTTAGTGGGGTACCATGTAAGGAATGAGCCATTAAGAAGTACATCTTCCTCAGTTGTATCCACACTAAATAGGTAAATCCCCGATTTAGCCCAGTTGACCCGAAGTCCCGATTTCTCCTCAAAGGTTTTGAGTGTATCTGCAATGGACGTCGGGATGGCAGTGACATCCCGAAGGTATTGTTGTATACTTTGGTATTTGAACAACTTATCGATCATTTTTTTGTCACATGTAAATATTACTGCTTATTTTCATTCCAATTGCATTCGATTTAATCCTTTATGCCTGAAATGAATAAGCATTGCTTAATATGTACAGACTCTTTTGCATTTTTAAATATGTTTTTTAATGCTTTTAGGAAATATTTTTTAATATGCAGTACTCCATTTTAATGTTTAGCATTTTATATGTTTAGCATTTTAGTATTATCGAACACACGAAAGAGGAGTGGGTGTTGTATACTTCCTAGGGTGTCCATAAACGGGCTTTCTAGAATCATGTCCTTATATAGGTACAATTCGCCCTGCCCTTATATAGGCATAAAATCCCAGCCCTTATTTAGGCATAAACCGTGCACTCCAAATACAGACATGGTCTCCAACATCCGTCCACCCTAACGTCACAACGAGTTCATGAAAAAACAGACCCTTAGGCAGAGGGACTTTCCCTAGCCCAGGACTATTGATTTCTTCAAGGACTCATATATTATGCATGAACCATTATTCCTTAGGGGTTCATTCATGACATCTTCCGCTGTCCGACTCACGTCAATGCTAACATTTTTAGGTATAAATATACCTTCCCAAACCCCTGTAAATCAGAGGAGACCTCGACTTCAGAGGAGCCCGTTTCCCGGCCGGACGCACTGAGAAGACGCTGTCATTCCTGCACGCAGAGAGTCCAGCTTCCAGTGATCTAACTTCCCTTGCGGGGTGTTGGAGTTCGAGTCTGGAAAGAAATTCCTACCTCTCTCATTCTTCAGGTATGGAGCTGACAAGAACCTAGAGAGACTCTTGGCATACTAGGCATACTAGGCTTAACATACTCTTAGTATACTATAGTAAGGAATACTTCACCTACTTCATACTTCTCCCTACACCTAGGACAGGTTAGGTACATTGGGGTAGAACTAGGTTAGAAACGCATCGTATGAGTACTCGCATTTTTAGTCTGTGTCATTTTATGTAAATGCATATATGCTAAAAAGATAATGCTATCGCAGTATTATTTATTTCTACTGCTCACTCTGTACATTATTTATCTCGCATACTGTCTTGTGATCGTAACAGCACATTTTACTTAGACCAGAAACAAGACTGTTCAATAAATCTTTTATTGAAACGCCCGTCTGTTCTTTCTGTGTAACTTTGAAGAAAACTAAGCATGCACGACTGAGCTGAGTGAAATAGTTATCTATTGTTTCTACGACTCTGGGACACGTTCTGATTCTAAAGGGAAACACAGTGGTCATGTTTTGCGGCTGCCAGAAACTACTCCCTTCTTGTCGTCAAGAAGTTTCTAGTGGCCTCTGAGCTAGCTGGCACAAGTAATTAAGTTTAATATACTCGATAGGGACATACCGACCTTAGTCCTATGTCAAACCTATAGGATATATTATTCCAATGCGCAGAGCCTATTAGGGAAATAGGAGCTACACTACATGGCGCCCAACGGTTTGGTAAGGCAGTAATTCAACGTTAGATACTGAGTAACTCAGCTGTGCTTCTTCCTTTTCTCTCAGAGACCCCTACCCATATACTCCAAAAGACGTCTGGAGTGGGCAGGGTTAAGTATCCACCACGGCTACATAGGGCAGCACCCTAAATATTAGCTGTTTGGTTTGTTCAACGTTGAAGGATACAGTGTCCCAAAATATTGTGCACCTTATCTTTGTTTCCTTGAAATTTGTTCTACATTTTTCACAAAACAAAATGTCCTTAAACGGGGACAATGCCGCCGGAAACGGTGGAGCTGCGGCTGACCCAGCCCAACCAGCATTTTTTAACAATACAGGTTTAAATGAAACCGAGGAGGGTGTCATTGACATCGCTCCAAACTTAAGAAGAGCCATTACTCTAAAACTTATAAAACATGGCCTACCACCAAGAGGGGGTAGAGCAGTTTTTGTGATAGAGGCACATGAATCCTTTCAGACAGAGGTATTCTATTCATTCGTAATATTTCCTGAATCCAATTCAGTAACACACATGTTTCACTTCTACAAAGAAGATGAACTACCAGAGGAATACATTCCTTTCGAGGATATAGAAATTCCATTAACATACCAAGAGCACCAGCTCTGGTTTAAAGGCGCCCTAAAACATCACAGAAACATTACCAGGCTCGGTCCACTAGGTAGACCAGGAGCAACATGGCCGATTCTAGCCGGCTACACACCTCATCCTGAACTTGACATAATGTCAGATGAGGAACTACTTGTTCAACTCGCAGAGTTAATAAAAATCTACAGACAATTGGTTCAATATGTCATGCGGACTTTCACAATCCAACCACCATTAACAATTCCAAATCAAACTCCTCACCAGGGGAATACTCTATACGCAGTCATGGGTAAAATGGCCACAAAACGTGAGCAAATTCCATTTTGGATAGCTCAAAAAATTACTCAAATCGAAGTAGTATTTCCAAATACTAGCCCGCATGAGAAACACAGAATACTGACAATCAGTTTACCAATGGGGATCACACCACAACTGGAAGACTGCACCACTTGGGGCTCAGTCTTTGCTGCCATCTACACTAAAACACACAGCATTCCGTCAATTGCGGTAATACCTGATGTCCTAAAACAAATTCAAAACTAATACGGGGCAGAGCCTGCTTTAAATTTAGGTATGAAATTACTGAAAAATTTCGACCAGGTCTCAACAATAATATTATCTAATATTAAAGGGGAGGCAGCAGCAGTGGCGATCCGACAAAAATTAAGGGAATTCGATGTTACAGAACATCAAACAGAGCTACCCAGAATTATAGAACAATCTTATGCAGAATTAGGCAGAGATAGTTTGGGTGGGAGACCAGTTAAACCGAAACTATCTGAAAGTCCTGAGAAGGACTCAATTAAACAAACTCCTATATCTTCTAAAAAGAAGTGGGAGACTAATAAACAAAATTCAAACGAGAAACGTTCTCAATCCCGAGGTAGGTCTCCTCAAAAGGAGCCCTCTGAAAGGAGGTATAACCTCAGGAATAGGGATAATTTGAGAAAACCTGATATCAAGATACTGATACACGTTCCTCTCGTCCCTTTCAAGTCTCATCACAGACTTCGGAAAGAAGAGGACGAACAGAACATAGAGAAGAACGCGTGAAATCGAAAGACGACAAACACGCTCCAAAACCTAAAGCTAAACCTCAATTCTCCAAAAAGAAAGTAGCAGGTCTAAAGATAAGACATGCCGAGAATACTGAGAACACAACTCAAGAACGGAGAATGGGCTCAGACAATGCTGGACAGAGCAGCAGAAGTCACAATAGCTCGCCAGAACCTGAAGGAACTTCTGGAGATAGTGGACTTGAATGAGTACATCACAGTAGAGACTGTAGATACCAGGGTTAGTACTCCACAAAAGTTATATGACATAACACTCCGGATGGAGGGAGACAAACCTAGACAGGTTAAAGCACTTTTTTGGGAAAGACTATCAAAGGACTATGACATACTTCTAGCAGAAAAGGACTGGCCACCACAATTTGTCAGGGAGTGCCGGCATGGCGAGGACATTATTATGCCTGCCTTCTCCAACCATATACCAATGCATCTAAGATATACATATGCCAGGAAATGGGCAGTGGCCCAGGCCCCAGCATTATATAAAAATCATGTAGGATGGGACGAGGACTCCCCTCACCATAAAATACATCTGAAACATGAACCAACTGCACAACGGCAGTATCCTATAAAGCAAGAAGCTAAAAAACAAGTCAGGGAGATCTTAGATCAACTTGAATACCAAGGGGTGATTGAAACATGCACCTCATCCATGAACAATCCTTTGTTTCCTGTCTCCAAACCAGACAATACATATCGTCTAGTTTTGGACTACAGACACCTAAACACTTGTTCTAAAACTTTTGCAGTGCAAAATGCACATAGCACAGCATTAATGAATAACATTGTGCGTAAAAAATACAAAACAACATTAGACATCTCAAATGGTTTCTTTTGTCAAAATATAGCACCTGAAAGCAGGTACTTAACAGCATTTTCCATAATGGGGAGCCAGCGTCACTTTTGTCGACTCCCACAAGGGTTCAAGAACAGCCCAGGTTTATTCTCAGCGAGGGTAACGGAGTTACTACAAATTTATGACAACGAGGCATTGTCCTATGTCGATGACATCTATCTGACAGACGATGACCTGGAAAAACACTTGAACAGGGTGAGCACCATTATACTGGGTTTCGCCTCTGAGGGCTACAAGTTCAACTTTAAGAAGTCCCGAATTGAACATCTCAATGTCCTATTTTTGGGATATGAGCTTTCAAGTGAAGGCAAGAGCTTGGCAGCTAACTTTCTAGAGAAATGTGCGCTGCTCCAACCTCCAAAGACGCTAAAAAACGTACAATGCATTCTGGGTTTCCTCAATTTTGGCAGAACATACATACTAAACTATGCAGAAAGGGTTAAACCTCTCTACGCATTAATCAAACCTGATTTTTCAATCAAAAACTGGACACAGGAACACACAGAAATTTTGCGTTCACTCCAGGCTAACATGTTAGCAACAAATCACTTACAAACACGCGTAAGTCAAAGAAATTTGGTGATTCGAAAAATTTCGGGTCAATGTGGATTCACCTACTTAACTTTCAATGAGGGTGAGAAAATACCAATCGCATACAAATCCCATTTGTACACACAAGCGGAAATGCGCTTCAGTTCTACTGAAAAAATTCTAACAGCAGTTCAAACCGCTGTAGCAAAAGAAAGAGCCCTAGCACAAGGGAAACGCATTATAGTCGTAACCCCAGTACCAGCTTTAGAAGCGGTCACAAAAGCAAGCATTCCAAATGCTAAAGCATTACATCCGAGATGGATACAATGGGTTAATTCTCTTGCTGCAACTGATGTTGAATATGTTTTTGATCCAGATTTAAAAACACAAGCATTCCTGCAATATGAACAAGAATGTCCTCTGCCCACTGAGATTCTGCCTCTCGATCAGTATGAAGTTATAATTTACACTGACGGATCTGCACAGCCCGCAACAGGGAGTAAGCAAGCTTACAGTGCAGCGTGTGCTATCGTTAAAGGTCGCATGCGAGATGGCATCTTCAGACCTATGGTCACAAAAACTCAATCCCTAGGAGATTGCACAGCTCAGCGAGCTGAACTACAAGCATTCAAACTGGCACTTGAGAGTACGGATCGAGAATTCCCCACACTGATAGTGTGAGATTCCTTTTACTGTGTTCAGTCGTATAATGACTATATACGAACCTGGCTTGAAAATGATTTCAAAGATGCGAAAGGTGGCACAATAAAGCATAAAATGCTTTGGGAACAAGTAGTTCAGTTGAAAAACGAACTACCAAAGGCTCACGTGATTCACACACTGAGTCACCAACGTGATGGCGTTCACGTTGCAGGGAATTCATTGGCTGACGAAGCCGCAAAGGGGGCTGTTCAGACGGCTTCCGTAGCTGCGATCACTCGTTCAAAAACAAAAATAGACGGTGAGATAATGTTGGCTGTCAATGCTTCAAGCAAGGGCAGCAGTGCAGCGTTACCAAAAAAGTTTCCACTCAAGTACTCATATGTAATTGATGCGAACAACGTTCCTTTTGCTCGAATCCCTGGAGTGGGGGATAGGGTAATTCCAAACATGGAACGTAGAGCAGCCTTGATTTATGAAACACATTTGGGGGCGGGTCTGTCACATCAAGGGATCTCTAAAACAATTTTGACTTTAAAAGAGATGTACTGGTGGCCTGGAATGAATACTGAAATTCACATATTTATCAACAACTGCTTAGACTGTAAATTGCAGCGAGAGAGCCACCAGACACCGTGCTGCGAATGCGGCAGCCCAGTACAGACACCACTGTTAGACAGTATTAGGCTATCTACTCGCCTGCGTCCCACTGGACAAAGGCATTCCCGCAAATACTGAATCTAGGTTCCTATGGTTATGGCCTTAGCGCTCGGCTGACGCTCGAACTGTTATCAAAGATTTGCGAGTCTTTATTGGCACATACGCAATAGGCACGCTACATTCTGACCAGGGTCCTGCGTTTAGCTCTAGGGCTTACAAAGAAGCCATGGCCAGTCTGGGCGTTGCATTGCGGTACTCCTCTCCATTCCATCCTGAGGGAAATTCTGTTGTGGAAAGGAAAAACCGGGACATAAAGCAGTCTATAACAGCTAGGGTATTAGGTTCGGGTGATGGGTGGGTCAAACACCTCAATGGCGTACAGCGCGCAATTAACAATCTGCCAAGAAGTTCTCTAGGGGGGTCACTCCATATGAGGTCCTATTTGGGACAAGAATGTGGGTACCAGACCTTGAACACGTAGGCACAGTGGTGGAAAGTAAACCATTTGATATCAAAGATCGTTTGGCTGTTTTACAGGAACTAAATCAACTAAGAACGAAACAAAGCAACGTATTCCTACAGCCAACCACCACTGGGGAAACATCGGCGGTCCCAGCAAGGCCTGTCTGGATTCCAAAAGTTGGGGATCTAGTCAGAGAAAAAATTGCGGACAAGAAGGAATTTGGACCTTCTTACAGACAACCAGTACCTGTTCTAGCAGTTCAAGGAACGAGAACAGTACTTCTGCCGCCCCTTGCTGGAAGAAAGGAGAAAAGATTTGTGTCCATCGACCTCATCAAACCACAGTATGTGGCCAATACTAAATAGTAGGCCTCGTGGACTCCGACCTAGTAGCAGACGCACTCCTCTCGCTACTATCCAAGAGGTTCAGACTGAAAGACTGATAACTATCGAGAATTCAGCTGTAACAGATGGAGGACTAAGCAACCAAGCTATGGAACTCGTCCCTCTTGACAACCAAGTAACAGTTCGTCCAAATACACCTGTCTACACCAACGTGACACGTGATGAACTGTCTCCTGTGATTTCAACAAATCCTGATGCAATTCCAACAATTGACAGAACTGCTTCTGGCTATTTCATTGACTTTGATACGTTCTCAGAGGATCCAAGCGAACCTGAAACGACGCCAGCATCATTCCAACTCAAGCAGCAAGTACAAGACTTTATTCACTTTCTGAAAAAGACTTATCTGGTTTCTCCATGGATTGAACTCTGGATTACATCTGGACTATTTGTTTTCCTGCTCTGGCTAGCTTTGGTAACAACTGTAAGCGTGCATATAAGTGGCAGATACATCCATGTGAACATTGAAGGAAAAGACGTCAACGTACTTTTGAAACCACATAAATCTTCCCATCGTGAAGCAAGAGACTTGTCATCAGTGAACATCACAGCCGTTCCTATACAGGATGGTATAGTGTGGGACAAAACGGATTATGATATCTTCGGCCCGAATGAGCAATTGAACATTCCACATTTGTTTAAAATTTCACTAAGTGATTTAATAACGTCTAGTACCTATTCAGATGATTGGGACTTTGAGACTGTAAATGACATGATGTTTGACCTAGAAAAATCTGCTGCATTTTCTAAAAATGAATATTTAGAGGGTTCATCAGACTATGAACAAATGTATTGTTACAACCCCTATGATCATCATTATTTGCATAAATCTGCATATCCAAGAAATGTGTTTATGTTTAACCAATGGGAACATTGTCCTACACCACCTAAAGGTAGTTCAAAAACATTTGCTAGTAAGTTTCCATATTTTTCAGGATACAATACATCTGATCCAGAAACGTTTTACTATAAAAATATAAACAAAACAGGACTGAAAATTATGTTGACCAATACGAAACAGATTTACTCTGCAGAATTTATTGCCCAACTGTCTACACAGGGTTTCGACTTATGGAAAGACACAATAGAGACAAAAACCGTCTGGGGTAGTAAAGATTGGCAAGTACAGGGTATAGAAGCTTTATTTAGAGCCTGCATCATCCCTGAACAAATACTGTTTTTGAATGAAACCGTCCAACAGACATCTAGTCTTGGATTAGCCAAGATCAAAGAGATGAAAACACCTTCTGTGCCAACACCTGCCAGTGATAATGATACAAAGGCAGTGGTGACAGTTCACAATATACTACAACTCAACAGATCTAATCCTGATTGGAAGAAATGGTTGATCTGGCCCACAGACACAAACAACTGTCAGGAAAGATCCCTGAATAAAACTCAGGGCTTTACTATTCATAGGCCAGACCCAAGATATGTCCAAAGACAACATCCGGGGGTAGTAACAACATACAGTGTAGGAAAATTATGCGTCGATTGGCTGCATAAATCTACACTACAGGATGTGAAACAACACTTATCCTTACTTGCAGACGACGCAGATCTTAGGGAATTCTTGCTTGGATCAAGAAAACCGCGTCAAAAACGTTTCATATATGCCTGCATTTATGCTGCTTATAACGAAGCATGGAAAGTGTCACAGATGGAGGCCGCAGAACGAATACGTGAACTTGATCGTATTAATTTAGAGAAAACACTGGGTCGACAATGGGTTAACAACTTTGTCCTCCAGAATATATTCATTGGATGGCATTGTATCCTCTGCTATCGACATTCTAGAACAAGATTTGGCTATGTTACAACAAGGTCAATCGCAATTACGTTCTATAGTGTTATTGAGCTGGACGCTGCAATCTTTGCGAGCGGGCTATGTGCCTTGGCGTTTCATTAACACGTCGGCTCTGTTTGCAGAATATAATCTAACTGATAAACAGATCGAACTGGCACAAAGAGGAGCAAAGTATACAGTGCTGAGCATTGAAAAACTGGAGAAATTACCTTTCACAGTGGCAGAAAAACCAGCCACAGAATGGCTTATTCATGGCAAAATAACATTACCTGTGACTACTTTTCAGTTTCAGTATTGCCTCAGACAAATGCAAGCAGGCAAATATGAAAGGTTGGGTAAGGAATACATTAAGACATCGTGGGATTTACCGTATACACATAGATGTTGGAGTGGGGATCGTGAAGTGTTTTTGAGCGGTACACACTGTAAAAGTGCACTGAGCGGTTCACTTATATGTCAAGACATTTCTTTACACGGGGCTTGTAATGGTTCTGTGGCAAATTTGTCTTGCCATCAGCAGGGTACACCAGCTGCTGTGATTAATCCAACGTTTGGACAACTTTCGAATGGGAGTTACCTCATGTTGAATGATCAGAGTTGCTGCGGCATGTTGCCAGGCATCCCATATCTAGTAACGGTCAACTCCAGGGTCACTTGCTGTATGCAAGTATTGTTTCCCCCAATAGACACAGTCAGGGAGTCGCCTCTATGGCCTTCGCTGAACGTCTCTTTTATAAGATTTGATACTTTAAGCAGAATGAAAGCCATGCTTTTACAGCAAACAGTGCCTTTGACCTCGGCCAAAGAAACCTATGATCTACAAGTTGCAAGGACTTCGGCTGAGATACAGACTTTAATACGCACAAACTGCCCTATACATTTCGTAGAAATGATATCACGTATCTTCAACATGTCTGATACAACTGGCATTATACATGTATTTAAGAGCATCTGCTCCGGTCTGTTAGCACCTTTCCAGGCAATACTTGGAATCATCCCGAACTTTGCACATTCGGTGTTTGGTGGCATACCATTAATTCTAGCACTTGTTGCCGGAATTCTATTTCTCTTCCTGCTATTGCGCTATGGCCAGCCTATTCGCAGACATCACTCCGAGCGAAATGGAGAAAGCTCTCCTTGAACGAAAGTGCCGTGAGCGAATAGTACAGCTATTGGGCATGACTCGTCTACGGGACCTTAATACAACTTGGTTCCTGTCATTCAGACCAATCTGGCAAGATTGCATCTTACCTGTTCTACGATGCCTGCTATGCGATGAAGAATGCGTGTTGGACACCTGTCTAACATATCCATCAGCTACGCCAAAGGACGTCGATACTTTGCTGGTCCCGATAACGGCCCATGCTCTGTGTTGTCCCCAGAGGCTCCCAATTCTGATGTCAGCATTCATTGAGATCTCACAGACGCTTCCGGCTGCTGCTGAGGTACGAGAAAGATCTTCAGGCACACAGGTAACAACGGACGCGAACATTGCTGCGGCGACCTATGCTGAGAGCGATGCTTCACATCTCTGTGCAGTTAATCTTTTACACGAGGTGTTCCAACTAACACCGACTACAGTGGATGATGTTTTGTCTATAGAAATAGATGATCTCATGTTTACACCGGACCCGCAAACTGACTCTGATTCCGCATACAGTGTTCCAGGGCTGCAGTAACAATTGGCCTTCATTTTTTTCAAAAACTTGGAACTCTACCAAAATTGAACTTTTGTCCCATTTTTCCGAACGAAAATGGCACTTCAATCTGCTTAAAGTAGAACTAGCCTTATAATACAGACTTCACTGTACTTCCACGGACACTTAGTCATCTTATGTGTCTAGATCAGTTCATTACTTTTCGTGACATGAATTGACTTTGGTATTTGAACAACTTATCGATCATTTTTTTGTCACATGTAAATATTACTGCTTATTTTCATTCCAATTGCATTCGATTTAATCCTTTATGCCTGAAATGAATAAGCATTGCTTAATATGTACAGACTCTTTTGCATTTTTAAATATGTTTTTTAATGCTTTTAGGAAATATTTTTTAATATGCAGTACTCCATTTTAATGTTTAGCATTTTATATGTTTAGCATTTTAGTATTATCGAACACACGAAAGAGGAGTGGGTGTTGTATACTTCCTATGGTGTCCATAAACGGGCTTTCTAGAATCATGTCCTTATATAGGTACAATTCGCCCTGCCCTTATATAGGCATAAAATCCCAGCCCTTATTTAGGCATAAACCGTGCACTCCAAATACAGGCATGGTCTCCAACATCCGTCCACCCTAACGTCACAACGAGTTCATGAAAAAACAGACCCTTAGGCAGCGGGACTTTCCCTAGCCCAGGACTATTGATTTCTTCAAGGACTCATATATTATGCATGAACCATTATTCCTTAGGGGTTCATTCATGACGTCTTCCGCTGTCCGACTCACGTCAATGCTAACATTTTCAGGTATAAATATACCTTCCCAAACCCCTGTAAATCAGAGGAGACCTCGACTTCAGAGGAGCCCGTTTCCCGGCCGGACGCACTGAGAAGACGCTGTCATTCCTGCACGCAGAGAGTCCAGCTTCCAGTGATCTAACTTCCCTTGCGGGGTGTTGGAGTTCGAGTCTGGAAAGAGATTCCTACCTCTCTCATTCTTCAGGTATGGAGCTGACAAGAACCTAGAGAGACTCTTGGCATACTAGGCATACTAGGCTTAACATACTCTTAGTATACTATAGTAAGGAATACTTCACCTACTTCATACTTCTCCCTACACCTAGGACAGGTTAGGTACATTGGGGTAGAACTAGGTTAGAAACGCATCGTATGAGTACTCGCATTTTTAGTCTGTGTCATTTTATGTAAATGCATATATGCTAAAAAGATAATGCTATCGCAGTATTATTTATTTCTACTGCTCACTCTGTACATTATTTATCTCGCATACTGTCTTGTGATCGTAACAGGACATTTTACTTAGACCAGAAACAAGACTGTTCAATAAATCTTTTATTGAAACGCCCGTCTGTTCTTTCTGTGTAACTTTGAAGAAAACTAAGCATG
Source organism: Calotriton arnoldi (assembly GCA_963921515.1). Lineage (NCBI taxonomy): Eukaryota > Metazoa > Chordata > Amphibia > Caudata > Salamandridae > Calotriton > Calotriton arnoldi. The sequence goes on along the minus strand of CAWUFW010005387.1, from coordinate 322,913 downwards.
CACGACTGAGCTGAGTGAAATAGTTATCTATTGTTTCTACGACTCTGGGACACGTTCTGATTCTAAAGGGAAACACAGTGGTCATGTTTTGCGGCTGCCAGAAACTACTCCCCTCTTGTCGTCAAGAAGTTTCTAGTGGCCTCTGAGCTAGCTGGCACAAGTAATTAAGTTTAATATACTCGATAGGGACATACCGACCTTAGTCCTATGTCAAACCTATAGGATATATTATTCCAATGCGCAGAGCCTATTAGGGAAATAGGAGCTACACTACAGTATAACAGCAGATCGTCTGCATACAAGGAAACGGCGTGTAGCCCGTCTCCCAGCTGTATACCCCACGTCTCGCCATCACTCCGGAGCAACATCGCTAAGGGCTCCATAGCTAGAGAAAACAACAACGGGGACAAAGGGCAGCCTTGACGCGTCCCTCGTCTCACTCCAACTGGGTTTGAGATTAACCTACCGGTGCGAACCCGGACAGTGGGACGTTGGTACAATAGGCGAACCATGTTTAAGTAGTGATCCCCCAGTTCATATTTGCTTAAAACTGCTGCCAGATAAGGCCATTCCAGAGAATCAAAGGCCTTCTCCAGATCCAGAACCAAGCAGCCCGATCGGGGCCAACTATGTACTGCGTACTTCTGCACCCGAAAGAACCTGCGGATATTAAGGGAGGTGCTCCGAGCAGGAACAAATCCGTTCTGGTCAGAGTGTACCAACGTTTTCACTAAGGGTGAAAGACGCCTAGCCAACAGTGATGCAACATTTTTATAATCTGTGTTAAGGAGCGCCAGCGGGCGATATGAGCCCAGAGATTCAGGGTTTTTGTCAGGTTTAAGGAGGGATACCAGCAAGGCCTCATTTTGTGCGTCGGCGAGGGTGGAGTCATCAAGCGCGGTTTCATACACTTTTAGCAGCTGCGGCACTAAGATGTGAGTGTATGCCTTATAAAATTCAGTCGGTAGACCATCTGGTCCCGGCAACTTCCCATTGGACAGCGAGAATACACAGTCCCGAATTTCCTCTGATAGAAGAGGGGCGTTCAGCTCCTCCCTTTGAGCGCGTGTGGGCTGTGGTAAATCCAATCCCTCCAGGTAAATATGTAGCTCTAGGGGCGTAGCTCGTGTGCGCGATCTATACAGATCTTGATAATGCGTTACAAACGCACCATGGATATCTCGCTGCGCATATGCTATACCTACGTTTGCCACCCGCACTGGTGCTGATGACTCATCTTGGCGGATGAGCCATGTAAGCAATTTGCCTGCTTTATCGCCCATGTGGTGTGTCCGTGCCGAGTGAGCGGCGTAGTTAAGACACCTCAACCGCTCCAGCAGTCGTGCATGTTCCTCCCCATGCTGGTCCAGCTGCCCTTGGGACCCATCAGCAGCTGCCTGCTCACTAGTTGCCATCCTCCTTTCTAAAATAGTTTGGTCCTTTTCCAATTGTGTCCGCATACCCGCCTGCGTCCCCAAACAATGCCCCCTAACGACCACCTTAAGAGCGTCCCATTCCACCAATGGCGACGTGGCTGTGCCCGCATTCTCCTCAAAATATTGTGCTATGGTGGTTGCTAGTAAGTCTCGGAAAGGCGCATCAAGGAGAACATCTGGCTGGAGGCGCCACACTGGGATCGGCGGTGACTCGACCTCCCACTGTAGCTCCATCACATGTGGATTGTGGTCGGAATGTGTGCGTCCCATATAGGAGGACTCGGGGATACACGGTAGAAGATCATTCGATACCATGAAATGGTCTAGGCGTACATGAAGTCCATGGGCCCCCGAGTAATAGGAATATACTCTATCCTGCGGGTTCCTGTGGCGCCACGCATCAGAGAAATGCCATTGCGCAGCCCAGTGTGTCAATGCTTTCGCAGCTGTGTGTGTAGCTGTGCCAGGCAAGGGAGGAAAAGAGCGGTCTAGTGAGACATCCAGTACACAGTTATAATCGCCGCCCAAGACCATGGGTGTGTCATGCCACGTGGCTAACTTTTGCGATATCTGATCCAAAAAGGCTGCCTGCTCAGTATTGGGTGCATAAAGTGATGCTAATACAATCGGCCTACCGTCCAGTACACCCCTGACTATGACATACCTGCCCTCCCCATCCACTATGGTGTCCACCACCCGAAACGGAGTTCCCGGCCTCACCCACACCAAAACTCTGCATGCATACGCGGAGTAACCTGTCGCATATAGCTGTCCCCTCCAGCGTCTGTGTAGGCGTGTGACCTCTGCCCGAGGCAAGTGTGTCTCCTGGAGCAGTGCTATCTGTATGTGGTGGCGTTTCAAATATGAATTTATTAGATAATGGCATGCCGGGCTATGTATGCCTCGTACGTTCCAGGTTCCTATCTTGATAGGCGCCATAACTGGTGAGTGCTAGGGGTGCAAGTGGCTCTATCTGGCCAAGGGGTGGGAGGGGCTGGCAATAGGCGTGTAAGGGCCATTCTAGAGTGTGTCTCCCTGCGCAAGCCGAGTTTACGATTGTCATACCTTTGTTGATAAACAATGGCATAATAAACAATAAAACAATTCACAATAAAAAATACCATAAGAGCAAATATGCAACAGGCAATCGCCCAAACTTGTAAGAACAATAGCACACAACTAACGTCTGGGGGAGACTATTGTGCACAGCAACGCAAGAGCTATCCAAAGAAGGAGGGATCGTCTTTAGCGGCTAAACCGGTCTCTGGCCAGACACTTGTGAGATAGGGCCGCTGCCTGATTGTTATACATAATATTCCCAAATATAGAGGGGACAGAAGGGTAGGCCTGCCTACAATGCCTGGACCTGTCTTACAAGGGCTACATTACCCAACTACCAAGGTCAGAGATTACAACTCGTAGACATTATACAGAGTCTATTATACTTGCTTGTCCGGTGAGACTGTTTACTGCTCAGTTGGTGAAGAACAGAAGAGAAAGACAAGTGAGATGCAGAACCTCAAGCAATGTCATCCGAAGACTGCGGAGTGACATGAGGCAGAACACAAGAACCTTGGGAAACAGGAAGATTGTCTGAGAGTTCCTCATCACTGGGGGGCCCTTGTCGATCAGAGTCCAAGTTGGATTCTTCCTCCGGTGTCCCGCTGATGTTCACCACAGCCTGTACTGCTTCACGTTGACCGCTCAATATCAACTCTGGCGTTGAGCCGGAGGCCTGAGAAGTCAGGGATTGTGACTGTCTCCGTCTTCTTCGGCGTCGTCGTAGGGAGGTCGACGGGATCGGTTCCGCCCGCCCGGTCTTTGCCGAATCATGAGAGTCAAGCCATTCCTCTACACTCTCCGGAGTAGTGAAAAAATGGGTCTTACCATTTGCAATGACCCTCAGTTTCGCAGGAACAGCAAAGAGTACTTAAGATCACATTGTCGTAGGCGCCTCTTCACTGCTAGGTAAGAATGCCGCTGCTTCTGGACCTGAAAAGTGTAGTCTGGGAAGAGCATAACTTTATGGTTGTCCACTTGTATTTCCTGCAGTTTCCGAGTGCCCTGAAGAATGGCATCTCTGTCTCTATAGTTCAATAGTCGGATTAAGAGTGGTCGTGGGTTCGAGCCCGGGGGGAGGGGGCTTAGCTGGGACTCTGTGTGCCCGTTCGACAACAAAATGTGGAGAGAGGGCCTCCCCTGGTAACAGCGATCGGAGCCAATCTTCGGCATAGGCCACTGCGTCCCTTCCTTCCGCTCCCTCCGGCAGGCCTACTACGCGTACGTTGTTGCGTCGGGCCCTGCCTTCAGCATCCTCAGCTCTATCCTCCAGAAATTCCGCTCGGTTTAAAAGATCGCGAATATTCTTCTCAGCCATGGACACTCGCGGAGAAACCTCTGCAATTTCCCCTTCGGTAGCTGCGGTGCGATCCGTAAGTTTCCGATGGTCTGCGTGTAACAGTGTAAGGTCAAGTGCCACTTTGTCAATTTTGCCGTCCAGGGAGGTGCGGACCTGGTTCATCGTCTCTCCAAGCTTCTCAACCGCTGCTAGCACCGCATCAAGTTTATGCGCCATGGGGTCTGTTGCCTCCGCCCCAGCCATCTTATCTACCTGTGCCCGAGTCTGTGGGTGAGGGGCCGCCGCACCCCCAGCGCCAACCTTCGATCGGCCTCCCCGTGACATGGGGTAGCGGGAAATGTTCACTGAGCCAGGCGCAGCACTTCCCAAATGTTTCTGGAGTAGGTTCCGGGACCTTCACCCACCATCCGCGCCGGTCGGGGCCCAAGTGGAACAAGGCAGGGCAGATGTATCTCACCGGTGCTCCCCGTGACGTCACTGCGGTATCTTCAACATGGAGGTCGCCAGACGGGTCCTACTGTCCCCCAGCTCAGTGCTGCAGCCGCGGGAGACAGGGTGCGGCTAACGCTGATGTGTGACAAGCTGTGGGCCCACCGCGGCCTAGACAGGAAAACCCCGCAATGGAAGGAGGGGGAGTTTTACGATATAGCAGTTGGGACATATAGCAGTGGAGCCTCGCCAGCAGTCCTCACTGTAGGCTATCACGGGTGGTCTGCCGCAATCATCACCTCCCGGCAAGCAGTGTCCCTCACTCAACCCCCGTAGGCCTAGCAATCGCAGTACAGCCAAGAACGAGGGAACCGCTGGGGCTGCAGTGTCACAGGTCACATGTGCTGGTTTAAATGTGCCCTCCATCTATCGTTCCATAAGTTCGTGGAAGTACCGTTACTTATTCATAGCTGGGGCAGTACGGCCGTATAAAACGGAACTTCCACATCCGTCCAGGTCTAGGGGTGGGGCAGCCACCAGCCTCGCGTAGGCCCCGGTGATCAGCGCCTTTTCCCTTCCTCTCGGTGGCCGTATAAAGAGAGAGGTCAGCCCCGGAGCGCAACGGCCCCCACCTCCCGCCTCCTCACCGGGGTCCCAGTGCCGACCCCGAAGCCTTCGTGGCGGGCAGCGGTTCCCACAGCGAGACGGTGCCTCTTCGCCAGGTCGGGCCTAGGGGGCGGAGTCAACCCCCGGCCTCGCGCAGGACGCAACTGCCAGCGCCGCGGCCCTTCGGACGGCCCCGCAAGCAGTGAGGCCCACCTCAAAGTCCAGTGGCGTGCGCCTCTCGTCGCCTCACCAAATCATTGGGGCCGGTCCTGGGCTACCTGCGGCTGGCGACGGTTCGTGGAGCAAGATGTGCCTCCGCATCAGTCTAGGCCTAGGGGGCGGAGTCAATCCTCGGCCTCACGTAGCTCGCAGTATCTGGCATCGTGGATCTCCGCTCGGCGAACTCGCAGGTAGGGAGGTCCTCCTCGAGATTTTGCTGTTTCCACCCTCCCCACCCCCCACCTCTTCTCCGGGGCATCGGGGCCAGTCCTGGAACACTCACAGCTGGCAGCGGCTCTTACAACTCAGGTCTGTGCGGATTAATGCAGCTAGATGAGGGAGCCAAAGACGGAGCTCTACTGCAACACGTCTGTCTCCATTGCCGGCCACGCCCCGTCGGACCCGCACCTTGTGTGCCTCTGGTGCCTGGAGCGTGACCACGATCCAAAGTCGTGCTCCGACTGACGGGCCATAAACCCAAAGTCTTTGCGGGAGTGGTCCTGAAAGGTCCTGGAGGCCCGGCAGTCGGCTCCGCGTCGTTCCCGGTCTCACTCTAGAGGAAGGTCTCGAGACCGGTCGCAGAGCCCCCACACCTCGTTGCTCTCCAAGGCTTTGGGTAAGTCGAAGCACAAGAAGAAGGCGAAGAAGCACCGGCGCTCTTCGCCTTTTCCTCCTCGGTCTGCTGACGCGAAGCGGGACCCGGAGCCTACTTCTAGGACGACTCCGCGCCTCCTTCCGTTTTCCGGGAGCCGGAGCGTCCCCTGCCCAGCATTTTGCATTTTACAAAGCCCTCCACTCCATCTTTGGGCAGCCCGACTCCGCTGGCTCGCCATCGGACCCTGTGGAGCCAGTTGGGGGTCCTGGGCCTTCGATGCCGGCGGCTCTGGCCCTGGCGCCAGAGGACCCCCGAGGATCCAGGCTTGGATCTGGATCAACGCCGGTCGACCTTACTCGACCTTCCCCTGTGCCGATCCCGGCGACGACGCCCCCGACCAACACCGTCCCCAAACGCCACCGCCCGGCTCCGGGTGACCCAGTTTTCCTCACTCAACACCCTACCCCGAGAGCTTGGTGTAGTCCAAGCCTCGTCCTCCAAGGGCGCATTCCCTTCTGCTCCCCAGACAGAGAATCCAAGAAGTTGGATCATCTTGGAAAGTGCATGTTCTCTTTCTCCAGCTTGGCACTGCGGTCTGTGAATACTTCGTACCTCTTGGGCCGATACTCCCATACCATCTGGGATACGGTTGTGCAGGTGCTGCCTAAGTGCCCGGAGGAAGCACGGACCCTTCTCTCCCAGGCAGTGGTGGATGGGAGAGACGCAGCCTAATTCACGATAAGATGTGTGCTGGATACCACCGACTCACTAGGCAGAACAATTGCAACCTCGTCGGTAGCCCTTCGGCGCTACGCCTGGTTGAGGACGTCTGGCTTTTCGGGGGATGTCCAGTCAACTTTGCTGGTCATGCCCTTTGATGGCCGTCGCCTTTTTGGCGACAAAGCAGACTCTGGGCTGGAGCGCTTTAAGGATTCTCGAGTTACGGCCAGATCCTTGGGCCTCGCAGCATCGTCCCATCCACCTCAGTCTGCTTTTCGCCCCTTTCATGGCAACGGAAGGGGTACCCCACCACATCCGGCCCAGTCCAGCCACCGGTTCACGCAAGCTGCCCAGCCTCTGCATTGCCGTGGGACCCAGCGACCCGGGTCTGGGAGCCAGCGGGCAGGCCAGTCCACCCTTCCCGCCCCTCCCCCTAAGCAGCGGCCTCCAAACCTTTCCAGTCCGACTTTTCAGGGCCACCAAAGGGCAGTGGGCGGCAGGATTCGCCATTACTTTCCCCACTGGCAAAACATCACGTCGGACAGGTGGGTTTTGCAGATAGTCCGAAGGGGCTACTCCCTCCCCTTCAAGATTACCCCTCCCTCCATGCCACCGTCCCTGGTCGTATGTCGGAGGATCATTTGGCGCTTCTCTGCCAGGAATTCTCAGCTCTCTTGGCCAAGGGAGTTATTGAGAGGGTTCCTACACCAGAAGTAGGTCGTGGTTGCTACTCCCGCTACTGTCTGGTGCCCAAGAAGAACAAAGGCCTGCGTCCTATCCTAGACCTCAGGGCCCTCAACCGCTTCATCCAGAAATGCTAACCTTGGCTCCGGTCCTGTCTGCCCTCGACCCTGGAGACTGGAGGGTGGGGCTGGACTTGCAGGACGCCTATTTCACATCCCCGTCCTGCCAGTCCACAGACGCTACCTGCGGTTCACGGTAGGCTACAAGCATTTTCAGTTCACTGTGCTCCCCTTTGACCTTACCAGTGCCCCTCGGGTGTTCACGAAAGTGATGGCGTGGTTGCAGCTCATCTGCGCAGATTAGGGGTTCCAGTCTTCCCCTATCTTGATCACTGGCTGTTAAAGGCGGTTCTGCCCCAGGCTGTCGTTTCCCACCTCCAGACTGCGGCGGACCTCCTGCATTCACTGGGGTTCACTATCAATGTGCCGAAGTCACACCTGACTCCCTCTCAGACGCCCCAATTATCGGAGCTGTGTTCTGGACACAGTGCAGTTTCGGGCGTATCCTCCCGAGCAGCGAGTCTGGGATATTCGGGCTATGATACCGATGTTTCAGCCTCTATCCCGGATTTCGGTAGAATGACCCTGAGGCTGCTGGGCCTCATGGCCTCCTGCATCCTGCTGGTGGATCAAGCCAGATGGCATATGCGGGCTCTGCAGTGGGACCTGAAGTTCCAGTGGGTGCAGCATCCGGGGAATCTTTCGGACTACGTCCAGATCTCTAAAGGGAACTGCGTAACAACTGCAGTGGTGGCTAACAAACCAAGCTTGGGTCAGAGGCAGATCCCTCTCCCTTCCCCAACCAGATGTCACAGTGGTGACAGATGCGTCACTCCTGGGATGGGGTGGCCATCTGTGAGAGGCTGCCCCATCTGGTCTCCGGGCGATCTGCCTGGCACTGAAGGCATTCCTTCCCTCTTTAAAGGGGAAGGTGGTGCAGGTGTTCACGGACAACACCACCGCCATGTGGTACTGCAACAAACAGGGTGGGGTGGGGTGGTGGACCCTGTGTCGAGAGGCTTTTCTTCTCTGGACATGGCTGGAACATCAGGGCATGACCCTGGTGGTTCAACACCTGGCAGGTTCTCTGAACGCCAGGGTGGGTGAACTCAGCCGCCGGTGCCTGGTGGATCATGAGTGGGTCTTCACTCAGAGGTGGTGCAAGGTCTCTTTCTGTGGCGGGGAGAGCCTTGGTTAGGTCTGTTCGCCACTGAAGAAAACGTGCAATGTCAGCAGTGGAACTGCGGCCTCCTGTATGCCTTTCCGCCTGTACCACTTCTGCCCAGAGTGCTGAAGAAGATCAAGCGCGACTGGGCCCAAGTTAATCTTGTGGCTCCCGACTGGACACGAAGTGTCTGGTACTCAGAGCATCTGAGCATGGCCATCGATCCTCCACTCAGACTGCCTCTTCAGGAGGATCTTCTGTCGCAGCAGCAGGGTAGGGTTCTTCACCCAAACTTGTCCAGCCTCCACCTCCTTGCGTGGAGATTGAGCGGCGACAGTTGACTGTGTTTGACCTTCCACCCGAAGTCTGTAATGTCATCTTGACAGCCAGGCGCCCCTCCACTAAAACGGTATACGCCTGTCGGAATAAATTTGTGGCATGGTGCACAGCAAAGGCTGTGAATCCCCTTTCTGCCCCTCTTTCAGTGGTTCTTTTGTATATACTTTCTTTAGCCCAGCAGGGCTCTGCCCTGGGCACTCTAAAAGGCTATCTTGCAGCCATCTCTGCTTTCCTTCGGCTACCAGATCAGCCATCTTTGTTCAAGTCCCCTATTGTAAATAGATTCTTTAAGGGCATTACTCATTTCTTTCCTCCATCTCCTTTCGTAATGCCCCAGTGGGACATGAACCTTATCTTAACTTATCTTATGTGCGCTACCTTAGAGCCTCTTCACAACTGTCCTCTCAGGCTCCTCACTCTGAAGACAGCTTTCCTTGTTGCCATCACCTCTGCTCGCAGGGTGAGTGAGCTTCAAGCTCTTTCTTCTAAGCCCCTTTTCTTCTCTGTGCATCCGGACAAAGTGGTGCTTAGTACGAGACCATCGTTCCTGTCGGGCTGTTCAAAAGCGTACCATCTCTAGATGGGTTGTCCTTTGTATTGAATTCTGTTACTTTGGCGAAAAAGGAACCTCTAGTGGGGCTCCGAGCTCATTCCACCAGAGCTACGGCTGCCACCACTGCTCTTGCACGTGGAGTTCCACTCCTTGACTTCTGTCAGGCAGCCACGTGGGCATCCTTGCACACGTTCACCAGACATTACTGCCTGGACAGCCAAGGTCGGAGGGACGGCTATTTTGCCCGTTTTGTCCTCCAGGACTTTCTGGTGTAAACTTGATTTGCACACCCTCCTCCGGGGTTGGTAGTGCTGGGGTACCTATTCTAAGGTAAGGAATCTATAACTAACTGCCTCTTTCAGATGAACAAGTTACTTACCTTCGGTAACAATGTATCTGTAAGAGACATAAGTTAGTTATAGATTCCTTACCGCCCGACCCATCCTCCCTGCTCTGCAAATTGACTTCTAGGGACAGGGACTCCCTTGCAGGGCCCTAGTTTTAGCGCACCAGTGGTCAGTGTCTTGCATGGCTCTGCGCTTTTGACGTGGAATGTTGTGTCAGAACTGACGTTAGCGCGCAGGGGCGGCATCTAAATAGGCACCGCGACGTCATCCCGGCGAACACGACGCCGACGACAGACGCAGAGCCGGCCGACGCCACCTACTGACACGCAGGGGTACTGCTAAGAAAAAATTATCCGGATCCATTCTGATGCCTGGGGGTAATTCTAAGGTAAGGAATCTATAATTAACCTATGTCTCTTACAGATACATCGTTTCCGAAGGTAAGTAACTTGTTCTTCTGCACCCTCAAGCTCCAACTGGCAAATGCCACCACCTCATCCTTGCCATTTCTATGCTGTAAGAAAACTCCGCCCTGCACATACTGACTGGCATCAATCACTACAATGCTGGAGTGTTGATCTAATTGAACTCTGCATCACAACAGTCATCCCAAACAAACTTCTCCCCTCTCTTGAGAAGTGCACCCATTCACTGGTTTTCTCTGCACAGTTGGGAATGAAGTGTGCATAAAATTCCAAAAGAACAAGGAACCACCACAGTTGATCCTCCCGGTAGGCATTGGAGCATCATCAGTGGCCATAACTAAGCACTTCTTAGGCACCACATTGTAGGCTAACAAATTGTGACCCAAAGAATTGACACTAGACGCTCCAAACCTGCTTTTTTTCTGCTCTCAAGGTGATGCCCTTCTCTTCCAGTATGGACAAGACTCCTGCAAGTATCCTATCATGCATAACCACGTTCAACACATAAAGCAAAAGATCGTTTTGGAAACAAACAATTCCATCAACCATTGGAAACCTGCAGAGGCAACGTCAAACAGCATACAGTTATACCGAAAAGGACTTTTATGAGTACAAATTAAGTAAAAAGACCAGATTCCTCTTGCAGGACAACCTAGTGGTATCTGGAGGCCATCTCTAAAGCAGTAACAATGTCTGCCCCCTTAGGAAGCATTAGCATTTCCGTTATATTGGAGAGGAGATGCCTGTCTGCCCATATCCTGGCATTGAGGCCCCTAAGATATACACACATCTTGAGGTACCTATTGGCTTTGCAAGCCTACATTACAGAAGATAACCATTTTAAACCTTCTGTGGACTGTATGATATCTTGATTACACAAATTTTCCAACTCTTTTGTCAACACTGGTCTTACCCGAAGCAGTACCTTCCTGACCTTGTGAACTACAGGAATAACATCCTACTTCAGTTGAATCTTGTGCTTGAAACCTTTCAGCTTGTCCAGTTTTTCAGGGAACACTGCTGTAAATTTCTGCCCCCATTCAAATCTCTCCAACACACACTCTCAAATTGATTCTTCAAGAGGACTTGTTCAGAATTATTGAGATCCAAGAATATTTCTAGGTTTCTCTGTTCCAGCCACCCTAAAAGACATGATCCATCCATGACTACATACACCTTTAAATGCTACAACAGTGTCAAACTGCCCTAAAGCATCAATCGACTTTCCCCCATAAGCCACAAGCCTAGCCAAGGGCTTCCTTACAGTGACATCACTAAACCTTGCCCACTCATTACCCCCAATCAGTGTCAAAGGTTGATGAATCCGCCATTATGTTCACATAGTCTCCCAACCGTATATAGCAGTAAGGTCTAATTGCTACAACAGCATCCACTTGCATAACCACCCTTTCATCATCAGATTTTCCTACTGGAAATGCATACACACAATACACTATCACCACTATCACCACTTGAATCAAACGTTTTGGACACATTTTCCACATCTTTAGGAACATTCCTATATTTAGACTGAAATTGTTTGCCAGATTTGCAAATTTAGGAAAAATGGCCATTCCTCTGGCACCTTTGATAAAATGACAGTCTGATGCAGGGCAGCATTCTGCGTTTCCCAAATGATCACTGCTACCCCAACAATAACACAAACTCTTGGACTGAGCAGGTATAAACTTTCCTTTCCTATGATCTGGTACTTTTGTTTACTAAATGCACAATCTAAGGTTGTTATGCAAGTGACATTTCTGCCATGTAAGACGCGGTACTTTCTATTCCTTAAGCAACTGTAACCACTTTACTCAAGGTTAAATTTGGAGTAGTCAGCAAGGCTTCCTGAATTTTTCAGCTAATAGTTCTCTTCACCACTTGGTCTCTAATCATTTTCTTTTCAAAGGTCTTGTACTCACACTGTGTGTGAAGCCAACACTCCCTGTACTCCAACAAAAGCTTTCTGTTGGTTTAAATGGAAGTTGGTGTCTTCTAAAGAATTTGTGCTTTCCAGAATTACATTGTTACGTGGTTTAAAATGTGTATCCAACATCTTTATGACTGACACATACTTATCAAACATGTCACCTTCACCAAGTATAGTTTCACAAGGGCAATACTTCAATAGAATCCTGCCTTCTGGTCCCAAACAATACCTTACCAGGGAATATTTTCTTTTCTTGGTAAAGGCTTCACCCTTGATAGCATCTAGGTATGCCTCAAACCCACTCTTGCACTGTTCCCAGTTCTCATCTTGTAAACAAGGAAGAGGGTAGGAAGGTGGGTGGAAGAACAACATTTTGTTGTATCTTGTAACCACAATGTTCCAACCAACCGTTGCATGCTAGGCTAATATTTTAATGTATGCAGTAGAAGTATGCAGAGTGCCTTGGCACAGGAAATTATTATTCAGTGAACGGAAGTTATTCTTAACAGATTTAGTGCTACTTAAATTAGTATAGTGATCAGGCTGATCCATATCACCTGTTTCAGCGTAAAATAGAGTTTGCAGTGAAGACATATTCAATAAGGTGTGCGTATCGCCGATCAAGCCGAACAGAATTTGTTTAAACGCTGCTCTTCAGTTTTCACAAAGTGCATTACCTCTTAGTAATTCAAACTGAGTACTCCACTAACTGTAAAGCCAATATTGAAGTGATGTCCTTCTAGAGAAAGGTTTCGAAATGACGAAAAGTTACCCAGTCAAACCATGAAGGTGTGTGTGCCTGTCAGCGGCTGGGCTCTTTCTTACCCCTGTGACAAACTGCTGAAAAGTCTTAACTTTATCTCCCTTTGGAAAGGTGTGCGCATCAATGATTGGGCTATTCCTTGACCAGGGTGACGCACTGATGGAAAGCTCTGAGCTTTATTTACCTTTGTGTTTTTCAAAAACCGCTGCTGATAACTAAAATGGGGACACAGACGAACTATGCCGTTGCGCCTTAACAACGAATGTCATCACTGCGTAAAGCCATATGCTGGAACGCAGGTGTGTTTCAGCAGTGATGTCAAAAGATTGACTCTGACACGATTCTCACATCAGTAATTGCGCTGAAACGCAAGTGTATTTCACAGGCCATAACACAGGCGCAACACTTGACCCAACCACAGAAGCCTCAGTGAGGAAGATCAGGCAGGCTGGTTCGAAAGCCACATTTGTAGGCAAAAACAACACATCTCTCTGTGAAAGGACCTGCGATGACAGCAGAATCCGCACAGCAGATTTGACACGAAAACAGTTCAATTGACCAAAACATGCTGGCTCCAGGAATGCCTCCCACACAACTCCTTGTCACTGAAAGGATTGAGCACTCCACACAAGATCCAAGTACGAAGGAACACTTACACAAGGCCCCACATTGTCCTCAAAATGTGATGAGCTGAAAATGGTCACAACCTAGCCTTGGATTATTCAACTCACAAGAGGGTGGAATTATACTTTACAGTGTCACGATGTGAATGAGGCAGAGTATAAAAAACAGAATTACCAAAATTATAGGCACTGTACTCCTAATTCTGAAAGTAGAGTTGGTTCAGTAGGTAAACCGGAGCAATAAGGAGGGTAGAAATGGGCTAAATACTGCTGTACCTGATGAGTGACAGCTTATCCTCTCTTTTGAGATGCAAGTCCAGCTATTGACTCTTTCCATGTGTTAAGTACCCCATTTTTTTAAGCAAAAGAGTTTCTTTACACCTGTGTGCCAACTGTGAACAAAAAGACGAATGAACAAACACAGGTCTTGTGGATTTTGTCTTTTTACCCTATCTCCACAACTCTGGAAGTGTGTTGTTTTATCACCACGACCAAGGTGGACACCTTCCCTCGTCTGCTTCCACACAGAAAGTTGGGTGCCTAGGGCCTCAAGATTTTGAACGCAGACATTCTGAGACCACTTGGCCTCTAATGCAATATGCAGTTCACCCAGGTGCCCTAAATCCATTCCCAATTGGAAATAATAAAAACGTCGGAATTCTCACCTCCAGATGTACTGTTGCCTTCCAAACAAATGGTCTATAATGACAAGGACACTGGCAAACATTGGGGTAAAGAACTCTGCTAGTGAATATGCTTGTCACACCCAAGCACAAGGAGTATCATCTGTTCTCTCAAATGAGACACTTCTGAAGGACATAATGGGAAAATTCTTGATTGCCACCTGCAAATTTTACTTTTTACACCTACCCTTCTGTGGCTGTGATTCAGATGTGAAAGATCTTTAGATCTACAGAGCAAAGTTGATCAATAGTGCTTCATATTGGGTGAAAAGAAATGACCCCGTGCAGGGTGGGAGGTGTGAATCATCAACCCCAACTAGCCATATATGATTTATTTAGTGGTGATTTTGTATGTTCTGAGTGTTGTTTGCAGACTGATTAACTTCAATAAATTGCTTTAGGTCTTCAGTGGCTCAACCAAGGGAACTGAATAAGGGTGTTCCTTTGGGTATGATTCAGTCAATAATCCAGTTGTTTAGTGCATCCAAAATCCAGGGCACTGGAAAACATTTATTGAATTTGCTTAATAAGAATATAGTTCATCTTCAACAAAGCAGGTGAAGAAGTCGTGTTTTCTGTGTTTTAGATATTACAATTTATTTAACATTCTCCAAGGAGTGGGGTTGTACACTGGCCGGCAAGCCCGGCCCAGCCCTTCCAAAGCATGCTGGTAGATATAGTGACATAGTGTTTATTCATGGTCCAAAAGATTGATTGCAACATCCAGGACAAGCTGTGATTTAATCTAGAACCATTTTACTTGATGTTGCATTGTACTTATTTCCTATATTAAGGGCTCCTTACCGACTGTAAGGTTATAAGCAAAGGTATGTGTTCTTTATGCAAAATTACAACAACAAAAAAGTTAAACCTAAAAAAATTGTTGCCCAATTGAGTGGCAGGCTCTTACTCGAAATTTCAGTGTTTCCTTGTGTAAATGCAGGGTCAAGAAAACAGTGTTTTTAAAAAAAATCTTTCGATTGGATTTAGCATTTTCCACAAATTAAAACATGAAACATATGATGAAAACTTGTGAACACAGCTACACCTGATAAAACTTGCGAACACAACTATGCCTGGTAATTACAGTATGAGAATATCCACAAGGATACTTGTTGCCACCATCAGAGTTGTACAAGACCAGTGTCCTTATACTCTGTATACACGGCAAAGAAAGCCACACGGCCACAAACCCAACAGAACAGTTATTAACCTTCATTATAATTGTCAGGTGAGTCATCAAAATAGTTTTCTCTACAGTCCCAGATTATGCTGTGTTTGTGGGGGCAACCTTTGGCCTCATAGATTGGAACCTCGAGTAGTCTCTATCTATCCATGCCTCGTTTCCATTTCACCAAGCTCGGAGGGGTCTTCTTCCTCAAATTCTGTGGAATATCTTCTTTTCCCTACATTACCCCTAAGTGTATTAGATTCTTTTTGGTGTTTGTATAACCTTCTTCTTCAAGTATATCAAGAAGTGGAGTTATGCTAAAAATCTGAAAAATCCTCCCTCTGTGAAGGACTACAGTCTCGGGCACAACTATATTGTGTGGCTAAAATCTCCCACCTCCACTTGCCATCTTCGGCACTCAGGCACAGGACTCTTTGAAAGTTCCATAGGCTGCAGCAGTTATAAAATTTAAATATTTACATAGAATTTAGGTAAGGTGTAGCCTATTTTTAATTGCTGTCTCTTTTGGGGCCTGAAGACAAACATCCATTCCTCATCCTCGAGTGTGCCTATATCCGCCTCCCATTTTCCCCATAAAGGCATGATACTATCCCAATCAAGGGGAGGGGAGGCATTGTCAGCTTAGCTTCTAGGGGGCTACATTCAGGTATGCTTTCATGATTGGACAAGTATGGCCCGAGAATGTATCACAATCTGTAGAATGGCATAACAGTACAAAGTCTACCCTAATCTCAGAGAATGTCTTTAACGTTTTACCATTGCCACATCCCTCAATGTTGACCTGCCAAGTGAGTTCACCCCATGAAACAAAAGTATTGTGCCCCACCATATCGGGGTTTGCCCTTTAAAATTACCACTCCAGCCTGTCCATCTATAAGCAGCTTTTCACATTGCCAACACAACTCACATAGCAATTTGCAATCTGTCAACATACGAATAGTGTAGTGGGGGCTCTCACCCAGTTCCCAGAGTAAGGATGCATATTCAGGATCCACATTCCCTCCTAACCGGGAAGAGCAGATTCACACATTCACCACTGTTAAACACATGGCTTGATAGTGTGCTTCCGGGTTCACCATCGCCATACCCCAATTGAAACTATATTTAGAGCATTTGGAGTAGGATATTCTGGGGTGACCCCATACCTTAAAAAGGATCTTAATAGTGACTCCAAAGTATTAATGTATGTGCAGGGTACAGGGAAGAGAAAATATTGAATAACATATAACATTCATGGAGGGTGACCATCTTAAACAGTGCATCATGCCCCATTGTAAAGAGGGGAACTGGCATTCACAACTGTGTATCCCTGTGAACTCCCTTTAATAGTGGACCAATATTTTCTCTCCTGGCAACTTCTGCGTCTTGTGTAAGCTGAATCCTTAAGTATCTAATACTGATGTGGCTACCTGATTCCCATGCTCATCGACCCACTCTCCCAATTGTTCACTCTGACATAGGGGGAGTATCTTCAATTTGGACCAATTAACCATCCGTCCTGAGTAGTGGCTGAATGTTTCTAGAATCTCCATTACTGCAGGTCCCAATAGGTCGGAATACTGAAATAATGTCTGCATATAACTATATCTTATCTGTTAAAGTTTCTGACAAACAGAACCGTATGATGTGCTCTTATTATCCAATAATTCATACCAACTGCTTGATTGCTATTGCAAATAACAGGGTGGGGGCATGGGGCACCCTTGCCGGCCCTCTTTCTAAATCAAAGGGAGGTGAAAACTTAAAACTTACTCTGTCCTTGGCCTGAAGCCTTTTATACAGTGCATGAAGAGCAGGGTCAAGACTAATTTGCATATGGCTGGGTCTAAACTGGGGTGGTGTAGTGAGCAAAAGAATGATGGATTTAACCAGGGGCAGCTGGCATGGCTCTCGAGTGGAGAGGTGGGTGCGGGGGGGAGAGAGGGGGTTTAGAATTTTTTGTTAAACGTACCACGAGGCAGGGTCCCGCATCTTCTGTGCTCCTGCTCTCCTGAGTCCGCTTCTAGGAACAGGAAGCAGGCAGCCAGGCATTTGTGATTGGTCTGAGCGCCGTAACACGGCGCTCAGCCAGGGGCTGTAGGGGTGGGCATGTTCTCCATGCAGGGAAGTGTGCATGACTGCTTTGGGCGGCCGAGAGGGTCGACCAAACAGTCATTGCGCACTTGAGTGGGCAAACCACTCCACCCATGCCCTGTTCCGTGAGCAGAGCAGCCCCGCCCACCCTCCCGCCCCCAAAGGAAACATAACATGATAATAAGTGAAAGTTATTATCATGTTATGTTTCCTCTTCTCGCACTGCTTGAAAGCAGTGGGGCGATGCTCCTCCGCCATAGCGGAGGAGTCGCCACTGGATTTAACCCAGATCTCTTGATTGGGGGAGATTGTTTGATTTATTCAGCATTCCATCCATCATTTGTGGCAGCAGCACAGTGTTAATTACCCTGTGAAGGAGGAGAGACAATATTTTGGCCAACATTGTAAACTTTATATCAATTAAGGAGATAGGGCATCACAAAGATCTGAAGGGAAACTTTCAAAAGCCTTGGCCTCGTCAAACATTTCTAAAATGTTGACTGTAATAGGAAGTTGAGGCTATGGTTATGGTTAGTCCATCAGGAACCTCTGGGATAACAGAGCTAATCTGGGCAAAAAGATTCTGGAGATTAGGGGGTGGGGGTTACGTAAATCAAGCATATTGTGATGGGTTTATCATATAGATTATGAATATTTCTTTGGGTGCGACCTTCCACATTTTCTGTCCTGAGTTCCAAGGCTGTCACAACCTCAGCGGTTTAGTGGTCCTTTGCTTCGTGTCTTTAAGCATGGTATCTGCTTCAGCACATTTCACCTAGGTCACTGTAATACGTTCAACAGCATGTTTCAAATCTTGCCAAGGGATTGATACATCCGATCAAACTAAGGCTATTTTAGTTTCAAAAGAATGCTTCGACAATTGTATTTCCTGTAGAAATACATCAGTTGAGTGTGTAGTGTTTGTTTATATTTTATTGTATTAGTTACTAAAAACTATAACAATTCATGAACAAACAATAAATAAATATCGACTGCTTTCTAAGTACAAGAATTACGAAGATAAATGGTCAACGTTACACACGTACTCCTGTCTAGTTGACATAAGGGAGAGGATGAGAGCCCAAAAATAGGTAACGTGCATTGTGCTAGGGTTAATATCCCCCAAGTGCTTAAGTGAAGTTAAGAGTTAAAAAGATCTTCCGTGTGGGGCAAGGGACATTTAGAGTTAATAGCAGCAACAAATATTTTTTTTTTACAATAAGTCCCATTTGCCCTCCCGGTGGCTGGGTGTGAAGCGTTGTGTATTTCGCAGGTTAATCGCCCTTTTCATACAACAGTCCCTGCATGGTAAGGCTTGTCGATTGAAAGCCCTCAACTGCATCAGATTGTTCATTTTCTCCATAAATTCGTCCTTAGGTGGAGGTGCCAGGCGTAGGTCATTAGAGCAAAGCGTGACCAGTGGATCCCTTGCGCCAATTCCTGTTTCAGGGGAACTTCCTGAAGTAGCCGTGTTTGTTTTTTTGAATAAGAGTGGTGGGTTGGAGATCTACAGGTCGAGGGCATAGTAGAGCTGCAAGCTCTTTGACAAATTTACAGCACCTCGCTAGAGATCTTGTGTCAGAATGGGAAAAAAACAGCGCTGAGGCCTCCAAACAGGAGTGAACCGCCCTCGTTAAATAAATTGGTTTGAGGAGAGACCTCCTGGTGGCGTCAAGCATAGAACAGCAGCACAACAGGTGCAGCCAAGATTCACGCTTGTACTTTCAAAGTCTACAGGCCCCCTCCTTGCCTGGATGGGCGGCCTAACAGGTGCATATATAAGATATCTCTGTGTGTCCGACTGTTGATTGCCTCAGAGTTCTGGTCGTGGGCTCCCTGATACATCGGAATTGTTCAGAGGAAATAAGATGGTGGATGTCTTTAAAGGGCCAATGTCTAACTGGCACAAGGTTATTTGTAGCTGCCTGTTGATGGCCCTTTTCCAAGCGGTGTGAGGAACTGCATCTGATTTTAGCACTTTTCCTTTGATTTGTAGGGAAGTAATTGCTTTTTGGAACTGCCAGTGCCAAGGGTACCCTGACCTCTCAAATGTCTCTTTCAAGCAAGCTTTGAGTGATTTAAGAGGTGCTTTCAAAACCCTGTTGTAATATTTCAAGGTATCAGGCTGCAGATTGACTTTGTAGGCTGAACTCCAGACGCAGTCTGGTCCTCCGAATCTGTCTGAATAGTTGAAATACTTTTCTATAGGCCATAGATTGTGCATGATCTAGGATTGGGGCACAGGCCCTAGGAAAGGCCTGGTGCCCATAGTGGAGAACCTGGAGGAGAGAAGCCTTCATGACTTTCAGACTTGGTGTAGCTGAAGCGCTAGTTATCTTCTTGTTGAGGCGAGTGAGACCAAATATGATGGCACCAGCTTTTCTTTTCAAGGCAGCTATATTGGCCGTAGGTTTGGAGGTCTCACTAACCATAACCCCAAATAATTTGAATGACCTTGACCCCCATGCGCCATGTTAGAAATTTCTTGTTCTTGTGGTTGCCAAAAATCAAGACTTTGGTCTTGGTTGATTGTAAGGAAGTTTGCTTCGTTATATACCTGGAGTCTACTCAGGGCTTGCTGAACCCCGATTTCAGTATGGCCCAGTGCTACTATGTCGTCAGCATACTATACTGGCCAGGCAGCTGCTCTCCAGAAATTTGTCCAGGTCGGCTGTCTCTAAATTAAAAAGGAGGGGGGCAAGGGCACACTCCTACTTGAGGCCGCCATCATTCGGAATGTTTGCAGTGAGTTGGGACCTGTTCTCACACGGACGTACGTGTCTAGTGTCAAGATTACCCTATAGGTGTCTGCTACTCCTCTGTGAATTGTCCCCATTGATGTCTCGCCTGAGACCTGCACGCCCTTGAGCTTGTTCACGGCGCCCTGTCTGGCTGCCTGTGTTATTTTATCTTTCACTATGATGATGATTCTGTAATCTGTGACGTCTTCAGGGGCTTTAATATTAAATATGTCCTGAAGGGCGATCGAGGCCAAGAGATGTCTCTCAAAAGTTCCAGTTGGCTATTACTTCCTTCCTCGTGACCCACCAGTCCCCAGAACACCCTCTCTCCAGGATATGTCTGCCGTGGCATGGGTGGTCCTCGCCCAACAGGCGATGTGGGGAAAAAGTTGGTCTTTTGTGGTAATATGGGGTGGGACTAGTCCAGCCCATGCCTGTCCCAGATACAGTAAAGGCGGCTTATCTTGGGCATTAACGAAAAATGGTTTCAGAGCATGTGGTGTAGGAAAGTTGCATTTAGCACTGCCACAGTCACACCTCAAATGTGAAGCCTGTACGTCACTCTCAATCTACTTTTTACTGCTGTGCAGGAGTGATCGGGCTATGAAGGAGATATTGATTGTGAGGTGGGACGGAGGGGCCGGTTCGGCCTAAACCGGGATCTCCAACTGCTGAGTCATACCTCCTCCCATAACCTCTCTGTCAGTCAGGGAGTTCCTTATGAAAAGAGAGATATCTTCACCGCCATCAGATGGACGCATGACACCGGACTCAACCTCTCTCTACCAATTGGAGCCTCCCTCTCAACAGCTCCTGGCAGCTTTTCAATCATCTGCTTTGTCTCGGGCCTCAACCAGGGTCCTCACTCGCCAGGGCCAGTCAATCAAACCCTGCATTGCTGCTCTAAGTGTGTAGTCCTGGCCTGGAAAGGCCTTCAACTGCCTGCTCCTCCTCGCTGATAATGCTGTCTCTGCCCTAGGCACCGCCTCCTGTATCATGGTACTTCCTGCGGGGACAGGAGTTGTCTGGCAGCACCAACCACAGGATATTGGCAGCCCTTGATTGAGGATAATGTAATATTTTCATGGGTCCAGAGTGGAGCCATCTTGGCCTATTCGGTCACGGCCTTCTCTTCCGAAAATATCGTTGAGCCTATTTGCACTTTGTGCTTCTTAGTGCCACCATGATATCAGAATTGTTCAAGGGTGAGGATATTGCTTTTAGGGTGGCAAGTGTGACATGTAAAAACATGGAGTCGCAGACGGGGGAGTGGCAGACCAGTGCCATCGAGTGAAGAAATAGACTTCAGATGGCAGGAGCTGATGTAAATCTAGAAGGAGTAGGTTGCCTGGAACCTCAAAGAGAAGATAAGTTGTTGGGTTGCAAGGATGATGTGGTCAAGCTATACATGAAAGTTTCACGTTTAAAAGACCTTTGAAATAGTGAAAAGTTTGTAGTGAGAAGAAATGTTAGAGCTTTGTAGGTTCACCACTGTGGGGTGGAACCACAAACTATGCTGTCTGTGGAAAAGATAACCAGCCATTCTGTTTTCATAGAGTTGTATAGAGTGAGCCAGGCAAACCATGTTTTAGGTAAGTACTTAATTACTGATGTGATACCTATGCAGTGTCTGAAATCTATGATTTCAAATGTGTTTTTTAAAGATGATGACTTTTTTTTAGGATGGCAAGAGAACATTGCAGTGGTTTTAACAAAAATAAGTAGTACATGGGATTTGATTTCACTCGGTGTTTATTATTTATACAAAAATATTTTTCAAAATATTACATGTAGGATTAGAAATCTACCAAATGTATAACTCGAACACATGCTTTTCTAAAAACAAGCATTTGCAATGCAATAGGTCTCGCTTTGTTGGAGTTGGAGCTAGTGGCATTGTAAATGGCAATGTTTTTTTGTTTGCAGTGGAGTGATTATTTAAAGAAAAAAAGTGCACAGTATACCATATTATAAGCTTTTATAACAACTGTACAGAGAAGCTATGGCTATGTTAACGTAAAGTAACTGGGCAAAGTACACGCAGCCAGTGTTTATGCTACTTAGATCCCACTTATGGACAACAGAGAAGAACCACAGGCATGCACTGTATGCTTGCAGCCATTGCAGATGATGTATATAGTTCAACAGAGGAGCAAAATACCAAAAGACTTAATGTGACCGGAAACAAAAAACACATCATCTAGCAGAGCACCTACTAAGTGACTGCAAACCGGAGAAACAGAAACTAACAGACCTCAAATGAAAATGAAACTCGTCGTTGAGAAGGTGTGCCTGAGATAGTAAAGTGGCAAATGTGGAGTTTAGCGAGGAAATTAAAGATAATTAATTTACTTTTGTCAGCACAACATAACAGAGAGTTGAATATATCCTTCCAAAATTAACACTGTACTATAACAACTGAAAACATTGTAAGGTAGATGTACAATCACAGAATAAAGACCGATGTAATAATGTAGGGGTGGAAGGAGCACATAAGGAATAGTGTCTTTTTTGATCACGAAAGTATTGTCAATAAATACAACGTTCATAAAGTAAGTACATATAAACAGTGCACCACGATGTCTGTACTGGGCAGCGCGTTATGCCAAAACTAAGCGATCGAGATGTCCCCTCTTAGAAGAAAGTTAGGTTTGCTAGTTAGAAAATCCTGAGAACTCCGTCGCTCCTCCCTCGCACTCAGACCTGCCCGCTAAGTCTAGAGTTGGATACGAAATAATGTTTGCACTTAACGGTCACATATTTTTAAAGCATTACTTACCTCACCAAGTCTGCCGGTCTAGATAAACTCTGTGTGAGTAGGCATTAGTTTAGGGTGAGCAGGAGTGTAGGGTTTCACAACTGTAGAGTGGCAATTAATACAGCCATGTTTACTAATAGTTGCGCCGGCGACGCAGGCTCGGGTGCCGGCGCAACCTCCTTTACAGGCAGAGGAGGAGGGTGGTGGGCGGCGCCAGCTGGGTGAGAAGACGAGGCACTGGGTGTCAGACTCCGGGTTAGCATGAGCCAACTATGCCACGCCTTTAGCGCGCACTCGCCGCAGCCCCTGGTAAGCGACCCAGCAACAGTGCACATGCACGTTGCCTAGACTCCCATGTCTATTGCACACTCTCCTGTGTTGAAGAGACCTAGGAAAGGATTCAAACGCGAAGCTGTGACGTCACTGTAACTATTTACAATACTAGTTGATGCAGGAATTTGGGCAAGTAGCCGTCTAGCCGCCGGGTACGCGCGTGCTTTCATGGTTGCAAAGATAAATCATGGTGTGTACTCAGGGTACAAGCCCTTAAAAAATGAGTTTGGAGAGCTGCACAAAATAAAAGAAAGGCGCATGGCCGCCATTGTTGAAGAAAAAGTGCGGCATGCCGCGCTTGTTTGAAAATGGCATGCCGCGCTGCTTGAAAAACACATACATTTTTTTTTAAAAGAATTGGGCGAGCCATGCATGCCATCTACTGTGCTCACAACAAGTGCAACTGCTTTGGGAGAGAGGGAGTGATCGACAGGCTGCAGAGAGTGACGCAGAGTTAATTTCATTTTTACTAACTTTGCTTGAAGCGCGGCGTCAGTGAAGCGTGTGAGGCAGAGATGTGCAAGTGAAAGCATCCATGAAGAGGGGCGCCGTGCTAAGCCATGAAAACACTGCACTTGAAACAAAAAAGCACTGGCAAATGAATCAGCCGGGAACCTTTCAGCCTGCGGAAAGTAAAGAAAACATGCACTAGCTGCGGCAGGCCAACAAAAAGAAAAAAATGCTCTCCAAGTAGAAGTAAAGCATACAGCATAACATCACTTGTAACAGGAGCAGTACTCAAGGGAGGTTACAACAGTAGAAAGGTAGGGACCAAGTAGGGACAAAGAAGCATTTACAAAAGATAGTCAGGGGAGCCAATTGAAAACATGGGTGGGAAATTTGCAGAGCTTAAAGCCAATATTCTGAAGACAACGCGTCTCGAAGAGACAGCGCAAGCGCAAGCGCTGCCTAGTCAAGACCTGACAAGCAGTATTATTTTATCAGAATATACTTCACAACTTCTGAATTTTGTTCCCATACATTAAATTCTTGGCAAACTTGCACTGAGACTTCTGGCTAAATCCATTTTACAAAGGAAAATGCATTGGTGTTATTAGCAGTGCACATGGTTATAAAGCAAGAGGTTTGACTAATCTCAAAATCTGATTTCACGTAAGGCGTTGAAAGCAGAATGACATTATGGTTGAAGCTGAGAAAGATATTCTATTATGGCTGTGTGAAAAAAATATTGCTTTGGCGAGTCAACAACAGAATAAGTTTGGTCTCAGTTAACTTGCTTCTGGATAATTAATAACATTGCATACCTGGACCCAGCATTCTATACCATGAGTAACTACTGTATCATGTATAAGCCACTGGACTCTTGTCCTGCAGTAAAATTAGCTAACATGCAGTGTTGAACTAATTTAGATCAAAAGCCTTATAACTTATGTAACATTGGGGAGGAAACTGGCCACAATCTGTTTTATTCCAATTTATTATGATTCTAATGCAAAAGGTACCAGGAGGTTCAATGGAATTGCTGTAGAGGATGAATTATTTACAGTTGAAGTTGACTCCAGAAAAATAATTGATTTGCATGGTTACATTATCTATTAATTTCTCTCCATGGCCTATGGTTCACTTAGAAATGCAGATTCTGGTTTGGGTTCTTAATCAAAGAAGTATGGGTCTGAGTAGTGGAGGTTTAAAAAGCTGCTGGACCAAATGTAGATTGTGGTATAACAATCTCATGGAGGTGCAGCGGCTTCTACTACCCTGCCAAAAAAGTGGAGGAGCCAGTCAGATTGCCTCTATGCAACAAATGTTGTGCATAAGGCAGTTGTTTGTTGCGGTGGCAAAATACTACTTAATTAGAAAAACAAAATAACTGGTATCTTGAATGCTTGATTTAATCCCAGCAACTGTTAATTACTTGTCCGTACTCCATTCCATTGGGTTTTATGTCCACTATATAAGGTGCAGTTTGAGTCCTAAGGCACGATGTGCAAAGTACCCACATCTGGGCTGACTTTTGGAGTGGCAATTTTTCTTTTCTCCCCAATTCATGGACATCTTTAACGAGGTTGATGGACACACTCAAAAGACAACTTTATATATTTTGGGCCACATGTCATTATAAAAGACTCATAAATTGACAAAGGAGTGCACTAGATGACACAAGGCTTTGGGGGTGCGAGCAATTAATACTGTCTCAAATGCATACAATAATGCTGGTAGGGGGCAACATTCACCATGGACACGTCTGAGGTGCACTTACTAAGCTCCTTACTAAGATCATTTATGTATAAAATAAAAAGAAGTGGGGCTACAACGCAACCCTGGCGAACCCCCCGACCGATACTAAATTCATCAGTGACTTCTCCTTTGTTCCCAAACCTAACTTGGGCCTTAGTGTCTGTATGCAAGGAGACCAACAAGTGGACTAGAGATTGATCCATTTGCAAATTAATGAGCGATTGCCACAGTTTAGCCCGATTAACACAATCAAAGGCCATTGTCCGATCCATAAAGGCTAGATATAGTGCAGACTGCTTGGCCACCGTATATTTTCCAATGATCAGGTTTAGGTTGAGGCACTGATCAATTGTCCCTGTACCACTGCGGAATCCATATTGGCATTTATTTAACACGTTGTTTTCAGTGACCCAATCTACTACTGTTATACAGGACTGGCTGGTATAGCGAACAGGGAAATCAGGCGGTAACATTTAGGCTCCGCCCTGTTGCCCTTTTTAAAGCTCGGGACTATGACTGAGGAAGCCCAGGAGTGGGGGGATCAGTGGCCTGTTCAGGCTGTTAAAACATTTGTCAAAAGTGGGGCCCAAAGAACCATGTTACACTTAATAATGTCAATGGAGACACCATCCGGCCCGGGTGCTTTCCCTCCCGCACTCTCCTGGATGGCGGCCTTCACTTCCTATAAAGAAATGGATGGGAATGATGGAGCCTCCCCGGGCCATAGCTGCAAACTGACCAAACTGGTGTCAGAATAGATTTTTCCGAAGTGTGCAACCCAGTCCTCCCCATTTATGTAACGACTAATTGCTGATCCACCTTTTCTTTTTTTTTAATAGTTTTATATAGCGCAAACTAGACCCAAGAAATCGGGTATCAGAGCGCTTTACATGAGCACCAGTTTCGTTACACCTTGATCTAGGGAATGCATACAAGAGACAGCCTTCCAAAATGACTTGCTATCCTTTGTGAGGGCAGTGTCACTTAGAAGGGACCACTGCTGGGAGATGACTTCTTTCCGCCTCCTATTTATAGTTAATTTATGGGCTTTGCGCTGAGTGGCCACTAAGTTACGATCCTGGGGCAGTGTGTTTAAAGCCCTTTGAAGGAGTCTGTTTGCCCTTGAACAGGGCACCCAGACTGTGGTCTGATAGGTTTAGAAAGAGAGTCTCTTATCCTCTCACAGAGAGCAACGAAGGAGAATACAATTCCTTCACCAGTATCGTTCTCTCGTAGGCAGTCCAAAACCATCAGCAGGTTTGCAGCTACTAGCCCATTGAGAAACTTAGATGGATCTGGCAGCTTCCAGCATAACCTGAGGTTATCAGGAGATGCAGTTAAGTTTCCCAGAGCTGACATCTCTTGCTAAATCTCCCTATATGGGGCCTTCAGTGTTATTTTTATTGAATTATGATCCCCATAGTCAGTTGGAACAATTGCACCATCCAGCAGCATTCCCTCAAATTATGAGAAATAAAGATGTAGTTTATAATTGAGGGGTGGTCCCCACCTCTAAAGGTTGACAGACCCTGAGTGTCTTTACTTGCCTCCTCCATGACATTAAACAGATCAGCGGATTTAATTAAAGCTAGCAATTCTTTTCCCCGTTGATTGGGTTGACTGGTGGCATCTAAAACACCCCCCCTGGTGTGGCAACCTAGCATTGAAATCACCCCCTAAACAAAGATACAACTGCTGGCCTTGTTGCGATTTAAACCTCCACTAATGCAGAGATGTATGAGAATAAGCAGAGAATGTTTTTATTGGGCACATTCACAAAATCATTGTTATAAAAGTTAATCTAAAATAGCGTCAGAGCCCCCTTAAAAGCAACAGCTTGAAAAGCAGAAGTCGGGGTGCTTACAGACTCAGCGCGGCCACCTATCAAAAGATTAATCCATATTGACAGACCACCAGAGGCTCTGCCAGAGCGAGATGGGATAGCAGGAAGACTAAAACATATGAAACCGTCGAAAACTATTTAATTTGTTTCCCAGGTCTCCTGCAGAAAAAGTGTCCTACATTTTTACAAACTTTGATTAATCAGGCATAAATAACTTGGTACGAAAGCCCACAATGTTCCAACTTAATATTTTCAGCCCAAAAGACTTGGCAGATGGAGTATGAACATAGCAAATCTTCATAGAATATAAAATGTAAACCTTTTTTCATGGAGGTGTTAAAGTTCATGGCAGAAACTGAATATGCGGAAATGCTAGACCGAATAATAAAGGTGGCGCGAGGCTTACATTTTTGTCCTTTCTACTAACGTAGACTAAGTGAGAGATTGCCCTCAGAGGGAATGCAGTAGTTACCCTGATACAATTTCACAGTTATTGTTGCATTGTAGAAAGTGGTCCTCTTTGATAGTGTTAAAAAATGTTGAGATTGCAAAGGGAGGTGAGAGGTTTCTCTGCTTAGGTTGTGTTGGAAGAATTTGACAAACCAAAAGCAGGCTATGATTAGATGCCATCTGTATCTGATGCCTTCAGTTTGGTTGATTTTATTATGCTGATCGAAAAGGTGAAGGGTGAGCAGAGGCGGTATCCAATAGGTGAGATTAGATTGGTTTATCTGTAGTGGAGAAGTAGCGACGTTGTGGGGGCGGTAATGTCTCCTGTTCTATCACCAAAATATAGATATTTGGTATGAAATGCATTTGGTCCCAACATCTGACAGTCCTAAATGACATTATTGATTACTGTGCTTCTCTTGATATGGAACGTCTGAAACTCATTTTAGCATTACTTTTTTTAAATTCAAATTTAATCCAAAGTACTTAATATAGAATGTTCCAATTTGCATGCTCAGATTACATACAGCCGGCAAAACTAGAATCAGTTACAGTGAAATGAGAACCAATGATAAAGTAGAGTTGTATGGCCAGAAACGTTTCTGCTTTATAGCACTTGAATCTGTCAAAGGAACATCATGATTTAAAAGAATAACAACAATTTACGGGTGGCACTGCATGTATGAACAAGGCAATTCCATTCTTCAGGGAGAATTTTTCAATGGCTGCATCTATACACATACATTAATCTCGTATATAAGCAAATATTCAGTGTTTGGGGACATTATAGATCAGTGGTCCTTTTTAAGACAATTAAAGGCGGAGTCCCGAGTAGGCAGTCAGGGAGGTTGTGTTGTGCAAGGTTCCGGGGAGAGGGGGGGGGGGCTTCTGTGGAGTATTCCACCGACCTTACATTTGCCGAAAGCACTGATGCTCCCTTTGCTGAACTCCCAGCTCTTTATTTTTATCTAACTCAGATGTGACCTCTCTTACATAAACACTTTTTGGAGGAATGTAGTCCCTCCCTAAATGTTATGTTCTTGCTACGTGTCATCCTTAAGCACACACTCACATATACGGGCGCTCAGGTCTCCAACCAGGCACATTCTATGAAGTATTGTACCTGCGAGGCCGTCCAGAGTTTACGCTCTTGTGGTATGAGAACAATTTCCATCTCTGTTTTTTTTATCGGAGTGTTCTTTTGGCAACTGTACAAACTGCAGTAACGTTTGTCAACTCGTGTTTTTTGCCAGCCCATCATTCTTTGGCTCTAATCCTCTCCCCCCTTCAATCATAGAAATACAAACCGCTGTAAATCCCGCCTTTTGTCAGCTGCTGTGTTTTCCGTTATGTTGAAGTAATCTGTCGGTGTAAAGCCCTCTCGACCCAATAGTGCACGGTAGAAGGTTGAGGAATGAACCGCACGTGTTGAATGCAGTCGCTCATTAGCAGCAGCAGCCCCAGTGCAAGAATTCCTACCCACAGTCAAAATGGCAGCATATGCACGTTTGTTACGTCTTCGTGCAAAGAGGCGCCCTCCGCTGGTTGGTTCTTTAGGCAGGTGCTAAAGATTGCCTTACCTTTCTATCCATCCAGAATTATCAGCACAAGTTGGTGCCCTTTATATTGAAGGGTAACTATTCGTCTAGAACCCCTACCCCACCCAGGCAGTAACATCACCCACAGTAAGTAGTGTTGCAAGGGGTACAGTGGCACTGGGGCCATGGGCCTCGGTGTCCACACCCCTGCTGCTCTGACAGTAGCTATGTCCATTCGTGCCTATTCTTTTTGTATGGTGCTCCCTTTTAGAATTTTAGATTTTAAGAATTTTAGAATTTAAGAATTACGTATTTTAAATTTCTGAGATAAACCACGGAGTATTTGAGTCATGTAACATTTTATTGTATTGATTAGATAGGACATGTAATCTTGTATATCCTGTATGAATGTTATACTTTTATGGTTATTTAAACCGAATAAAGTTATTCGTGACTTGTATGGTGCTCCCACTTATTTTAACCATCCTCTCTCCTACAGGGGACTTCGATTTAGTGATTCAGACTGTTGACACTGCAGATGATCTTCTTTCTTATTTGCCAACATTTTCTCGTTATCTGTCATTTCAGCCAGATGTTTCAGAGGGCTGTGTAGCTCCTTCTAAAGCAGGAACCTTTTTGCACTGATTTGCTTCTGATTCTGGCTTTCCTCATATGCTTTCAGTGTGTATTTGCAATTATCAACTGTTCTGGTAACCCGAAACCCTTAATTGAAGGCTCTGTTGGAGTTTGGAGCTTACTGCTGGCGCATTTGGGTGTTTTATCCCTCAGGTAACATTATTGTGCATCTGTCTTTAGTTCCATTCTCCTCTTATGCCAGTGTTCAGCGCATGGCTAGCTTTGGGTGGGGATTAAAAAAAAGGTAAGGTAGCCCATATTCAAGTGGAGTATAGACAACACTGTCCGATTCTGCAACTCTGCCAAGACAACCTAATAAGGTTCAAAAGGGGTCCTTACCCACGATATTACGTGTCATACTTCATCACTGGACCACTCACACAGAATGATGATACATCTGGTTGGGCTCTACCCGAGATCTGTGGGCTCCTGATATTGTATGGTGGATAGTGTAAAACTATCCAGGGTGTAACCTAGGAAGACATTTTTAATTATGGCTGCCCTGATAAGATTAAAAACATGTAAGTGATACAGGATACAATAGTATACTGGATAGTGGCCTCTGTGCCACTAATTGGGTCTTCATGGTACAGCCTGTGGAATATTGTCTTACCATGTAGGTAAGTCTGCATGATTGTGTCCATATATTTGTGTGTTAAAGATAAGACTAGTGAATCACGAGAGGATTCCTAATGTATTACATGGTGATATTTTGGTCCTGAGAAAGGACAGCTGACCCACTTGGGCAATATACCAAAGACAATAGTGATCCAGCGGTATACCAACAACAGATACTCCACTACCATATACTCACCTGGGCCCATAAAAACCACAAATCGAGTAAACCGCTGGAGTTTGCCAAAGTTTATATATTTCTCAGGATTAGTTGTTTTAACTTTCCTAACTAACCTTTCACTGATCAAAAAATTCTTTCCTCTGGTCGATGGACCATTAGTTGAACTAATTGATGGTGATAATTAACATAACCCTTAATTATTATTTTGATGTAAATAATCACAGACTCAGGAAGTTTTTAAAATCTTTATCTAAAATAAATGCATGTGAAACCATCTCAAAAGTACAGTGTAGTCACCATTTCTTAGGAGAGAAAATCTAAATGATTAAATATCAAGCATATACTTCGGACACATACAATAACAAATGCTCAGAAAGGGAGAGGACAGAGAGAAAAGAACATCTAAAAAAAGTACATGAAATTATATTTACCAAGAATGGTGTGAAAGACCAACCCCCTGGCCAAAGGGCTGGTGAGGGTCCCCAGGATAGGTCAGGAGACAAAGACTTCAGGACAGGATTCAGGACAGGATAGTTGACCTCTCTAGAATACCGACGATTGCGCCGCACCCCTCTCTGACACTCTCTTCCTCCTCGAGATTCTTCCGCGATCTTCTGATCTATCCCAATTAATTAGGATAGTAAGTTCTTCTTCAGATTCTGCATTCAGTTCTTCATCAGCATCTCACAGCATCTCTCCCAGCAACAGCATCCCCGACTCCCAGACAGCATCCCGAGCTCTGCTAACTAACTAACTAAAGCTACCTTAATTATACCTTCGTTTCTTCACGTTCCACCCACTAAAGTTTCAATATTGTAAAAATACGAAATCTAATTGGTCAGGCAAGGGGGGGTGATCCATCACACCATGCTTACATGTCATTTTATTCTGTTAAACCATTGTTCGCAAACCCATCCCCTTAATTTTATTCAAAACTTTATTCCCATACACCACATGTATCTTGTTTGAAACATTAATAACACTACGAAGAATAGAACATCTCATTGCTGAACTTTTCACCATCCGTTCCCAGGGCACGGCTCTCCAATTTGGCTTCCGTACAAATGATCTGTCATTGACCTTCATGGCTTCACTCAACGAGCATGCGCAGGTACTGCGTCATCTCATCCAGTCCGGTCATACAAGAGAGGCCCAAATGCGCACTAATAATATAGTCAAAAGACAAATGTTACTTTCACAAAATAAATGGTCTCACTGTATACCACCCACCTCTACTCTGTATCCCTTTTCTTATTAATACTTTCCCCGCATTAGCATTAGTAAAATAACCTGTTTTCGTTTCAGCTAAGCAGATGCCATGCACGCGAGTCTTCAAGACTCCATTTTAGTGCCGTCTGCTCATGCGCTAGAATTTCCCTCCAAGCATTTTCTCGTCATACTCCGTAGTTGCAGTTGACGCATGCGCACAACAGTTTCTCCCGTTAACAGCGGTATTAGTCCGTCTTCTTTGTTATCCGCATTAGTACACACATAAGCAAGCTTCGCTAACCCGCGTGTTCATGTGGTGCGTATTAATTATTCGCAAAACATGGTTAGTAATTTGTTAATGAGTTAAACGAGAGGATTACTTCCGAGCAAGTCTCTTTCTTACGAGACCTTGCTCCATCAATCCCCTCTCTGAGGGCATTTTGAGCCATCACAAAATTACCCATCCCTTCCCAGATGCCAACTTTAGCACATCTCAGTTTTCTCTTTTCTCTTTCATCGGTTCGTCAGTTACTTCTTTTCCTTCTAAATCTTTCATCTTTTTGTATAGCTTTGCTTTCATCTCTTCTAGCTGAATTTCTTCATATTCTCTCTTTCGTTTCTTTCCCTTTCCTTCCCTTTCTACATGTATCCTTCTCTTTCCCTTGCTTCTGCAACATTTGCATGTGATCATTACTATCAAAACTATTGTCATTATCACAACTACTGGTAAGATTTGACCTAGAAAACGTTTCCCAAAATTAGTAAACCAATTCCCTATTGATGTCATACTCTTTATTAATCTTCCCCATACACTGTCAACCTCCAGTTGGGTCAAATCATTATGTATTCTTGTAATATTTCTAATGTACCCTTTAATTTCCTTACTTTTGTCTGGAATACAAGTGCAGCAATGTTTAATTTTCAACATACCACAGACTCCGCCCTCTTTTGTCAATAAAATATCAAGAGCAAGACGATTTTGTAAAACCATAGACCTTATTGCAACCATCTCTGTGTTAATCATTAAGAATCCTCCTGCAGTATCTGTAGAAAGACGATCAACTATGGTTGATAATTTGCAAATTTTACGCGAATTTAGAATGGCTCCAACTGAGGGTATCAACGCACTAAATATATCACCTACTATTTCAGAAAAACTAGCTCTTCTTCTTCGTGTTAGTCCATTAGATTTTCCATTGATTCCATTGATTCTGTCCACATGATAGATTTTTGGAAAAACTATTCCAAAATAACTCCCGTACCATCTTGCAGGCAACCTATAATAGGCATTATTTCCGCATACATAATAAATTCCTGGAAATACAGGATCAGTTCCCCCTTTTAGTCCCCACCCTCCTAGAATTAGGAAGTTGTGTTCACATTCACTGGAACCAATGAAATTGTTATTATAATCTGTCTTTAACCTATGGAGGCAGAATTTTCCCTTTTCACAAAGTCTAGGGACATCGCAGCATGAGTTCGCCCTTTGCATAAATTCCCTCTTTGCATAAATTCCCTCTTTCTCAGCACATGGAGGTACATGGGATTTCTGTTCAGCAGCTTTCTTTGTTAAATCCTGCCTCCTTTCTTCTACTAAATTCAAAAATTCCTTTTCTTCTTCACGTAATATACATGTTAAATTATCCTTGCGTACTTTAACTATATCTATTGAACTCATTGTTAAAAATAATTCACCCATGAACTGTGCATTTCTACTACTAATTACTGGATTCATATTCTTTCTAATATGCAATTCTGAAAATACTACATCTAAGTTTGAATAAAAATACTGAAGTTTCCCGGTTATGTAAAATAAACTTGATAAAACACTACATGATACACCATATGTTAAAGGTATATGGTGTACGTCACCCCTTCTGATACTGATGAGGGTAACTTCATACAAACATAACAATTACTAATCTCCATTGTATTAACGTACTGAAATAACAATTTAGTGAACACATTTAAAGACGGATCATTTTCTGATTCATTATGATAGTTTATCTCATCTTCTACCCTTATTTCTATTTTAGTTCCCTTTATTCTATCTACCTTCTCATTAATAATTGTACTATTCTTGTTACTTGTTTCCATCAATAAAGGTACTCCTATTGTTAAAAATAACCATACTAATACTATTAATAAAATACTACATAAGCAAAATCTTAAACATTTTCTTTTTAAACTTCGTTTCGGTCTTTCAGTGTCTTCAACTTCTGCCATTTTAATCTGAGAAAATTTCTTTTCTTTTTTTTTTGTTTTTTTGTCTGTCTAAATTTCTTTTATTTAAGGAGGTTTTAATTTGCTTTCATCAAACTGTGCAACATGAACTCTTTCTGATTCTTCACATAAATCTAAGTTTTCAAATTCTTCTAGTTTCATATAGGTCCACTCGGGCCTTGTATTTTCTGTTCAGAATTCTCAATCTTGGGCTTCTTCGTGTAAGCTTTACTAAGGTTTGTTT
Source organism: Calotriton arnoldi (assembly GCA_963921515.1). NCBI lineage: Eukaryota > Metazoa > Chordata > Amphibia > Caudata > Salamandridae > Calotriton > Calotriton arnoldi. Next base: position 288,743 of record CAWUFW010005387.1, on the reverse strand, counting down.
AGATTGCGTCTGACTTGTGACTTCATTTACTTGCTCTGGTTTATTTTCTGATTTTCTTAGAAAATATTTTAGTTTCTTTACTCCTCCTGGCCAATTATCTCCTTTTCTAACTCTTTTAACCTGAACTGCACTTTCACCTTCTCTGTCTTCTTTTAAGGTTCTTTTATTTTCACTTAATTTGGGCACAATCTGTTCTTGTTCTTCTTCTCTTTCTAATTGTCTTTGTTCTGTATTTTCTGTATTCGAATCTTCTCCTACTTGTTCCTGTTCAGGCCTTACTATAATTTGTTCTTCTTCTGCCTGAACTTGTTCTTCTAAATCTATCTGTTCCTGTTCAGGTCTTATTTCAATTTGTTCTTCTTCTGCCTGAACTTGTTCTTCTAGATCTATCTCTCCCTGCTCAGGTTTCTGAATGTCTTTGTTTTTACCTGAGTGAGTTCTTCTTTCCCTGTTTTCTCCTCTCTACCTTCCGGTCTCTTTAATTTAGTTGTTGTTCTTGTTTCGACAGCAGCATCAGGTATTTCAATTACTGGTATCCACTCTTCCTGACTTGTACTTGGCTGTTCATCATATAGCTGTCTTTCAGAATCTATCACTCTAGATTCTTCAGCTTCACAGCTTTCAACTTCTGACGTTTCAGCTTGTTCAGTCAGTGGCTGCTCTTGTTGTTCAGATGGGCTCGGAACTCTTCTGGTATGACTAGCATGAATCCAATTGGGTAAACCTGCACACTTCACTGCTGTGGTAGTGACTAGTATGACTTGACGTGGTTTATCCCACCTGGGCGCTAGGCACGACTTCCTTGCGTGTTTCTTCACTAGCACCCAATCTCCAGGATTCAAATCATGTGCTTGGTCTGGCTGTCTTTCAACTGCGTCTTCTCCAACCTGGTGAGACAGAACGCACCATTTCAGCCTATCCTTTGCAATAGTCCAATACCAGATCATCAGTTATATTCATTAATTTATTTCCAGGAATAAATGCTTGTCTCATTGCCCTTCCCATGAGTACCTCATGTGGACTCAATCCTGTTTTTCTGTCAGGAATACTTCTGAGACCCATCAGTACAAGAGGTAATGCATCTGGCCATTTCAGCATTGTGGATGCACACACCTTCCCTAATCTTGATTTGATTGTGCCATTTAGCTGTTCAACTATTCCAGAAGCCTCTGGACGATAAGCACAGTGCAGTTTTTGTTCAATGTTAAATGCAGCACAGATCAATCGAATTATCTCATTGTTAAAATGAGGTCCTCTATCTGATTCCAAAGTGACTGGAAAACCGAAGCGAGGTATCAACTCCCTCAACAATAGTTTAGCAACTGTAAGACTGTCATGTCTTCTTGTGGGGTATGTCTCTACCCATCTCGAGAACAGGCACGCTATGACAAGTACGTACTTCAATCCGTTGCAAGGAGGCAACTCAATGAAGTCTAACTGCAATCTGGTGAAGGGTCCTTCTGCCTTTCCAATCTTTCCCCAACTGACCACTGTCTTCCTGCCTGGATTTTGCTGCTGACAGATTAAGCATCTTTGGCAAAGGCTCTCTGCGACTACCCTAAACTTTGGATTGTACCAACTTTGTCTGAATAATCTGATCATCGAATCCCTACCAATGTGAGTTGTCCCATGGTACTCTTGCCATTTGAGAGAGCAAACAATCTGGCATGACTAGTCTACCATCTAAATACACCCACGCTTCATCTTCTGTTCTTTTTGTACAACTTGATTTTATCCAGATTTCCTTTTCTTTTTCCTCAACTTCTTCCTGCAACTGTCTGACCTCATTCCATGTTTCTGGAACTGAGAAAAACATAAGTTGGCAGCTGGTTTCACCCGTTTCAATTTTTCTGTTAATTGGCATCGTATTTCTTGCACAGTATCGGGCAATTTGATCTGCATATCTATTTCCGGGCACCACATAGTCATTTCCTGACTGATGTGCAGCGCATTTAACAACTGCTGCTTCTTTTGGCAATTGTAATGCTTCCAACAAATCCTTTACATTTTTACTGTTTCTGATAGGAGATCCTGAAGAAGTCAGAAATCCCCTCTGCATCCAGAGTTGGCCAAAATCATGCACAACCCCGAAACCATATTGACTGTCCGTAAATATGGTTATTCTCCAATTTTTCCCATTTTTACATGCCTTTGTTAAGGCCACCAATTCGGCTACTTGTGCAGACTTGACTCCTGGTAAACAGGATGCTTCAACCACCCCCGTTATTTTACATACAGCATACGCAGCACTTAATCCTCCTCCTTCAGTTCTCAGACAAGACCCATCTACAAACAATTCATGATCAGCTTCCTTCAACGGTGTTTCTTTTATGTCTGGGCGGGGCTTAGTACATAATTCAGTCACATCCAGACAATCATGATCAACCTCATCTTTCACTTCTTCACAACACGGATCTGGCAATAATGTGGCAGGATTCATTATCGTACATCTTATCACTGTCACATTTTCTGCTCCCAAAATCACTTTTTCATACTTAGTCAGCCGACTAGGAGTGAGATGTTGTGTTCTCGTTCTTGTCAAAAGAATCTCAACTGAGTGTGGAACGTAAACCTTTACAGGATGTCCCATCACTATTGACTCACTTTGCTCCAGACTCATACAAGTAGCAGCTACTGCTTTTAAGCAGCCAGGTAAGGCTGAAGCCACTGGATCCAAGGTGGCAGAAAAATACGCCACTGGACGTCGGCTCAGTCCATGTCTCTGTGTTAAAACGGAAAGTGCACAATTTTCTCTCTCACAACAAAACAACGCAAATTCTTTTGAATAATCAGGCATGCCTAAGGCAGGGGCCTCACATAAACAATTTCGTAATTTCACAAAGGCTTCCAAACGTTCATCATTCCAATCGATGGGATCTTTTGCTCTTTTCCGAGTTAATTGTATCAATGGCTTTGCTAACATGGAGAAGCTATTAATCTACTGCCTACAGTACCCAGCCACTCCCAGAAACATTCTCATCTCTTTTTGTGTCTGAGGTAGCTGCATTTCTTTGATTATTTTTATTCTTTCCTGTGTCACTTTTCTAACTCTTTCTATTTTATGCCCTAAATATCTAACTTCTTGTTGACAGAACTGCAATTTCTCTGGAGACACTTTGTGTCCTCCTTCGGCCAAATGGTTCAGTAATGCAATTGTATCGGTGACACAATCTTCTCGTGTTTTTGGTGCCACCAATAGGTCATCAATGTACTGAACCAGAACTGATTTCCCGGGCATAACTAATGACTCCAGACACTTTTTCAGTATTTGATTGAAAATTGAGGGACTCTCTGTGTACCCTTGAGGAACTCGGCACCATGCCAAAATACGATCCTCAAACCGGAAGGCGAAAAGATACTGGCTGTCTGGGTGCAAAGGAATAGAAAAGAATGCTTGGCACAAATCAATTACTGTAAACCAACCTGCATTCCAGGGTATTTGATAAAGGATCACTGCTGGATTTGGCACTACTGGGCAACAAGACACTACAATTTTATTAATCTTTCTCAAATCTTGTACTATCCTGTATTTTCCACTAGGCTTTTTGAGTCCCATTATTGGCGAATTACATGGACTACCCATTATTTCTTTTAAAATGCCTTGTTTAATCATTTGGTCAATTTCCGGGGCAATTCCTGCTTTAAATTCTGGACTCATTTTGTACTGTTGTGTGTTTGGATAAACTGCACCTTCTTTCACCGTTACTTTAACTGGATCTGCATCTGACATCAGTCCAATGTCTTTTCCTGTGAAATCCCACACTTCTGGGTTCACTGTGGTTCTCAACTCTTCCGGCAATTCACTTTGTCATCAATGAAAACATCTCATCTACTTCTGTACCTTGCTTAGCTAGCATAATTTTATATATTACGTCTTCATCAGGGGTCTGGTGTACAATAGATCGTGCAATTCATCTTGCACAGTAGATCTCTTCCCAACAAATTTACTGGACTGGAATCACAAACCGATGCATTTCTTTAAAATTTCCGATATGTACCTCCATTGGTTTTGTAATTGGGGTTCTAATCTGTTGATTTGATACTCCTACAACTTGGATAGATTCTCCCGAGAGGGGTAGGTTTGGGATGTCTGCTGCTCTTACAGTAGACCGGGTAGCACCAGTATCCAATAGAAAAGTGATGTAATTACCTTCAACTTTCCCATCAATAAATGGACCTGACTGATCTACCGGCAAGGATGCGCCATGCACGCACTCCTCTTCCTCCCCCTCAGGCACCGTCATTGCACATAGTCCGAATTTTCTTCATCATTCTGCAAAAAATATTGTGTAACCACTCTGTTATTCTTACCACTTTCTCCGTGAAATCCGGTGTTCGCACTGTACTTTTGTGAGTTCACAAAGTTTGGCATAGGAGCTGGTGGCACCTGATACTGTGGAGTAACTACCTGCTGCGGCTGATTCATAAGCACTTCATTCTGCATCTGTGGAATTAAATTTTGGTTTGGCCCATTATTATTCTGAATACTCTTACACTCGTTTTTCCAATGTCCAATCTTTCTGCACGCATGACAAGGAAACTTCTTCTTCGCTTCCTCTCTATTCATCCGTCCTCTTACTTTACCACCATTCGCCGCTTGATCATTCTGACTCTGCTCTTTCACCTGATTATCAGTCTGAATATTTGATTTATTCTCCTGTTCTGCTAATTTTACTTGTGCCCACATCATTTTCTCTTTTAGCCTTCTACGCCTTGCTTCTATGTCGTCTCCACAATATTTAGCATGCTTCAAAATCTCATCAACTGTTTTGCTCTGCCAGCACAACATGTGCTGCTGAATCATCTGACTAATCTCCAGTTTCAGACCATACACAAACCGATATACAAAATGTCCCATATCCTTGTCACAAATGTTCTCAAAACCACTATACTGTTTAAACAACTGTAACAACCGCTCATAATGTGCATGAACGGATTCATTTGGCTCTTGAGTTGTTCTGTCTATTTTTACCCAATCTGTCTCTTTAGGAGGGATTTTTCCTTTCAGGAAAGTAATTACTTGATGATATTTCTTCATCACCTCCTCTGAGGGTGCTCTTGTCTTCGAGTCTCTGGCATACTCCTCACTTGGCCAATCAATTGTGATCTTACATTCTGTCCATAAATCAGCAGGTACCACAATGTCAAATAAACCATCCAGATCTTTCAATAGAACCTTTGAAATCTTCACAAATCTTTCCACCCATTTATGCCATTCAACTGGTTTTTCTCTCAATTTAGGAAAATCATTCGTAAATGACAAAATATCCTGTCTACTCCAAGGGACATGAACATATCCACCACCAGGAACTTCTCTCATTAGACACATTTTCTCAACCTTATCTGATTCTCTCACTGGAAATGCAGCTGATTCCTCTCTTGCTTGTACTTCCTCTTTCTTTCTTATCCACCTAATTCTCCATTTGTCAATGTCTCCCCATTTTCGCAAAATATTCATTAACTCTTTTATCTGTAGTCTCTTACCAGAAGCATTTACACTTTCTAAATCCTTGTCAGTAAAATCCACTCGATATGGTTTCTGCAATAATTTCGATTTCCCTATATCTATTCCAATTTCTGAAGCAACTTATGTTAATTTCTCATGAAATACTCTTGCTCTTCTAGTTATACTCTTACATAAAAATAACAATTCTTCATCATTATAAACGCTCAGTCTTTCTATGCTCACATTGCCAGTTATCATTTCTTCCAACTCTACTTTTAATCTACTGATATCTAGAATCTTTGGTTGTGGGTTTCGATTGTCTATTTCCTGTGCCCATCTTTCTATATCTTCAGGGGTAACTACTGTTGAACCTCCAGTTCCTATAGGAACCAAAGATCTCTTTTCTCTCAAATTTGCAGGTATAATTCTTTTCGGAGTTTCAGTTAAAGGTTCTACATTCGGGAGATCTATTAATGAAATAATTGATTCATTTTCACTGGCCTGATCATCCATAATTATTACTTCTTTTCTGGGACTAGTTAACGTAACTGTCACAGTTTGAGGTTTCTGACAAGTCTTTTTATCTCCATATAATGAGATTACAGGACCAATAGTCACTGGTACTGTCAAAGCGTCAGCATTTAAATGTAATTGGTTTACTTTCTGAACTAATTCTTCTCTAGTTTTATTTAAAGCCTCTCTCTCATTATCCTTCAATACCCTATTAAATGACGCATCATGCAAAATTTGTGGGGTTAAAGGCATTCCTATCACTGGTGCACTTGGGGTAATCTTACTAGGTGCTTCTTGATATGGTATAGGGTTTTTAATCAAAATATCCTCTAATAGCTCATCATCTGATTCGCCATATCCTGTCGTATTATGTGTTTAGTTTTTTCCTTACACTTTCCTCCTAACTGTTCTTCAGGCATTAATACTGGATATAAACCCTCGGTCACCACAGCTCTCCTCCAACGCTTCATTTGATCTCCACTTGACTCATATGGATATCTAGGTAAAAATCCTCTAAATCTCCGACCACTTCTGTATTTTTCACGATCAAATGCCTCAATTTCCCATTCTTCCAAAGCTTCATACTGTGTCATTCTAGAACTCGGTTCTAGCATATTCATTCGATCTCTCAAATTCTGAAGTATCTTCAAATTAAAAGTACCATGCTCTGGAAAAGCTAAAACTCCATCACCTTTAGTGTACTCTATCCACTTTTCCAACCATACACACGTATGATATCCTTTCTCCATCATCATAAAGGAAGCAGGTGTTTTGGGTGGCGGAATAGGGATTCCCTCTCTAGTCATTACAGGCTTGTCTTTCTTAAAGACATTTTTAATTTTCTTCATTAACGTCATTTTCTTTGGTCTTCCGAACATTTCAGTCGGTCGATATAGGAAAGAGTCTTCTGTATATCTTCTAGCTCTATTACCTACGTTGCGTCCTATATCAGCACGACACACACCCGCAGTCAAATCAGGACTCAACATACAATTCCTTTTCGACCAATCCTAGCGTGACTTCTATCTATTAACCAATCAGACTCAGGCTCACGCTCGTGGTCTGACCAATGCCAGCGCGGCCTTTTGTGACGTCAGTATTACTCCTCACTACTGACCCCTCCTTTACAATCTGCTTCTGTCACACGCCCGCTGTTTCAACCAATCCCAGCGCGGCTCTCTGTGACGGCAGTGCAACTCCGGCGACTGACCCTCCCTTAACAAGGTAATACGAAAACGTATTTTTTTTACTTTTCTAAATAAAAACCGTTAGTAACAACATAAAAACATTCGCTACTCTGTCTGTTCCACTAATCAAAAGGATAGATTTCAACTTATTTTTGAGTTTCAGAAATTACTCTTCTTTTACTGCGAGTAAAACCCCTGTTTACTCTTCATTCAAGCTCAGGAGAACCTGTTACTTCCCCAGTGTCACCCGTATTGGGAAATGAGACCAAAGTTTCACCAGCGAACCCCTTTGCTACCGTTCAGACTCTACTTTTATACGAAATAGTCCCTTGTTTAACACTGCCAGCCCTACGTAGCTTCTCAGTGTTATTCAAACAGACGAGTAACCTCACTGCAGTATGGCTTCTGTCACCACCCGCTATTCATTTTCCCGGGATTTCTGGACAACATAAAACAAGACGCTAACTCTTTTTGTTAAACATAAATCAATAATCAATATTTATCACCAAACTAGTCAATAATAACCATAACTCTGCTACCAGAAAACTGATCCAGCGGTATACCAACAACAGATACTCCACTACCATATACTCACCTGGGCCCATAAAAACACACAAATCTAGTAAACCGCTGGAGTTTGCCAAAGTTTATATATTTCTCAGGATTAGTTGTTTTAACTTTCCTAACTAACCTTTCACTGATCAAAAAATTCTTTCCTCTGGTCGATGGACAGTTAGTTGAACTAATTGATGGTGATAATTAACATAACCCTTAGTTATTATTTTGATGTAAATAATCACAGACTCAGGAAGTTTTTAAAATCTTTATCTAAAATAAATGCATGTGAAACCATCTCAAAAGTACAGTGTAGTCACCATTTCTATGGAGAGAAAATCTAAATGATTAAATATCAAGCATATACTTCGGACACATACAATAACAAATGCTCAGAAAGGGAGAGGACAGAGAGAAAAGAACATCTAAAAAAATACATGAAATTATATTTACCACGAATGGTGTGAAAGACCAACCCCCTGGCCAAAGGGCTGGTGAGGGTCCCCAGGATAGGTCAGGAGACAAAGACTTCAGGACAGGATTCAGGACAGGATAGTTGACCTCTCTAGAATACCGACGATTGCGCCGCACCCCTCTCTGACACTCTCTTCCTCCTCGAGATTCTTCCGCGATCTTCTGATCTAACCCAATTAATTAGGATAGTAAGTTCTGCTTCAGATTCTGCATTCAGTTCTTCATCAGCATCTCACAGCATCTCTCCCAGCAACAGCATCCCCGACTCCCAGACAGCATCCCGAGCTCTGCTAACTAACTAAAGCTACCTTAATTATACCTTTGTTTCTTCACGTTCCACCCACTAAAGTTTCAATATTGTAAAAATACGAAATCTAATTGGTCAGGCAAGGGGGATGATCCATCACACCATGCTTACATGTCATTTTATTCTGTTAAACCATTGTTCGCAAACCCATCCCCTTAATTTTTATTCAAAACTTTATTCCCATCCACCATATGTATCTTATTTGAAACATTAATAACACTACGAAGAATAGAACATCTCATTGCTGAACTTTTCACCATCCGTTCCCAGGGCACGGCTCTCCAATTTGGCTTCCGTACAAATGTTCTGTCATTGACCTTCATGGCTTCACTCAACGAGCATGCGCAGGTACTGCGTCATCTCATCCAGTCCGGTCATACAAGAGAGGCCCAAATGCGCACTAATAATAAAGTCAAAAGACAAATGTTACTTTCACAAAATAAATGGTCTCACTGTATAACACCCACCTCTACTCTGTATCCCTTTTCTTATTAATACTTTCCCCGCATTAGCATTAGTAAAATAGCCTGTTTTCGTTTCAGCTAAGCCGATGCCATGCACGGGAGTCTTCAAGACTCCATTTTAGTGCCTTCTGCTCATGCGCTAGAATTTCCCTCCAAGCATTTTCTCGTAATACTGCGTAGATGCAGTTGATGCATGCGCACAACAGTTTCTCCCATTAACAGCGGTATTAGTCCGTCGTCTTTGTTATCCGCATTAGTACACACATAAGCAAGCTTCGCTAACCCGAGTGTTCATGTGGTGCATATTAATTATTCGCAAAACATGGTTAGTAATTTGTTAATGAGTTAAATGAGAGGATTACTTCCGAGCAAGTCTCTTTTTTTACGAGACCTTGCTCCATCAATAGCATATAGAACCAATTAGTGATGCAGAGGCTGTTATTAACCTCCAGCATCTGTGAATAGTGCTACTACAGACTTTACTTGTTTTTAATCTAATCAGGGCGACCATCATTAAAATTGTCTTGCATGGTTGCACCCTAGATAATTTTACACTATCCATCTCTGCAATATGAAGAGCTCCCAGATCTCAATTCGAGCCCACCCAGATGTATCCTCATTTTGGGGGAGGGGTGCAATGATGAAGCATGCCGCGCAATATTCGTGGATGAGGGCCCCATCTTCACCATATTAGGTTGTCTTTGTAGTGTCACAGAATCGGACAGTGTTGTCTTTACAACACTTAAATAAGGGCTACCATGACTTTTTCTGAATCACGTTGTAACTACAGAGAGATAAGGTTCTCTTACAAATATCTTCTCCTTTCCCCCTTTTTAGGTTCTGGCCTACATGCGCTTGCGAAATCTCTTGTAACATTTTTTGCTCCCAAGTCACTCTCATTTCCTTTCTTCCTGTTGATCAGCGCCTCCTCCTGCCTCCAGCTTCCTGCTCAGGTTCACTTCTTAGTCCTTGCTGTGCAGTTTGGAGCAGCGTCCAGTGTCCTTCCAGTCGTTGCGCACTTGTGACATATTTTTTTTTAACTTTCCAGTGTCCGTATTCTTTTAGTTGCTTACCCGTCCCTACTACCACTTCACTTCCGTTGCTGCATTCCCCTTCCCCGTTCATTGCTCTTGTGTCCCTCCCACCACCTCACTCCCATCAGTGCATATCCCTTCCCCATCCCGTCACTAGTTGCCTCCCTTCAACATCCATCACAAATTGTAATCCAGCCTGGGCACGCAAGGGGGAAAACGCTTCGTGCAGGCTATACTCCTACTTTAAAGAATCTTGGCTCCACCTCCTGTGCTGCTGCCCCAAACTGAACGACGAGCATCAGCATCTACTTGGCCCAATACTCACCACAAAGGGAGCCAGAACTTGCAAGGAGGCTTTGACTTGTACTACACTAAATCCACGGCAAGCAATCTAGCCAGACTGGGGAAGTTTACGCACCAAATCAGTTTTGCCTTTAAAGAGGCGCTACAAACTAAAGCTACTCCCCTGATAGGCTAACAATCATACATTTTTACTATCACTTCCAAGCTACTCCCCACGCCTAAAAATCCCTCTACAACATCGGACCCAAATACCTCAATGAAAAAATCTCGTTCCACGTACCCAAAAGAAACCTCCGCTCCGCCGACCTCGCCCTGACTGCGACCCCGCGCATCCGCAGAACCAGAGCTGGAGGAAGAGCCTTCTCCTACGTCGCAGCCAAAGCCTGGTACGAGCTCCCAGTCACCATCAGACGCTCCCCTACCCTGCACACCTTCAGGAAGAGCCTCAATTCCTGGCTTTTCGGCTGACCCTGAGCTGCCCACCGCCCCCCCCCCTCCCAGCACCTTGAGACCCTCACAGGTGAGTAGCGCGCTTAAAAAAAAACCCTGATTGATTGATTGACACTGCACTTTATTCCCTGCACAAGGGTAGCAGGGTGTGTCTCCGTTAGGTTTTAAAAGGGAGCCCCTCCAAGGCGTCCATCTTCTATCTATAATTCAGCTAATTTAACTTAACTTTTATGTTTTTAACACCCATCCGTCCACTTTTTGAGAGTTGGCACGAAATCCTCAACAGGCCACACTTTGGGGAAACTCAGTTTTTCTTTTTTGAAACCAGCACTATTTGCACGTTATACTCTCTCAACGATCCTGCACAGTATATCTTTTTCTGGAGCAGATGTAATGGTTAGCAAAGTCCACTGCGTTTCCCTCACCTTACTTCACTTGGGTCGGGAACTATTAGTCCTCCACAAATTACTAGGACGAGGAAGCCCTCGTGCAGGGAAGCAAAGTACAGGCCCAACTCGAGGAGGATCCATTCTTACTAACTAATGCTAAGCTTTTGATTCTCCCTTCCCACAAGTAAGTACAATTAACTTCGAGTACTAGCACATGCGAACTAGGGGACTAACTCTGATCTAAGGACTAAGACATTGGAGGGCGGGGGGATGGGGGTAGGTGGGTACTGTTTTGAACATTTTCTTACTGTAATGATTGTAATTAATTGAATAGTCAATAAATATATATATGATTAGGTAAATGTTTAAACCTAAGAATACATGCTGAGGGGGGCATTTGAGGCTAGATGTATTAACACTTTTTTGTGTTGCAAACTCTGTGATCCCGTAACTCGCAGGTTTTGTGACTAGAAAATGTGGTTTTCGAATATACTAATCCTCTTTAGCGATTTAGTAATGTTATCAAACCGCTAAATAGGTTTAGGAAATCAGAAGGAATGGCTTTTTGAAAGGGACGTGTTTAGGGCGTCCCTTCCAAATAACGATCCTTATGGTATGTATTAATGTTTTGTGGTTGCAAAACATTATTTTATTAACACCTCAAAAAAGCTAGTAACCATTTCGCAAATGGGAAGGGGTACCAAGGGGACACCTTCCCCTGTGTGAATTTGTGAATGGTAAAAAAAAACGTTTTATAGGAGTAGGCAGTGGTCCTTTGGACCACTACCTACTCCTAAAAATCGGTTTTACAAACTTTTTTTAAATTTGTTTTTGTTAACGCATCTGGGTTTTCTTTGAGAAAATCGAGCTGCATGAAAAAAAAATGTTAGTTGCTTTATTTAAAATTATTCACAGACATAGGTGCTCTGCTGACCCCAGCAGGCCACCATCCCTGTGATGGCAAAAATTGGTAGTGGATTGCAATTTGTGACCTATCACATTAATATTCATGAGGTTTGTAATCGCTGCGATTCAGTACTTTCTGAACCAACCCATTAGCACAATGGTTAATTCGCAAAAAACCTTTGGATTCTCTAAAAGATGGTGCACAAATTGCTACCACTTTTAGCTAATACAATGCACGTACGTCTGACCCAGTGTTCTTATGCTTCAAGTTAATAAAATTCGGACCCCAAATCAGACATGTCTACACTTGATCCAACAAACCTCCCCTCTAATTGAGTTCTTAGAAATTACAAAAGGAACATATTTTGAATGTTGTGGCCTTAAGGTAGACAAGACAGACACACTGTTCAAACTTGCCTTGTGGATCAAGCATGTAGGTGCATGGTATCAAACGCCTAAAAGAAAATAATCGCTTTAGCATAGTAGTAATGCAAGTAAGCAGATTCGCAGCTGTTATCCCCACATTAAGAGGTAATTATTTAAACAATGCCATTCTGGGGTAGGGAGGGGCAGGTAAACATAGGCAATATGTTATTTAGCTGTTCAGGTCAGAAGATTGTTGGAGAAAAGAGCGTTAATCGAGGCATAATAGACTAACAAATGCATGGAAAATAAGTTGGTCTGTGAGCCTGTATAATGTAATATATTTTGTTCCATTAATGATTTTCAAACAGCATGGCTTAGTATATTAACATATTTGTAGCATATATACCTATGTAAAATTTGCATCAATTTTATTGATCAAAGGTACAGATATAATAGAACTGAGGGAAATTTAAGCTACACCTTCCCAGACCATGTGCCAACTAGCTTGCTGCTGCTTCTTCATAACGCACATAGGATATACGTGTAGATCAGTGGTCTTCAAATTTTGTAATGCCGCGCCCCCCCCACCTATTGCTCAGCTGGGTAGGGGCGGGACGGGGCTGGGCTCTCAGAGTAGCTGGAGGAGGAGTGGTTCGCACTCTCTTAAGTGCGCATGACGGTTTGGCCGGCCATCTCGGGCCGGCCAAACTGTCATGCACACTTTGCATGTTCTCCACCTAGGCTGCATTACTGCCTGGGTGGAGAACATGCCCAGGCTTCCTGTCCCTGACTGAGTGCCGAACCACGGCGTTCAGACGAATCACAGAGCTGCATTGCCGCGCTGTGATTGGCTTAGGGGAGCCTGGAAGCTTTGGTGCTTCCTGCCCTGGAGTCCTGGAAGTGGGTGAAGAGGACCGAGAGGCAGCGGCACACAGGTAAGCGATTGTAACTTTTTTTTCATTCCCTCCCCCTACGATCTGGCTCCCCACTGCCTTTAAATAGCAGCCGCCACTGAGGGACGTAGTTGCCAGTGGTGCAGGCCATACACTGGCAACGGGGCCCAGGGATGTGAGGAGCCTCACTAGATGTAGTTTATTTAACGGGCCCGTTCAATGTATTTACTGCCTTTGACCTGAATCTTTGCTTACTCTTCCATGTGCACTGAAGGGAGGAGGTTTGTGGGGTAGAACAGAAAATAAGATGGGGGAGAAGGGATGGGAGAGGAATAGAAATTTGCCCTAGCACCGTAACGGTAACTTTCAATTCTATTAAGGACAAGGAGGCGAGGATTATGCTGGTCTTTCTTCACTTTATTACTTGACAAATTTCATAGCAGCCCAAAAGACAAAACTCAAAGTAAAAACATCAACTCCCATGAACCATAGGGAGATCCACAACACATAGTCCTTTTACAGTGTCCATTATTTTCTCATATAGTCCCTTCGCACTGTCATTGCCTCCTCTTTCTTTGTGCGAGTTACGCCAAGAGCACATTCACTGGTCCTGTTTTGAACCGTCGTTTCCTAGAAAATAAAGATCGCGTAAGGGACCGAGCCAAAACCAGTTGAACATACAAGTGTCAACATTCTGTTATTGAAAACTGAAACTCACAAGAATGGCAGTTGTATACAGTTAGCAAGATCTCATAACTCATAAACGAGTTACTTACCACCATACGGGGAGGGTTCGCACCGAAGGCCTTCCGGGCAGGATAATCCTCGCCTCCGTGTCCTTAATAGAATTGAAACTTACCGTTACGGTGCTAGGCAAATTTCTATTCTATGTCAGGACCGGAGGCTCAGATTATGCTAGTTTAAAGCTTACTTACCACTAACTGAGCGACCTCTATTACCGGTTTGAAGTAAAATCTCTTGAAGGTCGAATCCGAGGACCAATCCGCTGCCCGCATCAAGTCCTCCAAACGAGCCCCCAAGGAAAAAGCCTTTGAGGCCATGGCACCCCTTGACGAATGGGCTCCAAATTGTTTCGTGTCAATGCCCGCTTCCTGCATGACCCAACGCACCCACCTGGCTATAGTGGGGGAAGAGACAGCCTTGTGGGGCTTCTTTAGGGCAATAAGTAACTGGCGTTCGCCCGGAGGACGAAATTCTTGAATCAGTTCTTCATACGCCTTAAAGCAGCCCACGACACACAATTTTGGAACGTCTGGAAATGCCGGATATGAAACCGTGCGAGTAAGTGATTTGGTGCGACGCCCCACCGTGAAAACCACCCCATCCGGGGGAAAAAACTCTTGCGGAAATGTCCAAGGCTCTCACATCCGAAACTCTGCTGCAGGAGACCAAACATAGCATTGCCAGCTTAGTTGAGAGTTCTTTCACTGAAAGGTACTTATTCAGTTGCCAGGACAGAAAGATTCAAGACCAGGTTGACGTCCCATAAGGAAGAGTAACGCGGCTCTGGTGGCAAGGAGAGGCAAATACCCCGCAGCAATCTGCAAATGAAAGGGTGTTCCACCACAGGTGCCACTTCCACTGGGGCATGACCCACGGAAATTGCCAACCTAATTGTATTGATTGAGCGGTACGCCAAGCCTTCCGTTGCCATATCAGCCAAAAAAATTCAAAATCTGGACGACGTCTGCAGCCACGGGATCCAGGTTCCTCCGAAGACACCAATGAACCCATCTTGCCCAGGCGGAACGATAACATTTGGTGGTGCTGTCTGCCCACGCCTTTGACAAGAGGAGCTCAGCCGGTTGCGATAGGCCTGGGCGCGACCAGCGTTGCCTGAAAGTCGCCATGCCATCAACTGCAGGGAACCCTGAGCCGTGAGGTGGTGTGGTACTAGGTCCGGGTTCAGAAGTAGACGAGGAAACCGGGGGAGCTGGATTGGAGAATCCCAAGCAAGTTCCATTAGGACCGGAAACCAAACTTGCGATCTCCAAAACTGAGTCACCATTACCACCTCCGCCTCCTGCCGATGGATCTGGGCCGCCTCTGTCGTGATCCTGGACAACGGGGGAAAGGCATAACCTTTCTCCTGACTCCAATCCTGGAGGAAGGCATCCGTGGCCGCGGCCAACGGATCCGGCCTCCAACTGAAAAACTGCGGCACTTGATGATAAGAGATCGGCCGAAAACGGCCCCCACAGGTCCGACAGCCATTGGAAGACATGTGGATCCAGCTTCCACAGGCTGGAGTCGTGCAGGTGTCTCGAGTGCCAATCCGCAACCTGGTTGGCTTGCCCCGAAAGGTATTCTGCCGTCACAGAGACATGATGGGCTAGACAAAAATCCCAAAAATCGTTCGCCAGGGTCCGGGATCGGGGGCCCCCTAGATGGTTGACGTACCGGACCGCAGAAATGTTCTCCATCTTGAGAACGACACAAGACTGAACCTTGTCCTTGGTCCAACAACAGACGGCGTAGGACCCCGCCAGGAGTTCCAGGCAATTGATTTGAAGGGCTTGTTCGACTAATGACCAGACTCCGCCAGTGAAGAATTCCCCGCAACGGGCTCCCCACCCGGTCCTGCTGGCGTCTGATTCTATGATCCGATCCGGCACAGAACCGAAAATCGCCCGGCCTTTCCATGCTTCCATGCGAGTCAGCCACCATGCTATTTCCTCCCTTGCTTCCGAAGTAAGCGCACTGACTGGGCATAAGACAGGCCCTTCCGCAAATGATATGCCTTCAGTCGCTGGAGGGCCTGATAGTGCCGGGGCCTCGGATAAATTGCCTGGATGGAAGAAGAGCGAAGTCCCACCAGCCGGGCAATTTGCCTGAGCAACGTGCAAGGTTTGGCCATGGTCTGTCGCAACTCGTGGCGAATCTTGGCCATCTTTCGAGACGGCAGGCTCAAGGAAGATTGGATCGAGTCCACGACGAAACCAAGAAAGGTTACCCTCTGTGAAGGAATGAGGAGTGACTTTGGTTCGTTGATGACGAACCCCAACCCCTGTAGAAGGTTCACCGTTTGTTGGAGCGGAGTGGTCAAAGTCTTGGGGCACTGCTCCATGAGGAGAATATTGTCTAAATAAACGATCATGCATATGTCCTGTGCTCTGAGAAACTCCACCGCTGGGTGGCGCACCTTCGTAAAACACCATGGTGCTGAGGAAAGATTAATCATCCCATTGCATGTATGCTTGGGACTCTTCCTCCTCGTAAGTACAATCCTGAGCCTCCATTATTTTACAGAAAGGCAGGCCAAAATATATCCTTCTCAGAAGGATTTACTGAAGCGCAGGTACGCTTAATACGTATGAGGCATCTGGGGAACACAGACAGTGACAGGCGCAGACCAAAGGTCCACAATAGGGCTTGCACAACCCTAGTGCACAGAAAAACAGCCCTCAGTAATCGCTGACAGGCCTCCGCTGCCCAGCCATGCGCCTTAACGAGGCTAAAACTTCTTACCAACACTTGTGCAATTATACGCCCTCAGGTGTCGCCGTGGGCTCACCCGCAATACAGACCCCCGCTGGGGTGTTCAAAATGAGGAGAAATGCAGGGAATACAGATCCGGTCAGCCGGGCGTTTATGTGGCAGCGGGGGACAAGGCTCAGTCAGCGCGTCTCCCGCAGCGCGGTCCCTCCGATTTGAAGAGACGCACGCAGCGGGAGCAGCGAAACGAGACAGTCCGCCTAGCGGGCTTCCAGAGCACCGCAACAACAAAGGCGTCTGCCGTGTGAGGAGCGCAACGGCGTTCCCGCGGCCTGGGGATCTGAAAAGCAAAGCACGAGTGCCGCGCAAAACAGAAAAGTAATCAATACGCCATTAACATTCCTCGGGGGCGCTTTTGAACGCGCGCCTCCGCAAGGAAAAAACCTCACAATCAACAATTGAATCCTGAGAACAAGAAAAATACACTTAACTGGCTGCGAAGCAGCGAAGAAATAGGAGGCGATGACAGTGTGAAGGGACTATATGAGACAATAATGGACACTGTAAAAGGACTATGATGTGGATCTCCCTATGGTTCATGGGAGTTGATGTTTTTACTTGGAGTTTTGTCTTTTGGGCTGCTATGAAATTTGTCAAGTAATAAAGCGAAGAAAGACTAGCATAATCTGAGCCTCCGGTCCTGACATGGAATTGAGAAAAGATAGGAAGAACTAAATAATGAAAAAGTAGGAGGGGAGAGACAGGAAAGAGATATAGAGAACAGAAAAGGGGAGATTTAGTGTAGACAGAAAGGGAGGGTAGAAATGTAGAGCACAGAGAGAGAAGAAATTAACTATGGAGGTGAGAAATAAGGAAGAAGAAAAGATTGAGCTAAAAATGTGGTAGAAATGGAGAACGGAGAGCAGAATGGAAGAAGGAAAGAAGTTAAAAGAAAGTGTGAGGAAAGAGGGAAAGACGGGAGGTGGTAAGGAGGAGAGAGCGAAAGATGATACAAACAGGCAAACGTGCATAGGAAGGGGAAGGAAAAGGAAAAGGGCAAAAATGCCTTGGAGAACGACTAGAAGGAGATGACGAGACAGTGAGAGAAGTAAAGACAAGATGTAATGGGGAAAGGTAGAGAGCTGCAGGAATATTATATGATGGCTGGGGAGATAGAATGGTATGAAGAAGATATAAGAGAGCAGAGAGGATTAGAGAGAGTTGGGTGAGAGAGGAAGATGGGAAATTAAAAGGGAGAAGGAGAGGAGATTATTACTCCTTGGCAAAATGTATATTACACCAGCATAATTTCATATGCCACGTTTTATGCAAATTTTCCAAATTGCTCTATTATGCCATGTCACGTAATTAAACACCGTTTGTAGCAAAAATTTAGCACGGTCGCATGGGAACAACTCAACCAGTATGCAATTAGCTATTGTTTGTGGCTCTTGTGTTTTTTTGTGTGCTATTTTTTAGCACGACATGCATCCTCACATCCGAATGAATGCGAGTATACATTTCGCACTAAAATATAATGCCAAATGCCTGATTTTGTACTTTACTTTATTATGCGTATTTTTCAAATTTTTTGCCTAATTACGCAAAAGCAAATAACACGAATTTTACACATGCCCAGAGAGGATGTAAATGGTATGAAGTCTATCCGGAATGAGAGAAGCGAGTATGGAGAGACACTGAAGGTGCATGTAGGAAGAGAGTGAAAGGTAAAGACATGGGAGGGGAACAGACTGGAGATATGTAGGAAAGAAGGGTATAATGCGGAATTATGAGACCCATAAGCTGCAGCAGCGTAGGTGTCATTATTGTAGTAGGTGACGTGGCACCAGGCTCACTCCACCCCAATTAAAAACGGTTTTAAAACTTACCTGTGAGGTAACAGTGCCCATTTCTCTTGGTTACCTTAGGGCCCTTATCACCTTTGCTACCCCACTGCCCCGGGCTCCTTGGATTCGTTCTCTGTTTGAATGGTATCACCCACACGCATTCGGATTTACAGTGACCTGCCTTTGTTAAGGATGCGCCATCAGCTTACCTTGCCGATAGAAAACGTTTACTGGCTTACTTTGAGATGCAATTCCATTTGATCAACCTCCAACCAGGCCTTAACCACGACTGAAACCTGGATCCTATTTCACACGGCACGGCCTTGCATCCTGTTCCACAATTTAAATTATTGCCTCCTCGGAGCTAATCAGTGTTCAAATGCGTTTGTATAGCATTTTAAAAATGAGCAGACACGTTGTGGGGTTCCATACGAGAGATGATTGGGGGTGAGGAAATAAAGGTTCCTTAGGCGAATGTTGCAAGATTATATTTTGTTTTAGGTGTGATAGCTAACATTAAGTTTAGACCGTATGTTGTATTTATTTGTATCTAGAAATCTCTACTAATGTGTTATATAAAATATGTATGTTAAGAAATAGACTGGTGTAAAATCCTCAATGAAAAATAGCAGACAACACAAATAATGCTGTGTAGTTTTTCTTCATAATGCAAATAAGACTATATGGCGTAATGCGATGGAAACTACTGCCGTGAATACTAGCTGGGTCCTGAGCACCTGTTATTTCGTGTCTGTCCTTATTGTTCCTATCAGTGTCGTTTTCGCCCACGTATCAAGCACTCTGCAGTGGAAGGGAAATAACAATATGCTCGTTGCATTTGTCACCGTTCTGTAATGTTTAATCAAAGCTACGTGACCGCGTGCCTCGACAGTCGCATCCAGGTTCAACGCGAGGTGAGCCTTGTCAGGATGATAATATAGAAAGTTCATTCGGAGGTGAAGGCACAACTTCCCACAGACGGGCTTGGGTTATCAAGAGGTCAGGCTCCTTTTCTGACTTAAAGTGTAAACAATAAGGAAATGCATCTTAAAGTGAACTTGGCTTACGTAAAGCTCGACTCAGTCAACGACTGTGACATTTCGGAATGCTAACCGGCTCGTATTCCACCGCCCTGAGTTACGGTGGCCGCCATGTTCCTGCCGGCGGCAGCAAATTGACACTTAGCTCCGTTCCAGGCACCGAAGTGTGCTTTAGCGCTAGTGACCTAAAATTATTTTTAATTGTATTGCTACTTTTTAACATTAGAGCGACGATAAACGTTTATTGTGGAGATTTTACTCCGCATGCCCCCATTTCTGGATTGGCATACTGTGAAAACAGCTTCTGTCGTAGCTCACTGTGCCTCTGAGGAGGCAGAACATTTTGCTTAATGATATGGAGGAGGAAGAACGTTTTAAATGTGTAAATCGAGCTGGGAGGGAGTGTTCATGGTTATTCGTACATAGTAAAACAATCGTGCCAACCTTAGCCAAACAGAGCGAGTGATTATGGTATCAGGCGTTCACCCGGCATACCTAACGTACTTACTGGCATATCACACCACTGTACCCCTGCTGGTCCGCTTTGGATTACGTACAGGACATTATACCAACGGATTTGTTTTTCTTTTCAACACTTTATATTGAGTTTTAACAAAACAGCAACACGAGAAACTGGCAACAGAGAATGCATAATCAGAAAATTGTCAACCATGCTGAAGAAACAGGTAACATGGGACACTTGTATTCCAAGCTCAATTGATCAAGCATGGCTACTAGCTGATTCAGAATCACCTCTGTATACCGAGTGAAATGAAGGGATAACGCCAGCTGTAAGTGTTGTGGCTGCTACAGTGGGATCCCCATGTAGACTTTGATGTCAGCAGACACAATCAACGAAGCCTTTTTATTGGACTTATCTCTGGTAATTTATGAGTATATCACAACCTACTCAGAAAAATATATTTGTGGATCGGGCACACAACAAATCAACGTGATATAAATCATCTCCCCAGTTCTTACTTGGCCTCTTTTTAGCTTTACTTTATTCACAAATTCAGTAGCTGCATCATTTTGAATGAATATATAACACTGTTCCCTTATCTGTGACCCTCGGCTTTGCAGAAGACCACTACAGATCTACTTGTTAACATATGATATCTGTTAGAGACTTCTAGCCGCAGATTTCTTACCTTAGAATATTCTCCAGGTGTCATACTGGATCCAGAAAATCTTGAGCAGTACTCCTGCCCGCCGTTCGGTGCCTTCGATCAGCTCCGCGTCTGGTTCGTAGGCAGGGCCACGCCGAATATGACATGCGCAGTGCCTACATAGGTGTCACCTCAGCACGCTGACTTCAGTTCCTTTCTTTCCGTGCCAACAGCGCAGTTCTTGAAGCGCTACCTAGGAAATTTTTTGACCAATTTGTTTGACATTGTGTTGAGTGTTTTTGAGTATTGTTGCTCTGTGTGCTTAGCAATGTCCCCTAAAAAACCTGTGGGCTTTAAACTCTGTGGAGCTTGCCACAGACAAATGACAGTGACTGAACCCCCACCTGGTTTGCTTGTGGTGCCTGGAGCCACACCGTGATTCCAGGGCCTGTCCAGACTGCTGCACTATGAATCCTAAAGCAATTCGGGAGTGGGCGATTAAACTCCTGGCAGGTCGACATCAGGTGTCTCCTTACCGCTCCAGGTCCCAATCGCCTGAATGGTCCCAGGCCCGTTCTTGGACTCTTTCCCATTGTTTGTCGTTGTGTTCGAAGTTGTTGTCTGGTAAGTCCCACAAGCACAAGAAATCGAAGTGCTCTTTGACTTCACTGCGCTTGTCCAAGTCAATGCACGAGGCGCTGGAATGACGCCACAAGTCTAGGCCCCGCTACGACACCCCATCCTGGGATGCTGGGTCAGCTCTACGCTTCCCTGAATTTCCCAGAGAAGGTGTGACCCTTCCCAACTCAGAGTTTTATGAGGCCATGCACCTCATATTTGGAGCGCCCTCAGGCCCCATGAGTTTGGAAGGTGCCCTGACTGGGTTATTGCCTGAGGGTTCGCCTTCGGCATTGGTCAAGCACTCAGGACCCATCCCTAGATCTGGACATACTCCAGTCGCTAATCCATGATCTTTGCCGGGGTTCGGTCCCGGAGCGCTGTCCCCAGTGTTGACCCACTAGTCATTTCAGACTCTGATACAGAGCCGGATTGGCAAAGTTCGAAGTCTACACCGGCGCTGACCGGAACTAGACCATCCGGGACAGAGACAGTGCTTTCTTTCTTTGATAGGGCCTATGGCGAGTATGACTAGGGAGGATTTGAGAATGTCTATGATTACCTTGATCCCCTTGAAGAAGCCTTGGGCTAACTACTATGAGGACCTAGCTGATGCCATTGTTTTGGACCCCTCACCAGACATCGGACTGTTCTCTCCTCCTACTGTTGCTAAAGAGGAAGGGACCTCCTTTGCTATGGTGGTGCGGAGTACAGCTTTGGTCCTCAACCTCACGCTACCCTCTGTAGCAGTCGAGACCAATGCCTTGACGGAGGTGCTTCAATCAGGGGTATCCCACACAGAGTCCCTCCAGCCCTTCAATTAAGTTCTTTCTGATGTCCTGCTCGGGGTCTGGGCCAAGCTCTGCACGAGTACTCCTGTGCACAGGACGATTGCACGTCACCATTGCCCCACTCCTGGGGGGCCACCTTTCCTCAACCAGTTTACCAAACTCCTGAGAGCCTAATCGTGGGGGGTTAAACAAACCTTTTCTTTCTAACTTCCCTAAACTCACTCTTAACACATCTCCCACTTTAAATTACTTCCCACTTATTTCTTCTATCACCTCCACCCATTCCTCTGATCCTTCCCACAGTTATCTTAATGTGACCTCTGAGTTCTCCCTTGTTACACTTGTTTCTCATCATTCATAGCTGCCATAACAAAGTGCATGCCTTTCTTCCTCTCATCTTCTCAAATGGAGATTTACCCCCATCTTTCCAGGGTGTAATCCTATTTTACCACAAGAATTCACCAATAGCCTCCTTCCAACAACTTCTACTGCCCTTTTCCAATTGAATTCCTTCCTTCAAGCTGTACTCTGTTCCACCTTTCAACCTTAACATTACTTGTGGAAAGTTAACCAATGTGCACATGTGTGATGTCCACTTTTTCCAGAAAATGCTACATCTCCTAAGAAACAAGTTGAACTCCGTTATCTGTAAAAAAATTCCTTAGGTAACCCGTTCTTGGCAAATCTTCACTATAAACTTTTTTGATTTCACTTATAATTACTATGACTAACACATTTAACTTTCTGGCCTTTGCAAGTAGTGATCTAGTAATAATACAGCGTACGTTGTTCTGGTTCCCTTTAATTGGAACGGAATGCAAATATTGAGAGCATTTTCTCCCCCTCTGGCAGGGCTTGATGTCTCCTTATTGGGATACAAAGTTGTTTTTATTGACATATTGCTCCAAGTGCATATCACACACGAGTATACCTTTTCTTCTGCATCATTTTCCAACCCTGACCACCAAAAGTCTGTGCACAGTATATGCTCTGTCCCAATGATCCCAGGGTGTCCCTCGTAAGTCAGATCTAGTTTTTTCTTTTTTTAAACTCTGGCAGGCGCCGTGTGGTTTGAATCCAGAAGTCTTCTTTGACATGTTGGAAAAACGTACACACTAAAAAATGTTCGACAAAACATCGGAAAAAGCTTTCCAAAAGTGACATAGAAGCTCTCTTCATAGATCTGTGCTGGCTGGCGTGGAAAGAAAAGAACTGACAGCGCGCCGAGGTGGCTCCTATCTAGGTGATGTGGACGTCACAACGGCGGAGACGACCCCAACAACGCCACGTGGAGCTGACCGACGCCACCTACTGGCACTCAAGGGTATTGCTTGAAGAAAAATCTTCCGAATCATTACATTGATTTCCCCTCACGCAATTCATCCCACATAAATCACTACTTTTTCTTGAATACTTTGTCATGTTCATTGTTTTATCAGCAAATCTTAGTGTTAGAAATTGAGGTTTTGAGTTGGCAGAGTATACATACACCCTGTCCAAGCAGGATCCACAATCCTAGTTGGGGTAAGTCAGATACACAACCTACAACCTAAATTAACCTGTGCTCACGCTCTGGTAGTTGGCACAGACCAGTCAAGCTTAACTTAAGAGGCAATGTGTAAAGTATTTGTGCCCACTTTAATTATAATTACAGTAACATTGTGAAAACACCACATAAGGACTCCACACAGTTTAGAAACATAGGGAATACTTATCTGACTAAAACGAGACCAAAACTACAAACATCAAATAAGTAGAAGTGGAGATATTAATTTTTAAAGATTAAATGCGGGGGGTCATGGCCAAGATGGCAGCCGAAGCGGACGCGGCTTAAGGAGCTCCGCAGACCGCCCGTCCAGAATCCAGTATTTCTCCTGCCCATCCCACAGTTCTGTGCCCAAACCGCAATCCATGGTTCGGGATACGGCTGGGGGCTGTGCGGAGGAGGAATCTGCCGCGGATGGCACCGAATCCTCGTCCTTTTGGCTGTGAGGGAGGCGCCGGCCGCGGATGGGTCGAGCGTGCGACGGCAGAGTCGCACCTGAAGCCCCTGAGCCTGCTAGGCTGACACACAAATGATTGGAGATGTGGAGGACACTGTCTCGACTCGGCTGTACCGGCCTGAAGGTCCGCCGACTATGAGGTAGGGGGCAGACGTGGAGCACAGCGCGAGGTGACTCTCACTTGGGGAGGAAGCTCTGGTCTCTCTGCCCTTTCTTTGCTGGTGCAGTGACCGTGTATATAGCCTGCCTAATTGCATATACAAGGGTGCAGTATGCCCTGGGAGGAGCATCCTGGTGCCATAGATTTGCTGTCCTGGAAGGAGATAGGCTTCTTTGTCTGGTACCCCTAGGTGATTGCCAGGATCCTTCACCTATGCCTAGATGGTGCAATCCGATTGCGTAAAGGACTGGTCTGCTGCAGGTGGGGGCCATTTATTTTACACCAGGCAACGTATGTGACCCATGTAAGGAGCAAAGGTGTTGGGAGTCCCTTGGGCACATCACCGGGCTGCTGCTACCTCGTCATGGGCAAAGACAGACCTCAGAATGGGGCACAGCAGATGAAGATGGATCAATACACAGCGAAAGGGGGCGCGTCGAGGATGTATTCCCCCATGTGAGTCCCCTCCAGAAAGTGAGAAAACACACTTGGACCCCTCTGGAGCTCAAATACTCTCAGAAGTAGAAGCCTCAAGTGCAGCGGTGCAAGTCAAAATAGACGCAATGTCTCGAGATGTTGGACTCTTATGCATAGTGGCAGAAATGTCTCTGGCCACTGAACAAACTGTGTCTGAATTGCAGAGTGAGATAGCCAGCCTGAAGGCAGTCCTCGCCAACTTGTCTGTCAAGTCAGTGGCTCTGGAGCGGAGAGCAGAGGATGCGGAGGGCTGCTCCCGGAGATGTAATTTACGTTTTGTTGGATTCCCGAAAGGAGCAGAGGGCAGGGATCTTAAACTCTTCCTTGAAAATTTGATCAAAACTGCACTTCCTATGGCCGAACTGTCCTCCATTTTCGTGATTGAACACGCACACTAAGCCCCTACGCAGCCACCCCCTGTTGGAGCCCCGCCACGCACACGTATTGCAAAGATCCTAAACTACAGGGATCGCGACTGCATTCTCAGGGCCGCTTGTCGAGATGGTGACCCCACTTTCGATAACCACACCATCCGAATCTTCCCTGATTACACGTGCTTGGTGCAACATCAGAGAGCTTCCTTTGGGGGAGTGAAACAGAAATTGAGAGCAATGAATCTGCAGTACATGCTCCTTTATCCCGCTAAATTGAAGGTCACCCATGGAGATCATACTAATTTTTTTCCCGCCCGTGAGGCTGCATGGGACTGGTTGGAGGCACTAGGCGATATCCCTAGCCCAGTGAGGTGCGGTTGTGCGAAATTCTGGAATGAAGCAGACACATAAGACTGGCAGACGTGGTGGGCGGAGTTGACGTGCCTCCCGTTGGACCCAAAGAGTAGTAGTTCGCCATTATGGGTCCTTGGATTTGGAGCTGCCGAACTCTGACAACGAAGGACGATGACTGCAGAGTGGACCCATCGTTGCTGCAGGCTGAGCGGGAGGCTGCAAGAGCCCTGGTGGAAGAGGTCATTGCCTCTAATTCGGGCACTAATATGGGGGATGTAGTTGAGGAGACCCTCCAAACTGAGGATCCCTAAACGGATAAAGGAACAGTGGGTCACATGTTTCTGATACTGCTCACTGCCAGAGGGGGGCGTACACCTGACCCTGGCAGTGGAGTCCCGGTGCGGCTGGCCCGAGTTGGAGTGTTGATGGCTGGAATTCAGGAACCATGTACGGTGTGAATGGGATGGGCCTATATGACACAAGCGGACGCCTGTCTCCCCCCCCTCTACTTCTTTTTGTTGTATTACTTCCCCTTCTCACTTTATCTTCTCACCCTCCCTCTTCTCTTTCTTTTCTATTAGTCGTTCTGTGAATTGTGGATTTATTGTGTGCAAGGGCATGCCTGGTATATAATTGAGTGTGCGGGTGCATGCGTGTAGCAGCTAAGGGTGGGAGAGTGCGACCAGGGCGCACCATGGCGTGACTGCTGCTGGTGCATCTCCTCAGCCTGGCACTGTGATCTTCCGAGGCTGACTGTGTTATCTGTGAGAGTGAGGTTTTTTTTTTTTTATCAACTGTCATTTTTAACATATTTTCCATTACAGTAGCCATTATATTAGTACATGTATGTATCTGAAAGAGACACGTTAGTGACAGATTCCTTACCTTAGAATATCCCCAGGCGTCAGGCTGGATCCGGAAAGTTTTTGCGTAGCAGTACCCTTGCGCGTCGGTAGGCGGCGTCGTGCGGCTCCGCGTCCGTCGTCGGCGTCGTGATCGCCGGGATGACGTCGCGGGCAGTACTTAGGTGCCGCCCCTGCGCGCTGACGTCAGTTCTTCTTTTTCCGCGCCAGCAAGCGCAGATCCGGGAAGAGCAGTGCCCTAGTCATTTTTTGACTAACTTTTTGGGTGAATTTTTTCACTGTTTTCTTCGAATCGACTTCAAGGTGTCGTAGGGATGCCCGGTTTTAAACGTTGCGGCGCCTGTGCTCGGATGATGTCCATCACAGACCCGCATCGGGAGTGTCTCTTCTGCCTCGGCCGAGGCCACGACACGGAGTCGTGTTCCGACTGCCGGGCCCTCAACCCGAAAGCTTTGCGAGAGCGGTCTCGAAAGCTCCTCTAGGCCCGGCATTCGGCTCCGCGCCACACCAAGCCCCGGTCGCGTGAGAGGTCGAGGGGTCGGTCGCGGAGTCCTCACCGGTCGTCGGCATCGAAGTCTTCGTCGTCCGGTAAGTCCAAGCACAAAAAGTCCAAAAAGCATCGTCGCTCTAGGACTTCGCCTCGCCGGTCTCGCGACTCGGCTGAGGCCCCTCCCGGCACCGTCCCCGGACATGCCTGTGGAGTCGCCCCCGCAATACCCGTCCTTCCCGGGTTCGGGGGCGGATCCGGCCCAAATACAGGAATTCCTGTCGGCCATGGCCCGCCTCTTCGGGCCCCAAGGTCCCTCCGGTGCCCCTTCGGGCCCCGCGGGCCCTGATGGGGTTGCCCCGGCGTCGCCGACGGCTCCGGCCCCGGCGTCGCCCGTGCCTCCAGCCTCGATCCCGGCTCCGGCCCCGGCCTCGATCCCGGCTCCGCAACCCCCATCGACGCCGGTCGACCTAACCACGCCGACGCCGATGTCTCCGGTGCCGTTCTCGACGACGCCTGGGGCTCCGGGCGGCGTCGTCCCCCAGTTCCTTCCGGCTCCGGACATGGACCCGGACCGACGTCGCTCGACGCCGGTTCCGGCGCCGATGAGACCTTGGGTCCCAAATGTCCCTCCTCCTCATTTTGAACCAGAGGAGGACCAGGAGGGGTCTGATGACCCTCTGGCACAACAGTGTCAGTACGATGAGGACTGGACAGAGGGTCTAGGGGATGCCAGTGGTCTAGATACTTCCCCTGACACTGGCATGCTGTCTCCTCCCGTGGCTACGGAGGAGGGAGCCAATTTTGCAACAGTGTTGCGTAGGGCGGCTGGAGCCTTACATCTCCAACTCCCTACTGTGGCGGTCAAGACTAATCTCTTGACAGATGTGCTTCAGCCGGCAGCCTCCTCTACGGAGACTGTGCTGCCGTTTAACGATGCCCTCACTGACGTTCTTTTGGGCGCCTGGTCCAAGCCCAACACAGGGGCTCCTGTGGATAGGAACGTGTCCCGACGCCATCGCCCAGCTCCGGGCGACTCCCTATTTCTCTCTGTCCACCCCACTCCTGAGAGCTTGGTTGTCCAAGCCTCTGCTTCCCAAACCGCCTTCCCTACCGCCCCTCCGGATAGGGAATCCAAACGCCTGGATCAATTTGGGAAGAAGGGTTTTCTTCCTCCAGTGCTGGCTTGCGGTCCATCAACACCGCTTGTCTTTTGGGCCGATATACCCACTCCTTGTGGGATTCGGTGGCGACTGTTTTGACCCAGTGTTCTGAGGAGGTCCAGACACTGCTTTCCCGCGCCATTGCGGAAGGAAGGGATGCGGCCAAATACACAATACGATGTGGCCTTGATACCGCCGACTCGCTGGGCAGGTCTATTGCAACGACGGTGGCGCTGCGACGCCACGCCTGGCTGAGAACCACTGGTTTTTCAGGGGATGTCCAGAATACTCTCATGGACATGCCCTTTGATGGAGTCGGTCTTTTTGGGTCCAAAGCAGACCATGCGTTGGAGCGCTTTAAGGACTCACGGGCTACTGCCAAGTCCCTGGGCCTTTCTGCTACACGCCCTCCGCTGACTTCTGCTTTTCGCCCCTATCGTGGCCACGGAAGGGGCGCCACGTCACGTCATCAGCCCAGCCACCGGCCCGCGCAGCAGGCGTCTTCGCGTGGCCGAGGCAGTGGATACCGCCGTGGCGGTTCGGGCAACCAGCGTGCGGGTCAGGCCACCACCTCCAACCCGTCCGCGGCCTCCAAGCCCTCCTAGTCCCTCCTTTCAGGTGCACAGCACGCCAGTAGGGGGCAGGGTCCGCCATCACCTTCACCACTGGCGTCCCATCACCTCGGACAGGTGGGTCTTGGACATTGTCCGAAGGGGCTACTCCCTCCCCTTCGAGACCACCCCCCCAGCCATGCCACCTCAATTCCACCGCATGTCAGGGGATCACTTGGTACTTCTGCAGAAGGAAGTCACGGCCCTCTTGGCCAAGAGGGCCATCGAGCATGTTCCGACCCCAG
This sequence comes from Calotriton arnoldi, assembly GCA_963921515.1. Taxonomy (NCBI): domain Eukaryota; kingdom Metazoa; phylum Chordata; class Amphibia; order Caudata; family Salamandridae; genus Calotriton; species Calotriton arnoldi. Next base: position 259,858 of record CAWUFW010005387.1, on the reverse strand, counting down.
AAGTAGGATGTGGTTGCTACTCCCACTACTTCCTGGTGCCCAAAAAGGACAAGGAGGACATGCGTCCTATCTTGGACCTCCGGAAAGTCAATCGCTTCCTCCGGAAGGAGAAGTTCAAGATGCTCACCCTAGCTCAGGTCTTGACTGCCCTCGACCCTGGAGACTAGTTGGTAGCGTTGGACTTGCAGGACGCCTATTTCCACATCCCCTTCCTGCCGGCCCACCGGCGTTACCTTCGGTTCACGGTAGGCCTCGAGCATTTTCCGTTCACCGTGCTCCCCTTTGGCCTTACCAGTGCCCCTCGGGTGTTCACGAAAGTGATGGCGGTGGTCGCAGCTCATCTGCGCCGGGCAGGGGTTTCAGTCTTCCCCTACCTCGACGACTGGCTGCTGAAGGCGGGCTCGTCCCAGGCAGTCGTCTCCCACCTCCAGACTACGGCCGAACTCCTGCACTCGCTGGGGTTCTCCATCAATGTGCCGAAGTCGCATCTGATTCCTTCCCCACAGCTCCTTTTCATCGGAGCAGTTCTGGACACGACGCAGTTTCGGGCCTATCCTCCCGAACGGCGAGTCGGGGATATTCAGGCTATGATTCCGATCTTTCAGCCTTTATCCTGGGTTTCGGTATGGATGACCCTGAGGCTGCTGGGCCTCATGGCCTCCTGCATCCTGCTGGTCAATCATGCCAGATGGCATATGCGGGCTCTGCAGTGGGACCTGAAGTTCCAGTGGGCGCAGCACCAGGGCAACCTGTCCAATCACGTCCAGATCTCGGAGGGGACTGCAAGACAGTTGCAGTGGTGGCTCTCGAACCGGCAATGGGTCATGGGCAGATCCCTCTCCCTTCCCCAGCCAGAGCACACAGTTGTGACGGACGCGTCCCTTCTGGGATGGGGCGGTCACATGGGAGAGGCGGAGATCAGAGGCCTCTGGTCTCCGGCGGAGTCCCGGCTCCATATCAACCTTCTGGAGCTCCGGGCGATCCGACTTGCACTCAAGGCATTCCTTCCCTCTGTCAAAGGGAAGGTAGTGCAGGTGTTCACAGACAACACCACCGCCATGTGGTACTGCAACAAACAGGGCGGGGTGGGGTCGTGGACCCTCTGTCAGGAGGCTCTGCGCCTCTGGACATGGCTGGAACATCAGGGCATGTTCCTGATGGTTCAACACCTGGCAGGTTCCCTGAACGCCAGGGCGGACGAACTCAGCCGCAGGTGCATGATGGATCACGAATGGCGTCTTCACTCGGAAGTGGCGCAAGGACTCTTTCTACAGTGGGGAGAGCCTTGGTTAGATCTATTCGCCACCGAAGAGAACGCGCAATGTCATCAGTTCTGCGCGTTGGAATTTCCAAGGCGGCACTCGCTCGGCGACGCTTTCGTCACGAGTGGAGTTGCGGTCTATTGTACGCCTTTCCGCCTATACCACTTCTACCCAGAGTGTTGAAGAAGATTCGGCACGACCGGGCCCAAGTCATTCTTGTGGCTCCGGACTGGGCTCGAACAGTTTGGTATCCCGAGCTACTCAATATGAGCGTAGATCCCCGATCCGTCTGCCTCTTCTGGAGGATCTTCTGTCGCAGCAGCAGGGGACGGTCCTCCACCCGAACCTGTCCAGTCTACACCTGCTTGCGTGGAGATTGAGCGGCGGCAGTTTATTCCTTTCGACTTGCCTCCCGAAGTTTGTGATGTGATTCTGGCAGCCAGGCGTCCCTCCACTAAGGTGGTATACGCCTGCAGGTGGAACAAATTTGTGGCATGGTGCACAGCAAAGGCTGTGAATCCCCTTTCTGCCCCTCTTTCTGAGGTCCTTCTGTTCCTTCTTTCTCTGGCCCAACAGGGTTCTGCCCTGGGTACCATCAAGGGTTATCTTTGTGCTATCTCGGCCTTCCTCAGGCTCCCTGATCAGCCCTCCCTTTTCAAGTCCCCTGTTGTTAACAGGTTCTTAAAAGGCATTACTCACCTCTTCCCTCCTGTTCCGTTTGTGATGCCTCAGTGGGACTTGAACTTGGTTCTTACCTTTTTAATGTGCGCTCCCTTTGAGCCTCTACATAACTGTCCTCTTCGTCTTCTGACTCTGAAGACAGCCTTTCTGGTGGCCATCACCTCCGCTCGGCGGGTGAGTGAGCTCCAGGCTCTATCTTGCAAACCTCCCTTTCTGTCTGTTCATCCAGACAAGGTTGTTCTTCGGACGCGTCCGTCCTTCTTGCCAAAGGTGGTTACTGCTTTCCACATTGGGCAGACCATCACTTTGCCCACCTTCTTTCCGCCTCCGCATCCTTCCAGAGAGGAAGAGAGGCTCCACCGTCTGGACCCAAAACGTGCGCTCTCTTTCTATATCGACCGCACAAAACACTTCCGGGTGGATGACCAGCTCTTTGTTGGCTACGTGGGCGCCAAAAAGGTCGGGCGGTGCACAAGAGGACCATCTCCCGCTGGGTTACTTTGTGCATCAAGACCTGCTATTCTTTGGCTAAGAAGGAGCCTCCTGTTGGGCTGCGTGTCCATTCCACCAGGGCAACGGCTGCTACCACGGCCTTGGGCCGCGGTGTTCCGCTGCCGGTTATCTGTCAGGCAGCTACGTGGGCCTCGCTGCACACGTTTACAAAGCATTACTGCCTTGACAGTCAGGTCCGGAGGGACGGCTTCTTTGGCCGTTCTGTCCTCCAGGACTTCCTTGTCTGATCTTTGTTCGCAGACCCACCACCGGGGTTGGTATTGCTGGGGTATCTATTCCAAGGTAAGGAATCTGTCACTAACGTGTCTCTTTCAGATGCACAAGTTACTAACTTGTGTAACGATATATCTGTAAGAGACAGTAGTTAGTGACAGATTCCTTACCGCCCCACCCATCCTCCCCGTTCTGCGAACTGATTTCTAGGGTTAAGGACATCCCTTTCAGGGCCCTAGTATTTTTCAGACACCTATGTCAGCTTCTTGCATGGCTCTGCGTTCCTGGCGCGGAAAGTCGAGTACAGAACTGACGTCAGCGCGCAGGGGCGGCGCCTATGTACTGCCCGCGACGTCATCCCGGCGACCGACGCGCAAGGGTACTGCTACGCAAAAACTTTCCGGATCCAGCCTGACGCCTGGGGATATTCTAAGGTAAGGAATCTGTCACTAACTACTGTCTCTTACAGATATATCGTTACACAAGTTAGTAACTTGTGCATCAATTGAGGAACATTTTGAGTACATATAGAGACCACAATCAACTAGTCGTTTCCTTCATTACCAATCCTTGTGTTAACTCGCTCAACAGTAGGGCTTACATACTTATCACTTATACAATGCAAGTTGGAATAAACGATTAAATTATACTATCTTTTTGCTTCCAATGTTTTCCTCCCCAATGCGTCTCATTTTAATTATCTGCACCGTCCTGCTGTGACAGTGGGGCAATTATGGCCGCTGATGCGTCCCTCCCCATGTCTTCTTCTACATTGTCAACTATTGCAGCCTGCTGTCTGAGATACACCTTATAAGGTTCCCAAATATCACGTGGTTTACAGCTTATTGGCCTAAGGGCATTATAATTTTCAGATTGAGTATTACAATTGGATAGATCAGTGAGCCACTCTGTGAGCGTAGGTAGTGGCCCCTTCATCCAACGCATAGCTACCCTGCGTTTTGCAAGCAACATACCTAATGCAACAAGCCTGTGGGAGGCCCGAGGCACCCCTTTGTCATAACCCAACAGAGCCACAAACGGTGTGATATCTAAGGGGGTCTCCGCTATATCCTGCAATGCGCCAATTACTTTCACCCAAAACCTCCCAACACCTGGGCACTCCCATGCCAAATGAATAAAGTTGGCACCAGCCATCCCACACCGCATACAGTTGTCGTCCTCCCTGTGTGAGAGTGAGTTACTTGGTGCTGCACGCTGCCCACTGGTTGCCTGGGTGGTGGCAGGTATTGATTGCTGTTCGATTGGATCTTATTCATTATATATTCTGTGTTATTGTTGGAGGTTAAGTAGTAACAGTTGTCTACTGATTGGCGTTGGGGAAGGGGTGGGCTCTGTGGGAGTCGATGATTGGGGCGGCACAAATATTTCTTGTGTTTACCCGGAGGGTGGGATGGGTTATATTTATAGTTATTGTGGTTTTTGGTGGCAGCGACAATGGTGGGGCAACAGGCAGATGGAGCCGAGATGGCTTGTGGCGCAGACTGATGGGTCAATTTAAAATTGTAACGTGGAATTTGCGGGGGCTCAACTCTTTTGTGAAGCGTTATAGAGTACAGACTTATCTACATAGACAGGGGGCGCATGTGGCATTATTGCAAAATAGACACGTCAGACCCTAAAATTCAAAAGTTACACAAGAAATGGAGAGGGCAGATGTGCTCGACCACTTATTCCACATATGCCCGAGGAGTGGCGATTTGGGTGGTCCCACAGGTCCTGTTTCGAGTACATGGTCATACGGCAGATGTAGAGGAAAGGTATGTAGTGGTGCATAGATCACTAGACGGGATGAAGATATGCTTGTTGAATGTTTATACCCAGAACGTGTATGACAGTTGATTTTATCTGGCATTGGAGCAGTTACTGCTTCCGTATGTGGGAGTGCAACTATTATGGGAACTTAGATAGACACCATCCGAAGCTACATACTAAGCCGAACATGACAACAGCTCTTCGGCAGGTAATGGACCGCCTGTGCTGCGTCGAAATCTGGTGCGGGATCCACCCTGGAATGCAGGGATATACATGCTATACGCCTGCTTGAGATGTCTTTAGTATGCTTGATCGTTACTTGCTTTCAAGTGAGGCGGCTGCAGTGCAGACGTGCGCATTGGGACGGTTTTTGTCGGATCATGCTCTGATATTGCTGGAGTGGGGGATGAGTAGGGGGTAGGCCGAGAGTCCCCTTATGGCACCTACATCCCGAGGCCCTTAGAGACACCATAATCCGGGAGGAGCTTCGGGAGGTAGTTGTCGGATACTTTGGCACCAATTGATTATCTACCACTGGCAGGAGTATGGAGTGGGACGCGTTAAAGGTGGTGACGCGAGGGGAATGCCTGTAGTTTGAGGCTCAAGGAGATGGCTGGAAAGGGAGCTTCTTGAGGCTGAGGATGCTTTGGCTGGGCTGCAGCACGGTGGGCGTACGACTGAGCCGTGAGGCACTTCTACAGGCCCTACGTCGAATCGGGGAAATATGGGTTAGACTGGATTGCCTCATTAGACGTGAATATCTGAAAGAGACATGTTAGTGATAGATTCCTTACCTTAGAATATCCCCAGGCGTCAGACTGGATCCGGAAAGTTTTGCTAGCAGTACCCCTGCGCGCCAGTAGGTGGCGTCGTGCGGCTCCGCGTCCGTCGCTGGCGTCGTAAGCGCCGAGATGACGTCACGGAGACTACTTAGGCGCCACCCATGCGCGCTGACGTCAGTTCTTTATTTTTCCGCGCCAGAAAGCGCAGATCCGGTTAGAGCACGTACCCTAGTCACTTTTTGACTATCTCTTTTGAGACTTTTGTCTCCCTTTTTCCAGTTGGTTTCCTGGTGCATGTAGGGATGCCTGGATTTAAGTATTGTGGGGCCTGCCGTCGCAACATGTCGGTGGCGGACCCCCACGATGTCTGCCTCTACTGCCTGGAGACCGACCACGACTCTCGGTCTTGTCCGGATTGTCGGGCCATGGTCCCGAAAGCCTTGCGGTAGCGGCGCCGGAAACTGCTGGAGGTCCGCCACTCGTCCCCGCGCCGTTCCCGGTCCAGAGGCCGTTCCAGGGAACGCTCGCGGGGCCACAGCCATTGCTCCTCGGGCTCCAGGTCTTCACCTTCGGATTCGGGTAAGAGACGACACAAAAAGAAGTCGAAGAAGCGTGTTCACTCTCCGACGTCCCCCTGCCGGTCCTCGGATGCGGATGAGGGGGACAGGGGCCTTGTCCCTGCGGCTCCTTTGGAGCTCGAGAGTCCCGCAGCCTACCCGCCTCACCCGGGTCCGTCGGCGACTCCCGCACAGGTGCAAAAATGTCTTGCTACCATGGACCGCCTTTTTAGGCCTTGGGCTCCCGCCGGCGCGCCCTCGGGCCCCGCGGTCCCGTGTCTGGATCCTGTTGGACCGCCGGCGCTGCCGGCGGATCCAGCTTCGGCGCCACAGGATCCTGCGCCGCTGGCTGCGGCCACGGCGCCACAAGGTCCAACACTGCCGGCTCCGGCCCCAGCGCCGCCCTCGGCTCCGCCGCCGCAGTGGGTGCCTTTTGTCCCGCCATTACCCAGGTTCCAGGACCATTTTGTTCCCACCTGGGATCCGCATTGGGGCACGGCGCCGGTTCGGCCCCGACCGGCGCCGTTCCCGGTGCCGTTTTCGACGCCGTTCCCGACGCCGTATGTTCCCTCTCCGGCTCCTGCCCTGCCGCCGCGGTCGGTACCACCGGCGGCGGAGGTGGAGGACGACTGGGAGGGGTCCGAGGACCCTCTCGCCCGTCAGTGTGACTCCGAGCAGGACTGGGCGGACGACTTGGAGGACGCCGGCGACCTCGACGTCTCTTCTGACCCGGGGTTTGCCTCTCCCCGCCTACTATGGAGGAGGGCGCCTCCTACACGATGGTGCTCCGTCGGGCAGCTGAGGTCCTCAACCTTGATCTCCCTACGGTGGCCCTCAAAACTAACCTCCTTACTGAGGTGCTCCAGACGGCGACCACCTCGTCTGAGCCCCTGCTCCCGTTTAACGACGCCCTTACCGACGTCTTGCTGGGCACTTGGTCGCGGCCATCCACTGGGGCCCCTGTGGATATGAATGTCACCAGGCGTCATCGCCCGGCCCGGGTGACCCCGCTTTTTTGACCACTCATCCTACGCCTGAGAGTCTGGTCATCCAAGCTTCGACGTTGCAGAGTGCCTTTCCCACGGCTCCGCCGGATAAGGGCTCTAAGAAGCTGGAACAGTTCGGTAAACGTTTGTTCTCTTCGGCCAGCTTGGGGCTGCGGTCAGTGAATACCGCCTGCCTATTGGGCCGCTATTCCCACGGGGTGTGGGACACAGTTGCGCAGGTGTTACCTCAGTGTCCTGAGGAGACCCAAGCTGTGTTGTCCCAAGCCATTGCAGAAGGTAAAGATGCGGTTAAGTTCGCCATTCGGTGTGGTTTAGACCCCGCGGACTCCTTAGGTAGAGCGATTTCTACGACTGTGGCGCTTCGTCGCCACGCCTGGCTCAGATCTACCGGGTTCATCGCCAGATGTCCAAAACTCACTCCTGGACATGCCCTTTGATGGCACTCGCCTGTTTGGCGATAAGGCCGACAGTGCGCTGGAGCGTTTTAAGGACTCGCGGGCCACGGCCAAGTCCTTGGGTCTTTCCATGAAAAGCCCAGCCACTCCTGGGTTTTGTTCCTTTCGTGGCAACGGGAGGGGCGCCCAGGCACGTTCTTTCAACAAGCCTGTGCAGAACCAGCCTCAGCGCGGCCGCGGTTTCCGCAGGGGCGGATCTGGGAATCAGCGTGGGGGTCAGTCCACCTCCGCCCCCGCCGCTTTGGCCTCCAAACCTTCCTAATCCGAGCCTTGTGGGGCATTCCACGGCAGTGGGTGGCAGGGTCTGCCTTCATCTCTCCCACTGGCACGCTATCACTTCGGACAAGTGGGTGTTGCAGATCATCCGCAAGGGTTACGCCCTTCCCTTCCAGACCACCCCTCCAGCCATGCCGCCTCAGTTCCACCGCCTGTCGGGGGAACACTTGGCACTTCTCCGGCAGGAAGTCACGGCCCTCTTGGCCAAGGGGGCCATCGAACGTGTTCCTGGGCCAGAAGTAGGGAGTGGTTGTTATTCCCACTACTTTCTGGTCCCCAAGAAGGACAAGAGGGGCTTGCGCCCCATCCTGGACCTCAGGAACGTCAATCGCTTCCTTCGGAAGGAGAAGTTCAAGATGTTGACTCTAGCTCAGGTCCTGGCTTCCCTCGACCCTGGAGACTGGATTGTAGCGTTGGACTTGCAAGACGCATATTTTCACATCCCCGTCCTGCAGGGCCACCGGCGTTAACTGCGGTTCATGGTAGGCCAGGAGCATTTTCAGTTTGCAGTGCTCCCCTTCGGCCTTACCAGCACCCCTTGGGTGTTCACGAAGGTGATGACGGTGGTCGCAGCTCATCTGCGCAGGTCAGGGGTGTCAGTCTTCCCCTACCTCGACGACTGGTTGTTGAAGGCGGGCTCGCCCCAGGCAGTCGTCCACCATCTTCAGACTACGGCCGACCTCCTGCATTTGCTGGGGTTCTCCATCAATGTGCCGAAGTCGCACCAGTGTCCCTCTCAGCAGCTCCCCTTCATCGGAGCGGTTCTGGATTCGACGCTGTTTCGGGTTTATCCTCCCGAGCAGCGAGTCCGGGATATTCAGGCTATGATTCCGATCTTTCAGCCTCTATCCCGGGTTTCAGTCAGGATGACCCTCCGGCTCCTGGGCCTGATGGCCTCCTGCATCCTGCTGGTGCATAAAAAACTGTCATGTGGTATTGCAACAAGCAGGGCGGGGTGGGGTCGTGGACCCTATGTCAGGAGGCTCTGCGCCTCTGGACATGGCTGGAACATCAAGGCATTACCTTGGTGGTTCAACACCTGGCAGGTTCTCTGAACGCCAGGGCAGACAAACTCAGCCGCCGGTGCTTGATGGCTCACGAATGGCGTCTGAACTCGGACGTGGCGCAAGGTCTCTTTCTGCAGTGGGGGGAGCCTTGGTTAGATCTATTCGCCACCGAAGAGAACGCGCAATGTCATCAGTTCTGCACGTTGGAATTTCCAAGGCGGCACTCGCTCGGCGACGCTTTTTGTCGCAAGTGGAGTTGCGGTCTGTTGTACGCCTTTCCGCCTATACCACTTCTGCCCAGAGTGCTGAAGAAGATTCAGCGCGACCGGGCCCAAGTCATCCTTGTGGCTCCGGATTGGGCACGAAGATACTGGTATCCCGAGCTACTCAACATGGCGATCGATCCCCGATCCGACTGCCTCTTCGGGAGGATCTTCTGTCGCAGCAGCAGGGGACGGTCCTCCACCCGAACCTGTCCAGCCTCCACCTCCATGCGTGGAGATTGAGCGGCGGCAGTTGACAGCCTTCGATCTTCCTCCCGAAGTCTGTGATGTCATTCTGGAAGCCAGGCGTCCCTCCACTAAAACGGTATACGCCTGCAGGTGGAACAAGTTTGTGGCATGGTGCACAGCTAAGGCTGTGGATCCCCTTTCTGCCCCTCTTTCCGAGGTCCTTCTGTTCCTTCTTTCTTTGGCCCAGCAGGGCTCTGCTCTGGGCACTATCAAAGGTTATCTTTCGGCCATCTCCGCCTTTCTCCGGCTTCCAGATCAGCCTTCTCTTTTTAAGTCCTCGGTTGTTAACCGTTTCCTGAGAGGCATTACGCACACGTTTCCTCCCGTGCCGTTCATTATGCCTCAATGGGACTTAAACCTTTTCTTGACATATCTGATGTGCGCTCCCTTCGAGCCCCTTCATACCTGTCCTTTGCGTCTTCTCACTCTCAAGATGGCTTTCCTGGTAGCTATCACCTCTGCCAGAAGAGTGAGTGAGCTCCAGGCTCTTTCTTCCAAACCTCCTTTCCTTTCTGGTCATCCGGACAAGGTGGTTTTAAGGACCCGTCCTTCTTTCTTGCCAAAGGTTGTCACGCCCTTCCACATCGGGCAGACCATCACTTTGCCCACCTTCTTTCCGCATCCTACAAAAGAGGAGGAGAGGCTCCACCGTCTGGACCCAAAACATGCGCTCTCGTTCTACCTGAAGCGCACGCAACAGTTCCGGGTGGATGACCAGCTCTTTGTTGGCAACGTGGGCGCCAAAAAAGGTCGGGCCGTGCATAAACGGACCATCTCTCGGTGGGTCGTTCTCTGCATCAAAGCCTGTTATTCGTTGGCTAAGAAGGAGCCTCCTGTGGGGCTGCGTGCCCATTCCACCAGGGCGACGGCAGCCACTACTGCCTTGGGACGCGGCGTTCCCTTGCAGGACATTTGTCAGGCAGCTACGTGGGCTTCGCTGCACACGTTTACCAAGCATTACTGCCTTGACAGTCAAGTCAGGAGAGACGGCTTCTTTGGCCGTTCTGTTCTCCGTGACTTTCTGGTGTAATCTTGTTCGCAGACCCACCACCGGGGTTGGTATTGCTGGGGTATCTATTCTAAGGTAAGGAATCTATCACTAATGTGTCTCTTTCAGATGCACAAGTTACTACTTGTGTAACGATATATCTGTAAGAGACATTAGTTAGTGATAGATTCCTTACCGCCCCACCCATCCTCCCCGTTCTGCGAACTGATTTCTAGGGTTAAGGTCATCCCTTTTAGGGCCCTAGTTTCTTGGCACCAGTGGTCAGTTTCTTGCATGGCTCTGCATTCCTGGCGCGGAAAGTCGTGTACAGAACTGACGTCAGAGCGCATGGGTGGCGCCTAAGTAGTCTCCGTGACGTCATCTCGGTGCTTACGACGCCAGCGACGGATGCGGAGCCGCACGACGCCACCTACTGGCGCGCAGGGGTACTGCTAGCAAAACTTTCCGGATCCAGTCTGACGCCTGGGGATATTCTAAGGTAAGGAATCTATCACTAACTAATGTCTCTTACAGATATATCGTTACACAAGTAGTAACTTGTGCATCACCAGCTGTTACACAGGGAGGGCGATAAGTCGGGAGACTACTGGCATGGTTATTGAAGCGGGAACGCCCACCTCCGCTCATACGGGCACTCAGGTGCCCTGATGGGACCGAAGCCATGACACAGGCTGGTGTTAACTCTTTATTGCCGGATCACTTAGCCGCGATATACAGGGATGACTCAAACTTTGACTCAACTTAGATTTAACGGTTTCTGGATGACCTTCCGCACCCTCATCTTACTGCATCACAGATGGGCGAACTCGGCGGGGCGCTTAGACTCTGTGAGCTATGGGGAGTAGCACAGAATATGGCACGATGTAAGACTTCAGGGCCGGACGATCTACCGGTGGAGTTCTTCCAGGAGTTTGCCGACCTCCTGCTCCTCCTGCTTACTGGAAACCTTACAGGAGACCAAGAGACTGGGGGTTTTACAGTCCTCCATGAGAGAGGCACAGATTGTTCTGCTCCCTGAGCCAGGTAGGGACGCACGCGATCCTGGCTTCTATAGGCCTTTATCAATGCTGGGGGTGGATGCCAAATTGTTGGCCAAGGTGCTAGCGACACATCTGGGCATGGTAGTAATACACTTGGTCCACGAGGGCCAGTTTGGGTTCATGCAGGGCTGGGGGACACATTTGAGTATACGGCGACTCTTAAATGTGCTGCATTTGGTGGCGGATGCTGGGGTTCGAGCAGCAGTGGTCACCCTAGACATTGAAAAAGCGTTCGACACCTTGCGATGGGACTGTTTGTGGGAGGTCCTGAGAAGGATGGGTCTGGCCCAAGAGTTCAGATCTTGGGTCTCCTGTAGTGCCGACCAATGACCTATGTCTGCAATGGCGGCCTGATATCTGAGCGTTTCCTTATTCTTATCCCAATGGGGTTTCGCCGTCGATGGCCGTACTCATGTAGTCTCTTTATATGCGGACAACGCATTGCTGTATATTCGTCACCCGGAGGGAGCGGTGCCTGCACTCCTGGAAGTGCTAGCCCTGTTTGGAGCAGCCCAGTTGGTTATATTCCCAGTAGCAGCCCAGGCTCGAGGGGATGCTGCAGACCTTCCCTACATAAGGCTTCGATGAGAGCGCAACCATTTTCGCTTTTTGGGTGTACACAGGACGCCCAGTATGCCCTGACTATGGGAGCAGTCATCACGAGCCTGGAAGTGTCCATCCGGTTCTGGAACCTTTAGATTATGGGGCGAGTACCCATGGCGAGGATGGTTATGCTTCCCCATTGCCTCAGTGCCCTCCAAACCTCCTTTTGCTGTATCCCGAAATCTGCCTTTGGTACCTTAAATAGTCTCTTAATCTCGTTGGTGTGTGCCGGGAAGCGCAGTGGGTGAAACTTGAGGTGCTTAAATTGGATCTGGACTATGGGGGGGCGGTGCGAGGGGGTGGTGTCTTCCTGATTTTACTCTTTATTATCTTGCGGGCCTGCTGCAGTATGCAACGCAGTGGTGCACTGATGGACCCAATGTAAAGAAGGTGCTGTTGGCGAGCTGGGGTTTGAAAACAGAACTCCAGAGGAATCTCATGATGGGTTCACGAACTCCCCTGGATTGCCAGTTTGTGGTCTGCCAGGTTGCTGGGGCTTGGCAGTTATCCTGGTAATGCGTAGAGCCCCACATGTCCGATCGCTCCCTCTCCGATGGATCCAGGGTTTTCATCAAATACAGACTGTCATGAATCTCACAAGGTGGCATGAGGGGAGGTGCACGACTGCTGGGGATCTGTACCTCAACTGGGCCTTCCTTTCTTTTGATGGTGCAAGGGAGTGTTCATTTCTTACAATACGTGAAAATATCTCGCACAACTCGCGAGATATGGACCGCGTTCCTGGATGAGCCGGAGGAGACGCAGCCCTCGGCACTGCTGCTCAACCCAGGCTCCTATAGGGGATTTAATCGCCTAAATATACAATGCTCTGAAGGCGGATTGTAGGATCGATGTGACTTATCGTCACCGCTCACAAAGGGCGAGTGGAAACGGGCGTTCGCACAGATCCGGGAGGTGGCACGCAACACATGCTTTAAGCTCACCCAGTTCTTCTATTTACAAAGCACATATCCAACGCCCCAGAGATTGTCTAGATTTGATGCGACGCACCCTTTGACGTACCCCAGGTGTGGTTTGGGACCTTCAACATTTTTACATATGACCTGGGATTGTCCTCGGTTTCAGACATATTGACGTATAGTGCTACGGGTGCTGCGAGAGGTAGCAGGTGTGGGCATCGAGGCATCAGTCAAACATTGTCCCTTAAGCGTGCTCCCGATACCAAAGTCAGGTGCTCGTATACGACATAAGTTTGCGTTCCTGGGACTTGTACTGGCTATAATTCACACTGGGAATCTTGGGATCGGGATAACCGGCTACGTACTGGTCCCACAATTGACTAAATTCACACTAGAGTACATCCGGTACAGTTAGGTTCTGAGGATTACAGGCAAGTACCGTGCCTACAGGGGTTTCCCTTCAGAACTGATAGGTTGGTATGTGAGGTGATAGAGTTGCTTCTCTGGGAGGAGTCCTTTTTAGGACGAGAACCCTCACTCTCCCAAGGGTGACCTGCTTCATCATTGGGTCCACTCCTCACACCCGGACCGCGAGGTCCGTGCTGTGGGCTTCAACTCCCAAAGTGGGAGGAGCAGAGGTGTTTTTAGATGAGCGATGGAGATAGGGTCTTGAGGGACAGAGTGCATTCAGAAATTATGATGTGCTATGTTGGTTAAAACTACTTCCACAGGGCCAAAATATTTTATTCAGAAGGTCCAGAGGAGTAGTATTAAAAAGAGGACTAGGGTTTTCTAACAATTATAACCCTTTAGTTGGTCGTGGTCGACATGTTTCTGCCCACCAGCGGATCCCACAAGGGGTTCCAGGGCATTCATCAGGACCTTCAGCTGTTAAAGTCACTCTGTTAGTTGTGCTCGTATGGAAAGATTCCAAAAATTGCAATAATAAATAGAAAATTATTCTTTATGCTGGCCCGTCAAAAGATCGAAAGAGCCAGGTCGGTGGCCCGAGTATGAGGAAGGGTCCACCGTTGTTTCTAAGGAAATGAGAAAAAAGGGAAAAAAAGCAACAAATAAACAGATAAACATTTCAACCTCACATGATGACTGTTTTTTGAAAAGGGTGCCCAATTATATATATAGTGTTTTCAGTTATGTGAACTTATTGTCAGTTTCATTTGTTTCATGCTACAAGATATTTGCTCCAACATACATCTATTTATCAAGCACTGATTCAACCCTATAGGTATTTCCTATAATGTGTGATGGATACCTTACCTCCTCAAAGAGTCAGTCGAATCCACCCTCAAGCCAGTAGATACATCCAGGAGCGCCCCACTGAAAAGGAAATCATAGTAAGCAATGGGGCCTGGCTGGCACTGTTTTGAGTTAAAAATGCTGGCCTAAATGTTAACAACACCAGTCTGGAAGATATAGTTGGCAGTGCTCCAGTACGTGTCTTCCAATACTGGCTATACAGCCTATCCAAGTTGATGTGTCCGCTACCATGACTCTGCAGCTATGTGGGGGTGATGTTGTCACATGGTTATCTGATAGAGACATCTAGCCGCAGATTCCTTAATTTAGAATATCCCCAGGCGTCAGACTTGGTCTGGAAAATTTTGCGCAGCAGTACCTCTGCGCGCCAGGGGGCGGCGCCGCCTGGCTCCGCCCTGACGTCGTCCCCGGACATGACGTCAGTGGAGCCATATAGGACCCTCCCGGCGCGCTGACGTCAGTTTCCTTCTTTTCCGCGTTACAACGCGGATCCGGGATTCAGCTGTTCCTCTGGCCTGTTTTTATTCAGGCCCCTTTTTTCGACGTCGTTGGCGTCTGGGAACAGTGTGCGATGCCTTTGGGCTTTAAATTGTGCGGGACTTGTTCGCGTCAGATGTCGGCGTCGGACCCGCACGCCATTTGCATGTGGTGTCTTGGGTCGCATCACGACTCCGAGGAGTGTGACGCCTGCCGGCAGATGCGTCCGAAGTCCCTACGGGAGCGGCGGATGAAGCTCTTGGCCGCCCGGTTGACCCGCACGGCGTCTCCCCGACGTTCTCCCCGACGTTCTCCGGGGGGTTCGTCTCTCCGCGCCCGCTCCCGGAGTCGATCCCGCGAACGTCAATCTGCAGGTAAGCACAAGTCACGGAAGTCGAAGTCCTCGCTTCCACGTGACGGTGGGGGCCATGGTTCCCGCTCCTTCGCGGAGCCGTTCCCCCCGGAGTCGGCCTCCTTTTACCCGCCCTTTCCGGGTACTGGTGCGACTCGGCCCCAGATGGAAGCCTATTACCAGGCTCTGCACTCCATCTTCGGGTCACCTCCACTCCCTGGTGCGCCTTCGGGTCCCACAGTGGAGGTAGGCATTCAGGTCGGGTCTCCGCCGGCGGGTTCGCCCTCGGCGCCGGCCGAATGCCTCGACTCCGGAGTTGTGCCGGCGTCGGTTCCAACCGATGGGCGTTCCAGCCCCACGCCGAGCCATTCTGCCTTGTCCCCGCATAGCCCCTGGCGGCTCCCTGCGTCGACATCGGCACCGGCGGCACTCTGCCTGTCGTCTCCTGGACCTCAGGCACTTTCTCCGCACCTCTCGGTGGTGGAGACGTCGCCGCCCACTCGTCCAACCGAGTCGCCCCTCATGGGGCTCGACGTCGCTTCGGCGCCGGATCGGCGTCGTTCGGCGCCGGAGGGGTCGCCGATTCCTCTTGGCTCTCCGCTTCCAGAGGACACGGAACCGCTGTGCTTGGGCTTGTCTCCACGCCCGTTGGCTCCACCGCCATGGAGGCAGTGGCCCCTTCTTCCTCCTGCTGGGGAACGTGTTAGTTTGCAACCGTCCCCTACCGATGGGCTCTTGTCCCCCCCCCGGACGCCCACTGAAGCTGGTGCTTTATTTTTACGGGGTGTTCGCAGGGTGGCAGCTGTTTTGCACTTGCACCCTCCTTCTGTCCTCTTGTTCTCTGATCCGTTGTTGGATCTCCTCCACCAAGGTGCGGTGGATCTTGAGCCCTTGCTGCCCTTTAGCGGCTTGTTCTTTGACGCCCTTCTCGGGGCTTGGGCGCGTCCCTCTTCAGGTGATGCTGTCAACAGGGACGTTGCGCATCGGCATCGTCTGGCCCCTGGGGGCCCATCCTGTTTGTCCCTTCAGCCTACTGCTCACGGTCTCGTGGTGCAGGTGTCTTTCGCCATGCAGCCTTCTTCTCCGCCTCTACTGCAGCCTCCTACTAGGGAGTCTCGTTGGCTGGAGACATGTGGACGCAGCATTTTTGCGTCCGCTAGTTCTGCGTTACGTGCTCTCAACACAGTTTGCGTTTTTGCCAGGGCTTCTTCTGCCCTTTGGGACTCCGTGGAGTGTCTTTTGCCTGCCCTCCCTGAGTGTCCTCGAGCTGATATGGCTCGTCTCATTCACGAAGGCAGAGAGATGGCGCGGTTTACGGTTCGGTCCGCCGTTGATTCTACCGATTCGGTGGGTAGTACAATGGCGCGGTCCGTTGCCTTGCGCCGCCATGCCTGGCTGTGCGACGGGGGTTTCCCCGACAATGTCCGTGACAGTCTCCGGGATTTGCCTTTTGATGGTGTGTCCCTGTTTGACGCACATGCGGACTCTGCGGTTCGCCGCCTTCTGTCTCACCTTTCGTAGTTTTTGTTCCGGTTGAGGTCCTTGTCCTCCCCCTGCTCTGTTGTCTTGACTCATGTTGGGCCGGGTTCATGCTGTGCGGCCTGGACGGCTCCTCGCCGTATTTTCTTTCATTTATGCAGCAGTTTTGCTGCTTATCCTTCTCAGTTCCTATAGCCTGGTGGTTCAGGTTGCACCCTTCCTCCACGGGTTATGTGTTCGGAGCCTGTGGTTTCTAAGTTCCACTTTTACGTCCTCTGTCTTGAGTTTCCGCTCCAGAGGAGCCCCTGGTTGGGGTTGATACTTACCCTATGTGGGGTATTTGTTTGCTATTGTATAGCTGCCTTCCTTCGACAGTTGCCTTTGTTCGCTTCTGTGGGGTCCTTTTCACTCTGTCCTCCTGCGGCTGTGCCTGTGTGTTTTGCACGCTGCTGCTGCGGGCCCTTCAGGGGCCTTCTTGCGTGCCATTGGTGGGGTGTCGGCTGCTGGCCTGCATTTTCCCAATACCTTTCTTCAGGACGGAAGGGCTTTCTGCACCTTCCCGTCCCCTCATGGTTCTTCGCTGCGGCTGTTCCATCTGTGGCCGCCCTATCGGAAGGCCCTGTCGTTGTCCCCGAGCACTCCTACGTAGCTCGGCACTCTCCCTCTGTGTTCTATCGGCGTACCATGCCTGCTCCCTAGTGTCTCCGGCTGGTACGTTTTCCTCTGGTGACTTCTGTTGCCTCGTTCTACTCTGCTATATCCATGCTGCGTAGCCCTTTCCTGGTGGACTTCGCTCTCCATGGTGGCGTTCTGGCTCCAGACGTGGTTGATCTTCCTTGTCTTGTGCCTTGCCTTTGGCACTTCCTCTGCCACCGTTTCTCATGCCCCTGTTGCGTTCCGCGCAGGGTTGGCGTGCTTTCCTTCGGGCTGCGGTTGCTGCTCTCAGTGGGGCGGTCTCCTCAGAGCATTGTTCTCTCATGGGGCGTGTTAGGGGAGCTGATGTGGTCTCCCGGCTAGATGCCGATTTTCGAGCTGGAGCGCGAGGTTCCGGTCTCGGGGTCGACTCTACATCCTGTGATTCTGGACACATCACGGCTGGCCTGGCCTCCTTGCCTCTCTCGCGATAGCCAATGGGTCTGCTCCACCGTCGGTGGCTGTTGCTCTCGCTCTGGGCATTGTTCTGCTCAGTGCCGCTGCTGCGTGGCTGTTGGGGCTCTGGTGTTTTTTCTTTCTCACCAGTGTGCTGCCCACACATACGCCTCCCACATGCTTCCTACTCCGGGTAGTCGCCGAGGTCTGGTCCCTCACTTTTCGTGAGCCGTTCACACACTGCGCCTGGTCATGCGCCTCTTGTGTCTCAGCTTTGCTCGTGGCGCTTCATGGGGCCTTCTCCTTCCATGGTGTGGTTCTGGCGGTACATCCAGGTTTCTTGGTGTACTTCTGTTACCCACGTGCGTGGCACTGGTTGTTACCGTTCTTTTCTGCCTTGGGCTGTCCGCCCTTTTGCGTAACGGGTGCATTGGCAGGTCTTGTGTTTCTTGTAACACTAACTCATCTTAGGCGTAGTCAGCATCTTCCCGCTGCTGTTCCCACTCTCACAGTGTTATTTTCACTGTCATGCATGGCCCTTGGACTCGGTACGTCCTTGTGCCCTAGTTAACCCTTCCTCTTCCAACGGTCCATCGGATCCTGTGGGTCCCTCACATCCTGCATTCGTACCTCTCCGGATACGGCAGGTGTCCACTCTTATTCCACATCCCCCCTTTTGGGTTTGTGCTCATTTTCTCCGCTGTTGACCAACAGGGAATTCCTGCCGCCCTCGGCAGTCTTTGATGCCTTTTGCCTCTCATTGTTGGCCACTTCCTCCGGAGTCTCCTGGTCCGGTGTTGGCCTTTCTGGCAGCGCTGTCCCCACTGTGTTTAGTCAGCTGGTTGACACTTCTGTTCCCTTGGGAACTTAGTGGGGTTCTGTCGCAGACCCGCCTCCAATGGGGTATGGCTTTGGTATCTATTCTAAGTTAAGGAATATGCGGCACGATGTCTCTATCAGATGTACGAGTTACTTACCTTCGGTAATGATGTATCTGGTAGAGACGTTGTCTAGCCGCAGATTCCTTAACGCCCAGCCATCCTCCCCGATCTGCGAGGACCTTTTCAGGTGGGGTTTTCGGCTTTCGCCTCCTTGGGGGTGGCTTGTCCTTCTACGGAGCGGTGTTTTTTCGCCTTGCTCCCCGTTGGCCTCTTCCTTTGGTTTACTTGTTCCCCCCCACCCCCATTTTCATGCTGGGGCGGTGGATTCAGGTGTCCTTCCGCGTTTTTACGCATCAATTTCTTCCAGTATGGTGCCTGCTGGTGTTCTCTACCTTCCCACCCGCCTTCTCTGTTGACGCTCCTGCAGTCAATTAGTGTTCCGGTCTCTTTTGGGCCTGTTCCTACGACAGATGATTCTCTCACTGGGGCACGGTCTCCCTATTTCTTTCTTTTCTTAATCCTATGGGTGGGTGCTTTTTTGCCTGTCGCTCTCGGCTCATTATTGCCGTCTTGCCTCAGGAGTGGGCACTCTCTCGCTTTGCGGGGTTGCTTCTCAGTTTACTGTTCTGCCCTCTTCATTTCCTTTCATCCGGTGCAGACTTTGTCGTCTGCCTCGGTCTTCTTTTTGTAGGTCGATTTCCCTCAGGGGTGCAATTCACTTCGCTCTTGCGAATTGGCTTCTCAGAGTATTGCTCTGCTCTTTCCTTTTCGACACCTTTCAGTCGACAGTGCTTCTCACTGTCGCTCATGGTGCTTTCTCACCAATTCTCTTTTTTATTCGCACACTGTTCCCATACTCTCACAGTTTTTGCTGGGGGCTCCGCGTTGTAGCGCGGAAAAGTTCCTCCAAAGAAAACTGACGTCAGCGCGCCGGGAGGGTCCTATATGGCTCCACTGACGTCATGTCCGGGGACGACGTCAGGGTGGAGCCAGGCGGCGCCGCCCCCCGGCGCGCAGAGGTACTGCTGCGCAAAATTTTCCGGATCCAGTCTGACGCCTGGGGATATTCTAAGTTAAGGAATCTGCGGCTAGACAACGTCTCTACCAGATACATCGTTACCGAAGGTAAGTAACTCGTACTTATAGTCTCAACACGTGGAGTTCCAAGATTAGGCTCCGCTATCTATAGAGAGATTTGTCGTGCATAGAGGTAAGAGCGAACTGGAAACAGGAGCAATGCTGGAGCAGGAATCCTCGGCCCAGTTGCTAGATAGGGTACCACCCTGATACACGAAAAAAGAACCAAGACTGGACTAAGGGCCCGTCCTTAGCTGGGCTCAATAGTATGGAATAAATTGCAAGGCGGTGGTGCCTGAAAATAACAGTACCCCTCCTCATATGTTCGCAACATATTAGTATAATGCTTAATGTACAGACGTAACCCTCCTGAGGGCGTCTGTGGTGGGGTTATGTTCCCACTCTAAAATGAGGAGTTTACTGTCCCCCGTAACTGGATGGTAAAACGGTGGTTGTCAAGATCATGTAGCCCTGAACACTGAGGAGCAGCATTGGGCCGAGGAGATCTTCTCGATGTCCGGCTACCTCAGCCGCGATGGGGCTGGCACATGAGCAAACTTAATGGCAGCCACCCCCTCATGGAGGTGGCTGCCGCAAGAGCGGTTTCAGATGATGAGACCGACGCGTCCCCCAGTCCATAGTGGGGTGGCGGGTGTCTCGTAAAAGGAAAAGGGGTATCCCACGTGGAACTTACCTGAAGTTGGGTGCCGCAGTCTTCCCGGTGTTTCGGCGAGGGTGAGCCCTGCAAGCGCCGATTGTCAAAATGAAGTCGGGAGGCGGGGCCTATTCTCCTCACATGATTTGCGTGCCAAGCATCAACATGGCGCGTACTGCGACCACGAGTGCTAGGGGTTTGTAGTTCGGGGGCAAAAAAGGGATTATGAGTGAACTACTCAGTGCGCGAGGGTTGTCGCTGAGAGGCGGAGCGCTCCTAGGGGACACAGCACAATGGCTGTATCAACGGGAAAAACAAAAGGTAAAAACGACTTCCAACAGTACAATGTTGGAAATCAACAAGAGAAAGACATTGCTCCCTTACACCTGATAAATCAGGCAGGATGACTTAATGCTGTCAGGTGTTTCCTAGGACAAATTGAGGTGATCATGGGTGGCCTTATGTCTCTTGGGGAAAAGGAAATTGGAGGGAGCATCCCTTGTGAGAAGGTCCATGGTATACAAGTAAGATGTATAGACAGGGGCACTTGCTCATGCCGTGGTGTTCTGGTCCTCACGAGTCTGGTACTAGGAAAGGACTGGCATGTGGGCGTCCAGGGAGACATAACCATGATCTACTGTGTCTAAGGTCCATGTAGAATTTACCATTAGACTCCTTGTGATTCATGCTGTTTGCAACTCATTATATGGCATCATGCTGGGGGACAAACTGGTCTATCAACGTCCAAGGCTTGTCCACGGTATATCGTCATTCAACCCTTGCTTGTTGCTTTTGAACCTATAGACCCAGCGTTGTTCTCTATAAAAGAGAACTGACTCTAATGTCCCCATACTGGTTGTGTAGTTAGGTTTGTCAAGTACCTGCCAGGTGATCTCGTTCTCAGTGTGGGCATGCTCCAAAAAATGTCTCGTCAATTTCGTATTGTTTTCCTTACACCGCAAAGAGCTGCGGTGTTCAATGATCCTAGTGCGGACATTGCGAGTCGTCATCCCAATGTAATTTAATCTGCATGGGCATCTCAATAAGTATATTACCCCCTCTGTGTTGCAGTTTGTATGTCTGGTAAGTTCCCAAGGTGTTTGTAAGCCCAAATCAATCTGTGGTGTTGTTCTAGTGTATGGGCATGCCAAGCATGAACCACATGGAAACTGTCCCCTTACACAGTGTGTTCTGCACTAACTGTGGTTGTTCTATACGTGGTCTGGTGTGGACTACCATATCCTTGATGTTCCTGCTGCATTTGTGTGCAAAGAGTGGTCTATTCAGGTTCTTATCCCCTGTATTCAGAATCGGCCAGTTTCGTGTCACAATCCTCTTCACTGCATTGGTCAGGTGACTGTATGTCCCTACACAGAGTAACCTGTCATCACGTTGTTTGATGTGCGTCTCTAGGAGGGCCTCTCTATTATTATTTCTGGCGCGCTTAGCTGCTCGGTTGATTAAATGTTCTGGGTATGCTCTTCGGGATAGGTTAGTACTAAGTGTAGTAGCATGTTCTCTGAATTTGCTTACTTCGGTGCAGTTCCTCCTTAGTCTCAAAAATTGCCCTACTGGCAGATTATCCCTTAGTGCACAAGGGTGAAAGCTTTTGTAGCCCAAAAGGTAATTCCTAGCCATGGGCTTAGTGTAGAGTTCTGAATGGATGCCGCCGTCTTTGGGGTAAAGCAAGAGATCCAGGAATGGTAGGGAGTCTTTGCTGTGTTCGCAAGTAAATCTGAGATTGGGGTTCCTGGTGTTCAGCCACCCTGTGAAAGCATGGAGTTCCTCCGTGTCGCCTTTCCAGATCACCAAGATGTCATCTATATACCTCTTCCAAATTTTCAGGATCTTCGTATATGGATTGTTTGGAGGGTAGATGCAAGATGTTTCAAAATTGTGCATGTATAGATTTGCCATGCTCGGGGTAAAAGTACTCCCCATTGAAGTACCATTGATTTACCAGTACAGATGTTCTTTGTACTGGATCTATTTTTTATTGCTATTGTAGCACACTCCAATATGAATGAGGTAGGTGTCATGTCCTCTCGTGTTCTAGAGCTCAGAAGATCTTCAATGGTCCTCAGTGTGTCATCTTGCGGGATATTCGTGTGTAGCGAGACTACATCGTAGGAGACAAGTAAATGTTTAGTTGGATCAAAAGTAATGCCCGTCAAAGTGTTTAGAACATGCTTAGTCTCCTGGAGGTAGGATGGCATCTGTGACACCCAAGGTCGCAGGAACCAATCCACGAATTGTGATAGAGGCTCCAACAGAGAGCCGATTCCCAACACTATTGGTCTCCCAGGAGGTGGTCTAGTTGATTTGTGAATCTTCGGGACTATGTAGAAATATGGAACCTTGGGATGAGTAGGTTGTAAGAACTCAGATTCACTCCAAGTGATCCAGCCTGCTTCATATCCTCTCTCCACCAGAGTCTTGATGGTTTTCTGTAGTCTCTGAGTTGGGTCATTTTGTAGGCGTTGGTAGTACCGGTGATCACTCAGTTGGCGGAGGCATTCCTGATGGTAATCTGTGCTGTCCATGATCACCATGGCTCCACCCTTGTCTGCTGGTTTAATAGTGATAGTCTCATTAGATCATCGATCCTTGAGGCAGTCTCTTTTCGCCTTTGTGATGTTGCAGAAGGGATGTTTAGCCTTAGATTTCTGTTATTCAAAGTCCTTCATTACAGCTTTCTCAAAAGTGGCCACTTCTGGTGGAACTAGATGAAGGGGAGGATTAAAAGTGGATTTGTTCCTCAGTCCGGTATTGACCTTGAGGTCGATGTAGTCATCGTCTTTCTTGTCAAAGAAAAATGACAAGCGAATTCTTCTGAAAAATTGGGATAATTCAATGTGAGTTATGAAGTCATCACCCAGGTGCGTGGGTACAAAACCTAAGCCTTTATTAAGGACTTTAGTCTCAAGAGGGGTCAAGGTCTTCTGGCTAAGATTGACTATTAGGTTAACGTCTGGCTTGTCAAGGGCGGTGGATCCTTGGGCATGCTCCTCTTACTTGTTGTTCGATTGCCGGGTCCCACTGTATATGTGGTCTCTCCTGGTCTATTCGGTCTGACTGTGTTGCACTGGTTCCTCGTCTTCTTCTTCCGCTTCTGCCATGGACCAGCCCAAAAAAAGGCTGATATCCCATGCCTCCAAAGGGAGGTGGTTGGACCGGGTATCCCCATGGTTGTGGTGGCCACCATGGGTTGGATGGTGGTGGCGGTTGATTGTGTGTGAAGAAGCCCCTACCTCGGCATTGTCTTGGTCTAGAGCTTTAGGGTTCGCTTGAGCCACTAGAGTCTGAGTCATCTGTGTTGCTCCATTCGTCCGAGTTAGAGGTCCACTCGTCAGTTCCTTGGCACCATCCCTTGGTTCCTCTCTTAATGTTCTTTTTCGGTACTGTTGTTGTGTAGTCATCTGCCAGGTATGGATATACCCTTTCGTGTGTGAACCGTTCCATATCTTTCCTTAGTTTGTTAATCTTGTACTTCAAGATGCCTTCTCTAGTCTCCCTGAGTGTCTTATTGACCTCCTCAAGTTTCTTTTTATATGAGGTCAAAGAAATAGCGCCTTTGAGTTTTAGGTCCATTTGCTGGATCTCAATGAGTAGTACTCAAGCTGTTTCTTTGGCTGTGTTTATCAAAAGAATAAGCCAGTCTCTTGTGCATCTCCATGACACAAGAGACCAATTTTTCTTGAAAACTTTATTGTCCAGAAATAGTCTTGTAACGTTGGTCACTATCAGGTATTCTGTAAGAATTGCTGCATGCATCTTAATGCTTGTATGTTGTTTTTAAAGAATGGACAGCTTTGCCCAGTCTTCCACTTGCGTGGGGTTTGCAGTGGGATTAGTCTCAATGATGCTAGGTGTCTGTAGGATAAGTTGTACCATCTCCTCATCAAAGGCTAGTGCTGCACACTCTGCCATGATGTGCTCCATGTTTAAGTGTGTGTAGTGGAGAAAAGCAGTTGAAACTGACAAAGAAGAGGCTCTCAGATGATGAGCCGAAATTCCTGAAGGAGAGAGATACTATTATGTCACTGCTTCAGTGACAATAAGAGATCCACGGCTAAAAGCCGTACTGTACATAATTCACACATGGGATCTTGGGATCGGGATAACCGGCTACGTACTGGTCCCACAATTGACTAAATTCACACTAGAGTACATCCGGTACAGTTAGGTTCTGAGGATTACAGGCTAGTATCGTGCCTACAGGGGTTTCCTTTCAGAACTGATAGGTTGGTATGTGAGGTGATAGAGTTGCTTCTCTGGGAGGAGTTCTTTTTAGGACGTGAACCCTCACTCACCCATGGGTGACATGCTTCATCATTGGGTCCCCTCCTCACACCTGGACCGCGAGGTCCGTGTTGTGGGCTACAACTCCTAAAGTGGGAGGAGCAGAGGTGTTTTTAGATGAGCGATGGAGATCGGGTCAGTGAGGGACAGAGTGCATTCAGAAATTATGATGTGCTGTGTAGGTTAAAACTACTTCCACAGGGCCAAAATATTATATTCAGTAAGTCCGGAGGAGTAGGATTAAAAAGAGGACTAGGGTTTTCTAACAAATATAACCCTTTAGTTGGTCATGGTCGACATGTTTCTGCCCACCAGCGGACCCTACAAGGGGTTCCAGGGCATTCATCAGGACCTTCAGTTGTTAAAGTCACTCTGTTAGTTGTGCTCGTATGGAAAGATTCCAAAAATTGCAATAATAAATAGAAAATTATTATTTATACTGGCCCGTCAAAAGATCGAAAGAGCCAGGTCGGTGGCCCGAGTATGAGGAAGGGTCCACCGTCGTTTCTAAGGAAATGAGAAAAAAGGGAAAAAAAGCAACAAATAAACAGATAAACATTTCAACCTCACATGATGACTGTTTTTTGAAAAGGGTGCATAATGATATATATAGTGATTTCAGTTATGTGAACTTACTATCAGTTTCATTTGTTTCATGCTACAAGATATGTGCTCCAACATACATCTATTTATCAATCACTGATTCAACCCTATAGGAATTTCCTATAATGTGTGATGGATACCTTACCTCATCAAAGAGTCAGTCGTATCCACCCTCAAGCCAATAGATACATCCAGGAGCGCCCCACTGAAAAGGAAATCATAGTAAGCAATGGGGCCTGGCTGGCACTGTTTTGAGTTCAAAATGCTGGCCTAAATGTTAACAACACTAGTCTGGAAGAGATAGTGGGCAATGCTCCAGTATGTGTCTTCCAATACTGGCTATACAGCCTATCCAAGTTGATGTCTCCACTACCATGACTCTGCAGCTATGTGGGGGTGATGTTATCACATGGTTTTATAGCCTCAACACGTGGAGTTCCAAGATTAGACTCCGCTATCTATAGAGAGTTTTGTCGTGCATAGAAGTAAGAGCAAACTGGAAACATGAGCAATGCCGGAGCAGAAACCCTCGGCCCAGTTGCTAGATAGGGTACCACCCTGATACACAAAAAAAGAACCAAGACTGGACTTAGGGCCCGTTCTCAGCTGGGCTCAAGAGTATCTGCTTCAGACATATTGACGTATAGTGCTACGCGTGCTGCGAGAGGTAACAGGTGTGGGCATCGAGGCATCAGTCAAACATTGTCCCTTAAGCGTGCTCCCGAAACCCAAGTCAGGTGCTCGTATACAACATAAGTTTGCTCTCCTGGGACTTGTACTGGCTAAACACTGCATTACCATACACTGGACCCACTCTATACCCCTCCGGCTGGATAAGTGGAGGGCAGACCTGCGTGAGTGGGGTGTGGCTGTGGAGTGCCAACTGCACTCGGTCCGCACTGATGAGAATGCGGAGCGTGACCTGGTGATATGGGGAAGTATGTTGGTGGGCCTGCTGATGGATGGTGGACCAAGCGAGGGGGGCATGGCCTCTTCACAGATAGTGGCCCTCGATGCGTCTGCGATGACCTTGGATGATAATCCTCTGACTGGTTGAATGAGTTGGTGTGCTGTCTATGGCATCATGAGGTACATGGGTAGGAATGCTAGAGACTGAGCAGACTGCAAGACAGGCCATGCACTGGAGTGTAGTCCAGGGGGGATGGGCATGGGACGGTTCCCCACATGCCCCCTAACTGCCATATCGAAATAGCTGAATTATACGCCTCACTGAGCAGATTGTGCCACTCTTGATTGACACCCCGCGCGCATATCTGACTCCACATCCCGGCGCATATATTTGTTTCCTACCTGCTCCTCGAGGATTCTTTTAGGTAATACTGCCCGACTGGCTGTTGCTGCCAAGTTATTATTATAGTTTTTACTTATTAACTTTGTTTTTGCGCATGATTAATATCTATGGGAGTTGTCTTATGTGTTTATACGACGATTTATGCCCCGCAATAACGCTTGGGAGCCAAACACATGGGCGAACATTGAGGCTACGGTGATATTCAGTACTACTTACCTGACAAGTAAGATAATCTGTGATTCATTTTTCATTGCTTTGTGACCCGAAATGACAACATGTAATGTGATATCTGTGTGATATTGAATAAAAGACAAGTTAAAAAAAAATTACATGCAAAAACACTGTTTAGAAGTCACTAGCGGTCAAAAGGTTACCGGGGGTCGCAAAAGATAGGTACAAATCCATAGTTCAGGCCAACCGCGATGGAGGGCAGGCTTGCTACAGAACCCACACAGAGTCCGCTGAAAAAGTACCTTGTACGGAGCAAAGCATAGACGTCGAGAGCACGATGCATCGATCTTTTCTACGCAGTCGGGTCGATGCGTCAGTCAAGCCTCACAGATGGTTTTGAAAGATCAGCTCTGCATCGTCGTTGAACCTTGCAGACAGGACCGGTGCCGGAGGACACTGCATCGGTTTCCTATCAGTGCAAAGGGGCCACTGCGTCAATGGTTTAAGAAAACAGCTGCAGAACCTACTTCTGAGGTCAAGGACTGGAGGGGGCATTTCAGGCAAGGGTAGGACTCACAGAAAGCAGAACCAAGCAGAGTTGCAAGAAGTCTTTTGTGTCCCTCAGACTTCAAAAACAGGAGGCAAGTCAACAAGCCCAAGAGAATCTTGGGTTCAAGGATGTAGAGAGCAGGTCCAGTCTCTCTCACTCCCAGGCAAGAAACAGCAGGCCAACACAGCAGAGCAGGTAGCAAAGTGGCAGTCCCTCCTACAGTACAGAAATCAGCAGGCAGCAGGTCAGTAGAGCAATGCAGTTAGCCAAGTGACAGTCCCTCCTACAGCACAGCAGGTCTTCTTCCAGGCAGAATGCCCTTGGTTCCAGTAGAGTTCTGATTTGGTGGTGTCTGGGGTCCAGTACTTGTACCCAAATGTGTCCTTGAAGTGGGGGGAAACATCAAAGAGGCCTTTGAAGATAACAAGGTCCCTACCTTTCCTGCCCTGGCTCCAGACTCACTACAGGGGGGTATGCAGCTCTTTGTGTGGGGACAGGCACAACCCTATTCAGGTGCAAGTGTCAGCTCCTCCCTCCCAATCTACCTCAAGAAGGCCCTTCAGCTTGGTGATGGGCCATCAGGATGCAAATGTCACACCCCAGCTCTCTTTGTGTGACTGTCTAGAGCATGGGTACTTGCAAACATTTCCCCTGGGGCTTCAAAGTATGGTCTGTGGTGTGTCCGAGGGCCGCACTGATGCCATCAGGGTGGCTGTAGGGGGCCTGGGTGAGTCAGGGATTGTGTAAGGAGGTCTAAAGAAATGTTAAATAAACGGGCAAGCATTTATTTGCAGGTTAATAAATGCTTGTCCGTATTTTTCTTAATATTAGAGCTCAGCAACTAAACAGCAGCTCGTGCTGCTTTTCACCAGGGGGGAGGGGGGGGGGCTGGCGCATGTAAAGGTCAAGAGGGCCACACTTTGAGTATCACTGGTCAAGAGGGAATGCACAAAGCCCGGCTGTCACCCAACCCAGACGTATTCAGAGACGGGTAGAGGCACAGAATAGGTAAAGTAAGAAAATGCCAACTTTCTAAAAGTGCCAGCTTCAGACTTACAATTTAAAATACGGCTTCACCATAAGTTGTGATTTTAAATTGAGTCTAGAGACACCACGAGCCAAATCTCTATCTTTCCCCAATTGGAAATTACATTTAAAAGGTGTTCTAAGGCAATCTCAATGTTTACCTATGGGATAGATAGGCCTTGCCGTAGTGAAAAGCAAATTTAGCAGTTTTTCACAACCAGGAAATTTAAAACTCAAAAGTACATGTCTTACCTTTTAAATACATTGCACCCTGCCCATAAGGCTACCTAAGGCCTACCTTAGGGGTGATTTAGATTTAATAAAAGGGAAGGTTTGGGCTGTGCCTGGAAAGTAGATGAACTTGCCAGGTTGAAATGGCAGTTTAAAACTGCACACACAGGCTCTGCAGTGGCAAGCCTGGGCCATGTTTACAGGGCTACTGAGTGGGTGGCACAATCAGTGCTGCAGGCCCACTAGTAGAATTTAATTTACACGCCCTGGGCACATATAATGCACTCTAATAAGGACTGATAGGTACACTAAATATGCCAATTGTGAATAAGCCAGTGTTACCATGTTTTAAGTACAGAGCATATACTGGTTAGAAGTGTAAATTGCCTAGAATCCTAAAGCCAACAAAGACAAATTCAGCAAAAAGGGGAGGAGGAAGACAAAACATTTGGAAGTAACCATGCAGAAAGGGACATTTTGAACACTTAGTATGAGCCTTCTATATTATTCTGCTAGTCCTATGATGGACTTTAATTTATTCCTAATTTTGGGACTTGGTGACTCCGCATTAATTTCGATCAGACTTTCTTTGGGCACAGCTACACTTTAACTGTTCGTATGCCCCAAATGCTCCTCATTTTATACCACAGTCTTAAACTTTTCAGCCCTCTCTTCTAAGATAGCTAACACTCTCTCCATTGTGTCACCATGTTCCTCTGTTTTTTCCATAAAGTAAAATGTCGTCCTGAAAATATGCTACAATAATAACATTTTGAAATAACTGGTGCATAATTGTTTGGAATACAGCAGATGCTGATACCAAGCCAGAAGGCATCCATTCGTACTAAAAATCACCTTAAAGTATGATGAATGAAGTCAAGCCTTTCAACTCTTTGTGCAGTGCTATCTAATAGTACGCAAACAGCAGGCCTGTATCTTTGACAACATTTCACGAATGTTTGGTAGGGGGTGTCAGTGAACCTAAACACACCTGTTTAAGTTCCATAGATCTACACAAAGTCAGATTTTCCCACATGGTTAATGGGCTAGAACTATTGTAGATAGCTATTGTGAAGATTATATCTCTATCGCTTTCCATAATTTATTCAATCCCTCCCTCAGACATGCCGCGATGGACAGAGAAACATTGCATACTTTATGAGCTTTGGTAACAACTCCATCCTTCAGTCTGATTTTGTATGGGAACCCTCTTAAAAGTCCAACTTCTTCCTTGAATACTCTGGTGTAACTTTTTTTCCCCAACCCTATATCCCTATATGCCTTTGATTTCTATAACTTACTTTTTAAAATTTAGCATTTTGTAATTACTAGGAATTCAAATTTCAAATAATGCAGATAATTGTTGCTTACAACAGTTGGATTAGAATCAGATTTGCCACAATCTTACACTTCTTCCCAACCCATTTAGTGCTTCAACTCTACTGGTCCATTGAAATAGTCTGAGCTATCACACATTTTCTGTGCTCCAGGAGCATCAAGTAGTAAAGAGAAAAACAAAAATGAAATGGAAACAAATACTTAAGTAATTGAAACATAACTCCGAGTTGTCAGTCTAAAACCCTACAACTTATGCTGCACTTTTACTACTGTTTATCTTGTACATTGCTCCAGTACATAATCAACTGTCAGACCACAGGTAGCCAAATCATCAGTCTAAGCTTAGCAACGAGGTAGAATGTAACATTCGGGTTCTCGAGAAAGGCAGTAGAAACCCCGACCCTCAAACACTCAATTTCTATTTCCTGCTTTCCTTAATTTAAGGCAACCTCGTGTGATTTGGCTTCTAGAGCCAGCATAAATGTGCCCAGATCATACCCTTTGATGCACTCCCGTTCCTCCTCTGCAAATCTGTAAAGTTTGTTTGACTATGGGGGACTTGACCTATGTTGGTGTGTAAGTCATAAGTGCACATTGTTAAAGGTCAGTTGGTGGCCCACTTCCACAAGTCCTTAAGCCAAAGTCCAATCTAAGGGGCACTGGGCGTTTCCACCTTTTGACTATAGTCATTTAATCAGAACCAGCACTCGATCTATGAACCTGGTCAGGCATTTGATCTTTTTAAACCTGGACAAAAGGCCCAACACGCATAACAAAGGGTCCAAATGTAGCACCTTCCCTGTTCTTTTCCGCCAGTGCCTCTAAAGGTTTTACCCAAAATTACGTTATTATGGGGCATTGCCACACCATAAGAAAGAAGTCTGTGTCAACCTGATGACAGCGGGGCCAGCAAGAGTTGGCTCTCTAAAATATAAGTGCCATTCGTTTAGGGGTGAGGTATATCTGGTGTATGTAGTTAATTTGGGTGTATTTCAGTCCAGGGTTCAGGGAGACCTTCTATATGAACTCTTGAGCCAAGGACCAAGTCTTAACTGTAATAACTTGCCCTCGACATTGCACCCACTTGTCTCATACAGCCAGTTGCTTGGACGCAAACAGTGCCAACATCAGGTTTATACTACTGTCACTGCCTTTTTTAACATGGCCATGAGTGAACATAAATTGAAATGTGGTTGATGTGGCCAGCTTAATCCTCTCATATGATCATGTCTGTACCCATGGCATGTACCAATGCATTATAGCTGAGCAAGTGGCCAGCCTCCAGGCCATGCATGTCGTGGATATCTTGTAGCATTCCATATTTAAAGAGGTCCCCCAGCGACATTATCTCTGCTTCCACCCAGGGACATTTGGTATGTATATCCCTTATTGAGTTAAATGTGTATTGACCACAAAGAAGTGGCTGGGGCATACGGTTACGTTTGCCCCTTGGGTTGAACATAACGTTGCCAGCTGGACTTTGCAATTTCTGTGTGTTTTCTGCCCACCTGGCATCAGGGGTCATCAACCAAAGCAGTACCTCAGTCCCTTGCCGTACCCCAAAAATCTCATCACACTAGGTGGGTGGGGCAGTACTCAGCCAATTCATCACCCACTGCAACTGGCTACAGCTTAATACAGTTCGTAGTTAGGGACTCCCAATCCCTCTGCTCTCATTGGATTCTGTAACTTATGTTTCGCTACCCTTTTTATGCCTGAGCCTTATATTGGATACAAAAGGATCCCGTTCAGCTCTTTGAAAAAGCACTTGGGCAGTCACACTGGCAACATGGAGAAAGAGAATAGCAGCCTGGGCAGGAAAAGCATTTTTGCTATCGCTGTCTTGCCCATCCGAGACAATTGCAGTGAAGTCCAGAAATTGATGGATTGGTGCATCGCCAATACCGTTTTTATCATTTGGTCATCTCCGATAAGTGTATGCCTTCATCCAAATCTGCCATGACCGGCATTTCTACCCTCTTTTATTATGGTGCAATATAGACAATTTTTTATCATCTCCCAATTCCAGTATGAATTCCTCTGCCTGATTGTTATTTTCTTTTCCATCATTTAAACATGTTGCCAAACCTACTTTCTCTCTGCCATTGGACCTTGCAATCTCTACCATTGTGTTCCTTACCCTTACCCTTACATCTCCTGCAAACCTGTCCTAAGGCAGGACATAGCTTATCAGTGACTACTTGTCCTACATCTAAAACAACTTTTATTCTTCTCACCCTTTGTGTTTATTCCATCCATCATATTTATTTACTAATCCTATTTCTTGTATTTTTCCAGCCTCTTGTCTACCTGTTAACTCTTTTATCCCCTCATCTGTTGCTCAAATCGGCATGCTATTCAAATAGCCTTGTTCAATGTGACTTTTCAGCCAGTAAGAATTTCTCTTGTAGTTTCAATTTGAACAATCTGATCTCTCCTCATGTCATCTTGAAACACTCCATATTTGCAAGCAGCAGCCAAAGCACACAAGTCGGATACATAGTAGTGTCTTTATTGCCATTTCAAACTCATCTAATTTTTTTTTTCTTCTTTTTTTATCTACTGCTTTTGCTAATAGTAAATGCTCAAGGACTGTCTTGCCTTCAACCCCTAAGTAGTGTTTGAGACAGGCCAGTTTGTGTTTCACCCAAAAATGTCACCTTCCAATGTGTACACATCAGAGCCCTCCATCCATTGGGCCCTGTCCAGTACTGGATCTCCATAGGTTGGCACAAATGCATTTGGAGCACTTAAACCATCCATTAGTCCTGTCTGTAAAGTAGTTAGAAGAAAAATATTTGCCAGATGTTTGTAGTTTCTTTAACTCTGTTGACCTGTAATTTGTGTGACTTAATATTTTGCTCTGTTACCTAATAACTTACCTTAATGAGATGTAATTTTTTTATGCATTTAGATTTTTTAAGGATGATTAGTAATGTTTTCGTATTTTAAACTCAAAATTGACAAAAAATCTTCCCCCGGATAAGAGCGTAAACACAGAGAATAATGGCTATGGGGTGATTGTGTGTATTGTTTCACTGGAGAAGTCCTCAAAACTACTCATAAGATGGCAGCACATAGACCGTGGTGATGTCACACGCAAACAAACATTTCTAAACTCAGCATAAGGTCACTGATCTAGCTGTGAACGCTTAATCGAATAATGATAAAACACATCGCCCCTTACTCCCTTAGCCTTTTTATTCACTACTTGGAATAACATGAGATTTGTCATGTCAGACCTTAGCTGCCTATTTTTTTGCAGATCCATTCACAGGGGGAAAATGTATAAGCAGTGGAGACTGATACTGTGTATTCCCCTATCCAATTCGTGCTACTACTACTGCATGGAGGTCTGGGAACTCGAAGTGGTTGAACATGTAATTTTATTCTGTCCAGCCTATCATAGACCAAGGAGGAAGTGGATTTTGCCACTTTGTAGCGATTTGGGTCTGAGGAATTACAGCATTGCCCTCGGAAAACTCAGAAGCGACACAAGCCCAGCCCATTGTCTTTGCCGTTGCAAGGCATTTGATTTCTATGTGGAGGCTAAGACAGACCATACTGGTTTGTGGTAAGCTGCCTCATAAGATAATTACCAGGGTCTGTGGTATCTGAGTACTTCTCAAAAGTTTCATCTAGGTTGGTTGATTTCAAATTTAAATGGACTGTTTTTATTAGTCTCCTACTAATACTATGAAAACACCAAATCCTGGATGTCGTAAATGAGGATCAACATTTTTTTTAATAGCACACAATGTACTTTAAAGTATTTGTTGCCCTATGAATTTGATCCTAATTTAGTATTCATAAAGTGTGCCAGTTTGAGAACACTGCAACCTAGATTTCTTTACAGCAGTGCAGACTACATCTTAGTATATGTTTATTTAGTTAGCATTTTGTAAAGAACAACATAGGTAAACTACTAGACAGCTACTTCAAAGAGTTTGATGTGTTTAAAATGAAAGGCCTTCAGTGTGCCAGTATTGATATTCTATGAAACATTCATGTAGAGTTGGGTGTTTCAGGAGAGTTGCTGTTGTACAGGATCTAGGTATTCACCATGTCTCTATCCT
The DNA here is from genome assembly GCA_963921515.1 of Calotriton arnoldi. Taxonomy (NCBI): domain Eukaryota; kingdom Metazoa; phylum Chordata; class Amphibia; order Caudata; family Salamandridae; genus Calotriton; species Calotriton arnoldi. The sequence continues at coordinate 226,351 of CAWUFW010005387.1, read as the reverse complement.
TTGATTGGCTGATGTGGAGCCACTTTGTGGCAAAGCAGAATGTTTGTTTGACAGTGAGTGACTTGACCTATGTTGGTGTGTAAGCCTTAGGTGCACATTGTTAGAGGCTAGTTTTCAATTTATGATACTACAAAGTACAGTGTCCTATACCCACCCTAAGTGTCCATTCTGTTGGCCGTGGTAAAACATAGCCGAGAAGTGCCCACCAGTGTGCTTCAGAATTGGTTCAGTAACTTGAGAGAGCCCACGTCTGCCAGTGCAAACAACCATGGTGCATACTGGCTCTATGTTTGGTTAACCATTCTGTACACATTTATTTCCTAAACAAGGCTTAAACTCAAAGCTTGTGAAGACACAATATACAGGATTGGAGCTCTTTCCAGAATCCCTTCAGCTCCACATTGCAGTGGAACAGTATTTCATCCAATTTCCCTGTTCTAGCTTTCACTCGTTGTAGAAAGGACATTACACAATGACTTATAAGGTATGGGCCTAACAGCAGCTCTAGCCATCACAAACTACTCTGTAGCTGTATTGATGCGCTGTGTTTGAGATAAATCGGATTGCGTCCTTAACATTCTAACAGGCTCATCCGGGATTTCAGGAGATTTTTTCACCATAAAGGCTCATGTATACTAGCCAAGCCTGTAACCATTTACCTAATAGTACTATTTAAAATTCTCTGGGCACCTCTATTCCATTTAATTGTTTCAGGGTTCCTGAGATTCTTAGCAGAATCACAAGTCTCCATGAATGAGTAACAGCATAGTTCCTATCATGGCACACTAATACACTACATTTGCACCTGTCGTTCTGGACGCCTTCATCAACTGCAGCTCTGGAATTCAGTCTTGTGATCCAGATAGCAACCTCTGATTGCCTAATAATCTAACAATGTGCCCCTCAACATATATAAAAATACTCAGTCTCTCCAAGCGCCTTTTTTGGAACTTACCTTCCTGAAAATCCATCATCTCAGATCTAATAGTAAGTAAGTAAAGAACTTGTAGAGCGCACAAATGCCGAGGCGTCTTGGCGCTGGGAGTAGCTAGGAAACGAGTGAAACGAGTGAAAGACCGGGAAAAACAGCATCATTCCTGTGAAGGGAATAACCAGGTTTTAAGTATTTTCCTAAACAGGGGTTTGGTAGATTGATGCCTAATGCTGGCCGGCAGTTCATTCCAGAGCTTCGATGCACAATAGGAAAGGCTTCTACCTCCCCATCTAGCCTTATGGATTTTGGGAACCTAGATTAGACCTTTACTGGCAGATCTAAGATTCCGACGTGGGGTATACCACTGAAAAGGTTTCTGTAGGTCCAACGACCCTCCACCGTACAGTGCTTTGTGCACCAGGCAATGCGCCTTAAACTCGATGCGCTGTCTGACTGGAAGCCAGTGAAGCTCCCTAATGCTGCTAGAGATGTGGTGGTATTTTGGAATATTAAGCAGTACTCGTGGCGCTGCATTTTGCAGTGATTGAAGTTTTAGCAATTGGCATTTGTCTACGCCCAAAAAAAGGGCGTTACAGTAGTCAATTCGTGAGAAAATTAAAGCGACTACAACCGATTTTCTAAGGTCTAGAGGGATAAAAGGCAGAATTTTTCGCAACATTGTTAATAGAAAAAAGCAGGATGATGTCAAAAGGTTGATCTGTCCTGCAAAATGTAGTTGGACATCAAACAGAAATACTAGGTTCCTCACTTTTGCCGCAGAATTCGGGTAATGTCCTGCATCTGCCGGCCACCAGGATTCGTTCCAGAGTGGAGGTCTATTTCCAAACTCCATGACTTTCGTTTTATCAGTGTTTAGTTTAAGGTAGTTCTGATGCATCCACTCCATGATGTGCTAAAGACAGCTGTAAAATCTCCCAGCCACGGTTTCTACACTTGAAGAAATGGAGACAACAATCTGAGTGTCGTCGGCATATGATATCAACGAGAAACCGTGAGCCCTGGTCAGCTTGGCCAGAGGCGTAACATAGATGTTAAATAATGTTGGCGACAACGCTGAGCCTTGGGAAACTCCACAGGGGAGGGAGAACCTCTCAGATTTAAAATTATCCCAACACACCCTCTGTTCCCTCGCAGTAAGGAATGAGGTGAGAAGGGTTAGAGGTGCCTCTTTAAATACTATTGACTTCAGCTGCTGCGTTAGTACCAGATGATTCACGGTATCAAACCCAGCTGATAGGTCAAGTAGGATTAGGACGGCTCTTCCTCCCCCGTCGAGCTCCATGCGTATTTCCTCAGTGGCCATGATTAAAGCAGACTCAGTGGAGTGCCACGGTCTGAAGCCATGTTGGGTGGGATCTAGAAGGTCATTGGCATCCAGATAGTCAGTTAGATCTTGGTTAATAGCTTTCTCAAGGATTTTGGCCGCCAGGGGTAGACATGAAATAGTTCGGTAGTTCTTCACCTCGAACGGGTCAAGGGAGGGTTTCTTTAGGATTGGTCTCATAGAGGCTTTCTTCCAGGAAGCAGTGAAGGTTCCTGTCCTTATGACGGTGGACAATATAATCCTAGATTTAAAGTCACAAACAGTGTAGAATATCAAAGTTAAAAGTACTTGAAGACACTAGGAATACATAATACCTATTGTTCTAGTTTGAAGAGATTTCAGAAAGTGTCACAGCTGTGGATATATAGGAATGCTTACCACTAACCAGAGTGATGTCAAAGGGTTTGCAAATATATAGGAGTGTACCAAGTTCTTTTACTAAGATTACAGGGGTACACAGTATCTCAGCTTAAGCGCCGGTCTTATTGAATTCCTTGCCGTTACATCTACGCATTGATAAAACTATCTAAATACCTAGCTCGTTGAAAAAGCTTTTCATTGAGTTGCTTCAGTGACTGATATTGCCCCAGTGCCAATAAACCATTGGTAAACATGTGGCACCTAAAATTATTAGCATAACAAGAATGAGGGAGACTAAAAATCAATGTTTAGAAGATCCTTCCAACGACGTTATTCTGTTAGTGGCACCTAATTTTGAAATTCAGAAGACCAAAAATAAATACTGTGCAACATAAAGAGCAGCTCGCATGTACCATCTTAATGTCGTCATTAAATCACCAACCTTTAGTTGATGTACACACATTTTTCCCGTATAATCACTTAGGGTATCACCTGCAGGCCTGAATAACTTAGTAGGTTATTTTCAGTCATCCATCAAAGTTTAAATGTAAGAGGAGTTGAGTGTTTAATCATGAGTCAAACAAAGAGAAAGAGTAGATCGAGGCAGAGAGAATTTTGAAGTTGTAGTAAAAATCCCAATGAGAGAGGGATACCAGAATGTGAAACACATGCACCGAATGAGGCACGTTGTTCTTTGTCATTTGTTCTTTGGCACTGAAAGAGATGGTGTGAGAAGTTGGCCTGGCATATGCTGTCCACTAGTTATAGTGGGCACCTTGCACCAGTCCAAATGACCCTTATTGATGATAGGTTTAAAGACAACCTTTATTGAAAGCTATCCTAGTGGTAGCTATGGAGAGCAGCCTTCAGGCTAAGTCTTGAAGGAGTGTAAAGCAGCTTGGTTTACCAGATTATAACCTCTTGAATGACCAAATGAAAGGAGAACCACACCAGATATATATAAAATATATGTATTTATTTCAAAACACTAACTACTAATCTCTTTATGAGATTAGAGTTCAAGATACACAGTATTAAAACGACAGTAAATAGCACAATACACAGTGGGCTCCAGGGGGAGACCAAACCATATACTAAGAAAGTGGTATAAGAACCACGACTTGACTAGACAGTGCCTAGAGCACGTAGAATCGCTGGAACCCCAAGGAACCACCCAAGGTAGTGACACAGGAGACCCACGGGGGACGTGTGCAGTGTGAGAACACAGCCGCGAGCGCCGTAGGATTCAATGCGGAAAGTCGCGGTTGGAATTTTAAAGATAAAGGACACATAGGAGAGGACTTTCAGCAAACCCCTTTAGACTTAAGGGGTTCTAGGGCCAACACCCACGTGAGCACCGGAGTACTCGAGTTACCTCACCCAGGGGAGCCGGGTGCATAGGTGTCAAAGGGTGTCGGGAATCGTCGTCGTTTTCAATGGCGATCTGCTGCAAAGTGCTGCTGCCGTGAAGAAGAAAAGTGTCCGGGTGGATCCAAGCCTGGATCGAAGATGTGAAGAACGTGAAAGCAGAGGGGACAGAGTCTGGGTCACTAGCCAGTGACCAGGAGCGGAGCAATCGAATGCCCTCCGATGTCGGGTGCTTCAGGTGCGAAGAGGTGAAGCTTGACTCTGCAGCCACGGGGTCCCGGAGATGTCGACGACGACCAGGAGCCGGATTCGAGCTGACCCACGAAGGATGTCGAGTGCTGGGGTGTCGGTGATCGGATTGACCACAACAAGCCTTGGCAACAGCAACCCACGCAGGAAGAGAAAAGATGCTTCTGTGCGGACCAGCAAGGTCCTGGGGACTCCCAAGCGATGGAGAGTCAGGGCACGTCTGGAGCAACCAGGGAAGCCCAATAAAAGTTAGAGTTGCCTTCTTGGGGACCCACAGGTCAACGGACCAGGGATCGCGAAGGGACCTCGAGAGGAATCACAAAATGGCGGCCCACGGAACACTCGTTAAGTGTAGGCCTGCAATCTTCGGTGCAATTACTGCTCGGGGTCAGGGCTACAAGTAACCCACGGTCTCCACGAGGGATACAGGCCTCAGACTTGCTGTGGGCACAGATCGACCTCGGGAACCCACCTCCTGTGTGGTAATATTCTTCGGCGTCCGCAGGAGCTTCGGAGATGCCAACTGGTCAGTTGCGTTAAAGGTGCCTGCCTTGCAGGGTAACTCCTTTACTCCAAGGGAGATTCTTCAGTCATCCAGCGTCGTGCAGATCGTCGAAGTACTTGGTTTCTGGTAACAGAGTTTAGTCCAGGTGTAATCTAAAGTCCTGTAGTCAGGGTTTCCTACTTTATACCCAAGGAAGGGGTTGGACAAACTCTGGGGACCCACCTATGGGAGGGTCAGGAAAGAGGGGTGGCTACACCCATTTCCTTTGTCCAGTTTCGCGCCAGAGCAGGGGCTGTGTGCCCCTGCAACCGGTTTGAACTGGACTATGCACAGGGACACCAAATGTGCCCCCAGTGCAGACTTCAAAGCACTCTGAGTGCACCCACCCAGCCCCAATACACTAAAGCCTGTCTGGGAGGTGGTCACACCTCCCTGTGACAGGAAACCTATTGTCCAGACCTCCCCTGCCGGAGTTTCGTCCAGCAGCAGGAGGGCAGACTCGTGTCTGTGGCTGCAGCATCCATTTTGTGATGCCAGGGTTCTGGTAAGCTGGTACCGGGTGTACCGGTGATGCCATGTGGCTCCCCCTAGAAGGGAGGAATCCTACATCCCACTCCAGAACTGGGGTGGAGGTATGATTCCAAGGTGTTTGACACCAAACACGACATGTTTCCATGCAGCCATTCTCAAGTTAGCATTTACCGCGGGGTTATAATGCACTTAAGAGTATATGGTCTGGCTGCATCACAATCAACCCCGGAATGAAGATTCCGAAAGCTGCAGAGGGGCTCTGCTCATGCATGGGCATCCTCTCACATGAAACCCAGCACCCTGCCTTCAGGATTGTTAAGGCCTGCCATAGGGGTGACTGATAGGTTTACATGTGCAGTGATATGGAGAGATATAGGGAACCTATATCTCAGTAAGGGGTGCATATACCACCTTACACAGGCTGCTGTAGCAGACCTGTTGTGTCATTTTAAAAGGCTTCCCAGGGGTGGCACAATACATGCTGCAGCCCCTGGTAGGCCTCTGGGGTACCTATGCCCTGGGTACATAGTATACCATATACTAGGGACTCACAAGGGTACCCCAGAATCCAATCTGGAGTGTACCTAAAGTACATACAGTCAATTTAAGGGGAAAGCAGATAGGCTGGGGTCCTGAATAGCAGGATCCCAGCCAAACTAAGTCGAAAACCAGCAAAACACCAGGAAAAAAGTGGGGGCAACCATGCAGTCAGATTCCACCTTCCTACAGATTGTACTGGCATACAACAACTTATGCTGTGTCTCCGTTTTTAATGAAGGCTACTAATAAAAGTCATTATCTGGCATCTCAGCTGGAAAGCTCAGCTAAGCACTACAGCTGAACTTTGAGTGAAAATGGTTAATAGAGTCATAATGGACTCAAAACTTATGGACAGACTTCAGGGTCACATGATTCCATATACAGTGGCCAGAAATAATCCAGATGAGGAGTCTGAGGTACCCAGCTGTATCACCTCACATTTGTCTGCTTTAATCTTGAACTTCTAGCTGCCCACCCACTGACAGACTTGCTTTAAACATTGGTTTAATGAATATGCTGATGATACCCAGTCTAGTAAAAAACTGGATGTTATCATCATCCTTAACCCTTACAGTGAATGAGTTTTGCCATTGCTCTAGAGAGATGTTGGAGTTGAGGTGATAGGAAAGGCCACTGTGGGGCACGTCAGCTCAGTAGGGTGCAAGGGTTAGAGGGAAAAAAAACAGCAACACTGATTGAACTGCTTTCTGAATGTTTTTGGAAAGCGAAATCCTATAGAGGAATAGTACTCCTTGCAAGTGTTGTTAAGGAACCTTTAATGATCATGCATGTCGGTTATATGTCAGTTAAATGTCACATTGGCGTTAGCGTTCTAAGATGTGTGCCAAGTTCATTCAGCCAGGCAGATGTTAGTCTTAGAGACAGTCAGAGCGTCAGTGAAACAAGGCAGCACTTCTGAATCTTAGTTTGATTTGGAACTGACCCATCATTCGCCCTTGTGTATTCTCACAGCATGATGAATGAAAGTCAGATGATGAACTTCTTGTGAGCAAAGCATAGTGATAAGACCAAATCACCAGTAATGAGGTAGCTTTTGAAGATTCATCAGCCAACAAATGCTTGCGCAGGTGCCCCTTTCTATGGATAAGGCCAGAAAATATGCTTTTGGTGCATCCTCGAAAACTAGACTGCAAGCTGTGAGGTCTCTGTAGAGAATAGTAATCATGAATTGAGATGTGGACCACACATAGAGAGGGGGGGGCATTTAAAACAGTGAGAGAGTAAGACAAACTTTTAAGAGCAATCCGTTTTCCTGGCCCTTCCATGTGACCTAAAAACAGAAAAGCTGCGAAGAACAGCTTCAGAGATTTCAATCCCAGCAGTTGAACAACTGATGTACAGTCTGGAAGAGGGTACAGCATTCTTGCAGTAGCAGCTTAATCTGATAGAGACTTCTAGCCGCAGATTCCTTACCTTTGAATTTTACCAGGCGTCGCACTGGATGCAGAAGATTTTATGTGAGCAGTACCCGTCCGCGCCAATAGGTGGCGTCGATCGGCTCTGCGTGCGTCGTCTGCATTGTCCATGCCAGAAGTGGCATCACGGTACCAGTATAAGCGCCACTTAGGTACGCTGACGTCAGTTCGTTTCTTTCTGCGCCAGCCCGTGCTGATCAGGAGAAGAGCTACCCCTCAGTCACTATTTGACTTGATTTGTTTTCGATGTTTTATCAAGAGTTTTGTCATTTAGAAAGATGTGATTCAAGACCTTTGAAGCCTGACATTGTCGGATGTCGGTGACTGTTAGAAATGGGGGTCTCTAGTTGGCAAGGGCTTGCACCTTTGTCCAAATAGGGACCCTTCTTCCTAGTCAGGGTAAGGGAGTTACACTCCTAAAATAACCCCTGCTCATCCCCTTGGTAGCTTGGCACGAGCAGTCAGGCTTATCCTAGAGGTAGTGTGTAAAGCATTTGCACATAACCAACAGTAATGCAGTGTAAGCACTACAAAAGGACACCACACCAGTTTAGAAAAATATCCAATATTTTTATATACTTAAGACAAGACCAAAAACGATAAAAATCCACAATACAGTACATCAAAATCGTCAGTTATCAAAATATGCTTTAAAAACAGTTCCTTGATGTCGATAGCTCCGTCCGGGGCTATCGCGGCGTCGTGAGCAAACAAATCCAAACAGTTCTGGCTGACCGCGGCGTCGCGGGTCAGCTACGGTGTCGGTAAGACCCGCAAACAGTACCTTTTAGAAATGCAGGGCGTCGGCGACCTCTCGTTGGGCTTCCGAAAGCACGGTGTCGGTTCCGGAGGTCGGTGCAGGGGTCGTCGGGGCCCTCTAAGTCACACGCGTTGCTGATCGATCTCCTCTCTGTTGAAGTCAGGAGCGCTGGCGTCGGCAGGCGCCGGGTGCTGCGGTGCAAGTACAGCGGTGCGGCGTGCGGTGCCGTCAGGTAGCGGTGCGAGCAGCGCCTCGGCGGCGTCGGATGGCGTCGTCGGTGAGACCAACGTCGCGGGGCAAGATGTAGGCGGTGCTCGTCACGGTGCTGGCAGGTCACGGTGCAAGCAGCGGCGTCGTCGTTGCTGAAGCGCTGTCGTCGGCTGACGAACTGGAGTCGATGGCGCCGGCAGGCCAAGGCTGCGGTGCGGGATGAGGGCAGTGCGTCGTGTAACTTTGAGCGGTGCCCTTGAACCACGGTGCAAGCAGCGGCGTAGATTTCGGCGTGGAGCGTCGTCGGGGATACCAAGGTGTTGTCGTGAAGCGAGGCGGTGCGGAGTGCGGTGCCCACAGGTCGCGGCGCGTGCATCGGCCCGGTGGCAGCGTCAGCAGCCGTCGGTGAGACCAGGGTCGCGGTGCCCTCTACGGTGCCAAGGCGTCGTCGTGACGCGAAGCGGTGCGGAGTGCGGTGCCCACAGGTCGCGGTGCTAGCAGCGGCTCGGTGGCGGCATCAGCAGGCGTCGTCGGTGAGACCAGGGTCGCGTTGCGGCGGTGCTCTCTGCGGTGCCTTCGGGACACGGAGTCGGCAGCGGCGTCGTCTACGTCGTCGAGTTAGTTTTCTTCTGTTGCAGCACAAAACACACAGTCCCCAGTGCTAAGGGCAGAAGAGCTTGAAGTCTTTGTTGTGCCTGAGACTTCTTGAACAGGGGGCAAGCTCTACCTCAAGCCCTTGGAGAAACTCACAAAGTAGATTGCAGAAAGTTCAATCCAGTCCTTTCACTGCCCAAGACAGAAGCAGCCCCTGCAGGCCAACACAACAAAGCACACAGCAAAGTGGTAGTTCCTCCTCACAGCTTCTCCAGCTCTTCTTCTTGGCAGTCTTCTTGATCCAAAAGAGTTCTAAAGTTCAGGGGTCTGGGCCCCAATATTTATATCCCAAAATCCTTTGATCCTTTAGGCAGAGAGTGTCTGCCCAGCCAGAACCAGTTCTGCCTTCTCTGGTGTGACTTCCTGGCAGGAGGTGGAGACTGCATTGTCAGAGGTAGGCCAGGCCCTTTGAGGTGCAAGGAAATCTCCTCCCCCCCCCTTCCACAGTTGCAGCCCAGGTCTATTCAGCCCTTTCCTGACTCAGCGCCAGGATACCCGTTGGGTCACAGTGCGCTTCATAAGTAACCATTACATTACATTACATTACATTACCTAGACTATCTGGAGCCACTCCTGCTCCCCAGCCTTCTGTCATCCAAAACCCAGACAGGCAAACCACATTCCAACAGAGGCACACAGGATGACTGATCAAGAAAATACCTACTTTCTAAAAGTGGTATTTTCAAACACAGAATGTAAAAATCACCTTCACTAAACGAGGCATCTTTAGATTCTGAGTACAGGCATACTAAACTTTATTTTCTTACCTAGTTCCCAGGGCCAGTTATGTTTATAAGATGTTATAAACAAACTTCCCATTCTGTCCTATGGGGAACAGGTAGCCTTGCAATAGTGAAAAACGAAATTGGCAGTAATTCACTATCAGGACATGCCACACACACCAGGGCATGTCCTACCTTTCACATACACTGCACCCTGCCCACAGGGGTACCTTGGGCCTACCTTAGGGGTGCCTGACATGTACGAAAAGGGAAGGTTGGGGCCTGGCAAGTGGGTGCACTTGCCAAGTCGACATGGCAGTACCAGACTGCGCGCAGACTCTGCAATGGCAGGTCTGAGTTACCTTTTCAGGGCTACTCACGTGGGTGGCACAATCAGTGCTGCAGGCCCACTAGTAGCATTTGATTTACAGGCCCTGGCACACTCAGTGCACTTTACTAGGGACTACGAAGTAAATCAAATATCCAATCATGGAAACACCAATCCATAACACATTTTACCACAGGCGCACTTGCACTTTACCACTGATCAGCAGTGAGAAAAGTGCGCAGAAACACTAAGCCAGCACAAACAGAGTCAAAACCGGGAGGTCAGAAAGAAAAAACTCAGGGGAAACACGCCAAAAGATGCCAAGTCTAACAGTGACTGACCTGCACCTTGTCTGCTGTGGTGTTTGGAGCGCAACCACGACCCGAAGTCATGCTCCGATTGCCATGTCATGAATCCGAAAGCTTTGAAGTAGCGTTCCCAAAAGCTCATGGCGGCCCGGCATGCGAGACCGTCCAAATGGAGGTCCCAGTCGAGAGGAAGGTCCCGCCTGGTCGCAGACTCCAAAGTAGTCATCGTCCCACTCCAAGTCCTTGAGACATTCGGGTAAGTCAAGGCACAAAAAAAAGAGCAAGAAGTTGAAGTGGTCTTTGACTTCTCCTCATCTGTCAGTTGACGCGATGAGGGAGCATCAGCTTTAAAGGCCTGGTTCCTCAGAGCCTGTGTCTGCGCCTGGGCCGACTCTGCACCTATCTGACTTTCCGGTATCCGTAGCAACCCCCAATCAACTAAAATAATTCTGTGAAGCCATGTGCCTCATCTTTGGGTGGCCTGACCCCTCCGGCAATCTTTCGGGTACCATAGGGCTGGAGGGACCCCATCTGGTTCTGCGCTGACTTCTCCGGCCCCAGCTCCACTGGGTACCCAGTGGTCCATTCCTGGATCCTGACCGGTGCCAGTTGTACCATCTCGACCTTCCCTGGCGCCGGCTCTGATGCCGACACTCTTGGTGCCGCGGGCGCCATTCCCATTGTAATCCCCGATTCTGACCTGGAGCCGAATGGGCACCTCCTGACTCAGACGCCTGCTGGAGCCTTGCCTGTTAGATTGGAACCTGAGCGCTATTCCCTTGGGCTAGCCCTCAGGGAAGAATGGTTGGGGTCGCTGGATCCTACAGAATACCAGCCCTATGAAGAAGACCCAAATATGAACTGGTGTGAGGAATTGGGTGAAGCCAGTGGAGTGGATACTTCTCGAGCTACTGGTATGCTTTCTCCCCCTACCGTGGCTATGGAGGAGGGAGCCTCATATACAATGGTGGTGCAGAGTGCGGCTGAGGTCCTCGACTTTCAGGTGCCCTCGGTGGCAGTCAAGACTAACATTTTGACAGAGGTGTTACCCCCTACTCCCATTCAATGACACCCTTACTGATGTCCTTTTGGGGACTTGGTTGAAACCCAACACAAGGGCTTCTATGAATAGGACGATCTCTGCTGCCGCCACCCCGCTCCAGGGGACCCAAACTTCCTCACCCAACATCCCACCCCTCAGAGCTTGGTGGTCCAAGCCTTAATGTCCTAAGGCACGTTCCTTGATGCTCACCCAAACAGGGAATCCAAAAGACTGGACTCCTTAGGGGAGAAGATATTTTCTTCTGCCAGCCTAGCATTGCAGTCTGTGAACACTGCATGCCTCCTGGGCCGATACTCCCACACTCTGTGGGACACTGTTGCGCAAGTGCTGCCACAGGTCGTGGAGGAGGCCCGGGCCGTGCTTTCTCAGGCTGTTGCCAATTGAAGAGATGCAGCAAAGTTCACAATACGATGTGAACTAAACACGCCTGACTCACTGGGCAGAGCGGTTTCATTGACGGTGGCCCTGAGGTGCCACACCTGGTTGAGGAAGACTGACTTTTTGGGGGATGTCTGGGCTTTCCTTATGGACATGCCCTTCGATGGCACCCGTCTCTTTGGAGACAAGGCAGATTCAGTGCTTGAGCACTTTAAGGACTCTCCTGCTACTGCCAAATCCTTGGGCCTCTCTGCTGCTCCACATCACCCCCAATCTGCCTTTTGTGTCTACGGCAGGGGCTTCCAACTATGCCAATTCCCTCCCAGCCACCGTGCCGCTCATGCTCCCCCTCCTCTGCATGGCTGAGGACACGGTAACCGCAGACTTCATCAGGTAGCCAGCGGTCTGGTCAATCCACCATCCCCCTGGCAGCTGCAGCCTCCAAACCTTCCTAATCTGCCCCTTTACTACCATGGGCATCCAGTTGGCAGCAGGATTCGCCATCACCTGCCTCACTGGCAGTCCATAACATCAGAGAGGTGGGTTTTGCTGATTGTCTGAAGGGGCAACTTCCTCCCCTTCGAGACTACCCCTACGTCCATGCCACCATCTCAGGACTGGCTGACTGAAGATCATCTGTCCCTTCTTTGCGAGGAAGTCGCAGCTCTCTTGGCCAAGGGACCCATAGAGAGGGTACCGGTGTCAGAAGTAGGCTGTGATTGCTATTCCCACTAATTTCTGGTCCCCAAAAAGGACAAAGGCCTTCGTCCTATTCTAGATATCCTCAAGAAGGAGAAATTCAAAATGCTCACGGTGGCTCAGGTGTTTTTTGCCCTGGACCCAGGAGATTGAATGGTAGCGTTGGACTTGCAGGACGCCTACTTCCACATTCCCGTCCTGCCTGCCCACCGGCGCCATCTGTGGTTTACAGTAGGCCACAAGCATTTTCAGTTCACCATGCTCCCTTTTGGCCTTACCAGTGCCTCTTGGGTGTTCACCAAGGTGATGGCAGTGGTTGCAGCTCATCTGTGAAGATAAGGGGTGCCAGTTTTCCCCTATCTCGACCACTGGCTGTTGAAGGCGGGCTTGCCCTAGGCTGTCGTCTCTCACCTCCAGACTACGGCGAACCTCCTGCTCTCACTGGGGTTCACTATCAACATGCCGAAGTCGCACCTGATTCCCTCTCAGACGCTCCCTTTCATCTGAGCTGTTCTCGAAACAGTGCAGTTTCAGGATTATCCTCCGAGTGGTGAGTCCAGGATATTCAGGCTATGATACCGATGTTTCAGCCTCTATTCTGGTTTTCAGTGAGACGGACTCTGAGGCTGCTGGGCCTCATGGCCTCCTGCTGGTGACACATGTATGATGGCATATGTGGGATCTGCAGTGGGACCTGAAGTTCCAGTGGGCGCAGCATCAGGAGAATTTCTGGAACATGGTCCAGATCTCGTAGGGAACTGCAAAAGATTTGCAGTGGTGGCTAACGAACCGCGATTGGGTTAGAAGCAGACCCCTCTCTCTTCTCCAACCAAATCTGACTGTAGTGACAGATGCTTAACTCCTGGGAAGGGACAGTTATCTGGGAGAGGTGAAGATCAGAGGACTCTGGTCTCCGTGGAATCTAGCCTCCATATCAATATGCTGGAGCTCCGAGTGATCCTACTGGCATTGAAAGTCTTTCTACCCTCTATCAAGGGAAGGCTAGTGCAGGTGTTCACGGACAACACCGCCTCTATGTGGTACTGCAACAAACAGGGCAGGACGGGGTCATGGACCCTTTGTCAGATGCTCTGCACCTCTGGACATGGCTTGAACAGCAGGGCATATACCTGGTGGTTCAACACCAGGCGGGCTCTCTGAATGCAAGGGCAGACAAACTCAGCCGTCGATGCCTAGCGGATCATGAATGGCATATCCAACCAGAGCTGGCGCAAGGTTTCTTTCAGCAGTGGGGAGAGCCTTGTTTAGATCTGTTTGCCTCCGCCAAGAATGTGCAATGTCAGCAGTTTTGCACGCTGGAGTTTCCAAGGCGGCCCTCGCTCAGAGACGCCTTTCATCTAGATTAGAGCTCTGGCCTCCTGTACACTTTTCTGCTCATACCACTCCTGCCCAGAGTTCTCTAGAAGATCAGGAATGACCAGGTCCAAGTAATCCTTGTGTCTGCGGACAGGGCATGGAGAGTCTGGTATCCTGAGCTACTGAGCATGGCCATTGATCCTTCCATCTGGGTGCCCCTTCGGGAGGCTCTTCTGTCGCAGCAGCAGGGGAGGGTTCTCCACCTGAACCTGTCCACTCTCGGCCTTCTTGAGTGGAGATTGAGCGGCTGCAGTTGGCAGCTTTCAACCTTCCTCCTAAAGTCTGTCATGTTATTCTGTCAGCCTGGTGTCCTTCCACCAAGACGGTATACTCCTGCAGTTGGAAAATATTTGTGGCATGGTGTGCAGAACAACATATTGATCCTCTTTCTGAAGTCTTACTCTTCATTCTTTCCCTTGCCCAGCAGGGCTCTGCTCTGGGCACTCTTAAGGGCTATCTGTCTGCTCTTTCTTCATTCTTACGGCTGCCTGACCAACGCTCCTTGTTCAAGTCCCCTACTGTAAATAGGTTTCTTAAGGGTCTTGTTCACCTTTTTCCTCCTTTGCCATATATCATGCCTCAGTGGGACCTTAATCTGGTCTTGCCATTCTTAATGAGTGCTCCTTTCGAGCCTCTCCACAATTGTCCCCTGAGGCATGTGGCATTGAAAACAGTGTTCTTTGTGGCAATTACTTCTGCCCGCAGAGTGAGTGAGCTACATGCCTTATCATCTAAGCTGCTGTACCTCTGTCTATCCTGACAAACTAGTGCATCGCACAAGGGCCTCCTTTCTGCCGGACGTGGTCACCCCATTTCATGTAGGCCAAGCAATCACCTTGCCTACCTTTTTCGCTCCTCCGCATCCCTCTAAAGAAGAGGAGCGACTCCACCACCTGGACTGAAAAAGAGCGTTGTCGTTCTACCTTGACTGCACATGAGAGTTCCAGGTGGACGACCAACTCTTTGTGGGGTATGTTGGTGCAAAGAAAGGTCGAGCAGTGCTAAAGCAGACCATCTCCAGATGGGTTGTGCTCTGCATCCAAATCTGCTACACACTGGACAAGAAGCAACCGCCTGAAGGCTTGCAGGCTCATTTCACCAGAGCTAATGCTGCAACCACTGCGTTAGCACGCAGAGTTCCGATCGTGAACATTTGCCAGGCAGCAACATGGGCAACTCTGCACATGTTTACCAAACACTACGGTCTGGACAGTGGGATCCATAGAGAAGGGCACTTCACCCGTTCGGTCCTACAGGACTTTGTAACAAGCAAGTTCCATGCGTAGATGTGATGCAGCAGGTGTAGCCGAGTATAGTCTTTTAAGTTATTTTTTAAGTTCTTAACATCAGAGATAGCAGCCCCACCAGGAGCAGCCTGCTAGCTGCTCAGCCCATCTTCCAACTGTCAACACTCACAACAGGCACCCAAGCATTCCACTCGTGTCCATCACACCAACATTCCATACAGAACACACACACTGGCTGAGCAGCTAGGAACAAGGTAAAAGGGAACATTATAAATACAACAGGAAGATACCACATTATCTTCTCCCCTTAAAACTGAAAAACAATAAAACCATACTAAAATGAAAACAACTATACACAATGTACAAATGAAGAACGAAGTCCATAACCCAGGGATGAATGGTAAAAACCACATCACGAGAGGGAAACAAGACTAGACAAAGGAGGGAGGAAGAATGAAGAATTACAAACAAACTATCACCATCCTCCTCCTTAAATTTTTTTAAAACAAAGAGAAAATTCACAGAACGTTAAGCTCTCAGACAAATAGTGAGAAAACACCACATGACAATACATGTGAAACAATGTGCAGAGAAACACGGTAGAAAAAGACTCCAAGAACTCTAACACTGTGACGAGACACATGGGAGTAAAGCACCCCAGAACTCGAACACTATGGGTGGACAACACCCATGTACTTACTACTTAAAATTGACACAAACACTATGGGTGGACCGCACCCATGTACGTACTCCTTACTATTGACACAAACACTATGGGTGGACCGCACCCATGTACGTACTCTTATGTAAGGAACACAAACAAGAAAAAAAAATGTGGAGAAGGGACTAAAACCCAACTTCCCACCCCTCATGTAAGGGACAAAACATGCTAAAATGGGACTACAACCCAAAATGCAAACTGTAGATGGGACTGACACCCATTACTAATTACATAGGTGGGACTAATGCCCCCTATAAACTGAGTAGATGGGACTAACACCCACTACAACAAACAAAAAGTGAAGCACAATGTGACTAACACACACACTAAAAGACCAATGTACAACACAAAGTAACTAAAACACACTACCGCAACAAGTGATGCGCGGGGCGACTTACACACAAATCGAAAAGAAGTGCAGATCAAATGCGCAGCGAAAGACGACTTACACCCATTGAACATGACAGAAAGTGTAAGAAGAGGGAGACCAACACATGGACCCAGAACAACCAGAACCACCCTCATGTAAGGGGTACAATGTGACTACCACCCACTATAAACCAAATACCACCAAGGTATAAAGAAGAATAAACTGTGGCAACACAAAACTTTACGACTATGTTATGCAAACTCTTCACGAATACATCTTGTAA
Source organism: Calotriton arnoldi (assembly GCA_963921515.1). Lineage (NCBI taxonomy): Eukaryota > Metazoa > Chordata > Amphibia > Caudata > Salamandridae > Calotriton > Calotriton arnoldi. Next base: position 209,963 of record CAWUFW010005387.1, on the reverse strand, counting down.
TGTTTTTAAAACCCATTACTCTCGCCGGTGAGCGACCTCTCACCAGAGTTGTGCTACTCTGGGCACACACACAGGTACAGTGCACACCATGTGAAAACTGTTAAACCATAGTGGACACATGTAAAACATTGGCATAACAAAGTACTAAATCCAGTAACGTCTAAAGTTCACAGAATGAGCCTACAGATCAAAAATCACCAATAACTGGTTAATCAATGGAGTTATAACAAAAAAAAATAAAAACGAGACTGTTCTAATGACCACAGTCATGTTAATTGCTCCATACATCACCTCCAGATAACGTGTCCACGCCATGAAACAATATACTGCCAAACCGTCCACTGAAACACTATAGCTGCGTAACGGGAGGGCAGAAAGACTTCCCACAGATCTGAACACTCTACTCGCGCCGCACTTGCTGCAAAACGTGGTTGGCCAAATTGAAGACAGTACACCAACTCGTAGCAGCAGCTGCAGCCAACCTAAAGATGGCGGCACGCTGACAACGTCGCGCCGGATGGCTCCCGGCACGTTTGTGTTGCAAGGGGCCCATCAGCAGCCCAAGGCTTCGAAGAAATCACAACGTCAACGAAGATCCAAAGAAGGAACACCAGGACTCCATGACACAAGTAAGAGTGCGCGCGCTATAAGTGACACGCTCCTTTTTTCAAATTTAAACGCTGCGGACCAACTGCCAAATGACAAGGGGCTGCCAGGGACATTAAAAAAATCACCAAAATGGTCTTACCCCACAGCAAGCCTCGCGCAAAAATTGGCTCGTGCACAGTTTTGAAATGGCACAGTGGCAGTAAAACTGCCCATAACAGCGAGGGGACCCAAAACGGAAAAAATTTAATTATAACAACACACATTGTCTCACCAAAAATGTTCAGCTCCGGCAGCAGGTACATGGGCTGAATTCGTCACGTTAGGCTCAACATAACAAATGGCTGAATGTCCGTGCGAATCGAACCGCGGACAGGCTCCATACCAAACACTGTGCAGACAGTGCACTCCTCCAAAAGACACCATGCCGAGAAAAAAACTTTGTGTACCTGCAATCAAACACTGCCAAGTCCACATCAAAAGGCACAAGCTGAATTTCAGTAGAGAATAAATAGCTGCCAATACTTGTTGTAGACAAAACGCACCTTGTCCCAAAGTTTAACTCCAAAACTGAATGACCAAAACGATAAACTTGAGACAAACTTAATGCCAGTCCAACAACCAAGATGTTTGTGAGCAGAGCACGCCTTGGCTGGGGCTGTCCGGTGTGAGGGACACTGGTGGGGCTGTGAGGCGTGTTGCTCCAGTTTCTCTTTTTTACTTGATGGTCCATTTCACTTGTTTCTTGTGGATCTTTTTCCATCTGTGTCAACGCTTCCTCTGTAGTCCCTTATGTACCATTTCCTCCAGGAAATGTACTATCGCTGTCTGTGTGGTCATTTGTGAACCACTACATTTTCATGTGATCTCTGCGCTTCTAGTTTCTGTTGGTTCCTTCCAACCTGTAGACATCCTTGGCTTGTCATCTTTAACTTCCTTGAGACCACTTGTTGTGTGTGAATTAGTCTCCAGATCGTCGCCAAAATGTAACAAGCAAGTTCCATGCGTAGATGTGATGCACCAGGCGTAGCCGAGTAGTCTTTTAAGTTATTTATTAAGTTCTTAACATCAGAGATAGCAGCCCCACCAGGAGCAGCCTGCTAGCTGCTCAGCCCACCTTCCAACTGTCAACACTCACACCAGGCACCCAAGCATTCCACTCATGTCCATCACACCAACATTCCATACAGAAAACACACACTGGCTGAGCAGCTAGGAACAAGGTAAAAGGGAACATTATAAATACAACAGGAAGATACTACAGACTTACTTGTTTGAAATTGGTCCGTAAACCCGCCTCCGGAGAGGTATTGCTTGGGTATCTTTTCAAATGTAATGAATCTGCAGTTAGAAGTCTCTATCAGATGAACAAGTCAATTGTCTTCAATTACGTCTTATCCGGTAGAGACTATATCTAGCTGCACATTCCTTACCGACCCACCCATCATCCCCGCTTTGCGAACGGATTTGTAAGAATAGGGCTGCACCCTTTCAGAGCCCTAATTTTACACACCAGTGGTCAGTCATCTTCATTACTCTGCGCTTGTGGCGTGGAAAGTCGTGAAAAGTAACTGATGTCAGTGTGTCTGGGTGGCACCTATATACGTACCGTAATGTCATTTCCGGCGCAGCTGACAACGCACACGGAGCCGATTGCGCCACTTACCGGCACACAGGGGTGTACTGCTCACAAAAAATCTTCTGTATCCCGTCTGACGGCTGGGCAAATTCAAAGGTAAGGAATCTGCAGCTAGATTTAATCTCTACTAGATAAGATGTTACCGCAGATAAGTAGCTTGTTCATCAGTTATTAGTTCACAAAGACACTGATATGCCATCTGGAAGAGGCAGCTGAGACCGGTGCTACTCAGATGGGATTGTGCTCATGCTGGAAGAGGGTTGGAATTCTTAAGTAGCTGTTTAAATGATTTTAGTTCTTAGAAGACCCAATAACAACCCATTAGAGGATGTGCAACTATTAATGGAGCAGTTTATCCAGACTCTACCTCTCAGATGAGCTGCTATGCAGACAGGGAGATGGTATAAAATTATTAATGCAACTGATAAGATAGGTTTATCTCTCAGATGAGCCAATAAGCAGTGTAGAAGATGGAGTGGAATTCTTAGAGCAGACAATAAGATTATAGCTCTCAGTTGACCTGATATACAGTCTGAAAGAGGGCATGGAACCCTTCCAGCAGTAGTTCAAATAGTCCGTAGCTCTCGGAAGAGGTGATTGTGATTTGGATACTGGAAGTTAAAGGATATGAACTGTTAATGTTCTATAAGCCACTCTTCCCTACTGGGATTTAAAACCCTCTTCAGTCTTGCGATTAGTCTACAGGAGGGAGGAATAAATGGTAGAGCAAGTGTAAGATGCTGCACTGACTACATTCTTAGTCCTGCATCAGAATAGAGGGACTAAGATATTGATGCAGTCTTGGATATTGGCAGAGCCACATACCTATTTTGGCTGCAGAATTCACAGTTTTTTTCTGGGCAAAAATGAGCTCGTGTCCTTGGACAAATAAGTGACTTGTCACTGTGAAGCACTTTCTTTATGTCCTTGTTTTATGTATTAGTTTTCACTTTTTATTCTTCAGAAAGTGATCGTATTTGCAAAACAGTTTATTTAATGGTAAAGTCTTGCTCTTCGTGCATCCTTGAATTTGTTTAGTCTTTCTATGTCATATCCATGGGAAAAAACACATTTCTATTGAAAGAAGAATATTTTAATTCCATCCCCGCCTCTTCTAACCCCTACAACAACCTCTGCTGTTCTGTCTTTTTAGTATTTTTTTCTGCTACGGAGGAAATCTTTCATTGCTCCTTAAGTCAAAATCTCGCAGACATCCGAGCTAACTGGCATTCTTTCACAACTGCACGTTGATTGACATTTCTATACATACACCCAACAAATTCATGATTTTTACTGTCCAGGTTAATCCTACAGTTTAGTAGAATTATGGTAAAAATGTTTTTTCTACTGTATGCTTGCTGTCAGTTTTGATGTATGGACTTAAATTGCGTAGACGCCATAGTTTAAAGAATTAGAGGTATTTGCATATTTTATTTTGGAATCTCCCCGAAGGCATAGACTGAACTTTAAGACGAACCCTTGTGCGCAAATGCTTGCATGCTGCAAATAATAATCTTGAGTTCATATGTAGCAGTAAAGGTGAAAAGTTGAAACTCTTTAAGCAAAAATCTTAAATCCCCTTAACAGGTGCATTGCTTTAAAGACCTTACATTCAGCAGGGCAGTTTTCCTTTGTGTGCATTGGTCTTTCGCTGCAGCAGAAGACTTTTTTTGTGCTCATTTAATTTCTTATGCTATATTTGTATTGCTTTCGTGTCATAAAACAAAACACAAGAGTAAAGACTAAAAGTAGACTATTGCAAGACATTGTTCAAGTTGCCTTCATAGAGTATGTCCCCGCAGCGCACGTGACAGTGGACAGACAGGATGACGAGGGTGCCGAGCGTGTTTTTCTAGTACCTTGAATGTCGTGCTCTCAATTGGTCTCAGGGGATAATGATCCACACGATGGGAAAGGAATTTTAGGGATGCTTTATTTTTATAGCTATCCACTTAGAACCACTTTGATCAGAGAGTAGACTGAAAATGAAATGCAAAACACCCATCAAGTTAAACTTTTTTTTTTTTGGTCCCGACATGCATTTTCCACAGATCCTAACTTTGTAAGGAACATATACGAGGATCTAGTGAGAGACCGCAGGAGTGACCTACTGACCAGGAATCTGAGTGCTTCTTGAAAGACTGAAAGAATGCCCCAAAACATTCTTGACTCATTCAGTGCTCAGCACACAAGAGGGGGCCTGTAACTAAGCATGATGCAATAACATTGTCACTTACTCGCGCACCTTGGGTTCTGCAAGACCCTCTTCAACAGGTATACTGATAATGAACTAGTGCCTTTTTTTTAATAATCCGTGAAAACTCACCACCTATTGGAGGTGTGTCGATCTATAAAGCCCCAGGTCTCAAGAAAAAGTTGGCTTCCTCCCTTGTGGAACTTATAGCCTCTCTAGCTATCAAATATAATCATTCCCTTTGTCATTAGTGACTTCAACTTTAATTTCAAAACATTTGCAGACCCAGTTATCAGTAAAATCAGGGGACGATATGGAAGCACAAAATGTAGTTTGTTACCGAACCCTCTCATACAGCGGGCCATACTCTTGATTTAATATTTACCAATATTAACTCCTAGAACGTTCTTTCACATCTTTATTCTGGCCCAATCATTAATTACTAGAATTATCGATCCCCATATCTGAGAAATAGTCTTCTAACATCAAGGCAAATCCTTCTAAGTTCAGAGCCTGGAATATTTCCAGTGATAATCTTTCAAAAGAACTTCAGCTACCAGATCTTAATTCTTTAACTAATGTCAATGCAGCAGTCTCCCAATTCAGTCAAGCAATGGTAAAGGCCATTGATGCGCTTGCTTCTTTAAAAACTAGCAAGCAACCTAGATGCTCCACTATGGCAAAATGGTATTCCCCGGGTCTAAGAACCGGTTAAATAGTGTAAAAGACTGGAAAGAAGGTGGGCAAAAATCCAAACACCAGGCTAAAAAAACTGACGTTAACAGCAAGCTTAAAAGCCATAGTAAATTGATTTGCCAGGTTTGTAGGGAATATTTTGCTGATGCTTTATTCCTCCTCCACTGCAGTGTGCAAATCTTTTTCTATTGTAACTTCTACCATGGTAGAAGAAGATATAAGCATGGTCATGTCAAGGTCACCAGACGATCCAAGTGCTCATTATGTTTTTTGTCAACATCTTTTTATTGTTTTTTTACAAAGATTAGCAACTTTTGAAGCTTAACCAAGCTCTGTCTCAAGCCAAGATCATTAGATATCTAAAGACAATACACAGCTTTTCCACAAGTTCTCGGCATGACTCTCAGCGTTTTCAGGCACAAATTTCCCATCATATTGTATATATCGCACAATCTTCATATCTCTTGTTGCGCTCGGACAATATGATCGAGAGCTAACAAAATAAACAAGGTGAAAAACAACTAAACAATCCTGTGAAACCCAATATGCCTAACTATAAAATATTTGAGGAGAGTGTGGAGCGGGCGGGGTCCAACGCCAGGAAGGCCAAAGGGGCCCACCGCTCCAGGCCAAGGGAGGAAGGAGGGACTGCACATGAGGGGGGTTGTGAGAGCCCTAAGGGCCATGGCTCCAGATGGGATCGTGACCGGGTCCAGACCCGTAATGTTTGAAAGAGGTGAACGGCCTGTAGCCTGGGGCCACAGGCAAAGAGTGGCAAACCTTCCGACAGATAACCCACTAATGGACTCCAGATATAATCAAAACCCTTGCGGGAATCCGCTATGATATCCGTCATTCGTTCAAGGGCTAGGGCCCGCCATAGTCGGGCATGCCATTGGGTGAGAGAGGGGGCCTCCGGTTTCTTCCAAGCTGCTGGTACTGCCATTTTGGCCGCACCCAGGCAAAGCCACATAATGAACGGTCCCCCTGAGTTTGGTCCCTCACCCCCAACAGGACATGTTCTAGGGAGCCTGGGATTGGGTATCCCAGAATCTGTTTGATCTGGGACAGAATTTCCTTCCAGAAAGGTTGAATGGAGGGGCAGTCCCACCATATATGGCTGAAGTCGCCTAAGAGCCCACATCCCCGCCAACATCTGTCTGAAGTGTTTGGGAAGAGAGTGTGTAGTTTTTGGGGGTGTAGGTACCAATCGAACATGATTTTATAATGGGCTTCCCTTAGAAACATGGATGATTGTATTTAGCAATATCTTTATATAGGGATCTCCATTGTTTCTCTGTCATAAGGGTCTGCAGAAGGGCGTCCCAAAACCCTCTATGTGGCGGGGTCTGAGAGGGACCCACCGTGAGAAGGAGAGAGTAAAGAAATGAGATGCAGCCCTTAGTCGTGCCACCGGCCTGTACGAATCTCTCTATTGGGAGCAGATCCCTGGTCGCGGACAACCGCATCTGAGGCTGTTGCACCCAGTGTTTTAACTGGAAATAGTGGTATTCTTCTGTGGGTGGAAGTTTAAAAAGAGCGGCACAGTCAGCAAAGGGGCGTAGTTCCCCTCGAATAAATAGATCAGACAACATTAGGCACCCACCCACCCTCCCTCCATCTATCAAAGGGACCCTCTAGTACCGCTGGGGGGAAGGTAGGATTGAAATGGATGGGGGTGTAAGGGGATGGAAAGGTAGTCGGAGGCAATGTCTTGCTGGCGATATCCCATGCTGTTAGAGTAGTAGCTGTAGGGATGCTAAGATAGACATTATTTGGCCTGTCTTGTTTTGGTTTCCAAGGCCGGTCCCATATAGTTCTTCCCGCACCTTGCCTGTCCATAAGGAGCCAGTGTTTGTCTGAGGCTTTAAGGGACCTCTCGGCCAGGGCACGAGAGAGGGAAGTCTGGGAGGGATAGTCCCCCCCGTTAGGCGCAGTCTGGTCAGTAGTCGCTGAGATAGGCAGGCCCTGCGCCCCTGCCAGATAAATTTTGTTATCATCCCCTTTAGCTCGCGAACAACTCTCTGTCCACCGTGATCGGGAGACCCTGAAATAGATGGAGAAGGCGAGGAAGTACATTCATCTTGATCGCGTTTATTCGACCTATCCAGGTTACGTATGTGGAGCCAAATTTTTAAAGTCTGTTTTAAGCTGCTGCAGCAAGAGGGGGGGTGGGGGGAGTTAGCTTTGTAGAGGTCTGTTGGGTTGGGGTGCTTTTGATGCCCAGATAAGTAATTTCTTTATGTACACACTGGACGGTGATTCTTCCGTGATGGCTGTCATCATCTCTAGGGGCATTGTCAGGTTAAGTAAGAAAGATTTAGAAAGATTAACTTTAAAGCCCGCTACTTTCTCAAAGTTATTAAGTTCGGCCTGTATAGCCAGCAGAGACAAGTTAGGTTCAGTGATGGGCAGCAGAACATCGTCTGCAAATAGGGAGATTTTATGCTCATCTGGACCGAACTTGATCCTGTGGATTTCTGGGTTGGCCCTAATACGCGCAGCAAGTGGTTCAATGCAGCGCGCAAAGAGCATGGGTGATAGGGGCGGCCTTGTCTTGTGCCTCTTGATAAGTTAAAAAAAAAAAAGTCCAAGGCTACTCCGTTGACAAGAACTTGGGACTTGGGGGAATGATAGATAGCCTTCACCATGCCCAGGAAAGTCTCGCCGAACCCGAAACGGCGCAGAGTGCTCATCAAGAAGGGCCAATCGACCCAGTCGAAGGCCTTCTCTGCATTTAATGAGAGTAAGGCCGCCGGGATGTGCTTCTTTTGTACTTTATCAATTAGGTGTATTATCCTACGCAGGTTATCATGTGTGTGGCGTCCCTTGATGAAACCAGATTTGTCCGTGTGGATCAAGTTTGGTAGAATATCTTCCAATCTGCTGGCAAGTTTCTTAGAGTATAATTTAGCATCTAGATTCAAGAATGCAATAGGCCTGTACAAGGCACACAATTGGGGATTTTTCCCTGCTTTGGGGATTAGAGTGATTAACGCTTCCCCCATCGACTGGGAGACTTGATGAGTGGTTGCTATTTCATTGAAGAGAGCCGTCAAGTGGGGAGTTAGCTCAACTGGAACCGATCGGTAGATCTGAGCGCTAAACCCATTGGGGCCCGGGGCCTTCTGGAGTTTTAGGGCATCTATCGCCTTTTGGACCTCCTCCCTCGAGATGGGTCGACTGAGCTAGTCATTGGTGACAGGGGAAACCTATGGGAGCTCCAGTGAGTCCAAGTAGTGAGATTGGTTCTGTACTATTAAGGGGTCTGCCATGTACAGTGATCTGTAGAATTCGCGGAAAGCGCACGCCTTCCCTCCCTCACTACGGTGTGTGGTGCGTCAACTATCTGTCTGACATATTTCTTCTCCTGTTTAGCTCGGAGCTGTCGCGCCAGCAGGGAGCCGATTTTATCATTGACATCATACGCTCGAGCCTGAAGGCGTAAAATTATCTTTTCCACCCTGTTTGTATATATTGCCTGGAGCTTCCCTTTTAGTGCAGTTACTTTCCTTAAAGTCTTTACGGACGGGGCATCCTTGTGTGACGTTTCAGCGTCCCGTAGTTCCCCCTCCAGCTCCCCAGTCTGTTGCTTCTTCAGGGTGGTAGCTAGCGCAATGCATTTACCCCTTATAACTGCCTTAAAGGCGTCCCAATTAATCAAGTGAGGTATTTTTGGGGTCATTGTTGGGAAAGAAGTCTTTGATCGCCTTCCTCAGGTCTTCACGAAGAATCCGATCCCTTCTGAGGATGTTGGGGAAGTACCATCTTGTGAGTTTAGAGAGGGGTGCAGACCAGTTGGCCAAAATTTCCAGTGGTGCGTGATCCGAAAGACAAATCGGGTACAATTGGACACTCGAGATCGTCTGACAGAGCGCCTGACTAAGAAGATGTGGTCAATCCTAGAGTACGATCTGTGGGAGAAGACAGAATAGTCACCTGTTGAGGGATTGAGGGCCCTCCAGATATTTATCAGTCCCACGCGTTGTAGTTAAGATTTAACAGTCTTGCTAAAGACTCCTGCCGCTGATCTATGTGAATGGGTAGTGTCTACAGTGGGATCCCAGATGAGATTGAAATCTCCCATTAAGAATATGTCCCACGTGGCAAAACCTTCCAGCGCTGATAAGATTGTGAGGAGAAATTCCGACTGTCCGGAGTTGGGAGCATATACCGTGGCAATGGTGCATGGGCAACCCATCAAAACCCCCTTAACCATAAGGAATCTCCCCGATTTGTCTGCCTTTGTGTCATGGGGTTGGAAGTGAACCGAAGAGTGGCGAAGGAGAGCAACTCTATTTTGTTTAGTAGTGGTCGAGGACCTGAATATCAGTGGATAGGTTTTGTGTCATAATCGGAGGTCCTCGCCTCTCTTTAGGTGAGTTTCCTGTAATGCTACTATACAGACATGATGGTACCCTAGGAATTTCCATAGGCGTTGTCTCTTGTTGGGGGAGTTTAGCCCCCTAACATTCCATGACATACAGTTAACTGACATTAAATCGATTGTGGGGAACTCATCCTCAGGGTCAAAGATTTCCCATTTTGTCCCGGTTTTAAAGGAGCTAAATTTGGTCAGGATGTCCCTTGGGCGCTTGCTTTCCCTCTGGATACGCTGACCCACCCTGTGGACTCATTCCAACCGAACTTCTGGACAGTCGTCTCCCAGGACACTGGAGAAGAGACCCATCATGAATGCTTCCAGGTCTGATCCCTGCCTTCCTTCCTCCAGGCCCCTCATTCTTACATTGTCTCTGCGGTAGCGATTCTCCAAATCTTCGTTGTTTAGCAGGGCAGAGTGTAGCTAGGTGTTTAGATTGGCAGATCCCTCTTCCAGGGGCTTCAATCGGCCTACGAGTTCCTGGTATTTAGTTTCCAGATCTAGGGTGCGGGTACCCACCTAATCCATGTCTGCCTGAAGTGAAACCATCTTCGACCCCACCTCTGATGAAATGCGTCGAACGAAGCGCCAATGTCCGCTTTGATGTCTTCCCTGAGTTTCTATTTGAACTCCCGCAATGTCGCCAGAATGTCCTCCCTGGTTAGCGCCATGCTGCCTCCTGCGTGGTCCTCCCCCTCCTTCTCCACCCTGGACTCAGTTGGCACACAGAAGCTGTAGACTTTGTTAGTTTGGGTCTTTTTTGGTGGCATATGGGCGAGGGCATGCTCAGCACAATGCCGCCCCCGGATAGGTCAAGCACTCGGCTAGGGCGTAGTAGTCTGAAGCAGGGGGGCCACTCACGATCAGCCAGGGGGCACAGTGATGGTGGGGTCTCAGAGACCCATGCGATATGGCCTGTATGGCAATGTTCCAGATTCGCCCAGCATAACACCCTCTCGCCTTCTACAATGCCTCTGCATCGATCTCAGGGCAGGGTCTCCTCCATTCCACCACCACCTTGGGACCCGCACCCCTCAGGCAGGTCAGCTCCCCCTGCACAGTCAGCCACCGGCAAGGGTCTCGATTATTTGCAGACCTACCAGGCGCCATGTTAGGGTCAGGCAGCTTGATGTAGGTCTGGGGGGATCCTCCCCCCCTCCCCCAAGTCCTCTCTCGTGGGGCACAGTGGTGAGTCTAAAGCGGGTTCCCAGGGAGCACCCCACCCCGCAGGTCTGTATGTACGCTCCCACCTGAGTAGCTTCGTCCGCGGTGGGTCCTCCCCTTACACTTCCTCGCCGATCGGGGAAGCTCGTCTGCAGGCACCGCCCAAGGCCGAAATTAGCCCAGATCCAGTTTTCCTTCTGATCCCCCGTCACCGTGGGGTGGGGCAAGGCGATGCGGCAGGCCAGAAATGGTGCACCCATCAGCACTCACAAGCAGGGAAAGCCGGTCAGGGCGAGCCGATCAAAGCGTGGTGGGCTCAGTCGCCATTTTGTCTCCTCCGCTGCTCCTAGTCTCGGCCCGGGTCTCTCCGAGAATGCCGCTCCTCCAGCTGGGTATTTCGGGTGCTAAAGTGTCCTCCGGCTACAGCATGCCCCGCTCTTGGGTTGCGGGTGGTTTTTCTGCCATTTGGCGCGCCATAGTGCCCTTGATTGCGGGGCTCAGAGCGGAGCCGATTCGGATCACGTCCGCACGGCCATGTTTGGCCATGCCCCCCTCATTATGTTTTTATCGCTAATGCAAGTTTGCCGAGCCCATGGATCTCGGATCTGTTCAGTAAATCCACTAGACATGACAAATTATGGACCTATTTCATTATTAACCTACCGGGCCATAGTTTCTGAAAAACGTAAATGCTTCCAACTAAAACATTATCTAGAGGAGAACAATATACTGGATATTACAGAAGCAGGGTTCAGAGCAAAACAAAGCACAGAAACAACTTTATTGAATGTAACTTATAATATCAGGCTTTCATTAGATTAAGGTAAATCTGCAGCCCGGATACCTTAGGGCCTCACTGCCATTCAGGGTGTTTAAGATGTGGCTAAATATGTGATTTGTGCAGTCCTTGATATTACAGTACTGTTTATCTGGGAATGGTGATTGGCACCAGTGTGGTGGCTACAGCTACAGCTGCCAGACTTCTATAGCTTGCTGTTAGTGGTGCACATACACACTGTAGGAAGCAGGATCCCACACTTTCTTGCATGGTGGCAATCCATCACGTCCAACAGATGGGTCCTTTAAATCTTTAAACATGGCTGTGTCCTACCCTTTCTTTCTGCTGAGCTGAATCTTCTCCCCACATCAGAGCAAATATCAGACAAACACCTGCCCATTCTATTGCAAGAGGTGCTAGTTTTACTTTCCAAAGACGCCATCAAGAAGGTTCTGCACTCAGGAATAGGAGAGGGTTGCTACTTCTATTTCTTTGTGCCGAAGGAGGATGAGGGCTTTCAGCCCATCTTAGGCCTTGGTCGTCTTGCCGTATGGCTTGTACTTTCTCAAGTAAAACTGTGCATTTGTTGGACAACATAAATGTTGGACTTGTGCGAGGCTGATTCTGATCACCCCTCAGGATATGTTGGGCTATAGTCCTGCTAGCTCACAGTGCACCATCTTTACCCCTAAACGTACAAGGTAACACATGGATGTGCAACCTCAGAACATGACAACCTCCCATCCCCCCCCCCCGTCATCCCCACCAGGAAATTCTGGTAACAGATCTAGAATCCGCTCGCCCAGCCACTTAGGCATACTCAAAGAGATACACAAGAAGTAAACAGTAAAATGTGATTAGTATTAGAATGGTGAAAAAGATGAACAATTCAATCATTTTGCTGATTGCAGAAAATTATATGTCGCATACTAGTACTGTAATATAGAGTCATCCTACCGAACACATTCTACCCTATCGTGTCTAAGGTGAGGGGATCTGCCAAATCCCTATCAGGTGGTCTAACTTCCCATTACCTGTAGGTAAGTGTCAGCAAGCTGGCCGTCTTGGTGTAGAGTTGGACAGCATCCCTCGCATGAGGTGACAGGAAGGCTTGATGTCATATATATAATAACATCCTTCATGTTACCATGCCGGAGCCCCAGTTAGGCCGCTATTGTTTATTCTATTAGGATAGCTCTGTTGCAGCGCCCAAAAACAAATAGCATCTTGCGTGCTGAAGTTAGCCCTTGTACAGAGTGTTCAAGGTGTTCTGATATATTGCCTACAAAGTGGTATTGTAAGCAAAATGAGTTCGAGGAATATTATCCTGTGTGCGCACGCAAATTAATGTGTCAAATTTCATTGTGTTTAAGGGGAAGGAAGGCAACTTACGAACGTGAGCATGTAAAGATGGTGTTTCTCAACCAGGCCTAATACCTCCATGTGACAGTCTTAATCTTTTCCTGATGAAGGACAAATTAAAAATGCTCATGCTGGCACAGATCTTGTCTGCCCGGCACCTGAGCAACTGGATGGTGAACTTTGCCGTGCTGGACCTGTTTTTATATGCCCATCCTTGCAGTTCCACAGATGTTACCTGTGTGTGGTTCAAGATAGGCCAGTAGCATTTTCAGTTTGATGTGACCCCCTTTGGCCTCACCAGTGCCCTTTGCGTGTTCACAAAAGTAATAGTGGTGGTTGCTGCCCATATTCAGATGTCGAGAATACCAGTTTTCCCATACCTCGACTATTGCCTATTGAAAGCGGGCCCACCACAGTCAGTCGTAGACCACCTTCAGACGATGATGTACCTCCTGACATCGTTAATGGTTACAATCAGTGAGCCTAAGTCGTACCGGACTCCTTTGCAGAGGCTTCCTTTCATTTGAGCTGTCCTGGATAAACTACAGGTAAGGGCTTTCCCTGCGTTGCAACAAGCCCAGAACATTTGGGCTATGATTCCAATATTTTAGTCTCGTCCTGGATCTCTGTGAGAGATGCTTTGAGGCTTCTTGGCATTTTAGCCTCCTCCAGCCTCCTTGTCGACGAAGCCAGGTGGCATACGCAGGATCTGCAATGAAATTTGAAATTCCAAATGGGCCCAGCACCGAGGATACCCGTCGAATCTCATTAATATTTCAGAGGAGACTGCAGTGGTGGTTACTGGACCGCATTTGGACCAGTGTTTAGTGCTGGGGTTCTACTTGCCATCCGTCAATGGCAGGCTGGTGCAGGTTTCCACAGACCACACCACTGCCATGTGGTACTCTGCACCTCTGAAGTTGGCTGGAGCTTAAAGGCATTTTACTGATCATAACTCACCTGGCAGGGTCCTTGATGCCAGTGGGAATGAGCTTAGCAAGCAGCGACTGACAATCACAAATGCTGTCTACATCCCCAGGCTCAAGGCATTTCCCATTAGTGAGGAAGAACCCTGTCCAGATCTTTTAACCACAGTCAAGAACGCACACTATCCAAAGTCTTGTGCGTTGGCATTTCTGAGAAGAGACTCACTAGGAGATTCTAGCTAGAATGGAACACAGTACTTCTTACCACCTTTCCTTCTCTGAGTTCTGAAAAAGCTCAGGAATGACTTGGCCCAAATTATCTTAGTGGGTCAGGAGAGTGTGGTACCCAGAACGGGAAACATCCTGAACAACGACTCCGGAACAATGAGTTCCGGAGTCACGCAAGCCGAACAACGACTTGCCCGAACAACGACTCAGCCTTAACCACCCATGTGCGTGGTTAAGGCAGAGACAGTCTAGTGTTTGGGCAGGGCAGAGTTCGGAGGTGCGTCGGAGGAACAGGTAAGGGGGGTTAATTTTCAGGGGGTGGGGGAGGGTTTAGGGTTAGATTATAGGGGTAGGGTTTTAGTTTTTGGGGGATATGGGTGTTCTTATTTATTTTAAAGGTGGGGGAATTCGTTTATAAGGGTATGAGAGCACCAACAGCAGTCACACCGATGACATCATGATGGCCACAAAGGGCACTGTGTTTTCCTTCGGAGTGTCTTGAGGAAGTTGCTACAACCCTTCCGCTTTAATAGAGGGTGCAATGATCTATGCAAGGGCTTGGCTTTGATTCATACCCAAGGAATTGTAAGAAGACTGAACGGGAATACCAGGTGGTCATTTCTTCACGCCTCACACGTTAAGGAACTGGATGTGACACTAAAGTGACACCTCACTGTGCAGTTCATGTGATCTTATCAGTGAATATGGGTGTTCTATGCATGGGTGGCACTGACGTTCCATGACAACCAGGTCTTTTATGTAAGGGGGATCACAGAGCCCGACCTCCCGATTGGCCTGACTAACCAGCACAGCTGACGCCACCAAATGTACCATCACCAGCTGCTGCATGACCGTGTGGCACATGCTTACCCTGGTACTTCACTATGTCTAGAGGTTATGTCTAGTACACCCTTGTGTGTGTCAATAGCTGACATGGACTGTATTTGCATCATAGAGGAGCATTGCCTCATCCAAATCATCGCGATGGGATGGCCTGCTGTCATGACAATGCATACCATGGCACCTGTAACTGACGTAGGCAATGGTATCTCTTGCAGTCCACTGCCACAGCGGTCACATTCCTACACTTGAAAGGCACACTACTTGCATAAACTTACTGAGTTTCATTGTCCAGGATGGTACAAGTGGAACTTTTGTTGAAGCACTATTGTTTTCTATATATGTGTTTCCTGCATCTGCTTTGGTTTTTCATGTCACCAGTGTAATCGTGTTTATTTTTAGAGTGGGGGGGAATTGGTTTAGTGTGTGTGGGTGAACGTGTTTTTTTTAGGGTGCGGGGAATTAGTTATTAGGGGATGGGGGTTCGGGGTACTAGTGGAAAAGCATTTTTATTAACACGCATTCCTTTACCACGAAAAATCGTGGTAAAGGAATGCATGGTAAAAAAAATTGTGGTTTAGACGAGGTCGTGGTTGCGACCTCGTTCTTAGTGAAGTCGTGGTTGGGAAGTCGTAGTTACAACATAAAACCACCCAGAACGTCTGGGCATGAGCATCTGCCTGCAAAACTGGCTACCATTTCAGGTGGACCTTGTCGTAACAGAGCAGGGTCCTACGCCCAACCTGTGCAATCTACACCTCCATGCGTCAAGGTTGAGCGGCGTCAGTTTACTGCATTGGATTTGCTGCACAAAGGGGGTGGATATTATCCTTGCACCCTTTCACAAAATTCTTTTAGACTGGGCGCTGAGATAAATTTGTGGCTTGGTGTGAGGTCCTCAAGCAAGACCCATTGCAAGACAAACTGTTGGACGTTCTATTGTTCGTTTTGTCGTTGGCCCTACAGTGGGCATTATAAAAGATTATTTGCATTTGCTGGACCAACTATCCGTGTTTAAATCACCTGTTATGCAATTTATTGAATGTTTAACTTCACTTCCCAAGCTATTTCTTATGCCACAGTGTGACCTTAAGTTGGTCGTGACATTTCTCATGTGTACCCCCTTCAACTTGATGCACAGCTGTTCATTGTATCTTCTAATTCTAAAGACATCTTCCCCATTGTGATCACTAAAGCTCATCACATGAGTGAAGTTCACGCATTGTCAATGTAGCCATCCCACACCACCTTTTGTCCAGACAAGCTGCTGCTTAGGTCTAGGACAGTCTTCTTCCTTAAAGTCCTGACTCCCTTCCACATTGGCCAATTCATTACCTCATCAATGTTCTTCACCCATCCTCACCCTTTGAAAGAGAAGGAGGAGGAGAAGCGTCATCGGCTGTGCAGAAGAAGACCCTGTTGAGGTGGACAGCCCTCTGCATGCCATGCACTGGGCAAGAATCCAAATCAGTACCTCCCCAAGTGAGGGTTTATGATGTGGACTCAGATCAAAACATCTTTATGACCGGGCGTACAAAATGTCCTTCCTTCTGGACCTGGCTATCAAGGCAGTAGTGCTTCATGAGTGTTTGCACTGACACCCAAATCGCAGCCTGGCAGATGTCACGAACAAACACTCCATGTGCCAATGAAGTGGTCAGAGACTCAGCCCTGATGGAATAGGCTCCCAAACCTTCTGGTGGCTGCATTTATTGTAAGATGGGGAATTTTCTATTAATAGTATCCATCAGAAGAACAAGGTAAGTAATACTTTTTCTGGTGAATACTCTCCAGACTCGTCGCTGCCCTTCCACCTCCCTGTTTTATGGAGTGGCCTCTTTTTAACATCTTACAAGATCCCAGGTTAGAAATCTGCGTACTGGCTCAACCAATTGTTTATGCTTCGCGTCTGAGTGCCTGGAAAAAGACAAGCAAGAAACTGATGTCAGCATGCAGATATGGCGCTTATATGTGGCTCAGCTCCGTCACGTCTGGGGGTGGCATGGAGTCATTGTGGAGATGCACGGTACCACCAATAGGTGTACAGAAGCATTGCTGGTGAAAGATTTCCGGATCCACTCTGAGTGGAATGTAGTGTGCTCTGCTCTAACAACACAGCAGTGCAGAAAGTAATTTTACTGTTTGCAGCTGGGGCATAAGATCAGTGCACTACATTTTTCTGTTTCTAACTCTACTGTTGGACTATAAATATTGATTTAAAGAGTTCTGTATGCAGCACTTGTCTTCCATTGTAAAACAAAGAAAAAAAGAAAATCTTGTACGTCGATGCACAGTGTATATACATTAATGTCTATTCGATACGTCTTCCCACAGATTCCTATCCTTAAAACGTACTCCCGCATTACCTCTCCAGCTCAGCCAGGTGGTGCCAAAAAGAGGCTTCATGCGCAACTCTGGCTAACGGACATAACAGCAACATATATATGGGGCTAGCTGGCACCCTGGTATCAGTTCTTGCTTCTCTGCATCAGTGTGATCCTCCGCTCTCTCTGTGCCTCACTCGAGACATTTCACAACTTTTGACAACGACTAGATCAAATGTCTCCTCATAAAATCTCAGGGTTAAGACCCTGTCACAGATGATGGCAAGATGTCTTTGTCAGATCCGCATGACATCTTTATTTAGTACTTAGGCGTGAAGCACAATGCCTCAACCTAGGACTCCTGTTCCTCAATGCACCCAAAAGCTATGTGGAAGCAAGATGTTTTGGCTAAGACCCCCAGGGATATGCTGAAGCCATCCTCCTCACCATCACTTAATTTCCCTGACCAATCTTTCCACAAAGAAAACTATGGGAAGGAGAAATCCTCTTCTACCTTGAAGAAATTGTCTTAATCTGAGACCATCGTTAGTCTTGACGTTGGATAAGATCCAGAAGTTAAGACTCAAGTTCCCGGCTCCATTGGCTCACCCCATGCAGGTCAAGGCCTTCTGGCTGGCAATGCGGGATTTGGTCTTGACAGCACCTTTATCCTCTAGGCCTCCCCACAAGGTTAAACACAATCTTGTAGCTTGGTAACTCTAGCAGCCCGTGCAGTGACACCTCCTAATGCTGCACCTTCACATGCTGCACCTCCACAGGTTAAAGGACCAATACCTAAGAAATCCAAGCCTTCCAAATGCGCCACTCCTCATTAAGTCAGAGCCTGCTTTGGCACTGACTTAGATGTCGCCCTCGGAGCAGAACATGGACATGCTCTTCGAAGGTGATGAGGCATTTGGTGAGAAGGCTTACTCCTCCCTGACACGCTTCAAGACCGGTAGAATTACAGCTCGCGGTCTGGGCCTAGCCTTCCGAGTGATATAGTTCTGTCAGTAGTATAGAAAATTTAGTGGCTTTGGGTAGCTTCCTTTGAAGTTCTCGCCACCCACCGACGTTACCTGAGTTGCACCATGGGATGCCAGTATTATCATTTTGCAGTCTTGCTGTTCAGGCAGACAACTGCACTGCATGTTTTTACAAAACTGCTTCTTTGTAGCGGCTTCAATGCAACAGTCAGGAGTATCGGTATTTCAATACTTGGATGATTGGCTAGTGAAAGCTGGAGTCTCCAGCATTATTCGAGGAGCAGCGTCGTACACAATGATTGTTCTCCACAATTAGGCATTATTATTAATGCCCAAAAGTTTTGCCTCATTCAACTCAGAAGTCAACCTTCAAAGGTGTAGTACTGGACATGACCCGCATGAAGGGTTTTCGTTCTCCGAGGATTGCGGATATTCTGAGGCTTCTCACTTGCACAACGCCCAGTTCCTCGGGCTTTGTGTGTTCTTGCCTCGAGCATCCTGTTGGTTCTTACTGCTAGATGGTGGATGAGGGCCCTTCTTTGGTACCTACGATGGCGTTGGCTCCAGCATCAAGGATGCTTTGCAGCTCATGTGCAGACCCTGGCAGATGGACCACTTCAAACTTGCGGGGGTTATCTTGTCAGCCTACAGCAGGCAGAGGCTAATGTAGTCAAGGACTCTTACTCACTGAGCTAGGGTGTGTGAGAAGTTGGCCTGGTATATGATGTCCACTAATTAAAGTGGGCACCTTTCACCAGTCCAAACAACCCTTATGGTGATTTAAGAGATCAAAGATAACCTTAGAAAGCTATCCAAGTGGTAGATGTGGAGAGCAGCCTTCAGGCTTAGTCTTGAAGGCACGTTAAGCAGCTTGTTTTACCAGAATGCAACCTTATTGTTTTGGTTAAATGAAAGGAGAACCACACAGTAGTTATAAGAATATATATTTATTATTATAACACACCTTAAATACCTCACAGTATCTGCTACACGCAGATAAACACAAAGCACACAATACTGTAGCACAGAAACAATCGTAAGTAGCACTAATACACAGTGGGCTCCCGGGGGAGACCAAACCATATACTAAAATAGTGGTATAAGAACCATTACTCGAGTAAAGACAGTGTCTAGAGGATTTAGAATCGCTGGGACCCCAAGGATCCACCCAAGGTGAGTTAGTAGGGACCCCACGGAGGACGGGTGCAGTGTGAGAACACGACCGCGTGCTACATATAATTCAATGGGAGAGTCGCGGATGCAGTTTTAAAGTTTAAGGACCCTTCCCAGTGGATTACGAGGAAACCCTTTGGAACATAGACGGTTGGAGAGCTACCCCACCCATGTATACCGAAGTACCAGAGTTACCGATCCCAGGGAAGCCGGGGACTTAGAGCTAAAGTGGCTTCGGAAACCGCCGTCGTTCTCAATGGGAGTCTTCAAAGAAATGCCACTGCTGGAAAGAAGAAAAGTGTCCGGTGGAACCCACAGGTGGATTCTTGATGGAAGGAACCTGAAAACAGAGGGGACAGAGCCTGGGTCACTCAGGAGTGACCAGGGGCTCGCTAGACGAATGCCCACCGATGTCGGGTGCTTCAGGTGTGAAAAAGGAGACCTTGACTCTACAGCTGCAGGGACCAGGAGACGTCGAGGACGACCAGGAGCCAGATACGAGCTGTCCCACGAAAGGATGTCAAGTGCTGAAGGGTCGGTGTCCGGCGGGAGCACCAACAAGCCTTGGCAGCTGCAACCCACGAAGAAGGTCAAAGAAGGTTACGGTCTGGCCCAGCAAGGACCAGAGGACTCACCACAGCAAGGGGAGTCAGGGCAGGCCTGGAGCAACCAGGGGAGTCCAAGAAAAGCAGTGTTGTCCCTCAAGTGGACCCACAGGCCGAAGGCACAGGAGTCGCGAGGGGACCTCCTAGCAGTTTCACAAAGTCACAGCTTGCAGGGCACAGAGTGCGAGGAGGCCAAAGTCCTTTGTACGAAATGTGCACAGAGGTTGTGGCTATCGATAGCCCAATGCACTTAGTTGGGGAACGCCAACAAGCATATGCACTTGCAAATGTACGCTTTGCACAGGGGTTCGGGTTATGCGGTCCCCACAAGGGATACTGGCCTCAAACTTGGTGAGAGGGCAGCTCGACCTCAAGGAACGTAGGAACCCACCTCCTGTGTTGCTGGAGCATTCGTAGTCCTCAGGATCAGCAGACCTGTCAGTTGCGTTACGGTGCCTGCGAATGCAGGGGAGTGACTCCTTCACCCCAAGGGAGATACTTCAGTTGTCCTTGATGCTCCACAGGTCCTGCACGGAGCCTGTATGGTGCACGGGCACAGGTGATGCTTTGGACGGAGAGGGAGACGAAGTCGGGCCCAGTCGAAGTCCAGTGAAGTCCAGAGTGTCCAGACGGTTGAAGGTCAGTGGTTTCTGGTTCAGAATCTTGTCCACGTCGAGTCTAGGGTCCTACAGCCAGGTAAGCCCTTTTCTACCCACGAGAGAGGGTTGGACAGATTCAGGGGACCCTCCCAGGGGAGGGTCAGGACAGTGAGGAGGTTACTCCCATGTCCTTTGTCCAGTTTCGCTCCAGAGCAGGAGCCAACGGCTCCCAGGACTGGTTTGAAATGGACTATGCACAGGGACACCAAATGTGCCCCTCGTGCAGACATTCAGGCACTTTGGAAGTGCACCCACCCAGCTCCAATACACTAAATCCTGTCTGGGAGGTGGTCACAGGACAGGATGCCTATTGTGCTGCCTTCCCCTGCTCGAACTTGGCTCAGCAGCAGGAGGGCAGAAATGTGTCTCTGGTCGGCAGCAACCATTTTGTGCTGTCCGGGTCGAGAAGGCTGGTACCGGGAAGACCAGGGACCCCACGAAGCTTGCTTCTGAAGGGTGGAATCATACCTCCCACATCGGTTACCGGTGTGGAGGTATGATTCCAAGGTGTTTGATACCAAACACGACATGGTTTGTTGCAGCATTTTCGAGATAGCATTTTACGCGAGCATATAATGCACCTCTACCTATATGTCTGGCTGCGTCACCGAAAACTCGGGAGAATGGTCTCCGAAGGCTGCAGGGTTGCTCTGCTCATGCAGGGGCACCCTCTCACGTAAAACCCAGCACCCTGCCGTCAGGATTGTCAAGGCCTGCTATAGGGGTGACTTATAGGTTTTAAGTGTAGTGACCTATAGATATAGTAAACCTATATCTAAAGTAAGTGGTGCATGCACCATCTTACAAAGGCTGCAATGGCAGGCCTGTAGTTCCATTTTGCACGGCCTCTCATGGTTGGCATAATACATGCCTCAGCCCATGGGAGGCCTCTGGGGTACCTATGCCCTGGGTACATGTGTACCATATACTAGGGACTGACAAGGGTACCCTAGTATCCAATCTTGAGTGTACCTAAGTACATGACATAACATTTTAGGGAGAAAGCAGATAGACTGGGGTCCTGATTAGCAGGATTCCAGTCAGACTAGTCAAAATCAGTGTAACATCAAGCAAAAAGTGGGGGTAACTATAAGAAGCAGATCCTACTTTCCTACAGGGTGCAAATCTGGTCAACATGAGAGCACACAAGACGTTTAGTCTGGGTTGGAGAAGGGTCAGCACATACACATGCTGCAGTTGTGGACAATCGGTCTAGTCATGAAGGCACCCCCACCCCCCTCTTGGACCACCATTCAGATTCTTTTGGACAGAACAACTACAGTCCATTATATCAGGAGACAGAGCAGTGTGGGGACGTGGACTGTGTGTTTGGTAGTGATTGGCATATTGGAATGTTCCTGGTATTGGCTCATCTCACAGGTTCCCTCAGTGTGAGAGCGGATACTCTAAGCCACCTCTCACTGGAGGACCATGGGTGAATATTACACCGTGAAATAATGGTGATCTTCTCCCAATTGGGGTTTCAGTATGTGAGCCTATTACCTAATGTCCATAAGAGGAAGTGTCTTCAGTTTTGTGCCATACACTCCTCTCAGAATGCTGTCGTGGGGGATACCATCAAGTTCAGCTGGTCTCAGGGGCTATTGAACATATTTCTATTGATTCCACCTGAGTCAAAAGTCCTGCGGGAGGATTGCTGATCCTGTTCGACACCAGACTGGGCACTGAGGATCCGATACGCTCATCCATTGGCACTTAGCATTTGCCCACCCTTTCCTTCCCTGCACATGCTCGTGTACCAGGATGGTTAGGTCTTCCACCCGTCCCCAAGCTTTGCACCGGCACGCTTAGAGATTGAGTGGTGAATTTTGCCTTCCTAATGAGGTTTTAGATGTCATCTTGGCAGCCAGGAAACCTACTACGAAATCCATCTAGGTGGATTGCTGGAAGAAATTTGTTCAGTTGGCAAGTTGGAAGGCCTAGATTCTTCGAAATCCCGCCTTCTAAAGCCCTTTGATTTGCATCGTCTCTTGCACAGCAGTGTCTGGTGGTAGCTACAGTTAATGGATAATTGGCCGTCATGTGAAGTTTTACTTTCCTAGCTTATTAGCCATCTCAGTTTAGATTGCCACAAGTTGGGTGTTTTCTGAAAGGTTTATTGTGCTTGTTTCCTTCTATTTTATTTATTGCTCCTCCGTGTATTTTAATATTGTATTGAAGTTCATAATGGCATTCCCATTTGAAGTGATGCACGGTTGGCTGGTTTGACTCCTCACTCTACAGACCATATTGTTGGTGGCAAAAACTTCAGCCTGCAGGTTCAGAGACTTTAGGCCCTTTCATTCTGCCTACTTTTTAAGACTGTCTACCCAGTTGAGCTCTTCCCTAGTACAGCCTAGCCTTCCTATCCAAGGTGCTGGACACCTTTCACATGGGCCTTTCAATTATCCTTTCATCCTTCTTAACTCCTCCTCATCCCACCAAGGAGGAGGAGCCGCTATGTAGATGTGCCTTATTACATTAATCTTATTGAACAGGACAAAGTGGATGGTGAGCTGTTTTTGGGCTCTACAGGCGCAAAAAAGGCAAAGCAGCACCCATGGTTCATTCTCTGTATCCAGGCTGTTATGACTGTGCCAAAAGACCTTCAAGAAGGTAGTCACGGCGCCTTCACCTAGGCCATGGTTAGTCGCACTCCCTTTAACTGGGATGTTCCAGAGGCTGATATCTGCAAGGCTGCTATTTAGTCATCCGTGCATACTTTTGCAAATATTACTGCGTTGCAGGTCAGACAAAGTAATTGCCACTTTGGTATGGCTGTGTTGCTGATTTCCTCGGTTAATTAGCATTACTCGTCCCAACTCCTGCATAGGTATTGATTTGGGGCTATTTCTCAAGGTAAGGAATCTGTGGGAGTGTCTAACAGAAAAAAATTACTTACCTTGAGTAACAATATTTCTGATAGATAGATAGATGATCTTCCTGCTGATTCCACAACGCCCTCACTGGTGCCCTATTAGTGCCACAAATAGGATCCCAGGTATACAAACATAAATGTGCGGTTACTGTCGCTTTCGGTGATGCTCTCTCAGATCCACATCACTCGCCTCAACGGTATGTGGAAACATTTTCCCTCCTGGAAGTTGGGAATCTCAGGAGAAGCCACTGAACTTAAAACGTTTTGCTTTGATACTGTAACGCGAGATTCCCTTAAAAACATCAGCTGTGGTGTGGTCCCTTTAGCAGAGAAATGATTTGAAGGAGATGTAGTTCTGGGAATAGAAAGGCAGAAGTGGGTAATTTGTTACACAAACTTAAGGTTTGTTAAAATTTGAAGGATGTGAGTCAGTCTTTGAACAGGAGACTTGGTACTTCACTAGGTAAACAACGTCATTGACTAATGGGGTCAGATTATCAACAAGTAAGATAGTGCTGAAGCTCGAGTGGTCAAATGATGCACCGAGATAATGGAGGCCAGATGACTTTATTTACTCTCACAGTTGGAGTGGTGTGGAGGTGGCTGCAGTGCATACACACACACTTTTATTTGTGTGTGTGTTTATTGTTAGTGTAGGTATTAGTCAATTTCTAGATGGCTTTCCTTCTTCGTTCGTCACTAGCCAGGTGGAACACGTGGAAACGGAGGACAAGAATGGAACATTATTGTGCATGGGCATAACACAGACCCCTGCGGTGTAGGTGGGCCCCAGTCATCCCAAAGCAAATGAATAGCTGCAAGATATGAGAGACTCGGGGGCTCCTCATCACATTCTGCAAGGGAACCCATCATTTTGCGTTATGCACTGTATGTGTGTAGTTAAAAATAGTCAGTATTACAACATTGCATTTCCCCAGTCTTCTTAGTTTGCCACTGTTTTTTGTGGTATTTTGTTTCTCATCACCCATCTCAAGTGTATTCTTTTTCTTATTCAACATGACTTCCATTCATGCGGTCTCTTTATTCAATCGGTAGCATATTACCCCAAAGTTATGTTGATGGAGTTAGTGCTATACTATAGTTTCTCTTACAAACTTGGGTGCTAAGGTTGTGGACCATGTTCTTGTGACTTTTCTGGCAAGCCCCGGGAGAAACAGTATACTGCTTTTGTGTGTAGACCTGTCCACTGCATATGCCAGCAGTGGAATCCTGCCTGCCTGCTCCTGCTTTCAGTGCTAGAACAGGTTCATGCCATCAGCACACATTGTGTACACTGTAGGTGTTGCAAGTTACTGGGACTTCCACTGAAGCAGCATGGAAGGGGATGGGCTAGGTTACATCCACATCTTCTCTGCCTGTTGCCTGAAACCTAAAGGCACTAGTTGAAAGGTGAGTTTTACTTCTTTCCTTCCTTTGAAACTCTCAAGATTATTCTTGCTGACAGATCAGTCCCTGAACAGAATTCCCCCCTTTAGGAACCATTACTTATAAAATCAGATACAAATAGCCTTTCTCGTTCATTGAAGCCTCGGTTCCCTAGCCACCACGGTAGCAGCTTCATAGATTTGCCATTATTTGTACCTCTGTTGTTGATCTCAATTTGTTTTGTTGGATTTTTTCTGATCTTCTGACCTTAAGATTCCTGCATTAGCCTTGTCTTGTGATTTGCATACTTAACTGTGCCTCTAAGACAGTGCTTAATTTGTAAAGTAAGTGCTGGGTTGCTGACGAATGTCAAGATTGTCGAATATCAAGGCTGCGTAGTCTTGATTTACCCGCATGCCTCTTTCTTTCACCGCCATACACTCCCTGCCCCTTTATTTCACTCTTGCAGGTTCTTTTTCATCCCTACTTTTTCCCCTAGTCACTGTTTTCCACCTTTCTTTTCCTCCTCCTTTGCTTATTTTATGTTTTCTCTGTCTGGTTCTGGATCAAAGTCTGGTGAGGAAAAGTAAGTGCTGGTTCCCACAAATGAGTGCCAGTGGACTCCACTTGAAGCACTGCTCCAAGAGCATTACTACTAGACAGTCTGTCTATTCTACACTTGATTCCCAGGGTTGCCTTCTATTCATCATATATGGTACCACTAGGCATACCTGGGTTCCCAGCCCAGGGCTTACAACTGCAACCATTTCACTTGTAAAATTTGAGCAGAAATATGCCGTAATATTCACTTAACATGGCTGAATTTTTGACATTTTCTGATTGCGTAAGCCACATCAAGTTTTTTATGTGGAGGAGGGTATGGTGATATTCGGCTCTCTTGTGGGCATGAATTCCATTATATTTTAAAAAATAGACTGTTTTAAAATTTGTATTTATTTATTTATTACATTTATAAGGCGCAACAGCTACCCAAAAAGGGTTTCCCGGCGCCAAGCAGATCAGAGACTGAGATGAAACGGCTAACAGGTTATTGGTTAAAGAGCCAGGTCTTCAATGATTTGCGAAATTGGACGTACTCTGTTTCATTTCGAAGAGCAATGGGCAGGGCATTCCAAAGTGCGGGACCTAGATATGCAAATGCCCTTCCACCCATCCGAGATTGTCTAGTTTTGGGAACGAAAAACTTCCCCTGAGTGGATGAGCGGAGATTGCGAGGAGGGACATATGGGCGGACCAGAGATTGCAAGTACTGCGGGGCAATCCCTATTTTGATTTTAAACATGTAGCTCAGGGCTTTGAACTTGATTCGGTTCTCCACCCTGAGCCAGTGCAAATCTCGTAAATGGCCAGAGATAGAGGTGGCTCTAGGAACCCGGCAAAGTAACCTTGCAGCGGAGTTTTGGACCATCTGCAGCCTACGAGTCACCTCCTTATTTGAACCCAGGTAGAGAACATTTCCGTAGTCCAGCCTTGAGGTGATCAAGGCCTGGACTACTGTTCTCTGAGTGGGCTCTGGTAGCATCCAGATGATCTTTTTTAACCACTTCAGGATGGTGAAACATGTGGCAGCTCCCTTGACAGCTTGATGATGCATACTGAGCGAGTCATCCACGATGACGCCCAAGTTGCGGACTTGGCAGGAAGGTAAAGGAAGTACACCCATCTCGCTGGGCCAGTGTTGAGGGCCCCAGAGATCCTTATTTTTCCCAAGTATCAAGACCTCGGTTTTCTCACCGTTGAGTTTGAGGTAATTTGATTGCATCCATGATGCGATTTTGCTCAGGCCCAACTGAAGGGGTGATGGCCCGGCCGTGCTCTTCATGGAAAGAGAGAAAATGATTTGGTAGTCGTCTGCATAGGAGAACAGGGTCATCCCAGCATCTTCTGCAACATCAGCAAGAGGTCTGACGTATAGGTTGAAAAGTAAGGGGCTAAGAATGGAGCCCTGAGGTACCCCGTGGGGTGATGAGTGAGTGTCGGAGCTAGCTGTGGGGGAAAAGACTTGAAAAGTGCGATTTGTAAGAAAGGAAGTGAGCCTGTTCAAAGCTAAGCCACAGATGCCTAAAGACCTTAAATTTTTAAGTAACACGGTGTAAGACACCGTGTCGAATGCTGCACTTAAATCCAGCAGAATGAGGGCCACTGTGTCTCCCGCATCCAGATAACAGCGCAGCCTTTCCGTTACCCCCAACAGGGTAGTTTCCGTTGAGAAGCCAGCTCTGAAGCCCGATTGAGAGGGATGTAGAAACCTTTGGGTTTCTACAAACAAAGAAAGCTGTGCGTGAACATGTTTCTCTAAGATTTTCGAAAAGGCCGGTAGCAGCAAGATGGGCCGATAGTTGGAGGATAAATCGGGGTCGGCATTGGCCTTTTTGAGGAGAGGGAGTATCATGGCATGTTTCCAGTCAGGCGGGACAATGGCTTCCTGCAGGGAGGCATTCTCTAGTATACTCTAGTTTGTGAGGCATTGTGGTAGGAAAACGGTGTGAGCAATGCAAGTTACATGTAACTTGATTCTCCCAGGATCTTCAACTATCAAAAATATATGGTGTTGCTGTTTTTTTATTTGGTGTTGGGTGTTCCTGTGGTAACAAATAAAAACCATATTACCTCTGAATTTAGTGTGAATAAGTCATACGTCATTCCACTCAACATGACTCCTAATTTAGTATTATCTTATAGAGACTTCTAGCCACAGATTCCTTACCTTAGAATATTCCCTAGGCATCAGACTGAATATAGCACTTTTCCAGCATTACCTCTGTGCGCCGGTAGGTGGCGTCTTTCGGCTCCGCTTTGTCGTCGTCTGCCCCGGAAGTAACATGTACGGTGCGTAGATAGGCACCACCCCAGCGCACTGACATCAGTTCTTTTCTTTCTGTGCCAGCCACCGAAGGTCCTGAGAGAGCTACCTAGTTTTTTTGACTGGCTTGTTTCAATGTTTTGTCTAAGCTTTTTTCGAGACTTTGGGCCGGATTTAGATCTTGGTGGACGGGTTGACGGGTGGAGCCACTCAACATTTCAGTCTAAGTCGCCAAGTAAGTTCATCAAAAAGATAAAGTCCAAGAAGTCAAAGTGTTCTTCGACTTGACCATTCTGATCCAAGTCCTTGGACAAGGCGCAGGAACAACATAAATTGAGGCCTCGCTGCCATGCATCCACTGCTGAGCCTGTCCTAAGGTCCGCTCCGTGCCTTTCAAAGATCCCTGGAGCTGCAGCGACCCCTGCCCAAATCAAGCAGTTTCATGAGGCAATGCACCCCATATTTAGGCACCCTGATCCCTCTCGAGCTCCTTCGGCTCCATGGGCTTGGAGGGATCCCCCACTGGAATTCTGTTGGCGGAATTTCCCTCGGCGCCTTTCGGGCCACCTGGATTCAGTACTCGATCTGGAGCAGCTCTGCCCGAGACAGCGACCTTCATCGGAGCCTGCTCCAGTGCCATGGTTGCCCAGGGCGGCACCAGCCCCATCGTCATTCGCGACTCCGATACGGAGCCAGAGCCAGTACCTTTTTCTTTTGACAGGCCTGGAGAGGGAGACGATTGGGAGTGGTCTCAGGACCCTTATGGTTACTCTCACCCCCTTGATGACCCCAAGGACAACTATTACAAGGAACTGGCGGATGCCAGTGGATTGGATACCTCACCAGACACTGGCTTGGTCTGTCCTGCCATGGGTACGGAGGAAGGGGCTTCCTTTGCCATGGTGGTAATGAGGGTGCTGAGGTCCTGGACCTTCAGCTGCTCTTGGTGACTGTCTTGACAAACGTTTTGACAAAGGTGCTTCAGCCGGGAAATGCTCCCTCTAAACCTCTCCTCCCATTTAATGAAACCCTTACAGATGTCCTACTTGGGGCTTGGTCCAAGCCCTGCACAGGGGTTCCTGTGCACAGGACAATTGCCCTCTGCCATTGCCCTGCTCCTGTTTACCCCAGTTTCCTCACGGAGCATCCCACCCCAGAGAGCTTGGTGGTCCAATCCTCCACCTCCAGAGTCAACACTGGTGCATTCCCTAGGACTCCATCAGATGGGGAATCCAAAAGGCTGGACACCTTTGGCAAGAGCATGTCCTCTTCCATCAGCCTAGAACTGCGGTCAGTGAACGCTGCATGCAATTTAGGCCGATACACCCCACATAGTTTGTGATTCGGTTGCGCAAGTGCTGCCCATGGTTTCAGAGGAGGCCTGAGCCATACTGTCACAGGCGTTTGCAGAGACATAGCTAAGTTCACTATTCGCTGCAAACTGCACATGACTGACTTGCTAGGCAGAGCGATTGTGTCAGCTGTGTCACTCGGCCAGTTGTCATAGCTTTTGTTGTTCATTCCTTCCCTGGCCCACAAAGGCTTTGCTTTTAGCACTGTAAAAGGTTGCCTTTCATCCATTTCGGCTTTCTTGTTGTTGCCGGACCAACCTTCTCTGTTAAAGTCACCCACGGTGATTCTATTTCAACACCTGTTCCCTCCATGACCATTCATCATGCCCCAAGGATACCTGAATCTGCACCTGACCGCTCTGATGAATCCTCCTACACAACATTCTACCCAGACATACTTTTGAAAGTAGTAACACCTTTTCAACGGTGCCAGAATATTCCCTTGCCTGCCTTCTTTTCCCCGTCATACCCTTCTAAAGAAGAGGAGAGACTTTACCTCCTGGACCCAAAAACAGCTTTGTTGTTCTACAGTGATCATACCAGAGTGTCCTGGATGGACGATCAATTCTTCATTAGGTTTGTCGTTGCACAAAAAGGAACAGCCATGCAGAAACAGACCATCTCATGGAGGATTGTACTCTGTATTAACATCTGCTATGCATTGGCCAACTAGCAAGCCTCAGAGGGCTTGCGTGCTCATTCCACCAGAGCCAAGGCATTAACTACTGGATTAGTTTGTAGAGTTTCTGTCATGGACATCTGCCAGGTTGCAACGTGGGTGTCTCTGCACATGTTTACTAAGCACTACTTCCTGGACAGTCAGTTCAGCATGATGGGCAATTTGTCCTTTCTGTCCTG
This sequence comes from Calotriton arnoldi, assembly GCA_963921515.1. Classification (NCBI taxonomy): domain Eukaryota; kingdom Metazoa; phylum Chordata; class Amphibia; order Caudata; family Salamandridae; genus Calotriton; species Calotriton arnoldi. The sequence continues at coordinate 180,104 of CAWUFW010005387.1, read as the reverse complement.
CAGGACGACTTGGTCTAGTCCATTTGCAGACCCACCTATGGGTAGCTATTGCTTGGGTATCTATTCTAAGGTAAGGAATCTGCGGCTAGAACTCTCTATCAGATGAACAAGTTACTTACTCTCTGTAATTCCTTAACTGGTAGAGACTCTATCTAGCCGTAGGTTCCCTCCCATCCTCCCCCCTCTGCAAATGGATTTTTCTGCGTAGGGCTGCTCTTCTGAAGCTCTTTGTGCCTGCACACCAGTACATCAGCAGTGTAAGAATGACATTCCTTGATAGATGTGGATAGCCATATGATTTCACTGGTAATCCATAAAGCAAATTACATAAAAATCCAAACGTAGCTTTGCATTTATTCCCCTATAGTGGCAGAGAGACAAGTACATTTTCTTTGAACTACCAGTTTAGTCTACCTTTTTGAAAATGTGGTTGCTTTCCAACCTGCTTTTTGTCTCTCTTTTGGTAAATTTGGGGTGGCATGTAGACAAGAACAAAGTAGCAAGCCCTCGCTCTTTTCGGTGGTGTATTGTTGTGTTAAGAAATCCAACTATATTCCTGTGGTGAATATGTGTTCTTTAGTCTGACAAATGTTTTCGGTGGAGCTGTGGATGTTTATTATTATTATGGTTAGTGCTGTTGTATACTCAATGAGATGTGTGTTGATTAATGCAAACTGTAATACATTTGAAATTGAGATTCATGGATAGAGAGTTGTGGGGCTTACCTTTCCTTGTCACATGCTGCTTTTCTGTGTATTCCTTCATCTGTTTTATTGGATTTATTCTTGTTTCTACTTAGATTTAGAGATTCTTATCTGGTTTTGGTTAGATCTGCTGTGGGTGATCAGTTAATACTTAATTTGTGGCTCTTCATGTTTGACGCGCCTCTGATGGATTTGGTATTATAATGGCTATAAGAAATTGGGTTATTAGTTGAGAGGGTGGGATAAGAATCCTCAAAGTCACTAAATTAACCTGATCTCAACCCCCTGGTAGGAATGACACAGAGCAGGCAGGCCTAATTTAGAGGCAATGTGGAAAATATTTATGCATTTCGAAAACAGTAGTGAAGTTGAAATGCAAAATATTAGAAATCCCTAAAAGAATTAGAATGAGAGTGAATTCCATAGTTAGATACCTATTGGTGAGAAACTGTTTCCTGCATATGGGGCTCTGCTGAAGTGGTTTGACTAGTTATAAGTTTGAGGAGGTGAGTATCTACTAAGTTTTCTTGGAAGGAAATTTGGAGCTAATTTGTTTATTGCTTCTTGATAAGTGAGGAGTGATGTGAAGATTATTCTGGAGTTACAGGGTCACCAGTGTAACATGTAAAGGACTGGCATTGTGGTCCCATGTGTTTAAGTAGAGCATTCTGCACCCTTTTATATAAGGTACTTAGGTTTCGTTAAACGCTCTTGGCATGGTAAGGCTGATACTGCTGTGGTTCTTTAAGTGGAATAAGAGGACTGATAGGGTTGTTAAACCCTTTGGTGCATCGGACGGCCGGGAGCCGTCCGACGCACCAGTGCTCATGTGCGTCGGACGGCCCCCGGCTGTCCGATCACATGGCACAGGGAATCCCTCTGGTGGGGGCACCAGAGGATTCCCTTCCCCCCCCCCCAACAGCCTCGGGAGCTGAGGAAGGGCTTTGCCAGCTCCCGAGGCTGTGTATTTGGTTTCTGTGCAATGACGATCATGCCCCAGGAGGGCGATCCCCAAGCGATCTACCAAACCCAGACATTTCTGAAAACTAGATACCCAGGGGAGTTCAGGGAGGTGTGGCTTGCGTGGATCTCCCAACATTTTCCTACCTAGAATCCCCTGCAAACCTCAAATTTAGCTGAAAAAATCACATATTTTACATATTTTTGCGTGGGATCACCGTGCTGGCACAATTGTCCTACCACACAGCGTTCCCCTCAATCTCCAGAGTAAATTGATACCTCACTTGTGTGGGTGTCCAATGCAGAATTGGCTAAAAACTATTTTTTTTTTAAATGTAGCACTTAGAATTGGCTGTGCTATACCCTTAATGCCTATGTTTTTGGCTCTTCCCAGTCACAGGCCCTTGCCCCACCATACAAGTGAGGTATCATTTTACTCGGGAGACTGAGGGGAACGCTGTGTGGTAGCACATTTGTGCCGGCATAGTGTTACCACGCAAAAATATGTGGAAAATGTGATTTTTTTTCCAGCTAAATTTGAGGTTCGCAGGGGATTTTTGGTAGGAAAACGTTGGGGGGTCCACGCAAGCCATATCTCCCAGGACTCCCCGGGTGTCTAGTTTTCAGAAATGTGTGGGTTTGGTAGGTATCCCTAGGTGGCTGCCGAGCCCGGGGCCAAAAACCCAGGTGACCCCCCCCCCCCTTGCAAAACCAGGTCGTTTTGTGATAGGTAATTTTGATGTCTTCTCAAAACGTTTTGAGCCCTTGCCTATGGCGGGTACTTGGCCCACCCACATGAGTGAGGTACCATTTTTCTCGGAAGACCTGGGTGAACGCTGGGTGGTAGCAAATTTGTGTGAGCCCGGTGATCCCACAACTTTCCGCCACAGAAATTTGAGAAAAATTTGATTTGTTTCAGCAAAATCTGAGGCTTGCAGGGGATTCTCGGTAGGAAAACGTTGGGGGATCCATGCAAGCCATACCTCCCTGGACTCCCCCAGGTCTTTAGTTTTCAGAAACGTGTGGGTTTGGTAGCTTTCCCTAGATGGCCACCCAGCCTGGGGCCAAAAACCCAGGTGACCCCCCTTGCAAAAACAGGTTGGTTTGTGATAGTTTTTTTTTATGTCTCCAGAATACGTTTTGGGCCCTTGCCTGTTGCGGGTACTTGGCCCACCCACATGAGTGAGGTACCATTTTTATTGGGAGACTTTGGAGAATGCAGGTTGGGTGGAAGTTTGTGGACCCACACAGATCCCAGGACTTTCCATCACAGAAATGTGGGGAAAAAATGTTATTTTTTTTCAAAGTTTGAGGTTTGCAAGGGATTCTGGGTAACAGAACCTGGTGAGAGCCACACAAGTCAGCCCCTCCTAGATTTCTGTGGGTGTCTAGTTTTCAAAAAAGAATCTTTGCTAGGTTTTCCTAGGTGCTGGCAGAGCTAGGGTTTAAAATCCACAGCTAGGCACTTTGCAAAAAAAGGGTCTGTTTTCACTGTAAAAATGTGGTGTGTCCACGTTGCGTTTTGGGCCGTTTCCTGTCGCGGGCACTAGGCCTACCCACACAAGTGAGGTACCATTTTTATCGGGTGACTTAGGAAAACACAGAATTGTAGAGCAACTGTTATTACCTATTGACTTTCGATGTATTTCTGCCTTCCAAATGTAAGACAATGTGTAAAAAAGAAGTCACTTTGATAAATGTCCTATAATTCACATGCTAGTATGGGTACCCACAATTTCGGAGATGTGCAAATAGCTACTGTTTTTAAACTCTATATTTTGTTCCCATTTCGGAAATACGTAGGTGTCTTTGATACATATTTTTCACTCTTTATATTTTACCAAATGAATTGCTATATACCTGTACAAAATGAAAAACCATTGCAAGATGCTGCGCAGTTATTGGCTCTGGGTTCCTCGGGTTCTTGGTGAACCTACAAGTCCTATTCATCCCCACAACCAGAAGGGTCCAGCGGATGTAACGGTATATTGCTTTAAAAACTCTGTCATACTTAAAAGAAGTTACAGGTGAAAACGTTAGCACAAATGGCTGTTTTTTTCAACTCATTTTCAATTTTTTTTACATTTCAGCTGTTAGTTTCTATAAAAAAACCTTTAAGGATCTACACAAATGCCCCCTTGCTGAATTCAGAATTGTTTACTTTTCAGAAATGTATAGCTTACCAGGATCCATTATTGCTTTCACAACCATTTCTACCACTAACTGGAAGGAGGTTAAAAGCACAAAAAGTAGCAAAAATAGGCTATGTCCCAGTAAAATTCCAAAACTGTGTAAAATGTTTGGTTTTCTGACAAAAGTCTGCCTGTCCCTGAAAGCTGGGAAGATGGTGATTTCAGCATCACAAACCCTTTGTTGATAACATTTGCAGGGAAAAAACCAGATGCTTTCTTCTGCAGCACTTTTTCTCCATTTTTTCTATTAAAAAAAACTAAAATGTAGCTGTATTTTGGCTAATTTCTGGGTCCCTTCCGGGGGAATCCACAAACCCTAGGTACCTTTAAAATCCCCATGATGTTGGAAGAAAAGGACGCAAATTTGGCGTGGATACCTTTTGTGGACAAAGAATTACAGGGGCCTAAGCGCGAACTACCCCATATAGCCAAATAAAAGGCTTAGCACAAGGGGGAGGGGTAGGGGGCAGGGGCGGCTCCTCCATTAGGGCGGAGGAGTTTCGCCCCACTGCTTTCCACAGTGCGAGAAGCAGAAACATAAAATGGTAAAACTACCATTTTATGTTTCTGCTGGTTGGGGGCGGGCGGATGGATGGGTCTCCTGGAAAGCAGGGGAGGAGTGGCTTGCCCAATGCTGTGGGCCCTGACTGTTTAGTCGGCCCTCTGGGGCCGACCAAACCAGTCATGCGCACACTACCTTTTCTCTATGTAGGCTGCAAATGGCCTCCCCATAGGCGACCGGCTGGGCGCCGTCGCCACCAATCCCAACGCTGCCATTGCAGCGTTGTGATTGGCTTAGGGGAGGGGAGGGAGGCTGCTTGCTTCCTGTTCCTTAACGTGGGACCAAGCCAGGAGCTGCGACGGCGCGGTACCCGGGAAGGTAAGTTTATTGAAATTTTTTTAATTAACCTCCCTCCGCGAGTCATGCCGGTTGTGACTGGTGGTGGGGAAAGGCCTAGCAGCGAAAGGGTTAATGAAAGCTTTGGATCTTTTTGTAATTTGCAGAATTAGAGATTAGAGCCGTGATTCTGGGCCAGTAGAGAACTGTTTGCAAAAGGGAAGGAGTGAATCCTAGAAATGAGGGCAGATGAAGTGGGAAGGGTCTGAGGAATGAGCCTCAGATACAGTTATGTAGCATCCAAATGTATATGTCCATTATGAAGATATTTATATTTGCAGGGTGATTTTAGTGTGTCATGAGTGCAGTTGTACCAGGAGCGACCAAATGAGGGGATGAGGACAGGCAGTGGGATGGGGTAAATGTTAAATAAAAAGGCACTAAGGTAGATCCTTGGGAGTTTATGTGTAGAAGCGAATTTTTCGTTTGAAATCTGTTCCTCAGGACAATAACCATCTTATTGCCAAATTATAGTATTTATGGACATGTTTTACAAAGTATATTAATTTCCACATGTTTTGGCATGCTTAGGGAATTTATTACGATTTACACAAATGCTTCCTTTCGGAATTAAGTGTACATGTTTTCTACTTGTTAAAACTGTATGATTTCTAGGTTCATAGTCAACGTGATGATGAAATGAGCTAGAAAACAGGCAAAGTTTGCTTTTTATTTCCTAGCCTTTTCAGCATTTAGAAAATGTATATCCTAATATAAATGTTAAACTCTTTTGTCTAATAAACCAAGCATCATTATAATCTGCTTCTTGCAGGGGTCAGTGTGAGGTGGATACAGAGTACCAATCCTGTATACATAGTAGATATAATAAGAAACAGCACCCTCAATATTCGCCTGTCTTTGTTTATGCCGACCTCAAAACCTGAAACTGCTCTTGTTAATGTATGGAAGGGCCTGATCAATATTGGGGACGATGCTTCATCCAGCGTGCTGATTGTGGTTCACCTTTCGGCAGCGTTCAACATTGTCATACCCTATTTTACAAGCTGCAGGTATTATGTAAATCCTCTAAAATGCCAGCCAGATGGTTCAAATACGTTTTGGGAAAATGCCCTCCGAGCTTGAGACTGGGTAACCTCATCTACCCTGCACACATGTCATATGTGGAGTACCCTAGAGATCCACTTTACTAACACCTATCATTTTTTTCAGTATATGCATTATTCCGCTAATGGACCTGCTCCAATCCCACCACCTTCTCTTCCATTTCTATTCAGATGAGTCACAGATTTACTTTTAAATAGCAGGCCTCCTCAGACTAACCGGAATCAATGAGCAGCTGCCCACCAGCATCAAAGCATAGATATGAATTAGCTGGTTAAAACTGAATGACTCGCTAAATGAAATTCTGGTGCTAAGCTCATCACACCTGACAAACAATTATTCTCTGTGTCCACCATGCTCTTTTCGAGAATGTGTTCCTATCGAAATTAAAGTGCAATGTGCGAGTGAAATGAGATGTTGACCTGAGCATCAATTAATAAGCGGGAGCATTCAGTGATCAGTTTCAGATCTGACCAGAGTGTTGTTTTTACAAAAAATCATCATTCATAATATACATTCAAAGAAGGGCTTTTAGTCAGTGTGCTTCATCCAATGGTCTTTTGAATTGTCATTCACACTCTGCCCACTACAGCATGGGGGCAGTGGGTCAGCCCACTATACTCATTGGCTCACTTTTCTTTGAGTGCATAAAGACTATGCACATTGTTCACATTCATCTAAAAATAATTAAGTTCTCTTCAGTGACAAATCTAGTTCAAACCGTGGTTTATATTATTTTTATTTTAATAATAACTTTACCAGCTTTCTAATCTGCCTGGACTTCGGGTGCCCAGTTAGATGTTTAATTTTCTGTCTCTTTTTTAAAGGCTCTGTTGTAGCATGTTTAAGTGACACTGTAGCATTGGATCTGCCTGCATTGTGAGGGCTTAGTTATGTGGTGATTTATTCTTTTCTCCTTCACAAATGATATTGATAATGATAATAAAATAAACTTCACTGCTGAACGACTTATTTAAAGAAAAAACACATAAGTAGTAAAAATGGACATGAGTGAATGTTTTTTAATTTAAATTTTTGTTGTTGTGAGCATATGATGGCTGAACTTAGGTAGCTGCGTTCTTTTTCTGTTTATTTTTGTGGCTTTGCTTGCAATAAGAGAGATATTGAATTGTTGAATGGCTCGCTGACTCACTACGTCATCACACGGCAGTGTCTCTTGCACCGCTTAGGCAGCAGTGGGAAACGGACAGAGGTCATCCTTTTGACGACAGGTAATGGTCTGAGATATTACGCAGCCCTACCTGTGTTCCACGCAACGCGCGCTTCAAACTCATACAACATTATATCATTCAGAGAGCCTGCCTCACCCCAGCAAAAAATAAATAAAATTTACAAGCGTACGGAGGGGGAGTGCCTCAGGTGTATATTGGTAGACGCTATCTCCTACATATGCCTGCCCGTCGCTGGGCACTTACTGGCAGCAGGTCAGCGACTCACTGGCCACACCCTCACGTGTACGTGGGAAGAATGCATACTCCATTTCTACCCTAGAGGTAAAAAGTGGAAGGTCACCTCACGCTTAATAGACCAGGGCATCCTGACGGCCAAGCGCCTGATCATAAAGAGGTGGAAGAGGCCTGATCTACCTGCCCTGCCAGCCTGGAGACAGTCGCTCCTGGTGTGGGCTAGAGCAGAGGGAGCGGCGCTGCGAACTGAGGACGCCCAGGGGCTTGGAAGGAACCTATTGCTTCACATTGGGAAGCCATTATACACAACTTCCAGGGGGCACACACGAATGACACGCAGACACCCCATCAGCCCTCCCCTATTAGATCTCACAGATGACACGATAGAGCACGCTTCGGGGCATTGAGAGTCCGGTAGCTGTACGGTGGAAGGAGTCCTTACACACGGCCGACTTCACATCTAGGGTTCTCAGCCTACTATTGACCACCCCTCAATATTTACACCGAAACCATAATAACACAGCCGCCTGCCTGGCGGGAGTAGGGGGAAAGCATATGAAGGCACGGACTGCTAGATACTCGTGGACAAGACTGGATAGTCCCTTAAGTCCTATAGATACGGGGGCGCTAACGAGCGCATAGACAAATAAACGATTACATGTATGAATAGCTAAATAAACAAATGAAGAAGACAAACATCAAGCACTGTAGGATGTGCCAGGGGCGTGGAGTTTGAGGATCATTTACTATGGGGAGACTCATTGCTGCATCGCTCAACTGTTACCCTTGTTAATGTTCAGAACTGGTATTGGACTAGCCTGCTTACTGATTGATACAAGCATAGCATATTGTTTGGACACGATATAACGCAACTTAGATGTGGATGCCAAACCTAAGTCAAACAGAAATCGCATACAGCAACCCAAAGCTAAATGATTAGTGGGAAACGCCTGAAAGTATGTCTGTCTGAGGGCGTGGATACATGCATCCATATGTTTGTGGCCGGAAACAGCCTATATACTGTGTAATCACGATGTTGAAAGTTTGCATTGTAAATCATAAATGTTACAGAAAACCCAATAAACATGTTTAAAAAAAAGAGAGGTATTGAATTGTAGGTAACCATTGATAACTGGGATATTTTCCACCTCGGATTTCTAAGTGACATCAAATAGACAACAGAAGCGAAGCTCGAGTTGTCTATGACGTCACTCAGACCCCTGAAGTGTAAAATCATCTATGTTAATACAGTATGTATACATCTATAATTTTATGTAATATACGTGGCCCCACCTATGCCCTTGCTTTCAACTGCTATGCAGGGGCAGAGAACTTCTTCTCCCTGTCCTAAATCTAAAAATAAAAAAAGCCCTGGCCTCCTGCCACCCACCCCTATTTATTTATTTGAAAAGTTTTATAAAGCGCGAACATGACCCAAACGGGTATCAGAGCACTGTACAAAGGAGCGTAAGTGGCATGAGGTAAAAGCATGAGTACAACAACAAAACGGAACATATGAAGTACATGAAAAACAACAAAGTCATATGGAAGCACAGAGAAAAACGAAATAATAATGGTGACCCAGGGTAATCAGCCCATCTTGTGGGACCTGTAAAGTTCCAGCAGAGCAATAAATCCAAAGGAGACGTGAGGAGACACCTATCGCACTTTGACCAAAAGGTGTAAAAGACAATCAAACAGGAGATGGAAATAGATTAAGATGGCATCAGGGCTACTGCTGTTGATGGTCATTCAGGAGTAGCCATTTGACATGTTGTTTGAATGAGGCAGTAGATGAGTTGGATCTGATCCCTGGAGGAAGAGCGTTCCATATTCTTGGAGCAAGACCAGAGAAAGCAGGATTGTATGTTCTTTTCTTATTGAATTTGGGAGGTTTCAACAGTAGGATATTAGAGCTTCTTAAGTTCCGACTCGAGCCCGATAGCAGAAGTTTTTTAGCCAGGTAAACGGGGGTGTTGTAATGATTAGCTTTGTGCATCAGGCAAGCTATCTTGAAACGGATCCTTGCTTAAATGGGCAGCCAGTTTAGTTGAAATAGGTCTGGTGTGATGTGGTCATGTTTTCTAGAGCCTGTGATGAGTGTGGCCGAAGAGTTCAGAGTGGCTCTAAGAGGGGCCAATCTAGCTTTAGGTAGCCCAGCAAGGGTCACCAATCCATATTCCAAGCGTGAGATAACTAAGGGTGGACTGCTGACTGGATATCCTCAGGACGCAAGACTGGCTTGATTTTCCTTACAGTATTGAGTTGATGATTGGCTCCCCTAATAGTAGCACTGATGTGATCTTGCATATTTAAGTGTTTGTCCAGAGTTATACCTTAAGATCTAGCAGAGTCAACAACATGAGGGGTGCAGTTAAGCGCAGTAAGTTGTCTGAGCCAGTCCTGAGTAGGTGCAGAGTAATTACGGGGGGCAATCAGAAGGAATTCTGTTTTGAGGGTATTTAACAACAGATGATTATGAGTTACCCCTACCTATAGACAATGAGAGCAAAGCTCACTTGTTACCCTTTTATATTTTTGTGTTGCATATGGTCCCCTTAAATCATCTGCCCCTGATTATTTATATATATATATATATATATATATATATATATATATATTTCCCTCCCCAAACCTAAAAAAAGAAGTTCCTAGCCTCCTGACACCCTTCTTTATCACGCTCTTCAATACCATCCTCCCAAAATTGAAAAATTGGTATCTGGCCTCCTTTTCCTACCCTCTGCACCACCCCCACCCTTCCAGCCCAAAGTCACACTCTCCATTCTCATTCTGAGAGCTGCTGTGAGCATAGGTTGATTTCTTCTCTCTGCTTCGGTCTGTAGAGATTCTCGCTGGCAGGGGAGAAGATGACAGGGAGAGTGCCTCTTGCATTCTCTCATCTCCTTCAGGTCTGTAGAGATCCAAGCAATACAGAAGAAGGCAGGTGAAACAGACAGTTCATCAAGAATAACTTTATTCGGTATCAAGACCACAAAAGTTTGACAAGCCAATAGTACAAATTAAAATTGTTAAAAGATATTTGTTAATTTTAACAGAATAAAACAAATTCACATGTAAAAGGTACATCATTGGCCATAAAATTTCAGATTGGTTAAAATTAGACCATAAAAACATATCACCTTTCCCTCCATTTATCAAGTTTCATAACGTTTTCTAATAGCCATAGCGGTTTTGATATAATTTGACACCGCACTACAGATAACAGGGCTGGACAGCGATTGCAGGTGTCTAAACCACTCAGCGTATGTACAAGGGCGAATATTCTTTAATAATAGTACCAAAAATCTTTTCCTTGGTTCCCTGAAAAGTGAGCAAAAGAGAATAAAGTGCTGCGTGCTCTGAGTTGCCATATTATCACAAAGATAGGGAGAGAGGTTATCAGTCCACCCACATTGTCTTGGAAATGCCACTAAAAAGTGCAAAGTGCCTAGGCGGAATCTTGTTAGACGGAAGCGTGTCTGAATCTGAGTAGTGAAGGATAAATAAAATTGCTGTTTTGGCGTAAAAGGGCAACTGGAACCTGACACCTCTAATCGGGTATGGCGCATGGTTGCCAAGGTATAATACGCCTCCTTTATAATGGACTTAGCATTTGTGGGAATACTCGTTGGGATGTCAAAATACTCGCCCAAGCCAATCTCAAAAAGCCTGTCCCTCACAAAACGGAGCCAGGGGATCTTCAAAGAATTATCTAAATTACTACAGTCTTCGATGATCTTCCTGGAAAACAATAACTCTTCAGAAATCCAAATTTTAATCCATAAAAGCAGGGGGGCAATGCCGATGCGATCTTCAACATATTCCATCCCCAGTTCTTGGTGGGAGAAAGAAGTGGCAGAGCTATTTGGAACCATCAATAATCTTTTTGTGAACTTATTTTCGGCCACTTGTAACTGGTGGTTTTTATGGTATCCCCACACTCCCGCCCCGTATGTCGCAACTGACAGGCATTTTGCTTTATTTAAGGTAACAAGCTCGGGCACCGGCTTATGGCCTAACTTACAGGCAAACCTAAACAACCCCTTCACAACTCTACTTGTCTGCTCGGCTCTTGCCGTGACCAGTGGTTCCCACTTCAACTCTTTGTTAAACGTATTCCCCAGATACGTAAAAGCTTCCACCTTTTCAATAGCCTTACCTCTTACAGTAAAGTTTCGAGTTTTTTTTTTTTTTTGGACCACATACCATTATGTAAGATTTTACGAAGTTGACCTTCAGGTCAAGGGCCGACACAAAATCCGTAAAGGCGTCCAGCGAAGTTTGTAAGCTATTGGCGGTCAAGACCATGAGCACGGTGTCGTCCGCATACGAGAGTAGCGGGACTGGTTTACCGCTAATATGGGGTAAAACAATTTTCTTTCCCAATAGAAATGCTTCCAAACCATTTGTATAAATCAAAAAAAGAAAAGGGGCTAAAATGCATCCCTGCCGAACTCCTTATGTGGAGGCGATGGGCTTTGTCCTTTCCCCCTGCGTGCCAAATCTTATGCAAACGGTGGTGTTAGCATGGAGTCTTCTAAGAAGCAGAATCAATGCTTCATCAAAGCCCATTTCTCCCATCAACGCCCACAATTTCTCCCTGTTAACGGTATCGAATGCGCTTGACAAGTCCATGAAGGCAAGGTGGATAGAGCCACCTCTTGCCTTCATGTACTTGCCCATAATCAGTGACAGATTTGGGCATTGCTCTGTGGTGCCCAGCCCTCTACGAAAACCGAATTGGGTTTTTGAGATAATCCCCTTACTGGTTGCCCAGGTCTCTAATCGGGCCAAAATTACCCTACCCAATATCTTAACAGTAGCATCGATAAGAGAAATCGGCCTGTAACAAGTGGGCTCATTTCTGTTCCCTTTTTTAAACACGGGTACAACAATGGCCTCTTTCCAGGATGCTGGGATTGGGCCAATTACAACAGATTTAAAAACATTTGTCAGCAGGGGAGCCCAGAGCTTGGTGTTTATTTCAAATAGTCTAATGGTACGCCATCAGGACCTGGGGCCTTTTTACAGATACCTTTCGCTAGTGCCTCTTCAACCTCTTCCACTGTAAATGAGGCACTAAGCTCAACGGCCTGTGCTGGGTCTACAATAAGGTCCTCATTACTCGCTGTGGCCTCCAACCCACTGGGGTTAAATATAGACGCAAAATGTGATTCCCAGGTATCTCCCAGAATCATTGAGTCTATCTTTTTCACTTCCTCCGTAAATTGTGGTCGGTTAATAATGGCCCAAAAACTTTTGCTGTCTTTAAGGGCGCTAGCTCTCTCCAAATCCTCCCATGCTATACGCCTCAACTCGTCTTTTCTTTTGTTGATAGTACTTTTGTATAGTCGTCTAGCATCCTTAATTAGTGCTCTATTACGGGAGTGGAACGGAGGGCAATTTTTAAATTCTTATGGGCTCTTGAGCAATCAGCATTGAACCATCGTGTCTCTTGATGCTGTACAGACCTAGCCGGGCGTGTTAATCTATTGGCTACGTTTTTACAGATGCTTTTGAAGTTATGGACAATCATAGCTGAGGGAGAATCCTGCTGAAGGCACTCCATTATCAAATCATGGTTTGTTTGAACTGTTTCACTCTCAAATTGTTGCGGATTTAACTCACCCCAATTTATTCTTACCCCTTTATTGCGATTGTAATCAATCCGGCGGCCATCGCCCCCCGCTGCCTGAGCTTTACTTTAAGTGAGACAGTGAGTGGGTTATGATCGCTTGAAGGGTTAGGTTCCACAATAAAATCACAAACAAATGAGGAAAACTCCCTGGAAATAAACATAAAATCAATAAAACTTTCCCTACCCCCGCCAACGAAAGTGGGACACTGCTCAGAGAAACTATTGTTCAAACTATCCAAATCATTCTCAATGATGATGGTGTTTAGAGCCTCGCCCTGCGGTGTGTGGATAAACTGAGTCAGGGGCTGCCCCGCAGTGTCCGAGAGGCCGCAAACTCGTTCATTGCTGTGCTCACAGGGCCTACAATTAAAGTCCCCCACCCACAGGACACACACAGGCTGCCACTTTCCAGAAACATTTGAGATTTCCTTCCGCAGGGCTTCTATGACTTGACAGTACTTTGGGTCAAAGATATTGTAATACTAATTTACAAGTAAAGCCTTAACCTGCATCAGATTTACAATCATGATCAATTGACGATCCTACGCAGTGAACTTTTATGGAACCGAATTTAACAGTAACTAAGGTTACCAACCCTCCTTTTTCCCTCCCAGCTGGAGAAGGGGTAGCAGGCACATTTAGGGCATAATAACCATCCATCACAATATTTTCTTTAGACCAGGTTTCCTGCAAACAGATTATATCAAATTCCCTAATGTATTCCAACCACGCCTCATCCACTGCTTTAGAGCGGAAGCCGGCGATATCCCAGGAGATTAATTTCACTAAGGGTATGGGGTGACCCGGCCCAATGTTTGATGGTATAACAGGTGAAGCAGATGTACTGTCCACTAATATCAATCTCGACCCCTCTTCCTCACAATTGATCTCAACAATTGGATTTGAGACATCTGAACAGATTCTGGTATCACTTTTGTTTGTCTTAACAGTGGAGTCGGTGTGGTTTAAGTCAGGGGTGTCTGGGGGTTTTATATTAGCACATACCACAATTCTCACCGCTCCCCCTGGATCAACAGGGATGAGACCCCTACTTCTATTATCAACTTGAAGTCTAGATTGCCTAGACAGTCAATCGATCTCTGTTAGATTTGAAAGGGCCTCAAAACAATTTGGATGAAAAATGGAAGGGCAGATACGAGAATCTCTAGATTGTCTAAGCTGGGTGGGCCACTGATTAAAGGAAAAAACCTGGTTAGGGGGATAAAAGAAACCCAGAGGTCGAGCCTTTATCTGTTCGCTGGGTGAGTCTCTGAGGTGATTCAAAGCATGGTGCACGCATCTCGCGTCACTAAAATTCAGCACAACACAATCCCCCCGAAGACTCTTCTTAGTATGGCCAACCCAACTCACCCGCCTAGCCATAATAATATAGTCAAACCAGTTAAAGCAGGGGGGAGTTTTCCTAGAGCACCAGAGTGCAGATTTATTTATAAGGCTCTGACAGTTTTCTTGTTGGCCAGGAAGTAATACGGGAACCCCCGCTAAAATCAAAGTGTACGGTGTGCTGTCAGGGGGCAGGTTAAGTAATTCAATAGACTCCCTCCCACCTAATGGGCCATCTAAGTGATTGTATGACATTGCGGTGCCTGGGAGGCATCTACCCCCACCCACCAAATTAGGTGTTTTTTTGTACGGAACACCATGTCCCGAATGTAGGCTCTGTGTGGGGGGTTTCCCCTGAGAGAGATGGTCCCTAGGTAGGGTGGCCGATGACTTACTATTTGCGGTATCCTGAATGCGCCAATGTGAGGGGGCAGTGGTGTTGGTATTGGGATTAGCTGTGAATCTTGCAGGGGCCACACCGTCAAGAGAGGCAGCAGGAAAAATAGCACCCTGCCCTTCCACTGGGTCACTTAACGGTAAAACACTCTCCACATGTTTGTCTACTAGAATCTTTTGTGCTGGCACTAGCGCTTGATGGACAGAGGCTAATTGCTCCTCTATACTGGTCAATCTTGTCAAAATGGGGACTATGGCCTCCAGCACTAACTGGCTAAATTTAACAAGTAGAATATCAGACCCATCTTGCACAGTGTTGGCTACCCCTTCTGTGCGCGATTTACCCACTTTTCCTGTTATGTGGGTTTGTTTAGATCTTTTTATCTTGGGAGACTGGCTATTAATCTTATGCACAACCCCCATCCCCTCGGTTCGTTTCCTCTTTCCACCAGGTTCGATCAGTGAACCAGCTTTCACCGCTGTTGTGTGGGCAGGGCACTCTCCACCATCCCGAGTGCCACAAGGTTCACCCTGGCTCAGAACTATCACAGTAGGGGAGATAGGGGGTTCAAGCCTGTCGACATTAATGGTTTCAATGGTTTCAATTGTATCCACATGGAAGTCATTGCTAAAGGGAGATAAGAGGGCGTCCGGAAGTAGTTCTGGGATAGGCGTCAAAGAGAGTCTCCTCTCAGCACGTTCTATTTCTTTACTGATAGCTCCCACCGCCTTTTGTAAAAATCCATCAAGAGTGGTGTCTGTGGTTTTTGGGGCAGGTGTGGGCTTCCGTTTCCCCATCGCCACTGAAACCCTGTGCGTTTCTCCAATAGAAAAACAGAAATGGATTTACCTTGTGCAATGCTTCTGCGATTGTTCACCACCACTGACCACAGACCCACTGTGTGAGGCCGGGATCTCGAGGCCCAGAGAATGGGCCCGGCCCAGCCTCTTTCAGGCTCTGATGGGCGCAGACGGGCCCGCCCTTGGCCCGGGCTTTGCCCGGGCGCGTCCCGCGCAGCGGGAGTCCCGTGATGTTTTTATGCGCCCCTGGCCGCCCTGGCTGACAGCGTTGGCGCCTCCTGGCGTGGTGGTTCCTGGGGGCTGGAGTCCCCTCGGGTGACTGGCGGCAGGAAAGCGGCGGAAAAGCCAGGGGCAAGTTGCGGACTCCCGCACAGTTTTTATGCGCCCCTGGCGCTGAGTGACAGCGTTGGCGCCTCCTGGCGCTGTGGTTCCTGGGGGCTGGAGTCCCCTCGGGTGACTGGCGGCAGGAAAGCGGCGGAAAAGCCAAGGGCAAGTTGCGGGCTCCCGCGCAGCGGGAGTCCCGTGATGTTTTTATGCGCCCCTGGCACTGAGTGACAGCGTTGGCGCCTCCTGGCGCGGTGGTTCCTGGGGGCTGGAGTCCCCTCGGGTGACTGGCGGCAGGAAAGCGGCAGAAAAGCCAAGGAAAACAGACAGTTACCATTCCACTGCCACGCTTTGTTCTCTGGACGCAATCAAGGCAGCAAAACAGTAGCGGCCGGCAAGGCTCGCGGGTGGGGGGGTCATAATAAAAAGTTTTTTAAAAACCTAGCTTTCCGCCTGGTCCAAGGTCTTCAGAAGAAGGGCAAAGTATGCATGACTGGTTTGGGCGGCCCGAGAGGGCCAACCAAACAGTCTTTGCGCACTCAGGAGTGGCAAACCACTCCTCCCCTGCCCTGCTCGGAGAGCAGAGCAGCCTCGCTCGCCCGCAAACAAACATAAGATGGTAACAACTAAAATGTATTACCATGTTATGTTTTGGCTTCTCACACTGCGAGAAAGCAGTGGGGCGACGATCCTCCGCCATATCGAAGGAGCCGCCCCTGCAGCAAAACAAAGTGGAAGTGTGTGCTTCCTCTGGTAACGTAACAACAGTGGTTAATCAGTTTGGTTAACCATTGACATCACTGCAGTGAATAACCTAATTCTGATCTGGTGCTTCGCGATAAAGGCTTGTTTTCAAAGTCACTTACAACATATAGAATTATAGCTGGGTAAAAGTGGATTACGGGGATGTTTTTCACAAAGGAGTTCTCAGTGACATCATATAGACAACGAAAGCGAGGCTCAAGTTGTCTATGATGTCGCTCAGAACCCAGAGGTGAAAAACATCCCCATAATTCACATTTTACCCAGCTATAATTGTGTGTATGGCAACCTAAATTATCTGCCCCTGCTTTCAGCTGCTATGCAGGGGGGGGAGGAATAATATAATGGGTAAGCCTCTTCTCCCTGACACAATAGTGAAAGAAATCTACCTTACCTGCCACCCTTAACCAACCCCACCGCCTTCCCTGACTTCCCTCCTTCTTCTGCAGCTGTGCTTTCTATCAAAGCAGTCAAGTAGCACTGAGCTGACAGGCTCTCTGAGAGCCCTGTCAGCCAGTCCTGGAAGGTCTTTATGCAGTAGCAACAGTGGGTACCAAGATTTATCAACTGTTGCTATTTTTCTCAGTTTAGGAGTTAACTTTACTACTCCTAAACTGAGAAAAATCCTAACTTTACTACTCCTAAACTGAGAAAAATCCTAACTTTAAGACTTTCGGTATTCACAGAAGGCATTTAGGAATCCTAAAGTTAGGACTACTAACTTTTGTGAATACCGAAATGAGTAAGTTCATTCTGTGAATACCAAACTGAGTAAGTGTATTCTGTGAATACCAAAAAGTACTAACTTTACGTTTTTGACGTAAGTTAGTTCTGTGAATCAGGCCCTTTGTGTTTACGTATGTTTGATTTGATAAAGCACGAGTGTAATGCTTTACCGAGAATGCTGCATTAGTTTTCTTGAGCAGGAGATGATGTGCATAAAACGCCACCTTATATGGGATCCGTTTGAGGCCAGGTCTCAGAAACTATGGTATGATGGGGAAGGGAATATATAATTGGCTAAGTAATATTTAGCTCAGTATACAGTTGAGACATATTTGAGGCACATGGAAGTAATGAAATCACCCTGAGTTGGGCAGTTTTTGGAATAAATTACGAAGTTGGAATTCGAACAGAAAACTTCAGTAATTTAGCCACTAAGCAACTTTTGAAAGATATGGGTGTTTACCTAGACTGTGTTGCAAAGACTACACTCTAAACGCTTATACTGAACGACGATCCATGCACTATCATTATATGCAGACGACATATTGTATGTTAGAGATCTGAACAGTGGGCTCCATACTATAGCACCACTCTTTACCAAATTTGGCGAGCTGTCAGGATTGTGCATACATTTTGATAAGTCTGTAGCATTCCCTTTTAGAGATGTTAGTTTACCTCACACTATTTACTTCAGGAGAGCTAGCGTAGTGGTAGCCCCAACTACTTTCAAATATTTTGGGGTAAGGATATACAGAACGCAACAAGATACTTTGGATGGCAATGTACAGAGCACAATTGCCTCGCTGCGGTCTCAAACAGCATTCTGGATTACTCTTCCACTATCTGTTGCAGGCCGCTTAGCAATAGCGAAAATGGTTATGCTACCCCGAGTGTTATATTATTTCACTACACTCCCAATAATAATCCCCTCAAAAATATTCAGATTATTAGATTCGATATTCACGGAATTAATATGGGGCAATGAAAGACGTAGGATCGGCCTGAAAAAACTACAACTTCCAACCAGCGCCGGGGGAATGGGAGCCCCAGATTTTAGAGCCTACTGTATGGCAAGCCAGATGCAGTGGCTCTCATACTGGCTAGCTGGCCATAACCTTCATAAAATCGCCTTCACGTCCAGATTTGTCGCCCTAGGTAAACTGCACTCCTTATTACATAGCACGCGCCCAATTGAATGTGCCCAGTTGCCATTGTTGCAGGTTGCCCTGCGATACTGGAAGCAAGCATTGAAGTACACAGCACCACTGCTACCATATGCTCCAAATATCCCGCTGCTGGGACTCCCCATTCCAATGGGAACCACGACTCGTAATCAACTGACAGGGTGGGAAGGGGGGGGGCAACTACAGTGGGAGTGCTATTCAACGAGGGCACTCTACTGTTGCATACTGACTTCATACCCACCTAGGGCCTACCAAATACTTTGTTCCTGTTACATGCTGGTGTGATCCATTATGTCAAGAATGCATGGGCCCCGGATGGGCAGGAACCATCAACACACGACCTAGTGCACATGTTACATCTAATGGGAACAGGCAGACACCTAATGAAGTGGCTGTATACAAGTATAAGAGCGACAATACCTTCACCACTAGCTGCCCTGCGAGCCAAGTGGGACACAGACTTGGGAGAGGAACTGATGGATGATGAGTGGGTATCCCTTTTAGCTTATCCAAAAGTGGTCTTGTGCAATGCGCGCTTCAAATTTATTAAATACATGATTACACAGCGAGCGTATCTTACACTGCACCGGCTACACAAGATGTTCCCTACAACTACAGCAAACTGCTGTAGGTGCACATAGACGGATGCAAGCTTTGTCCATATGTTGTGGGCCTGCCCCTCATTAGCCGATTATTGGGCGCCGATAGCACAGACACTGACAGAAGTGGTGGGTGGTCAAACATGGCACACAGCAAGAAGCTGTTTACTTGAAATCTACCCACATCCAAAGGGATATAAAGTGCAAGGCACGCTTTGCAGATCTAGCATTAATAATCGCCAAAAGACTAATAACAGGCGGTGGAAAGCAGCGAGACCGCCAACGAATGATACATGGAAAGAAGAGTTAAAGAGGTGGGGCCGGGCCGAAAGTGCGGCAATTCGGAGGGAGGAACAACGAGGGCTCTATAAGATACACATAGCTATGTCCTGGGATATGCTGCTGGAGTACTTCAAGGCATGGGACAGGAACGAAAACACTAATGAAGTGACTGAAGCATCTGCCACGCAGACAGATATGTAAGCTAGTCATACCACTAATACATTGGTAAGCTGATATCATATTGCCCTGCACTAGTCACATAGTGAGGAAAAGTTCAGAAAGCATTGCTATCTACAATTAGTGTGTGAAATGTACAGGAATGCGCTCTTAAAAATGTCTCCTAGCCGCAGGTAAATATACATCGGATTTATAGTTGAATAGACACGATCCTTGTGTTGCCCAATTAGTTAACATGTGGGGGGGTAACGAGGACTGTTTTATATGTTAGTAATACTGAACACTTGGAACAATAATTAAAGTTATTGAACATGTTGTAAATGAAGACATAGTAATTGGATACAGACCATGGTAGTGTATTATCACTCCCTGATGTAAGCAACTTCATTAGTGTCAATGTAACTGTAATCCTTGCACTGCGTTGTACATGTATAAGCTATTTTTTATAAAGAAAAAGTCAAATGTACCCAAAGAAGTACTGATTACAAAACTCAGTTTGTTGTAAAAAAAAAAAAAAACGCTTATACTGAAAGACAGGTCTTAAAGCACGAGGGCCCCTGTCATGTACATTTCATTAAGAGTTATAGTGCCCTAGTTGTAGTGCTATAAAAACTGAATTTTTTATGTTCATTGTGGCTCGATTCATTTTATTTGCTAAGTATGAAAAAGTAAATATTGCTAATAGTGAGGAGCTATTTTGAGGAAGGCTGTATAGAATTCAGTTTTGAAAGTCTTCGTAATTTAGTGTTACAAAAACCTGCATCTAAATGCTTACTCTATTGGTTGGATAGTCTTCACCACAGTTAGACATTGGGATGCAAGGCTCTTGTTATGTCTTATTCCGCCCAGCAAAGTGCTTTATATTCCTGTTTTTTGTTTTAATAACCAACTTATGTTAGTTTTAACAATTATCCACAGCATCCACCGACAAACAACATATTCTTGTTCTTACTGTATCTAGTTGCTCCCATATTTTTGGATTACTATTGGATTTCTAAGGAGAAATCTTGCAATGATTCCAGTTGCACATTAGAATTGGTCCTTAGTGTCCAGTGTTGCCTGTTAATGAGGTTTTTGTTTTTCAAATAGAATGTACCTCTGCTGGACATGTATACTTCTGTATCTTAAATCCACATGTCCTGAACCACAACAGGACACTCTTATTCTTCCACTATCATGCAAACAACCTCATCCAGTCTCTTAATTTGCCTATTTAATTTGTATGGAAAGAGAGGTTTTTGAGAACAGGGTAACCTAGCTACCTTTGTGTGCAGTATATTTGCTCCTCATTGCTACTGGTTTTCCACTGATGTTTGCTTATTATTTTTTCTGCAGCTGTTAGACCTCTTCATTCAGTGGGACTGGTCGACATATCTGGCGGATTATGGGAAACCTACCTGTAAATATCTACGTGTCAACCCAACAACAGCTCTCATCCTGCTGGAAAAGTAAGCATCCGTTAGTCTGTGCCTTTGATGTTCATCAGTTTGATCACCTCCTTCATTGTACTGCATGCTTCTTAGTTCCTAGTTTAACTAAATGTTGTAAAACATCTAAATGATGCTCTATTGCAGGAGTAATAAATGGTTCCATTTTTTTAAATAGGGATTTTACCAACACACGACAAAAATGTTTTAACAGATCATAATTCGCTCACAACACAGCAAGTATAGCAGCTGGATCTCATTCCCTTAATTTTATCACAAACCTCACAAAACGTAAGCTCTTGTATAAAAACAAGCATCCTTTCTACGGACAGAAGTGTGGAGCGAAACAAAGGGGAGAGAAGAGTAGACAAGGAATGCTGGAGAAAGAGGATTAGATGAGCAATCAAACTCACATTTTGAACTATAAAATCTCTACTGCCTTTCTTGCCACACCCAAAGCGTGATACAAAGCATTGTACATGCCAACAGTTGACACAAAAACATCACTTAGAAGTCACAGCAGATCTTCGTTTAGTGTCCCCACTCCCTCCATGTGAACCATTGCCAAAATAATTCTCCAGTTTTAACTTATGTAAAAACAAAGCTAGAGAAAAGACGTGCATCATATCTCCAAGGACTACCTTCAGTTTGGTGAATGGAAGATCCCAAGATATGCAATATATATTATGTGCTGTGTTTGGAGTCGTTGATTCTCTTGTTACATCTACCCCTGCTTTGATGGGGTACAGAAAAAGTTTCAGGAACGGATACCAAATCTTCGGTTGGCACATAATCATCTCTGGCAGCATCAGGAGGCGGAGTTGTAATTGAATTTGCTTGGCACCACCTGGAGTTGCTATAGAGAGATTGTTGGGGAAAAGTTTTCTGGACCAGTCTGAAGCCTCGAAAAGATATGTTATAAGGAGAAGAATCTGTAAGAAAGTTGTGCACTCACCAGAATTATCATTTCCTCTTGTCCTCATCTCCATGTATCCCAGTAACAGCACAGAATTCACAGCTTCATCACCGTCTTAACGTGGAGCTCCCTTCCTCATTGACAAATCTTACTGCTTGCCACGGTGATAACACACTTCATACTCTTGATAGTGGCCAGCTGCTCTGAAAATGCCTACCGAGTGAGCAGCATGGTCTCAGTCTCCTTCTGAAAACTAGAAGTGGTCGAGCCAACAAATTAACAAGAAGAGATGAGCCACAGCCGAGTGTCAAGGGTCGGCTCAATAGTCCGTGCACGAGCCTGGCTTGAGGTTTTAGTGGCTCTCCCACCTCAACTGGAAGCCTACTACCAAATGCAGGACACTGGTCCAAATTGTTTTTTTGCTGCAAGCTCATGGGCTTAAACTCCTTTGAAACTCGCCTTTCTGATCTATTCTTTCTCTTTGCTGCTCTTCCTGCCTTTATTCATCTTTCTTATTAGATCTTTTTATTCAGGTCGATTTTAGTGGCACAGTTTTTGAACACCTTATTACCATTATTTTCTCCCATTCCCATTTGGTGTTGATCTTTCTCAGGGCATTACCTAACGCACAGTTGGTCAGTTTGTCCGCTTATTTAAAAAACGGCATATCTAGTGGTACTCGCTTCATCTCGTAGGGTCTGTTAGTTACAGAGCCTATCAGCCTGGACACCATCCACTTTTCTTTTTGCCCAGGCAAGCTAGTCATTCCTACATGCCCTACTTTCTGCCAAAAATTGTATGTGTATTCCACATGGACCGATCTAGAACTCTTCTTTTCTGTTTTCCACCTTCTCTGTCTGCCAAGCAAGAGAAGAGGTTACACAGGCTGGACCTTAGGCTGCCTCTTACTACATTGGCCTGATAGGACTAAATGACTGACCAGCTTATCGTGGTCTTCACTGGAGCCAAGAAACGCAAGAAACGCAAAGTGGTGACTAAGCATTCCATTTAATGTATGTTATCCTTTGTGTTAATCTCTCTTATGCCTTGACCAAGATAGACCCTCAGGCTGACATTCAAGGGATCTTTAGGCGGACCATGGTGGCTTCTACTGCATTTACCAAGTGCATCCTGCATGCTGATATTTTCCTGGGGGCTGCTATTTTTCTCTATGTACCTTTGAGAAACATTAGTGTTGTTAACAGCCAAGGCTCACTGTGACGAGTAATTCGCCAGAGCCAGGTATGACTTCCTTTGTTAATTAGCATCGCTCATTGCTGCCTCTGGGTGTAGTTAATCCTTTGGGAGTTATTCATAATGAAAGGGCTGTGCAGGAAGAAGTAATCATTAGAAGAAAAAGATATTTCTGGTGAATAATATATCTTCCTGCAGATTCCTCACCACCTTCTTTTTCTCCTCTTTGGAGATACTGCGGTCATGACAAGATCCCCAGGTATGTGATAATACCTTTATTGTTATTGTTGTTTTTTATTGTTATTTTTAATTTTTATTGCCATCTGTCAATAAAGAACATTACAACAGCAATTACATCTGAAGGGGGGGGAGGGAAGGGCGTTGGAAGAGGTGCAAGAGGAAGGGGGAATCAAGGAAGTGGGGGCAGAGCCACAGAACCGTTTGGAGTTTAGGCAGAACAGTCCTTTTTGCAGGACAGTTGGAGAGAATAAAAGACAACGGCTAGGATTTAGACCTCTTGTCATATACACACTACATTTCACAACATGTTGTCATGCATAGAGTGTAATCGGCATGCGGGCCGTGACATTGCCACAAACTCACTTACATCTGCATATTCCAGCAAGATTGCAATACATTATCTTTTCTAAGATGCTAGGACAGACGGCTGATTGCCATCTTGGTCAGAGTGTGCCCACTGCACAGTCTCGTCTGCTGCCGGCGATGTTGAATTCCTTTGACGAAGACAGGATAGGAAGGGCTCCCATATATCTTTGGGGCAGATCGTAATGGCATTAACTCCCAGGAATTGTACAATTGTTCCTGACAATACGTGACATCGCCCAGCCAGGCTCAGAAGGTGGGAGCTGGTTTCTGCCCCAAATGCATTGTCGTGTAGTTCCTAAAAATAAATAGGATCTGCGCATTTAGACAACATAAACTAAGGGATTGGTGTCCAAACTGATTCCAGACAGTCCCAAAGGATATATTAGCCTTTAGACCAGCTAGCTCACAGTGCCAGCATAAGCCCACTAACCTTAACAGGGAGCAAATAGTTTCTGGCAACGATCGAACATGACAACCCTTGATTCTTAAGGGATCCAGGAAACAGTGCAGTAATTTTCACTCAGTCAATTGTGCTCACTTAGTCTCGGAGAGATACACAGACTAAACGATGGGGACGTTTTCAATAAGCATTTATTCAACCAACGTCATTCTAGTATAAAACATGTTTGCTGCGACAATCAGACAGAAGCAAATGTTTAAGATTACAAGCACCAACAGAGTAAATAAAAGGTAGAATTCTACCATGGTGCTAAAACAGTGACTATATGCAGATATATATATATATATATATATATATATATATATATATATATATATATATGTCATCCCAACTCCTTCTCGTAAAGATATATATATATATATATATATATATACATATATATATACATATATATATACATACATACATATATACATATATATATACATACATACACATGATGGTAATCAAGCGTACTTCTATGATACAAACCCTACCTAAGTGTACCAAGAATGTATGTGGATGTAAAGCCAAGAATCCCCTAAGGAAGAGCCAACCCCATTACCTGATGGGGGAGAACGAAGGACCCCGTCTTGGTCTCGAGTTGGACACCCCGCAATGGATGTCAGACCACTGCATGTTGTAGCTTCTGCAGGCCGGGACCTCAGCGTCTTATGTCCGCGTGGAAGCTTCTTCTCTACCTATCTAGTGTTGGTATGGTTCTTTTATACCATAAAGATAGCCTTGAGGTTCCTTACACAATCGATATGTTGTGAGTACGATTATGTAAATGAGCCTAAATCAATACCTGCAACTATGCAAAGTAGTTCTTTCACCCTAGGATGAAGATGACTATGACTTTTATACAGAGTATGTTAATCCTTTTATGTATGTATGTCATGTACAGGGACTTTTCTAAGAATCCTCATGCATAATAAATGAGGCCAGTTTCAAGAAAACCGATCGACATTTATTCAGCACTTTACTGGTGTTAGAACAGTTATGCAGAGCAAGGTAGGACAAATGTAGGTAAAAGGTTGTGTAGCTACCTAGGCCTAGCTTGAGGTACATTGGGGTGCATAACAGCATGGCCACCTTGCGTTTGGCTAATAGTAACAACTTGGCAGTGAGTCGGCGATGAGAGGCAGGTGTGTCCGAGACATACCCTAGGAGCCCTACCAGAGGGGTGTAGGGTGGTAACTATCCAGTGATTGTGTGTATGGTCATGTATACTTCCTCGCAGAACGTCGCCACTCTCGGGCATTTCCATGCCAGATGGATATAGGAAGTCTGAGGGGAACCGCAGCGGAAGCAATGAGGATCAGGGGCAAGCCCCATTTTGAAAAGCTGGAGCGGAGTAAGATATTGACGATGAAGGAATTTGAAGTGTATCAAACACAATTTATAGTTCAGGGAGAGGAATTCCAGCTGTCCGCACAAATTGTATACTGATTATCTGTTAGAGGAGGGTCTCTGTATCCTCGTCTCTTGCCTTGCACTCAGTTGGGGTAGTGATCGGTGTGGTGGATTGTATACTGTTGTAAAGGCGAATGATGTGTTTACTCAGGGACGGAGAAGCATGGATATGTTCTAGTGCTAGGAGGGGTGGTGGGGGAGAAGGGGAAGTGTCATGAATTGCATGGCAAGCAGCCAGCCCTGACTTGGTAATAAAGAAGAGTGTCTGGTGGAGTAGGAGGCGGTGAGGACATGGCCTCGAACGGAGGGATGAATTGATCCTTGAGGTACAGGTCGGAGAATGTGTTGAGCTGTCGCCCACGTGTCCGCATCACAGCACCTCTGTCTTGGAGCAGCAGGATTTGTGGGTTATTGGCTAGGGGGATGAATGTGGCATATAGACATGCCAGCTCAGCTCGCTTTCGCAATCCCTCCCACGCCCAGCGTACACATGCAACCGTGTCAATTACTGCACTCGCTGTTTTGTAAGGTACATAAAGTGCTGTTGTCAATGGCCACGGGGCTGCGCAGTCTAACTCTATGGCCGTGTGGGCCATAAATGGAGTAGGGTGGAGCCAATAGTGGAGGGATTGAGCTTGGGTGCACAGTGCATACAGCTGCATGCCGGGGACTCCCAGACCGCCCTGCACGAGCAGCAAAGTGAGGAGACCTCAGGATACGCTCGGTTGTTTATTCAGCCAGATCAATGTCCTCAGGTTGGATTTAAGACGCTTAAAAAATTGGACTGTCAGTGGAAGGGGAATATTTAGGAACAAGTATAGGAATTTGGGAAGGACTATCATATTCGCTATTGCAATTCATCCCGCTAAGGGCAAGGGCAGTTTAGACCAGACAGGAATTCGGTCTTCTAGCCAGTTGACGGCCCAACTGTAGTTAGCATGCCATAGTTCTTCAGGGTCTTGGCTGAGCCATATGCCTAAGTACCGAACTGTCTCCGTCGCCCACTTGAGGGGGTATTCTGTATGAAATGGCAGCGTCCCGTCTGAGAGGAAATAGAATAGAATAGAATGGATTTGGACCAGTTGATCTGAATTCCTGAGTATCCGCCAAATCGCACCACCTCGCGTGTTAGCGGGGCCAGGTTCTCACGCAGGTCGATAACATAGAGTAATATCATCCGCATACATCGAGACCACCAGTCCTCTGGTGGTGAAGCCGATGCCCCTGTTTGCATGACATTGCCTGAGCCTTGCTACCAGACGTTCCATCGCTATTGCGAAGAGGAGCGCTGATAGTAGGCATCCTTGTTGTGTGCTGCAAGTGATCGGGAATGGGTCAGAGAGTAGTCCATTCAATCTAACCCGAGCAGTGGGAAGAGTATAAAGAAGCTGTATCTGCCTGATGAACTGCGAGCTGAAGCCAAGGCGTGCTAGCAAGGAAAAGAGGTATGCCCATTCTAAGGAACCAAATGCCTTGGTGGCGTCAAGAAGGGCAGTGGTCGTGGAGATCTGGGAGTTGAGGTGGTGCATAAGCACAAAGATGGTGCATAGGTTGTGCAATGTGGAGTGACCGGGGATAAACCTCGATTGATTTTGCTGAACTTTAGCTGGTAGGATCGGCAGCAAGCAGTTAGCAAGGATCTTGGCATAAATGTTGTCCCCGGGTAAGCTTATAATGACCTGTTCCATTTCCTCTGTGGTGATAGACGAGTAAGTATGCACGGTGAGCCCGATCAAGCCATCGCAGTTGTATAGTATCAAAGTATGCAGTTAGCTCAGCCGATCCCAGAACTGGGATAGCTGTGTATAAGTGAGAGTAAAAGATGGACATTACGTGTAAATGGTCCGGAGGGGAGGAGGCGGGATTCCCAGTTTGCGCAGCTATCCCGCAAGTGTCTTACCCAGGCATTCACCCTCCCCGAACCACTGAGCCTGTGCACCTCCAGTGTAAGTAATGGGTTTCCCAAACAGCTTCCTCATGGAACTCCGATAGCGCTTCCCGAATGTGGGCCAGTATGGTGACATCTTTGGAAGGAAAATATTCCATCTCCCGCAGCCTTCAAGACTCCCGATTTGTTTAGAGATGCATGCTCCTCAAATGACCACCTTGAAGGCCTCCCACAGCGTGGATGGTAACTCCATGGAGCCAACGTTATTGGCGAAGAAATATAGTATGGCACTGCAGATCTCCTCCCAAAATACTGCATCGCGCAATGCTTCTGTCGGCAGCAACCAGGTGGATGCACGGTACGCCACCTGGAGAAACTGCAGGTCCAGCAGGACTGAGCGTGGTCCAGGAGGGTGTGGGGCAGATGGACCACTCTGGTGGTCCACGTCTGGTCACCCCTAGAGGTTAGCCAGTAGTCTATTCTGGACCAAGAATTACGGTGCGCTGATATGCTTGTACCCTCCAAAGTGGTCATGTGTGTCTCTCCAGACGTCCTGTAGGCAGTTGTCGTGTATTATTGTGCTGAGTGTCTGTGCAGCGTTGGGGTGGTTGCCTAGAGGTGCCAGAGCACTTAAGCCGGTTGTCTAACGGTACATTGAAATCTCCCCCCGACCCCGCCCCCCTCAGATTATAGCCTAGTGACCAAGACTCGAGATCAGCCTCCAGATTCCAGAGAAAACCTCTGGATCGTCTGTATTCAAGACGTAGATAGCAGCTAGGATTAGTGGTTTCTTGTGTAATGATCCACCTAAAATAACATGGCACCCTTCACTATCAATAAGTGATTGCAAGAGTTACCATGGGAGACAGCTACACAGCATGATGGCGACGCCTCTAGTATAATTGGACTAGGATGAAATGTACGATTCCCCACACCATCTGGAGCGCAGCCCCGAGGTTGTCGAGCCCGTTGAATGGGTCTCCTGCAGGAAGCAGATGTCAACTTTATGCATGGTAAGATAAGCGAGAACAAAGCGTGCCTTTCTGTGGTCAGTAAGGCTGCAAATGTTTCACGTTACGCATGTGGTGGTGGTCTTGGTACCTCTGGGTAGTAGAGAAGGCACTGAGCTAGTCCCTGTGGTGTATCAAGGAAAGTGTAATTGAAGAGATATGATCCGCGGACTGTGGCTGTATCCTGTGGGAAAAGAAAAACATGCTAAAGACAAACCGAAAAAACAATCCCACCACTCCCCCATCCCACACCAACCTGTGAACCTGGTTGAGAAAAACAATCCCTCACCCCACCCCACCCCTCCCCTTGCAGCTTAGCGGTTCTAATGGGAATAATCCCTGGTAGCAGAGAGTATCCAGGTGAACACGGCTGGGTAACACAAGGGGCACCCCAGTGCTAGTGAGTTACATTTGACTCCCACAGTGTCAGCATAATGGAACCAGTGATAAGGGCACGCTCAAGCAGTGCAGCCTGTCACATAATAAGCACATTGTAAACATGAATATTAACAACAAAGGCCAGCATAGTAACGAGGCCTGAAACAAACGGGATACAAAGTAACTCATCATCCGTCATTGTCACTTAGTGCATTCTTGTCTGCTGTGTGCGGCTAGTCCTGAGGCGGGCGTTCTCCTTTGGTAGCGTGCTTAGCAAATTTCAGTGCGGATTTTGCATCTGTGAAAAAGAGTGGTTTACCACCCATGGTGATCTGCAATTTGGACGAGTATAACAATGCATAAGTGATTTCCACCTTCTGGAGAATCCTTTTGACGGGCAGGAATTCATGGCGGGCTGCCTGGACCTACACCTTGAAATCTGGATAGAATGACAGGCTGCTCCCTTGATACCGGAATGAACCATGCTTGCATGCCAGCCGTCGGACCACATCACAGTCTCTGTAGTTCAAAAGGCATGCGAGGATGGGGAGAGCCAGCACGCACGGAGGGAGCCGCGGGCTCAACGAGGGGTGTGCCCGTTCGACGATGAAGACCATGGACAGGCCGTCCCCAAATAGTTCATGCAGCATGGTCTCTACAAAGTCCTATTTTGCTGATTGTGGTGGATTCCGGGACATCCTTAATCCGCAGGTTGTTGCTCTGAGAGTGCGCTTCGAGGTCTTCGTTTTTGGCCTTTATGAGTTCAAGTACCCTGTCCATCCTCAATAATTGTTCTTTGGAGTCTGCCTGTGTGTTGTCCGCATCCAATATGTGATTTTCCAAATGATCCAGTCTATCTTCATGCTTATCTACACGTTGTTTAACATGATCCTGGCGGCTAGTGAGGATGTCTAGCTTAACATCTATGGCCTTTAGGCTAGTCTTTAAGTCAACTAGGAGCTCCTTTAGGTCAATGTCTTGTTGACTGTCCTGCCCAGGACGATCCAGGGAGACCTCAGAGCGCGGTCCATCATCCACCTGACGGGTGAGGCGCCTGCCCTCAAAGGAGAGCTTCGATTTCTTAACATCGTGCTCTCCCATGGCCTAGCCGGGAGATGCAGTAATTGTGGCAGCAGCGCACCCCAGGTAGCAAGCTGGCTGAGGGGGGCAACTGTGGCCGACCACCAAAGTCGACAGGGCAATCCAGATGATCTAGGAGCAAGGCCGAAGAAGCTTTGGTCTGTAGCAGGCGTTGTTGTGTCCCTAGAGCCCCGCCATTCCCTGGATCGCTCTCTCAACCAGGTGGCACGAGCAGGCCCAGGTCACAGGCTCCATTAGGAGATCCTACGAGGTGCCAAGGGACCACCCCAGTCCCGTCCACTGCGTGGGTACGAGCTACTCCAGGTCCCCTTAGTGGAGCATGCCCCAATGCAGGCTGAAGAAGGCACTAACCCAAAGCGCCGTGGCGAGGGGTGGGGTGGGGCAAGATAAATCAGGCAGGCTCCGCTGGCAGTAACCTTTATCGTTATTGTTGCTGTCGATAAGCCTTCTCGGATCCTCTCCACTCACCTGGCTTAGGTAGAGAAAAAAATGCAAAAAACTACAGCTAGCGTGTCATTCAGCACCATAATTAATCCAGTGTTGTCACATCCTGGGCGAATAGAGCTATGACTGGAGTCCCATGTAGCCACCTGGAGAACTGCTGCTTGTGAAAAAGTTTTCTGGATCCAGTCTGCTACTGGAGGGTAGTCGTAAGCTGGCTAATATAGTATCCATCAAAAACCTCTTTACAGATGATCGGTACCTTTTTCTGTCTTACTAACCACCCAAAAACAGAATTATATCTCCCATCTGTATGGTACAGAGATGAAAAGAAACTTCGTATGACCAAGGAAAATGAATAAAATAAGTTCTGGCAAGCTGCTGTACTAGGGAGATGCATCAATCTTCAGTCATAAAAGTAGACCATGAAGTATTGTTTTTTTTACTATGCATTTTAAATGTCTATGAATGTTATTTTCTGTTTACTAGCCTTCGGTGTGGGTATCTAACCAATAACCTGCTTTACCTATTAATATCCTAATTGGTTTGTTAGTCTTGGGCAAGCTGTCTACAACACAAAGTCATAATAGAGTGCACTATTATTTTGAACACCGCCTAAACTGTTTGGTTGTGAACTGCAACTATACCCCTAGCATTTTAGATGAAAGCTCTTTTACCTGCACATGCCAAAGACTTGACTAAGTTGTAAGACATTTTTTTCGCCCTAAAGTCATACATGCCATTATAGCATCTACCATGAATCAATAAAGCAGAGGCCTTAGTACCTTTTCTTGCTCTGACCAAAAACAGTAAGGTAATATGGCGCAATGCATGAACTTCCAAAAGTCATATTTGTGTGATGAAGATGTCTTTAGTAAATTTGCATGTTTATACATTACACAATTTCAGCATACTATTCTTTGTTAGTCCATTGAAACATATCTAAACCTGGATTTTTTGTACCAACAGCTTGAAACCATTTTTGCACATGATGTTTCACATACAAAACGGGAAAGCCAGGAAATCCTTTAACATATTTTTCGATAAACATTTGGAGATTATTAATGTCCTAATTGTAAGACGTGAACATTTTGTGGTAAATGCTCTGCTAATCTCCAGTATTATACCAGGGCTTCAAAAACAGACTTCTGAAGAGTGAGGTTTTCATGGATATCATCACTATAATGCGCCTTGTGGTTAATATTTCCAATGTAGGGTTGCAGTATTTCCCAACATTGCTTTGCAGACTCTTTATTACCAATGATTTTGCCAATTGAATATTTGTAGGTTTTAATGTTTTTCTTATGGTTATCTTCTCTCTAATCACACCTTTGTTTTACAGGGTATCAAGAGTGTAAGTACTTACTGCCAGATTTGAGCTGTCATGCTAACTTTGTTATAAAAACCATTTTGAGATACATTCTAATGAAACATTACTAAACCCATGCTTTGTGCTAAAAGCATGATATGCTTTAAATTTCTTATTGAGTATATCACAGAACATAATTCTAGATGATACTTCAAAAACATTTTGTTATAGATCACATGTATGTTGATTTGCTACAGTGTGCTATTTTTTGAAGTGCATTATGACAAGCTTTCTCATGTTGTGGTCCCCTGTGCTCTATCAATATCTGTAGCAAAAGTGCATGGAAAAGAATTGGGGGATAACTTGCATGAAAAGGAAATGCAGTAATTGCATGAAGCAGAATTGTGGTAAATGTGTGCAACAGGAATAAAATTAAGCTGAACCCTCTATGGGTAATGCATGGAGTTGTATATTGTCTAGCAATTAATAGAGGAAAGTTGTTATAAAGCGAGTGAAGCAGGATTAGTTGTAGGGACTCAAAAAAGTTTAACCAGTTATCGGATATTCAGGGAGTAGTAGTAGCCGGAAGAAATTAATTGAGTGTAATAAGTTTAGGGAATCGCAGTTACATGTTGTTTTGGTTTAATTGTGTTTCCATGCCAGTGTGTCAGTTGTCCTGCACTAAAAGAATAGAATTGCTCGAACTCAAGTGGATTCCCTGGCTCCTTGCATGGTAAAACTGTGCATTGCAGTTATCATGAGTTCTGAATTATTCATGCCATTGTTAGAGCACTTGGAGGGTGTGGGATGTGTCATAAGCTGTGAGCGAGTCTCCCCCCGAAAAAATATTTTAAAAGCAAGGAGGGATTTAAGGTAGCACCAAGAGTCCAGCTGATCAGTATGGATAATATCTGAAAGAAACAGTTAGTTATAGATTCCTTACTTAGAATTACCTCCAGGCGTCAGACTGGATCCGGAAAGTTTTTTCATCAGCAGTACCTCAGCGAGTCGAAAGGTGGCGTCGGTCAGCTCCGCGTCCGTCGTTGGCGTCTTGGTCGCCGGGATGAAGTCGCGGTAGCTACTTAGACGCCGCCCTCCCGCGCTGACGTCAGTTCTTTCTTTTTCTGTGCCAGCCAGCGCAGATCCGGAGAGAGCGGTACCTCCAGTCATTTTTTGACTGAACTTTTTGAGCGACTTTCGTCGACGTCTTTTTGAGACTTACCGACTCCTGGTGCACGTAGGGATGCCTGGCTTCAAGGCCTGCGGTTCCGGTTCCCGCATGATGTCGGTGACGGATCCGCACCACGTGTGCCTCTTTTGCCTGGAGCGCGACCACGAGCCCAAGTCGTCCTCCGACTGCCGGACCATGGCTCCGAAGTCTTTGCGAGAGCGGTCCCGAAAGCTTCTTGAGCGCCGGCAGTCGGCTCCACGCCGTTCGAGGTCCCGGTTGCGAGGGAGGGCGAGGGACCGGTCGTGGAGCCATCACCACTCGTCATCCAAGTCTTCGCACTCGTGGTCAGGTAAGTCGAAGCACAAGAAGAAGTCGAAGAAGCATCGTCGCTCTTCGACTTCTCCCCGTCGGTCGGCTGACGCAACGAGGGATGCAGGTGGTGCCACTCCCGCGGAACGACGTGCGGAGCCTGAAGGGTCGACTCCGAGCTTCCCTCCCTTTCCGGGACCCGGAGCGACCCCTGCCCAGTTTCGTCAGTTTTACAAAACCATGCATGCCATCTTTGGGCAGCCCTACTCCGCCGGCGCACCTTTGGGCCCCGTGGACTCGGTTGGGGGCCCTAGGCCTTCCCTGCCGGCGGCCCGGGCCCCGCAGCCCCCCCATGGATCCAGGCCTGGATCCGGATCGGCGCCTGTCGACCTTGTGACACCTCCACCGGCGCCGACTCCACCGGCACCGCGTACGCTGCCGACGCCGGCTGGACCTCCATTTTTGTAAAAGAGAAAAAAAATAATCTCACAAAAAGGACAAAATAGAGCCTAGAGGAAAGGAACGTGAACATCCACACTCGGAAAATCCATGAAGTATCTGCTCTCAGTCTCCCTTTACACTAGGCATGAAGCCCAGCGAACTCCCTGCCATGAGCAAACACATACAAGTACCCTGGATTTTTACTTACCATTTGTTGTCCTCCCAATTTTTTTAAAAAGATTATTCTCAGGGTATTCAATACATCGTCATGAAGAACAGCTTTTAATTATGCATCAACCAGGCTTTTCAGGTATCTATTTTTTACAGATTTTTCATTCTTATTTTTGCCAA
Source organism: Calotriton arnoldi (assembly GCA_963921515.1). NCBI lineage: Eukaryota > Metazoa > Chordata > Amphibia > Caudata > Salamandridae > Calotriton > Calotriton arnoldi. Next base: position 146,231 of record CAWUFW010005387.1, on the reverse strand, counting down.
AAATTCCTAACTTTGCACACACATGACAAATAAACTTTTTTCCTAAAAACTTGCTTTTACCTTTGAACAAACACTCTCGATTGTAGAACTTATATGGCGAAATCCCTAACTAAGATTTAGGAGAGAAACTGTTTGAAAATGTTGGAGTCCATTAACGCACTTTTTTTTTTTTTTTTTTAAAGAGTTTTCTATATTGTGAACTCGAACCGAAGGTATTACATCGCTTTAAATGAGCACCAGTTATATTACAGACGGACATATTCCTTTTTCTTTTTTGGTAGGCACGTGGAGATTAAGTGATTTGCCCAGAATCACAGGATGTTGAGCATCGCTGCTGAGATTCTAACCCGGTTCCCCAGCTTCGAGGTCGACCGCTCTAGCTGTTAGGCCACATCCACTCCCTCATGATTGTTCTCTCGATTTGTAGATAATAGCTTCTCAATGGATCAAAAAATGCAATGATGTTTGCTTTTGGATAGGCTGGTGATACATTTTGCATTCTTGCCATCATGGAAGCGTCCCCATTGCTGCTGCCTCCATGAACTTGACTGCCAGAGCTTTAGTACAACAAGGGAAACCTTATACACTAACAATGAGTTGGTGGTCTGAAGTACACCCGCTAAGGAGATGCGCAGGCTGAGTAGGGGTGTTAGCACTGACTGTTATTAATGCACAGAAAAGGAACCAAAGTTAACAAAAAGTTGGAGGAAAACATGGCCCTTGGTCTCTTGAATAGGCTGGAAACTAGGTGTCCCCATACTTTCAAGGACGTTTCTGCATGTGCTGTTCTTTCTGCTCGTACCTGGAGGAAATTCTCTTAGTCTGGAGGAATGAGACCCTCTGAATTACTTGTTCTAAACATGATTTTACTTAAATCTCAACAAAACAGATTCTCGCACACACTGCTTATGTAGTAAGCATGATTAATTAAAATAAACTTTCCCATAAATATTTGCATTCTTTGAACTTTAACAAAGGCTGATTTCCCCAGCAGGCCTCTTAAAGCAAACAAGCAGTGCGATCTTGGAGTCCTAGTGTAGGGCAAGGTTGGACCTTTGAATACCTCTTGCTTTGTCATTGGTATATCCTGAACTTGAGATGACTGTGCATTGATTTTGCACTTGGGGATATCACGAATGTTAAGGAAGGCCTCAGTGTTTAAAGTTCCCTCATTGAAACTGCTTTTCAGGTAATTACTTATTGAGTAAGTAGTCAGTAAAGAAATACTCTTAACCCTTGGTTTGGGCTGCCTAGATCGTGAATTCCATGGTGATAATCCCTCCATTGGGACTAAAGATGAGCTTCCCATAAAGAGGTGAGGAACGCCAGGTAGGTAGGCAGCATGAGTAGCAGAATTCATGACTGGCTCCTGGACTAGTTACTTGCTTTTCCCATCAGAATCCCTTTGTTGAGCTGGTGCAAGTGCAGTTTTTTTTTTGAACTAATCGCAGTGCATCCATTTTTGCATTTAAGTTCTCACTCATTGATGTATCAAGAAAGTCAGTCAATGGAAAAAAAGTCACCTACTTCTGATTCAGTTCACAAGATCTAATTAGTAATTTCCAATGCACACTACACTGTGGGCAAATCAGTCCCCTATGTAGCAGTACCACAAGATTACGAGAATGTATGACAGAATCATCCTGATCTACACAGACACCTAGATTACCTCTAGACCACTAAGCAGGAACAACTGAAAATGAGGGTCTTCTCTAAGGAGAACTTACAAGTTATTTCCTTTAACTAGAGATCATCCTAATTTCCTGTTAAGAACAGAATCTATTTACACATCAATCCGATACTCCACCTACCAGTGTCCCTTCTTGAACCTTACATTTTTACTTTGAGATATTTGTGTTACTGTAGTTGGCGAACTGACATTTCTTAATCTCACCAATGGTCCTTAGTGGTACCAAGTGGTAAACCATTATCGTTGCGCAGTTAACTGAATCTCCTTCCTTGCATAATGAAACAAGCCTTCTGCCTTAGGCCCTACTTGCTCACTGTATGATACTTTACGAGGAAGTGTGAGGTGTTCAGTTCAATCGAAGAAGTGGATTTTTGATCAGATATTCTTCAGTCGCACCCCTGTTTGCAAGGAGTTGGATAGGAAGTGATCCGGAACAAATTGTTTTTCAGGCTTTACTTGAACTGGATGTAGTTGTGTGCTGACCTCAGAATTCTCTTCAGAGCCATCCATAGTGTGGGTCCCAGGACTGTCAGTGTCAGTGTCCTGCCTCTGTAGTCGCCGAGTGCAAGAACATATTCTGCCCATGGTGGGGGGATGGATTCTGCCTCTATTCTGGTCCTTTGCCTCAGTAGGTCTTGTGCATGGACATTTGAGCATCATTCTTGCATGCATCAGGAACCAGTGCATGCTCTTCTGGCTGGTCTTCATGGTTACGCTTCTGCACATCCAGGTTAATTCTGGCTTGCCTGTCTTTAAGTCTTGGCAGCATATCGGGTTTTTTAGGGTTCTCGGTGTAGATGAGCTTACAGAAACCTAAGCATGCCATCATCAGGGCTTTTCTTGACTCCACCTGATCAAGCAGATTGATTGATTGATACAACATAATGCAAGTCACAGGCTGTTCCCAAATTATAATCAAGTTCACTATTTTCTGACCATCTGTAAAAGTGGTATGAAACTTGTTACTTTTGTTTGGCTGGATTATTTAGCAATTGCCTCATTTTCTCTGCGTTGTCATGGTCTCAACTCTCTGTCCATGAATGTAAATTCTTAAGGACGGAACAAGGTATGACAATCATGACTTTGATTGTGAGATGCATGAGCACGTGAGGTGTATGTTCTAGGAACTGGTCAATTTGCTTTGATTTCATCTGATTCTAGGGAGCATTTAATTTTAAAATGACTTTTTTTTTTTTTTTACTCCTAGGATGAAAGAGACGAGCCGAAAGAACACCGTTTTTGCACAGTTTCGAAAAAATGAGCGTGACAAACAAAAGCTAATTGACACAGTGGCCAAGCAGCTGCGAAGCCTCATCAACAGTTAGAACATACAATGGCAACAACATGCACTGCGATCATAGACTGGGAAACGCTTGACTGTACCCATCCTTTGTCCACTGCAAAGGCTCTCAGAGCACTCCACATGTGCCTGGGTGAACTTTGGTCTTCTGTTAAAAATGAAGACATGCGTATTTTTGTATTCTTGGGTGCACTGTATGGTGTTCATGAATCTGACTGCGGGTCAACATTTGGGAATCTTTCGCCAAGGTTGTAAGTGGTGAGTTGCCATACTGTGCAGTGGTGTGTCAAAGTATATACAGGTGGTGGTTGAATAAGGGTTTGTTTTATGAAATATGGCAGGAGTTATCTCTCTAAGCCCCTCTCTGACATACAGATGGACTTGAAAATATGACTTCTCAAAAGACTAGTTCTGACGATATTACACATGAAAGAAGAGCTCAGTGTTGATAAGATGCTTCGTTCATTCATACGTTTTGCAAGTTTTGAAGCCAAATATTGCAGTAGCTTCTCTTAGCTTGCACAGATTGGGAAGAGGCAGTAGAATGGCGCTGAGATTGGCGAAATTAATGAAGGCATTAATTTGAACTTCATCTCCCCGTCCCTCAACCAACTGTCCACTGTTCCTTGTGCCCCAGTTGTTTCTGTGGCTCAGTTTTTGCCTGCCTTTCCATTATGACCTACGGTGGTTACGATTTGTGCTCTGTGGGAGCGAAATACCTGAGTGCAAATCCTGTCTAGTCTGTCTTGCTCCTTCGGATTTCTTACGTTTTGTGAGATGCTAAGGAACAATTTAATGTGGAAATCATAACCCATGCGAGAGATTAGTCTGCCCTTCTACACGTTGCCTTCTAATGTTGCTCATTTATCATGAGTTACAGCAAAGACATGAAATAATAATGAGCGGTAGCAAAGATCATGGTGCCAAAGACTGCTGAAGACTCCCCACCAGATACATCAAGTCTAATGTTCCATACCTGTAAAGACATAAGCGGCTCAGAAATGTGCAGGCGTTTTTTCTTTTCTTTTGAGACAAGCAGCAGCAGATGTTGACAGCCGTGATGCACGGAAAACACGCAGGCATTTCCAGTTTTTATTAGTGGGAGGGGAGTCTGACATTAAGCACCACTTATAATCGCATTTGTCAGTCATAGCGTTGCTTCTGGGCAGGGTGGTTTTCTTTGCTGCTGATGGTTTTATTTTCTCCTCCTCCCCTCTCATCCGAGTTGAGGGAGATGCCAAGCTTGGTAGGTGGGCGTGTAGCGCTCCTTCCTGCCTTCGCTGTGCATGAAGGGAAACCCGCCGTGGACAGAGTAGGTGTCACCCTAGACTAGAGGAACAGCAGGTTCTCAAGTTCAGGACAGGCCGGAGGCGTTAAAATCTTCCGCCCAATCTCAGGGCGGGGTCGCCTTTTGTTATGGTTTGACTGGTGACCTTTTGATTATATTAAAAAAAAAATGCAAAAATACAAATCAGTGTAATTTGAAAAGCTTTTAAAGACATTTATGTGCTCGCCCTGGGAACTTGGAGGTGTGACCCTGACATCAAGCCCGTCTCTCACTCTCCCCCCTGCCATGAGAAGTGAAACGGTGCTCGGAACGGTCTGCACTTTGCTGTTTCTCTCAGTTTATAGGTATGGGGTTAAAGTACAGTATGGCTTTCCCGAAACTGTGAAATCCACAGGCCTGCTTTTCTACTTAGCTTCTAAGTTCTAGGCCCTAGCAGGTTGCATAGCCAGAGCAAATCAGTGTCAGGGGCTGGAACCAGCACTTCACCTACAGCGTCGGCCTGTTCCCTCTTTCTTTCAGTCTCTTGCCAGAGTTCATTCACTGCGCGCTCCTTCAGAAGTTTGTCTTTGAAACTTGGGTTTATTAGGTCTCGATGAAACTGCTCCACTCCAGAGCATAAACGCAGGGAGGGGGTCAGAACTGATCATGTATTTGGTAGTCATAAGAATAACTCACGGACCACCGGGGTCGAGTCTCACTGATGGCGACGGCAGCACAGTTTAGCCAGTTAACAAGACGTCAAGGATTATCCCGGACAACGGGACAATGTCTGTTTTTATGAAAAATGAAAGGGAATAACGTGATGAAAGGCACGGCATTAGAACATATAATGAGTTTTTAAAGTGCTGATGTTCTGAACTTGGTATCCTTCGGCAAATTGCACTGAGCAGGAGGACAGTGTCAATCGGGCCTGTCTTCAATGCTGTGACACTACCATATTGTATCCTCCCCACCCCAGAGTCAAGGCATTACACCAGCAGTGCGTCTCTGTCCACACTCTGAAGGTACAAATCTGCTGAATTCCCAAGGTTTGACCACAATTTTGGGTTCTTTGTCTGAAGACACATTCTGCCCTCTCTTCAGATGTTCCGCGCATCTGTTCTTACTGCTGGTCTATGCTGAGTCTAAAAGCACAAGTTGTTACAAGATCCGTCTGAAAAGCAATTTGTTGCAATCTAACCCCTGGATTCAATACGGTTAGACTGGATCAACATTTCTCCTATTACTGGTGTTTTCAAAAGATTGTGTTGGCAAAATATATTTTGAGAGAGGGCACACATTTCTTCTTGTATATATGCAAGAAAACCTTACTGAAAAACATAGTACTGTACATAGGCTGTAGCGGCAAAAAGGGCATTGTGCATTTGGCATAGGGGTTCAAAGGGTAGACTGTAAACACATTGTGTTAATATAAAGTGCTTTTAGTAAAAGGGTTTCGAGGCAGAGTTCGTTAGGAATATAGGTTTAAAGAGCATGGCATTTATTAGACATTTGTATCAGATTAAATAACTAATTTCCGGGATCCATGTGGCTGATCCTCACTCAGAAGCAGTTTCACCAACCAGTTAATTAGCGGACATAGTTTTCCTTTGCTTCACATTAAGCATTTGCAAAGCACACGAGGGAGAGTGGGAATTGATTCCAGGGCTGAGTCCTCACTACACAAACTCCACATCAACACTACAAGAATTTTGATAGCATTATCCATAAATGTGATACCATGTTCGTTTAGACACTATAATAGCACAAGAGTGAAAAAAACTAATTATGATGTTTCACCATTTTACCATAAAAGTCTGCATTTTTCTTATTATTGGTCTGTTTTTGCCAGAAGTCGAGACCATACTGCTCTTTTCTCAGTAGATCACTAATTAATGTAACCATTTTTTTCTGTCAAGAAAGGCATTGAGTCCATTGCTTTAATGTGGAAAAAAGGCAGTTATTCGTGATAATTATGCCCATAATAGCAAGAGCCATGCAGTAGCGATTAGTCTGAATTCCCCGCCTGATCCAACGCCATTAATGAGTCCCCAGAAGTCATCTGGTAGAAATCAGATATAAGGTGACTGTGACGTTGTATTCAGTTTATTGGAACCTACCCTCTGCTTTTCACTAGTGAGGAGGACTGTAGTGACTGCTGTAATAGAACTTAGGGACAGGGCCGGACTGGGAACCAAAACCGGCCCTGGCAAACCGATCGGCCGGCCCTCTATGGGGGAGAGGGGGGAGTGCGGCCGAACTGTTTTCTAGGGCCGGTTTCGGCCGATTTTGTTACAGGGGGCCGATATTGCTGCCCCCGGTAACAAAAACGGCCCCCCAGGGATCCAAAACCGGCCCCCACCCTGGCGGCCCAACGGAGAAACGCCCGGTGCCCGCTACGGCCAGTCTGGCCCTGCTTAGGGATGCATATTAACAATATTAACTTGATAATGGGCCATCGTCTTGAAAGGCTGTCCGACACCTGTTCTGTGCTGGAGTTTAAAAAAGGCTGCTTGGACCAATTAAGATGGGAATGAGGATTTTAAGGAAGCTGCTGCGGGTGCTGCACACCCAGTGACTTTCGAGCAGATCTGTGATAGCTCTCGATATTAAGATGCATGAATGCTTTGGCATGGAAGGAGTTCCTCCTGGTCTCTGTGCACGGCACCACTGGCATGCTCACGGGTCATTGCTATACTAAGCTATCTTCCTATCGTGGGCAATACACTGACAGCGTCACTGACTAATACCGTATGCCTCGTAGACGAGGTAGTTGGCAAATAGTTAAAGGAACAGTGTAAAGTAAGCTGATCTTCAAAGTGCCCCTAAACTTAGCAAGTAGTCTTAACTATTAGCTCTGCTGACCAGGATATCGATCCACAAATCTCCCTGAACTGTTCATATTAGGATACCTCACTACAATTGATCCAGTGCCCCTGAAAGCTTCCTAAAATAGATACACTTCGAGGATTAGAGAAAATGTTGTCCCTTTGGCTGACCTTTTTCTCAGATGTGATCAGCAATAAATATGTTAATTAGAATCGATAATGAACTCCCTTCTGTCAGTATCTGAAATCTGTTTGCTAACCGAGACTGCCTATGAGAGGTTGTGTCTGTCATCGTTTTTACACTATCAAAGGCACTTGCTTTTCAGTTGTACATCAGTCTATAATGCTAAATTCAGAATGCTTACTAAGCGGAGAGGTAAAGACTGACCACAATCAGTCCATATACAGGTCTGCCTACCTTCAAGTAACGAGCCAATATAATATATTCTACCTATCTGGTAGGATTCTCTCTCAGTTCACCAAGGTCTTCTGGAAAGAAAGAGCACAGTGCGGTGATTGCTGTCACCTTCTCTTATGACTCCTACTTTGGAGAGAGAAAATAGGATAAGGTGGCTATAAGGACTCACTTCCTTTTCTCGTTGTAGAAAATTTAGGATATTGTAAGGTCTGACAATTAAGCAAGGCCTTTTGCTTGTGTTGAAATTATATATTATACTTATAGGAATTTTCAGCCAGCCCTCTTTATTCATTGGTCTGTTGTCATTCACGTTTTGTCTGCCCACTATAAAATAGAGCATGTGGCAGTCCACTTCTGCCATTGGCTAACTTTACTAAGTGTGATCTCATTCTGCTCTTTCACAAGGAGCACACAAAGTACTTTCCTTCTGTGCCAGAGACTGCTATGACAATGTGTGCTTTTTGAGAATATGGCGTTGTATATCTATCATATGATTCGAATTGTGAAAACTTTGCACCAAAATTGAAGAAAAATGTCACATATGACTGATAAGCTGAGCTGTTGTAGCAATGTTTGGACATTAAGCTGTGTTATCTGTAAAAACCTAAAAAGTAAAAAAAAAATATATATATATGCATATACATATATTCATTGGCCATGGCCCACCTGCTCCCCCAAAATACATTTTACAAAATATATGATGGTTAACAAAATAAGCATTGACAAAGCCAGAAGGCAGGTAATGGCAGACCTATTGACTTTGTCAATGTTTGCTCCTGGTTCGTGGGTATACATAGCATAGGCTATATCTATGAAACTCCATTAGCAGAGTGTTCGCTTCTAAAGTTAGCTGCTTAGGGTGGAGTAGATTCAAGTGCCTTTAGTGTACCAACAGCATATTGCATAATTCTCAACTCACCTGCCTTTGATGGCGGACTCCTGTCCTGAGGGGTACTTGCACCCACTCACCCTCCCACCTCCCTTCTTTACCCTCCTTCTGCCACAGCAGTCGGCAAAATATTTTTTTTTATATATTAAGTGCTTATTTGTCATGTGCTGTAAATAACAGATTATCACTGTTATTATATAGTCTATTTTACAGACCTTCAGAAGAGTAGAAGGATAAGTTGGCAAGGTGACTTGAACTCGTGATTTTTTGGCTTTTACTGTGTTCAGTAAATAAATGTACTGCCATTGAGCTATCTCAACAGCATGCTGCCAAATAGTCTTGCAGCTGGGTGAAGAGTGCTGCAGAGCAAAGTGCTCGTATAGCAAGCATTGGCAAAGCCAATATGTCTGGTGTAAGCTGCCAGCCTTTTGCGTTTGTCAATGCCTCTTTTGTTATTTTATTATTTTACTTGTATTTTTTAAGTTTTTTGTTGGGGAGCTGCTAAGCCTTGCTGGAATGAAAACACATTGACTAAAAGCAAATGTATGTTATCTTCGCAAAGAGTTTGCATTGTTGTTGTAGTACTTGGCACAGAAGGTAACTACTTTGTGTGTGGATATGCCTTTGCAAGAGAGCAGAAGCCGTCACTCACAGTGAAGTTAGCTAATGTCTGAAGTGGGTTGGCCCATTGCCCCACACTGCATGCTGTATCGGGTGGAATCAAAATGTGAATGACATAACAGCAGACCAATGAATGAAGAGGGCCGGCTGAAAGCCCCTATAAATAAGTATACTTTGAATATATCTAGTTTTAGCAAAATCAAAAAGTCTTTGCCAACGCCACACCTAAAAAATTAGGTCTGACTAATTATGCCAACACACTTAAATTAGTGTTTATCCAGTGTGCTTTGTACAAGACTGAAAGAAAAATAAGTCATACTTGGGTTAAAAGGAATTGAGTGTCGACTGAAACAGAGAGTTTTACCCACCATGTCGCTGCCAAAAGTTAAGAGGTATAGTCTTGAGCAGATTCAGACATCACCTGAATTTTTCAAAATTTGTGCGACATCATATAGGATGCTTCAAAACAGTTGCTTCTTCTACATGTATCAAAAACTACAAATCATTTTGTAAAAACACTTGTTAATTCAAGTTCTGGTTTCTGTGGTCGGCTTTAAAAAAAAAAAAAACAAGTGTATACTAAGTCCTATGTATTTAAATAAAAAAAAAAATAACTTGACAGCGTTGTATTGTAATGAAAGGTAAATCAATTTCCTATGTACTTTAGCGCCAGATTGTCCTTTTCTATTAGTGTATCACTTTGAGAAACTGTAAAGACAGTAGTTTTAATCCATAACATCCACATGATTCTGCTTGTGCTCAAGCATTTTTCTCCATCCCACGCCGCAGCCCAAAGACCTTGCGTAAAAGAGTTGCTTGTATGTACAGTAATAATTCAGTTTACTTCACGACTGTAGCAACGCGCTTTTAGGCTAGGGCCACCAGGCTTAAATAGCAGAACTGGGCTGTTCGCTCAAACACTCCAGAGGAGAAAGGCTTGTCTGATGGCAACCAGCTCGCATACACTAACCTTAATTTTTTAGATTCAATGGGCCAAATTACACAAATGTGCACTAATGCAGTACAGTTTTGCAGCAACTAACCAGTGCAGAGATTGCATTTGCACCAACTGATAGGTGTGAAAATTGAACTTTTGCAACAGTCATTCATCTTGTATATTTTTGTACTGGCTTGTAGGTGCAAATGTCTACGCCAAGTTGTAAATTGTACCAGCCGTCCTGTAATCTGGCCCATGCTTTTATGAATGCTTCTCAATTTATAAACTTCTAATCGCATAGCACTGAAGTGACATCTTGCTTTCTCACCCGTACCTCAACACATTTTCTAAACTTCACTCCGACAGATGAAACTGACTCTATGTTGTGTTGATTACAGTTCTACGCTGTTTGAGGGGGAATCTCCGCTCAGAATAGGGGAGGGCACTGACTTTACCTTTTGTGCATCAATCCCTGCTCTACAGTGAAGTAGGCCATAGCTGCTGAAATGCCTTCCGTTTATCATTGTTTTTAATTTTGAATTAATTAACGTTGTGAAAACTGCTTTTTTGCACATATTGTTGCACAAAAAAGGGAATTTTTAGTTAGGGGTCTAAAGGGAACACTTAAGGTATTTTATTCTTGTAATCTTCCAGCAGCGCTTCTGATGGGATTGTGACTGCATGGTTTACAAATTTAGTTGGAGTTTGAGGGTGGCATGTTTATTTCAACTGTACATATTCTCTGATGTAACTTCTATTAAACAATGCAATATATAAGCATACACTTTCTGTATCTTTATATTTCTGCTCTCAAACATTTTCAGTTTGTCTTGTTTTCTTTAAATACCCTCGATGGAATGAATATGGATACAAGTTGGTAATGTGTGCTATGGACCACTGCTCATGTCGTTTTTTCTCCTTAGTGGTAGCCAGTTATTGTTAGATTTCTATGCCAACCTTTTTGGCATTCGATCTGTGGTCTGTAGTACTGATGATGGATGAGTATGGTGAGAGGTGGAAAGCTAATTAATGATTGCATGGATGGATGATTGTGCAAATGGATGAGTGGCCGTATAGGCATGGAAGTGAATAGGTGGAGGAATGATGAGTAGTGAGTACATGAGTAGAAAAATGAAGCGTGGACTAATGCATTCACTGTAGCGATCTGTGTATGACAATATGGTTACAGGTACAAATCCCAGTGGTTTACTCAGCATTTCATCCTTCCACGGTCAGTAAAATTAGTACCTTTCTGTCTTAATTCTTTTTTTATGTTTATTTTAATTTTCAGATTACTCAGTTTAAAAAATGCAGCAGCAGACACACAAGTTTATTATAGCATTTACAGTTGGTCACCATACATAGGAGTATACAGACATTAAAACAGAGGGCCCTCTCCCAAGCCACCCCCCTGTCCTTGTCCCCAGCTAGAGATTATTCACCATTGACTTACTGTTCTTTCCACCTCCAAATGTCAGATCGGGTTGTTTATATTCCCTCCCCTTTTTCTGGTATGAGTGCCAGTCCATTTGGGAAAATTTATGTTGTGTTTTGAGCGACTGTGGCTTAAATTTGTTCATCCTAGTTTTCTTGAGCTGGGGTTGCTTCCCAGGGGATTTAATAACTCTTGCAATATCTCCGCCCACAATATGCAGTCTGCTTCAACTTTGTCATCAAACCTATCCTCCCGTATGCTTTTCTCCTCCGCCAGTGCCCACTCAGGCACATCTCTGACCCATGCCTCAAAAGTGGGCCTATTGTTAGTCAACCATCTGATAGTAATTCGTCACTTTGCTAATAGTAATCCCAGTTTCACAACCCTGTACTTAACTTTGTTGGCCTTGGGACGGGGATGACACCTAGCAGACATTGCTTCATTGATAGCTCTAATGCCCGAGACCTCCCAGAGTCGTTGTCCTATTTCATTCCAGTATTGCAACACCTTGGTACAATTCTAAATCATTTGTAGAAACCTAGCCCCTTTCCTCGTGTTACATCTTGGACATTTGTCCCAACCGAGTCGGATAGATGGATGTAACCTAGTAGGTGATAATTATGTACAGTGTAGCTCATGAAGGTGAGCGAGCTTGAACCTAGAATTGCCAGATACCTGTGCACAAGCCTTATCCCAGTCTCTTTCTGTCAGTGGTTCTTGTAGATCCGTTTCCCATTTATTTTTTACTATCAGTGATATTTTCACCTTGTCCTTTTTTAGAGCCTCGTACAATCGGGAGACTACTTGCCTTAGGGATCCCCTGTTTAATAAATCTTCTAATGTATGAGTTTCCACAGGTGTATTTGGAAAGCACGGTCAGACCCTGTCTGGGTCAATATGGCAAATGGCCTAATGCGAATAATCTTGAGCCCCTTCAAATGGTATACAACTATCTCCCTGGTCTGAGGACATATAGTTACTGATCTTTAAGAAGGGCCATACCCACACATCGGTAATTGTTTTGGAAAAGGAGGTCCACGCATCATGACATTGACTGCTGTATCGCATGCCTAAGCCACCTGTTGCCCTATGTAAAGGTAGTGTTTGTCTTGGCGGGTTCCTGCCAATAGTCGGACCAGTAGCTCCATTCCCCCTGGGATCCCTACTAAACTTTAATCCCAGTTATTCCCCTTGGCACACCATCTGGCTATGTGTTGAAGCTGTATCACTAAGTAATACAATATCTGAAAGAGACACGTTAGTGACAGATTCCTTACCTTAGAATATCCCCAGGCGTCAGGCTGGATCCAGAAAGTTTTTGCGTAGCAGTACCCTTGCGCGTCGGTAGGCGGCGTCGTGCGGCTCCGCGTCCGTCGTCGGCGTCGTGATCGCCGGGATGACGTCGCGGGCAGTACTTAGGCGCCGCCCCTGCGCGCTGACGTCAGTTCTTCTTTTTCCGCGCCAGTAAGCGCAGATCCGGGAAGAGCAGTGCCCTAGTCACTTTTTGACTATCTTTTTTGGTGAATTTTTTCACTGTTTCTTCAACGAGTCTTCACGACTCCTAAGGTGTCGTAGGGATGCCCGGCTTTAAGCCCTGCGAGGAATGTGGTCGCATGATGTCGATCACGGACCCGCACCTCGAGTGTCTCTTTTGTCTCGGCCGAGACCACGACACGAAGTCGTGTCCTGACTGCCGGAAACTTCATCCTAAGGCTTTGCGAGAGCGGTCTCGAAAGCTCCTCGAAGTCCGGCATTCGGCTCCGCGCCGCACCAAGCCCCGGTCCCGGGAGAGGTCGAGGGGCCGGACGCGGAGTCCCCGCCGTTCGTCGGAATCCAAGTCTTCGCACTCCGGTAAGTCGAAGCACAAGAAGTCTAAGCGGCGTCATCGCTCTAAGACTTCGCCTCGCCGGTCTCGCGACTCGGCTGAGGTCCCTGTCGGCACCGTCCCCGTCCCCGCGGCCCCGGACGTGCCTGTCGAGTTACCCCCGCAGTACCCGCCCTACCCGGGTTCGGGGGCGACTCCGGCCGATATACAGGAATTCCTGTCGGCCATGGCCCGCCTCTTCGGGCCTCAAGGTCCCTCCGGTGCGCCTTCGGGCCCCGCGGGCCCTGATGGGGTTGCTCCGGCGTTGCCGTCGACTCCGGTCCCGGCGTCGCCTGTCCCACCAGCCTTCGTCCCGGCCTCGGCTCCGGCCCCGGCCTCGACCCCGGCTCCGGTGGTGCCGCAACCCCCATCGACGCCGGTTGACCTAACCACGCCTCCGCCCCCGGTGCCGTTTCCGACGCCGTCCGGGGCTCCGGGCGGCGTCGTTCCCCGGTTCTCTCCGGGTCCGGACATGGAGCCGGACCGGCGTCGCCCGACGCCGGTTCCGGCGCCGATGAGACCTTGGGTCCCTGATGTCCCTCCTCCTCCATATTTTCAACCTGAGGAGGACCAGGAGAGCTGGGAGGGGTCTGAGGACCCTCTCACACAACAGTGCGAGTTTGACCCGGACTGGGTTGAGGAACTTGGGGATGCCAGTGGTCTGGATACCTCCCCTGACTCTGGCATGCTGTCTCCTCCCGTGGCAACGGAGGAGGGGGCTAATTTTGCAACGGTGTTGCGTAGAGCTGCTGGAGCCTTGAATCTCCAGTTGCCTACGGTGGCCGTCAGGACTAACATCCTGACTGAAGTGCTTCAGCCGGCGGCCTCCTCTTTGGAGACTGTGCTGCCGTTCAACGATGCACTGACTGACGTTCTTTTGGGTGCCTGGTCCAAACCCACCACAGGGGCTCCTGTGAATAGGAACGTGGCCCGACGCCATCGCCCTGCTCCGGGCGACCCCCTGTTTCTCTCCCAACACCCCACCCCTGAGAGCTTGGTTGTCCAAGCCTCTGCCTCCCAAACCGCCTTCCCTACCGCCCCTCCGGATAGGGAATCCAAGCGCCTGGATCACTTTGGGAAGAAGGCTTTCTCTTCCTCCAGTGCTGGCTTGTGGTCTGTTAATACTGCTTGCCTCTTGGGCCGATACACCCACTCCCTGTGGGATTCGGTGGCAACTGTTTTGCCGCAGTGTTCTGAGGAGGTCCAGACACTGCTTACCCGCGCCATTGCGGAAGGGCGTGATGCGGCTAAATATACCATCCGCTGTGGCCTTGATACCGCCGACTCGCTGGGCAGATCGCTTGCAACGACGGTGGCGCTGCGTCGCCACGCCTGGCTGAGAACCACTGGTTTTTCAGGGGATGTCCAGAATACACTCATGGACATGCCCTTTGATGGAGTCGGTCTTTTTGGTTCGAAGGCAGACCATGCGCTGGAGCGTTTCAAGGACTCACGGGCTACTGCTAAGTCCCTGGGCCTTGCTGTTGTGCGCCCTCCGCTCACGTCTGCTTTTCGCCCCTTTCGTGGCCACGGAAGGGGCGCCCAGTCACGTCCACAGCCCGGCCAACGGCCCGCGCAGCAAGCGCCTCGCGTGGCCGAGGACGTGGATACCGCCGTGGCGGTTCGGGCAACCAGCGTGCGGGTCAGGCCACCACCTCCAACCCGTCCGCGGCCTCCAAGCCCTCCTAGTCCCTCCTTTCAGGTGCACAGCACGCCAGTCGAGGGCAGGGTCCGCCATCACCTTCACCACTGGCGTCCCATCACCTCGGACAGGTGGGTCTTGGACATTGTCCGAATGGGCTACTCCCTCCCCTTCGAGACCACCCCCAGCCATGCCACCTCAATTCCACCGCATGTCAGGGGATCACTTGGTGCTTCTACAGAAGGAAGTCACGGCCCTCTTGGCCAAGAGGGCCATCGAGCATGTTCCGACCCCAGAAGTAGGGCGTGGTTGCTACTCCCACTACTTTCTGGTGCCCAAAAAGGACAAAGAGGACATGCGTCCTATCTTGGACCTCTGGAACGTCAATCGCTTCCTCCGGAAGGAGAAGTTCAAGATGCTCACCCTATCTCAGGTCTTGACTGCCCTCGACCCCGGAGACTGGTTGGTAGCGTTGGACTTGCAGGACGCCTATTTCCACATCCCCGTCCTGCCGGCCCACCGGCGCTACCTTCGGTTCACGGTAGGCCTCGAGAATTTTCAGTTCACCGTGCTCCCCTTTGGCCTTACCAGTGCCCCTCGGGTGTTCACGAAAGTGATGGCGGTGGTCGCAGCTCATCTGCGCCGGGCAGGGGTTTCAGTCTTCCCCTACCTCGACGACTGGCTGCTGAAGGCGGGCTCGTCCCAGACAGTCGTCTCCCACCTCCAGACTACGGCCGAACTCCTGCACTCGCTGGGGTTCTCCATCAATGTGCCAAAGTCGCATCTGATTCCTTCTCCACAGCTCCTTTTCATCGGAGCAGTTCTGGACACGACGCAGTTTCGGGCCTATCCTCCCGAACGGCGAGTCCGGGATATTCAGGCTATGATTCCGATCTTTCAGCCTTTATCCTGGGTTTCGATACGGATGACCCTGAGGCTGCTGGGCCTCATGGCCTCCTGCATCCTGCTGGTCAATCATGCCAGATGGCATATGCGGGCTCTGCAGTGGGACCTGAAGTTCCAGTGGGCGCAGCACCAGGGCAACCTGTCCGATCACGTCCAGATCTCGGAGGGGACTGCAACACAGTTGCAGTGGTGGCTCTCGAACCGGCAATGGGTCATGGGCAGATCCCTCTCCCTTCCCCAGCCAGAGCATACAGTTGTGACGGACGCGTCCCTTCTGGGATGGGGCGGTCACATGGGAGAGGCGGAGATCAGAGGCCTCTGGTCTCCGGCGGAGTCCCGGCTCCATATCAACCTTCTGGAGCTCCGGGCGATCCGACTTGCACTGAAGGCATTCCTTCCCTCTATCAAAGGGAAGGTAGTGCAGGTGTTCACCGACAACACCACCGCCATGTGGTACTGCAACAAACAGGGCGGGGTGGGGTCGTGGACCCTTTGTCAGGAGGCTCTGCGCCTCTGGACATGGCTGGAACATCAGGGCATGTTCCTGATGGTTCAACACCTGGCAGGTTCCCTGAACGCCAGGGCGGACGAACTCAGCCGCAGGTGCATGATGGATCACGAATGGCGTCTTCACTCGGAAGTGGCGCAAGGACTCTTTCTACAGTGGGGAGAGCCTTGGTTAGATCTATTCGCCACCGAAGAGAACGCGCAATGTCATTAGTTCTGCGCGTTGGAATTTCCAAGGCGGCACTCGCTCGGCGACGCTTTTCGTCACGAGTGGAGTTGCGGTCTATTGTACGCCTTTCCGCCTATACCACTTCTACCCAGAGTGTTGAAGAAGATTCGGCACGACCGGGCCCAAGTCATTCTTGTGGCTTTGGACTGGGCTCGAAGAGTTTGGTATCCCGAGCTACTCAGTATGAGCGTAGATCCCCCGATCCGTCTGCCTCTTCGGGAGGATCTTCTGTCGCAGCAGCAGGGGACGGTCCTCCACCCGAACCTGTCCAGTCTACACCTGCTTGCGTGGAGATTGAGCGGCGGCAGTTGATTCCTTTCGACTTGCCTCCCGAAGTTTGTGATGTGATTCTGGCAGCCAGGCGTCCCTCCACTAAGGTGGTATACGCCTGCAGGTGGAACAAATTTGTGGCATGGTGCACAGCAAAGGCTGTGAACCCCCTTTCTGCCCCTCTTTCTGAGGTCCTTCTGTTCCTTCTTTCTCTGGCCCAACAGGGTTCTGCCCTGGGTACCATCAAGGGTTATCTCTGTGCTATCTCGGCCTTCCTCAGGCTCCCTGATCAGCCCTCCCTTTTCAAGTCCCCTGTTGTTAACAGGTTCTTAAAAGGCATTACACACCTCTTTCCTCCTGTTCCATTTGTGATGCCTCAGTGGGACTTGAACTTGGTTCTTACCTTTTAATGTGCGCTCCCTTTGAGCCTCTGCATAACTGTCCTCTTCGTCTTCTGACTCTAAAGACAGCCTGTCTGGTGGCCATCACCTCCGCTCGGCGGGTGAGTGAGCTCCAGGCTTTATCTTGCAAACCTCCCTTTCTGTCTGTCTATCCAGACAAGGTTGTTCTTCGGACGCGTCCGTCCTTCTTGCCAAAGGTGGTTACTGCCTTTCACATTGGGCAGACCATCACTTTGCCTACCTTCTTTCCGCATCCTTCCAGAGAGGAAGAGAGGCTCCACCGTCTGGACCCAAAACGTGCGCTCTCCTTCTATATCGACCGCACAAAACACTTCCGGGTGGATGACCAGCTCTTTGTTGGCTACGTGGGCGCCAAAAAGGTCGGGCGGTGCACAAACGAACCATCTCCCGCTGGGTTACCTTGTGCATCAAGACCTGCTATTCTTTGGCTAAGAAGGAGCCTCCTGTTGGGCTGCGTGCCCATTGCACCAGGGCAACGGCTGCTACCACGGCCTTGGGCCGCGGTGTTCCGCTGCCGGTTATTTGTCAGGCAGCTACGTGGGCCTCGCTGCACACGTTTACAAAGCATTACTGCCTTGACAGTCAGGTCCGGAGGGACGGCTTCTTTGGCCGTTCTGTCCTCCAGGACTTCCTTGTCTGATCTTTGTTCGCAGACCCACCACCGGGGTTGGTATTGCTGGGGTATCTATTCTAAGGTAAGGAATCTGACACTAACGTGTCTCTTTCAGATGCACAAGTTACTAACTTGTGTAACGATATATCTGTAAGAGACAGTAGTTAGTGACAGATTCCTTACCGCCCACCCATCCTCCCCGTTCTGCGAACTGATTTCTAGGGTTAAGGACATCCCTTTCAGGGCCCTAGTATTTTTCAGACACCTATGTCAGCTTCTTGCATGGCTCTGCGTTCCTGGCGCGGAAAGTCGTGTACAGAACTGACGTCAGCGCGCAGGGGCGGCGCCTAAGTACTGCCCGCGACGTCATCCCGGCGATCACGACGCCGACGACGGACGCGGAGCCGCACGACGCCGCCTACCGACGCGCAAGGGTACTGCTACGCAAAAACTTTCCGGATCCAGCCTGACGCCTGGGGATATTCTAAGGTAAGGAATCTGTCACTAACTACTGTCTCTTACAGATATATCGTTACACAAGTTAGTAACTTGTGCTTTAATTTAGCTGACGTCAGATCCGGAGAGAGCTACCCCTTTGGTAATTTTTCGAATACGTTTTTTCTCTACTTTTGTCGAATAATTTTTTGAGTCTTAACCGACTCCTGGTGTACGAGGGATGTCCCATTGACGGACCGGGTTTAAGCCGTGCGAGGTCTGTAACCGCCTGATGTCGGTTACGGACCCCCACCTCGTGTGCCTCTGGTGCCTGGAGCATGACCACGACCCGAAGTCGTGCTCCGACTGCCAGGCCATGAATCCGAAGTCTTTGCGGGAGCGGTCCCGAAAGCTGTTGGAGGCCCGGCAGTCGGCCCCGCGTCGTTCGGAGTCCCGGTCGTTCCGAAGGTTTTGGGACCGGTCGCAAAGCCACCAGCATCATTCGTCTTCCAAGTCTTCGAGATCTTCTGGTAAGTCGAAGCACAAGAAGAAGGCGAAGAAGCAGCTTCACTCTTCACCTTCTCCCCGTCCGTCAGCCGATGTGACGCGGGACCTGGCTTCTCTCCAGCTCCGTCTTCGGAGCCTGCTCCTGGGACGGCTCCGCGCTTCCCTCTTTTTCCCGGTGCCGGAGCGTCCCGTGCCCAGCTTCGAGCTTTCTACGAGGGGCTTCACAGCATCTTTGGGCAGCCTGACTCCGCCGGTGTTCCTTCGGGCCCCGCGGACTCGGTTGAGGGCCCTGGGATTTCGATGCCGGCGGCTCCAGCCCCGGTGAGCCCACGAGGATCCAGGCCTGGATCTGGATCGACACCGGTCGACCTCATGGTACCTTCCCCGGGGCCGATCCTGATGACGACACCCCCGGCACCGGTCGTGCCCCCCGACCCCAGCCTCACCCCCGACTTGGACACGGCGCCGGACCGACGTCGGCCGGCCCTTTTGTGCCACTGTTTATCCATGGTGTTCCTTTTAGGCCTGGCTGGCAACCAGAGGAGAGTGAGGAGGACTGGGAGGAGTCTGTGGACCCTTTAGCTTGACGAGCCGGACTGACGAGAGGATCTGGGTGACGCCAGTGGTCTGGATACCTCCCCAGACCTTGGCATGCTTTCTCCCCCTACTGTGGCTATGGAAGAGGGAGCGTCAGATGCAGTGATGTTGCGTAGGGCGCAGATATGTCATGAAAAGAAACTGTCATCAGCGCGCTGTAGTGGTGCCTATATAGGCACCACACACGTTACTGCCAGCGTGTACGAAGCTGACACAGAGCCGATCGACACCACCTACCGGTGCACAGAGATACTGCTCAAGATGTTCCTGATCCAGTCTGATGCCTGGGGAATATTCTAAGGTAAGGAATCTGTGGCTAGATAGGGTCTCTATCAGATAAGGCGTCACCAAAGATCAGTAACGTGTTCATCTATCAGAAGAACAAGTTGCTTATCTTTGGTAACTCTCTTTCTGGTGGATACTCTATCTAATAGCTGATTCCTCACTGTCCTTGCACCTCCATGTACTTTGAATGGTCTTCTTTTCTTCTAAAAAGTTCCCAGTTTAGGTATCTGCACACTGATCCTTCCAATTTGCTGACGGGCTCCGCCTCTGAGGGCGCAGACAAGCCTGCAAAAGAAAATGACATACTCGTGTATGGGTGGTGCTCTCATCTCTTCCGGAGTGGAATAAAGTTTGGTACGTAGCAACATAACTCCACCTACTTGTGGACAGGAGCACTACTTTTAGAGTTTCTGGATCCATTCTGATGCTTGGAGATATTCACAAGGTGAGTAATCTGCAGATAGAGTATCCACCAATAAGAGCGTTGTCGAGGTAAGTAAATTGTTCATTGCCCCTCCACAGAAGATCTGCGTCCAGATCCAAGTCCCAAATTCCTTTACAGCCTCTTATTGTCATCCTCCCTTCCTGTTCACTCCCTGGCTCAGGTTGCCCCTTACCTCTCTGGGTCAGTCACCCCAGTGAGGCTGGTATGCAGGATCTCCTGCCAATCACCAGCTGTCCTGTCAGTGTACAAAAACCTGCTACAGGAAGCTTTGACAATTACAGACGAGCCCTTCTCAATGATTTTAAACAATCATTGATCTGAATATAGGATAATATATCTGAAAGATTGCTAATACCAAATAATATTTTTGCATTTGTCCGCTCTAGTGAATCATTGTTCAGATAGTTGCTGATTTCCATCGCAGCAGCCGCTGCAGGTCTAGCTGCACTTTTCTGCTTTGTTGCGGCAAGGAACGATCATATTGAAGTAATGATATTAAAGTTCTTTTTAAAAAAAAATAAAGACCAAAGAAAAATCTCCATATATTATTGATGCTATAATAATAGATATAATCTGGGCCCAGCTCAAAACTTTCAGTTGAGTTAAAAAGGGTGGAGGTGGGGTTAACTTTTGGAAGGAAGTTTACATGCATGAGGTGTGTTAATAGTGCATGGTGCAATTGATTAGTAATAGAGACAGATGTGCTTTAAATATTTGAAAAAATCAGTGTCTGCCTAATTTAGAGTAAGCAATATATACTACTTCTCCCCTTTTCCTTCAAACCCCCTTCTCTGTATAGTTCCACTGGCAAGGAGAGGAGTTGGGGAGAGGAGTTGGCCTAACGGCTAGGGCAGTCGATCTCAAATCTGGGGAACTGGGTTCGAGTCTCGGCAATGACGCTGAACATCCTGTGATTCTGGGCAAATCACTTAATCTCCCCGTGCCTAACAAAAATGAATGTGTCCTCATGTGATGGAACTGGTGCTATGTAAAGCGCTCTGATACCCGATTCGAGTCAAGTTCGCGCTATATAAAACTCTGTAAAATAAAAAAGGAGACCAAGCTGGTTGCTGCAACTGTCAAATGTTTTGCTTCACATACCCTGTGGTGGAGACTGAAGACCTTGGCAAATTCAATGGCTCATTCAGTGGTTTGGTCTACAAATAATTTGGACAAGCCAGAGCTGGGAACATTTGATCAAGAGATGATGTCTGCAGTGTTTGCTGCAGTTTATTCAATCATACCTCCCAGTTCTCCTTCCTTACAATTTATGTGAGGTTATTCTTGTTACCAGCAACATAAGGGTATGCCTCTGCCTTGACAAAAATTTTGTTTTTCAGAACTAGACACCACCTCTGCTCGAGGTGGGGAAAAAGGAAAATAAATCCTTTTTATACACAAACCTCACCCACTCTAGTAGTGGCATGCTTCATCATTGGGTTCACACTTACCCCTAAAAATCAGGGTCGACTCAACTTAATTCCAGAGAGCTCTTTGTATATTAATGTGTATAGGGGAAGTGCCTTGTAAATAAAAATCCCTCATCCTCTCACAAGGTATCCCTTTATTATCTGGGTGGATGGGAAATTATCAAAAATTTAAATATAGGAGGTTGCTTGTAAGATACAATGGTCCTATGACTCTCGTGGTGCCAACATGTTTCTGCCCACACTGATGGCTGCAGAAGGTCCAGGGCATTCGTCAGAGCGGGTTTGTTGTACTAATACTCCCCTGGTGACGTTGAGTGACTAAATTTTCATTGTGGCACACACTTATGTTAAGGCATGCAAAGGCAGTAAATACTTGCTGATCCAATGGTACCATGAAATGGGTATTTTCAGAACCTTTGGGGGCGCAGAGAGGTTTGGCCCTGTAGTCAGACCCATCTGCAAGGGTCCCTAACCGTCCATATACCTATTTGGCTACGTTCATGCCCGGCTTGTGATACCAACATAGTCCTCCTTGGTATCACAAGAGGATAGAACTCATACCTACGTGTGCCTATGTTCCATCCCACAACAGAACCACTAACTTCCCTGAAGGTCATTCATTTTTTTCTTCTCCAAGAGTATAAAACTTCATTGCTGTCCACCTTTCAACATGCCCTTCTTAGCGCTTCTTACTCCATTTGTGTTGGTGTGTGGGGGGTGGTTTGGGCCTGGGTAGAAACCTGTGATTTACTTAACTCTCAGTGTCTGGGCTCCTGCGTATGATTTAGTGTGGTGGCACTTGAAGTTTGTGGTATTTCTCTACTGGTGGTATGTTTGAGTGTGGGGTGGAATGTACAATGATCCGGTAGAGTGAACAAGGAGATGGAGAAAAGTGGATGGGGGTTTGGGGCCGCTTCTGTCAGTACCTGTGTTGATCAATAAATGTTTCAGTGTTCTTCTCGTCTCATCCATCTTTGCTTCAAGTAATAACCAGTGCCTCAGTAATATGATCCACACTGCCGTCCCTACGTTCGA
This sequence comes from Calotriton arnoldi, assembly GCA_963921515.1. Lineage (NCBI taxonomy): Eukaryota > Metazoa > Chordata > Amphibia > Caudata > Salamandridae > Calotriton > Calotriton arnoldi. The sequence goes on along the minus strand of CAWUFW010005387.1, from coordinate 123,659 downwards.
GACTTCATTATGGAACATGGCTTGTAAAGAAGAAGGATCTGTGGAAGATGAAATCCTTTGTGGAACCACGGCCTGTGAATGTTGGTTGGACTTGAGGCAGCCAAGTAATTGGTAGACCCTGTGCATATCGAACACAGTGAAGAGAATCAGCGTGAGCTTAATGCATGCAGCATGAGGAAGCTGCATGAGACCAATAGTAGCATGTAACATGTTGACGCTTGTGTTATCACATCATATCTCCACAGTAATAAAGATTACAAGTGCACCACTCTCGGTGGTCCACACACCTGAAGGTCAAAAAGCGCAAATCTGTAATTGACAGTTATTTTTGGTACTCCTTATGTGCTTATCCAAGACAGTTCTACATGAGTAACAATTTCTAGTTCATTCTCATTATAGCAGTGTTACAACATACATCTTTAGCTCACATAAATCTTCTTAACTTTATTAATCATATTTATCTTTCACTGCATGAAGTCTAGTGTTTCACTACCTCCACTGTTCCTTCAAACTCCTTGTGAACCACCCATGGAATGGGAAATATGGTACCCTGTATTTTTAGCTTATGTTGAAAGTTTAGAAGATTGAAATTGTACATTTCAAGGTAAACTAGCTTTGTTGAAACATTGGTCATATGGGCATTGAAAGAATTTAAAAATCTACCCAGTGTAGATTATGACCTTAGTCAAGGTTTAGATGTTTGAGTGACAATAAAGGAAACGTACCTATGTTAAGGGAGGAATACTAACACAGTAACGTGGAGATGTAAATTCTATTCAAGTAGACAAGAGGTGAGAATTAAGCAATAGAGGACCATGTAGCAGCACTTAGCGTGCCTGCTGTACCTTGTGATTTCGAACCCATCACCTAAGATCAGATGGTCAGAGATCAAATATTAATGAAAACCAACAGCAGGAAAGTTCAAGAACGACTTTAGGCTAGCACAGAACTTACATTAAAAGCTTTATTTGGTTGTGAACAATCACAGAATTTTATACTAGACATAGGAAGTACTTTACAAATGAGCATGTTGTCCGACATGAATGATATAAACAGGAAAACTGGAATGCAAAAAAAGAAGAGACTAGGGAAACAGTTTGGTTTGTTCTAGATATGGGAGTAGAAACCATCTAGAGAACAACAAGTACTATCCTTCTCTGGCTAAAATATGCAATACGTGCAGGAGAGAGTGGCATTTTGGACAGTGTGTAAGAGCAATGTCAATCAGAAAGTACCGATGGTGTCAGCATCGAGTGATTTAAATGCAAATGAAGCATTTAACCCTAACAAAGCACTCAAAGTTTCTGACCATATAAACGAGGATGGCAAAGATTTCGATTGTGCATGTTACTTTTAGACAGTGCTGAAGTTAGTCTTTGTTGATTCTCTTATGTTATACCATTCTCAGCAAATCGGTGGTATTTACAATTTTGTCTGGCAGAAAACTATACAAACTAGACATCTGTCTTGGAGAATATACTGGTCACAAAATAGTTCTATTTGTATATTTCTGGGGGAAGTAAGACTTGAAGGGTAGACACACAAGAAGAAAAATATTCATGTCTGGGAAAGGACAATTGTCATTATGATGGTCGCAGGGAGTAGTGGGCAGCGTCACGCTACAGGATTTGCAATACAGTGTCTTGATGAAACGACCTGACACCGCCAGAGTGACTAGGAGTCCAGGACGCCTAAATATACCACTGATGAGAACTAACCAGACCAAAGATTGTAATAAGGAAACACAATAAGATAGCGGATCCTGCTTGCCCCTACGTTGAAGTGATTGAAAATTATGGTGCCGTATTGAGAAGTTCGAACCTCATATACACAATAAAATGATGCGCTTGGAGACAAAAATTGGAAATATTTTTAGACAATATTAGTTTATGACTGCAGACACCCCGAGTAACCTTTAAAGGCTTAGGGGTCGTTATTTCTCCGGCTGGAGTATAACTAAAAGACAGCAACAAGCATCAGAATTAATTTTAGAATCCCCACGGTCCACCTGCAAAAGAAAAAATATCTATTAAAAAAATAGTAGGTCCTGATGAAGATGGAGACAAAGTATCATGTCCATTGAAACGTACGTCGACCTGAGAGTGTGATGCCCCAGCTATCAGCATAGCATTTGAGGGTTGATATTTTCGCCCTGAGCTGTTTTCATCTGTATATGCGACGCTGTACTGGGGGGTGTGAATGTATGTAGTATGTGTGAGTGATATGAGTGTTGAACAGGTAAATGAGGTGTCTGTGTGGGGTAGATTATTTTGTTCTGTAAAATCTATGCTAGTTTCTTGATGAAAAAGATCTAAAAACTTTGTGTACTGATCATGAGTTTTTTGCACAGATTGTGATCTTTATAAAAAAATGTATGATTGAAACCTGTTGATAAATTGTAAAGAAATAAGTGTTCGAAAATAATATGACAATATAAGCTAAGATTGTCATGTGATTGTTTTTAAACAAATGAATAATGAAATGAAATAATAATAATAAAAAAATTTTTTTACGAAACTTAATCGTGGTGTTGAGAAATCATGAGTTACTGACCCGCTTCTATGCTATATATTAGCAAGTATTAAAGTATTTAAGGTCACGTGGGAGGTTGTTCATTATAAATTGGTTTATTTCCCCCTTACTCCCAGACCAAATAAGCTAAGTTCCTTAGGGGGGCGCTTTCTTTAGATAGCATTATGATGGTCTCAAAAATAGAAATTAGGGCTGAAAATCAAACCAGCTTTAGGCTTTCCAGTGTATGTTGTGGCACAGGAGAACTCTGAATTTGAGCAATGTGTAATTGGAATTAAAGATTTGCTTCCTGATTTATGCATTTTTTTATAGAACCCTTTAAGTCATCATCACAGGTATCACCTGTTGGTATTTCTTTTTTTTTTAAATCTGGGTATCTCTGAGCATGTGTGGACCTTTGCAGCCTGAATAATGCTATTTGGTTTGATGCTCACCCCCTTGCCAATACTATCAAAATTATTTAGTGTCTTGCAGGCACTACATTGTTTTTGACACTTGATCTATATAATGCATAACATCAAGTCATGCTTGAAAAAGACTTCAGACATTTGACAGAATTCATAAATCAAGAAGACCTCTTCCAATACTACAGTATGCTTTTTGGGTTAGTTAGTACTGCTTCAGTCTTCCAACACATCATGAGAGACACTTTGAATAGAACAGAGGGAGCCATAGCTTTTTAGGATGACATTATAGTTTTTGAAAGGAATTCTGAAGAGCACAATGAGAATTTAACAAAAGCTCTGGCAATTTTATCTGAGAGCAGTTTAACATTGTAATTGTCTGTATGTAAATTTGAACTCAGTGGTGGAATATCTGGCACGTACTGTTAGCATGGAATGGTTCAAACCCAAACGAACTCATGAAGAAACAATTATTAATGCTTCAAAACCTCAAACTATGGACCATTTAATTTTGTTTTTAGTTCAGGTAGGATTCTGTGCCTGATTAACTGACCAGTTCACTCACAAAATATGCCCATTCAGGAGTTCATTGAAAAAGAATTCAAACATTTTCTGGTGAAATGAACATAAATGTACGTTTTCAAAGATGTTGAAGAAGAAATTTGCAGTGCTCCCGGTTTCAATCCCTTTGTTGCTGGAAAAAAACGCATTTTGGTACCGGATTCTAATAACTGGATTTTACCGCGTGACGGACAAAAGGAGCAGATTTTATCCTATGCACTCTCTGAAACCATTTGAAGAGACTTATTCCATCATTGAGCATGAATTATTAGATTTTACTTATAGACTTTTTCTTTGTAGAACCAAGTATACACTTCCAACTGACCATAAATCTCTTGGGAACTTAATAGCACCAGAGCACCAGGTGGTAAGAGAACAATGACAGTACATCTAGCAAGGCTTGATGCTAAACCTCATTCTTATCAATATTTTTTTAATATGTCAATGTAAAAAGTAATGTGCATTCGGATCTAATGTCTAGGTTACCAATTGATAACGAGTTGTGTGAAAATGTGAAGAAGGAAAAGGAAGAGTTTTTTCTATGTTTGATGCTAGCAAGGATTCTTTAGAAGGCATACTGGCTGAGCAATGGATTCAAGAAAGTAAGAATGATAAAGTGTTATAGTTTGTTCACCAGTACTTGAGTGAGTGGAATTTCTTAGAGAGCAAAAATCCTTCATTAAAATTTAAGATGAACTCTGCGTGTGAAGATGGGTTGATTGTGCGAAGTGAAAAAATTGTCCTGCCTCAGAGTTTGACTTGCAGAATTTTCATTTTAGCACATGAAGGACATTTAAGAATGCCCATGACTAAAAGACGAATTAGGTTATAATACTTATTGATGGCCAAAAAGGATGAAACAATACATTCTTGGCTTAGGCAATGTGAATTTTGCCAGGCTAGTGACAAAACAGATAAAGCATGCAATCTGGAACAAATGTCCATTGGCTTACCACAAGGTCTAAGGAGAGCATCAGGTATTGATGTCATTGAACTGTTTTCTGTACTGCCTAAGCGTTTTGCTTTTGGTGTTCTGCCAGTACACTATTTTACGAATTGCCGAGAAGTTCACATAGAAGAGAAAGTATATTCTGAGGAAATTCTATCCTTTTTTGAGGAATTATTTTGCAGAAAGGGTACAACTAAGTCTATTTTATCTTATAATGGTCCCCAATTTGTAGGAAAAGTTTTTGAAGGATTTTTTTTTTTTTAAGTCTGGGGTTAGGTTTTATAGCGCTGTAACATTCCATCCTCAATTCACTGAGCAGGTGGAAAGATTTAATACAATTATTAAAGTGTTAAATCAACTATCAGTAAAGGAGGATTGTAGTGGATAAAGGCCTTTCAATCTACATTATTAATTTACAGAGTTACTGCAGTGTGACTGGGAAATCTCCTTTTGCTTTGTTAAGGACAGTGACATCTTAAGGATTTGTGCGGCAACTTTAAATTTATTGCCCCTTTTCGGCTCATTCACATTCCCATGAAGCCGACCCATATTGAATGTATACATTAAATGTTAAACCTTCAGAAACCGAGACATGCAAAAACAGCTTAAAGCTCAAGCTGCCTGGTGTCCGCCAACCAAATAATTCCAAAAAAGTCTTGAATAACTTGGTTCTAGATCTTTTTATTTGCAACAACAACATTTTATGTAGAATTCAGTGCATAACCAGATAGTTACTCCCATTGCAAAACAGCAGGCTATGGGTGAATTCTTAGATGTCTGGTGGACTAGTGCATAATATTAAATTAAGACAGGAAAGTGGGTTTCTGTTCCAGTAACCCCCCACACGGGCGTAACACAGGCCCCCGCAGCCCCTGCGGTGCGGGGGGCTCCCAAGCTCCAGGGGGCCCCCTCTGCACAGTACTTCGGCCGGAGAGCTCCTGATTGAGCTCGGAGGGGGCCCCCGCGTACCTTGCAGGGGAGCCCCCTCAAGATTCGTTACGCCACAGCCCCCACACACTTTTTTGTCTGATTTCTGATGCACTTTGACTTGATGTGCCCTGGGTCCCTGGTAATTAGGTGCCCATGGCCTGTGTTCTTTCCCTAAAAACTGTACTATTGTTGTCCAAAATTGGTACATATCTGGCCACATGTAAGTCCCTTGTATAAAATACCATGGGTACCAAAGGCACTGTGACCAGGGAAGACCCCTAAGGGCTGCAACACATATTGTGCCTGCCCCCCTGTCCTCGTCCCACTTTTTGGCTGCAGGACAGGTGGTAAAGTTCGTTAACAGGGTAGGAGAGTCCACCTTGGCTTGGCACACCCCTAAGGTGACCAGGAGCTGAGGTATGCCCCTCCCCCCCAGAATTCTCCATCTTGGTTTGGGGAATTAGGCCTGATCAGAGTTAGGGAATGTGCTCACTCCCCCATGTGGGGTGAGCATGCAAAGGGTATAGTCACCCTAAGATCAGTAGCCCATTGGCTACTACCTCGAGACTCCTAAAACGCCCCCTAAATGTAGTATTTAGGGGGCAGCCCTGAACCCAGGAATTCAGTATGGACGACCTACGAAGACTGGAACCGGAAGATGGCGCAGCAGTGAAGACTCTAGGCCCAACTGAGTCAGCCCCAGCCCTACCGGCCTGCCTGCAGTTTCGGACTTCCTGCAAGAGAAAACGACGGCTTCAAAAAGGATCAGCTACCTCCAGACTTGGTGAGGTCTGATCCCCAAATTCAATAAAGACTCACGGCTCCTGAGGACAGTGGCCATGACCACAAAAGAAGATAAAGACCCTGTAAAACCAAGAAACCCTGCTCCAGGACTTACCTCTGCACCCGCCGTCCACGACCCGTGTCAAGAGGGTCCATCGGTCCTGAAGTGGTACCCCAGCGGTGATGACCTTCAAACTATTTAGGGGTGTCGTCTCCAAGGTCCAGTGCTGATGCACGCAGCCTCTTTATGACGACCCCCCTCTACTGCAACCGCAAAAGACACCCCTGTAGCCTCCGGCCCTGTGTCCAGTTGACCAGTTCCAAAGGGGTCCTGACATCCTCTGCACCCGAAGATACTTACCTGGCTGTTGATTTCCCTCGCCTGGCCCCCTGACCAATGCTTGCAGCCCAAGACCAACTTTGGAGATCCTCATAGAATAGCATTGGGCGCCCGACGCTGTGCAAGCACCTTTCGTGTGGTTCCTACAAATTTATATAGGATCTGTGCGTTTAGACAAAATAAACTAAGGGATTGGGGTTCAGACTGATTCCATACATCCCCAAAGGATATGTTAGTCTGTAGACCAGCTATCTCACAGTGCCCATATGGGCCCCATCTTACCAAGGGGCGAATAGTTTCTGGCAACTATCGAACATGACAACTCTGACCCCCCCAGGGATCGTGGAAACAGTACAGTATTTTTCGCTTAGTCCCTTGTGCTCACTTTGTCTCAGAGAGATGCACAGAATAAACGGTATGGACGTTTTCAAGATGTATTTTTTGAACGAGCGACATTCTAGTATAAAATACATGCTGTAACAACCATGAGACCGAAACAGATATAGACGATTACAAGCACCAATAGAGTAAAAGGTAGAATTCTACCATAGTGCTAAAACAGTGTATATATGCAGGCATATAAATACATGACAGTAATAATGCGTACTGCTACGTTGCTAACCCTAACTAGATGTACCTACGTGTACCTAGCATGTATGTAGGTGTATAGCCAAGAATCCCCCTAGGAAAGAGCCGACCCCATTACCTGATGTGAGAAAGCGAAGGACCCCGTCTTGGTCTCGTGTTGGACACCCCGCGAGGGATGTCAGACCACTGGGTACTGGAGTGTCTGCATGCAGGGACTTCAGCGTCTCTTGTCAGCGTGTCCGCATCAAAGTTTCTTTCTCCTTTGGTTTGCCCAGCGAAGATGTGGTGCTTATATACCCGAAAGGTACCCTCCGGAGTTCTACCTAGATGTGTCATGGTACTGTGGGCATGTCGGCCAAGGATGACGATAGTGGTGACCATTACACAGAGTTATGCAGAAGATGGTAATCCTGCTGTGATACTGAGAAACATCATGCATAATAAATGAGACTAGTTTTCGGAGAAAAACACACGACATTTATGCAGCACCTAACTAGGTAAAAGGTCAGCGGCAGACACGTTATCTAGAACAATGGTAGGACAAAGGTAGGTAAAAGGTTGTGCAACTCCCTAGGCCTATATTGGGGTACATTGGGGTTCATAACACCCACTCATCTGACTGGACGACAAAATAACAAATACTAAATATGCCTGTTTATAAAGCACAAAAGACATTGATAAAAACATCTAAAAACATGGTATGTGGTAGAAAATTATGTAAAAGCTATACAAGCCCTCTAAATAGTCAATATACTGCTAGACCAACTGAGCACGCCGAAAGCCATAGTGCTCAGTTCCCAGCACACGGAGAGCCAATTGTTTGTGTCCTGTGTGGGAGACGCAACATCACTGCTGCTTGCCTTCGCAGACGACGGTCCCTGTAACACCTCTTGGATCAGGTCAATGGAGCAAAGGTGATCTTCTCCGGTTCCCACAGCTGTTGCTGAGGAAGCACTAGATGCCTGTAAGCCTGGTACAGAGCTGGTGTCCATTCCGACAGGAGCTGAAGCTTCCTGTGGTCGCTCTAAGAATGCCGACACCAGGATTGGAATACGCTGAGGACACTGCACTACAAGGGCCTTTAATGGGTCCATCAGTACATCCATGTCCGGAGGCGCAACTGATGGAAGTGTTAGACAGATCTCCATCACGCATTTGTGTCCGCAGAATAAGCAGCGGAGTACAGGCAAGACGCAGTCGACCCAGACTGATCTGAATGACAGAAACCAATGCTCGCTTAGCTCCCGAAGCCAAGGTGTGCCCAGATGGAGTACTATGCTTTCACGGCAATGTCGCTCCAAGAGCGCTTTTTCCATCTCTTTGGAATGTGGGACATCCATTGCGTAGCAAGAAAATTAAAACCAGGATACCCACTACAAGTAGTAGGACCAGCAGAAGCCCTCCAAAAACACTTCCCAACAAGGAGTGTATTAATGATGGAATTACTCCGAAGATCGTCTGAAAGGTGCTTAATAGCCCAGAACCTATGTTCTTAAATAGGTGTACTATCCCACTCATATCAGACATGTTAAAGATACGATTTACCATTTCCCCGAAATGGAGTGGGAAGTTACTTCGGACTGGTGTCTGTATCTCAGCTGAAGACCTTGCAACCTGGAGATCAAAAGTCTCTCGAGCTGAGGTTAAGGCCACCTCCTACTGTAAAAGTATGGCTTTCAGTCTGCTCGGAGAATCAAACCGTATAAGAGAAACATTCAACGAAGGCCAAAGCGGTGCCTCCCTGACTGTGTGGGTCGGTGGAAACAATATTTGCATACCACATGTAACCCTGGAACTCACTGTAACCAGATAGGTGATGCCTGGTAGCATCCCACAACAACCTTGATCATTCAACATCAAATAACTCCCATTCAAGAGTAGTTTTAACACCGGATGAATCACGGCAGCTGGGGATCCTTTTCAGTGACATGGTAAGTTTGCAACCGTAGCATTACAGGCTCCGTGAATCATAATATCCTGACAAATTAGAGACCCACTTAATGAATTCTCACAGTCTGTACCGCTGAGAAAGACTTCAGTGTCCCCATTCCTGCATCTAAATCTGTACGGTAATTCCCAAGATTCATGGATGTATTCCCTACCCAACGCTTCATACCTGCCTACTTGGTGGTACTGTAGACAATATTGAAATTTAAATGTTGTCACTGGCAATGTTATATGGCCATGGATTAACCATTCTGTGGAAGGTTACTCAGCCAAGGTGAAAGGTAATTGGTCCAATTTTTGAATGTGCAGCATTGTATATTTTGCATCTCTATGTGCCATTGTTGTCGGCCTTTCTGTTAGATTATAAGGAGAAAACAGACGTACTTTTGATATATCGCCAGGGCACGTGACCAGAGCGCAATGATTGTAGCATCCAGCTTAATAATTGAATGGATCGTAACTGCGATTGCCCATGTTGAAGAATGGACAGATCCTGTTCCATTATATCTATTGCATAAGACACAATGTTGCCTAGAGAATAAATCCTGGATGTTAGTGTGGTCATGCCATTGTCGACCACTGCCAAAGCCTTTTCTAGGTTAACCCTGTCAATCTCACGCAATCTCTCTGCCGCTTCCTGTTGAGAGATTTTTCATACTTCATTGTAAATAGCGTAAAAGAAGCAGTTACGTCTTGGTTTCTGGGGACCTAGCAAAAAATCCCTTAGATCCATGTCATCTGAAAGTAAGAACAAGTGTTGTTTAACCTGGGACAGTGTTGAGGTTCTCAGCCACTCTAGGCATAACTTCCCAACACAGTAGGATGTCACCACCTCCGGATGCTCTCGTTGTACATAGCGTTGGTCAGGCCTATGGATACTAAACCCTTCGGTGGTACCCTTGAATCTTGACTGACACCCATTTGTGTCGAGATGCCAAATCAACCATCCCTTCCAATTGGGGTCTCAAGAATTGTATGAACCCTTGTGTATGTCATCTAGCGTATCCTCACTATGTTTCGTATAGTTCTGTCATCCCTCAAAGTATGAAAGTGAGGGTATCCGAGGTGTGTTCAAGTCCTTGATCTTGGCTAGTCGAAGACAGGAAGTCTGTTGCACTGTGTTGTTCAGGAAGATAATCTGCTGTGGTATGAGACATGTCCTGCATAATGCCTCAGTTCCCTGAACTTGCCAATCTTTAGTCTCCCAGACAGATTTTGTGTCTATGGTGTCCCTCCAAAAGTCGAAACCTTGTAAAGACAGCTTGGAAATAAAGGAAGCAGAGTATATCTGTCTTGTATTAGTGAGCATATTTTTCTTTGCAGCTGTAGGTGAAACCTTATAATAATAAGAGGTCGGGTCTGAAGTGTTAAACCCAGAAAAATAAGCAAACGTTTGTGCAACCGTTTGTGAACTTCCTTTTGGTGGTGTTGGGCAATGTTCCCATTGATGGTAAGTAAAAACATTACGTGGGATACTTGCTTTGTGCAAAAAATGATTACCATAATGTTGGTAACTATACACGGTATCAAAATCAGATGTATCATCATACAAATCATTTTTAGAGAATGCAGCAGATTGTTCTAAATCAGACAGCATACTATTCACAGTTTTAAAGTCACAATCAGCAGAGAATGTACTGGAGGTGATGAAATCATTCAAAGAAATTTTAAATACATGTGGTATTTTCAGAAGTTCAGTGGGACCAAATACATCATATGAAACCCTATCCCATACTATTCCTTCAGGAATCGGAACTGCTGTAATATTCACAAAGGACAGGTCTCTTCGTTCACAATGAGATGATGCATGTGGTTTCAGGACCAAGTTCACATGTTGTACTGCAAAGCGTTCTGGGAGATAGTGTCCATTCAGGAGCAGGAAAAAGACAGTCACTACACCTATCCAAAGGGCAAGGAAAAGTAGACCAATTGTCATCCAAAGCTGTGGCCAGGGAGAAACTAAGTCTTTTTCAGCCAAAGGTAGAGTTTAAACATTTTTTTCTTTAAGGGGAACAGAAGCTAGTGGTGACTCAGGTTCACTAGGATCCAGAGAAAAGGTCTCAAAATCAATAGAGTAGCCAGACGCTGTTCGATCTATCTTTGGTAGCTCAGCAGGTTTTGTTGAACTAGCAGATGACTCGTTGCGAGACATAATCACATAGATGTCGGTTTTAGGTCGAATTGAGATCTGCGTTTCATTTGTATTTTGTTGTTGTTCAATTTCGACAGGTACGAGTTCCATTCGATTGTTGGCAACTCCATTATTTCGTACAGTAGAATCTTCAAACGTGATCAGTCTTTCTGTCTGAACTTCCTGTAGGGTAGAGAGAGATCGGCGACTACCCAGGAGCCCACGCGCCCTGCTATTCAGTATCGGCCACATAGTGTGGTTTGATCAGATCAATGGAGACAAATCACTTTTCTTTTTTGCCGGCAAGGGGTGGAAGAAGTACTGTTCTTGTTCCTTCGACAGCCAGGACAGGTGTAGGTGCTCTGTAAGATGGCCCAAATTCTTTCTTGTCCACAATCTTTTCTCTGACCAGGTCCCCGATCTATGGGACCCAGGCAGGTCTTGCCGAAACAGCTTTCAGTTCTCCAGTGGCAGTGCGTTTTACTTGGACGCTGCTTTGTAGTGCCCGGAATTCTTTGAGTTCCTGTAAAACAGCCAAACGATCATTGATGTCATATGCTTTTTCATCCGCCACTGTGCTGTCACAATCGAGGGCGGGTACCCACATTATCATCCCAAACAGGACCTCATATGTGATACGGCCTCCTAAGGAACTTCTTGGCATGTTATTTAGTGCCCTCTGGACCCCGTATAGGTGATTGACCCAACTACCACCCAAGCCTAATACCCTTGCTGTTAAGGATTGCTCCAAGTCCCGTTTTTTCCTCTCCAAAATCGAATTACCCTCGGGATGATACAGAGAGGAGTACCGCAATGCAACACCCAGACTTCCCATAGCTTCTTTGTAAGCCTGAGAGCTAAACTCCTGATCCACGGTCAGAATGTAATGTGCCAATTGACTTGCAAATCCTTTATAACAGTTCAAGCGTCAGCCGAGCACTGGGGCCAAACCCACAGGAATCTAGAGCATGAATCCACTGCCACCAAGATGTACTTGTAAGCCCAATCAGATTGTAAAGGGCCGCAGTGGTCCAAATAGACACATGTGAGAAGTCTGTCTGATATCAATAGTGGTGTTTGTCAATTTGATTCAACCTGACCAGGCCAGCTTTATGCCCCAGAGAGCTACGCGCCACAACATCCGCTGAGCGCACATTGCCATAGCCACCATCCAGGGATTAGGAGAACTGGCTGCCCTATTATTGGCGGATATGGATAGGGCATTTGACACCCTCAGTTGGGTATACCTGTTCGCACTCCTAGACCACCTTAATATGAGTCCCCGATTTTTGTCATATTTAAAATTGCTGTATACAGACGTTACAGCGTCGGTGTGTGTTGTGGGATCCACCTCCTTCACATTTTCAATTGGAAGGGGTACCCGCCAGGGGTGTCCCTTGTCGCCATATCTTTTTGCCTTGGCAGTGGAGCCCCTGGTGGCGTGGGTGCGGATGGATGCACAGGTAGCAGGCTTTGAGTGGGCACATGGGCTCTCGGACCACATCGCATTATATGCCGATGATGTCCTATTCTTTTTAACTGATATCAACAAGACGGGACCCAGGCTGCTCCGTATCATGCAAATGTTTGGGGAGTCCTCTGGTCTATTAATGAATCCCCGTAAATCCACCCTGTGGGTGCTTGGGGGAACGGCAGGACTGGGGCCTCGGGCATCAACAGTACAGGTGACTACGGAGGGAGTGAAATATCTGGGAGTTTTCCTGTCGGATTTGCCAAGCGTGTCATGGGACAGAAATATTATCCCGATATGGGCGGGGGTGCGCGAGGAGATGAAAGCTTGGTTGCGCATGCCCCTCTCCATTTATGGCAGGCCATTTTTAAAATGGTATCGGTGCCGCGTCTACTCTACCAACTGCAGAATCATCCATACCCGGTTCTCCCGAAGTGGTTTCGCCAAGTTAACGCGGCATTGGGCCAATTTCTGTGGGCGGGGGGGCGTCTATAGTTGCGTTGCGGACTTGCTTTCAGTCGACGTACTGTGGGGGGTTGGCTACGTCAGATGTCCAATCGTACTATATGGCATCGCACCTGCTAGTACTGAATGAATGGTGGTATGGGGATAGGAAAGGATATGCAGTGGAGCGAAGGTGCATGGGAGAGTCTACCCTCCATACCATATTGTACTCGGCGCCCCTGCACAACTCTCTACCGCCGGCCACGAGGGTAGTATTTCAGGTGTGGAAACAGTCCCTCCCGTAAGATGGGGTGGTGGGACAAGCTGACTAGGGAAACCCCACTGTGGCATAATGGTCGACTGCCACAGCTGGGTGCTCTACCCGGATTTCGCGGGTGGGACATTGTAGGAATCTCTACACTAGGAGATGTGATGCGAGGCTCTGTCCTGAAATTCTTCCAAGACCTCCAGCAAGAGTATCAGATGCCAAAAACTCAATTTTATAAATACCTCCAATTTAGGCCCGCCATTTATCCTAGTATTTCAGGGATAGCGGCTCTCCCCGAATTTAGTCCTATTGAAGCTAAGGTGTTTATGGGCGATCTACAGGACCATAAAATCTCAAAAATGTATCAGTCCCTGGTGACAAATAGCTCTACTACATTGGACAAACTTAGAGAAACATGGGTGGGCGATCTTGGCCCAATAGATGGAGATGATTGGATAGAGGCATTGGTCTCCGCTCGGGAGGCAGCGATAGCAACGCGGCTGCGTCTTATCCAATTTAAATACCTACACCGAGTTTACTATACCAGGTTAAGGCTGTGGAGGGCGGGTCTAGTGTCATCCCCGATATGCTTACGGTGTGGTCGAGAGGAGGGATCCCTCATACATACGATTTGGCATTGCACGGCACTCACGAGATTCTGGCGAGGGGTTCTGGCTTGTGTTGCAGAGGTTTTGGGGTGGGAGCTCCCCTCCTCACCAAGATTGGTAATCCTACACATTATGGAGGGCATCGGGGGTAATATGTATAAAAGGCATCTGTTACTGTTGGTGCTGACATCGGCTAAAAGGGATATTGCAAGGTTGTGGAAGGCATCGGCCCCACCTTCTCTTTCCGCATGGAAGAATGGACTTGACTTTTGTATGGGATTGGAGATACCAATATTTAAGGCCAGGGGTTGCCCGCAAAAGCATCCCAAGATCTGGAAAAGATGGGCAGACTACGGGGGATTATACCTGGACCCAGTGCCCCCAGCGGATGTCTCCGTATCAGGATTGTCATGCAGGCTTATAAGGTGAGGGACCAACAACATAGTGATGAAATTCATTTGTTGGGGTGGGCGATGTGGTGGCAACCAAGGTGCAGTAGTGGAATAGTGCAACGGGGGGGGAGGTTCCATTACGTTCATGTTGTCTTGTTTTACATAACTATAACTATGATAATGTATAAACTAAATGTCAATACCTTGCAATGTATAATGTGGCAGATGTTTCCTGTGTTAAGGAGCTCTGCATTGCGCTTGACTTTTGACACAAATTTGTTTATAAAAAACAAAATAGTGGTGTTTGTGGCGGACGTGCTACGGTGGACCCTTCAAACTTCCGACAGATATCGCACTTAAGGACAAAGCCCTTGGTCTGTTTGGTAAGACCTGGCCACCAATAACGTGGTTTCAGAAGTGGAACTTTCGCAGTAATACCTGCGTGTGCTGAACCCAGACCCTCGTGTGCACCTAGAATTAAAACTAATCTGCGATTCATGTTTGGTATTACTCTAACCCCCACTCCTGGAATTTGAGCATATGGAATATTTTGCGCGTCTAACTTGTAGGAGTACTTGAGTGGAAAACCTTTTGGCAAGGCTGAGCTGTTTTTACGCGAAGCGATGACAGTTACCATTATCTGTCAGTCTATTCTCGTGCTAGAACGAGTGATTGCAGCAATGGCAGAAGTTCGCTCTGTCGCCTTAGCGGATTTATCAGTTAATGAATTGCCTTCAACGTGCACGCCAACACGTTGATGACTCAGCGTATGAATCACGTGAGCCCGTGGCAAGCCCTTTTTCAGCTCTGCCACTTGTTCCCAAAGTAATTTGTGCTTTATTGTGCAACCTTTTGAATCTTTAAACCCATTCTGGCCCCAGTAGTGAAGATATTAATTTTAAGACTGGACACAATGAAATGAATTGCACACAATTAGTGTGGGGAATTCTTGATCCGTATTTTTCAGTGCCAGTATCAGGGCTTTTAATTCTGCCAGCGGTGCCGTGCAATCTCCTAGAGACTGCGTCTGCGTATTGCTAGGACAGAACTTACCGTCCCGCATACGTTCCTTTACAATCGCGCATGCAGCACTGTATTGCTGTTTACTTCCTACGGCAGGTTGAGCAGAACCGTCGGTGTAAATAATATATTCATACTGATCTAGAGGTGTTATTTCATTTGTAAGAGGATATTCTTGTTCGTACTGCAGAAATGCTTGTGTTTTTAAAGTAGAATTTAATTTATATTCTACATCTGTTGCAGTGAGAGAATTAGCCCATTATATGCATGCTTTAGTAACAGCTTATAAGGTTGGTACTGGAGTTATGACAATTATTTGTTTTCCCTGAGCCAGTGCTCTTTCTCTCACTACAGCAGTCTGTACTGCTGTCAAACTTTTTTCAGTGGATGCAAAGCGCATCTCAGCGTTTGTTTACAAATGAGATTTATATGCAAAGGGTACAGTTTCGCCTTTATTGAAGGTGAGGTAAGTGTCCCCGAATTGACCCACAATTACATGGATCACCAAGTTTGTAGTGTTTACACTTGTGTGTAAGTGTTTGGAAGCTATCATGTCAGCTTGTAAGGAACAAAGAATTTCTGTATGTTCCTTTGTCCGAACTAAGAAATCGGGTCAAATTAAGTCTGAGAAAGGTTTTACTTTTTCTGCGTAATCTAAAATGTATGTTCTGCCAAAATTTAGGAATCCTAAAATGGATTGTAAGTTTTTCAGGATTTTTGGAGGTTGGAGCAGCGCACACTTTTCTAAAACGTTGGCAGCTAGGTTTTTCACTTCACTTGAGAGCTCATATACTAAAAATAGGACATTGAGGTGGGCAATTTTAGATTTTTTTAAAGTCAAAGTTGTATCCATCAGAGGCGAACCCCAAAATTATGTTGTTCACCCTGGTCAAATGATCCAATAATTCATCGTCCATCAGATAAATGTCATCTACATAGGACAATGCCTCCTCATCCAAATTTTGAAGTAACTCTGATACTCTTGCTGAGAATAACCTGGGGCTATTCTTATACCCTTGCTGCAGTCTACAGAATTGACGCTGAGCCCCTAGGGCCGAAAATGCTGTCAGATATCTGCTTTCAGGCGCTATATTTTGGCAAAAGAATCCAATTGAGATATCTAGTGTTGTTTTGTACTTCTTCTGCACAATGTTATTCATTAATGCGGCACTGTGTGCATTTTGTACTGCATTTGTTTCTGTGCATGTGTTCAAATGCCTGTAGTCTAAAACTAGACTGTATGGATTATCGGGTTTCATTACAGGAAACAAAGGATTATTCATTGAAGATGTGCAATTCTCGATTACACCCTGGTATTAAAGTTGATCTAAGATCTCCCTGACTTGTTTTTTCACATCATGTTTTATTGGGCACTGTCTCTGTGGAGTTGGAGTAGTTTTAACTGGGATATCATGGTGAGGTGACTCAATATCCCATCCTACATGATTGCGGTATAATGCAGGAGCTAGTGCTACCACCCACTCCTGTGCGTATGAATGTTTTAGTGATTCTGGAACGAGGTCGGAGAAAGCCGGTAAAATTACCGTTTCTCCTTTTGGGCAATCCATAATGAACTCAGGTGACCAATCTTTTTCAGCCAAAAGGATGTCATATCCATATGTCAGGTTCTCCCAAAAGAGACCTTTCACTTTCCTTGGTATGTCCCCCTCCATATGGATTGTTATTTCATGTAACTGATGTGGGACACTTACCCTAGTATCAGGTGTCTCCACCGTGATATGCTCATTCAACGCTGCTGTCACCAGAAATTCCATCAGGTTCTGGCGAGCTATTGTTACTTCTGCTGCGCTGTCTAGCATCGTCCGAGCCCATTCCCCATTCAGAATATGAGTCCTCAGTAGCCTGGGCATTTCTTATTTTAAGGGCAGCTACTTTCTTCTTTTTAAATTGAGGTTTACTCTTTGGTTTATCTTCTTTTTTTGATAATGTAGTCTGAAGTGTGATATGTGTCACTTGGCTTGACTCTCTCTCTTCTGATCTGTGTTCTGACCATCCTTCCCCCCCAGAGTTTTTGATGAACCCTGAAAGGAACAAGAGGAACGTGTATCAGTATCCTGATACCTGTCAGTTTGTTTTTTAATGTTATCACTGTTCCAAAGGTTATACCTCCTGTCGGAGGGCTCCTGTTGAGGAGACCCACCCCTTCATTGTGCTGCATTCGGTCTATTTTTTTTGTTGTTGTTTCCCATTTCTTTTTAGAAGAATCTGGCGCTTGCTTGGGGTTATCCTTTTCAGGATTACCCATTAAATGTGGCTTCAGAAGTCTAGCTCCCAAATTATCTCTACCCAATGAAGCATAGGTTTCTTCGATAATTTTAGGTAATTCTCTCTCCTGTTGAGCAGGAGTGCATTCCCTCAGGCGTTGGCGTATAGCCACCACTGCTGACTTCCCTTTTATGTTTGCTAACATAATTGTAAATACCTGGGAAAAATTGCCTATCAATTTAATCCCTAGGTTCAGGGCAGGTTGTGCCCAGTGCTCATTCTGTATTTGTCTTAATACCTCAGGTATCACTGCTATCGAAGGGCTGCCATGAGTCCTGGTATAGATGGTAGCGAAACTGTACCCCAAGTGGTACAATCCTCTATCTGGGGAGCTATCCCCATTGGCAAGCAGATCGTTATTATTCTGTGTTTTGTTTGTGGGCCTGTGTGTGGAAACACTGCCCCCACCTGTGCTATTTTCTGTGCTATCCAGAATGGCATTTGCTCATGTTTAGTGGGCATTCTTCCCATAACCGCGTTCAGTGTTTGTGGGGTGATTTTAATTGCTGTCCCTTGTAGTTGACCTGCTGGAGTAACCCTTGTAGGTTGAAGTGTGAGTGTTCTCATAACGAACTGTGTCAGGTTTCTGTAAAGTTTTATTATTTCTTTGTGAAGTAGACATAAGTCTGCTACAGGCAATGTGTCAATTTTTGGATGCAGTGTGTAAGCAGCTAGAACTGGCCAAGTCGCACCGTCTCTGCTGAGCGGACCGAATCTCACTTTTTCTGTGGTGTGTGGGAGGGCGCCTTTAAACCAGTTTGCTGTATTAAAGAAAAACTGTAAAAAAAACTGGAAAGAGGATGGAGAAAGAACTACGACCCCAGACTCCGTTTCCTATAAGGCAGCCATCGGCTTTACCATAACAACATCAAAGATGCCCAGGCGAAATTCTTTGAGTTAAAGATCACTCAAGCACAGAACTCACCCAAAAAACTCTTCAAGGCTGTCAAATCTCTAACCTCCCTAACAGACAATAACCACCCCCGCAGGCCTCGGAAGAGAAATGTAATGATCTAGCATCTTTCTTTGCCAAAAAAGTTATGGATATCTATAGCTCCTTTCAGAGTGGGAGCGGTACGACTACAGACCAGGCTGAGGATGGAACTACTATGTGCCACGGAGGCAATCAAGAGTGGAGCCCTACACGGCCGTCCCTAACCTGTTTCCCATCCACCAACATAGAGGGGGTGAGATCGCTGATGGAGCAGATGAACTCAGGTTCCCCATTAGACCCAGCCCCGTCACACGTGCTGGGGACGGTCACCTCTTTGGTCGAAATCATCAATCTCTCGTTAAAGGAAGGCAAAGTTCCAAAAGCCAGGAAACATGCAATAATTAGACCCCTTCTAAAAAAACACAATCTGGACCCAACCTAGTTAGGGAACTACAGTCCTATTTCACTTCTACCACTTATTGGCAAAGGAACAGAGAAACACGTTAACGGAGCATTAACAAAGTTCCTGGAAACCAATCACTGTTTCCACCCCACTCAGATGGGCTTTCGGGCGCAACACAGCACAGAATCAGCGCTACTGGTTGCGGTGGAGGAACTAAAAATGACCATGGATCATGGGAGTTCAGCCGCTATTCTGCTCCTCGGCCTTAGTGCAGCATTTGACACCGTGGACCACTCAATCCTACGAAAGAGGCTGTGGGAAAGTGGCATCCGAGACAAAGCTCTGGAGTGGCTGTCCTCCTTTCTGGAGGACGGAACATTTCAAGTCATGGAAGCCAACCTTTTCTCTAAGCCTATGCATTTGGCTTGTGGAGTGCCACAGGACTCCTCGCTCAGCCCCACATTGTTTAATGTCTACTTGGGGCCACTGGCACGGATCGTCCAGGAGTTCGGTATCTCTATGATATTGTATGCAGATGACACACAATTGGTCGCCTTTGATCCTGACACCGTGGGTGATGCGGACGGCATTGCGCCATGCCTGGAAAGAGTGGAGGAATGGATGACAAACAGCTGCCTGAAGCTGAACGGGGATAAAACTGCGCTTATGGTGCTCAGAAATAAGGCGGTCCCTAGGTCTATGATCAACTGGCCTATGTGTTTAGGGCAGTCCACCAATCCCCAACCTAACTATCAAAAATCTCAGCTTCTGGCTTGATAAGGAGCTAACGATGGAAGCACAAAAGCTCGCAGGAACCTGTTTTGGGCTACTGAGGATGCTCCATAAAATTCTGGAGCGTATTCCCCCGCAGCTCAGAAAAACAGTAATCCATGCATTGGTTACATCATGCCTGCACTATGGTAACTCCCTCTATTTGGGGGCACCAAAATACGTTATAAAAAGACTCCAGGTTGTACAGAATGCTGCAGCTAGACTGTTGTGTAAAGCCCCCACACAGGAAGCCGTGGATAAGCACTTAAAAGCACTACACTGGTTGCCAATTGAGGCGAGAGTCAAATTCAAGACACTCTGCCTAATGCACAAGGCCATACACGGCAAGGGCCCTGGCAAAATCAGAGACCTGGTAGGCCTATATGCCCCAAATAGAAGCCTTCGTTCTGGCACTGAACAGTTGCTAAAAACAACCAGAATCAAAAGAGCCAGATGGGGCGGCAGATCTTTTTCACACTTGGCACCCAAGCTATGGAATTCTATGCCAAGGGAGTGTAGATTCGTGGAATCTAAACCCATGTTCCGTAAAAAGATAAAGACCTGGCTCTTTACTCAATACCATTAACCCCCATGGCTTCAGTATTGGTTGCTCCGCTAGCGCTGGGAAGCCCCTGGGCAGCCATGCGCTCTATAAATACCCTAAACATAAACATATGTTCCTGGTACGTTAACGGGACTTCTATGTCCTCATATGGATTGTATTCTTCTGGTATTTCATCCGCTATATAAGAATGAAATGTATGTGTATGTACAACTGAAGGTGGGAATTTGACCCAAGAATAGAACACCTCTGTCCTGTATGCCTCATGTGCCTCAATCACGAAGGTAACTGCCCCACCTACTGCTGAAACTCCAAAATCTGCTAGTGCATTTCCGACATTTTCTGAAATGTTTATTGCACCTTCCTGCTCTTTGTCCCCCGCTGCAGTTGCCTGTAATGCTACTGCAGCCTCACCTTGAACAGATATATCGAAACGTTTCTCAAGGAAATATAGATAAAGGTTTATGCACAATGTAGGGAACTATAATCCTTCAAGCTTGAATATACCTACAGCCAATATATAGGATCTACCTACTTGGCTGCAGCGTATTTTTCCCTTCCCACTCCAGACGTCTCTGGATAAATGTGAGCAGGGGTCTCTGAGAAAGCACGACGGAAATAATCAAATTTGACCGTTAAATCAGAACCAAACCAACGTTGGCGGCGCCATGTCATGTAGTTCCTACAAATCTATATAGGATCTGCGCGTTTATACAACCTAAACTAAGCGATTGGTGTTCAGACTAATTGCAGACACCCCCAAAGGATAGGGTAGTCTGTAGACTAGCTAGCTCACAGTGCCACTATGGGCCTCTCTTACCAAGGTGCGAATAGTTTCTGGCAACTATCAAACATGACAACCCTGACCCCTCAGGGATCGTGGAAACAGTACAGTATTTTTCGCTCAGTCACTCGTGCTCACTTTGTCCCAGAGAGGTACACAGAATAAATGGTGGGGATGTTTTCAATAAGTATTTATTGAACCTGCGTCATTCTAGTATAAAATACATGTGCTGCAACAACCATGAGACAGAAACAGATATAGACGATTACAAGCACCAATAGAGTAAATAAAATGTAGAATTCTACCATAGTGATAAAACAGGAAATATATATGCAGGCATATAAATACATGACAGTAATAATGCATACTCCTATGTGTACCTAGCATGTATGTAGGTGTATAGCCAAGAATTCCCCTAGGAAAGAGCCAACCCCATTACCTGATGTGAGAGAGCGAAGGACCATGTCTTGGTCTTGAGTTGGCTACCCCGCGAAGGATGTCAGACCACTGCGTGCTGGAGTGTCTGCATGCAGGGACTTCAGCATGGAAGTTTCTTTCCCCTCTGGTTTGCCCAGCGAAGATGTGGTGCTTATATACCCGAAAGGTACCCTCCGTGGTTCTACCTAGATGTGTCATGGTACTGTGGGCATGTCGGCCAAGGATGACGATAGTGGTGACCCGGATACAGTTATTATGCAGAAGATGGTAATCCTGCTGTGATACTGAGAATCCTCATGCATAATAAAGGAGGCTAGTTTTCGGAGAAAACCACACAACATTTATGCAGCACCTAACTAGGTACAAGGTCAGCGTCAGACCCGTTATGTAGAACAATTGTAGGACAAATGTAGGTAAGAGGTTGTGCAACTACCCGTGCCTATATTGGGGTACATTGGGGTTCTTAACACACCCTGTACCCGGCTGCCCCTATGCCGCTAGTGGTGCGATACTGGTGCCATCTTGGGTCCTGGTCCCCCTTTGCCCTCACCAAACCCCCAGAGGATCTTCGCCCCAGCCCGATTGGCCTGACCGTGAGCAGCTTCAACATGCGGTGCCCCTAGCCCCATTGGCTGGCTTTGGCCCCGGTGCCGAATTTGCACTCTGCTCCCGGCTGCCCCAGTGCCGCTGAGGATGCAGTTTCAGTCCAGCACCCAAAAGCTCACTACTGTAAACCGATTTACTTACCTGCAATTGCTAACTTTCTGTACGGGAAAAAAGTAACTGTGTTTTAAGCCTGAAAAAGTCTTACTTACCTTTGTTTTGTAGGATCCATGGTGTGATATCTAGGTATACCACACCAAGTAGTTGATGCAATCCAAAAGTAACGTAAAAGTAATCAAAAGTAATTTCTATGTAATTTAAACTGATTTTAAAGCATATACAAACCTGTAACTATTGCAAATCCATTCCCAATTGCTTAACCTCATAAAGTTTTACAATTGCAAGTACATTTTACCTACCCATACCAAGTCCTGCTTGGTTCTAGAAATAAAACACAATTATACCTTTTTTATACTTACCCAATTGATATGGATTCTGTCTCTGAGTGTGTAAAATCAGTCCTTGATTGAGTAAATACAATAAATGCTTAACACACCCTCCTGATAGGCCTAACTGCTCGCCCGCACTACCACAAAGAAAGCTCTTAGTACTTATCTAATGTAGCCTCTGCTATACCTCTGGGGACTCCCTGCACTCTGTGCACACTATACCTTACTTTGGTATAGTATAAACAGAGCCAGCTTCCTACAATATGTACAATGGTGCTTAAAATTGGAGCTATAGGTGTGGAATATTTGTAATTACAAATGTACCCCCCTTAATGGCTGGTGGGTGGCTTTGCTATAACTGGGGAAATGGTTGTGTGGCTCTGAGGATTTTCACCATTACATTTGTAAAAATCTAATGACATTCTCCTCACTTCTCTTCCCCTGCCTTGTCCCTCTTCTCCTCTTTATATGTGAGCAGTTCTCTGGCTAGACAGGGACCTGTGACCCTGCTGAGTTAGAGAAATGGGATGGTGCAGATTCAGGAAAATGACAGACATGAAGAGAACAATATAGCGAAGATGTGAAGTAGAGGTAGAAAGGGGATAGAGATGATGTAAAAAGAAATGTAAGATAGGAAGAGAAATAAATAGAGAAGTAGTCAGAAGGAAATATAAAGTGAGGTAGAAAGAGGACGTTTTTGAGTGCCATAGAGAAAGAAAGGGTGAAGGAAATGGAGGAAGAATAGAATAGTACTCAAAAGGGTGAGGTAGAGTGAGCAAGGGGAGTAATGTAGAAACAAGGAGGTGAATTAAAGACATTTAAGGTCAGTGAGGGGGTGGAGGTAGACAGACTCTAGTGGAAAACCAAAGATGTAAGGTAGAGAGCAAGCAAAATAAAAAGAGGTATAGAAAAATGGATCAGGTAAAGAGAGTAGTGGGGAAGAGAGAAAGGTAGAGTGAGGGGTGAAGGTCGAAAGAGTAATATATTGTAGAGCAACAAGAATTTGAGGGACATACATGAGAAAGAGAGGTGGGTTTGTACACAGGTAGAGATTTGTAAGATTAAGAGATTGTGAGATTGTGAGATAAAGATATCTATAAAGATATAGGTTGAGTGAGGTAGTCGAGATGAAGGGGGTGAGTTGAAATGGGATACGATGTCAAGGGAAAGTTATGTGTTTGTGTGAGAGGGAGAAAGAGAGAGAAGTTAATAAGAGGGTAACAGAGAAAGAGTTAGAGAAATAGTGATAGCCATAAAGGAGTAAGATATTTCGAGAGGCGAAGTAAAGGGAACAAAGGTAGAATCAGACAAAGGGAAGGTAGGAAGGTGGAGAAGTGAGGTAGTGAACTAATGGTGAGGTAAATTAAGAGGGGGTAGTGAGAAAGAGAGGTGGGCTAGAAATAGATGAGGTAGTGATGGACATGAGGTAGAGAGAGACATGAGATAGGTGAGAGGGTGTGGTGATCTACAGCATGGGCTAAGAGAGATAATGTAGATATATGGGGAGAGAGAGATGTGGTAAAGATAGAGATGAGGTTGTGTGAGAAGTGAAATAGATGGAGGAGAGATAAAAGGGAGATCAGATGGAAAATGATCAGTGATGTACAGAAAGCGGGAAAAGGTACAGAAAGTTGAGGTGAAGAGGAAGGATCAAAATTTATAGATATAGATGTAGCCACAGAGAGTGATACAGCGAGGGGAAAGGTAATGAGAGAGATCAGCACTGCTCCCTGCTCTCCTACCCTCCTCCTAGGACCTACTTAATGACGGCCACTGCTAGCACCCCAAAGGTGCGCCAAAGGCACGCCTGTCTGCGCCCAGCGCCAGGAACATTGTACCTCCCTCCACTCTCTGCTACCCCACTGCAACCCTCCCTGCTCTGAATTCTGGCCTCTGTGCCACACAGCATGGAAGGGGTGTTCCTCTGTGCCACACAGCATGGAAGGGGTGTTCCTCTGTGCCACCTGCAAATTCTCATGCACTCTCCAAAACACACTGCACACCACATCCACATTAATACCACCCAACACCTGACTTTTGCACTCCCACACTCACCAGCCACCGTTTGCTTAATACTCCATGCTCTCATGCAAGCTCCTAAACATCTGCTCTCACTAAACACATCCTTGAGGTCTGAGATTTACTGCATGACCACACTTTGGACCTGCTGTTCCACACGGAGACCCAGTTCCGTAGCCAGAAGTATATTTTATGGGGGGGCGGCATGGCTGTCAGCTTGACCAAACATTAAAGCTCTCCACTTTAGGTGCATTTCTCCCATATATTTGTACGATTAAAGGTACAGTATGCAAGGTTTTAAAGCATACAATGCTTTTTGGTGCTTTTTTCATTATTAGTAGGATTCTATTTGAAGAAATACCAGGATTTTTAAAATATGTTAATTAAAGCACATCCAATCCACTTTCCACAATTCAACATTAAATTCTATCAATTAGATGGGTTTTAAAGTAGAGGGGTGTAAAGTCGGCTGATTTGCAACTTTGTTTATTTGCTAAACTGTTCAATTTTTGTGAAATCAGCCTCAGTGCTCTACATTTTGTTGCTGGAGGATGTCCTGCCTAGTGGACACTGCATCAGGAAATCATCTCATCTGGAAGGCCCGAAGGGATAAACCTTACCTCAAGTAAAGTTAGATAAATTGGTTTACATTCGTAAGTGAAGTCTGTATTTAACCTGCCACTAATTTGAAATAACTTTGCAGAGAGCTTGGAGCATATCCATCAAGGACATTTTCGGAAATTAGTGGCGGTGTGTTTGAAACATTTTAGGGCTGCAGCAATGGTGAAATCTAAATTAAACTGACAAAAGATGGATAGTTCATTTACATTTGATTAGAAGCTGCATGGACTTGATGCAGGCTCTAACATTGGAATACACCCCTCACAGAGGCAGATTGAGCGAAAGGTGCCATACAAAAGGAGACCTTCGCCAGACATCAGCCAGCAAGACAGGTAGGCATGGTAAGGGATGGGTGATTATATGAGTCTGGAATGGATATATTTGAGGCCCGCGGCCTGGCTTAGGACACTAGTTCCATCTCTAGTTAGAGAAGCCGTAGATAAACAGGCAGCACCACTGCCTCTGAGTCTTTGAGAGGTGGTTTCACGGTTTGTGTAGGAAAGTAGGATCTACTTTTATGGTTACCCCACTTTTTGTCTGGTGCTAAGCTGTTATTGACTAGTCTGACTGGGATCCTGCTAATCAGGACCCCAGTTTATTTGCTTTCTCCCTTAAATTGTTATGTTCAGTACATAGGTACATCCCAGATTGGATACCCTTAACAGCCCCTAGTATATGGTACTAAGATACCCAGGGCATAGGTACCCCAGAAGGTCCCCCATGGGCTGAAGCATGCATTATGCCACCCATGGGAGACCATTCAAAATGGAACTACAGGCCTGAGTTGCAGCCTGTGTAAGCTGGTGCTAGCACCACTTACTAAAGATATAGGCTTCCTATATCTAGGGTCACTGCACTTAAAACCTATAAGTCATCCCTATAGCCGGCCTTTGCAATCCTGAAGGCAGGGTGCTTGGTTCTAAGTGTGAGGGTGCCCTTGCATGAGCAGGACACCCCTACAGCCTACGGAGTCCATTCTCCCGGGTTGTAAGTGAAGCAGCCATATACTATATAGAGGGGCACCGCGTAATTACGCGATGACCATCTCGAAAACGGCTGCAACGAATCCTATCATGTTTGGTATCATGCTGGAATCATACCTCCACACCGTAAACGGTGTGGGAGGTGTGATTCCAAGCACTTGAAGAGCGCTCCGTTCGGCTCTCAATGTTCCCGGTGCTAGCCTTCTAGACCCGGACAGCACAAAATGGTTACTGCCGACCAGAGACACGATTCTGCCCTCCTGCTGCTGAGCCATACTCGAGCAGGGGAAGGCAGAACAATAGGCATCCTGTCACAGGGAGGTGTGACCCCCCTCCCAGACAGGATTTAGTGTATTGGGGCCGAGTGGGTGCGCTTGCCAGCGCCACTCAGTCTGCATGAGGGGCACATTTGGTGCCCCTATGCATAGTCCAGTTCAAACCAGCTCTGGGAGCCGTTGGCTCCTGCTCTGGCACGAAACTGGACAAAGGACATGGGAGTAACCTCCCCCTGTCCAGACCCTCCCCTGAATCGACCCAACCCTTTCCTAAGGGTACTTAAGGGCTTACCTGTGGGTGGGTCCCTAGATTCGTCGTGGGACAAGATTCAGATCAGACACCACTTCTTCTTCTACGGTCTGGGCACTCTGGACTTCGCTGTACTTCGTTTGGGCTCGACTTTGTCTCCCTTCCAGTCTGCTGCATCGTCTGTTCCTGTGCACCATACAGGAATCTTCCAAGGCCTGTGGGCATCAAAGACACCTGAAGGAATCTCCCTTGAAATGAAGGAGTCACTTCCCTGCATTCGCAGGCACTGCAACAAAGTCGACCGGTCTGCTGATCCTGAGCTCCTCCAGACTCCGAACGTTTCTGCAACACAGTGGTTATCCAAAGCTCTTGAGGCCTTTCCTGCCCTCTTATCAAGTTTGAGGCCAGTATCCCTCGTGGGGGCTGCAATAACCGAACCCCTGTGCACCGCATCAACTAGCAGTTGCAAAGGCTTGTTGGCTTCCTTCCAAGGAGATCTTCTGGCTCCAAGTAGCCCCAACCTCGAGCATCTCCAGTGACCAGAAACTCCGGCCACACCGCATTGTTGTGCATCGTGGCCCGCATCTTTTGGTGAGCTGCTTGAGGTCCTCTCGCGACTCCAGTGCCTCCGGCCTGTGGGTCCATTGGAGGGGTCACCTTTTTTTCTTTTGGGTCCCCTGATTGCTCGGGCCTGTCCTGACTCCCCTGCTTGTGGTGAGTCCCCTGGACTTTGCTGGTCCCGACATTGCACCTTCGACTTCTTTGTTGGTTGCAGTTGCCAAGGCTTGTTGGTGCTCCTGCCGGACAACGACCCCTCAGCAATCGACATCCGACGTGGGACAGCCCGTGCACGGCTCCTGGTCTTCCTCAGCATCGCCTGGTCCTCACAGCTGCAGAGTCAAGGTCCTGTTCAACTCTCCTGCAACTCCCGACATTGGTGGGCTATCGTCTTCCAGATCTTCTGGTCACTCCTGAGTGACACAGACTCTGTCCCCTCTGCTTGCAGTTACCTCTCAAATAGAATCCACCTTCAAATTCCACCGGACACTTTCACCTTCGTCAGCAGCGTCACTTTCCTGAAGTCCTCCATTGGGTTCAAGGGCGGTTTCCGACACCACTTCACACCTATGCACCGGCTTCCCTGGTGTAGGTAATGTGGGTACTAGGGTATCCACGGGTGGGGTGGCTCTCCAACCTTCTGTCTTCCACAGGGTTTCTTCGGGGTCCACTGGGAAGGGTCCTTAATCTTTAAAATTCCAAGCGCGACTTACATGTAGTTGTACGGAGCACGCAGTCGTGTTCCCACACTGCACAAGCTCTCCGTGGGATTCCTAGTCACTCACCTTGGGTGGTTCCTTGGGTCCCCCAGCACTTCTACATCCTCTCGACATTGTCTTGACCCGAGTCGTCGTTCTTATACCACTTTCTTAGTATATGGTTTGGTCCCCCCCTGGGGCCCACTGTGTATTCTGTGCTATTTACTGTATTTATATGCAAAGTATTGTGTGCATTGTGTTTATCTCCGGGTAGGAGATATCTAAACATGTTAGAGAGTATTATATAATTAAATATATATTTTTATAAATACCTTGTGTGGTTCTTTTTCACTTAATCTATACTATAAGATCGCATTCTGGTAAAACAAGCTGCTTTACACTCCTTCTGGACAAAGCCTGAGGGCTGCTCTCCACAGCTACCACTTAGAGAGCTTTCTAAGGTTGTCTAAGACCTCTTAAATCACCATAAGGGTTGTCTGGACTGGTGCAGGGTGCCCACTTACATTAGTGGACATCATATACCAGGCCAGCTTCTCACATTGGTGTGCAGCGATTGGGATTCAAGCCTGCATTGTTTTACCAGATAAATCTGTTTGATTAATTGAAAAACCATCACTAATACTAGGCACATATAACACAAGCTTAGAATAGTAAGTTCTACTGAACTTAGGGTTGAGTAAGTCTAGGGTCTAGCACACCCTTTCTCCAACCTCAGAGAGTTTAGTTCCCACTATGTTAGGTAGGTGCAACACCACACCTCACTTAGTATGTCTTCTAAAGGAGATGCCAGTGGCTTTCTGCCTACTAGATACAGTAAACTTTAATTCCAAGAACTGAAAGCCCTGTGTGCCTCTAGAAAGCTGAAGGCAGGGAAAAGTGCCAACACTCAACGCCTCCTAGAGGTGTTACTGTTAGATGACCTAAGGAAAGCCAGTGGGTCAGATGAACAGGAAAGAGTGGGTGGGCAGGGGACTGAAGATAGGCCAGGAGGGGGACCCCTCTATGACCTTGAATCTAACCCTGACCAGGTGGAGCCTGATGACTCCCACCTGGACAACTCCGATCTCCCAGAGGATACTACAGGTGGCCCAGAGAATGCCCCCTTTGTTCCTCCTGGGAAAGTGCAGAGTAGACCAAGGAGGTCTAGATCCTCCTATGCACAATCCAATGCCTCAGGACAGTCTGTAGGGACCTCCATTTCTAGTAAGATGGAGAACTCTTTGGATAGGGAATGCCAAATGCTTGAACTTGAGAAAGCTAGGCTTAGGCTCAGGCAAGAGCAGTTGGCCCTTGACAAAGAGTCCCTAGAAGTCCAGAGAGCAAGGAAGAAATTGGGACTAGAGTCCCTTGGTGGCAGCAACAGTGTCCCTAGAGTTAGAGAAACTTCTCATGACCATTGGAACCTGAGCAAGATAGTCCCTCCCTACCATGTTGGGGATGACGTCCACAAATGGAGAACTGCTTTAGAAAGGGCCTGTAAAGTTCAGAAGGTCCCACAAGAGCAGTGGGCAGCTATCTTGTGGCTCTCCTTTGCTTTCAAAGGTAGAGATTAGCTCCTCACTGTTAGAGAAGAGGATGCTGATAATTACTCAGTGTTGAAGAGAACTCTCATTGATGGTTTGGCTTAACCACGGAACAATTAAGGATTAAGTTCAGAGACACCCAGAAAGCACAGACCCAGGACTGGGTAGATTTTGTGGATAGTGCCATTAAGGCTCTGGAAGGTTGGCTACATGGCAGCAAAGTGCAGGACTACCAAGGATTGTACAATTTGATTATGAGGGAGCAGATCCTTAATAGTTGTCAGGACCAGCTTTTGCACCAGTACCTGGTGGACTCTGATCTGACCTCTCCCCAAGAATTGGGAAAGAAGGCAGACAAATGGGTTCGCACCAGGGTGAAGCAGAAAAACCAGGGTAATGGAGGTGACCAGAAGAAGCAAGATTCTTCTAAAACTCAAGATAAGGGTGGGGACAAGGGCAAAGACAGAGTCTTCTCAAGGGCCCCAAAAACCTGCATCTGGGGGGAGTCACAAACATCTAAGAAAGGCAATGTATGGTAAGGACCCATTGGACAAAGGATGCGGATTGTCCAAAAGCCAAGGAGACTACTCCTACCACTACTGCCCCTAAGGCAACTGCTCCCCCTAGCACAAGTACAAGTAGTGATACAGGAAACAAGGGATTAGTGGGGTTAACCTTGGGTTCTGAGATGGGTTCTGACTTAGTCAGAACTCCAGCTCAGGCTGTGTTGGTCTGTGATGGTGGCATAGATATTGCCACCTTTCTAGTAATTCCCACTAACTTGATCAAGCACAGGCAACAGCCTTTGATAAATGGAAAAGAGGCCATGGCCTACAGGGACACAGGTGCCTGTGTCACTATGGTGACAGAGAATCTTGTGTCTCCTGACCAGATCATACTTGGACAAGTGTACCAAGTGACCAATGCTAGTAATGTCAGGACTGACCATTCCTTGGCAGTTGAGAATCTCAGCTGGGAGGGGTAACTGGACCTAAGAAGGTTGTGGTATCTTCAGACCTGCCTGTAGATTTTGTTGTGCAATGATTTGGAAACTTTATCCTGGGCTGAAGTAGAGTTCAGGACTCATGCAGAAATGTTGGGCATCTCTGCAAGTGTGTTTGCTGTGACAAGGGCTCAGGTCAAACAGCTTACCACTGAACAGGCCCTGGATCCTGGAACAATGGACCAGGTGCCTTCCAAGAGAAGGAGAAGGAAGGGTAAGGCTTTGCCCTCCTCACAGGCTCAGAGTGAAGATCAGTCTCTTGAGGGAGATGATCTTAGCCTCTGTGAAGGTACTGCCTCCAAGGAACTTGGGCCTGATCAGGCTGAGTTCTTGGGGGCAGGGTGCCCTTCCAGAGCCAATTTAAGTTTGGAGCAGCAAACCTGCCCCTCTCTTGAACCCCTCAGCCAGTAAGCTGCTGCTGAGGCTACAGGGAATATCAGTGGGTCCCATAGGATCTACTGGGATGAAGGACTTCTTTACTCAGAGGGTAGAGACCCAAGCCTGGTGCCACCAGGAGGTTGGTTATACCCCAGAAGTTTAGAGGGTTCCTACTCGCCCTTGCACATGATATTCCTCCGGCAGGACATTTAAGGCAAAGCAAGACTTGGGAAAGGCTTGTCCCTTACTTTCACTGGCCCCATATGTCTGAGGACACTAAGGAGTTTTGTCGCTTCTGTGCCACTTGCCAAGCCAGTGGTAAGTCAGGTGGCATTAAAAAGGCCCCCTTAATTCCACTTCCAGTGGTTGGGGTTCCCTTTGAGAGGGTTGGGATTGACATTGTTGGTCCCATGAACCCTCCAACTGCATCTGGGCACACTCATATTCTGGTGGTGGTGGACCATGCCACTAGATACCCAGAATATATTCCCCTCAGAGCCACTACAGCTCCTGTAGTGGCCAGGGCCCTCTTGGGAATTTTTTCCAGAGTGGGTTTCCCTAAGGAGGTTCTAACTGACAGAGGTACCAACTTCATGTCAAGTTATATAACTGCAATGTGGAAAGAGTGTGGAGTGAATTACAAATTCACCACACCCTACCATCCTCAATGCAATGGGCTTGTTGAAAGGTTCATCTGATAGAGACATCTAGCCGCAGATTCCTTAACTTAGAATATCCCCAGGCGTCAGACTGGATCCGGAGAATTTTTCTCAGCAGCATCTCTGCGTGCCGGGGGACGGCGCCGCATGGCTCCGCCCTGACGGCGTCCACGGACATGACATCAGTGGAGCCATATATTTCCCTCCCAATGCGCTGATGTCAGTTTCCTTCTTTTCCGCGTCCCAACGCGGATCCAGGAATAGCGGTTCCTCTGGCCTGTTTTGTTTTCAGGCCTTCTCGACTCCTTCAGCGCCCGGGAACAGTGTGCGATGCCTTCGGGCTTCAAGTCGTGTGAGACCTGTACGCGGCAGATGTCAGCGACGGATCCGCACGCGATCTGTATGTGGTGCCTGGGAGAGCACCACGACTCCGAGGAGTGAGACGCCTGCCGGCAGCTGAAGCCGAAGTCTCTGCGGGAGCTTCGGATGAAGTTGCTGACCGCCCGTATGTCCCGTTTGGAGTCTTCGTGTTGTCGGTCTACATCTCGAGCTGGGGCTCCTGTTCGGGTCCGGTCACGGAGTCGTTCCCGCGGACGTCGTTCGCATGACGCAGGTACGCACAAACACAAGTCACGGAGGTCGTCGGCCTCGCATAAACGTGACGGCGGGGCCTGCTGCTCCCGCTCTTTACCGGACACGGGCGCCCAGGAGTCGGCCCTCCCTACCCACCATTTCCTGGTGTTGGGGCAACTCGAGCCCAGATGGAAGCCTATTCTCAGGCTCTTCAGTCCATCTTTGGGTCATCCCCTCTCCTTGGCGCACCTTCGGGCCCCACAGAGGGGGTAGGGACTCGGGTCGGGGCTTCGCCGGCGGGTTCGCCCTCAGCGGCGATCGAGTGCCCTGACTCTGGTTCCGGAGTCGCTGCGACGTCGGGACACGGCCCGGAGGGGCATCCAAGTCGGACGTTAAGCCCTCCTGTGACGTCTCGGCATAGCCCTGTGAGACTCCCTGCGCCAACGCCGGATGCGGCTGCAGCACGGTCCTTAACTCCAAGTTGACACCGTTCTTCTCTGCAGTTCCCCATCTCGGTGGAGGTCGAGTCAACTCCGGTCCTACGCTGGGTGGACGAGTCACCTTCGGTGGTCATCGACATGACGCCGTCTCGACGTCGGTCGACGCCGGTGCCGGCCCCTGCTGTTCCTCTGTTAGGAGAGGATGAGGCCCCTGAGGGTTTCCCGCACCCAGGGTTGTTGCGGTGCTCTTCAGAGCAGGTGCCCATAGGACAATGGTCCTTTGATCGACCTCGGGCTACTGCGCCTCTACTATCTGGTGGACGGGTTAGCCTTCAACCGTCCCCTACAGATGGTTTCTTGTCGCCACCTAGAATGGCCACGGAGGCTAGAGCGGCGTTTGCGAGGGCTGTTCGCAGGGCAGCAGATATTTTACACATGCAGCCTCCCTCAGTCTCTTTGCCTTCTGATCCTTTATTGGATCTACTCCACCAGGATGCCGTCGAGGTGGAGCCCTTGCTGCCTTTTGGCGGGTCGTTGTTTGACACCCTTCTTGGGACGTGGGCGCGGCCCTCATCCGGGGACCCAGTGGATCGGGCTATAGTGCATCGTCCTCGCCCGGCTCCAGATGACCCTGTCTGTTTGTTCCTCCATCCTAGGGCTCAAGGACTGGTAGTCCAGGCGGCTTCAGCCTCGATACCATCCTCTCCTCCCCCGCTGCTTCCTCCCACTAGGGAGTCTCGCTGGTTGGAGTCGTGTGGCTGTCATATCTTTGCGTCCACCAGTTCGGGCCTCCGTGCTCTAAACACGTCTTGCGTGTTTGCCCGGGCTACTTTTGCCCTTTGGGACTCAGTCGAGCGTCTTCTTCCATCTCTTCCAGAGGGTCCCCGTGCTGACCTGGATCGTCTGTTGCATGATGGCTGGGAAATGGCACAGTTTTCCATTAGATCAGCCATAGACACCACTGACTCTGTGGGTCGGGCGATGGCCAGGTCAGTTGCTCTGCGTCGCCATGCTTGGCTGCGCGATGGCAGTTTCCCTGAAAATGTTCAGAAGCGTCTTAGGGATCTGCCCTTTGATGGGGTTGCCCTTTTTGACAGTCATGCTGACTCAGCGGTCCACCGTCTCATGTCTGAGCTTCCATGACTTTGTATTTTCTAGTCTTTCTGCGGACTTTTACTTTTATATGCAGTGTTTCGGTTTTTACTGGTATCTGTCAATGGGTTCATGACGTTAATTCCCAGACAGTCTGTGCGGCTACTCCGCCATTTTTGCCCTTATTTGGTGCAGCTGGCCAGGTGGGTCTGCTTTTCCTTTCGCGTCCTCTGTCTATGAGTTCATCTCAAGAGATGTCCCCCTTGCTTATGGGGATGAGATTTACCCTATGTGGGGTATCCGTTGGCTATTGTATAGCTGTTCTTCCTTGCCGGGAAGCTTCGTAGGCTCCTGCGGAGTCTTCTTAGGCGGGGTTGTCCTACGGATCCGACTGTGGTCTTTTCCTGCTATTGTGGGACCCCCCCTATTCCTTCCCCCCCCTGGTGCGGCCCACAGGTTGGCGTTGCTTTCTTCTAGTGCTTCTGCATAGTGGTCTGCGGTTGGTCCATAGCACTCCCCTGCATCGGTGGATGCTGACTTCTTCGAGGTGTTGTTGGTTTTCTGCCACGACTGGCTCACCCCGGCGTGTTCTTTCAGCATTGCTATGCTCTTTTTGTCTACATTGGCTGTCATTGCCGTCAGCAAGTGTCCCTTGGGGGGCATGTTGTTCTGTTCCGTTCCGGCACAGTTCCTACGTGTTCTATGCGGGCACGTCATGTGGGTACACCCAAGTATGTTCACTGTCACAGGGTGCTTGCGATATCCCTTGCGCCTCTGAATTTGCTGTTTTTCTACTCTCCACCTTTTGGGGTGGGGACGTGCTTTGGTCTTTTCTCGTGGCTCAGACCCTGTCTGGTCTTTGTCTATGGGCAGTGGAGTCCCCGCCAGACATGTCAATGCTGTACGTTGCCTTGTGCCCTACTTTCCTGTGCACTTCCCAGGCAGGGGTTCAGGTTCCTGTGCTCATTGCCGTGCAGGAGTTCAGATACTTTCTGCTCCGGGCTTCTGCTACTGTTGTCAGTTCAAGTGCTCTCTTCAGGATACTCACTGTCATTGTGCGGTCTTTGTATATGGATCTCTATACAATTTCCTGTTACTCTATGTACGTGTAGTACGAACTCATTCCTCGTTCGTGT
Organism: Calotriton arnoldi; assembly: GCA_963921515.1. Classification (NCBI taxonomy): domain Eukaryota; kingdom Metazoa; phylum Chordata; class Amphibia; order Caudata; family Salamandridae; genus Calotriton; species Calotriton arnoldi. Next base: position 88,832 of record CAWUFW010005387.1, on the reverse strand, counting down.
GGTGGTCAGTCTCCCCGTCTGTCACGCGGGGGACCGGGGTTCCTCTCCGACAGGTAGCTGATGTTGCCTTACGTGTCTGGACATTGTCCTGTCCTGCTGTGCTTCTCACCGGTACTGTTGGTACCTATGGTGTGGCCTACTTTCTCTAGGGCATGCTCTTCGAGCCCTTTTCAATTTTTTCATAGTTGTGTACATGTCTATATGTATATTAGTCTTGTGATCTACACACAACGAGAGGTCACGCATACAAGGTTTTTCCTTGCTGCTGTATCTGAGGTATTTTGCCCCAACCTCTCTCTCTCTCATGGGAGCGAACCTTCTGTGTGTGTCAGGCTTGCCGGGTCCCCTTCGCCGGTTGACTACCTGGTGATGTCTCTCTCTCTCTCTCTCTCTCTCTCTCTCTCTCTCTCTCTCTCTCTTTCTCTCTCTCTCTCTTTCTCTCTCTTTCTCTTTCTCTCTCTCTCTCTCTCATATCCGTGCTGTTAACGCTACATTATATTGGGCATTACATATATGTGGTGTGGTGTGGTTTTCCTAGTACACACTGTCTGCTCATGTGTACTCCTGTCCTCCACATACATGTATCTCCTGGTAGTCCTGTTTCTATTTATACTCTGCATGGTGACATCTGTTCCTTCACATGTCATTGTTTGGGTATCCACTGTTGTGCATGCTCAGCCTGTATGCTCTGACTCTGTCATGCCGTCTTGTCCCTTCTCTGAGTCTTTATCTCTGGCGGATCCATCGGATCCTGTGCTCACTTCACCTTCTTTTGCAAAGGTTTCTGGACTCTCTCACATTCAGCGCTACCATTCTGGTTCTGGTTCTGTGCTTCCTTTCATCCCTGTCTGGATGAGAGAGGTTTCGAACCGTCCCTTGACTCCCTTTGGCTCCCCTTGGTTTTCTGCTCCTTACAGAGCTTACTGGTCTGGTGTTGGCCACGCTGGCATTGCTGCCCCCACTGTGTTTTAGTCAACTTGTTGACGACTAAGTTCTCTTTGGAACTTGGTGGGTTTCAGTCGCAGACCCTCCTCCAATGGGGTATGGCTTTGGTATCTATTCTAAGTTAAGGAATCTGCGGCTAGATGTCTCTATCAGATGAACGAGTTACTTACCTTCGGTAACGATGTATCTGGTAGAGACACAGTCTAGCCGCAGATTCCTTAACGCCCACCCATCCTCCCCGCTCCTCGAGGACCTTTTCAGGTTGGGTTTTACTCACTCGTCTCCTTTCAGGGGGCTTTTGTCTTCCTGCGGGGTGGCCTCTTTCACCTCCCTCCTCGGCAGGATGGCTCATTCTGTTTTATCTGTTATTTCTCCACCCATTATCGTGATTGGGTGGTAGGTTTATGTGTCCTTCTACGCTCCTACACCCTGGTCCTTCCAGTATGGGGCTTACTCATGTTCTTCTTCCCTCACTCCCACCATCCCCTGTCTTTTCTCCATTACTTGGGGTCTCTTGACTCTGCTACAGTCAATTGGTTCGGGGTCTATTTGACTGTGCCTCAGTCCATAGGCCTCTTATAGGGGGTATGGTTGCACATTCCCTGTTGTTGCCGACCTGTGGTCGATTATCGTGAGTCATGTTGTTCCGGTCTTGTTGCCCTTCACGGTTGCATCCTTTGGTTGCAGACTTCCTGTCGTTTGCCATGACATTCATTTCAAATGCCGTTTTGCCTCATAGGAGGGCATAGTTTTCACTTTTCTAAGAGCGGGTACTCTGCTCTTTTCCTTCAATTCCTTTCAGTATAAAGTGCTCTTTCACTGTCAATTATGGTGAATTTCTCACCATTCTATTCTTTCTGTCATTGTTTCAATGTTTTTTCATCTTTTTTGGCACACTGTTCCCACACTCACAGTTTTAGTAGTGGCTCCGCGTTGTGGCGCGGAAAAGTTTCACCGCAGAAAACTGACGTCAGCGTGCCAGGAGGGACTTATATGGCTCCACCGACGTCATGTCCGTGAACGACGTCAGGGCTGAACCATGCGGCGCCGTCCCCCGGCGCGCAGAGGTGCTGCTGAGAAAAATTCTCCGGATCCAGTCTGACGCCTGGGGATATTCTAAGTTAAGGAATCTGCGGCTAGACTGTGTCTCTACCAGATAAATCGTTACCGAAGGTAAGTAACTCGTTCAACAAGACCCTCAAGGTTATGATCATGGGCCTCCCAGAAAAGCTTAGGCGAAAATAGAATGTCCTACTACCCTGCCTTCTCTTTGCCTACAGAGAGGTTCCTCAGAAGGGGGTTGGCTACAGCCCTTTTGAACTTCTGTTTGTACATCCAGTTAGGGGTCCCTTGTGTCAGGTGAAGGAGCGATGGGAGCTACCTCTCAAACCTCTAAAACAGGACATAGTGGACTAAGTACTTGGTCTGCGCTCCCGCATGGCTGAGTACATGAAGAAGGCAAGCAAAAACCTGGAGACCAGCCAAGAACTTCAAGAAGCTTGGCATGACCAGAAGGCTGTCCAGACTGTTTACCAGCCAGGTCAGAAAGTGTGGGTGTTGGAGCCTATGGCCCCAGCAGCTCTCCAGGACAAATGAAGTGGACCCAACACTATACTTGAACAAAAGGATGAGGTCACCTACGTGGTGGACCTTGGCACTCCCAGAAGTCCCCATAGGGTACTTCATGTGAGCAGGCAAAAACATGGGCTTGCTTATGACAACTGATGAGGGACAGGAGGACGAGAGTGACCCTCTCCCTGATCTCCTCTCTCAGAACCCTGATGATGGATCAGTTGATGGAGTGGCCTTGGCAGGCAGCCTCACTGATCAACAGCAGATTGATTGCAGGAAGGTCCTCAATCAATTCAGGCACATGCTTTCTCTGACACCCAGTCAAACCACCTGGTGTACCCATGAAGTGGACACAGGTGAAAGTCTACCTGTTAAGAATAAAATCTACAGGCAGCCTGACCATGTTAGAGATTGCATCAGGACAGAGGTCCAAAAGATGCTGGAGTTGGGAGTAATTGAGCCCTCAGATTGCCCTTGGGCTAGCCCAGTAGTCCTAGTACCTAAACCTCACACCAAGGGTGGAAAAAGAGAAATTAGGTTTTGTGTAGACTACAGAGGTCTCAATGCAGTCACTAGGACTGATGCTCACCCAATTTCTAGGGCAGATGAACATATTGATACTTTGGCCTCAGCCAAGTTTCTGAGTACATTTGACCTAACTGCTGGCTACTGGCAAATCAGACTAGCTGAGGATGACCAGCCAAAAACTGCATTTTCAACCCCTAGTGGGCATTATCAATTTATTGTGATGCCTTTTGGTTTGAAGAATGCAACTGCCACATTTCAAGGGTTGGTGAACAAAGTTCTAACAGGTCTGGAAGCCTATAGTGCAGCATATCTAGATGATATTGCTGTCTTTAGCTCCACCTGGGAGGATCACCTGGTCCACCTCAAGAATGTTTTGGAGGCCCTGCAGAAAGCAGGTCTCACTATCAAGGCTACTAAGTGCCAGATAGGGCAGAGCAAGGTTGTGTACTTGTGCCACCTGGTAGGTAGAGGCCAGGTTCAACCACTACAGAGCAAAATCCGGACCATAATGGAATGGGTTGCTCCAACTACCCTGACTCAAGTCAGAGCTTTCTTGGGCCTGGCTGGGTATTACAGAAGATTTGTGAAGGGATATGGGTCCATAGTGGCCCCCCTGAATGATCTTGCATCAAAGAAAATGCCCAAGAAAGTTCAGTGGACAGTAAGCTGTCAAAAGGCATTTGATGACCTCAAGCAGGCCATGTGCACTGCTCCCATTCTGCAGAGTCCTGATTACTCAAAAACTTTCGTTGTGCAAACAGATGCATCTGAGTTAGGGGTAGGGGCTGTGTTACTACAACTGAATGCAGAGGGCCAGGATCAACCAGTAGCTTTTATCAGCAGATGGTTGACCCCCAGAGAGAAACGTTGGTCAGCTATTGAGAGGGAGGCCTTTGCTGTGGTCTGGGCCCTGAAGAAGTTAAGGCCATACTTGTTTGGCACCAACTTCATTGTTCAGACGGATCATAAGCTCCTCTTATGGCTTAAACAGATGAAGGGTAAAAACCCCACACTTTTGAGGTGGTCCATTTCCCTACAAGGGATGGACTATACAGTGGAACATAGACCTGGAAGTAACCATGCCAATGCAGATGGACTCTCCAGATATTTCCACTTAGAAAATGAAGACTCAACTGGGCAAGGTTAGTCTCATCATCTTACGTTTGGGACGGGGTTATGTAGGAAAGTAGGATCTGCTTTTATGGTTACCCCCACTTTTTGCCTGGTGCTAAGCTGTAATTGACTAGTCTGACTGGGATCCTGCTAATCCCTTAAATTGTTATGTTCAGTACTTAGGTACATCCCAGATTGGATACTGGGGTACCCTTATCAGTCCCTAGTTAGTATATGGTACTAAGGTACCCAGGGCATAGGTACCCCAGAGATCCCCCCATTGGCTGAAGCATGCGTTATGCCACCCATGGGAGACCATTCAAAATGGAACTACAGGCCTGCCATTGCAGCCTGTGTAAGCTGGTGCTAGCACCACTTACTAAAGATATAGGTTTCCTATATATATAGGGTCACTGCACTTAAAACGTATAAATCACCCCTATAGCAGGCCTTTGCAATCCTGAAGGCAGGGTGCTTGGTTCTAAGTGTGAGGGTGTCCCTGCATGAGCTGGACATCCTACAGCCTATGGAGTCCATTCTCCCGGGTTGTAAGTGAAGCAGCCATATACTATATAGAAGGGCACCGCCTAATTACGCGATGACCATCTCGAAAATGGCTGCAACGAATCCTATCATGTTTGGTACAAACATTTTGGAATCATACCCACCACACCATAAACAGTGTGGGAGGTATGATTCCAAGCACTGGAAGAGCCCTCCTTTAGGCTCTCTGTGTTCCCGGTGCCAGCCTTCTAGACCCAGAGAGCACGAAATGGTTGCTGCTGACCAGAGACACGATTCTGCCCTCCTGCTGCTGAGCCCAACTCGAGCAGGGGAAGGCAGAACAATAGGCATCCTGTCACAGGGAGGTGTGGCCACCTCCCAGACAGGCTTTAGTGTATAGGGGCCGGGTGGGTGCGCTTGCCAGCGCCACTCAGTCTTCATGAGGGGCATATTTGGTGTCCCCATGCATAGTCCAGTTCAAACCAGCTCTGGGAGCCGTTGGCTCCTGCTCTAGCGCGAAACTGGACAAAGGACATGGGAGTAACCTCCCCCCTGTCCAGACCCTCCCCTGGGAGGGTCCCCTAAATCGTCCCAACCCTTTCCTAAGGGTACTTAAGGGCTTACCTGTGGGTGGGTCCCTAGATTCGTCGTGGGGCAAGCTTCAGATCAGACACCACTTCTTCTTCTACCGTCTGGGCACTCTGGACTTCGCTGTACTTCGTTTGGGCTAGACTTTGTCTCCCTTCCAGTCTGCTGCATCGTATGTGCCTGTGCACCATACAGGAACCTTCCAAGGCCTGTGGGCATCAAAGACACCTGAAGGAATCTCCCTTGAAGTGAAGGAGTCACTTCCCTGCATTTGCAGGCACCGCAACAAAGTCGACCGGTCTGCTGATCCTGAGCTTCTCCGGACTCCGAAAGGTTCTGCCAGACAGTTGTTATCCAAAGCTCTTGAGGCCTTTCTTGCCCTCTTACTATGTTTGAGGCAAGTATCCCTCGTGGGGGCTGCAATAACCGAACCCCTGTGCATCGCGTCAACTTGCAGTTGCAAAGGCTTGTTGGCTTCCTTCCAAGAAGATCTTCGGGCTCCAAGTAGCCCCAACCTCGAGCATCTCCAGTGACCAGAAACTCCAGCCACACCGCATTGTTGTGCATCGTGGCCCGCATCTTTTGGTGAGCTGCTTGAGGCCCTCTCGCGACTCCAGTGCCTCCGGCCTGTGGATCCATTGGAAGGTCACCTTTTTTTCTTTTGGGCTCCCCTGATTGATTGGGCCTGTCCTGACTCCCCTGCTTGTGGTGAGTCTCCTTGACTTTGTGGTCCCGACATTGCACCTTCTTAGACTTCTGCGTTGGTTGCATTTGCCAAGGCTTGTTGGTGCTCCAGCCGGACAACGACCCCTCAGCAATCGACATCCGACGTGGGACAGCTCGTGCACGGCTCCTGGTCTTCCTCAGCGTCGCCTGGTCCTCACAGCTTCAGAGTCAAGGTCCTGTTCAACTCTCCTGCAACTCCCGACATTGATGGGTATTCGTCTTCCAGATCTTCTGGTCACTCCTGAGTGACATAGACTCTGTCCCCTCTGCTTGCAGGTACATCTCAACTAGAATCCACCTTCGGATTCCACTGGACACTTTCCCCTTTGTCAGCCGCGGCACTTTCCTGAAGTCCTCCATTGGGTTCGACTGCGGTTTCCAACACCTCTTCACACCTATGCACCCCGCTTCCCTGGTGTAGGTAACGTGAGTACCAGGGTATCCACGGGTGGGCTGGCTCTCCAACCTTCTATCTTCCACGGGGTTTCTTCAGGGTCCACTGGGAAGAGTCCTTAATCTTTAAAATTCCAACCGCGACTTACAAGTAGAGTTGTACGGAGCACGCTGTCGTGTTCCCACACTGCACACACTCTGTGGGGTTCCTAGTCACTCACCTTGGGTGGTTCCTTGGGTCCCCAGCACTTCTTCGTCCCCTTGACATTGTCTTGACCCGAGTCGTGGTTCTTATACCACTTTCTTAGTATATGGTTTGGTCCCCCCTGGGGCCCACTGTGTATTCTGTGCTATTTACTGTATTTCTATGCAAAGTATTGTCTGCATTGTGTTTATCTCCGGGTAGGAGATATCTAAATGTGTTAGAGAGTATTATATAATAAATACATATTTTTATAAATACCTTGTGTGGTTCTTTTTCACTTAATCTATACTACAAGATTGCATTCTGGTAAAACAATCTGCTTTACACTCCTTCTGGACAAAGCCTGAGGGCTGCTCTCCACAGCTACCACTTAGAGAGCTTTCTAAGGTTGTCTAAGACCTCTTAAATCACCATAAGGGTTGTCTGGACTGGTGCAGGGTGCCCACTTACATTAGTGGACATCATATACCAGGCCAGCTTCTCACAGTTTGCATCTAAGATCCTGCTCTATGATAACCTCTCCTTAATGCTGATTACATTCTACCTCACATTTGGTTGCTACAGTCCTCCACTTCCAGAGTTATGGCATTCTCCTCTTTCACATGCAGTAGCCTCCTTGTATAGAATCCTCAAGGTGGCACCCTCTATGTGACTAACATGACTTCGACGAGCATGCACTTTTCTGGCAATTGTAGAAAGCATGGAAGCCTGCCTTGTGAAATGGAAAATATTTACTTGCAGAGGGATTATTTGGCGTTACTACAGTTGCAGATAAAAGTGAATCTTCATTTTATGAAACAGTTAAGAGCAGTGCTTAATTTGGGCCAGTGGTTTCCGGTGCACGGCACCAGCACTTAATTGTCAACACCGGCACTTATGACAGTCGGCCACATGGTGGCTCTGTCCATCTCATTTAGATGTGAACACAGCAAAAGTTTTTTATCGCTTCAATGTGCATTAAAAATAACATACTTGCTGCCCAAGCCATGCCTTGGGGGACCAGAATAGTCTGAATTGTCACACTTGTAGAAGTGTGACGGTTAGTATTGGTACTGTTACATTGGGCCACCAAAAATCTCAGATCACCTTATCTCCACGTGTATCAAGTTTGTATTTTGCTCCTTGAGCCTCTATTTTACTTTCTCTCTTATCTCCTTATCTCTGTCCCCACTGCTTCTCACTTTTTTCCCCACTACCCCTTTCTATTTGCTGCTGCATCTGTCTATCTTCCCTTCCTGTCGCTCCTGCTCTCTTGCTTTTTCAATTTACTTTCCATTCTTTATTTCCTCCTCTCCTTTCCCACGACTACTTTTCTCTGTCTTCTCTGCATTTCTCAATATTTTTTATTCTCTCTTTCTTTTATTCTCTCTCTCTAGCCCTCTTCTCCATAGATCATGTATGGCAACTGAAACTTTATCTTGGCTGTGCATGACCCCGAGCAGTAACTACCACCTTTCTTTGGCCACTATGCTTTTCACTGTGCCCCAGTCCCGGAAGCCTACCATCCAGATGGCCTACTGGCACTGGAGATGTTCCCTATGATCACAGAAATAGAAGTTAGTGCAATGTAACCATATCCCTGCAGCTTGTCGTCCATTCTTGTTGGACGGAACATCAGGCTGCACAGATTTGGTGGGTTTTAACTGCTTTAGGGCATAAGACAACCCGTTGATATCCACTGCACTACCTTGATAGGTGGTGCAGTGGTGGACCTCAATGGATTGTCTACAGTATTGGAAAAGAAAATATTTCTGGTGAAAACACCAAAAACATTCTCTTTTTCAAAATCTAACTCTGACGTGAGCGAAATACTTCCCTTGAGTCCTGAGTTTGATTTTGTTTTGTTTTGCTGTATTGCTCTGCATGCACTGACGTCACAGTGAAGCAAAAGTGAAAGCAGACTGCTCTAATGAAATCTGCAAGTATCCACTAATGTCCTACCACTCTGCGCTCAATAACAACAATACCCCACTTATGTGGCTAGACTATCGCCCTTGAAAGGAAAGGTCCCAAAACGTGATTTGGAATCCTCAGGATTTAGCCTTGCAAATGTACCCATTCTGGTGATGTGGGTAGCTGCAGTATCTGAAAGAGAATATTAGTTATAGATCCCTTACCTTAGAATTACCCCCAGGCGTCAGACTGGATCCGGAGAAATTTTTTCTTAGCAGTACCCCTGCGAGTCAGTAGGTGGCGTCGGTCGACTCCGCGTCCGTCGTCAGCGTCGTGGTCGCCGGGATGACGTCACAGTGTCTACTTAGATGCCGCCCCTGCGCACTGACATCCGTTCTTTCTTTTTCCGCGCCAGCCAGCGCAGATCCGGAGAGAGCGTGCCCCTTATTTGCTTTTTGACGAACCTTTTCCGACTTTTTGTCGACATCTTTTGAGTCTTACGACTCCTGGTGCATGAGGGATGTCGAGCCGTCAGCCCGGTTTCAAGCCTTGTGACTCCTGTCACAAGTTGATGTTGGTCACCGATCCGCACCTCGTGTCTTTGGTGGCTGGAGCGTGACCACGACCCGAAGTATTGCTCCGACTGCCGGGCACTGAACCCGAAGTCTTTGCGGGAGCAGTCCCGAAAGCTTTTGGAGGCCCGGCAGTCTGCTCCGCGCTGCTCGAGGTCCGGGTCGAGGGGAGGGTCATGGGACCGGTCGCAGAGCCATCACCACTCGTCAACGAAGACTTCGCACTCCTCGGGTAAGTCGAAGCACAAGAAGGTAGTGTAGAAGCATTGCCGCTCTTCGCCTTCTCCCCGTCCATCGACCGACGCGACGCAGGACCCGGAGCGTCGTCGCTCTCCGGCTCCTTCCTCGGAGCCCTCTGGGACGGCTCCGCGCTTTCCTTCCTTTCCCGGAGCTTGAGCGTCCCCTGCCCAGCTTCAAGCTTTTTATGAAGCGCTTCACAGCATCTTTGGGCACCCCGACTCCGCCGGTGCACCTTCAGGCCCCGCGGACTCGGCTGGGGACCCTGGGCCTTCGATGCTGGTGGCTCTGGCCCCAGCACCGCAGGGCACCCATGGATCCAGGCCTGGATCCGGATCGGTGCCGGTCGACCTCACGGTACCTTCCCCGGCGCCGACCCCAGTGACGCCGCCCCTGACGCCGGTTGTGCCCCCAACCGGCCTCGACCCCACCTCATCCCTGATGTGGACACGGCACCGGACCGACGTCAATCAACATCGGTACCGGTGCTGGAGGGTACTTTTGTCCCACTGTTCATTCCTGGCGTTCCCTACCGCCCTAAGTGGCAGCCAGAGGAGGGTGAGGAGGACTGGGAGGGGTCTGTTGACCCTCTAGCACAGTGTTTCCCAAACTGTGGTCCGCGGACCCCCAGGGGTCCGTGACACATTCCCAGGGGGTCCTCAAGCAGCAATTTTAAAAGCACAACAAAGTTCCTTGTAGAATTAGCAGTTTTCCAGCAACAATAAAAGTGTCAAGATAACGTCAGTGATTAATGTACCTGCTGGAGAGAGAGGAGAGTTTTGTCCAGTGGCAGCTTTGACTTATCTAATGTAGCACAGAGGGTTAATATGCCTACTGCAAAGAACGTGTACCATGCATTTTAAAAAACAGTGTTTTATGTGCATAGTTTAGTGGGTTACTGCTTTTGTTACAGAGATTCTTTTGTTACTGTGCAGTTCATAAGTGACAATCGTAATCTAGCACAGTGACCTATAAACTGTCATCAAAGAGCTGCTTGCAAACTGCATGGTACAAGTTAGAAACATATGTTTTTCCAAGTCTTTCATTATCCTGATACTGCTAAAAAGGTTTATTTGGGTGAAAAATACATTTTTATTGTTAAAGTTAATGCTAACCACTGTGTTATGTTCTGAATCCTGAGTTTGTGCTTCTCCAGACCAAGCACTCTTTAAAAATGCCTACCAGTATGAATGACGTGAATCCTACACCTTGTAGTCTCATTTGCCTTATGTAACATTTTCTATATACTGATTTACACGTATGAATCATTGTCTCTATGGGGCAGATTTACAAGGAAAGTGACTCAGTGTGTGCCGCAAGCCATTTGGTTGCGCCGCACTGAGTCACTTTCAAAACACAAGGATGTGACATATTTACAACAATATGTTGCATCTCTGTGCTTCCCCCTGCGCTGGTGCAAAAACTGCTGCCATGCGCCTGCACAGGCACCCTTGCACCATGGGGCAAGAATACCTGCGTCGTGGGGAGATTGTTTATATGCAGGAAGGGTTCCCTTCCTGCACAAAAACAATCAGAAATGGCGTTTTTCAACTTCTAAGTGTGCTGCATTAGCACACATAGAACTTGCAAAACGTCATTGTTTTACTGATTGTTTATGTGCAGGAAGGGACACCTTACCGTACATAAACAATCACTAGAGGTGATTTCCTCTTTCTATGCGTGCTGCAGAAAGCAACACGCATAGAAAGAGGAAAAAAACAAGGAGAAATGAATACATTTCTCCTCGTTGCGCTCTCCCTACGCCTCCCCTGTGGAGGCATAACATTCAGACACATTTCCAGATTTATGATTTCTAGTAAATCTGGAACTGTGTCTGGTTTCATGGGTGTTGCGTGGGAACACCCACAGCAACACCCATGGAACGCCCCTTTCACGCAAAGTGCTGTGTGCAAATGGGCCATATTTACAAGACCAGGAAAAGTCACGCTGGGTGGCTTTTCCTGCCTTCGAAATATGGGGCACTAAAATGCGCCACTTTTTGTGACGCACCCGTGGCGCAGGGGCTTGTAAATCTGCCCCTATGTGTGTGTGATGTAAAGTGCTCTGACATCCTACAATGGTATGAGAGATGCTATAAAACAAATGAAATACATGTGACAGAAAGGCTATGGAGAGATGAGAGGCACTGTTGGAGGGTGATAATAAGGGAATCATTGAAGAACCCCAACAAAGATTGTGCAGTATCCTGGTGCATAGTAAGGTCATCATTTACTATTCTTTAAAAGCTGATACAATTCAATATATAATGATAAATTTGTTGTAGAATGCAGCATTGTTTCCTAAATTTTCTTGGGGGGAGAGCCTCCCAAAGCCCCCTTTGTAGTGGTCAGGCTCACTCACTGCACTTGGTGTGCACTGTATGGGGACTGGTCTGAAAACATTTACCATGGCTGCTTTGGGTTTCCAGTCTGGCCCTGGCAGGAGCCTTGTACTGCGAAATAAAACCAACCATTTAAAAGTTGGTCACGGAGATGCAGCACTAACCTTCCAGTTTTTTGCAAATTCTTTCAATATAAAATACTAAAATCCTTAGTAATCTGAGTATTTGTTTTGTGTGCACACGTGGGTTTATTGTTTTCGAATTACTGTTTTAATGTTTGAAATTTAATTCATACAAATTGCTTGGGGGTCCCCGGCTTCCAGTGATGACTCAATGGGGGTCCTCAGGAGTCAAAAGTTTGGGAACCACTGCTCTAGCAGATCAACTCGAGGAACCGGACTGGAGAGAGGAGTTGGGTGATGCCAGTGGTCTGGATACCTCACCAGACCTTGGTATGCTTTCTCCCCCTACCGTGGCTATGGAGGAGGGAGCTTCCTACGCTGTGGTGTTGCATAGGACGGCTGAGGCCTTGGGCCTCGTGCTTCCTATGGTAGCTGTCAGGACTAACCTCCTGCCTGAGGTGCTTCAGCCGGCAGCAGCCTCTTCGGAGCCCCGGCTGCCTTTTAATGAAGCCCTCACCAGCATCCTTCTGGGCACTTGGTCCAAGCCCAGCACAGGGACTCCTGTGGACAGGATGATTGACCGTCGCCACCGCCTGGGTGACTTACTTTTCCTCTCCCAACACCCTACCCCTGAGAGCTTGGTGGTCCAAGCCTCATCCTCAAAAGGCGCATTCCTTACTGCTCCCCCAGATAGGGAATCTAAGAAGCTGGACCATCTTGGGAAGAAGATGTTTTCTTCTGCCAGCTTAGGACTGCGGTCGGTGAACACTGCATGTCTCTTGAATCGTTATACACTCACGGTGTGGGATACGGTCGCGCAAGTGCAGCCACAGTGCCCGGTTGCTGAGGGTCGAGACGCAGCAAAGTTCACCATCCAGTGTGGGCTGGATACCGCCGACTCGCTGGGCAGAACAGTTTCCACGTCGGTAGCCCTGAGGCACGACGCCTGGCTGTGAACGTCTGGCTTCTCTGGGGATGTCCAATCTACCCTTTTAGACATGCCCTTTGATGGCCGTCACCTGTTTGGTGACAAGTTGGACAACGCGCTCGAGCATTTCAAGGACTCTGGGGCTACGGCCATATCCTTGGGCCTCGCAGCCACTTCTCACCCCTTGCAGTCTGCCTTTCGCCCCTTTCATGGCTACGGAAGGGGTGCCCCACCATGTTCCACCCAGAGCCACAGGGCCGCGCAAGCTACCCAGCCTCTGCGTGGCAGGGTACGTGGGACCCAGCGTCGTGGGTCTGGGGGCCAGCTGGCAGGCCAGTCCACCAATACCCCCTCTGCAGCAGCCTCCAAGCCTTCCTAGTCCGACCTTTCAGGGCCACCAGTTGCCAGTGGGCGGCAGGATCCGGCATCACCTCCCCCAGTAGCATAACATCACGTTGGACAGGTGGGTTTTGCATATAGTCCCCAGGGGCTACTCCCTCCCCTTCGAGACTACCCCTCCCTCCATGCCACCTACACCATCGTATGTCGGAGGATCATTTGGCCCTTCTCCACCAGGAAGTTACGGCTCTCTTGGCCAATGGAGCTATTGAACGCATCCCTCTGCCAGAAGTAGGTCGTGGTTGCTACTCCCACTACTTTTTGGTACCCGAGAAGGACAAAGGCCTGCGTCCTATCTTAGACCCCAGGGACGTCAACCGCTTCCTCCGGAAGGAGAAGTTCAAGATGTTAACCTTGGCTCAGGTCTTGTCTGCCTTCGACCCTGGAGACTGGATGGTAGCGTTGGACTTGCAGGACGCTTACTTTCACATCCCCGTCTTGCCTGCCCACCGGTGTTACCTACGGTTCACGGTAGGCCACGAGCATTTTCAGTTTACCGTGCTCCCCTTTGGCCTTACCAGTGCCCCTCGGGTGTTCACGAAAGTGATGGCGGTAGTCGCAGCTCATCTACGCAGATCAGGGGTTCCAGTCTTCCCCCATCTTGACGACTGGCTGTTGAAGGCAGGCTCGCACCAGGATGTCCTCTCCCACCTCCAGACTACGGCGGACCTCCTGCATTCGCTGGGGTTCACAGTCAACGTGCCCAAGTCGCACCTGATTCCCTCCCAGAAGCTCCTTTTCATTGGAGCTATTCTGGATACAGCGCAGTTTCGGGTCTGTCCTCCCGCTGGGCCTCATGGCCTCCTGCATCCTGCTGGTGGATCATGCCAGATGGCATATGCAGGCTCTGTAGTGGGACCTGAAGTTCCAGTGGGCGCACCACCAGGGGAATCTTTCCGATGTCGTCCAGATCTCGGAGGGGACTGCATGTCAGTTGCAGTGGTGGCTGACCAACCAGGATTGGGTCAACGGCAGATCCCTCTCCCTTCCCCTACTAAAGTTCACAGTAGTGACGGATGCGTCACTCCTGAGATGGGGCGGCCATATGGGAGAGGCGGAGATCAGAGGCCTCTGTTCTCCGGCGGAGTCCGGGCTCCACATCAACCTTCTGGAGCTCCGGGCGATTCGTCTTACACGTCTTACATTCCTTCCTTCTGTCAAAGGAAGTGTAGTGCAGGTGTTCACGGACAACACCACCGCCATGTGGTACTGCAACAAACGGGGCGGGGTGGGGTCGTGGACCCTATGTCAGGAGGCTCTTCACCTTTGGACATGGCTGGAACATCAGGGCATATCTCTGGTGGTTCAACACCTGGCAGGTTCCCTGAACGCCAGGGCAGACAAACTCAGCCACCGGTGCATGATGGATCACGAATGGCGTCTTCACTCGGAGGTGGTGCAAGGTCTCTTTCAGCAGTGGGGAGAGCCTTGGTTAGATCTATTTGCCACCAAAGAGAACGCGCAATGTCAGCAGTTCTGCGTGTTGGAGTTTCCAAGGCGGCTCTCGCTCGGCTACGCTTTTTGTCATGAGTGGAGTTGCGGCCTCCTGTACGCCTTTCCGCCTGTACCACTTCTGCCCAGAGTGCTGAAGAAGATCAAGCGCGACAGGGCCCCAAGTCATTCTTGTGGCCCCGGACTGGGCACGAAGAGTCTGGTACTCAGAGCTCTTGAGCATTGCCATCGATCCTCCGATCAGACTGCCCCTTCGGGAGGATCTTCTGTCGCAGCAGCAGGAGACGGTCCTCCACCCGAACCTGTCCAGCCTCCACCTCCTTGCGTGGAGATTGAGCAGCGACAGTTGACACCTTTCGACCTTCCTCCCGAAGTCTGTAATGTCATCTTGGCAGCCAGGCGTCCCTCCAATAAAACGGAATACGCCTGTAGATGGAACAAATTTGTGGCATGGTGCACAGCAAAGGCTGTGGATCCCCTTTCTGCCCCTCTTACAGAGGTTCTCCTCTTCATTTTTTCTTTGGCCCAGCAGGGCTCTGCTCTGGGCATTCTTAAAGGCTATCTTTCGTCCATTTCGGCCTTTCTTCGCCTTCCTGATCAGCCTTCTCTTTTCAAGTCCCCTATTGTTAACAGATTTCTGAAGGGCGTTGCTCATCTCTTTCCTCCTCCTCCTTTCGTAATGCCCCAGTGGGACTTGAATCTTGTCCTAACTTATCTTATGTGTGCTCCCTTTGAGCCACTACATAATTGTCCTCTTCGTCTCCTTACTTTGACGACTGCTTACTTGCTTGCCATCACCTCTGCTCGCAGGGTGAGTGAGCTTCAGGCTTTATCTTCCAAACCTCCCTTTCTTGCTGTCCATCCGGACAAAGTGGTTCTTCGCACTAGGCCCTCTTTTCTGCCCAAAGTGGTTACCTCTTGCCTCATAGGTCAGACCATCACATTGCCCACCTTCTTCCCTCCTCCGCACCCTTCTAAAGAGGAGGAGAGACTCCACTGTCTGGACCCAAAATGTGTGCTGTCCTTCTACCTTGACCGCACTAAAGACTTCTGGGTGTATGATCAACTCTTCATGGGTTACGTGGGCGCCAAGAAAGGTCGGGTAGTGCACAAACGTATCATCTCTCGATGGGTTGTCCTGTGCATTAAGATCTGCTATTCTTTGGCTAAAAAGGAACCTCCAGTAGGACTGCGCGCCCACTCTATCAGGGCGACGGCAGCTACTACTGCTTTGGGGCGTGGAGTTCGGTTGGTTGACATCTGCCAGGCAGCCATGTGGGCAATCTTGCACACGTTTACAAAGCATTACTGCCTGGACAGCCAAGTCCGGAGAAACAGCTTTTTCGGCAGTTCTGTTCTCCAGGACTTCCTGGTGTGAACTTAGTTCACATACCCACCTTCGGGGTTGGTATTGCTGGGGTATCTATTCTAAGGTAAGGAATCTATAACTAATAGTCTCTTTTAGATGAACAAGTTACTTACCTTCGGTAACGATGTATCTGTAAGAGACATATATTAGTTATAGATTCCTTACTGCCCCACCCATCCTGCCAGTTCTGCGAGGATGCAGGGCCCTAGTCTTGTGCACCAGTGGTCAGTGTCTTGCATGGCTCTGCGCTTCTGGCATGGAAAGTCGTGTCAGAACTGACGTCTGTGCGCAGGGGCGGCGTCTAAGTAGACACTGCAACGTCATCCCGGCGACCACGACGCCGATGACGGATGCGGAGTCGACCGACGCCACCTACCGACGTGCAGGGGTACTGCTAAGAAAACATTTCTCCGGATCCAGTCTGACGCCTGGGGTTAATTCTAAGGTAAGAAATCTATAACTAATATATGTCTCTTACAGATACATCGTTACCGAAGGTAAGTAACTTGTTCATTTATGTCAGGGCTCGGTCGGCACCCAGGAAACCTGCCAGGCCCACATGTTTCTGAAAAAGGGCAGCTAGGGTAGTCCGGTATGGTGTGGCTTGCATGGATCCCACTACCTTTTTTACCCAGAATTCCCTACAAGCAACACATTTTGGCAAAATAACACATGTTCCTCATATTTCTGTGAAGGAAAAATCTAGAATCTTAGAGGATCCATAAAGTTCTTACCACCTAGCATTCCCACTTGCCCCAGTAAAAGTAGTACCCCAAAGTTTCACCAAGTATTATGCATTTAGTAGATTATTACATGGGGGCATCCTAACAGCAATTTATTTGCTATGATCATACATTAGTTTAATTTAAAGCAGAATTTCAGAGGAGTCAATACATTTCAAAAAGCAGATTCATATTACACATTTCTTAAGTTACAATATATAAAAATCAAAAAATGTTAGTGTTCTGTGGCGATGTTGAGAGAGCTCAATTATAATACAAATGCCCTGATTATGGTTTCCACAATATTTGATTTAAAGAGATGAAGCCTCAGTGTGTTGACCCTGGCATAGTTATCTAGATATTGAACCATTTTTTAAAGATAGACAATCCATTATAACAGCCCTTTCTGACATGGCAGGCTATATTGGGTCATTTCAGATTCACACTACTGATGGTTCGGGTATTTGCAGCTCTCTGCAGCAGGCACATTAACCTAAAATCCTATCTGGCTCCTGGAAACAAAATAAAAATATCTAGAGCATATACATTATCTGACCAGGCTTTACTTCTCAACAGGTCAGTGGCTCTTCAAAGGCTGTATGCTGGAGAAATGTCAAATGTAACTTATACCTTACTTGTGATGACTGTCCAGCCCAATAGGCTACTCAAAGTCATATCAAGAGAAGCCAGAAACCTAGGGATAACCATGAATTCAGGCCAATACTTGATATCACGGTAACAGCGTCACACAGAAACCTACACAATGAAAAAAATGTTGCGTCTTCCCATACCTTGCATACCAACAGAAACTGCAAGCCATCCTCATGCTTGTAATCTCCAAGCTTGACTATGCCAACAGCCTATACGTTAGCACACCTGCATTTATCATACAGAAAATACAACTCATCCAGCATGCTGCTACAAGACTTCTTCTCTGCCTTCATCCAACAGAACACATTACTCCATTCTAGCAGTCACCCCACTGGCTAACTAACGCAGAAAGGCAATGTTAAAGGCACTTTTCATTGTTCACGGAGCCTCCCAAGGAAAAGGACAGCTACAACTACAAGGTAAATTCAAGCAATACAAACAAAACCGGATACTTCGCTCCAGGCTTGCACCACTTATCATACCACCAAACCATACGAAATTCAAAGGAGGCACTGCTTTCTTAGTACAAGCTGCCAAGCTCCAGAACTCCCTACCAGACAGAATTTAAAGTATTGAGGAGCATATACACTTCAGTAGACAGTTGAAACTTGGCTATTTCCAAGACAACTACACCACCACACATCCCGGGACAGCTGCACTCTCAAACGCAATCTTAAGCTTACAATCCACAGATTGCAAACAACCCCACTAGCAGACTACTTTCAATAGGCTGGTAAGTTAAGGTCAGCCGAACTATTGTTCTCCAGGTTATTACATAGTTATATTATTTCATATATACTATTATTTCATTTAGAACAGTACTGACTCTCACTAATACTAATACCACAACACTCGGTGGTCGGCAGCCAACTGTAACTTATACCTCTTACTTTCACATAAGACATTTCTGCTACGAGGGTTGTCCATCACCTGTGCTGTACAGCAAATAAATCAGCCATCACCAGATGAACAGGCATGGAACAACTTTAGAGATCTGTCAAGCGTTGCTGGTCAATCCGAGTACTTTAATCTAATTCAGCACTGCAAGTCCCATATATCTATACACTATGGCCACTTCTTTACATCTTACAATGACACTCAGATATGTTATGATAGTAATAATGCCCATCCCAGCAGAATCCTCAACTTCACTCTTCCTCCAACCATGCCAGCTCAGGCCCACAACTATACACAACAATTCTGATTAGACAACCTAGTGCTTTAGCCAGCTAAGCAGACTATAATCATAAGAAAAAAATAAAGGGACATACAGAGCTGTTCAAAGTTGTCAGTGTACTGAAAAACAAACTGTGAGCCTGTGTCTCTCACACCTCATCATCCATTACACTGCTACACGCTGCGTCCCATGCAACTATAACTGCACCTTGTGGTCATCACAGACGACATGGAAACACTTCCCACATAGGATCACAAATCAAAGACAACACCCTTCCAACCATACACCCTAGATGATGCAGCTTCAGTGCCCACATAAGGGTAGTACTTCCAGGGCATATGTTTTTTTCTGATTAGATTCTATGTATTCAAATGTGAATGGAGATTGTTTAGATAAACTGACTATCTCCAGTATGGGATCCTTCATAGTTTCACATGCTTGAATCATTCCCCAATATTGAAGTGGGAGGAGTTCCACTGTATAAATAGAAACAAGCACTGTGTTATAAAGAGTCTAAATAGGCTGTAAAACATCATATTTAGTAAACAATTCACCTAATTTAAAAAGAACTACAATTCTGTCAAACAGGCTGCAGCACCCTGTTAAACACTTCCCTCAGGGGCTACTTTACAGAACATACATTGTCCTTAAGTTTGCATGATCATCTTAATACTTTAGGTGATGGTCATTTCACTTATTCCTGTTTACTTCTCTCACTCTTGGAAGATGGTGGTCTTTAAGAGGTAGTGATAGTCACAACCTACTTTTTTATTGTTTATCTTCGGACTCAGTGTACTTATTTTTAAATTTCTCAATTTAGGAAGTTTTGTGGCTTTCCTGATGAAGGCGTACTGCACGCCGAAACGCGCATAGAGAAGATCAACTGAATAGCCACTTAAAGCTACCTGTTCACATATTTCTGAGAAGATCAACTGAATAGCCACTTTGAGTTACTTGTTCACATATTTTTGTTGTATTTGTTGTTTTTCTATACATTGTATGTTTTTATGTCTTATTGATTATTTATGTCTGTCTATTCCACTGTATGTTTTTGAAAAATAATATTGAAAATATCGACCAATGTATGTAATCAACAGATGAATATATTATGAATCAGAATGTTTTTAAATGAAATTTGTTTAAAAAAAATGAAATTTTAAAATGATTTTGAACGTACTCTGAGTCCTATATCATATATGTGGTTTCACTGGTCAGTTAACTTGTTTTGACTTTGTGTTTGCCTAGGGATATTCTTGTCAATTGTATATTGCCCTGCCCTAGGAATTTAATTTCTTCAGGGGTCCTTATTATTATACCTCCGTTTGCTATATTATAAAGTCCGAGATCACATTCTCAGCCAGGCTAAAAAGAATGGAGACCTTACAATTGAAAACAGCAAAGTCAGGATCTTCCTGGACTTCTAGGGGGAAGTGCAAAGATAGCGCTCTACTTTCCTGGACTCAAAGAAAAAAACACAAGCAGAGGGGAATACCATAATCAATGATGTTTCAAGCCCGGTTGCGAGTGATGACGCCGGAGGTGGTGCAGTTCTTTCAGACCCCGCAGGAGGTTTGGAGCTAGATTAACCAGCATCCACAGCCTGGATCACACCAGCAATCCCAAAACAGGCAATCTCACAGGGCCAGATCACGACGATGATCCAAGCACCACAGTACGGCTTTCCCCTCTAGGGTGGAAGTTCAGCATGAACAACGGAAAGTGGTGGCAGTGGTGTGAGAGGTAGAGGAACAAGTCCCCAATCAACAGTAGAAGGTGAAGGTGCACTGGACTCAAACAGCATGTTCAGCTCATCCGGGGAGTCAAGCACTGAAATGCCTACAGTGACCCATGGGACATCAGATGATAGATGGTTATGTGTAACTATGTAGAGAGGCATCGTGGAGCAGGGTTCTGATCATATTTGAAAGAAACAGTTATTTATAAATTCCTTACCTTAGAATTACCCCCAGGCGTCAGACTGGATTCGGAAAGTTTTTTGTCAGCAGTACCTCTGCGCGTCGGTAGGTGGCGTCGGTCGACTCCGCGTCTGTTGTCGGCGTCGTTGTCACCGTGATGACGTTGCGGAAGTTACTTAGACGCCGCCCTCGCGCACTGATATCAGTTCTTTCTTTTTCCGCGCCAGCAAGCGCAGATCCGGGAAGAGCAGTACCCACAGTCACTTTTTGACTGAGTTTTTTGCGACTTTTGTCGACTTAGTTTTCGAGTCTTAGGACTCCTGGTGCACGAGGGATGCCCGGTTTCAAGGCCTGCGGCTCCTGTTCCTGAATGATGTCGGTGACGGATCCGCACCGCGTGTGCCTCTTCTGCCTGGAGCGCGATCATGACCCCAAGTCGTGCTCCGACTGTCGAACCATGGCCCGAAGTCTTTGCGGGAGCGGTCCCGAAAGCTCCTCGAGGCCAGGCAGTCGGCTCCGCGTCGCGCAAGGTCCCGGTCGCGTGGGAGGTCGAGGGACCGATCGCGGAGTCATCATCACTCCTCTTCTAAGTCTTCGCACTCGGGGTCAGGTAAGTCGAAGCATAAGAAGAAGTCGAAGAAGTGTCGTTGCTCTTCGACTTACCCTCGGCCGACACGACACAGGGTGCGGGTGGTGCCACTCCCGCGGCTCCGCGTGCGGAGCCTTCTAGGGTCGACTCTGGCCTTCCCTCCCTTCCCGGGAGCGACCCCTGCCCAGCTTCGTCAATTTTACGAAGCAATGCACGCCATCTTTGGGCAGTCCGACTCCGCCGGCACACCTTCGGGCCCCGCGGACTCGGCTGGGGGCCCTAGGCCTTCGACGCCGGCGGCTTCAGCCTCGGCTCCGCAGGGCCCCCTTGGATCCAGGCCTGGATCCGGATCGGCGCCGGTCGACCTCATTACACCTCCACTGGCGCCGACTCCTCCGGCACCATGTCCGCAGGCGATGCCGGCTGGACCCCAAGCCGGCGTCGACCCCGGCTTCCACCTCCCTGTGGATACGGAGTCGGACCGGCGTCAGCCGACGCCGATGGGTACTTTTGTGCCTGCATTCCACCCTGGCCATTTTCAGCCAGTTTGGCAACCAGAGGAGGGTGAGGAAGACTGGGAGGGGTCTGAGGACCCTCTCACTGCTCAATTTGAGTACGACCAGGACTGGAGAGAGGACCTGGGGGATGCCAGTGGTCTAGACACCTCACCAGACCTTGGCATGTTGTCTCCTCCTACCGTGGCTACGTAGGAGGGAGCGTCTTACGCAGTGGTGTTGCGTAGGGCGGCCGAGGCCCTAAACCTCGAGCTACCTACTGTGGCAGTCAGGACTAACCTCCTGACAGAGGTGCTTCAATCGGCAGCGAGCTCTTCGGAGCCCCTGCTGCCGTTTAATGAGGCCCTAACGGACATCCTTTTGGGCACCTGGTCCAGGCCCACCACAGGGTCCTGTGGATAGGATGGTTGTCCGACGTCACCGCCCGGCTCCGGGCGATCCCACTTTCCCCTCCCAACACCCCTCCCCCGAGAGCTTGGTAGTCCAAGCCTCAGCGTCCCAAAGCGCATTCCCTGCCGCACCACTGGACAGGGAATCCAAGAAGCTGGATCAGCTTGGGAAAAAGTTGTTTTCTTCCTCCAGCTTAGGGCTGCGGTCGGTGAACACCGCATGCCTCGTGGGCCGTTATTCCCACTCCATGTGGGATACGCTGGCGCAAGTGCTGCCTCAGTGTCCGGAGGAGGCCCGGGCCGTGCTCTCCCTTGCTGTTGCCAAGGGGAGAGACGCAGCAAAGTTCGCTATCTGTTGTGGACTGGACACTGCCGACTCACTGGTAGGACCATATCAACGTCGGTGGCGCTTCATCGTCATGCCTGGTTGAGGACGACTGGCTTTTCTGGGGATGTCCAGAACACCTTGATAGACATGCCTTTTGATGGCTGTCGCCTGTTCGGCGACAAGGCAGACAGTGCGCTAGAGCGGTTCAAGGACTCTCGTGCTACGGCCAAGTCCTTGGGCCTCTCCACCATCCCTGCACGGTCTGCCTTTCGTGGCCACAGAAGGGGTGCCCCAACACATTCCTTTCAGAGCCACAGGCCAGCGCAAGCTGTACCACCTCAGCGCGGCCGGGGACGTGGTAACCACCGACGTGGTTCTGGGGGCCAGAGGGCGGGCCAGTCCACCACAGCCCCCTCTGCAGCAGCCTCCAAACCCTCCTAGTCCGACCTTTCAGGCCCATCAAACGCCAGTGGGCGGCAGGATTCGGCATCACCTCCCCCACTGGCGCACCATCACGTCGGACAGGTGGGTTTTGCAAATAGTCCGAAGGGGCTACTCCCTCCCCTTCAAGGCTACCCCTCCATCCATGCCACCTCAGTACCATCGGATGTCGGAGGCTCATCTGACCCTTCTCCAACAGGAAGTTACGGCTCTCTTGGCCAAGGGAGCCATCGAGCGCGTTCCTGCCCCAGACGTAGATCGTGGTTGTTATTCCCACTTCCTTCTGGTGCCCAAGAAGGACATGGGCATGCGTCCTATCTTGAATCTCAGGGACGTCAACCGCTTCCTCCGGAAGGAGAAGTTCAAAATGTTGACCCTGGCTCAGGTCTTGTCTGCCCTCGACTCTGGAGACTGGTTGGTAGCGTTGGACTTGCAGGACGCTTATTTCCACATCCCTGTCCTGCTGGCCCACCGGCGTTACCTGCGGTTCACGGTAGGCCACGAGCACTTTCAGTTTACCGTGCATCCCTTTGGCCTTACCAGCGCCCCTCGGGTGTTCACGAAAGTGATGGCGGTGGTCGCAGCTCCTCTGGCAGATCAGGGGTTCCAGTCTTCTCCTATCTCGACGACTGGTTGTTGAAGGCGGGCTCGCCCCAGGCAGTCGTCTCCCACCTCCAGACTACGGCCGACCTCCTGCATTCGCTGGGGTTCTCCATCAATGTGCCGAAGTCACACCTGACCCCCTCTCAGAAGCTCCTCTTTATCGGAGCGATTCTGGACATGATGCAGTTTCGGGTTTATCCTCCCAAACAGTGAGTCCGGGATATTCGGGCTATGATTCCGATCTTTCAGCCTCTATCCCGGGTTTCGGTCAGGATGACCCTGAGGCTGCTGGGCCTCATGGCCTCCTGTATCCTGCTGGTCGATCATGCCAGGTGGCATATGCGGGTCTGCAGTGGGACCTGAAGTTCCAGTGGGCGCAGCATCAGGGGAATCTGTCCGATTGCGTCCAGATCTCGGAGGGCACTGCACGACAATTGCAGTGGTGGCTCACGAACCAGGATTGGGTCAACTGCAGATCCCTCTCCCTTCCTCAACCAGAACACACAGTGGTGACAGACGCATCCCTTCTGGGATGGGGTGACCACATGGGAGAGGTGGAGATCAGGGGCCTCTGGTCTCAGGCGGAGTCCGAGCTCCACATCAACCTTCTGGAGCTTTGGGCGATCCTTTTTACACTAAAAGCATTCCTTCCCTCTGTCCGGGGAAGAGTAGTGCAGGTGTTCACGGACAACACCACCGCCATGTGGTACTGCAACAAACAAGGTGGGGTGGGGTCGTGGACCCTATGTCAAGAGGCTCTCCATCTCTGGACATGGCTGGAACATCAGGGCATATCCCTGGTGGTTCAACACCTGGTAGGTTCACTGAACGTCAGGGCAGACGAACTCAGCCGCAGGTGCATGATGGATCACGAATGGCGTCTTCACTCGAAGGTGGTGCAAGGTCTCTTTCAACAGTGGGGAGAGCCTTGGTTAGATCTATTCACCACCGAAGAGAACGCGCAATGTCAGCAATTCTGCGCGTTGGAATTTCCAAGGCGGCACTCGCTAGGCAACGCTTTTCATTGCGAGTGGAGTTGCGGTCTTCTATACGCCTTTCCGCCTATACCACTTCTGCCCAGAGTGCTGAAGAAGATCAAGTGCGATCAAGTTGACCTCGTTTGACCTGCCTCCCGAAGTCTGTGATGTTATCTTGGCAGCCAGGCGTCCCTCCACTAAGACGGTCTACGCTTGCCGATGGAATACATTTGTGGCATGGTGCACAGCAAAGGCTGTGGATCCCCTTTCTGCCCCTCTTTCTGAGGTTCTCTTGTTCCTCCTTTCTTTGGCCCAGCAGGGCTCTGCTCAGGGCACTATCAAGGGCTACCTCTCGGCCATTTCAGTCTTTCTTAGGCTTCCTGATCAGCCTTCTCTTTTCAAGCCCCCGGTTGTAAATAGATTCCTTAAGGGCATTACTCATCTGTTTCCTCCTGTTCCCTTCGTAATGCCCCAGTGGGACTTGAACTTGGTTCTTTCCTACCTCATGTGCGCTCCCTTTGAGCCGCTACATAACTGTCCTCTCAGACTTCTCACTTTGAAAACTGCCTTTCTGGTGGCCATCACCTCTGCACTCAGGGTGAGTGAGCTGCAAGCTCTTTCTTCTAAGCCTCCCTTTCTGGCTGTCCATCCGGACAAGGTTTTTCCTGAGAACTAGACCTTCCTTTCTTCCCAAGGTGGTTACTTCTTTCCACATTGGCCAAACCATCACTTTGCCCACCTTCTTTCCGCCTCCGCATCCTTCGAAAGAGGAAGAGAGGGTCCACCGTCTGGATCCAAAACGTGCGCTTTCTTTCTACTTGGATCGCACAAAACAATTCCGGGTGGATGACCAGCTCTTTATTGGGTACGTGGGCGCTATGAAAGGTCGAGCCATGCACAAACGGACCATCTCCAGGTGGTTCGTTCTGTGCATCAAAGCCTGCTATTCTTTGGCTAAGAAGGAGCCTCCAGTGGGGCTGCGCGCCCATTCCACCAGGGCGATGGCAGCTACTACTGCTTTGGGACGAGGAGTCCCCCTGAATGACATCTGTCAGGCAGCCACGTGGGCATCGTTGCACATGTTTACGAGACACTACTGCCTGGACAATCAAGTCCGGAGAGACGGTTTCTTTGGCAGCTCTGTTCTCCAGGACTGTCTGGTGTGAACTTGGTTCGCAGACCCACCTCCGGGGTTGGTTTTGCTGGGGTATCTATTCTAAGGTAAGGAATCTATAACTAACTGTTTCTTTCAGATGAACAAGTTACTTACCTTCGGTAACAATAAATCTGTAAGAAACATAGGTTAGTTATAGATTCCTTACCGCCCCACCCCCCTCCCCGTTCTGCGAACTGACTTCTAGGGTTAAGGACATCCTTTCAGGGCCCTAGTTTTGTGCACCAGTGGTCAGTGTCTTGCATGGCTCTGTGTTCCTGGCGCGGGAAGTCGTGTACAGAACTGACGTCAGTGCGCGAGGGCGGCGTCTAAGTAACTTCCGCGACGTCATCACGACGCCGACGACAGACGCGGAGTCGACCGACGCCACCTACCGACGCGCAGGGGTACTGCTGACGAAAAACTTTCCGGATCCAGTCTGACGCCTGGGGGTAATTCTAAGGTAAGGAATCTATAACTAACCTATGTTTCTTACATATATCGTTACCGAAGGTAAGTAACTTGTTCATCCATCCCCTAAGCCCGTATTCTCCTTCTTTCTTTAGGACCCTGAGTATTGGGGGGGGGGGTGGGAATCCGGCTAGGACGTGTTATCGCCTCAACCCCTTAAATAGCTCTGCACGTGGGTTCTCCTACGAGCGTTTGTGGTTTGCGAGAACGCTTGGATGGGGGATTGTTGCCTACATCCTGGGGACTGAGTGTTGGGATGAATGTTGTTTGTTGGTTAACTGGGAGAACATGAGTTGTGCCCCCTTCAATTTCTTATCCACATCCCAACTGTGGTAGATAATGTCACGTAGTTGAGGTGAGCTTAGAGGATGGGGGCACTTGGAAGGTATGATGTGGAGAGATGGCTACCCCATGAATTATAAACTAATCTCCTTGAACATTAGGGGGATACACACAATGTCAAAACGGTATAAAGTATTTTCCTATCTGAACAGGAGAGGAATACATATGGCACTATTACAAGAGACACACCTAACAGTTAAGGAGGGGGTGGCCTTGCAGAGGAGATGGAGTGGTGAGGCCTACTACACTACTTACTCAGCCTATGCTAGGGGTACACTGACTTTGATTCGGGCTGGGGACCCCTTTCAGCACACAGGAGACTTGATAGACCCAGAAGTTAAATCTGTGGTGATGATGGGCCATCTAAAAGGCCTAGATATAGCACTAGTTAATATGTACGCCCTAAATGTGGACCAAGGAGCATTCCTTGTGAACTTGTCGGGCCCACTGGCCCTGTACCTGGTCCATTCAGACGTAATAGGGGGAGACTTTAACTGTGCAGAGGAACCCCAGGCTGACGGCTCAAATCCTCCATTAAGAGATTCACCTGTGTCCCAGACAGCCCGGCTCTTTGCGGACTGGTAGGCTGAATGGAGGCTAATAGACACATGGCGTCGAACGTATCCACAGGCACTAGATTTTTCCTTTTTCTCATGCCTCCACAAACTCCACATAAAGCTGGACACTTTCATCTGCAGCCCTGATTTTTTTTTTTGCAATCAAATTTTATTGGGTTTTCAAAACATCTTCAGCTTACATGAATTCGCATTCACATTGTTCATTATGCATACATTGAATTCAGTTGCTCTCTGGTATAATTAGTCAAAGTCCTCTATAGCAAAACTCCCGCCCTCCCCCCGCCCCTCCCCCCCCCCCCCGAGTTGCTAATGAGTTAAGGCAAGAGTGTCGCTGGGTGCCGCTAGGTCGCGTCTTGTTTCAAAGTGGTGAGGCGCTGATTATTCCTGGCCTGCCTGTTCGCCTCCCCTCCTCTCCTGATCCTGCTCTGCCGATTGCGGGTAGTCTGCCCTGCTGGATCCCTGCCTTTCAGCTGTTAATTCATCTACAAGGCGTTCCCATGCCCTCGCCCGGTCTATTTTACCTATTCCCCGTCTGGCTTCTCTGAGTAGGAGAGTCTACCTTCCGCCCTGCCCATTTTTCCAATTCCTTTTTCCATGTTCCTATCCGTGGTCCCCCTGGTGTTTTCCAGTTCCTTGCTATCTCCCGCCTGGCCAGAACGTAAGACAAGTCCTGGAAGTTACCAGTCTTCTTATTTTTGGCCGTGTGCAGGAACCATCCTAACAAGTAGTGATCTGGGGTTTGTGGTAGCTCTTTGTCAATGAGGTTGCCTATTGTGTGTCTTATCTCCTCCCAAAACGCTTTCAATGTCTGGCAATCCCAGAACATGTGCATCATATGGGTTTCCCTCTCTCCGCATCTCGGGCATGCTGCAGTCTCCACTCCAAAGTATCGCCTAATGCGGGACGGGGTGAGGTATGCTCTGTGGAGAATGTTAAAATATATTAATTTCAATCCCGCATTCCTAGATGCCTTCGGGATCCGTTCCAGTATCATGTGCCAGTCTTTCTCTGGGATCTGTTTCCCCAAGTCCTCCTCACACTGCAGTCGTAGGCGCTCCAGAGGTCTCTGCATGTCTTGCTTGATCGCCTTATAGAGACCGTTTTTACCGTTCCTGCTGATAATGCTACATATCTGCATCCTGCCATCACCTGAGGCTCTGCACTGCCCGTGCCCCAGTGCTACCTAACCCTCCTAGTGAGCGCTCTATGCCTCAAAAAGTGACCCCCCGGTAAATCATATGTCGCCTGCAGCTCTCAAAAGGGATCATTTCTGTGTCTCGATATAGGTCCCCCATCACTTTTAGGCCTGCTTCTTTCCAGTCCTCTAGCCCTAACCAGTGCTCTCCCCTGTGGTAGGCAACGTAACATTGTGATGGTTAAGTCTGGAGAGTAAGGGGTTCTGGCTCCCACCCGCCTCCGATATCTGGCCCAGCAGCGCACCACTACCCTGGTTTCTGCCGTGTCTCTCAATGGATTCCTCTGGACCCCCAGTAGTATCTTCACGAGGGTTGGGGCGGCCGGGTGCTGTTGCCTGTCCGGGTTTCGTTTGGCGGCTAACCATTGGATCAGCCAGTACAGCTGGGCTGCTATGTAATATCCTTCAAAATCGGGGACCCCCAGACCTCCCTCAGCCGAGGAGCACTGCAATGTGGTCAGCGCTACCCTCCTGCGTCCCGTCCCCCAGATAAAGGACACTATCATTGAATCAAGATCCTTAAATGTTGCACGCGGAATCCACACCTGGAGAGCACTAAAATAATACAGAATCCTCGGGAGTGCCACCATTTTCAGGATTGCCACTCGTCCAGCCACCGTGAGCGGCAACGTCCCCCAGAACTCCATAGAGGACCGTATTGAGCTTATCGCTCTGCCTATATTGCCCTCTAACAATTCAGCTGAGCCATGGTATATTTTGACTCCAAGATACGGCCGGCAGTCAGGCTCCCACTGTAAGTTCCCTAGCCCAGGCGGCGGGGGGTTATTAGCCTCCATAGGGTAAAGTCTTGATTTTTGCCAGTTGACCTTAAGGCCAGAGAATCCACTAAACTGGGCCAGCATGTCCCTCACCCCTCGCAGCTCTGTGGTTGTGTTGCTGAGAAACAACAGGAGGTCATCTGCGTATAAATCTGCACCCCTGATGTTCACGGCTTACTACACAATATAGAATATCTGAAAGAGACACGTTAGTGACAGATTCCTTACCTTAGAATATCCCCAGGCGTCTGGCTGGATCCGGAAAGATTTTGCGTAGCAGTACCCTTGCGCGTCGGTAGGCGGCGTCGTGCGGCTCCGCGTCCGTCGTCGGCGTCGTGATCGCCGGGATGACGTCGCGGGCAGTACTTAGACGCCGCCCCTGCGCGCTGACGTCAGTTCTTCTTTTTTCCGCGCCAGTAAGCGCAGATCCGGGAAGAGCAGTGCCCTAGTCATTTTTTGACTATATTTTTGGTGATTTTTCACAGTTTTTTCTCACGAGTCTATCGACTCCGAAGGTGTCGGTAGGGATGCCCGGCTTCAAGCCCTGCGACGTCTGTGGTCGTATGATGTCGATCACAGACCCGCATTTAGAGTGTCTCTACTGTCTCGGCCGCGACCACGACACGAAGTCGTGCCCCGACTGCCGGGCCTTGCACCCGAAGGCTTTGCGAGAGCGGTCTCGAAAGCTCCTCGAGGTCCGGCAGTCCGCTCCGCGCCACACCAAGCCCCAGTCACGCGAGAGGTCGAGGGGCCGGTCGCGGAGTCCTCATCGGTCGTCGGGGTCCAAGTCTTCGCACTCCTCCGGTAAGTCGAAGCATAAAAAGTCTAAGAAGCGTCATCGCTCAACGACTTCGCATCGCCGGTCTCGCGACTCGGCTAAGGCTCCTGTCGGCACCGTCCCCGCGGCTCCGGGAGTGCCTGTGGAGCCGCCCCCGCATTACCCGTCCTTCCCGGGTTCGGGGGCGACTCCGGCCGAGATACAGGAATTCCTGTCGGCCATCGCCCGCCTCTTCGGGCCTCAAGGTCCCCCCGGTGGGCCTTCGGGCCCGCGGGCCCTGATGGGGTTTTCCCGGCGCCGCCGACGACTCCGGTCCCGGCGCCGCCTGTCACACCGGCCTCGATCCCGGCTCCGGTGCTGCCTCAACCCCCATCGACGCCGGTTGACCTAACTACGCCTCCGCCGGCGCCGATGTCTCCGGTGCCGTTTCCGACGCCGCCCGGGGCTCTGGGCGGCATCGTTCCCTGGTTCTCTCCGGATCCGGACACGGCGCCGGACCAGCGTCGCTCGACGCCGGTCCGACGCCGTTGAGACCTTGGGTCCCGCGTGTCCCTCCTTCTCCTTATTTTCAACCTGAGGAGGACGAAGAGGACTGGGAGGGGTCGGAGGACCCTCTCACACGGCAGTGTGAGTACGAACAGGACTGGGCTGAGGAACTTGGGGATGCCAGTGGGCTGGACACCTCCCTGACCCTGGCATGCTGTCTCCTCCTTCCGTGGCAACGGAGGAGGGAGCAAACTTTGCAACGGTGTTGCGTAGAGCAGCTGGGGCCTTACACCTCCAATTGCCTACAGTGGCCGTCAGGACTAACCTCCTGACGGAAGTGCTTCAGCCGGCAGCTACCTCCTCGGAGCCACTGCTGCCGTTTAATGACGCACTTTCTGACGTTCTTTTGGGCACCTGGTCCAAGCCCGCCACAGGGGCTCCTGTGGATAGGAACGTGGCCCGACGCCATCGCCCCGCTCCGGGCGACCCCCTGTTCCTCTCCCAACACCCCACTCCTGAGAGCTTGGTTGTCCAAGCCTCTGCTTCCCAAACCGCCTTCCCTACCGCTCCTCCGGATAGGGAATCCAAACGCCTGGATCAATTTGGGAAGAAGGTCTTTTCTTCCTCCAGTGCTGGCTTGCGGTCTGTCAACACCGCTTGCCTTTTGGGCCAATATTCCCACTCTCTGTGGGACTCGGTGGCGCAAGCTTTGCCCCAGTGTCCTGAGGAGGTCCAGACACTGCTTGCCCGCGCCATTGCGGAAGGAAGAGATGCGGCTAAATTTACCATTAGATGTGGCCTTGATACCGCCGACTCGCTGGGTAGATCAATTGCAACGACAGTGGCGCTGCGCCGTCACGCCTGGCTGAGAACCACTGGTTTCTCGGGTGATGTCCAGAACACTCTTATGGACATGCCCTTTGATGGGGGTCGGTCTTTTTGGGAACAAGGCAGACCATGCGCTGGAGCGTTTTAAGGACTCACGGGCTACGGCCAAGTCCCTGGGCCTTTCTGCTGTACGCCCTCCGCAGCCATCTGCTTTTCGCCCCTTTCGTGGCCACAAAAGGGGCGCCCAGTCACGTCCGCTGCCCAGCCACCGGCCTGCGCAGCAAGCGTCTTTGCGTGGCCGAGGACGTGGCTCCCGCCGTGGCGGGTCAGGCAACCAGCATGCGGGTCAGGCCACCAACCCCGCCCCGTCCGCGGCCTCCAAGCCCTCCTAGTCCTTCCTTTCAGGTGCACAGCACGCCAGTAGGGGGCAGGGTCCGCCATCACCTTCACCACTGGCGTGCCATCACCTCGGACAGGTGGGTCTTGGACATTGTCCGAAGGGGCTACTCCCTCCCCTTCGAGACCACCCCCCCAGCCATGCCACCTCAATTCCACCTCATGTCAGGGGATCACTTGGGGCTTCTTCAGAAGGAAGTTGCGGCCCTCTTGGCCAAGAGGGCCATCGAGCACGTTCCGACCCCAGAAGTAGGACGTGGTTGCTACTCCCACTACTTTCTGGTGCCCAAAAAGGACAAGGAGGACATGCGTCCTATCTTGGACCTCCGGAACGTCAATTGCTTCCTCCGGAAGGAGAAGTTCAAGATGCTCACCTTAGCTCAGGTCTTGACTGCCCTAGACCCTGGAGACTGGATGGTAGCGTTGGACTTGCAGGACGCTTATTTCCACATCCCCGTCCTGCCGGCCCACCGGCGTTACCTGCGGTTCATGGTGGGCCTCGAGCATTTTCAATTCACCGTGCTCCCCTTTGGCCTCACAAGTGCCCCTCGGGTGTTCACGAAAGTGATGGCGGTGGTCGCAGCTCATCTGCGCCGGGCAGGGGTTTCAGTCTTCCCCTACCTCGACGACTGGTTGCTGAAGGCGGGCTCGTCCCAGGCAGTCGTCTCCCACCTCCAGACTACGGCCGAACTCCTGAACTCGCTGGGGTTCTCCATCAATGTGCCGAAGTCGCACCTGATTCCTTCTCCACAGCTCCTTTTCATCGGAGCAGTTCTGGACACAACGCAGTTTCGGGCCTATCCTCCCGAGCGGCGAGTCCGGGATATTCAGGCTATGATTCTGATCTTTCAGCCTCTATCCTGGGTTTCGGTACGGATGACCCTGAGGCTGCTGGGCCTCATGGCCTCCTGCATCCTGCTGGTCGATCATGCCAGATGGCATATGCGGGCTCTGCAGTGGGACCTGAAGTTCCAGTGGGCGCAGCACCAGGGCAACCTGTCCGATCACGTCCAGATCTCGGAGGGGACTGCAAAACAGTTGCAGTGGTGGCTCTCGAACCGGCAATGGGTCATGGGCAGATCCCTCTCCCTTCCCCAGCCAGAGCACACAGTCGTGACGGACGCGTCCCTTCTGGGATGGGGCGGTCACATGGGAGAGGCGGAGATCAGAGGCCTCTGGTCTCCGGCGGAGTCCCGGCTCCATATCAACCTTCTGGAGCTCCGGGCGATCTGACTTGCACTCAAGGCATTCCTTCCCTCTGTCAAAGGGAAGGTAGTGCAGGTGTTCACAGACAACACCACCGCCATGTGGTACTGCAACAAACAAGGCGGGGTGGGGTCGTGGACCCTATGTCAAGAGGCTCTGCGCCTCTGGACATGGCTGGAACATCAGGGCATATTCCTGATGGTTCAACACCTGGCAGGTTCCCTGAACGCCAGGGCGGACGAACTCAGCCGCAGGTGCATGATGGATCACGAATGGCGTCTTCACTCGGAAGTGGCGCAAGGACTCTTTCTACAGTGGGGAGAGCCTTGGTTAGATCTATTCGCCACCGAAGAGAACGCGCAATGTCATCAGTTCTGCGCGTTGGAATTTACAAGGCGGCACTCGCTCGGCGACGCTTTTCGTCACGAGTGGAGTTGCGGTCTGTTGTACGCTTTTCCTCCTATACCACTTCTACCCAGAGTGTTGAAGAAGACTCGGCGCGACCGGGCCCAAGTCATCCTTGTGGCTCCGGACTGGGCTCGAAGAGTTTGGTATCCCGAGCTACTCCGTATGAGCGTCGATCCCCGATCCGTCTGCCTCTTCGGGAGGATCTTCTGTCGCAGCAGCAGGGACGGTCCTCCACCCGAACCTGTCCAGTCTCCACCTGCTTGCGTGGAGATTGAGCGGCGGCAGTTGATTCCTTTCGACTTGCCTCCCGAAGTTTGTGATGTGATTCTGGCAGCCAGGCGTCCCTCCACTAAGGTGGTATACGCCTGCAGGTGGAACAAGTTTGTGGCATGGTGCACAGCAAAGGCTGTGAATCCCCTCTCTGCCCCTCTTTCTGAGGTTCTTCTGTTCCTTCTTTCTCTGGCCCAACAGGGTTCTGCCCTGGGTACCATCAAGGGCTATCTTTGTGCAATCTCAGCCTTCCTCATGCTCCCTGATCAGCCCTCTCTTTTTAAGTCCCCTGTTGTTAACAGGTTTCTAAAAGGCATTACACACCTCTTCCCTCCTGTTCCGTTTGTCATGCCTCAGTGGGACTTAAACTTGGTTCTTACCTTTTTAATGTGCGCTCCCTTTGAGCCTCTACATAATTGTCCTCTTCGTCTTCTTACTTTGAAGACAGCCGTTCTGGTGGCCATCACCTCTGCTCGGCGGGTGAGTGAGCTCCAGGCTCTATCATGCAAACCTCCCTTTCTGTCTGTCCATCCAGACAAGGTTGTTCTTAGGACGCGTCCGTCCTTCTTGCCAAAGGTGGTTACTGCCTTCCACATTGGGCAGACCATCACCTTGCCCACCTTCTTTCCGCCTCCGCTTCCTTCCAGAGAGGAAGAGAGGCTCCACCGTCTGGACCCAAAATGTGCACTTTCCTTTTATATCAACCGCACACAACACTTCCGGGTGGATGACCAGCTCTTTGTTGGCTACGTGGGCGCCAAAAAAGGTCGGGCGGTGCACAAGAGAACCATCTCCCGCTGGGTCACCTTGTGTATCAAAGCCTGCTATTCTTTGGCTAAGAAGGAGCCTCCTGTTGGGCTGCGGGCCCATTCCACCAGGGCAACGGCTGCTACCACGGCTTTAGGCCGCGGTGTTCCGCTGCAAGATATATGTCAGGCAGCTACGTGGGCCTCGCTGCACACGTTTACCAAGCATTACTGCCTTGACAGCCAGGTCCGGAGGGACGGCTTCTTTGGCCGTTCTGTCCTCCGGGACTTCCTTGTCTGATCTTTGTTCGCAGACCCACCACCGGGGTTGGTATTGCTGGGGTATCTATTCTAAGGTAAGGAATCTGTCACTAACGTGTCTCTTTCAGATGCACAAGTTACTAACTTGTGTAACGATATATCTGTAAGAGACAGTAGTTAGTGACAGATTCCTACCGCCCCACCCATCTTCCCGTTCTGCGAACTGATTTCTAGGGTTAAGGACATCCCTTTCAGGGCCCTAGTATTTTTCAGACACCTATGTCAGCTTCTTGCATGGCTCTGCGTTCCTGGCGCGGAAAGTCGTGTACAGAACTGACGTCAGCGCGCAGGGGCGGCGTCTAAGTACTGCCCGCGACGTCATCCCGGCGATCACGACGCCGCCGACGACGGACGCGGAGCCGCACGACGCCGCCTACCGACGCGCAAGGGTACTGCTATGCAAAAACTTTCCGGATCCAGCCTGACGCCTGGGGATATTCTAAGGTAAGGAATCTGTCACTAACTACTGTCTCTTACAGATATATCGTTACACAAGTTAGTAACTTGTGCATCTAGCTCAAACAATATCTGATCACAATCTTGTACTGCTTCAACTGAAATGGGAGAATTACAAACCATGTATCCCTATGTGGAGGTTGAAACCTGAATCGATAGAAGACCCCTAAACTGAGAGGTGATTGAAGACCATATGAGACAGTATTTTGTAGATAACAGCGGCACAGCATCCTCCCCCCAAATAGAGTGGGACGCCTTCAAGCCGGTGATCTGGGGGAAGTGCTTAGCAGAATCAGTGAGTATCAGAGGCCCTTTACTGCAGGAGTCCCTGAGGCGGAGCAGGAGTTGAGGTAGGTGGAGAGGTGTGGGCCTGGGCACATAGAACAACAGCAAACCTGATAGAGATTAAAGAGAAAGTGGCGGGTCAGGTCGAAAGGCTCAAGTGTTTCGACTAAAAGAAAGTACATAGTAGGGGCTCATGCAGAGCGCAATCGAACTGGATCCCTATTGGCCTGGCTTGCTAACCCAGCGAAGAGGAGCTCAGTCATAGTGGAACTTGAAACTGCAGGAGGATCCCGATTATATAGGCAAGGGGAGATCAACCAACATTTCTTGCATTACTACTCTAGTTTATACATGAGCATTACACAACATGATGGAGCGCTGCATGCCTTCCTCGCGCCACTGCCGCTCTTAAATTTCAACAGCGAACTTGGCGGAGATATCACCCTACAAGATATACGGGTGGCAATAAAAGGCTTAGTGTGAGGTAAAACACCTGGAACAGACAGGTTTACCGTCGAGTTCTACGCCACATATGTGGATGAATTGGCCCCTAAGCTGGTGGACATCTATACGACAGCTAGGGACATGGGCTGTCTGCTGGGTTCCACTTGGGAGGTGCTAGTGGTACCCCGCTGAAAACCGGGGAAGCTGGCATACAACTGCAAGGCTGCTGTCGATGCTTAATATCGACTACAAGATCCTCAGCAGGATCTTAGCCACCAGACTCCTCCCACTTATGACCAAGCTAGTGCACCCTGATCAAGTGGGGTTAACCCCCTGCCACAACACATGGCTTAATATCCGGCACCTCTTAACGTTGTTGGAGGCTGATACCTATAACCATAGAGAGGCAGCGGTGTTTGCTGTCGACACAGAAAAAGCATTTGACAGCCTGGAATTGCGCTATCTTTATGGCGTAATGTAACGCATGCTGTTGGGGCGAGGCTTCTTGACATGGACCAAGCTACTATACATGAATCCCACAGCCATACGGGCCAAGCGATACCGGAGAGCTATAGGGTGGGCCGCGGGACGAGGCAGGGTTGCCCCCTGTCAGCCTTACTGTTTGGTCTGGCCATGGACCCTCTAGCCAGCCACGCGAGGGCAGGGAATAGATATCAGGGTATACAGATTTCCGACCATCATCACTGCATTGCCCTATATGTGGATGACCTTTTAATCTTTCTAAGAAACATGACTGCAGACCTGGGGGAGCCAGAGCCATGCTGGAGGAGTTTGGATCCTTATCAGGCTTGAAAGTCAATTGGCAAAAATCTAGGCATTTCTCAATGGAGGTAGGCCATGGCCCCCCTGAGGGACTGGAAGGACTGCAGTGGGAACCTCACTGCCTATCATATCTGGGTGTCAAAATATTCCATGACCGAAACGATCTCCTGGACTGGACCATGGGGCTAGCTATTAGATCACTATGGTTGAGCAAAGATTTTTGGAAGACACTTACATTATCAGTAGCAGGGCGAGTAGTATTACTTAAAATGGTGGCGCTTCCCCGATTGTTATACTTATTCAGTGTGCTCCTGGTGTGGATCCCCAGCGCAATGTTCTGAGAGCTGGACTTCCTGATCACAACATATAAATGGGGATCCTCAGGTTGCAGGAGAGTGCCACATCCACATTGCAGCGTCCGGCGAGCGAAGGTGGACTGGCTGTACATGAGTTTGAAACATGCAATGTGGCAGCACATATTCAGTAGTTCACACAGTGGATGGCAGGCAGACAGTCCCCAGATGGAGTGATGCGGCCATTTGTCCCAGAGCTTCATAGATTGACAAGGGTATTACTGAGAACGGGGCGCCCTTCAGACGATGCCACCCCAGAATTCCAAGTAATGCGCCACTGCCAATGCCTACAAAAGATGCAGACGTAAATCCCATATTCATCAGACCTGTCCATGGCAGTGCTGTCAGTGCTGCCCCATGGTTGAAATAGGGGGGGGACTGACTGAGTGGTCCTCCGAGGGGGCGACAAGAGTTGGGGACTTATTCTTTACTGAGGAACTTCTCCCATTCGAGGGCTTCCGCTCGGAGTTTCTTTCCACTAGGCCACTTCCTACTTCACAGAGCAGAGACAACGGCACTCTGCCAACACTAGCGAGCCAGTACGTCAGTGTCACGACCCCATAAAAGCGGTCACTATATTATCTCATCATCGAGCACCTTCAAAACGGTCACATTCTTATATAGGGCAATATGGGAGGACATGCTTCAGCCCCTAGCACCCCTGAGGATACAGTGGGAGGAGGACTTTGGGATCCCCATCCCCGAAGGAGACTGGGCGACCATCCTAGAGCGGGTACCAAAAATGTCTAGAATCACCAGATATAAATTGATCAATTATTTCATCCTCCATAGAGCATACCTTACCCCAGGATGCATTAATAAGTACTTCAATACGACCGATGCGGCATGCCTGAGATGTGGGGAGATAGAGGTGGAGTTTATACACATGGTGTGAGATTGCCCGTCACTGAACACCTATTGGGAAGAGGTAACAACAATGGTCGCTGATATCATTTCGAGAGAGGTTCCCTGCTCTCCTGGTCACTGCTTACTGAGCTGGTTCCCACACACCTCCAAAACTAAGGTCATGAGTGTCGTGTAGTTTTCACCTGTCAGTAGGAACTGTGTGTTTGGGGGCAACATAAACTTAGGATGGTGCCAGACTGATTCCATGCACCCCGCAGGATATATTGTCCATTTGACCAGCTAGCTCACAGTGCCACCGTTAACCCGCCAAACCAAAACAGGGGGCGAACAGTTCTGGCAACCACTGAACTTGACAACTCTGCTCCCTCAGGAACCATGGTGACAGACTTCCAACTTTTCCCGCAGTTGCTCGTGCTCTCTTTCGCTCAGAGAAATATACAAAGAATACACAGAGGGGCGTTTTCGCTATTTATTGAACTATAGTGATTCTAGCATATAATATATGGGCTGCAATGATTAATAGATCGAACCAGTAGCAGTTATACTTAATGTCAGAACGGTGAACAAAATGAATAGCTCAACCATTTTGTTGACACAGCTTATATATGCATGATGGGTAAGAGTGTAAGACCATAGGTTGGTCACGAACTGGACACCCCTCACGGAGATGTCGGTCAGCTGCTAGGCGAAAGCTTCAGCATGCAGGGACACTTCAAAGTCAGCAGAAGTGTATCCTCTGATTATGTTACGGAACAAAAGGTTATATATAGAAAATGGTTACCTTGCCTGGGGCCGAGATTGTAATTGGCCTGCCATTGTTTGTATTTCACAGATAACTGCGTCGCCACATGGATGTAATAATAAAGCATATTTGTGTCACACACGTGAGGACTATGTGTAATGTGAAGGCAGTGTGATAGTGTGCCCACAAAGTGTTCCGTGTCAGCAAGACCAGTGTTTCAAAGAAACTAGTCTAAGAGTCACAAATGCAAATGTGTGCCAAAGGTTGATGTGGCAAAGAGAAGGCAACTTTAGGAAAGGATAGTGTTCTTGTAAAAATGCCACTAATTCCTACTGGGCCTAACTTGGGCAAATGACACCCACTTCTCGTACAAGTGTTGACTAAGAAGTTATTTAAAGCAAACCAATATCCATATTAAAAAAATGGATGAGCATATATATAAAATGCTAAAAGTATATATGATAAAAGGCGATAAATATATTGCATTTAAAATCAGGTACTCATGCTATTTGGAAGTCCAGAGCATAAAAAAAGTGAAATGCGTTAAAAGTATAAAAAGGTATTAAAAATGAGAGGCAATCTGAAACACATTTGGAAGTTAAAAACAGGCCAAATAAAAGTTCCCACCACACGGGCATCTAGATGTTTGCATATCCCGAGTGGTAGACTAAACATTGCTGTTACCAGCTTCCGCAGACGTTCCCAAAGGCATACCTTGGTGCAAGTCGATAGAGCAGATATGTTCCCATCTATCCCCCATAGCAGCTGCTGAGGGAGTGTATGCAGCCACCTGATGTTCCATTGAACCAGAGCTAAGATCCAAACCACTAAGTGCAGCGACAACCCAGGGTAGCTCATAGAACGCAGCCAGGAGCAGAGGTATCCGCAGGGTACAGCTGTACAGATGGGCCAGTGGGTCCACCAGCACATGTAAGTCCAAAGGTTCAACCCACTGCGACCCCAAGCACAAGCCTAGGGCACTCTCGTAAGTGTATAGAAGGCAGCGGAACACAGGCGGTATGAAATGAAGCCATACAGGCCGGAAGGACAGGAACCAATGCTTATCCTGTTCTTGAAGCGAGGTACTCCAAAGAAATCCACCATGCGATCACGGCACAGTTGGATGTGAGGTAGTGCCAGCTCCATTTGAACTCAAACTGGGACATCCATTGCAGAGAAAAAATACTAAAAGCAGTATACCTACAGCTAAGAGTAGGACCAACGGAAGACCTCCAAACATGCTTCCGAGGACGGAGTGGATGAAGGATGCAATAATTCCAAAAACCTTCTGGAAGGTGCTGACCAACCCAGAGCTTATGATCCCCAAAAAACTCTACAATTCCAGTCGTATTAGACTTATTAGAAATATGATGAACCAGCGCCCCAAAATGTCATGGTAAGTTAGTACGGAGGAGCGCCTGTATCTCCGAAGAGGAACGCACCACCTGAAGATCAGACATCTCCTTGGCGAAGGTAAGGCTACATCTTTTTGAAACAATAAGGCTTTCAGTTTGCGCAGGGCGTCAACGCACACATTGAAAAGATTAATTGAAGGCCACAGCGTACCCTCCCTAACTAAACGAGCAGGCGGAAACAGTACTTGTGTGCAACATGTTACAATGGAAGAGATGGTCACCACATATGCAACCCCTAGTTTAATTCAACAGCAACCTTGATCTTTCCGTATCAGGTAACTCCCATTCGAGAGCAATCTGAAAGCTGGACGTATCACAGCCGCAGGAGACCCTTTCAAGTAGCAAGACAGGTTTGCTACCGTCGCATTGCATTCCCCATTCAACGCCAACACTAGCGAGCCAGTATGTCAGAGTCACAACCCCATAAAAGCTGTCACTATATTATCTCATCATCGAGCACCTTCAAAACGGTCACATTCTTATATGGGGCAATATGGAAGGACATGCTTCAGCCCCTAGCACACCTGAGGACACGGTGGGAGGAGGACTTGGGGATTCCCATCCCTGAAGGAAACTGGGCGGTCATCCTGGAACGTGTACCAAAAATGTCTAGAAACACCAGATTTAAATTGATCAATTACATCCTCCATAGACCAAACCTTACCCAAGGATGCATTAATAAGTGCTTCAATACAACCGATGCGGCATGCCTAAGATATATGGGGAGATAGAGGTGGAGTTTATACACATGGTGTGAGATTGCCCGTCACTGAACACCTATTGGGAAGAGGTAACAACAATGGTCACTGATATCATTTCGAGAGAGGTTCCCTGCTCTCCTGGTCACTGCTTACTGAGCTGGTTCCCACACATCTCCAAAACTAAGGTCACGAGTGTCGTGTAGTTTTCACCTGTCAGTAGCAACTGTACGTTTGGGGGCAACATAAACTTAGGATGGTGCCAGACTGATTCAATGCACCCCACAGGATATATTGTCCCTTTGACCAGCTAGCTCACAGTGCCACCGTTAACCCCCCAAACCTAAACAGGGGGCGAACAGTTCTGGCAACCACTGAACATGACAACTCTGTTCCCTCAGGAACCATGGTGACAGACTTCCAACTTTTCCCGCAGTTGCTCGTGCTCTCTTTCGCTCAGAGAAATATATAAAGAATACACAGAGGGGCGTTTTCGATATTTATTGAACTATAGTGATTCTAGCATAGAATATATGGGCTGCAATGATTAATAGACAGAACCAGACAACAGTTATACTTAATGTCAGAACGGTGAACAAAATGAATAGCTCGACCATTTTGTTGACACAACTTATATATGCATGATGGGTAAGAGTATAAGACCCCGTCTTGATCACGAACTGGACACCTCTCACGGAGATGTCGGTCAGCTGCTAGGCGAAAGCTTCAGCATGCAGGGACCCTTCAAAGTCAGCAGAAGTGTATCCTCTGATTATGTTCCGAAACAAAAGGTTATATATAGAAAATGGTTACCTTGCCTGGGGCAAAGATTGTATTTGGCCTGCCATTGTTTGTATTTCACAGATAGCTGCGTCACCACATGGATATAATAATAAAGCATATTTGTGTCACACACGCATGAGGGCTATGTGTAATGTCAAGGTAGTGTGATAGTGTGCTCACAAATTGTTCCGTGTCAGCAAGGCCAGTGTTTCAAAGAAACTAGTCTAAGAGTCACAAATGCAAATGTGTGCCAAGATGTGTCAAAGAGAAGGCAACTTTAGGAAAGGATAGTGTGCATGTAAAAATGCCACTAATTCCTACGGGGCCTAACTTGGGCACATGACACCCACTTCTCGTACAAGTGTCGACTAAAAAGTTATTTAAAGCAAACCAATATCCTTATTCAAAAAATACATGAGCATATATATAAAATGCTAAAAGCATATATGATAAAAGGAGATAAATATATTGCATTTAAAATCAGGTACTCATGCAATTTGGAAGTCCAGAGCATAAAGAAAGTGAAATGCGTTAAAAGTATAAAAAGGTATTAAAAATGAGAGGCAATCTGAAACAAATTTGGAAGTTAAAAACAGGCCGAATAAAACTTCCCACCACATGGGCATTTAGATGTTTGCATATCGGGAGTGGTAGACAAAACATTGCTGTTGCCAGCTTCTGCAGACGTTCCCAGGGGCATACCTTGGTGCAAGTCGATAGAGCAGATATGTTCCCAACTATCCCCCATAGCAGCTGCTGAGGGAGTGTATGCAGCCACCTGAGGTTCCATTGAAACAGAGCTAAGATCCAAACCACTAAGTGCGACGACAACCCAGGGTAGCTCATAGAACGCAGCCAGGAGCAGAGGTAACGCAGGGTACAATTCTACAGATGGGCCTTCAGTGGGTTCACCAGCACATGTAAGTCCAAAGGTTCAACCAACTGCGACCCCAAGCACAAGCCGAGGGCACTCTCATAAGTGTATAGAAGGCAGCGGAACACAGGCGGTATGCAATGAAGCCATACACGCCGGAAGGACAGGAACCAATGCTTATCCTGTTCTTGAAGCAGAGGTACTCCAAAGAAATGCACCATGCGATCAGGGCACAGTTGGATGTGAGGTAGTGCCAGCTCCATTTGAACTCCAACTGGGACATCCATTGCAGAAAAAAAATACTAAAAGCAGTATACCTACTGCTAGGAGTAGGACCAACGGAAGACCTCCAAACATGCTTCCAAGGATGGAGTGGATGAAGGATGGAATAATTCCAAAAACCTTCTGGAAGGTGCTGACCAACCCAGAGCTTATGCTCCCCAAAAAACTCTACAATTCCAGTCGTATTAGACTTATTAGAAATATGATGAACCAGATCCCCAAAATGTCATGGGAAGTTAGTACGGAGGAGCCCCTGTATCTCCGAAGAGGAACGCACCACCTGAAGATCAAACATCTCCTTGGCCGAAAGTAAGGCCACATCTTTTTGAAAGAATAATGCTTTCAGTTTTCGCAGGGCGTCAAAGCACACATTGAAAAGAGTAATTGAAGGCCATAGAGTACCCTCCCTAACTAAACGAGCAGGTGGAAACAGTACTTGTGTGCAACATGTTACAATGGAAGAGACGGTCACCACATATGCGACCCCTAGTTTAATTTAACAGCAACCTTGTTCTTTCAGTATCATTGAGAGCAATCTGAAAGCTGGACGTATCACAGCCGCAGGAGACCCTTTCAAGTAGCAAGACAGGTTTGCTACCGTCGCATTGCATTCCCCATTCAACAAAACATCCTTGCACACCAGGGATCCGCTCAAAGTATTCTTGCAGTCCAAACCACTGAGAAAAACGTCAGTGTCCTTATTCCTACAACGGAGTGTGAAAGGAAGTTCCTATTGCCCATGTATGAACCCTTCACCTAACGCCTCATGTCTTTCCTCTTGATGTTGTAGACTGTACTGAAAGTGGAGATTGGCAGTGTAATGTACCCATGGATTATCCGATTCAAGGATGCTATCTCAACAAAGGTAAAAGGTAATTTTTCAAGTTTTTCAATGTGTAACAGTGTATTTCACATTTTTTCGTACCATAGCGATCTCTTGAGCAGAAAGACGGCAAGTGGAAAACAGATTTGTGGTGTTAATGTATTGCCAAGGCATGTGGCCTGAACGCAATGTTTGCGGTTCCAGCTTAACAATAGAAGTAACCTAAGTAGGGACTGCCCATGTTGTAATGCAGACAAATCTTGTTGGAGTACATCTATTGTTTGAGACAATGTTACCTAAAGAATGAATTCTAGATGATAAAGTAGTCATACCGTTGTCCACTACTGCGAAGCCTGTTCTAAATAGGTCCTGTCAATCTCACGCAGTCTTTCAGCAGCTTCTTGTTGAGATATTTTCCATATCTCGTTATAGACCGCATACAGAAAGTGCTTTTGACGTGGTTTCCGAGGACCTAACAAGAAGTCTCGTAAGTCCAAATCATCCGATAAAAGGGACAAGTGCTGTTGTACCTGTGACAATGATGAGGTTTTAAGCCAATCAAGGCTCAACATCCCAACACTGTAAGTTGTTACTACCTGCAAATGCTCATTCTGTACGTATCGCATATCAGGCCTATGTGCTGTAAATCCCTTGACCTTACCCAGAAATCAATCCTGACACCTGTTAGTATCTAATGGCCATATTAACCACTCCTTACAATTGGGGTCTGATGAGGTATGTCTACTCTTACGCAGCATAGAGTCAATAGTTGTTTCATCAAATTGTGTTAACTGCTGCCAGTTGTCGAATTGTGTAAGAGTGGGAATCTGTGGCGTGTTCAAATCTTTACTTTTTGCTAAGCCAAGAAACGTCTGTTACACAGTTTTCTTCAGGAAAATCAATCGTTGGGGTATTAAACAGGCCCTCAATAAAGCCTCAGTTCCCTGAACCTGCCAATCTTTTGTCCTCAAATAGATTTTCCATCTATTGTGTTCCTTCAAAAGTCAAAATCCTGTACAGAGCTGAGAAAGGAAAGAAGCAGAGTATATCAGCTTAGTGTCAGTTAGCATATTTTTCTTTGCAGGTGATGATGCAAGCCTGTAACAAAATGAGGCTGGGTCAGATGTATCATAACCTGAAAAATAGTCAAACTTTTGTGTAAACGCTTTAGAACTACCCTTCGGTGGTGTAGGGCAATGTTCCCATTGAGTAAAGTTAAACACTTCACGTGGTATACTAGCCTAGTGTACAAAATGATGACCATAATATTGATAACAAAGCATCTCATCAAAATTGGCTGTACCATCATAAAACTCATCAGAAGAAAACACAGTTGAATGTTCTAGATCTTCCAACATCTCATATACTGTATCAATATTCCAATCATCAGAAACAGTACTGGGGGTGATAATGTCATTCAATTAAATTTTAAACAAATGGGGAATTTGTAGATGTTCAGTGGGACCATACACTTCAAATGATACCTTATCTCATACAATCCCATCCGGAACAGGAAC
This sequence comes from Calotriton arnoldi, assembly GCA_963921515.1. Classification (NCBI taxonomy): domain Eukaryota; kingdom Metazoa; phylum Chordata; class Amphibia; order Caudata; family Salamandridae; genus Calotriton; species Calotriton arnoldi. Next base: position 44,358 of record CAWUFW010005387.1, on the reverse strand, counting down.
AGCTGAAATGTTCATCAGGGACAAATCTGTTTGCTCAAGGTGTGATGATGCGTGTGCTTTCAGAGAGAGGATGTGGTCTGACGGCCAGATTGCAGACTTTGGAGCTGGGAAACCAAGGTTCAAGCCTTTGGGTCGCGTCCACATCCTGTGATTCTGGGCAAATCACTTAATCTCCCCGTGCCTATCAAACATGAATGTGTCCTTGTGTAACGTAACCGGTGCTCATGTAAAGCGCTCCAATACCTTCGGGTCGAGTTCGCGCTATATAAATCTGCATTAAAAAAAACAAGTTCACAGTGTGTGCTGCACAGCGTTCTGGGACAAAATGTCCATTGCAGATGAGAAAGAACATAGTCACAAAACAAATCCACAGTATGAGGAAAAGTTATGCAAATGAAATCCAAAGGTGTAGCCATGGAGTAACAAAATATGTTCTTTTCTGCAAATGACGGAAAACACCCACCTTCAATTTGAACGGCAAGGGAGGTGGAACCTCCGATGAATCCAAGGAGAAGTCATCAAAATCAATGAAGTATCCAGACGCTGTCCCGTATATCTTTGACAGCTCAGCAGGTTGTGTTGAACTTGACCCTGATTCGATCTGTTGTGCATTGATGTAGACCTTATTTATGTCTGGATTCTGAATAGAAATCGGTGTTTCTGTACTTGTAGATTGCAAAGTTGTAGTTGTTTTTGAAACGGGTAGTAGGCGTACTTCATTGTTGTTTACCGCAGTCTCATGTTGTAGAGTGCAGGATTCCGTTGCAATTAAAGCTTCCATCTGAACCTCCTGTAGGGCAGTGAGAGGAGATTAGTAGCTACCCAGGAGTCCACGTGGCCTACTGTTGAGAATCGGCCATACAGTGTGGTTTGATCAGAACAATAGAGACAAATCTTTTGTTTCAGCGTCCAGCAAGGGGCTGAAGAAGTACAGTCCATGTACCTTTAACAGCCAGGACAGGCACAGGCCAAAGTCTTTTTTGTCCACGATTTTTTCTCTGACCAGATCCCCGATCTTTGGGATCCAGCCGGTTCTTGCCGGAACAACCTTCATTTGTCCAGTGGCGGTGCGTTTTATTTGGACGTTGCTTTAGAAGTCCAGGAACTCATTCAGCTCCTGTAAAACAGCCAAACATTCATTGATGTCAAATGGTGTTTCAGCCACCACTGTACTGGGACTGTTGAGGTCAGGGACCCACATTTTAACCCCAAATAGGATTTGATAGGGAGTACGATGAACCAGGGACTTTCTTGGCATGTTATTCAAGGCCCTCTGAACCCCTTATAGGTGAAGGACCCGACTGCGAACAGAGCCTAGTACCTTGCTGTTAAAGACTGCTTTAAGTCCTGGTTTTTCCTCTCTACGACTGTGTTTCCCTCGGGATGGTACGGAGATGAGAACCGCAGGGTCACACCCAAACTTTCCATGGCCTCTTTGGAAGCCCGAGAGCTAAACGCCGGAACCCGGTCCACATGTAATCTGCCAACTGCATATGTCCCGATAATGACTTGCAGATCCTTTATAACAGCTCAGGTGTCAGCCGACTGCTGTGGTCGTATCCACAGGAATCAAGAGCAGGAATCCACTGCCACAAAGATATACTTGTAAGCCCCATCAGATGACAAGAGGCCGCAGTGGTCCAAATATACACAAGCCATTAGCTTATTAGAGATCAAGAGAGGTGTCTGGCGTGGACGTGTCACTGTTGATCCCTTCATCTGCTGACAGATGTCACATCTCAGGACGAAGTCCTTGGTCTGTTTGTAAAGACCCGGCCACCAATAGCGCTGCTGTGGTAGTGATATTGTAGCAGCCACCCCTGCATCAGCAGAAGCCTGACCCTCAAGCACAACTAGTATTAATCTTAGTCTACGATCCCTGTGTGGTATTAGTCTGTCTCCCACTCCAGGAATCTGAGCATACTGTATGTTTTGTGCATCTAGCTTGTAGGAGTACTTGAGTGGAAAACCTTTTGGCAGGTGTGTGTCATTGCGGGCAGTGTTGACAGCCACCATGGTGTCTCTGTCCATCCTCGTGCTTGAACGAGTTATCGCAGCAAGAGCGGCAGTACAAACTGTCGCTTCCGCGGCTTCATCAGCCAATGAATTCCCTGCAACGTGCATACCAACATGTTGATGACTCGATGTGTGTATAACATGAGCCTGAAGCAAGCATTGTTTCAGCTCTGCCACCTGTTCCCAAAGCATCTTGTGCTTCACTGTGCAGCCTTTCGAATCCCTGAATACATTCTGACTCCAATAATGAATATACTCCTTATAAGACTGAACACAGTAATAGGAATCACACACGATGAGTGTGGAGAATCCAGCATCCATATTCTGTAGTGCCAGTACTAGAGCCTTTAGTTCTGCCAACTGTGCCGTGCAGTCACCAAGTGACTGAATTTATGTTTTTTCAGGATGGAAAGTCCCATCATGCATACAGCCTTTTATGACATGGAAAGTCCCATCATCCATACAGCCTTTTACGACTGCACATGCAGCAGAATATTACTGTTTTGTCCATACAGCAGGTTGCGCAGAACCATCAGTGTAAATGACATAGTCATTGTGATCTAGAGGCATAATTTCATTTGGGAGAGGATAGTATTGCTCATACTGGAGAAATGCTTGTGTTTGTAGTGTAGAGTCAAATCTGTAAAATACATCTGTTGCAGTGAGGCAATTTGCCCGTTGTATCCATCTTGGATGTAGAGCTTTTGCGTTTGGTACACTAGTTCTTGTAAACGCCTCTAAAGTCGGCACCGGGGTCATGACAATAATCCGTTTCCCTTGTGCTAGGGCACGTTCTCTCACTACAGCAGTCAGTATTTTTTCAGTTGGCGCAAAACGCATTTCAGCATTTGTATAGAGATGCGATTTATATGCAATTGGTACTGTCACCTTCATTGAATGTGACATATGTGTAGCCTGATGTCCCCGTGATCACACTGATCACCAGGTTCGTTGTTTTCACACGTGTGTGTAAATGTTTGAAAGCTATCATGACTGCTTGGACGGAAAGTAACATTTCTGTGTGTCCCTGAGATGTCTGGATGTATGAGATCGTAGAATGGTTTTACCCATATTGTGTAATCAGGAATGTATGTTCTGCCAAAATTTAGAAATCCTAATATGGATTGTAATCTTTTCAGAGTTGTTGGAGGTTCGAGCCAAGCATACAGTGAGAAGCTCCCTCAAGACCTATATTTCTTTTTTATCACAACAAACCCAAGTTCAGCATGGGCTTGACATAAGTATAATCATATTGACAAAACTAACAAAATAGACTTAATCATTGTTATTTATTTGCCTTTTTTGTACATTTTTCATATATATATCAAATGTAAATTCATTTCTTTCTTTTTTTCTCGTTTTTAAAAACTTTTTTTATATATAAAAAGATTAACAGTACTCCCACAATAAATTCAGGAATACATGCAATATACTGTTGAACAAGTAACCCCCGAAAAACAAACATTTACATATACCAAAACCACAAAATACAAGACTCACACAGACTCATACGGACTCATACAGCATTCACATAGAGACGCAACTGAGAAAAAGGGGAGACTAAAGATTGCAGAATCTCCATGACCAAGTGTGTTATATATGTTCACCAGGATCTGAACATTAGGTCTGAGCCACGCACACTTTTCTAAAAAAATGAGTCACCAGCCTTCACTTAACAATTTGTACCCCAAAAATAAGACAATTAGGTGGGCAATTTTAGATTTTTTTAAATTTAATCTATAGCCCATGTGAGCAAACCCGAAAATTATGCAGTCCACTCTGGTCAAGTGCTCCATCGGGTCATTATCTGTTAAGTATATGTCATCGACATATGACAATGCCTGATCATCAACATTTTCTAATAATTCTGTTACTCTGGCTGAAAACAGCCCAGGTTATTCTTATACCCCTGAGGCAAATGGCAGAATTGTTTCTGTGAGCATAGCGCTGTGAAGACGGATAAATATCTGCTTCCAGGCTCTATAATTTGGTAGAAGAATCCATTCGAGATATCTAGTGTTTTGTATTTTTTTTGGACGATGTTCTTCATTAGTGCGGCACTGTGTGCATTTTGTACTACAAATGTGTGAGTAGCTGTGTTCAGATGTCTGTAGTCTAATACTTGACGTATGATTGATCTGGTTTCATTACAGGAAATAGAGGATTATTCATTGAAGAAATACGTCTCCATTACACCTTGATATTCAAGTTGTTCTAAAATTTCTACTTACCTACAGTTTTTATCGGGTACTGTTTTTGAGGTTGTAGGGTTGTCCATAATGGTATATCATGATAAGGTGAACCTTCATCTTACCCCACATGGTTACGGTATAACGCAGGAGCTAGCACTAACGCCCACTCCCTGGCGTATGAGTGTTTAATTGATTGTGGAACAAGATCGGAGAAAGCTGGTAAAGTTAGTTTCTCCTTTTTGGCAGTCCACTACGAAGTTAGGTGGACAATCTTTTTCAGCCAGCTTGATGTCATAACCCTGAATCCATTCCTCCTAAAAGAGGACATTGATAAATCTGAGAATGTCCCCTTTCAACCATAGTTGGACCTCGTACAATCAATGTGGGACACTTACCCTAGTATCTGGTGTTTACACCGTGATATACTCACTCAGCGCTACTCCCACCAGACAATCCATCATGTTCCGGCAAACTATCGTGACTTCTGCCGCACTGTCCAGCATTGTCCGTGCCCACTGTTCAGAAGCAGAGTCCTCAAAAACCATGGCATGCTTGACTTTTAGTCTGGCTACCTTCTTCTTTTAAATGGAGGTTTTGATATTTTTTGTTTGTCTTCCTGTTTAATTATGTAGTCAGACGAGCATTGTGAGTCCTTCCTTTGTTTCATGTGCTCCTTTGATTTCCGCTCTGACCGGCCTCCTCTGTCTATCGGATGTATCCTGAAAGGAACAAGAGTAACTTGTATCAGTATCCTGATACCTATCAGGTGGTTCTAACATTATCACGGTTGCGTAAATTGTAACGTTTTCCGGTAGATTCCTGTGCAGGAGATCCACCCTGTGATTTTGTTTTATCCTTATTTTTCTGTTTATGCCACTTCTTTTTTTATTGAAGAATCTGAAGTTTGCTTAGAGTTATCCATTTCAGTATTGCTCTTTACATGTGGTTTTCCTGGTCTGACTCCCAAATTATCTCTTTCTAGCGTAGCATAGATTTCTTCGATAATTTTAGGCAACTCGCGCTCCTGCTGGGCAGGAGTCAAATCCCTTGGGCGTTGGCATTTAGCTAACGCTGCTGCTTCCCCTTTAATGTTACTCGACATTACGGCAGAAACTGTGGCAAAGTTGCCCATCAGCTTTATCCTTAAGTCCAGGGCAGATGCAGCCCTGTGCTCATTCTGCACTTTTTTCAGGACTTCAGGTAAAACTGCCAGTAAAGGGGGACCATGTGTTCTGGTATATACCGCAGCAAATACTGTACCCCAAGTTGCACAGTCTTTTATCGGGGAGCCATCCCCATTGGCAAGCAATTTGTTAATATTCTATGTTTTTCTTGCGGGCTCGTATGGGGAAATACTGCTTCAAGCTGATTTGTTTTTTGTGCAATGCAAAATGGAATTTCTTCTCTTTTGGTGGGGATTTTGTCCACCACTCCATTCAGTGTTTGTGGGCAAATGCCTGGTGTAGTGAACTGAGGAGCTACTGCTTGAACAGTCCTCACAGGAGCAAGTGTTAGTGTTCGCATTACGTATTGTGTAAGATTTCTGTATATTGTTACCAGATTATTGTATAATCCTCTCACCTGACCTTCGGTCAGATGATCAATATTTGGGTACGGCATGTAACCGGCTAAGACTGGCCCAGTCTTATGTTTTGTATACAATGGGGAAGGGAGCCTTTAAACCAATTAATATGCTCTTGGTATGTTAGGTATTTCTAGCTCCTTGTAAGGAATATATTCTTCTGGTGTTTCACACAACATCATATTCGTTAAATACCTATGTAGCATCATCCACCAAAGAGAATTTAACCCAGGAGATACCTCAGTCCTAAATTCTTTGTGTGCTTCTACAACGTAGGTAACCTCCCCACCATCTAAAGTGAGGCCAAGTTGTATTAATTTTTGAGTAACTGCTTATCTGCAGTTCTCTGATATTTTGTGCCATATTGTGAGAATGAAGTATTACAGAATTCAGCTAACACAGTGGGAATAATATCCTTTCAAGCTTGATTTTACCAACGGCCAATACATAAGATAAACCTACTCAGTCGAGGAGGGTGTTTCCCTATCACCACAGATGTCTCCAGGTTAAAAGGTGTATAGGGATCTCTGAGTAAGCACGACAGAGCTACTCAGTTGATCTATACATAATACAAAACCAACCAACGTAGGCGGCGCCATGTCATGTAGTTTCCACCTATCAGTAGGAACTGCGCGTTTCAGGGCAACATAAACTTAGGATAGTGCCAGACTGACTCCATGTACCACTGTAGGATATGTTGTCCCTTGGACCATCTAGCTTGCAGTGCCACCGTTAATCCCCCAAACCTAAACAGGTGGCGAACAGTTCTGGCAACCACTGAACATGACAACACTGTTCCCTCGGGAACCGTGGTGACAGACTTTTAACTTTTCGCTCAGTCGCTCGTGCTCTCTTTCGCTCAGAGAAATATACAAAGAATACACAGAGGGGTGTTTTCAATATTTATTGAACTATATTGATTCTAGCATAGAATATATGGGCTGCGATGATTAATAGAAGCAGATAGCAGTTATACTTAATGTCAGAATGGTGAACAACATGAATAGTTCGATAATTTTGTTGATACAACTTATATATGCATACATATACAATAGTACAACTGTGTACCGCACTCCTAAAATACAAAACCCTAACCTACGTGCCTATGGTGCAGATGTATGTTTTGCCAAGAAGCCCTCTCCTGCATGATCTATCCCCATTACCTGATGGATAAGAGTGTTTGACCCCGTCTTGGTCACGAACTGGACACCCCTCACGGAGATGTCGGTCAGCTGCTAGGTGAAAGCTTCAGCATGCAGGGGCCCGTCAAAGTCAGCAGAAGGGTCTCCTCTAATGATGTTAGGAAACAAAAGGTTATATATAGAAAATTGTATCCTTGCCTCAGGCCGAGATTGTAATTGGCCTGCCATTGCTTGCATATCACAGATAGCTGCACCGCCTCATGGACTTAATAATAAAGCATATTTGTGTCATGCACGTGAGGGCCATGTCTAATGCCAAGGCAGTGTGATAGTGTGCTCACAAAGTGTTCCGTGTCAGCAAGGGCAGTGTTTCCAAGAAACTAGTCTAAGAGTCACGAATGCAAATGTGTGCCAAAGGTTGATGTGGAGAAGAGACGGCAACTTTAGGAAGCAACAGTGTGCATGTAAAAATAGCACTAATTCCTACGGGGCCTAACTCAGGCACATGACACAAGTAGATTCCAAGACTTGACCTTCATATTAGCAAAGAGGGAAATCACCAGACATTGTAAGGCCCCCAGGTTGCCACATGGTGAAAGGGACTTGAGAGATGGGCTGGTTACGAAGGAGAAGTGTTGATGAGAGATGCCAGAAGGGGACTAGGGTCTCTAGATGTAGCCCGGGCTTGCGAGACACTGGTGGCCTGCCTAAAAGAGCTAGAATCCCTGTCACATGAACCATCACTGGGGGGGGGTGTGGGGGTATCACCTACCCCAAACCCCTCCTAGGACTGAGGATGTCTGAATGTACTGCATTGTGGTACTATGCTCCTCATAGCCTCAGCCGTTGATGGGGTCTATCAGATTTCCCTGTAAGTTGAACGTTTTAATGGGATGATTTTGGATAAGACCAAATGGCCAGATACATGCATTTTTCTTGGGCACGACTCATGGAGGGAAGGAGGGGGAGAGTTTGAGAAGTTTTGGGGAGTATCAATTGATTTTATAATGATTGTACTGCTGTACGTACTGTTTGGCACCAGATGACACACCCAGATGTAAAACTGTAACTGTGGTGTGCTGCATATAAAATACTCAATAAAATCTGTTAAAAAAACAAATCTAGAAGAAATGATGCAGGTCCCTAGAGAGCTTGTCAGGGACTTATTTATGCTGGCAAATTACCACAAAAGATTCCCAGCACGCTCTAAGCCTACATCGCCAAGGCAACCTTCCATACCACAATCTCCAGATGTTCACCTATCAACCCCACATACTCCTCATATTCTTCCAACTATCCCAAGTGCAAAACCGCAAACACCACAGCCAAAGGTTATTCCACCTTTGGCCCATGAAGAGACATACACAGAAGATGACAGAGAAGAGGGGGAAGGGCATGCAGACCATGATATCGCTTCAGATTGTGATGATTATCCACTATTTAGCTACTATTTCTTCACCACCTGCTCCTCAACTGGCTGACTCACCACCAGATGACTGGTGAATTTCATGCACTTTTGGAAAGGGCTTACAAAAGGTTTGATATTCCCATTCCAGTCAAGCAAACTGACTGCTTTCTTTATAATAATAAAAAAACTGTCACCTAAGTTGGTGAAGGTAATTCACATTTTAGGTTTCATCTCGAATGAGGTAATGAAACTAATGAAAAATTCAGTATTTGTGTCAACATTAATCCCATGTCTGGATTAAAAGTATAAAGCATCAGACAACCCTCCAGCTTGTCTCAATGGATATCCTAAAGCTGATTCTATAGTAATACAAGCAGCTCAACACTGTTCAAAAAACCCATCCACACCATGCACCATTCCTGCAGACAAGGAAGGAAGGCACATAGATAGTAGGGGGAAAAGGTTTACTACCATAGCTGCAACCACGATGCACAGCGGCTAATTTTGTAACCATTCTCTGAATGGTCGGCAAATGTGGTCGGACATCAGTGCATGCATGGATTTTATTTACCTGAAGACAAAAAATTAGAGGCCAAGAAAATTCTTATAGAAGGGTAAAGAGCATCATTGGAAGTGATCAACTGTGCTTTAGGTATAGCATCGACTGGTTTCCTTCAGCTAGTAGGAACAGCTGTCCTCCGAAGGCAGGGATGGTTGAAACAGACATTGTTCAGACCTGAGGTCCAAAGAAAGATCATAGACATGCCTTATGACAGGGAAGCGCTGTTTGGCAATTATGTTGATGATGCGCTACAGTCATTTGAGACTGATACCGATACTGTCAAATCACATGGTATACTACAACAAAGACGTTAGCCTTTTCGAGGGACCAAAGGGAGAGGGCAGTTCTTTTACAGATGAGAATTTCAGTCCTACTGATATCAACCATATCAATATCACCAACAGTCCTACCGTCAGCAATATCAAGAGCAATACCAACCACCACTTTCACTTGCCCTGTACAGGAAGCAAGGACCTCAAACTAAGGACACTGCCAGAAAGCAGTGTTGTGACAAAGGTGCTCGTCACAAAGTTGTTAAACCCAAATGGTGTAGGAGGTTGCATAACCAATTACCTTTCCAATTGAAGTCTGATACCCAATACGTTTTGGCCACTCTTTGGAGCTCATCAAAAACCTCCTCATATCCCACCCCAAAGAAGACCTCCCTCTAATCTTAATTTACCACAAAAGGAAATCATATCTGATAGAGACTTCTAGCTGCAGATTCCTTACCTTAGAATTATCCTGAGATATCAGATTTGATCTGAAACCCCTGCACAGATCTAGAAAGAGTGACCCCCAGTAAATTTTTGACTGACCTTTGTTCAACTTTTATTTTTTAATTTTAATAACAAATTTTATTAAAGTTTTTAGTACATCAAGGCCTGACCGGCCTTCGCATAAATGCATATACATAAATGCAACAAGTCTCGATGATACTAGTATTAAATAATCAAACAAAACAAGCAGAAACATGCGACTACCCCTCAGAACCCCGTACATCAATAATGCACTTAGACACATGTATCGTACAGGGAATGAGGACCCTCCACTTTATCTTAGGCCTATATGAGTGTACCTCCATCTCAATTAAAGCTTCAGCAGGCCATACAGGCGGTAACAGGATGCCGCGATAATCTGACCACCACCGCCAGATCCTACAATGTTTCTGGGAGCTGCCCCTCGCCTAAAAGACTGCAATCTCCATCCCCATGCACCTATCCATAGGGATCTTCCACACTCCCACCGAAGGCGGCGACTCTGCCTTCCAGTTGTGGGTTATGTCACGCTTGGCTAAGGTTAGTCCCAAAAACAAAAGATGCTGCTTGCAGCGATTTCCCCCAATTGCCTCTGTACTGTGAAGGAGAATCAATTTGGGGTCAAGAGGAACCTCCCACGACAAAACCCGGGCAAGGCTTTGTTCGACTTTTTGTTGAAGATATTTTTGAGAATGTATTCTCCTGGTGTGCTAGGGATGTCCCTAAGAAACCTACGGGTTTCAAGCCATGTGGTGCCTGTCACAGGCAGATGTCTGGGACCGACCCACATTCAGTTTGTTTGTGGTGCTTGGAGTAGGACCACGACTTCAAGACCAGCAAGGATTGCTGCGCCATGAACCCGAAGACTCAGCAAGACTATCCATAAGGGCCTCACCACCAGCCATTGGATGACCCCTCGATGCTCAAGGTCCCTGTCACGCGGAAGGTTCTGGGACCGCTCGGGGAGCTGATCTCGATGATCGTCGTCCCAGTCCAAAACATTGGGTACGTCCTACAAGCTTAAGTCAAAGAAGTCGAAGCTTTCTTCAACTTCTCTGCGCCGGTCTAAGACATCGGGCGAGGCGCAGGAACAAAGACTGTTTGAGTCCTCGTTCGTCTGTGGAGCCGGTGCCTGGTCCACTCCACACTTCCCAGAGTTTTCTGGAGCAATTCCGACCCAACTAAAGAGTTCTGTGAGGCCATGCACTTTATATTTGGGAACCCCGACCCCTCTGGGCCGCCATTAGGCCCCATAGGCTTGGGGGAGGCCCTACTGAACTCCTGTTGGCAGATCCGTCCTCTATGCCAGTCAGGCCCCTTGGATCTGATGCTGGATCCAGAGTGGCTCTGCTCAAGTGACCACGACCTTCCTCTGAGCCCGCTCCAGTGCAGTTGTTCTTGGCTCCACCGATGCCCTGCGGCGAAGCAGGCTCCATTGTCATAACCGACTCTGATACGGAGCCAGAGCTGGAAGGGCATTGTCCGATGCCGACCGGTACTATTCCCCCGAGTCGAAGCCAGTGCCTTTGTCCTTGGATAGTCCTGGAGAGAGAGACGATTAGGAGGGAGTCTGAGTGGCTTATGGCTACCATCACCCCCTTGAGGAAGCTGAGTACAATTGGTATGAGGAACTGGTAGATGCCAGTGGTTTGAACACCTCACCAGACACTGGCTTGGTTTTTCCTCCCACCGTGGCTATGGAGGAGGGAGTCTCTTCAGCTATGGTGATTCGGAGGGCGGCTGAGTTCCTGGACCTTCAGCTGCACTCACTGGCATTCAAGACGAACATCTTCACAGAGATGCTTCAGCCAGGAATTGCTCCCTCTGAACCCTTACTCCCATTAAATGAAGCCCTTACAGATGTCCTCTTCGGGGCCTGGTCCAAGTCCTGTGCGCAGGACAATTGCCCATCGCCATGTTCCTCAGGATCCCAGTTTCCTCACCCGGCACCCCCACCCCAGAGAGCTTGATGGTCCAAACCTCCACCTCCCTTGTTAACCCTGGTGCGTTCCCTACCGCTCCACCGGACAGGGAATCCAAAAGGCTGGATACCTTTGGCAAGAAGATGTTCTCTTCCACCAGCCCAGTACTGTGGTCAGCGAACACTGCATGCCTTTTGGGATGATACACTCACACTGTGTGGGACTTGATTGCACAAGTGATGCTTATGGTCTCGGAGGAGGCTTAAGCCATACTCACTGAAGCATACTCACTCAAGCAATTGCTGACAGGCAAGATGCAGCAAAGTTCACTATCAGATGTGGGCTGGACACAACTGACTCACTAGACCGAGCGATTGTGTCATTGGTGGCACTTAGACGTCAGGCCTGGTTGAGAACCACTGGCTTTTCAGGGAATGTCTAAGCTTTCCTTATGGACATGCCCTTCGATGGCTCCCAGCTTTTAGGCAAAAAGGCAGACTCAGCACTGGAGTGCTTTAAAGGCAGCAGAGCTACGGCCAGGTCTTTGCGTCTATCCATGGCCCCCAACAACCACAATCTGCCTTTTGCCCCTTCTGTGGCTACGGGAGGGGCTACTAACCGTGGCCTTTCCAGCCCAGCCACCAAGGCCAACAGGCTTCCCAGTCTTTTCATGGCGGTGGACCCGCTTTCCACAGACCACAAGGGGCAACCAGCCAGAGGTCAGGCCATTCCACCACTCCCACTCTGTCAACCGCAACCTCAAAACCCCTTTAATTTGCCTATGTACCGACACAGGCACCCAGTGGCGGGGCAGAATTCACCGTCACCTAGCCCACTGACGATACATAAGATCAGGCAAGTGGGTTCCTCAAATCATCAGAAGTGGCTATTCCATACCCTTCCTAGAATTCTCTCCACCCATGCCTCCTACTTAGATCGGCTGACGGAGAATCCCCTCTCCTTGCTCCATCATTAAGTGTCGCCCTTTTGACCATCAGGCTATTGAGAGGGTGCCAGCACCAGTAGTAGGATTATCAACAGCAGTATGCCTCATAGACCATAGATTCAAGTTTTATTTAAGAATAGGAATCTACACGAATTTTCCTATTCAGGTTTACGTAATGAACTAGTTGTCTTGTGTTAATTTCATTAAGTGATCAGTAGTGCCCCGTACTTGTTTCTCAGAACAACTTCTTCAACACAAAACTCTTTTGTCAGGAGTTTTTCAAATGGATTTTTATCATCAATCCTTTTTTATATATACACACATATTCACACATGCAAGGGTTATTTACAAGCTACACCGTGACAATACAAAAACTGGTCTGTGACATCGCTTGAGACAATGTGTCACTGCACTTTACATCTATATTACATATACACAAATTGCAACCATGCATATATACAACATATATTTACAAGTTCTTCACACCCCACAATTTTTGAGGATAAGTCCTAAATGTGAATAAACATCTAGTGTTTTCTATGGTGTCTTACTACTTATTGTCGTGGGGACCTGATTCCCTTAGGTCCTCCCTCTAATTTACATAATGACACTGTACTGTGGCCCTTGGGAGGTTAGAGCTCTTGTTGTTAAGCTGGTTTAATGTCCTGAATTAGGCTTTTCGTTGTAGTGCCACCTGTGCAATGACATTAGCAGGAAATGCTAGCTCTTGGCCTCAATGTAGAATACGCCGACGCGTTTCGACCTTCATGGGTGGACCTGGGTTGTAGTTGTGTGGAAGGTCTTCTTCAGGGCAAATGTTCTTGTGGGACACGTATTCCTGCTTAAATTGGGTTTGGGTTCTTAAGGTATAGTCTGTTCTTTGCATGGAAGGCTGTCTTCCATGGCGGGTGCTGTTAGCTGTGCGCCTTTTCAAGCAGCTTCTGTAACTTTTAATCAGTCCGTGGAGCGGCCGGACGCGGTGCCTCGCTTTGCCTCCTACGTCTGTTCGTGCTACTTCTGACGATGCGAGTCTCGCTCGTTGGTTTGTTTATGGCAGTCCAGTAGTAGGTCGTGGCTGCTATTCCTGCTACTTTCTGGTGCATATAAAGGATGGACGCTTCCATCCTATTCTAGACCTGCACCTTCTCAACTTCTTCCTGAAGAAAGAGAAACTTAAAATACTCACCTTAGCTCAGGTCCTGACTGCCTTGGACCCTGGAGACTGGATGGTAGCGTTGGAGTTGCAGGATTCATATATCCACAGCCCGGTCCTGTCTGGCCACAGATGTTGCCTGTGGTTCACAGTGGGCTAAGAGCACTTTTCAGTTTGCTGTGCCCCACTTTGGTCTTGTCAGCGCCCCTCGGGTGTTCACCAAGGTGATGGCAATGGTTTTTGCACATCTGCAGAGGTCAGAGCTTCTAGCCTTCCCCTACCTTGATAATTAGCTGTTGAATGTGGGCTCATCCCAGGCAGTCATCTCTCACCTCCAGCCTACGGCGGACCTACTGCATTCGCTGGAGTTCCTTATCAATGTGCTGAAGTCCCACCTGCTATGATTCTGATGTTTCAACCTCTATCCTGGATTTCGGTGAGATGAGACTGACCCAGAGGCTGTTGGGCCTCATGGCCTCCTGCATCCTGCTAGTGACACATCTCCATTGGCATATGTGGGCTCAGTAGAGAGACTTGTAGTTCCAGTGGGCACAGCATCATGGGTATCTATCGGGCTTGGTCCAGATCTCGGAGGAAACTGCAAAAGATCTTCAGTGGTGGCTGACAAACCGCAATTGGGTTAGCAGCAGACCCCTTTCTCTTCCTAACCGGAGTTGACTGTGGTGACAGATGCGTCACTTTTGGGCTGTGGAGGCCATATGGAGACATGGAGATCAGAGGCCTCTGATCCCTGGCAGATTCAGGGCTCCACATCAGCTTGTTGGTTGGACTAGTGATCCGATTGGCATTGAAAGACTTTCTTATTTTGATCAGAGAAAGGCTGGTACAGGTGTTCACGGACAACACCAGTGCCATGTGGTATGGCAACAAACAAGGCAGGGTGGGGTCGTGGACCCTGTGTTAAGATGACCTGCATCTCTGGACATGGCTGGAATGTTAGGGCATTTCCCTGGTGGGTCAACATTTAGCAGGCTCTCTGAACGCCAGAGCGGGCAAACCCAGCCGTCGATGCCTAGCAGATCAGGAAAGATGTCTCCATCCAGAGGTTGTCTAAGGTCTCTGTCAAGAGTGGGGAGAGCCTTGGTTAGATCTGTTCACCACTGCCAAAAATGCACAATCTCAGCAATTCTATTGTGGTGGAGTTTCTAAGGCAGCTGCAGCTCAGCAATGAGTGGAGCGCCAGCCTCCTGAACCCTTTTCGGCCTATAACACTCCTGCCCGTAGTTGTCAATAAGATTAAGAACGATCAGCCCAAAATCATTCTTGTGGCTCCAGATTGGGCATGGAGAGTCTAATATCTTGTTCGCTTTGTAATTGATGGCTGGGGAAACGGCGCACACTCAATACTGGTCCAGTGGAAGTCCGTAAATAAATGCACAATATTGCAGTCGGTGCTAAGGAGGAGGGAGAGCCACCAAGTCTTCCTCAACCGGAAAAGAAACTTCTCAATAAGTTCAAAGATAACTCCAAGCACTCCAAAGTCAAGAACACAAGTGTGTATTTATGTAGAAGTGTCCAGTGTATTTTATTCAGACCTCAGGCTTTTCATTCAGGAATTATAATTCACCATACATGTTATTCCTTGACATCACTACAGCTCCATGCCAACATGTGTTTCGTCCGTTTAAATAAAACTGGACTTCATCAGGGCAAATCTGTAATGCTACCGTCCTAGTCAATTGGAAATAGTAGTATTCTCATGTAACCCGTCCGAGAATCCAAAATTTGCCTCAGTCAGAGTATGTCTTAGTATAAAGTGACATATTTAAGTCATTCCGCAAATCGATCAGTAGAGTACTGCCCGTCGCAAGCGGTCTCCGTGGCGTTCTGCCTAATATCTTGAACTGCTGAGCATGACCATTAGTCCTCTGATCAGGCTGCCCCTTCGGGAAGATCTTCTGTCACATCAGCAGGGGCGGGTCCTGCACCCAAACCTGCGCACTCTCCACCTTCGTGAATGGAGATCGAGCAGCAACAGTTGACAGCTTTCGACCTCCCTCCCGAAGCCAGAGTTCCCTCCAGCAAGATGATATATGCCTGCTATTGGGACAGATTTGTGGTATGGTATGCAACCAAGAACATCAACCCGCTTTCTGCACCCCTACCCCAAGTTCTTCTGTTTGTTCTTTCTCTGGCTTAGCAGGGCTCTGCTGAAGGCACTGTTAAAGGTTACTTATGAGCCATTTCGACTTTTCTTGCAGTTGCCAGACCAACCTTCTTTGTTTAAGTCACCTGTTGTGACACGTTTTCTCAAGGAACTTCAACACCTGTTCTCTCCAAGACCATTCATCAAGCCCCAATGGGACCTCATTCTGGTCTTAACATTTCTCATGTGCGTGCCCTTCGAGCCACTGAACAACTGACCACTCTGTCTACTCACCTTAAAAACGCTTTTTCTGGTGGCCATAAAATCAATCAGGAGGGTCAGCGAACTGCAAGAACTCTTGGTGCACCCCCCCCAAACAACATTCTATCCAGTCAAACTGGTTCTGAGTACATGTGCCTCTTTCCTCATAAGGTTGTAACACATTTTCATGTAGGCCAAAATATCACTTTGCCTACCTTCTTTGCTCTGCCTCACCCTTCCAAAGAAGAGGAGAGATTACACCGATTGGACCCAAAAAAAAGCATTGTTGTTCTACCTTGATTCACTAGAGCTTTCCGGGTGGACGGTCAACTGTTTGTTGGGTATGTCGAAGTGAAGAAGAGTAGACTTGTGCTCAAATTAACCATCTCACAATGGATAGTGCTTTGCATAAAAATCTGCTACACATCGACCAAAAAGCAACCCCGTGAGTGCTTGCATGCTCATTCCACTAGAGCCAAGGTTGCGACCACTGCATGAGCTCACTGAGTTCCTATCCCGACATCTGTCAGGTAGAAACATGGGCGTCACTGCACACGTTTACCAAACATTACCGACTTGACAGCCAGGTCCATCGTGATGGGTATTTTGCCTTTTCGGTCCTGCAGGACGTTTTGGTCTAATCTACTTGTAGACCCACCTCCAGGGATGTATTGCTTGGGTATCTATTCTATGGTAAGGAATCTGAGGCTGGAAGTCTCTATCCGATGAATAAGTTACTTACCTTTGGTAATGCTTTATCTGGTAGAGAATCTATGTAGCTGCAGATTCCTTACTGATCCTGTTGTGCGAGCTGATTTCATCATAGGGTCAACCTTCTGGGGCCTTTAGCAAAGCACACAGTGCATCAGCATTCTTCGTGGGTCTGTGATTCTGGCGTGGAAAGTCGCAAAAAGAAGCTGATGTCAACGCACTGGGGTGGCACCGATACAGGCACAACGCACATCACATTCAGCACGGACAACGGCAAGCTGAACGACGCAACCAACATGTGAGCAGGGGTACTGTTTGAAAATTTCCAGATCCAGTCTGACACTTGGGGATAATTCTCAGGTAAGGAATTTGTGGCAAGACAGTCGCTACTACATAATGTGTTACCATAGGTAAGTAACTTGTTCTTTAATGGTAAACAAGAGAGCTATAGAAAGAATGCCTCTTTCTCAGAGGAATTTAGGTTTATATTTCCGGTGTTTTCCTTGTGAAAAAGAAATCTAGAGAATAGAGACCTATCTTGTTCCTGAGAGAGCTAAACAAATACCTCAAAAAGCAGTCATTGCGTATCGACACGTTACAAGATATTCTGCAGAACCTTACGGAGATTATGACAACGTTGGATCTCCAAAATGCCTATTTTCATATTTCCATACATCCTAAACACTGGACATTTTTGACACTTGGCGTGCCCAGTAATCATTACTGATTCAAAGTTCTCCCTTTTGGCCCAAAATCAGCTCCTTGCAGCTTCACATAATGCCTTGCTCCAGTAGCAGCTTATTTGAGACAAGAAGTCTGTCAAATATTTCTCTACCTTGATGACTAACATATAAAGGCTGCTTCTTGTTGAGCTGAAAGTACGTCAAACAAGGTTTGTCTGCAAATATTCATTTAACTAGATTATACACTAAACAATCAGAAATCGTCCTTTCAACCTTCACAAAAATGTACATGTCTGGGTGCGATTCTAGACACCGTAGAAGACAAAGCATATCCAACAGCAGACAGTTGCTGCAAGCCTAATACACATTCACTAATTGACAAACAAATTTCTAAAAATAAAGTCCGTTTCAGTACACTTTTACAAATCTCTACTGGGAATGATGTCATTATGCATCCCTTTAATTCCTTTCTGCCACCTACGAATGAGATGTCTCCCGGAAAAATTAGCTAATTACCAAGCAGTGGGTTCAAACCGAAGATTCATTCGACGAGATGGTGCACATCACTTTGCAAATGAGATCGGTCCTTCCTTGGAGGACACAAAAATAACAAGCATTGGCATAGCCAATAGGTCTCGCCTTTGGGACATTATAAGTGTTTAGCCATGCAACAGTTAATGTTGCACCAAGGATATTGTGCTGCATAATTAAATACTTATAAGGTCCCAAAGGCGAGACCTATTCAATCAATCAATCAATCACGGCATTTATAGAGCGCGCTACTCACCCGGGAGGGTCTCAAGGCGCTGGGGGAGGGGGTAAGTTACTGCTCGAACAGCCAGGTCTTGAGCTGCTTCCTGAAGGCGAGATGGTCCTGGGTTCGCCGAAGGTGAGTGGGGAGGGAGTTCCAGGTCTTGGCCGCCAGGTAGGAGAAGGATCTTCCTCCGGCGGTGGTTCTGCGGATGCGTGGTACGGTGGCGAGGGCGTGGCTGGTTGATCGTAGCTGGCGTGTGGGCGTGTAGAAGGACATGCGGTCGTTGAGGTACTTTGGGCCCAGGTCGTGGAGGGCCTTGTGTGCGTGGGTGAGGAGTCTGAACGTGATTCTCTTGCTGACGGGGAGCCAGTGCAGGTCTTTCAGGTGTACGGTGATGTGGCTGTGTCGGGGGATGTCCAGGATGAGTCGTGCGGAGGCGTTCTGGATGCGCTGGAGTCTCTTTTGAAGTTTGGCTGTGGTTCCGGCGTAGAGGGTGTTCCCATAGTCCAGTCGGCTGGTGACGAGTGCCTGGGTGACGGTCTTCCTGGTTTCAGTGGGGATCCATCTGAAGATCTTGCGGAGCATGCGCAGGGTGTTGAAGCATGAAGATGAGACGGCGTTGACTTGTTTGGTCATTGATAGGGAGGAGTCCAGGATGAAGCCCAGGTTGCGTGCGTGGTCCGTTGGCTTGGGTGCGGTGCCCAGGGCCGGGGGCCACCAGGAGTCGTCCCAGGCGGAGGGTGATGAGCCCAGGATGAGGACTTCCGTCTTGTCTGAGTTCAGTTTAAGGCGGCTGTTCCTCATCCAGTCGGCGACGTCTCTCATCCCGTCGTGCAGGTTGGCTCTGGCGGTAGTGGGGTCGTTGGTGAGGGAGAGGATCAGCTGGGTGTCGTCGGCGTAGGAGATGATGTTGAGGTTGTGTCGGCGTGCGATGGCTGCGAGGGGGCTCATGTAGACGTTGAAGAGGGTCGGGCTGAGTGAGGATCCTTGTGGAACGCCGCAGATGACTTCGGTGGCTTCGGATCTGAACGGGGAGAGGCGGACTCTCTGGGTTCTTCCGGCGAGGAACGAGATGATCCATTCCAGTGCTTTCTCTCGGATTCCGATGTTGCTGAGGCGCTTCACTAGGGTGCGGTGGCAGACGGTGTCGAACGCCGCGGAGAGGTCCAGGAGGATGAGGGCAGCTGTTTCCCCGTTGTCGGTTAGGGTTCTGATGTCGTCGGTGGCTGCGATAAGGGCGGTCTCGGTGCTGTGGTTGGCCCGAAACCCGGACTGCGAGGGGTCGAGGGATCCATTCGTCTCGAGGAAGGCGGCAAGCTGTCTGTTGACGGTCTTCTCGATGACTTTGGCCGGAAACGGAAGGAGCGAGATGGGGCGGTAGTTCTTGAGGTCGGTGGGGTCCGCCGTTGGTTTCTTCAGGAGGGCGGTAAGCTCGGCGTGCTTCCAGCTCTCCGGGAAGGTGGCGGTGCGGAAGGAGGAGTTGATGATGTCCCGGAGATGGGGTGCGATGGTGGCGTCGGCTTTGTTGAAGACGTGGTGTGGGCAGGGGTCGGTTGGTGATCCGGAGTGGATGGAGTTCATCGTGCGGGTGGTGTCTTCGGTGTTGATCGGGGTCCAGTTGCAGAGGGTGGTGGTGGCGGGCATTGGTTCGGCGGTAGGGTGCGTTGTTTGTGCGTTGAAGCTGTTGTGTATGTCGGTGATCTTGCGGTGGAAGAACGCGGAGAGTGAGTTGCAGAGGTCTTGCGAGGGTGATGTCGTTGTTTCCGGCGCTGGGGTTGGAGAACTCTTTGACGATGCTGAAAAGTTCCTTGCTGTCATGGGCGTTGTTGTCCAGTCGTTCTTTGAGTGCCGACTTCTTGGTGGCACGGATCAGCTGGTGGTGTTTGCGGGTGGCGTGCTTGAGGGCGGTCCTGTTGTCTGTGGTCTGGTCGAGTCGCCAGGTTTTCTCGAGAGTGCGGCAGTTCTTCTTGGATTCCTTGAGTTCGTTGGTGAACCAAGGGGTTTTCTTGCTTCCGGGTCTGCTGGGAGGGTTTTTAGTGGTGCGAGGTCGTCGGCGCAGGCGGTCAGCCACTTGGCGAGGTTGCTGGCTGCTTCGTTTGGGTCCGTTGTGTCGGTGGGTGTGTTCTGGCTGAGGGAGGCGGTGAGCTGCTCGGCGGTGATCTTGCTCCAGCTCCGGCGGGGAGCCTGTTGCGGGTGGTGGTGGGTCGCAGTCTTTCTGAAGCTGAAGTGGACGCAGCTGTGGTCGGTCCAGTGGAGTCCGGTGGCGTGGCTGAAGGAGATGTGCTTGCTGGACGAGAAGACGGGGTCAAGCGTGTGGCCGGCGTAGTGGGTGGGCGTGTTCACCAGTTGCTTGAGTCCGAGGTTGGCGAGGTTGTCCAGCAGGGCGGTGGTGTTTCTGTCGTTGTTGTTCTCCAGGTGGAAGTTGAGGTCCCCTAGGAGGATGTAGTCGGCGGAGGGCATGGCGTGCGGGCTGATGAAGTCTGCGATGTCTTCGCTGAATAGTGTGCGTGGTCCCGGGGGTCTGTAGATGAGGGTGCCTCGGAGGGTGGTCTTGGGGTCCGTGTGTATCTGGAAGTGTAGGTGTTCGGCGGCGGTGAAGGTCTCGTCGGAGTTAGTCGAGATGCGGATGGTGTTCTTGTGTACGATGGCGATGCCTCCTCCCGTCTGGTTGACGCGGTCCTTCCGGGTGATCTTGTATCCATCCGGGATGGCTATGGCGATGTCAGGCGCTGAGGAGGCGTTCATCCAGGTTTCGGTGAGGAAGGCGATGTCCGGTGCTGTTGCGTCGAGCAGGTCCCAGAGTTCCACGGCGTGCCTGTGGACGGAGCGGGTGTTCAGCAGGATGCATTTCAGGTGGTTGCTGCTGTTGCTCGACTTGGCGGAGGTGGTGCACGTCAGGGGGCAGGTGAATCGGCAGGTTTGGCAGGTGAAGGGTCCGTGGGTGCGTCTCGGTGAGGCTCGGTAGCAGGCAGGGTTCCGGCCGGCATTGAGTGCGGTGAGTGTGGCGGCGTCGTAGGTCCGTCGAGTGGTGTTGCATCGGTGGGATCCAGGGGTTCTGGCGCTGGGCGCGGTCCAGTCGCGGACGGGCGCAGACGGGCTTGCCTTAGGCGCGCCAGCGGCGCGCGCCCGCTGCGCACGTCCGCTGCGCGGCCGTGCAGCGGCCGCCATTTATGGGGAGGTGGGAGGGAGGAGCAGCTGGGAGGCGGGAGGCAGGGGCAGCGAATGGGCAGTCAGGGGCGGGGCCGCAGGGAGCGCAGCGGCGGGAATGGCGATAGGCAGCGAGGGGCACAGAAGGAAAAACGGGGGGAGAGCAGGCAAATCACGGGCACAACAACAGTGGGGCAGCGAGGGGCACAGAAGGAAAAACGGGGGGAAAGCAGGCAAATCACGGGCACAACAACAGTGGGGCAGCGAGGGGCACAGAAGGAAAAACGGGGGGAAAGCAGGCAAATCACGGGCACAACAACAGTGGGGCAGCGAGGGGCACAGAAGGAAAAACGGGGGGAAAGCAGGCAAATCACGGGCACAACAACAGTGGGGCAGCGAGGGGCACAGAAGGAAAAACGGGGGGAAAGCAGGCAAATCACGGGCACAACAACAGTGGGGCAGCGAGGGGCACAGAAGGAAAAACGGGGGGAAAGCAGGCAAATCACGGGCACAACAACAGTGGGGCAGCGAGGGGCACAGAAGGAAAAACGGGGGGAAAGCAGGCAAATCACGGGCACAACAACAGTGGGGCAGCGAGGGGCACAGAAGGAAAAACGGGGGGGAAAGCAGGCAAATCACGGGCACAACAACAGTGGGGCAGCGAGGGGCACAGAAGGAAAAACGGGGGGAAAGCAGGCAAATCACGGGCACAACAACAGTGGGGCAGCGAGGGGCACAGAAGGAAAAGCGGGGGGAAAGCAGGCAAATCACGGGCACAACAACAGTGGGGCAGCGAGGGGCACAGAAGGAAAAACGGGGGGAAAGCAGGCAAATCACGGGCACAACAACAGTGGGGCAGCGAGGGGCACAGAAGGAAAAACGGGGGGAAAGCAGGCAAATCACGGGCACAACAACAGTGGGGCAGCGAGGGGCACAGAAGGAAAAACGGGGGGAAAGCAGGCAAATCACGGGCACAACAACAGTGGGGCAGCGAGGGGCACAGAAGGAAAAACGGGGGGAAAGCAGGCAAATCACGGGCACAACAACAGTGGGGCAGCGAGGGGCACAGAAGGAAAAACGGGGGGAAAGCAGGCAAATCACGGGCACAACAACAGTGGGGCAGCGAGGGGCACAGAAGGAAAAACGGGGGGAAAGCAGGCAAATCACGGGCACAACAACAGTGGGGCAGCGAGGGGCACAGAAGGAAAAACGGGGGGAAAGCAGGCAAATCACGGGCACAACAACAGTGGGGCAGCGAGGGGCACAGAAGGAAAAACGGGGGGAAAGCAGGCAAATCACGGGCACAACAACAGTGGGGCAGCGAGGGGCACAGAAGGAAAAACGGGGGGAAAGCAGGCAAATCACGGGCACAACAACAGTGGGGCAGCGAGGGGCACAGAAGGAAAAACGGGGGGAAAGCAGGCAAATCACGGGCACAACAACAGTGGGGCAGCGAGGGGCACAGAAGGAAAAACGGGGGGAAAGCAGGCAAATCACGGGCACAACAACAGTGGGGCAGCGAGGGGCACAGAAGGAAAAACGGGGGGAAAGCAGGCAAATCACGGGCACAACAACAGTGGGGCAGCGAGGGGCACAGAAGGAAAAACGGGGGGAAAGCAGGCAAATCACGGGCACAACAACAGTGGGGCAGCGAGGGGCACAGAAGGAAAAGCGGGGGAAAGCAGGCAAATCACGGGCACAACAACAGTGGGGCAGCGGGGGCACAGAAGGAAAAACGGGGGGAAAGCAGGCAAATCACGGGCACAACAACAGTGGGGCAGCGAGGGGCACAGAAGGAAAAACGGGGGGAAAGCAGGCAAATCACGGGCACAACAACAGTGGGGCAGCGAGGGGCACAGAAGGAAAAACGGGGGAAAGCAGGCAAATCACGGGCACAACAACAGTGGGGCAGCGAGGGGCACAGAAGGAAAAACGGGGGGAAAGCAGGCAAATCACGGGCACAACAACAGTGGGGCAGCGAGGGGCACAGAAGGAAAAACGGGGGGAAAGCAGGCAAATCACGGGCACAACAACAGTGGGGCAGCGAGGGGCACAGAAGGAAAAACGGGGGGAAAGCAGGCAAATCACGGGCACAACAACAGTGGGGCAGCGAGGGGCACAGAAGGAAAAACGGGGGGAAAGCAGGCAAATCACGGGCACAACAACAGTGGGGCAGCGAGGGGCACAGAAAGGAAAGGGGAGACAAGCAGACAAAACTGGCACCGGGGCCACAAGCGGAGGGCGATCTTACCTACAGGAGCAGCGGGCAGACAGCACAGGCGGAGCTGTGTGGTGGGGGAGCGACCTACCTGGCAAGGTCAAGGGTCGCTCCAAGGGATGCTATGCCAATGCTTGTTGTTTATTTCAACGGTCCTGAATCATGTGTCTAGAGATACACAGCACTAGCTGCACCAACAAGGGTGAAAACCTATAGACCAGTGATATTCAAAGTACGGCCCGGGGGCAACATGCGGCCCTCCCGACTTTTAAAAGCGGCCCCACGTGTCAAAACCAGCCCCCACCCTTCCGGCCCACTGAGAAAACTCCTGGTGCCCGCTACGCCCAGGCTGGCCCTGTGTGACCTGGGGTGCACAAAAACAGCGCACATGCTTGTGGCACCCCCAGGGCACAGAATGTAATATGGCCCCCTGGTGTTTGGGGTAAAAGTAAAGTCAACTGGAGTGTCTGAAGCAGTGGTGAGGATTTGAAGTGAATATTTAGTGGCTATTCTGAAGAACCGGGCCTTTGGGCCTGGCGGCGCAGAGCACGCCTGAAATCTTCGGGTTCACCTGCCTTGTTGCACAGAGACACGGAATACCCTGTTGGCGTAGAAAACCAAGTTTATTAGCTGCAGCTAAGCACAGTTGTCCAAGAAGTACATCAAGTAGGTTCTCAGGAGACTGCCACTTGACTCCGTGGCTCACAAGCTTTTATCGTCGAAATACATCTGTACAAACATACACCCATCACACACATTTTTAGCCAATCAGGAGAGTTTGAAAACAAGATATTGTGTCACCAGAATGCTCTCTGCTTACATGTTGTGTGTTATCCAGCCCCAAAGTTAATCAATACTGGTACCCATAGTTCGGTGTTTGCAATGGCAGGACATATCTGTATGCTTCAAGAGGAAGGTTACAAGGTAGGAAAACACAGGGAGAGAATAGCGAAGGCCAGAAGATAAGATATGGCGAGAGGAGAATACTAAAGGCTAACAGATAGTTGATACGGGGATTAGGTAGTCCAGACAAGGATTAGTTAGGCCGGCTGGTGTCTGAGATTGGTTTAAGGACAAGGACGGAGGGGTTTTGACACGTTGCAGTCCAAAAGGGCAGAGACACTTCGCTCATCGAGCAGCCTGTGTAAAGGCAACACAAAAATGGCGGTGACTGTAAGATGGGGTTAAAATTAAAGAACCTCAGACCCTCCTTTTGCCATTACGCAGGCAATACACAAAGACTCACGCTAATCTGAATCAATGTCGATGGTCATGAAGTCGTCAAGCTGTTGCTGCAACATCATCTTCATCTTCATATTCTCCGTTTTCTGTGGCATGGGTCTTGGGACACACATAATAGCACAAAGACCACATATTGCGGGGCCACATTGTAAACAAAGGCAACACGAAAAGATGATGGCCAAAACTACTCCAACAAAGGTCAATACCTTCCATCCCCATGTGGACAGTAGTTCCCAAAACCATCCCATCAGAGACCAATTTCCTTCGTCCTGGTGGATGGACTCAGCAATGTGGTGCAATTTAGAGATGGCCTGGTATACTGTAGGGGCGTTATCAGGTATATAAATGCAACAACTCGATCCAATCAATGTACAGACTCCACCACGATCTGCGAGAATGATGTCTAACACCATTCTGTTCTGTAATGTCATAAGGCGATCCGCCTGAAGCTCAGCAGTGATATTACTCAGTGCTCCGACAGTTTCATTTATTGTTGCCTCAACTACCCGAATGAGATGTCTGATATTTCTACTATTGGCCATAGGGCCCCAAAATGGGAGGAATCCTTTAAGGAAGTCACCTCCTTCCTGTCCTGCTGTGTCCTCCAAAGCAATAACCCCTCTGCCGTACCTTGTCTTGTGATGTCCCGAAGGAGCTGAATATGTTGGAGGGAGGAGAAAAGCCATATAACAAGTCCCTGAGAAATCGGCTGGTAACCATGTATAGGCTCTGTCATGGCAGACGAAATATGTTCCTTGAGATGCTACCAATGGTGGAGACGTTCGGGATGTATAGATATATGTAATATTACAAGTGCTCTTTCCCAATTGAGCCTTAGGATTTTGACCATTGGCTTGGAGAC
The DNA here is from genome assembly GCA_963921515.1 of Calotriton arnoldi. Lineage (NCBI taxonomy): Eukaryota > Metazoa > Chordata > Amphibia > Caudata > Salamandridae > Calotriton > Calotriton arnoldi. The sequence continues at coordinate 18,692 of CAWUFW010005387.1, read as the reverse complement.
ATAGGTGACCTTGGTGGGGTACAGTATATATAGGTGGGGATCCTTTCCTTTTGGCTCTGTCTGTAAGGCTAGTGACATAATGTGTCACATTCCAGTCAATGTATGCTTGTCGCTCGTCGGTGGGGAATTCACTAAATGTTTTATAATGTTTTGACATAGCCACTATTCCCTTTATTAGTGAATTATGACTAACATCAATTCCATCCCTATACGGACCAACAGGATGTCGATGTTGGTTCTCATAGGCATTGGCAAACATAGAGGTGTAAGCCCAAGCAGATCCTTTTAGGGAGAAGGGTAGAACTAAATATGGCATTCCTTTATCTGTATTATGGGGTAAAAGTCCACAAACCCAACAATCGGTGGTATTGATTACTAATTGATGCTGGTGTAATAGCTGGATGAATGAATTGTTGAGATATTCCATTCTCCTAATTTGTTCATGCCCTGGTAGCGTATAGAATTGGTGTGGGGAAATAGTAGTGCGAAAAGGTATGGGCTGAGAGGTAGATATAGGTACAGATGCTGGCTGCAAAGTGTGAATAACCCAACCCACACAAGCTAATAAAACACATAACAGAGTTAAAACACATAATACTACGCCACATCTATTAAATAGTAATTTACAATATTTTTCCTTCATTTTGTTTTTTTATCAATTTCTGATTTACCGGAAGTCATCCCCTAAAGTGTTGCTCGTGGCAATCTTCCTATCTCGCTCAGTTGTGGTTATTGGCCGTCCTATGACACTGCAAGTCCTGCAGACCTAGTGCCACTACTCAGGTCACAAACCAAGTCTCCTACCACGACCCTGCAAAAATGGGATGAGTCCAGTATCACATAAGGAAGAAAATATATACAATTCAAAAATTCAAAAATGCAATCTAAGAAATAAAAAAAATGCAGTTTAGGAACGAAGGAGAGAAAAAATAAAAATAAATTTCAAATGTCTTTGGCCACTCTAGGCCTCAGATTGTATCTATCCTTGTTTGGCACAGTCTGGTCTTGAAAAAGTGTCTCTGGATCAGTTGTATCTATTCTGAGATGCGATGGTACAGCTTCTTGCAAAACATCATCGTCCTCTTTCTCAGTCCGAGTCCATTCTAGGTGTGCATCGCCAAAAGGTACAAACCGGGGAACTCTCTCTCCTTCACAATCACCTATACCTTCGCGGACCCACTGATCAAAAGGCAAAGGCAAGGGTACCCTTTTGCAGTGCACACCATGGATCCAGTTCTTTTTCCCAACGACTTTTACGGCTGTACGTGTCGTCATCAGGACCTGTCTTGGCTCCCGCCAGCGAGGCTCCAAATTCCTCTTCCTCTGAAAATTCTTAAGGCACACCCAGTCGCCAGGTTGGAGGGTGTGCCCAGGATCCGAGGAAGCCTGTGGCAAGGTGTCTTGTACCTGCTGATGGAGAACACGCAATTTAGTGGTGAGGTCATGCAAATAGTCAATTAACATTGGGTATTCTATGTCAGAGTACTTCTTGGGTCTAGGGACACCCCAGACATTAGCCGGGCGTCCGAACACAATCTCATATGGGCTAAGTCCCACACGAGAATGAACAGTTGTTCGAGTTGACAAGAGGGCTAGAGGTAAGGCGTCGGGCCAGGTAAGACCTGTGCTGGCTTGTATCTTTGCAAGTTTAAGCTTGAGAGTGCCATTATAGCACTCTACCAAACCCGCTGACTGAGGGTGGTTTGCCGCGTGGAATTTTTGCTTAATCCCAAGACCTGCACATACTTTCTGCATGATTTGACCCACGAATTCACTTCCATTGTCACTCCAGACAATTCGAGGTAAACCAAACCTCGGGAAGTATTCTTTCAGAAGGACCTTAGCTGTAGACAAGGCAGTATTATCCTTTAGGGGGTAGGCCTCTATCCATCTGGAAAAGGCACATACCACCACAAGGACATACTTTAGGTTTCTGCATCTCTCCATATGAATGTAGTCTATCTGCACTACCTCAAAAGGATACGTTGGGGGAGCAAAATGGCCTGCTGGGGTTGGTGTCCCTCTTCCTGGGTTGTGCATCAAACAAACAATGCAATGTTTAACAAGATTGTCTGCACATTTAGGAATCCCTGCATTCTGCCATACCGGAGCCAAAAGCTTGCATATTCCTTTCGCACTGATGTGGGCTGGACCATGCGCCATAGTCACTACTGAAAGTACATAGGCGTCTGGTAACAGCCAACGTTGGTGTTCTGACAATTCTATCCAACATCCTGTCGCATCCAACATTCCCGTACTATCTCTCCACTTACTCAATTCTTTCTCTGTAGCCTCTTCCTGAATCATTTTCACACTTTCTATTGTGTCCTCACACATTCCTCCTTGACTGACCCATCTAGCAGGTCCAGCAACATACATATGACTCGTCACATCTCTCGCTGTCTCTTTCGCTATCTGATCCGCAAAGCGTTTCCTTCACCCACATCATCAGTGACCCTTTTATGCGCACTACACTTCACAATTGCTATCTGAGTGGGTAAAGCAAGTGATTCCAAAAGGTCATTCACTAACTGACCATGCTGTATTTTAGTACCATGTGAGGTAAAGAATCCTCTTTCCCTCCAAAGGCGGCCAAAACTGTGGGCCACCCCAAATGCATATTGGCTGTCGGTGAACACATTCACTCTCTTCCCTTCGGCCAATACACAAGCTCTAGTCAGAGCTATCAATTCAGCTGCTTGGGCTGAATTCTGCCTAATGCGTGCTGTCTCCACAATCGTATGCAAAGTGGTAACAGCATAGGCTGCAGTCGTTTCACCATTGGGGAGCTTAAAACACGAACCATCCACCCATAGGATCCCATCCGGGTCCAGGAGCGGCGTATCTTATAAATCAATCCTACCTTTTGTCTCCTCCTCTGTACGGAGAAAACAATCATGTTGCTCTTGAATGTCTTTCTCTACTGGGATTGGTAACAATGTAGCTGGATTTAGGGTATTACATCGCAGCTCATACCCCGATAAACGGGCGCTCGTAAGATGCTGGGTTTTGTCCTGTTTAAAAGTGTATCCACTGCATGTGGCACCATGACAATAAGCGTATTGTCTAGCACCAATCCAGCAGATTGGCGAATAGAAACTGCTGCTGCTGCTGTAGCTTTCAGACAACTAGGTAATGCTTTAGCTACAGGGTCTAACGTAGCCGAAAAATAAGCACACGGGCGTTGTTTGTCACCAAATTGTTGTGTCAAAACTGACAACGCGCAACCTTCTCTCTCGTGCACATAAAGTGTGAAAGGTTTGCTGTAATTCGGAGTACCCAACACAGGAGCAGAACACAAGGAAGTACGCAAATCAGTAAAACTTTTCTGGCATTCCTCTGTCCAAGGAAGAGGTTGGGGGGTATCTTTAAGGGTAAGTGCTAACAAAGGTTTTGCTAACAAAGAAAAATTCGGAATCCATTGTCTGCAGTAAGAGGTAATACCTAAAAAGGCACGCACCTCTCTCTGTGTGCATGGTACAGACATTTGTGCAATTGATTGGATTCTTTCTGGGGTCAACCGCCGTCCCTCCTTCGACAAGAGATGACCTAAGTAGGTAACCTCTTGGCGACAATATTGTAATTTAGAGGGTGAAACCTTATGATGAAGGTCAGACAAGTGATGCAACAGTGAAACAGTAACTCGTTTACAAATTTCCTCAGAATCAGCAGCAACTAGCAGATCATCTACATACTGAATAAGGGTGGCACCTGGAGGCAAAGTGAAAGCATCGAGCTGAGTTTTCAAAGCCTGACTATAAATGGAGGGACTTTCACAATAGCCTTGAGGTGCGCGCTTGAACCGGAAGCTTCGGCCTCCCAAGAGAAGCCAAAAATATCCCTACTTTCCTCAGCAATGGGAATGCTAAAGAAAGCATTCTTAAGGTCAATGACCGAAAACCAGGCAGCTGAGGCAGGTATCATTGTCAATAAAGCAGTGATATCTGGGACGATAGGAAACTGGGGTACAACGATCTTGTTGACCTCCCGGAGATCGACTACAAAACGATAAACCGGTGGCTGGGAAGAGTCAGTACGTTTAAGGACAGGCAGAACAGGACTATTGCACACATTTCCTCTAGTCTCTTCAACCACACCTTTCTCAACCAAATCATAAATGATAGCCATCAGCGCTCTCTCACCATCACTCGAAATTCTATACTGAGGAATGCGAGGTAACCTAACATTGGACTTGAGGGTGACAACATAGGGTGGAATCTGCAAGAGACCAACATCATTGGGGCCTGTAGCCCAAAGAGTAGTAGGCAGGGAACGTAATTCAGAAGGGAGTTGGTCTCTAGACAAATATGTCGGGAAATTAATCTCTTGCCTAAAGTAAGATGTACACCAGAAGGAGAACAATGCAGTGTCGCATACAATCTCTTTAACAAGTCCAACCCCAACAAATTCTCACCACAACCAGTTGTCAAAATAAGAGGAGCCTCCAAATCATAAGGGCCAATGGAGATAGGTAAAAGACAAAAAACTGGGTTACGAACCGGGCGCCAGAAAATCCTACAGAAACATTTGTTAAGCCAGACAAAGGTGCCCCAGGGAGTTTAGAGTGGATGATAGAACTCTTCGTTGCACCAGTATCCAAGAGAAATGGTTCTGATACACCAAGCGCAACGACATCAACATAAGGCCCATTTTGGTCCACTGGAACTGAAATGACTCCCTCACTTTGTCCACGGCTGTCCTAGCTAGAGAAACCCTGATTCTCATCTTCCATATAATAATCGTCATTATAATAATGGGCAGACTGAGTATTTTGCTGATCAAAATAATTCATGGAATTTTGCGGCGGAAAGGAACGTTGATCCTGGGACATGGTACTTCGCCCCCTCCCCTAGGTGTTGACTGGAAGCCACCTCGGCCTCGCGGCCCAGGCGTACCACCAGCACGCTGCAATAATATCGGGCAATTATTCTTGAAGTGACCTTCTTCCTTACAATAGGCACATTGATTAGGACCCAGTGGAGGCCGTGGAACAAAAGGCTCAGGTTTCTGAAACACCTTCTGAAACTGGGGAGTCGGCTGAAACTGGCGCTGAGCAGGACGAGGAGGATAAGCCTGTTGTAAAAGAGCCTTCGTCTTTAAATCTTTAGTCTTTTTATCCAATTTGTCCTTCTCCTCCTTATCCCTATTTTCGTAATATTGGGCAGTAGCCAATATCTGGGCTGAAGAAGCAACAGCCCATGAACTTTCGGAATCCTTTAATTTATTAGAGAGCTCGGGAAGCAAATTAAATACAAATTTATCTACGAACAATCGCTGTCCCCCCTCTGTGCTCATATCCTGACCACTGTGATCAAGAAACGTTCCTTCAAAACGAGTGAAGAAGTCAGAGACACTCTCATCCTTCTTCTGCTTACAGGCAGCTAACTTATCCCAATTAACTCGCAGAGCGGGCATCATAGTTTTCATTAAGGTAATTATTCTACCAGGAAGTTCTGCAATTAAATTATTGGGTTTAGCACCACCCACTTGGAGCCCATCAGCAGCCAGTATAGCATTCCAATCACCTCCTAATTCTTGGGCGTGGTCCTCTTTCCGAATCCTAGCCCACAATGGTTGTGGGACAACATTTCCCATTAACATATCTATGTCAGCCAAATTCATAATACAAGCGTCAACAGTCTGAGATAATTCCTTGTAGTAACCAGCAGGGTTTTTACGGGGGTCAGGTAAAGACTGTTTAAGGGCCAGCACCTCAGATCTCTTCCAAGGTACATGTACCCATATACGTTGGAAGTGAGCCGGTATAAGCGGATTATTACCCTGGGCTGCAACCTCTTCTCTCCATACTGGGGGAACCTCTCGCATAGGATAGTGTTTCAGTTTGCGCCTAACAGAAGGATCAGGTTCAGACAAAGACCGGGAAAAGAACATTGATCTAAAAGTAATAAGTGTCCGTATAGCATTCTCAACCTCAGGACCCACAATAATTCCTTTATCAAAATCAGTCCTAATATCCAGCAAACCCTTGGGAGCTAAACCCAATCCCGTGGCCTCCCATTCCTGACCTAGGATTTCACACATGGCATTGAAAACGAATCTTTGTACAGGGCATCCCACTGTTCAAAAGTATCCATGATATCTCGAACAGTATATTCGAGATCACTCAGGATCCACCTGCGAGCAAGACCCATGAACGTATCTCGTTCTTGGGAGTCAGGAAGTAAACTACGGGTCTGCCTACGGGGAAGAACAGGAGTCAGACTTACTGACCCAAAGAGAGGAGAAAAGAGACCAGAAACAGTCTCAACCATCCGCTGACGGATAGAAGGGGAAGTTGACAGAAAAACAGGAGATAATGTATGAGACGGAGCAGGAGAAGAGGCAACAGGTAGAGCGGAGGTCGAAGGCAAAGAAGACTGAGGCAAAGAAGTCGGAGGCAGAGGAGCTGGAAACAAGGGAGCTGAAGGCAAAGGAAATGGCGGGAGTGGCAGTGCCACAAAGGGCTGTGTTGGAGGTGCAGGAGCTGGAGCTGGTGGGAGAATAACAGGTTGTTGGACGGGTAACAAAAGCGGGGTGCATTAGCGCCTTGTACATAGGGCGGGGGTGATCGTAATAAGTGAGACATTAAAGGATCCTTCTCAGGATCAGCATCGCGATTTGGGGAAGAAGTTGGCAGCACTGGGTAACATTTGTCAATCGCCATGTGATGTTGCCTATCTAAGATCTCTATCGCATGATCTATTTCATTATTTTTAAACTGTTGGGCAGCCTGTATGACAGTGATATCTTTTTCTTTCCTATCTCTTTTTGCCTGTTTAATTTCTTTCTGTTTGGCTTCCTTGCGCCAAAGGCGAAAAGAGTCAAACATAGCCGGCCGGGCTTTTCTTTTAAACAAAGTAGCTTCTAAATTGTCTAAAATATCAGGCTCAAAACTACCATTATGTGGCCACTGTAAAACACCATCTTTCTTCGTATAGCGGACCCATATTTCATTAAAGGTGATGGGGCCTATACCATGTTTAGAGTAAAGCTCATAAGTAGGAGTTCCAGCCGGAGGAATTGGACAAGAGTCCTCCAGTCGGGAGTCCATATCGCAACAAAAACAACACCATTTTTTAAACTTACTGAAACCAGGCATCGTTATTTCACTGGCTTCCTACAAACAACAAGGGGCTAATCAAAACAGCACAAACGTACTCACCCCTTGGCTTCGACAATTGCAATTTTCGAATCTAAGAACCCAAAAACAAACAAAAAGGAGTGGGAGCTACCCACCAGTACTTAAAAATGTCTTCTTCACGCCAACAGAGGTCCGTCTAACGTCTCGCAATACCAGTCATCACCAAAAGAGGGACCAAGGCAGGGCAGCAGTCAGGGCAGCAGGCACCAGCAGCCGTGGGAAAGGAGAAGCCACACTTCAAAAGACCATCGGCCCACTCTTCGACATACAGGGGTCGCTGGTGTGGGGCGCCTCCTCTGGAATTTTCCTGAGGGGCTCCTCACGATCCTTGGGCTCAACCGCTACCTCTGAAGCCGCCCCACGCTTGGGCGCCAATTGAAGAACCGGGCCTTTGGGCCTGGCGGCGCAGAGCACGCCTGAAATCTTCGGGTTCACCTGCCTTGTTGCACAGAGACACGGAATACCCTGTTGGCGTAGAAAACCAAGTTTATTAGCTGCAGCTAAGCACAGTTGTCCAAGAAGTACATCAAGTAGGTTCTCAGGAGACTGCCACTTGACTCCGTGGCTCACAAGCTTTTATCGTCGAAATACATCTGTACAAACATACACCCATCACACAAATTTTTAGCCAATCAGGAGAGTTTGAAAACAAGATATTGTGTCACCAGAATGCTCTCTGCTTACATGTTGTGTGTTATCCAGCCCCCAAAGTTAATCAATACTGGTACCCATAGTTCGGTGTTTGCAATGGCAGGACATATCTGTATGCTTCAAGAGGAAGGTTACAAGGTAGGAAAACACAGGGAGAGAATAGCGAAGGCCAGAAGATAAGATATGGCGAGAGGAGAATACTAAAGGCTAACAGATAGTTGATACGGGGATTAGGTAGTCCAGACAAGGATTAGTTAGGCCGGCTGGTGTCTGAGATTGGTTTAAGGACAAGGACGGAGGGGTTTTTGACACGTTGCAGTCCAAAAGGGCAGAGACACTTCGCTCATCGAGCAGCCTGTGTAAAGGCAACACAAAAATGGCGGTGACTGTAAGATGGGGTTAAAATTAAAGAACCTCAATTCGAGAGGCAGCTCCTGTCCCCCGAAATATGAAAAGTGTTTCTTGCAAGGTTCACAGTTTAAATCTTTCAGAGAGCAACCAGACTAAGATTGAACTAATATACCCTTCTGTCAAATCTATGACATGCTGAAATTCTAGCCAAGTGAAAGGCACACTGACCACACAACCACTTCTCCTTAGTTTGACTCGTTTGTAGCTTCCGCCCTAAATGTAAATACATTAAAAAATAAAAAGTATCAAAGTCATTATAACACTCTGCACTCAAGCCCTTCCTTTAGTGCAATGCACACAATGAGCGGCCTAGTTATAAAATATGTAAGAAGCATATCGCATATAGGAGGTCGGAATGACACCCCCCTGATTTATACAAACTACATGGATCTCTGGAATCTACAATAAAGTGTGGCACTTTTATCCTCACAGAAGGGAAATATATTGAGTGGGCAACCAGTCTGGTACCTCTAGGCCAGCAAGCTAGCAACAGTTTTGGCTAGGGCTCACCTGGCTGAGATCCTTCACTTTTGGGAGCCGTCGGGAACATGACATACTAGCGGCATAAAACACCTGCTCAAAATTGGCCTCTTTTGATCTAGAGGAGGAAGAGTAAATCTGGGCCTTAAAATGCTTGCATAGGTTCTGCCCAGGTCACCAACTTTGATGATGATGTCAATTGCTATTGTGCTCTTTTATCCTACATGGATAATAGTAGGTACTCTTCCGGCCTTTGAAATGCTGCAAAGGTCTGCTCATACTTCACCATCTGGTTTATTTGGCCGATTGTAAATATGCTCTTTTAATGTAACAAACAGTGCCCGCAGCCCAAAGGGGTAGGCTGGTGATGTCAACATTCATATAAGTAAGCGAGAAACCCAAAGACCTGCCAAAGGTAATTAAATCTTAAAATGGAGATAAGAAGAAACCTAGAAACATCCGACACTTTAAGAAGACCACCTTGTATACCTCCAACACAATAGAGGGAAGGAAGCCCACTAGACTATGTTCAAAGAACACTTATTATCATGACACACCAACAAAAAACATACAGTCGACTGCACCAAACAGCATTCACCTATAAGAAACAACACATCTCCAAATACCCCTTCACACTCATTCTACCCACGAAGCCATTCATCCACCCTGATCCCTGTCATCCGTGTTGCATGACGACAGAGCAAGAGAATTCAGAGGTAATTTGCAGAAACCTTCAGCCTTAAAAACAAAAGACCAGAAGTACTGACACATTTTCTTGTAGCAATCCCTACGAATCGGTACCATAGAATTTTAAAGCTGCATTTGAGGTTATACCTCGTGTTTTAACTCTAAGAAAAAAAGTTGCGCTGCATTTGATGTTATCTCTCATGTTTCACCTCTCCAAATAAAAAGTTGCAGAGAGCCAGGCTGGCATGAAGCTCAGATCAAAATTAATTAAGTTAGTTAAGATCTATCGCAGGCTCTGCTGCTGAAGTTTTTACATGGTCTACGTGACCAAAGAGATCATTTCCCAGTCCTGGATTACTTGACAAACAAATGCATTCTGGAAGTAGCAGCGTTAGTTCACTTCGATTGAACTGTTGGATTAACACACAAAACAACAATGGGTAGTAAAACTCCACAACAACAGCATGGGGTGCCCCGTTTGCCTGTGTGGAGTGTTAAAGCATCACTGCTGATGCCCACATTCTAACTGCTGCATGTGTGCAAAAGGTTTCACTGCTACTGTCAGTGCTGTGTGCGGGGCTACTGCACCCAGGCAGCCCGTGCCGGTGCTGTGTTTGAGCGAGACTTGCAGCTCTGCTGTGTTGAGAGAAGTGTTTGTGTCTGAGCGTAGTAACCACCACCACTGCTGCTGCCATGGTGGACTGTGTAGAAGAGGGCAGTTTATACCGCTGATGCGATGAGCTACTTGTTCTATGTGTGAGGAAATCAAATGATGCACCATAGCGAGAGAGAGAGAGAGAGAGAGAGAGAGAGAGAGAGAGAGAGAGAGAGAGAGAGAGAGAGAGAGAGAGAGAGAGAGAGAGAGAGAGAGAGAGAGAGAGAGAGAGAGAGAGAGAGAGAGAGAGAGAGAGAGAGAGAGAAAAAAATAAAAATAAAAATGCCTGCGAGACACAGTGTGTGTGGGATGTTGCTCTGGTGCTGCGCGTCGTCCCTGGCCTGTGTTATGGGACGCTTGCACTGCTACTGTTCGCATCGCACCTATTTGGTGTATTATGGCGAATCTTGAGGAAAAAATACGACACAAAAAATTAACTTTGCCAATTTTTTTATTTTATTTTTTACTGCTAGTGCTGTTTGCCTAAGACTTCTTTCAAGGCAGCAATCAACGTGCTGTACAAGGCACAAGACTGTCTACCAATAAAACAAGCGCGCCCCTCGCGCTGAAGGTAAAAAAAAAGAAGCAAAAGTGCGACAGCAGGGGGGAGGGGGGCCTGCCGATTGCCTTGCGGGAGCCAGCGGCGATAATTGATACCATATGGTGCTGCCGCTCGCTCCCGCAAGGCAATCGCCACACGTGCACGCGTTGCCATTGAAGGCAATGGAACGCGTGCACGTTTTTGGGGAAAAAAGGGAACCGATGGCTAAAGGTCTCCTCCTAAGCAGCGCATGCGCGCTGCGTAGGCGAGACCTAAAAACTATTGATAGCTTTCACATTATTGTCTTAAATACCGCAAAATCGTGATAATAACGGATGTTTCCCCGAAAGGTTGTGGAGCTCATTCACAAGATCTGGAAATCAGTGGGAAATGGACTCCTCAAGAAAAAACTTGCTGTATCTATATTTTGGAATTAAAAGCTGTAGCCTTAAGTCTTCAGGCTTTTCTTCCAAGAATAACTGGCTTTTCAGCCGTGATACACGCAGACAACACAACAACAATGCTTTACATAAATAAACCAGGGGAAACAAGATGTCACCCTTTATCTTTCGAAGAGCCAAAACTGTGGTCACTGTCATTAAAATACCAAGTTAATCTAAAAGCGAAGCATGTTCCCGTCAATCACAATGAATGGACGGATACTTTAAGCAGGATGAAAAACTCTTGTTACGAATGGGAGTTACTCAGGAAGTCTTCAACAAGATCTTTGCACAGTGGGGGAAGCTGAACCTCGACCTTTATGCAACAGTTCAAAACCAAAAATGCCAATTCTAACAAAGTTGGCAGCAGCAACTAAGGTCTTTGTGGCTTCGATTTTTAATAGCGTGGAAAGGAATATTCATCTATGCTTTCCCTCCGATAATCATGATTCCAAAAGTCTTCAACAAAATGAGAAGGGAACCATTTATTCTAATAACTCCAGTGTGGCCCAGACAGTAAACGTTCACCAAGCTACTTCTCCTATAAGAGACAAAGTAAATGAAATTGAAACGACTCTCACATCTTCTCACCATGCACAACATCCAAGTGCTTCAGCTGGACCCAAAATCCTTGAGCTTGTCAGTCTAGCTCCTGAATTCAATGATTTTTCTGATTTAGACATTCCACAGGATTGTAAACAAATACTTGCTAAAGCCAGAGCTGAATCAACTAATAAATATCCGATTAAGTGGAAACATTAATTTTATGGTGTTTGGATAATAATATTCATCTAATTTTGTCACAACCTCAACAGATATCACTGTACCGGTTACATTTATCAAAAGCAGATCTTTCTCATTCTTCTGTTAAAGTCCATTTAGCAGCAATCTCATTTTAGAAGATCGTCTCATAATTCATGTTTGTGGTCAAATTGAATTATTGAATAATTTTTCCAAGATCCTTATATGCAGTTCATAGATGAAAAACTGATTTTAAAAACAAATCCTTGATTTACTCTTAAATTTCCATCAAAATTTCACTTAAAAGAACCAGTGGTATTAATAAACGTTCCTGCAGAACCCCAAGGACATAGCAGGAAAAACGTTGCACACACTAGATGCATTACATTTTTATATTAATAGAACTAGTGCCTTCAGGAAAACTGGCTAGGTATTGGTAGCATATGGCACTTCTCGTAAAGGACTTGTTCTTTCAAAACAACGCAAAGCATGTTGGATTTCTGCGGCCATAGTTTTCTGCCAAAATAAAACAGACAGACCTTTGAATGTTTCAGCAAGAGCATATTTACCTAGAAGTGTTTCTACATCTACAACTTGTTTTGCTGGTGTGTCTATACAAGACATCTGTAGGGAAGCTACTTGGGAGTAAAGACACATTTACCCAACATTAATGTTTGGACTCAATTGTACAGTTCTCTCCCTGCTCAAAAAGAGTCTGCAGACCCAGCAACACTCTCCAATTACAGACCATCTTCCTGCTACTGCACCCAGCCAAAGTACTAAAGAAACTTATCAACCTTACCAACCATTTCAACGACCATCATCTCCCCAACGTCACACAATCCGGCTTCCAACCCAAGCACAGCAGACAAACCGCCCTCATTGCCGCTACAGACAACATCCATATGATCCTTGACAGTGGAGACATGACTGCCCTCATCCTCATGGACAAGGTATCCCTTCCAATCCTCATCGGACACCTGCATGAGATTGTAATCAAAGAACCTGCTCTCCATTGGATATTCTTGTCCTGATTGGAAGGATGCCCAGCATCCTCTTCTGTGGAGTTCCGCAAGGATCGTCACTGAGTCCGACCCCCTTACCCGGATGAGGACGCTGCAGACAACGTTCAGGCCCTCAGGTACTGTGAACCTCTTAGTCCCCAGTCCTTAGGCAGCAGCCTCCAAGCCTCTTTAGTTTGCCTTTAATGGCACACGACCACCCCATGGAAGGCAGGATGAATCATTTACTCTATAGGTGGCAAGCTATAATATCCCATATCTGAAAGAAACAGTTAGTTATAGATTCCTTACCTTAGAATTACCACCAGGCGTCAGACTGGATCCGGAAAGTTTTTTCGTCAGCAGTACTCCTGCGCGTCGGAAGGTGGCGTCGGTCGACTCCGTGTTCGTCATCGGCGTTGTGGTCGCCAGGATGATGTCGTGGTAGCTACATAGACGCCGGCCTCGCGCGCTGTCAGTGCTTTCTTTTTCCGCGCCAGCAAGCGCAGATCCGGAGAGAGCGGTACCCCCAGTCAATTTTTGACTGAACTTTTTTCTCGACTTTTGTCGACGTCGTTGTCTGAGTCCATCGACTCCTGGTGCACAAGGGATGCCCGGCTTGAAGGCTTGCGGTTCCTGTAACCGACTCATGTCGGTGACGGATCCGCACCGCGTGTGCCTCTACTGCCTGGAGCACGACCACGACCCCAAGTCGTGCTCCGACTGCCGGACCATGGCCCCGAAGTCTTTGCGGGAGCGGTCCCGAAAGCTACTCGAGGCCCGGCAGTCGGCTCTGCGCCGCTCGAAGTCCCGGTCGCGGAGGAGGTCGAGGGACCGGTCGCGGAACCAACACCATTCTTCGTCGAAGTCTTCGCACTCTGGGTCAGGTAAGTCAAAGCACAAAAAGAAGTCGAAGAAGCATTGTCGCTCTTCGACTTCTCCCCGTCCGTCGGCCGACGTGACGAGGGATGCGGGTGGTGCCACTCCCGCGGCTCTGCGTGCGGAGCCTGCTGGGTTGACTTCGGGTTTCCCCCCCTTTCCGGGACCCCGTGCGACTCCTGCCCAGCTTCGGAGTTTCTACGAAGCAATGCATGCCATCTTTGCGCAGCCGGACTCCGCCGGCGCGCCTTCGGGCCACGCGGACTCGGCTGGGGGTCCTGGGCCTTCGGCGGCTTCGGCCTCGGCGCCACAGGGTCCCCTTGGATCCAGACCTGGATCCGGATCGGCACCAGTCGACCTCGTTACGCCTCCCCCGGCGCCGATTCCACCAGCACCACGTCCGCCACCGGTGTCAGCTGTGTCCCCAGCCGACGTTGACCCCGGCCTCCACCTCGAGGTAGACACGGAGTCGGACCGGCGTCGACCGACGCCGGATCCGACGGGTACTTTTGTGCCCCTGTTCTACCCTGGCTCTTTGAGACCAGATTGGCAGCCAGAGGAGGGTGAGGAGGACTGGGAGGGGTCTGGAGACCCTTTAACAGACCAGATGGTGTATGAGCAGGACTGGAGAGAGGAACTGGAGGAAGCCAGTGGTTTGGATACCTCACCAGACCTTGGCATGTTGTCTCCTCCTACCGTGGCTACGGAGGAGGGAGCGTCATACGCAGTGGTGTTGCGTAGGGCGGCCGAGGCTCTCCACCTCGAGCTTCCTACGGTGGCAGTCAGGACTAACCTCCTGACAGAGGTGCTTCAACCGGCAGCGAGCTCTTCGGAGCCCCTGCTGCCGTTTAATGAAGCCCTGACAGACATCCTTTTGGGCACCTGGTCCAGGCCCAACAGAGGGGCTCCTGTGGACAGGATGATTGCCCGACGCCACCGCCCGGCCCCGGGTGACCCCACTTTCCTCTCCCAACACCCCACCCCTGAGAGCTTGGTAGTCCAAGCCTCAACATCCAAGGGCGCATTCCCTACCGCTCCCCCGGACAGGGAATCCAAAAAGCTGGATCATCTTGGGAAGAAGATGTTTTCATCCTCCAGCTTGGGACTGCAGTCGGTAAACGCTGCATGTCTATTGGGCCGTTACACCCACTCCGTGTGGGACACGGTTGCGCAAGTGCTGCCTCAGTGCCCGGAGGAGGCCCGGGCCGTGCTCTCTCGAGCGGTTGTTGAAGGGAGAGACGCAGCTAAGTTTACCATTCGCTGTGGGCTGGATACCACCGACGCACTTGGCAGGACGATTGCCACGTCAGTAGCCCTTCAACGCTACGCCTGGTTGCGTTCGACTGTTTTTTCCGGGGATGTCCAATCCACACTTATGGACATGCCCTTTGATGGCCGTCGCCTTTTCGGCGACAAGGCAGACACCATGCTAGAGCGCTTTAAGGACTCTCGGGCTACGGCCAGGTCCTTGGGCCTCTCCACCACCCGCCCTGTGCAGTCTGCCTTTCGCCCCTTTTGTGTCTACGGAAGGTGTGCCCCGCGACGTCCCGCCCAGAGCCACAGGCCGGCACAATCTGTTCAGCCCCCGCGCGGCCGGGCACGTGGAAACCACCGCCGTGGTTCTGGGGGCCAGTGGGCGGGCCAGTCCACCACAGCCCCCTCTGCAGCAGCCTCCAAACCCTCCTAGTCCGACCTTTCAGGGCCACCAAATGCCAGTGGGCGGCAGGCTCCGCCATCACCTCCCAAACTGGCGCACCATCACGTCGGACAGGTGAGTTTTGCAAATAGTCCGAAGGGGCTACTCCCTCCCCTTCGAGACTACCCCTCCATCCATGCCACCTCAGTACCATCGCATGTCGGAGGATCACCTGGCCCTTCTCCAACAGAAAGTTTCTGCACTCTTGGCCAAGGGTGCCATCGAGCGCGTTCCTGCCCCAGAAGTAGGTCGTGGTTGTTATTCCCACTACTTTCTAGTGCCCAAGAAGGACAAAGGCCTGTATCCTATCTTGGATCTCAGGAACGTCAACCGCTTCCTCCGGAAGGAGAAGTTCAAGATGTTGATGCTCGCTCAGGTCTTGTCTACCCTCAACCCTGGAGACTGGATGGTAGCGTTGGACTTGCAGGACACTTACTTTCACATCCCCGTCCTGCCGGCCCACTTGCGTTACCTGCGGTTCACGGTAGGCCACGAGCACTTTCAGTTTACCGTGCTCCCCTTTGGCCTTACCAGCGCCCCTCGGGTGTTCACGAAAATGATGGCGGTGGTCGCAGCTCATTTGCGCAGATCAGGGGTTCCAGTCTTCCCCTATCTCGACGACTGGCTGTTGAAGGCGGGCTCGCCCCAGGCTGTCGTCTCCCACCTCCAGACTACGGCCGACCTCCTGCATTCGCTGGGGTTCTCCATCAACATGCCGAAGTCACACCTGACCCCCTCTCAGAAGCTCCTCTTCATCGGAGCGGTTCTGGACACGACGCAGTTTCGGGTTTATCCTCCCGAACAAGGAGTCCGGGATATTCGGGCTATGATTCCGATCTTTCAGCCTCTATCCCGGGTTTCGGTCCGGATGACCCTGAAGCTGCTGGGCCTCATGGCCTCCTGCTGGTAGATCATGCCAGGTGGCATATGCGGGCTCTGCAGTGGGACCTGAAGTGCCAGTGGGCGCTTCATCAGGGGAATCTGTCCGATTGTGTCCAGATCTCGGAGGGCACTGCACACCAATTGCAGTGGTGGCTAACGAACCAGGATTGGGTTGACCGCAGATCCCTCTCCCTTCCTCAACCAGAGTTCACAGTGGTGACCGATGCATCACTTCTGGGATGGGGTGGCCACATGGGGGAGGCGGAGATCAGAGGCCTCTGGTCTCCGGCAGAGTCCGGGCTCCACATCAACCTTCTGGAGCTTCGGGCGATTCGTCTTGCACTCAAGGCATTCCTTCCCTCTGTCCGGGGAAGAGTAGTGCAGGTGTTCACGGACAACACCACCGCCATGTGGTACTGCAACAAACAAGGCGGGGTGGGGTCGTGGACCCTATGACAGGAGGCCCTCCGCCTCTGGACATGGCTGGATCATCAGGGCATTTCCCTGGTGGTTCAACACCTGGCAGGTTTCTTGAACGCCAGGGCGGACGAACTCAGCCGCAGGTGCATGATGGATCACGAATGGCGTCTTCACTCGGAGGTGGTGCAAGGTCTCTTTCAGCAGTGGGGAGAGCCTTGGTTAGATCTATTCGCCACCGAAGAGAACGCGCAATGTCAGCAGTTCTGCGCGTTGGAATTTCCAAGGCGGCACTCGATAGGCGACGCTTTTCGTCGTGAGTGGAGTTGCGGTCTTCTATACGCCTTTCCGCCTATACCACTTCTGCCCAGAGTGCTGAAGAAGATCAAGACCGACCGGGCCCATGTCATTCTTGTGGCTCCGGATTGGGCACGAAGAGTCTGGTATCCCGAGCTGCTCAACATGGCCATCAATCCTCCGATCCGACTGCCTCTTCGGGAGGATCTTCTGTCGCAGCAGCAGGGGACGGTCCTCCACCCGAACCTGTCCAGCCTCCACCTCCTTGCGTGGAGATTGAGCGGCGGCAGTTGACGTCATTTGACCTGCCTCCCGAAGTCTGCGATGTTATCTTGGCAGCCAGACGTCCCTCCACTAAGACGGTATACGTCTGCCGATGGAACAAATTTGTGGCATGGTGCACAGCAAAGGCTGTGGATCCCCTTTCCGCCCCTCTTTCTGAGGTCCTCTTGTTCCTCCTTTCTTTGGCCCAGCAGGGCTCTGCTCTGGGCACTATCAAGGGCTACCTCTCGGCCATTTCAGCCTTTCTTAGGCTTCCTGATCAGCTTTCTCTTTTCAAGTCCCCTGTTGTAAATAGATTCCTTATGGGCATTACTCATCTTTTTCCTCCTGTTCCCTTCGTAATGTCCCAGTGGGACTTAAACTTGGTTCTTACCTATCTTATGTGCGCTCCCTTTGAGCCACTACATAACTGTCCTCTCAGGCTTCTCACTTTGAAAACTGCCTTTCTGGTGGCCATCACCTCTGTTCGCAGGGTGAGTGAGCTCCAAGCACTTTTTTCCAAGCCTCCTTTTCTGGCTGTTCATCCGGACAAGGTCGTCCTAAGAACTAGACCTTCCTTTCTTCCCAAGGTGGTTACTTCTTCCTACATTGGCCAAACCATCACTTTGCCCACCTTCTTTCCGCCTCCGCATCCTTCAAAAGAGGAAGAGAGGCGCCACCGTCTGGATCCAAAACGTGCGCTTTCCTTCTACTTGGATCGCACAAAACAATTCCGGGTGGACGACCAGCTCTTTGTTGGTTACGTGGGCGCTAAGAAAGGTCGGGCCATGCACAAACGGACCATCTCCAGGTGGGTCGTTCTGTGCATCAAAGCCTGCTATTCTTGGGCAAAGAAGGAGCCTCCAGTGGGACGGCGCGCCCATGCCACCAGGACGACAGCAGCTACCACTGCTTTGGGACAAGGAGTCCCCCTAAATGACATCTGTCAGGCAGCTACGTGGGCATCGTTGCACACGTTCTCCAAACACTACTGCCTGGACAGCCAAGTCCGGGGAGACGGCTTCTTTGGCCGTTCTGTTCTCCAGGACTTTCTGGTGTGAACTTAGTTCGCAGACCCACCTCCGGGGTTGGTATTGCTGGGGCATCTATTCTAAGGTAAGGAATCTTTAACTAACTGTTTCTTTCAGATGAACAAGTTACTTACCTTCGGTAACGATATATCTGTAAGAAACATAGTTTAGTTATAAATTCCTTACCGCCCCACCCATCCTCCCCGTTCTGCGAACTGACTTCTAGGGTTAAGGCATCCTTTCAGGGCCCTAGTTTTGTGCACCAGTGGTCAATGTCTTGCATGGCTCTGCGCTTCTGGCGTGGAAAGTCGTGTACAGAACTGACGTCAGCGCGCGAGGGCGGTGTCTATGTAGCTACCGCGACGTCATCCTGGCGACCACGACGCCGACGACGAACGCGGAGTCGACCGACGCCACCTTCCGACGCGCAGCGGTACTGCTGACGAAAAACTTTCCGGATCCAGTCTAACGCCTGGGGGTA